>JABKBG010000012.1:0-1294805 GCA_014182395.1 Eucalyptus sp. ANBG9806169 | reverse complement strand
GATTTCATCATCATCCATTGATAAAGATAGGATTCAAATGCGATTTAAATAATTTTCAAAATATCATAATATCGCACCAAATCTTTATTTAAATAATTTTTGTCATTTAAAAGAAACGGGCTCGGGCCGATTTTCTCGTTTTATGGGTTTAGTCCGGCCTGTTAATTTAAATCCAAAAATTTAATTCGAAGCCATTGACCACCGGTCTTAAAGAAAATAAAAATGCAAAACATGTAAATTAAAAATAAATGCACCTAACACTATATGCTATGCAATCAATTATAAAATAAAAATTAACCCCAAATGACTAAATGAGCTGCCAAAATTTGTATGTCAATGATGAGCCCCAAAAACCAACATGGGTGGATGGGCCTTTACTTAGGCCCATCATCAATCGCAGAAAATCCATCAACTCCCACTGACATACGTCGAACAGAATCCTTTTTACCTTCTCTTCAACATTTCATACCGGTGAATAATCCGTGCGACCAACATGCGAGAGCTCGTTGCCATACATCTATTAGGAATATATAGCAGCTCATATGGGCATCACACTCTGAGTAGATTTAGTATGGGTACCCTGATCGATCTTTCACATTTATATCTCTCTTAATCTCTTTTAAACAATGATATATATATATATATATATATATATATATATATATATATTACATTTCAAATTATGATTATCCAAAAACAATCATAATTGGTTGACTGCTGAATACAAAACTACAATGTGATTCTCCAAATTCAATATTCTCCTTCAAACTCAATTTTGAAGTTACTCAGCTTGCTTTTCTAGAAATGTCCACATTGTGATCGAATCAACTTATGACCATTGGCAGCATCCTAAGATAGCAAACACTAAATAGAAATCTTGAGAATAAGAAAAAGTCATGAGCGCACTAAGAGGTGAGGGAACTCTTTCCTCAAGAGTGTTACACGGTTGTGTGAGATCAAACTTTGCCACCTTATAGGTCGTACATGCATACGTAGTATGAAATACGTGTTACGGTATTTAACTCCTTTCCATGGGAGCGTATGTATACATCTTTAATAGCCGTATAGATGATAGTTGAGACATACCCAATGTCTAAATTGAGTTCATATCTACTCATACACGTATTCATCGACTCACATATGGCATCTTAGACGTAAAAGTAAAATGTGGGGTATTTTACTTTCGGACATAGTAAATATCATGTCCTCATCTTAACACTTAGTTAAGGCGATATATATATATATATATATATTTGCTTGAGCTCTCGATTATCACCTAGATAATAAGTTTAAAACCATCTCATCTCTATTTATCACATAGTAAATATAGGCGATTACCCGTGTGAGTGGGTAAAACATCTCTGTATCTATCGACATACTTTCAACATACATATGCACTGAGCATTAAGATGCATAAATGTCAAACAAAGATTCATAGGCATTAATGATGAAAACACAAATTCATTAAATGTAACACTCAGGGAAATTACAATATTAAGCACATCAACTTTTACGCAATCCTAGAGATTTACATGACCACAAAACACATCTCTAGGTATTGGCTTTGTCATAGGATCTTTACCATTCTATGCGTAGATATGTACCGTAAGTTCACATCCTTTCGTGCAACCATATCTTGACAAAGTTATACTTTGTATCTATATGTTTGTCTTTGCCATGATATTTTGGATCTTTGGTGTATGCTATAGTTTTGCTTGGCTATCACAAATAACCAATAATGGTTTGCAGCTTTCTCACAACACCTAAATGATCCAAAAATCTCTTAAGTCAAACTCCTTCTTGTCTTGCTGATAATGCCACGAACTCAACCTCCATCGAGGAAAAGGCTATACATGTTTGTTTCTTACTGCTGAAAAAATATGGCACCATTATTCCAAGAAGAAAACAAACCCTAGGAGATAGATTTCCTTTTATCTAAATCTCCTCCCCAATCAGCACGTAATAGCCTTCGAGTCGCATCATTTCCTTGATAACTCAGCGTATAATCAGCAATTCCTTTAAATCACCTCGCATTCTCTTAATGGTTTTCCAATGTACGTGACCAGATTAGATTAGTATCTACTCACCATTTCCGCAAATATATGTCGGGTCTTGTACACATTATAGCGTACATCAAGCTCCTCCAACAACACTAGCATAAAGAACATGTTTCATTTGTTCCTTCTTCTGTAGAGTCCTTGACAGCCCATGGCTCACCATTCACCTTTTGCACAGAGATCAATGGGTTTGTTCACTCTTGCATACGGTAAATGCTCAGAACCTATTTATGTATACTTGCGAAAGAGATAATAATCTCTTTCAAATGATCTCTGAAATCTTAACTCAAGGATGTATGCACCTCACCCATATCTTTCATTCAGTTGGAAGATAACCAACTTAACAGTATTAACAAACTCCATATTGCTTCCAGCATTAGTATATCATCAACATATAATGATATGATCACAAATTAATCTTTGATCTATTGATATATACACAATGATCCTCATCTATTATTGTAAAATCATATGCCATTATGGCATTATGAAAACGTATATACCATTGTCTTGATGACTGCTTTAGGCCATATATCGATATCAAAAAGTTGACATACTTTTCCTTCTTGGCATTCCATAATGAAACCAGTAGGTTGTTCTATATATATTTCTTCATCTAATTTCCATTGAGGAAAGCAGTTTTACATTCATTTGATGTAACTCAAGATACATACTAGTTATTGCCGTAGTGAATCGAGGTAATTCACCACAGAGAAATGTTTTCTTCATAATCAATTCATTCCGTTGATTATATCCCTTCGCCACAAGGTGAGTTATGCCTTTCTATCGAGCCATCAAATTTACGCTTTATTTGAGAACCCACTTGTTCCTTGGGATATCTTTGGGCGTCTTTGAATATTGGCAGCTTCCAAACTTGGTTTGACTTCATTGACTCCATTTTCTCTCACATTGCATACATCCATTTTTCCTACTAGGGCAACTTAGAGCCTCATGTAGCATTTCTTGGCTCATCCTCATCTTGTGGGATAATCATAAAGTTCCATCAAATAAAACGTCAACGGAGAATATTTTTGCGATTGTTCGCCGTATGGGAGATTGTACACTTTGCACATCATTTCCCATTATGCTCAACTCAGGATTAGATAATGATGATGTCGTTTCATCATGTGGTTGTAATTAAGAATGAGTTAAATTCAATTCATCACTATATTACTCCCACTTGGATGAACTCTACTAATATCATTATCTTGATCCAAGTTGCTCAAATAGGGAGTAATTCACCTTTGATTTCGCTTTTTCTTGTGAAATTATTGCCCAAGAATGTGACACTCAAGTGATTCGACCAGTTATACTCCACTTGCTCACCTATGAACACATATCCTTTCGTGCTCAGAGTATCTTATGAAAATACTATTCTTTCTAGACCTGGCTCCCAAACTCTGTGAGAGGACTTATGATTATAGGCAGCACAACCCCATGCCTTAAGAAAACTTAAGTCCGGTTTTCTACCTCCATAACTCCATATGGAGTGGAAGTAACCGATTTAGAAGGCACCCTGGCAAAGAGGGTTAATAACGTATACTCCAAAAGGTAATAGGTAAATTAGCATCCATCATGGACTCCAACCATTTCTAGTAAGGTCTTGTTCATTCTCTCCGGTTTCATTTTGTTGAGGAGTATATGGAATAGACAACTGTCTTTCTTCATTCCTTTTTATCACATAATTTTTCGAACTCATCGATAAATATTCTCGACCTTGATCGGATCTTAATACTTTTATTTTATTGTCTAATTGATTTTCTGTCAAGTTCATAAACTTTTTGAAACAACTCAATGCTTCAGATTTATGAGAAATCAAATAGACATATCTGAATCTAGTATAATCATCTATAAAAGTGATGAAATAAACAGCCCCATGCCTTCCTTTCATATTCATTGGACCACAGATGTCAGAATGGATTAAATGCAGAGGAAATTTAGCTCTTTTACATTTTCCAAATGGTTTTCTTGTTGTTTTCCCTACTAGGCAATGCTCACATATGGGTAAATCGACTTTTTCAATGTTGCCCAACAAGCCCTCTTTGGCTAGTCTATTCATACGTTGTTAGCCAATATGACCAAGTCTAACATGCCACACATTCACATCATTATCATATGAATTAGGAGACGTGGGATGGGAATAACAAACATTTGCATTAACATAGTCAATATCTAATACAATAAAACCATCCAGAAAATAACCAAAGCCATAGAAATTTGTATCCAAAATAAATCTACACCACTATTACGGAAGTTCACATTAAAACCAAACTTAACCAACACAAAAAAACAAATACTAAATTTCACGGCCTCCGGAATATACAACACATCATGTAGGAATAAGGTATGTCCACCACGCATGTTCAATTGGCATGTGCCAATACCTTTAACTTCACTCTAGAGTTATTTCCTACATAGAATCACTTAGTTCCAGTCAGAACTCATCGAAATTCTACGAAGGATTCTCTATCCTTCGCTACATGGTCTGTCACTCATGAATTTACAGTCAACAAAGGATTAGATTCAGTCAAGAATACATAACTTAACACATATGCAAAGTTCCCAATAGTACAAGAGGTGTGTACCTTCTTTGGCTCGCGACAATCGGGCATAGTGACCCCTCTCGTCACGCTTGTAACATTTCACCCTTGAAATATTTTTCACATGAAAACGTTTTCCTCTCTTCACACGAGGACGTTTTCCTCTTTTTTGTTGGTTAATTCTAGGTTTCTTGCAAGAAGGACTTGATCCATTGCTTTCCCACATATTGAATGAATCAATGCGCTTGCGCTTAGAGCTTGAAGCCCCTTCTAAGCTGAAAGCAACACAACAAATATCTGTATCCTGCTCAAATGCCTTGAGGCGATCATCAGCTAGCTCAAGGTAGCGCACATCATTTTCAATATCTTCCATAACATGATCAAGAGCTTTTAGTGCTTCTTGCTTTTCAAGCACATATTGAATTTTCTTATTCAATATTTCACAGTTCTCGCCGTTCAATTTGTCTTCTTTATTCAAATCATCAATTATCTTTTTAGTTGCTGAATCCATCAATCTGAACATATCGACATATATGCACAAATAATAATGCCTATCATTTACGCATCTGCTTTTGCATAGACCCATCAGCTTAATGAACAATTTCAAGTAAGGTTTCAGAATCAAAATGTCACTTATGTTCCAATCATCCTCCAAAAATCCTAACTTAAAACTATCATTAATGTAATTGTCCATGCGAAAATTTATGAAGCTACAAAAACTTCTATATGAACTACCCACAGCAATTAACAACAACAAAGCAAATAATATTTGACATCCAATATTGATATAATAATAATGCTTTCACATAATACAACTAACACATCAATTGCCACACCAACAATAACTAGGTATAAAACATTACATAAGATATCCACAAAGCACACTAAATAAAGAAAATATCTCGAAACATCTAAAACCAAGGCATCATACTACTAACAGGGAAAGCTTCTACTTGGTTCAATTTCTTTTTCTTTTTCTCTGTAAAATTTTCAGACATTCTTGACAGCCACGGAAAAACAGACGGATATCCCTTAGGATTTCTCATACGCACATTCATTCCCGGCCTAATCGAAGTCATTCCTTGGGTCGCAGTCTTTGTGGCTCCAACCCGATGATATTCATCTACAAATTCCATTACTAGCTCCTTATATCTAGTAAATCCATTGACCTCCCATAGGCGATTCAACACTCCTTACCATTCTAATGGAAGAGTGTTCATAAAGAATCGCACCATCTGAGTATCTTGCATTGAATAACCGTTCCAAATGACTTCTTGAATTTTGTTGTTGACCTCTACAACATGATCAATTATGTTGTCACTCTTCCATCGATAACCATTCAAATCGGCTATCAACCTTGAAAGCCTTTCTTTTTGTTCATCTGACATTGTGCGCACAGATGCGCGCGGCTTACGAGGAGGCATTGTTCCTGCAACAAATGCAGAACCAAAAATGGATTACATATAATCCACATAGACATAATTGAAATGGTGTTAGATGTTATGGCTGGTCTTTATTTAGTGTGCTTTATGGACATGTTATGTAATGTTTTCTACCTGGTTGTTGTTGATGTAGCAACTAATATATAAGTTGTATTATGTGAAAGCATTATTATTCTATTGATGTAAAATATTATTTGCTTTCAGTTATTGTTGACTACCGTGGGTAGTTCATAGAAGTTTTTTGTAGCTTTATAGAATTCATTTTGCATAAAACAATTATATTAATGATAGTTTTAAATTATGATTTTTTGGAAGATGATTGAAACATAGTGACCTTTTTGATTCTAAACCTTACTTGAAATTGTTCATTAATATGATGGGTCTGTACAAAATGGATGCATAAATGATAGGCATTAATTATTCGTGCATATATGAATGATGCGTTCAGATCAATGACTTCAGCCACAAAGAGCATAGTTGCTGAGCTGAACAAATGTGAAAAGCTCAATGACGATAACTATGAAATCTGGCACATGAAAATCCAATATGTGCTGGAAGAGCAAGAGGTACTAGAAGCTTTTAACCTGACCATGGTAGAACCTGAAGAAGGAAATACTCGCAGCATAAGTTAGATAAGGATGCTTTTGCTGCATGGAAAAGAAAGAACTCCCTTGCTCGCATTACATTGCTGAGTAGCATGGAAAATGACGTCATGCGAGAGTTCAGGCATTTTGAGAATGCCAAGGAAATGTGGCAAGCGTTGGCAGTAAGGTTTGGTCATACTTCGGTGACCAGACTAAGACAACTCACTATTAGGTTTGACTCTTATAAGAAGCCTCATGGTTAGACCATGAAGCAACACCTTAGGAAGATGTCAAACATGATAAATGAGTTGAAAGATGCTAGCCAGGTCCTGACTAAAGAGCAGCAAGTGCAAGCAGTGATTTGTTCCTTGCCTCAGAGTTGGGAGCATATGAAGGTGCACCTGACCCATAATGAGAATATCAAAACTTTTGAGGATGCAATGCGTTATCTTGAGCTGGAAGAGGATCGCCTCTTGGTGGCTAAGCCGGAAGCTGAAATTTATCATGCTGGTTTTAGCTCACATGCAGCTTCGAGCTCCAAGCGCAAATGTCCTAACTGGTTCGATAAAAGGAAAGGCAAGGGAGCAGGTCATTCAGGGAAGAAGCCAAAAGTTGACCAACATAATAGAGGAAAACGTCCTCGAATAAAGAAGCTGACAAGGGTGAAGTGTTACAATTGTGACAAGACTGGTCACTATGCTCGCGATTGTCATGAGCCAAAGAAGGTATACACCTCTTGTGCTTTTATGAACTTTGCCTATGTGTCAAGTTCTGTATTTTTGACTGAGTTTAATTCTTTGTAGACTGTAGATTTAGGAGCGACAGACCATATAACGAAGGATAGAGAATCCTTCGTGGAATTCCGACGAGTACCAATTGGAACTAAGTGGATTTATATGGGAAACAATTCCAGAGCTGAAGTAAAAGGAATAGGCACTTGCCAACTGAACACGTGTGGTGGACGCACTTTATTCCTACATGATGTATTGTATGCTCCGGAGATTCATCGAAATTTAGTGTCTTTTTATTATTGGTCAAGCTAGGTTTTAATATGAACTTCCATAATAGAGGTGTGGATTTGTTTTTGGATACAAATTACTATGGTTGTGGTTATTTTCTGGATGGTTTCATTGTATTAGATATTAACTATGTTAATGCAAATGTTTGTTATTCCATTCTTACGTCTCCTAATTTATATGATAATGATGTGAATGTGTGGCATGTTAGACTTGGTTATATTAGCCAACAACGTATGAATAAACTAGCCAAATAGGGCTTGTTGGGCAACATTGAAAAAGTTGATTTGCCTATATGTGAGCATTGCCTAGTAGGGAAAACGACAAGGAAACCATTTGAAAAAGGTAAAAGAGCTGAATTTCATTTACATTTAATTCATATTGATGTTTGTGGTCCGATGAATGTGAGAGGAAGGCACAGAGCTGTTTATTTCATCACATTTATAGATGATTATACTCGATTCAGATATGTCTATTTGATTTCTCATAAATCTGAAGCATTGAGTTGTTTCAAAAAGTTTATGAACTTGGCAGAAAATCAATTAGACAAGAAAATAAAAGTATTAAGATCCGATCAAGGTCGAGAATATTTATCTGATGAGTTCAGAAAATTATGTGATAAAAAGGAATAAAAAGACAGTTGTCTATTCCATATACTCCTCAACAAAATGGTGTTACAGAGAGAATGAACAGAACCCTACTAGAAATGGTTAGGTCCATGATGGCGCATGCTAATTTACCTATTACCTTTTGGAGTAATGCATTATTAACTGCTGCTTATATACTTAACCGGGTGCCTTCTAAATCAGTTACTTCCACTCCATATGAGTTATGGACAGGTAGAAAACCGGACTTAAGTTTTCTTAAGTTATGGGGTTGTGCTGCTTATAATTATGAGTCTTCTCACAAGTTTGGGAAATTAGGTCCCAGAGGAAAGAATAGTATTTTCATAAGATACTCTGAACACTCGAAATGATATGTATTCATAGGTGAGCAGGAAAGTGGAAGTATAACTGAATTCGAATCACGGGATGTCACATTCTTAGAGAATGAATTTCCTAAGAAGGGCGAAATAGGTGAAGAACACTCCTTATTTGAAACCTGGGATCAAGATAATGAACATAGTGGAATTCGTCCAAGTGGGAGTAACTTGGGAAGTAATGAATTTGATTCAACTTACTCTCAATTACAACCACAAGATGAGATGATATCATCATTATCTAATTCGAGTGGGAGCATGATGGGGAATGATGTACAAAGTGCACAGTCTCCCATACGGCGAACAAGTCGCAAAAGTATTCCCCGTTGACGTTTTGACATTGAAGGGGAAACTTTTATGGTTGCTACACAAGATAAAGATGAGCCAAGAAATCGTAATGAGGCTTTAAATTGCCATAGTAAGGAAAAATGAATGCATGCAATGGAAGTGGAGATGGAGTCAATGAAGTCAAACCAAGTTTGGAAACTAGTTGACCTTTCAAAAGGACGCAAAGCTATTGGGAACAAGTGGGTTTTCAAAATAAAATGTAAAACTGATGGCTCGATAGAAAGATATAAGGCTCGTCTTGTGGCGAATGGCTATAATCAATAGGAAGGAATTGATTATGAAGAAACATTTTCTCCTGTTGTGAGATTTACCTCGATTCACATTATTCTGGCAATAATTGCAAGTATGGATCTTGAATTACATCAAATGGATGTAAAGACTGCTTTTCTCAATAACAACCTCGTTGGTTTCATTACAAAAGGCTAAGAAGAAAATGTATGTCGACTTTTAAAATCGATATATGATCTTAAGTAGTCGTCAAGACAGTGGTATATATGTTTTAATAATGCCATAATGGCATATGATTTTACAATGATTGATGAGGATTGTGTATATATCAAAAGATCCAAAGATCAATTTGTGATCATATAATTATATGTTGATGATATACTAATTGCTGGAAGTAATATGGAGTTTGTTAATACTGTTAAGAGTTGGTTATCTTCCAACTTTGAGATGAAAGATATGGGTGAGGCTGCATACATCTTTGGAGTTAAGATTTCAAGAGATCGTTCAAAGAGATCATTATCTCTTTCGCAAGAAACATACATAAATAAGGTTCTTGAACGATTTCGTATGTAAGATTGTAAACCCATTGATACTCCTATTGCAAAAGGTGAAGGATTGAGCCATAAACCGTGTCCAATGACTCTACAAGAGAAGGAACAAATGAAACATGTTCATTATGCTAGTACTGTTGGGAGCTTGATATACACTATGATGTGTACAAGACCCGACATATGTTTTGCAGTTGGAATGATGAGTAGATACCAATCCAATCCAGGCCAAGCACATTGGAAGGCCGTTAAAAGAATACTGAGACATCTGAAGGGAATTGCAATCCAGGCCAAGCACATTGGAAGGCCGTTAAAAGAATACTGAGACATCTGAAGGGAATTGCTGATTACAAGCTGAATTACAAAGGAAATGATCTGCAACTTCAAGGCTATACATATGCTGATTTGGGAGGAGATTTAGATGAAAGTAAATCTACCTCTGGATTTGCTTTCTTACGAAACAATTGTGCCATATCATGGAGCAGTAAGAAGCAAACATGTATAGCATTGTCCACGATGGAAGCTGAGTTTATGGCATTATCAGCAGCGGTACAAGAAGGAGTTTGGCTTAAAAGATTTTTGGATCATTTATGTGTTATTGAGAAAGCTACAAATCCATTATTGGTTAACTGTGATAGCCAAGTAGCTATAGCGTACACCAATGATCCAAAATATCATGGCAAGACCAAACATATAGATACCAAGTATAATTTTGTCAAAGATATGGTTGCACGAAAGAATGTGAACCTACAGTACATATCTACGCATAGAATGGTAGCAAATCCTATTACAAAGCCAATACCTAGAGATGTGTTTTGTGGTCATGTAAAATCTCTAGGATTGCGTAAAGTTTGATGTACTAGATATTGTAATTTCCCTGAGTTGTTCACATTTAATGAATTTGTGTTTTTTTTCATCATTAATGCCTATGAATCTTTGTTTGACATTTATGCATCTTAATGCTCAGTGCATTATATTAAGTTGAGAAAGTATGCCGGACAGATAAGAGATTAGCCCACTCACACGGGTAATCGCCTCTATTTACTATGTGATAAATAGAGATGAGATGGTTTTTAAGCTTATTATTTATGTGATAATTGAGAGCTCAAGCTTAAAATATATATATATATATCGTCTTAACTAAGTGTTAAGATAAGGACGTGATATGTATTATGTCCGAAAGTAAAATACCCCATATATTTTACTTTATCTGTCTAAAATGCCAGATGTGAGTTCTGATGAATTTTGTGAATGAGTAGAAATGTGAACTCAAGTTAGACATTGTGTATGTCTGAACTATCATCTGTACGGTATTGAAGGGGTAGACATACGCTCTATGGGAAATGAGTTAATAACGTAATACGTATTTCATACTACGTATGCATTAGACGATCAATAAGAATGGCAAAAGTTTGATCTTAACTTTTATGCCGTATGAGACTCTTGAGGAAAAGAGTTCCTCAATTTTAGTGCCCTCATGACTTTTTACTTATTCTCAAGATTTCTATTTAGTGTTTCCTATCTTAGAATGTTGCCAATGGTCATGAGTTGATTCGATCTAATGGGACATTTCTAGAAAAGCAAGCTGAACTGAAATTGAAAGTTTTGAAGGAAAGAGGAAGATCGAATTTGGAGAATCACATTGTAGTTTTGTATTCACTGGTCGACCAATTATGACTGTCTTTGGGATAATCATAATTGTGAATACGATATATATATCATTGTTTAAAAAGATCAAGAGAGATATAAATGTGATCGATCGATCTAGGGTACTGCATACTAAATTTACTCGGAATGTGATGGCCATTATGAGCTGCTATATATTCCTAACAGATGTATGGCAACGAGCTCTTAAAGTATGCTGGTCGCACGGACTATTCACCAGTATGAATGTTGTAGAGAGGTAAAGAGGATCCTGTTCGACCCACCATGTGCGAGTGGGAGATGATGATTTTATTTATTAATGTTGATGGGCCTATGTTGGCCCGTCCGCCCATGTTGGGCCTAAAAGCCTGGCCCACAAGATGAGGGCCCATGGAGGAACGGTTGCGATGTGAAAGGTTGCATCGTTTAGATACGAGGGGTTATGACTTTTGGGGAAACGTATTATTTCGAAGAGTTACGTCTCTTGGAGGAGACGTATTTAAAAGAGAAAAGAAAAAAAAAAGGAAAATGTAAATTTTCAACGTACGTTCTTTTTTCTCCCTCTCTCCCTCCTAAAAAGCCTAAGAGAACAATATCCAAAGTAGACAGATCTTTTTCCTCTCCAAGGCGATTGTACATCATCGGATAGAACGAGATCAGTTTTTCTTCCTCATATCAGCGTTGGTGTTTAATTTGTGGCTAACAAGGTACGTTCGATATTGTGATGTGGCTTAGGATCGGTGATACATGAGATTTTCTCGGGCTCGTCTTCCGCACTAGTTTTAGGAGTTCGATTTAGTGTCGAATCCAGTTTTAGGAAATCAGTAATTCCCAACATTGGTATCAGAGCCATTTTCATGTTTTTCCCGATCCCTTTCATGTTTATGGATGATTTCTTATTGATTTTTTGTGAAATTAATCGGCCGACACCGATCGAGGCGGAAAAATCCCAACACCGAGCACTGTTCATCCATTTTTCGAGTTTCTGTAAGTCGAAATCCATTTTTGATGGCGCAGGCGCGTGCGTTGCATGCGCGCGCGGGGTCGACGCGTGCACGTGCGTGGCACGTGCGCGGGGGCGCGTCGGGCGGCCTTTGGCGGCGTTCTGCCACTCGTCGCGCTCGTCTCGATGAGACCTTCCATCCAACACCATCAGAAATGGATTTCGACTTACAGAAACTCGAAAAATGGATGAACAGTGCTCGGGTGTTGGGATTTTTCCGCCCCGATTGGGGTCGGCCGATTAATTTCATGAAAAATCAATAAGAAATCATCCATAAACATGATAGGGGTCGGGAAAAACATGAAAAGGGCTCTGATACCAATGTAGGGAATTACTGATTCCCTAAAACTGGATTCGACACTAAATCGAACCCCCAAAACTAGTGCGGAAGACGAGCCCGGGAAAATCGCATGTATCACCGATCCTAAGGCACATCACAATATCGAACGTACCTTGTTAGCCACAGATTAAACACTGACGCTGATATGAGGAAGAAAAACTAATCCCGTTCTATCCGATGATGTACAATCGCCTTGGAGGGGAGAAAGATCCGTCTACTTTCGATACTGTTTTCTTAGGCTTTTTAGGAGGGACCCTTTTTTCTTTTCTCTCTTAAATACGTCTCCTCCAAGAGACGTAACTCTTAGAAGTAATACATTCCCCCAAAAGTCATAACCCCTCATATCTAAATGATGCAACCTTTCACATCGCAACCGTTCCTCCATGGGCCCTCATCTTGCGGGCTAGGCTTTTAGGCCCAACATGGGCGGACGGGCCCACTGAGGCTCATCAACACATAAATAAAACCATCAAGATTTAACGAGAGGAGACTTGGCTATAGTTCGACCAAAACTAGGCTATAGAAACAATCACTATTTTTGTACATGCTGAATGTGTAAGAATATGAATTTAGAATTACGCAATGTTTTAAAAATCTTTTTTGTTTCCTAAAAAATACATGCGAAGCATGGGTAAGAGCATGAGCATAAATCAAGCTCTGGACATTTCAATTAGTGCTATCAAGCCAAAATCTTTGTTGGAAAGTACATTCGAGGTATCAGTACAACCAAGTCATAAACCTAGTAAGTATAATTAGGTCTCGAACTTGTTTCAAAAGATAGGTAAAATTTAATTGCATCGCACAGACAATTTTCGGGGTTATTTATTAAAAGAGCTTGATGTATATGCCATGATTTGGCACACAATACCCTCCTAACGATGGAGTATTCAATTAATTTATAAATATATGTTGTATATTTCTCAAACTATGAGATCTCCTGCAACTATTATTATCCATTACCATTGACACCCAAATAATAAATTAGATCTAATGCAATATTTGCAAAATCTCTAACAATTGTTATTATCCAATAAAAATAAGCAATAAAAAAATAAACATAGTTCTTAATTTGCCAGCCACAAAGATAGGCCACTAACTTCACAAAGAGAAACGAAGCACTAGTATACCTTACAAATAATGACTTTGTAAAATGCAAGATGGGAAATCTCCAAACCTTTCTATTGTATTTATTTTCCTAATTGAAAATATTCAATATCTTTTAGTACTCCCGGTTTAAGTTAATTAGAAACTTAACTTATAACAATTAATATATGTATTACAAAATCTTAGAATGCCTCAAATTCTTCGTTGAGGAAGGAGGAGGGAGGAAAAGAAGAAGGAAAAAATAAAAAAAAAAGAAAAAAATAAAAAAATTGAATTTTTTAAAAATAAAAATAATTAAAAATTCAATTTTTTAAAAATATAAAAATTAAAATTAATTTTTTTGGTCAATTAAAAATATTAATTTTTTTTTTTGATAATTTTTCCCAGAAAATCAAATTAGACAACGAACAATGGAAAACATTTTCCACTCAAATTTCAGGTTTTAGTCGAACACTATAGTTATTTTCTTAAAAAATGACTTCCTACAAAATATTTTCTGAAACGCGATATTTTCCGCGAAACAATTGGACCAAGTCAATAGGTGATAACAATTGGACCAAGTCTTTGGCACCTTCATTGCAAACACGTTTTTACTAGACACATCAAAATTACTTCCACAAATAATATAAAACTTAACATTATAGTGATAACTATTCGAGATGTGCTGTAGACCTATTTTCTATTAGGTTAAATTTTGAATAAAAAGAGTGTATACAACCTTGTATCAAAGCAGAGGTGTAAATTTCATATTGTGACACATCATTTATTGAAATTACACCTAATTCTCTTGTTATGCTAGTTCTGCCTTAATCATCTAATTGATATGAATTTTACATATCGATTGATTTACGCACGACGTGAAGTAAATATTATTTATGTATACATTGTAAGCCCATTTCTCCTTACTTTTAAGTTCTTATTAAAAAAAATTGTATAAAGTAAATGATAATCACTCAAATACATATTTACCATTTGGACATAACAAATGGAAGAATGTTATCTCTTGTACCAATGACATAGAGAGGAGTTTTGGTATCCATGAAGCCTCGAAACATGCATTGCTTTGCAAAAGAAAGAAGAAAAGTAGGAGCAGATCTTAATTTCAAGTACCTTTCAACTAGGATTAAAACTTCACCCACCTATCAGCTTAGCGTTAGCATCAAACTTTCTAAGATTTAGTTGATACATGAATCCTTGAGCATTTTGCTCATGTAGCAATATTTACTGACCATTCTCTTAGAACTAATGTAAATGTAATTCTTTAAGGTTTTGAGGTAAGAAACCAACTTGTTTCATCAGCCTCTATAGGAGAATGAGAGATATTAAGTAATGATCTCAAGATTATATAAAAACATAAAAGATATGGTCATTTATTAATACACTAAGACATTATGACACTTATTTGAGCATATTTAATGTGATTTATGGAAACATAAACATGGAACTAAAAAAATTATGATTGGATGCCACTACTCACTAAGATAGTACATGCGCAATTGCAGCATCACTAATACCAAAATGGCTGGTATAGATAAGTATTAGATCTAATATAACTCGTATTCTTAAGCCTCTTCTTGCGTTGCAAAAGAGAGAAGAATAGTAGAGCCCATAAGGATATTGATTTCAAGTACATTAGCCAAACTAATATGGAAAAGCTCTATTTGAACAAGTAATGATTGCAATTAGTTAAAACAATGTCAAAGCAATGCAAGTCATTAATAGCTTATAGTAATCCGATTGCATTTGTAATTACACCGAGAGGAGTCATTGAAGTATTATGTCGCATCACTCGACAATGGGTCTTAAATTTTTTTATATGGTCTCCCTTTACTTATTAACTTAAACTTTTAAATTGAAATTTCTAACATTTAGTTGATATATGTATTGATGGGCATGTTGCTTGTGCAGGAATATTCACTTACCATTCTTTAAAAATTGAGGAAAATGTAAATTTTTAAAAAGAAACCGACTTGTTTCATGAGCCTTCATAGTACCATAAGAGATATTGAGTATTTCTTGAAATCACAAGATTATAATAAAAATAAAAATAAAAATAGAAGATATGGTTGATTGTCAATATTTTAAGATACTATGACGCGTATATGAATATGCAATTCAATGTGACTTTTGGAAACATATAAACACAGAACCAAAGATAATCATGGATGGATGGCACAAGAAAAAACATGCGCAATAGCAGCACCACTGACACCCAAATGACAAACATAGATAAGTATCACAGATCTAATGCAACTGGTTCCTCAAAACACGTTTAGCAAGGGGCTCCTCCTATTTTTCTTTTTCTTGCAATGCAAAACGTATTTCGAGGAATCAGTTGCATTAGATATGTGATACTTATCTATGTCTGTCATTTGGGTGTTAGTGTTGCTACAATTGCACGTGCTATTTCTTAGTGAATATGCTATCCATCCACAATTATCTTTGGTTCTGTGTTTATGTTTCCAAAAGTCACATTGAATGGCATATTCATATACGTGTCGTAATATCCTAAATATTGACAATCAATCATATCCTCTATTTTTCTTTTATAATCTCGTGATTTCCAAAAATAACGGTTCATGAAACAATTTGGTCTCTTTTTAAACATTTACATCTTTGTCAGATCTTAAAGAATGGTTAGTGAATATTCCTACATGAGCAACATGCCCATCAATACATGTATCAACTAAATGTTAAAAGTATCAATTTAAAAGTTTAAATTAATAAGTGGAGGGAGACCATATAAATATTAGAGGCATTTAAGATCCATTGTCGATGTGAAATAATATTTCAAAGACTCCTCTTAGATGTAATTACATGCAATTGGATTACTTTAATCTATTAATGACTTTCATTGCATTGACATTAATTTAACTAATTGCAATCACTACTTGTTCAGATAGAGTTTTTTCCCATATTAGTCTAGCTCAAAGGTACTTGAAATTAAGATCCCTAGGAGCTCCTACAGTTCTTCTTTCTTTTGCAATGCAAGACCTTTTTTAGGCTTAAGTATATGAGTTACATTAGATCCAATACTCACCTATATCTGCCATTTTGGCGTTAGTGATGCTGCAACTGTGCATATATTTTCTTAGTGAGTAGTGGCATCCATTCATAGTTTTCTTTAGTTTCGTATTTATGTTTCCATAAATCACATTAAATATATTCATATATGTCTCATAATGTCTTAAAGTATTGATAAATGACCATATCCTTTATGTTTGTATATAAACTTGTGATCATTACTTAATATTTCTCATTCTGTTATGGAGGTTGATGAAACAAGTTGATTTCTTACCTCCAAGCCTTAAGATTTACATTTACATTAATTCTAAAAGAATTGTCAGTAAATATTGCTACATGAGCAAAATGCCCATGAATACATGTATCAACTAAATGTTAAAAAATTCGATCCTAACTTTAAGCCGATAGGTGGGTGAAGACTACATAAATATAAGTACTCAAGAGATGTAGGACAATATTTCAACATCCCTTCTCATGTGTAAACCATGTACAATTCACGTGCAAGCCAAATTACTCTAAGTTAGTAATGACTTGCATTGCTTTGACACTGTTTTAACTAATTGCAGTTATTTCTTGTTTGGATAAGATTCTCTCATACTAACTTGTACTAGAAGATACTTGAAATTTGTATCCTAAGGGTTTCTATTATTATTCTTTCTTTTGCAATGCAAGGCATGCTTCGACGCTTTAAAAATATCAAAACTCCTCTCTATGCCACTGCTACATATAATAATATTCATACTCATTCTCAATAGCCATGTTTCCACTTGTTATGTCAAAATAATAAATCTGCATTGGAGTGATCATCTACTTTAGGCAATGTTTTTTTTCCATCGAAACTTAAAGGTATGGAGAAATGGGCTCACGTATTTCTTAACACTTCACATTGCGAAGAATGAATCAATTTGATATGTGAAATTCAAAACAATTAGATGACTAGAGGCAAAAATATCAAAACAAGAGAATAGACACAATTGCAATAAATAAAGTGTCATAATTTGAAATTTACACCCATGCTTTAATACAAGTTCTATAAACTTTTTCTTATTCAAAATTATAATATGTTAGAATGTCCATATTATATATATAACAAATATCTTAATAATTATGACAATAATTATGATCATAATATTAAGTTTTATATAAGATGTGAAAGTAAATTTGATGTGTCTAACATAGAAGTAAAAATATGTTTAAATGAAAGTGCCTTAGATAAGGAGGAATCACTTATTGACTAAAGAGACAGAAGAAAGAAAATGATTATAGATTATTTATAGTTGTTCTATCGCAACTTCAAAGGTTTGGATTTTCCAATTATTTTAAGCTAAGCTAGAGGAAGTGCTTTTGTGGACAATCTTGACAACAAAAAAGACCATCATTATATTTTACATAACGCACTCTTACAAAATCATAAAATGCCTCAAATTCTTCATTGAGAGAGCTTACAATTCCACTAACAATTAGTTATGTCACATTGGTGCATTTTTTTAATCAATTGACCGACTCTATTACATTGACTACAACATAGGATGATATGTCTCATAGTTTCTTTCCCAGATTAAATCGTTACAAGTCTATTTTATAATTGACCTAAATCGAGAGTATTAGAAGATATTGAATGTTTTGAGCTAGGAAGATAAATACAATAGAAAGGTCTAGATAATTCCATCTTGCATTTTACAAAGTCATTATTTGTAAAATATACTAGTGCTTCATTTCTACAATGAAGTTGGTGGTCTATCTTTGTTGGATGGCAAATAAAAAATTATTTGTAAAATATGCTACTGTTCCATTTCTACAATGAAGTTAGTAGTTTATTTTTGTGTTTTTGCGGAAAATATTTTCTAGGAAAACATTTTCCTCATTTTTAGATGCTCATTTCGCTTAAAAAAAATGAGTTAACGGAAAAAAAAATTTTGATCAACGAAAAGCTATGCATAAATTCAAAAAAATGATTTTCTTTGAAAAAGTCGAAATTTTTTTTCCAAAATTTAATTAAATATTGTTGCTTGGACTTGAAACTCTATGTTTGAAGACAGAGACCCTAATATTGGTTCTCAAGTCTCCAACGCCCAAGTTGGGTTGATTAAGGCCGAGCCTAGGTCCATCAAGGCCTGGACCATGTCTCTAATGCCCGAGCATAGGTCCATCGAGATTAGACCTAAGTCCATTAAGGGCACGCTCTAGACCTTAGTTCCCAGGCTTGGCCCCCGATGCCTAGCCCAAGTCCACTGAGGCTGGGCTCAAACCCTTGTTGGTCGTGCTCCATCGCAACCACCTTTTCCCGTTTGAGGGGAAATGATATAAGTTTAAGAAAATTGCCTAAAAGGCATGCATATAACCCTTAGTTAGATGTGAGCTCTTTCAAGTCCATACTTCATACAGCACTGGGATATTCGATGTTAAATCAAGTTAATGCTACGAGGGTTTTCAAATGAGAAATCACCATTCGCCTATTAAGGTTAGCTAGAAATCCAGTGAGACGTGAGAGTATACTTCACTTCTTAAATTTAGGATTGGTAATCATCCAACTAGTGCTCGTTCGATACCTAGTCTTATTTGAACACTAACTAAAAATGTTCATGCAACCCCGAATCTTAAGTATCTATTCCTAACCAAGCTAAAACAACAGTCAATATATTGAAAAAGCACAATCAAATAATATATAATTGAAATTGAAATACACAAAGCAATAACCTAACATTCATTTCTAAGAGCACACAATATATTTACGTAAAGCTCTAAGAGCTTGTTTAATTTTGAGCAACAAAAATTTGTTTATCAAAGATTTCTCATATTTCAAAAGAAAACTACTAAAATCTAATTTATAAGCCTTACCTAAATTTAGAAAAAAATATAAAAAAATCTGAAAATCTGAAAATTTTTAATTTTTATTTTAAAATAGGTTTTTTTAAAAATTTTAGATTCGGATTTTAATAATTAATTTTTATAAAAAATAATTTTTTATTAGAGAAAAAGGACCCGTGCCCCGATCAGCAAATGGGCCAATTTATGGTTTTATGGGCCTTGAACCTAGGGTATGTAAAACATAGAAGATCTAAAAGAGAGAATGGGCTTATATGCCAAAGCCCAACTCAACCACTAAGCATCTCGAAATTTGAACTAAGCCCACTACAAACATGGACCCAATTGAGCCGAGCCGAGCCGAGCTCGAACTCACTGAAACTTCAATTTAAGCCCAACTTTCTCTTACTGCATGCCCGAATTTATCCAAACCCACTAAAGCCAAAGCAAACCCAGACCTATTAAACTCATCTTACCCAACCGATCAAGACTCGGTGGAGCTCAAAACTCCATAGATAAGATTAAACCCATCATCCAGCGTGACTCTTGACATGCCGCACTAAAGTATGATTTCTAAAACAAAGCCCGCACTAACCTCACAGCAATCTCCTTTTCAATTTGACCAAAATAAACCCAACACCATCTCCCATTGGCCACTTTAGTCAGCGTCACGCGGTCTCCTTGCTCCTTTTATTGCAGAACAAAAAAGGAAGCTGAAGATTGAATGTGAACTCCGGGCAATCAAAGGGCTGATAACACCTCCAAACTCCAACATAATCGAGACCCCATCACCACCCGACCATCATCTACTCTCACCTATGACCATGCCAACATTTACCACACAAAGGTCACAAAGGCACCGAACAAGAAAAGGGGAAAGAGGAAGAGATAGAAGTCGGGCCGAAGAAAGAAAAGAGGAGTGGGCCGGCCCAGGTGAAAAAGAAAGGGCCGGGTCAGTTTGTGGCCCGGTTTTTTAATAATAATTATTTTTTATTGCATATGAAGGAGTGGGCCCGCCCCGAACAATCTCAGTTCGCATTCAATCAAATTTCGTGAATTCAGGATATCTATTTCGAAGAAAACAGATTGTGCACATTACCTTATCAGCGACGATTGGATATCGAATCGGTAACGAAATTTCTGGAACTGTGTCTTCGGTGAAGATCGGAACCGGCAATACAAGACCATTCAAGAGCTGACTTTTGCTCAGCATCCGAGAGAGGGAACGGCGTCCGGAGGACAATGGAAGAAGGAAAGTTGATGAAGAAGCCTCTGGAAATTCAGGAAAATACCGAGAAATCGATGTCACTGATTGAAACAAAAACCGGAAAACAGAAATCCGAGAACGAGAGAGAGGACGACTCAGCTTTTTAATCCTGTTGGAGCGGTTTTCTGAACTTCCGCGCGCAGGTCCGATCCGAGGAGCGCGAAAGCAGACAAGGCCGGGCCCGCGGCAGTCGCGCTCGGTCTTCCCGCCTCGAACGCGACAAACAGTCATCAACGGGGAGGAACCTAGGCCCGGCGGTGCAGCAGTGCCTCAGCGACTACGCCGACCAGTACGCGGACGCTGGGGAGCAGATGGAGGCGTTGATCACCGCTGCGAGCGCCCGGGGACTACGGAGGCCGGAGGCCTCATGGGCGAAAGCAGGGATCGCGGACGCGGAGTCGTGCGAGAAAGGGTTCGGGATGGACGCCGGGGGCAACCAGATGGTGATGGCACGCCGGAACAAGGCGTTCGAGCTGCTGTGCTACACCGCGGTGAGAGTCGTGGAATCGTTGGAGCTCGCTCGACGAAGATGGCGATGGATGTGATCGTCGTCCAAGGAGCGCGAGAAGAGCGAGAGGATACAATATTGGAGACGGTTGCCCCCATTTTCTTTTATCCTCCCATATACAAAGACGAAATGCCCCTCTGATCAAGGCCGACTCTTCCGCGAGAGTGCGCATGTGTACGTGAGTCAGTTATTTGCCAAAAACAAACTTAAATTTGTTATAAGGATAATGACATAAATAATTTCTAAATTTATTTATCATTAAAATATATATTAATATTAACTAAATTTATTTATTATCTTTATATGATGGTAGTAATAATTGTACTTATTTTAACTTCAATCGCATGTTATATCACTAATGAATAAATATTATGTAATGGGTAAATTATTGATGTGATGGTGATTGTGTTACCTTGATCATTCATAGTTTTAAAAAATTATTCATAGTATAATGATTATATTTTTTAATAATTATATTAATGAGTGCTCAAATTGTGGTATAATTAATATTTCAATTGCGGTATTAATCATGTAATAGATAATGCAATCAATGCATTGTACGATTAAACATAAATCATAATCATAAATTAATGATCAAATGATGGACAAAGATTTATACTTTAAATTGTAATATCTTGATGATATACATGGACTATTACGCATATGATTGACTATTAAATGTTAATTATCATGATATCATGTCTATTCAAATATAGTCACGTGCAATGTGCTTTTATAGTTCTATTACACTACCACATAACAATAGTATTTCATTACTACAACTAAAGGTTTTGTGATCTTAGGAGCGTATCAGACCCAATGCAATATTTGTGAGATCTCCTGCAACTGTTTATATCCAATCAAATAAACAATTGTTGACACATGCAAGCAAATATTATGATAGACAATCAATTTGTAACAGATCTTAATGTCAATGATTTTCAAATTAATGGCATCTTCACACATTGGTGGTCTTTGTATTTTAATTCTATGGTTCTCGGAATTTTCATAGCAAGCACTTCTCTATCTTTGGATAAATTAACGATAACATATTTAAATCGTGATTTTGTGGTAGGCATGCCTTTATTGGCGTTATGCTAGCTATTTCACTAATATCGAGTATTAGACAAAGTATTTAGGACGAAAGACGCTCAACTCTTTTCTCACGAGAAAGTCTAGTCGGCTGATTTTTAATTCCGATAAACCATGGAGCTTTGAAGTTGGCATGTTTTAATTTTCAATTCATAAAAGACACACATTCCATGACATCCACGCATCCAAGAGTATATGGGCCAATTCCATAAAAAAAAAACACGAATTTTAGGTATTGTCTCAAATCTGGCCCGAACTTTATTTTTTCTAAAAAAAAAGCACAAACTTTCGCTTGTGTCCCAAATCTGGCCCTACGTTAACCCTCATTCCACAGTCATCCGACGTGGCATTTCCACGTCAGCAATAATATCCAACATAGCAAGCTGACATGAATATAAAGGAAAAATTGTTCTTGGGCTTTCTCTTCTTCTCTAACGCACAACTCATGAGATTGGGGAGAATTCTTTCTAGGGTTTCCTTTCCTCAGTGAGTTTGCGCACGGGAGTCTTCAATTCGTTGGAAGATCTCGCACTGGCTTGCTCGCTCATTCTCTCACACGAAGACACTCGCTCTTGCACATACACAAGCTCGATCGCTCAGAGATGTCATTTTCGTCGGAAATTTTGGCCCCGTGAAAGTTGTGAAGTTAATGTGCATTGAGTCTAATTGTTTTTTGATGTCATAAATAACTTTGATATCTACTCCTTTGATACAAAATGGTACCATGGAGATGCTTTTGGACTTGATGTTGAGAAGATGCATAAACTTATGGGATCTAGGTGTTGCCATAAACGCGCTCCTCCCACCTGCCTTATGGGTCAATTGTGAAGAGATCCAAATTTGTTGAGGTGCAAAACGATGTTGCATTCAAGTGTTTGGAGGAAGTGTGAAATTTAAGTCTACCCTCCAATGAGGTGAACTTTACAAATGATTCTCATGGGAAAAATAATTTAGCAATTTCAATTCCAGGGGACAAGGCACATAGCTAGGGCCATTAGATCAATTAACAATTGACAAGCTGTTTTCAATGTTAGAAGCTGGGTTGGAAACAAAAGATTACATTGCCTTAAAGCGAGATATTAAAAGCGTGTGCATCTTGTAGTTAAATAGAGATGTGAAGCCTATTTGTGATAGACTTACTTCTTTCATCTTCAAATAGACTTTGAGTGGAATTGCCACGTCTAATTTTTATGGAAGGAGGGTTAACGGAGGGCTAGATTTGGGACATGAGTAAAAGTTGGCGTTTTTTTTTTTTTTTTTTTTGAGACAAAATAAAGTTCGGGCTAAATTTGAGACAATACCTAAAGTTCGTGTTTTTTTTATGGAATTGGCCCAAGAGTATATATATAACTCCTCCTTTTATGGGATATCGATGAAAATTTTCATTTTTCTCGAAAATTGTCATTTCATTTATTTACAACTATTATATCCATAAATAATTGCGTTATCCGTACATATTTCAAATTTTGAATTAGAAACTTTCTATATCACAACAGCATTAAAAACTCGTATCTTAAAATTCTCTATCCATATACGTGTGCAATTTCTACTTTTTATGGTGTATTTTTATAAATTTCTCCAATTCAAATATTTCTCAGTAGGGTGGTATTATGTAATCTTTCAAATGTCTTTCTCATACACACGCAACCCACTTTCAAGACTAACCGTATTTCTAAACAATGCTTTTCTTTATAATTGAGTTTTCTGCAAAATAAACACATTATAGATGATAAATTGATATAATATTATTATCAGATGGTATAATTGACCCTAACTTTGATAATATATTATTAAATTCTAACTAGAGTATTTTCTTTTCCAAAAGAGACATTGATGAAGAAATAATATTATATTGAAGGCTCCATTTGTTTTTGTAATGAATGATTTAGAAAATATATATTTTTAAATTGATTACTCGTATCCCTTACAAAACCGAACGAACGAAAAATATTTTAATCGTTCATGAAAATATTTTTAGATATAAATTATTGTTAATAATGAAAATATTTTTCATCAATTAATTTTTTTTTAAGCGACGCACACGATCATTTTTATAATAATTTTGTCAAATCATTCATTTTTTCATGAAACGAATGAAATCGAAAATTAAGTTTTTATCTGTGGCAATGTGCGGCCCATTCTAATTGACATTACAGTGGGCTAAAACTCAAGAATGACTCGGGTTCTGTTGTTACGATAGTAGCTGAAATCGGGCCAGCAATAACAATAGTCACTCGTAAAAGACTCCAAAGAACCCTTTTGACTGCAAAGGGGGTCGCATTTATATGACCTTACACAGTGCTTTTTACCGTCTTGAATGCTCATAACCTTTTAATGATGGGCATCGAAGCATGCTTAGCAATTCTTACCTTATGGAGAAAGCATCGGCTTTTGTATTTGTTTTCGTTTTGTTGATTCGAACACGCTATCCATTTCATCTTTATAATCTGGGACACGAGCATAGAAGCCTGGCCGAAGCAGCCTGCAAAGCATTGGCGTTTGTTGTTGTTTTTTTTTACTAACGGGACGAGATTATTTTCGTTATGATAGTCGGCGAATTCCAACTATCATTATGCAATTTATAGTCTTTTCAAGAATTTTCTCTATTTCCCACGTATTTTTTTTTCTAAATGGTTAATTAATGTATTGGCCACGAAATCTGCCAAACGTTCAACTCATGTAAAAGGAATGACAAATTATCCGGAAATATTATTAGCACTCTCTTTGAACTCACACTCCACCTTTCATTGTCAAATAATATGCAAGTGAAGAACCGTATACATAGGCGAAAAGGGAAAGTATATCTTTAATATGCCCAAAAGCTAGATTGAAGTACCTTCAACCACTTTATATCGGCTATGGTTGTTACCACATCACCGGTCTTTTCATGCATTTTTTCATTTTAGAACAGCTGTCAAAATCCATAGAAAGTTGAATGCCTTGCATCGCTTGACATGGTATTTTTAAGTAATAAAAATTGTTGGTTACCCATGACGACGACCATCATTCCAATGGTCTCTTCGCATACTTTCTTTGTGTCCACTTTTTTTGTTCTAAGTAATGAACTAAACTTTCAGCACGATAGAGTCAAATTTTAGAGCCATGCAAAGGCATCTATAGCAATTTACTCATACTCTTTGAATTCAGATTGCAACTTTGAATTTGGAAGTCCTGTCTCTATCCAATAAATTGAGTGGGTATTTACCAGCATGCGAGGCTCCAATGCAGCTCTTGCGTGAGATTTGACTCCCAAGCTGCTGAAAACTGAATTGGGTTACCATCTGATGGGCTGACCATTACCATTTGGCCCTTTTCTTTTCCCGGTTCCTTTTTCATTTGGAGTGCACACACATCAAAACAAGTCGTCCTTCTGTTTCATTTTCTGTGGATCCGCATACGTATGTAAGATTTCTCGACATAGCAGGGATCTTTCGTGCATAATGACAACCGTTACCAACAACGATGAGAACATATTGATAGTCTCCTCATGCATTTTTGCAGGTCATAGTTCGTCGGTTCTCACGGCTGAATACAATAGGACGCTATAACGTACGACGGTTCTTAATCACTAAAACCACGGTCATCGGGTAAACGGTCACCTTCCGTTTTTCTCGCTACTGTTTGTTTTGTCTATACTAAAAAGTTGGTTGAAGTTTGGCCGCCATAATGTCAGGTGTCAATCCATGCAAAGGTAACCATACAACAACCCATCCATGTTTTCCGAATCGACATCCCAAATATGTGATTTAGAATTCTTGTCCATTTGTCGGTTTTGGTTATTTATTTGAACTTTTAATGTTGCCGAGTACTCTCTGTTCGTCCGCAATGAGTGCGTGATTTAACCTGCGGAGGAAAGAGATAAGCATGGCTGACTCGCAGTAAAAGTCTCCGATCATATCTACTTACATTATTATTGTAAAATAGCCATTTGCCCATTTAATGCATTAAGATTTAACGAGAGGAGCTTTCTTTCCTCGAATAAATATTCGAGAGTTTTGAAATTTAAGATTTTCATCGAGAAAAGTATCAAGAGAAAATCTTTCGAGATCTAAATACAAAAATCTAAGCAGAGTGTAATTTTTATAGGTAGTGAACTCGATTGAAATCTAAGTCATAGGCCAACTCTAGCCTCCCCAAGGCCAGATCCGAGGAGGGTGAGCCGCGTACGTTGGTTGGTGAGCTCGTGGCTCGCCTGGATCGGCCGAGCCTTGAGCTCACGGAATCTGGCAATTGCATCTTGGTCGGCCGCCGAGTAGCCAACCACGGCGAGGCACACAGCGGCGGAGGAAGGAGGAGGAGGAAGAAGGAGGGAGGAAAAGAAAAATAAAAGAAAAAAAGAATATTTCAATTTTTAAAATAAAAATAATTTTAAAAATCAAATTTTAAAAATATATATTAAAATAATTTTTTTGTTCTATTAAAATTATTAAAATTAATTTTTCTTGATAATTTTTCCCAAAAAATCAAATTAGATAATGAACAATGGAAAATATTTTCCATTTAAATTTAAGGTTTCGGCCGATCACCATAAAATATAATTATTTTTTTAGAAAATGACATTAGAGAAAATATTTTCCCGAAACGTGATATTTTCTGTGAAACAAATGGACCTTTAATCAATAGGTGATTTTTATTAGTCTCCGGCACCTTCATTGCAAACACGTTTTTACTAGACACATCAAATTTACTTCCACATTTAATATAAAAACTTAACATTATAGTGAAAACCATTCGAGATGTGTTGTAGACCTATTTTCTATCAAGTTAAACTTTTAAATAAAAAGAGTTTATACAACCTTGTATCAAAGTAGAGGTGTAAATTTCATATTGTGACACATCATTTATTGCAATTCCACCTAATTCTCTTGTTATGCTAGTTCTTCCTTTAATAATCTAATTGATATGAATTTTACATATCAATTGATTTACGCACGACGTGAAGTAATTATTATGTATACATTGTGAGCCCATTTCTCCTTACTTTTAAGCTCTTAAAAAAATGTTGTACAAAATAAATGATAATCACTCAAATACATATTTACCATTTGGAACAATTGGAAGAATGTTATCTCCTGTACCAATGACATAGAGAGGAGTTTTGGTATCCATGAAGCCTTGAAACATGCAATGCTTTGCAAAAGAAAGAAGAAAAATAGGAGCCCTAAAGATCATAATTTCATGTACCTTCTAGCAAATATGGGAAAACCTATCCAAATAAGCAACAATCATAATTAGTTAAATAAATAATGTCAAGGCAATGTGGGTCATTATTAGCTTACAGTAATCCAGCTTGCATGTAAATTGTGACAGAACATATTGAAGCATGGTTCGCATAGCTTGACATGGATTCCGAATGCTCTTTATATTCATATGATTTCCCTTAACCTCTTAGTTTAAGCTTTCCTATTGTATTTTCTAACATTTAGTTGATTCATCTCAATGGGCATTTTGCTCATTTGAGAATATTCATGGATCATTCTCTAAGAACAGACAAAAATGTAAATCTTTAAGAGATCAACTTCTTTCGTCAGCCTCCATAGGGGAATAAGAGATATTATGTACATGATGAAATTACGATATTATTTACAAATATAGAGGATATGGTCAACCCATAGGGGAACAAGAGGTATTAGTTTAAATTTTTGAATTAAACTTTTAATATTTAGTTAATACATGTATTGATGACCATTTTGCTCATGTGGGAATATTTATTAACAATTGTCTAAGGATTAACAAAAACATACATTTTTAAGGCTTAGAGAAAAGAGATGAACCTGTTTGATCAACGTTTAAGGGTGTGCATGATAACTATTTTATTTCTCTACTATTATATTTTTCTGTTCCCAAGAACTGGTTTGGAACATATAAATCTATTTGGTAACGCAATTTTATTTTTCCATTTTTATAACAAATTTTTACTCTATAAATAGGCTTGTAATAGAAACGAGAAGTTGAAAATTTATACTTTTTTATTTCTAAAGCAAAAGCGAGAAATTAAAACTCTTTTCATCGCTCGCTCGCGCTACTTGCCGATTGCCAACTCATCATCGCCTACTGGCCACCGAATGTTGGACAATGTTTGCCCATCATTAGATGCCAGATGTCGGCTGTTATACGCCAAACTCCAGCCGTTGGACTCTAGTTGCCTAATGTCAACTGCCCACCACTGGTTGCCCGTCATTTGTCTGCAACCGCCTACCATCACCGATCGCCGGATGTTGGCTGTTGGACTTCGATCGCTTGACATTAGCCACTCGCTATTGGTTGTCCACTGTCTATCCACAACCGCCACCCACCACTATTCGAGATTGAGAAATTTTGTATCATTCTCCAATGAATTTCTATTTCGGAAATGGAAATTTTGTGTGATTATCAAACGCTTATTTTTGCTCATAAACTCGTCTGGGGAATAGAAATAGAAAAAACTATTTCTGGCTAGAAATTGATTTTATAATAGAATAGTTATCATAAGTATTTGGTGAAATAAAAAAAAAATTATTTAGAAACATCAGAGTAAATAGTCAATTGTTAATACTTTAAGACATTTTGACACGTTTATAAATATGCAATTCAATGCGACTTTTGGAAGCATAAACATAGAACCAAAGGAAATTATGGATGGATGGCACTTCTTACTGAGAAAGAACATACATAATTGTAGCACCGTTGAAACCTAAATAATAGACATAGATAAGTATCGAATCTAATGCAACTTGTATCCTTGAAGCATTGAAACACGCATTGCATTGCAAAAGAAAGAAAAATAGCAGGAGTCCTTAGGTATATTAATTTCAACTACCTTCTAGCAAGGGTTAGTATGGGAGTATACAAACAAGCAACAACTATAAATAGTTAAAACAATATTCATCAATGCAAGTCATTACAATCTGACTTGCATGTGAATTACATGTAACTTGCACGTGAGTGAGAATGTTAAAATATTTCTTGTATCACTTGACAACGGGTCATATGCACCTTTATATTTATGTGAGCATTTTCCATCCATTAATTTAAACTTTTGGATTTAACTTTCTAACATTTGATTTTATACATGTATCGATAGAGGTTTGGCTAATGTAAGAATATTCACTAACCATTCTCTAAGAATTGACAAGTAAATCTTTAAGGCTTGGAGATAAGATATCAACTTAATTCATTAGTCTTCACAAGAGAATAAGATATTTTGGGTATCGGTGAAATCACAAGATTATTTAGCAACATAGAGGATATGGTCAATTGTCAATACTTAAGACATTATGACATGTATATGAATATGTGATTTAATGTAATTTTTAGAAATATAAACATAGAAATACACACTCATGAGAAAGAACGTGATGTAACTAGTTTTCTAAAGCCTCGAAACACATCTTGCATTGCAAAAAAAAAAAAAGGAGCCTTATCATCTTAACTTCAAGTACCTTTGAGCTAGAATTAAAACTTCACCCGCCTATCAACTTAAGCATTAGCATCAAACTTTCTAACATTTAGTTGATATATGTATCCTTGGGTATTTTGCTCGTGTAGCAATATTTACTAACCATTTGCTTAGAACTAATGTAAATGTAAATCTTTAAGGCTTGGAGGTAAGAAACTAACTTGTTTCATCAGCCACTATAGGAGAATGAAAGATATTAAGTAATGATCACAAGATTATCTAAAAACATAAAAGATATGGTCATTTATCAATACTTTAAGACATTATGACACTTATATGAATATATTTACTGTGATTTATGGAAACATAAACATGTAACTAAAAAAAATTATGATTGGATGCCACTACTCACTAAGAAAGTACATGCACAATTACAGCACCACTAACACCAAGGATGGCATGTATAGATAAGTATTAGATCTAATGTAACTCGTATTCTTAAGCCTCAAAAATAGTCTTGCGTTGCAAAAGAAAGAAGAATAGTATGAGCCCATAAGGATATTAATTTCAAGTACCTAATAGCCAGACTAATATGGAAAAAGCTCTATTTGAACAAGTAATGATTGTAATTAGTTAAAACAATGTCAAAGCAATGCAAGTCATTAATAGCTTATAGTAATCCGATTGCATGTGTAATTATACCGAGAGGAGGCCTTGAAGTATTATGTCGCATCGCTTGACAATAGTCTTAAATGCTTTTTATATGATCTCCCTTTACTTATTTACTTAAACTTTTAAATTGAGATTTCTAATATTTAGTTGATAGATGTATTGATGGGCATGTTGCTCGTGTAAGAATATTCATTGACCATTCTTTAAAACTTGAGGAAAATGTAAATCTTTAAAAAGAAACCAACTTGTTTCATGAGCCTTCATAAGACCATAAAAGTTTTTTTCTGCCCCAGATAAACTACCCACCTCGCTGCCCCCCCCCCCCAAAATCATATACATAAATATGTATATATACATACATACATACATACATATACATACATACATAAATATATATATATATAATTTTTTTTAAAAGACCAAACCCTTTATTAGAACTTTTAAATGTTTAATTGTTTAAAATTGGAAAAAATAATGTATGCAAATTTTTAAATATAAATTTTGACAATAATGCTAAAAAAATCGAATATATAAATAATTTTTTTTTAAAAGAACAAAATATATTTAAAAAAATTTAACATTATTTTGGCATTTAAAAAATAATAACGAGGGCAAAATCAGAAATTTGAAGAATGAGTTAAGATAGTTTTGGAAAAAAAAAGTTCCAGCATTTGGCTAATGCTAGCCTTCACTTGAAAGCTGCTTTAAAATTATTGCCAAACAGTTCAGCATTTCCCCAAGGAGCTTTGGAGGCTGAAAGCTCCTTGGGAATGCTGAACCAAACGCACCCTTCATATTGTGACACATCATTTATTGCAATTCCACCTAATTCTCTTGTTATGCTAATTCTGCCTTTAATCATCTAATTGATTTGAATTTTAGGTTTATAGGATGTGGTACCTATAATCTGTGGGGCATTGATGATGTTTCCACTATTTGTTAAAAAAGCCCATGGTCGTCGGAAAAATAAAATGGTGTGGATTTACTAATGACGTGAAATAAATATTATGTATACATTGTGAGCCCAACTCTCCTCACTTTTAAGTTCTTAAGAAAAAAAATGTTGTATGAAGTAAATGATAATCACTCAAATACATATTTACCATTTGGACATAATAATTGGAAGAATGTTATCTCTTGTACAAATGACATAGAGAGGAGTTTTGGTATCCATGAAGCCTCGAAACATGCAATGCTTAATAAAAGAAAGAAAAAAAAGTAGGAGCCCTAGGGATCTTAATTTCTCGTACCTTCTAGCAAATATGGGAAAACCCTATTCAAATGAGCAACAATTATAATTAGTTAAATAAAATAATGTCAAGGCAATGCAGGTCATTACTAGCTTACTACTTCAGCTTGCATGTAAATCGTGACAGAAGATATTGAAGCGTTGTTCACATCACTTGACATGGATCCTGAATGTTCTTTATATTTATATGGTCTCTCTCAACCTCTTAATTTAAGCTTTCCTATTGTACTTTCTAACATTTAGTTGATACATATGTTGATTAGCATTTTGCTCATTTGAGAATATTCACTGATCATTCTCTAAGAACTGACAAAAATGTAAATTTTTAAGAGATCAACTTGTTTCTTCAGCCTCCACAGGGGAATAAGAGATATTATGTACATGACGAAATAACAAGATTATTTATAAATATAGAAGATATGGTCGACCCTATGAACAAGAGATATTAGTTTAAGTTTTTGAATTGAACTTTTAATATTTAGTTAATACATGTATTGATGACCATTTTGCTCATGTGGGAATATTTATTGACAATTGTTTAAGGGTTAACAAAAATATGCATTTTTAAGGCTAAGAGAAAAGAGATGAACTTATTTTATCAACATTTAAGGGCACGCATGATAATTATTCTATTTCTCTACTTTTCTATTTTTCTATTCACAAGAACTAGTTTGGAACATTAATCCGTTTGATAACGCAATTTCATTTTTCTATTTGTAAAACAAATTTTTACTCTAGAAATAGGATTGGAATAGAAATGTGAAATTACAAATTTATACTTTTTTTATTTCTAAAACAAAAGTGAGAAATAAAAACTCTTCTTACCGCTCGCTCACGCCACTCGCTAGTTGCCCACTTGTTATAGCCTACCAGCCACCTAATGTTTGGACGACATCCACCCATCACTAGATGTCGGACATCGACCATCGAACGCTAAACTCTGGGCGACAGGTGATGGGCCCACCGAACTCTAGTCGCCTAATGTCAACCACCCACCATCGATCGCTTGCCATATGTCTGCAATTGCCTACCATGGCCGATCGTCAAATGTTGGCTATTGGACTTCAATCGCATAACATTAGCCACTTGCTGTTAGGTGTCCACCGTCCATTCGCAATTGCCTCCCACCGTTGTTCAGGAGGGAGAAATTTTGTGTCATTCTCCAACGAAATTCTATTCCGGAAATGGAAATTTTATGTGATTATCAAACACTTATTTTTGTTCATAAACTCTTCCGGGAAATAGAAATAGAAAAAATATTTCTGGCTAAAAAATAGTTGTCATTCATACTCTAAGTATTTGGTGAAATAAAAAAAAAACTATTTAAGAAAATAGGAGTAAATAATCAATTGTTAATACTTTAAGACATTTTGACACGTATATAAATATGCAGTTTAATGTGACTTCTGAAAGCATAAACATAGAACCAAAGAAAATTATGGATGGATGGCACCTCTTACTAAGAAAGAACATACATAATTGTAGTACCGTTGATACCTAAATAGCAGACATAGATAAATATCAAATCTAATGCAACTTGTATACTTGAAGCATTGAAACACGCATTGCTTTGCAAAAGAAAGAAAAATAGCAGGAGTCCTTAGGGATATTAATTTCAACTACCTTCTAGCAAGGGTTATTATGGAAGTATACAAACAAGCAACAACTGCAATTAGTTAAAACAATATTGGTCAATGCAAGTCATTAAAATCCGACTTGCACGTGAATTACACATAGCTTGCACATGAGTGAGAATGTTAAAGTATTTCCCGTATCGCTTGACAATGGGTCATATGCTCCTTTATATTTATGTGAGCATTCTCCATCCATTAATTTAAACTTTTAGATTTAACTTTCTAATATTTAGCTGATAAATGTACCGATAGATATTTGGCTAATGTAAGAATATTCACTAACCATTCTCTAAGAACCGACGAGTAAATCTTTAAGGTTCGGAGGTAAGATATCAACTTATTTCATTAGCCTTCACAAGAGAATAAGAGATATTGGGTATCGGGTGAAATCGCAAGATTATTTAGCAATATAGAGGATATAGTCAATTGTCAATACTTAATACATTATGACACGTATATGAATGTGTGATTCAATGTAATTTTTGGAAATATAAACATAGAGAAGACACACTCGTGAGAAAGAACATGTCTAATTGCAACACCATTGACACCCAAATGACAACCATATATAAGTATCGAATCTAATGTAACTGGTTCTTTGAAGCCTTGAAACACATCTTGCATTGCGAAAAAAAAAAAGAAGAAGAATAAGAGGAGCCTTATCATCTTAATTTCAAGTACCTTTCAGCAAAGATTAAAACTTCACCCACCTGTCAGCTTAAGCGTTAGCATCAAACTTTCTAACATTTAGTTATACATGCATTATAGGCATTTTTTTCATGTAACAATATTTACTGACCATTCTCTTAGAACTAATGTAAACATAAATCTTTAAGGCTTGAAGGTAAGAAATCAACTTGTTTCATTAGCCTCCATAAGAGAATGAGAGATATTAAATAATGATCACAAGATTATATAAAAACATAAAGGATATGGTTGTATCAATACTTTAAGACATTATGACATGTATATGAATATATTTGATATGATTTATGGAAACATAAACGCGGAACTAAAAAAAAATCATGAATGGATGTCACTACTCACTAAGAAAGTACATGCACAATTGCAACATTGCTGACACCAAAATGGCAGGTATAGATAAGTATTGGATCTAATATAACTTGTATTCTTAAGTCTCAAAAGAGGTCTTGTATTGCAAAAGAACGAATAATAGTATGAGCTCATAAGGATCTTAATTTCAAATACCTTTTTAGCCAGACTAATATGGAAAAACTCTATTTGAACAAGTAATGATTGCAATTAGTTAAAACAATGTCAAAGCAATGCATGTCATTAATAACTTAAAGTAATCCAATTGTATGTAAAAATTGTAATTACACCTGAAAGGAGGCCTAGAAGTATTATATTGCATCACTTGACAATAGGTCTTATATGCTTTATATGGTCTCCTTCTACTTATTAACTTAAACTTTTAAAATGATGTTCCTAACATAGACATGTTGCTCATGTAGGAATATTCACTGTCCATTCTTTATGAACCGAGGAAAATGTAAATTTTTTTTAAAAAAAACCGACTTGTTTCGTGATCTTTCATAGGATCATAAGAAATATCAAGTATTTCTTGAAATTACAAGATTATAAAAGAAAAATAGAGGATATGGTTGATTGCTAATATTTTAAAATACTACACGTATATGAATATGCAATTCAATATGACTTCTGGAAACATAAATACAGAACTAAAGATAATCATGGATGGATGGCATACTCAATGAGAAAGAACATGCCCAATAACAGCACCACTGACACCCAAATGACAGACATAAATTGCATTAGATCTGATACTTATCCATGTCTGTCATTTGGGTGTCAGTGTTGCTACAATTGCACATGCAATTTCTCAGTAAGTATGCTATCCATCCATAATTATCTTTGGTTCTATATTTATGTTTTCAAAAGTCATATTCGTTGGCATATTCATATACGTGTCATAATGTATTAAAATATTGACAATCAACCATATCCTCTATTTTTCTTTTATAATCTCGTGACTTCCAGAAATAGTTAATATCTCTTATGATCCTACAATGGCTCATGAAAGTTGGTCTCTTTTTAAAAATTTACATGTTCGTCAGTTCTTAAAGGAAATTGTTAGTGAATATTCCTACATGAGCAACATGCCCATCAATACATGTATCAACTAAAAGCATTAAAGACCCATGGTCAAGTGATATGAAATAATATTTCAAAGACTTATCTCAGGTGTAATTACGTGTAATTGGATTACTTTAATCTATTAATAACTTTAATTACTTTGACATTGTTTTAACTAATTGCAATCATTACTTGTTCAGATAGAGTTTTTTCCCACATTAGTCTAGCTCAAAGGTACTTGAAATTAAGACCCCTATGAGCTCCTACCATTCTTCTTTCTTTTGCAATAGAACACCTCTTTTGAGGTTTAAGGATACAAGTTTCATTAGATCCAATACTTATCTATATCTGCCACATTTTAGTGTTAGTGATGTTGTAATTGTGCATGTACTTTCTTAGCTAGTGGCATCCATTCATAATTTTCTTTAATTCCGTGTTTATGTTTCCATAAATCACATTAAATATATTCATATACGTGTCAATGTCTTAAAGTATTGATAAATGACCATATCCATTATATTTTTATATAATCTTGTTATCATTATTTAATATCTCTCATTCTCTTATGGAGGTTGATAAAACGAGTTGATATCTTACCTCCAAGCCTTAAAGATTTACATTTATATTAGTTTTAAGAAATTGGTCAGTAAATATTGCTACATAAGCAAGATGCCCATGGATACATGTACAACTAAATGTTAGAAAGTTCGATCCTAACGTTTAAGCTAATAGATGATTAAGCACTATATAAATATAAGTGCTCAAGAGATGTAGGACAATATTTCAACATCTCCTCATGTGTAAACCGCGTGCAATTCATGTGCAAACTAAATTACTCTAAACTAGAAATGACTTGCATTGCTTGAAAACTATTTTAACTAATTGCAGTTATTGCTTGTTTAAATAAGATTCTCTCATACCGACTTGTACTAGAAGGTACTTGAAATTTAAATCCTAAGGGCTTCTATTATTCTTCTTTCTTTTGCAATGCAAGGCATCCTTCGACACTTCAAAGAAATCAAAACTCCTCTCTATGCCACTGATACATATAATAATATTCCTACTCATTCTCAATAGCCATGTTTCCACTTGTTATGTCAAAATGGTAAATCTACATTGGAGTGATCATTTACTTTAGACAACATTTTTTTATTTCCATCGAAACTTAAAGTATGGAGAAATGGGTTCGCGTATTTCTTAACACTTCACATTGCAAAGAATGAATCTGTTTAATATGTGAAATTCAAAACAATTAGATGACTAGAGGCAAAAATACCAAAACAAGAGAATAGACACAATTGCAATAAATGAAGTTGCATAATTTGAAATCTACACCCATGCTTTAATACAAGTTCTATAAACTTTTTCAAATTCAAGATTATAATCTGTTAGAATGTCCATATTGTATATATAACACATATCTTAATAATTATGACCGTAATATTAAGTTTTATATTAGATGGGATGAAAATTTGATGTCTCTAACATAGAGTAAAAATATGTTCAAATGAAAGTGCCTTAGAAAAGGAGGAATAACTTATTGACTAAAGAGACAGAAGAAAGAAAATGATTATAGATTATTTATAGCTATTCTATCGCAACTTTAAAGCTTTGGATGTTCCAATTATTTTAGGTCTAAGCTAGAGGAAGTGCTTTTGTGGACAATTTTGACAACAAAAAAGACTATCGTTATATTTTACATAATGCACTCTTACAAAATCATAAAATGCCTCGAATTCTTCATTGAGAGAGCTTACAATTCCACTAACAATTAGTTGTCACATTTATGCATTTTTTCAATTAGTTGACTCACTCTATTACATTGATTGCAATATAGGATGATATGTCTCACGATGATTCTCAAATATCGAAGAACAGAATGTGATACGTAAGATAGAATGCAATAGAAACAAAGACACATGTAACAAAATATACCGAAAAGTTAAAAAAAAAAAAGAAAACCAATCCTTTCAAAGCGAGGGATAGGATAGATGAATAGGTTGAAGCCTTTATCCGCTTGGAGGGATGAATTTACAATTTCTAAGGCTTCGTTTTTCTCCGGCACAGCCAGTTCGAAAACGAGCTAGTCGCCTTACTTCGAGAACAAACTATTTACTTAACATAGTTTCTTTCCCAGATTAAATCGTCACAAGTTTATTTTCTAATTAACCTAAACCGAGAGTATTGGGAGATATTGAATGTTTTGAACTAGGAAGATAAAATAATAGAAAGGTTTAGATAATTCCATCTCGCATTTTACAAAGTCATTATTTGCAAAATATACTAGTGCTTCATTTCTACAATGATGTTAGTGGTCTATCTTTGGGAGTTGGCAAATGAAGAATTATTTATAAAATATACTAGTGCTTCATTTCTACAGTGAAGTTAATGGTCCATCTTTGTGGGTTTCACGGAAAATATTTTCTGGGAAAACATTTTCCTCATGCTGATACTCGTTTTGCTTAAAAAAATGACGAAAAATATTTTTTAGGTCAACGAAAAACTATGCATAAATTTAGGAAAATGATTTTTTCTTTGAAAAAGTTGAAAAATATTTTCCAAAATTTAATTAAATATTGTTGTTTGGACCCGAAACTCTATGTTTGAAGACAGAGACCCCAATGTTGGTTCTCAAGTCTCCAATGCCCAAGTTGGGTTGATTAAGGCCAGGCTTAGGTCCATCGAGGCTTGGACTAGGTCTCTAATGCCTGAGCATGGATCCATCGAGATTGGATCTAAGTCCATTGAGGCCAGGCTTGAGATCTTAGTTCCCAAGCCTGGGCCCCGATGCCTAGCCCAAGTCCATCAAGGTTGGACTCAAACCCTTGTTGGTCATGCTCCATCGCAACCACCTTTTCCAGTATGAAGGGGAAATAATACAAGCTCTCCCAAATCCATATCTCGCATAACATTGGAATATTCGATGTTAAATCAAATTAACGCTACAAGAGTTTCCAAATGAGGAATTACCATTAGTCTATTAGGGTTGGCTAGAAATCAAGTAAAACATGGGAATATACCTCACTTCCTAAATTTAAAATTGGTTACACTAATCATCCAATTAATGCCCGTTTGATACCAGATCCCGTTTAAACAATAACTAAAAATGTTCAAGCAGCCTACTTGCTCCTCAAGAATCTTAAGGTTCTATTCCTAACCAAGCTAAAACAACTGTCAATATATTGAAAATGCACAATCAAATAATATATAATTGAAATTGAAATACACAAAGCAATAATCCGATATTCATTTCTAAGAGCACAATATTTTTGCGTAAAGCTCTTGGAGCTTGTTTAATTCTAGGCAACAAAAAAAGATTTTATCAAAGATTTCTCATATTTCAAAAGAAAACTACTAAGGGTGCGTTTGGATGGGCATTTAGAAAGCCCATCCAGCCCTTAAAGCTCCTTCAGCCCAAAGCAGGGTGTTTGGCAACCATTTTCAAGGAGCTTTCAAATGAAAGCTCGCCCTTGAGAATGCTGAAAGCCCAAGGCTAGTAGGGACCGGCCTTGGGCTTTCGGCCAAAGATTTCACCAAATGCCGAAAAACATTTTTGTTCTTCCTAAATTACCCTCATTAATTTTTCATATTTCCATTATTGCCCATGTATTTATTTATTTTTTAATCGAAAAATGAGTAGCCGTCGCCGGACCGGCGAAGGGCGATGGCCGCCGGCGAGCCAGATCTGGCGTCGGCGGCCGCGAGACCCCGGCGATGGTCGCCTGGGTTGCGCCTGGGTTGCGCGGCCCCGGGTCGAGCGACCCCCGTCGCCCGACCTCCGGCGACCTCATCCGACGGCCGCCGGCGCGGATCAGCTCGCCGGACCGCAGCCCTTCCGGACCGGTGAAGGGCTTAGCCGAATTTAAAATATATATATATATATACATTATACCCATCAAAGCCCCTTGGGAAAGTTTTTTTACCAAACGCATATTTAACTCAAAGTCCATTTGCAAAAAATTTTTACCAAACACACCGCATTTTCCCAAGTAGCTTTGAGAAAGATTCGGCATTTGCGTTGGACTCAAAGCCCCATTGCAAATCTTTGAACCAAATGCACCTAAAATCTAAGCCTTTCCTAAATTTAGAAAAAATAACAAAATCTAAAAATTTTAAAATTTTAAAATATTTGGGATTTTTTTAATTGTTGGATAGAAAAAATATATTTTTAATAATTAATTTGTATGAAAATAAATTTTTATTCGGAAAAAGGACCCTTGCCCCAATCCGCAAATGGGCCAAACTCTGGTCTTGTGGGCCTTGAACCTAGGCTATGTAAAACATAGAAGATCTAAAAGAGAGAATGGGCTTATATGCTAAAGCCCAACTCAACCACTAAGCATCTCAAAATTTGAACTAAGCCCACTCCGAACATGGCCCAATTCGAGCCGAGCCGAGCTTGAACTTTCTCTTTCTGCACGCCCCAATTTATCCAAACCCACTAAAGCCCAAGCAACCCCAGACCCATTAAACTCATCTAACCCAACCGATCAAGACTCGGTGGAGCTCAAAACTCTCAGATTAAAATCCCATTGTCCAGCATGACTCTTAACATTCCGCACTAAAGAATGATTTCTAAAACAAAGCCCACACTAACCTCACAGCAACCCCTTTTCAATTTGACCAAAATAAGCCCAACACCATCTCTTATTGGCCACTTTACTCAGACTCGCGATGTCTCTGAGCCGTGATTCTCTGGAAAAAAGGGTCGAACCGAAAAAGGAACTCACAGGAGGTGTGGGAATCGGGAGAGAGGAGATCCCGAGGGTGAGGACGCCGGCTGGATGTCGTCGGACGGCCGTCCGACAGTGGAGGCGGCTGGTCGTGCGTGCCGAGAGCGAAGGGAACCGAGCTGCCGTTCTTCCTTTTCTCTCTCTCCACCCCCGGCTCTCTCTCTCTCTCTCTCTCTCTCTCTCTCTCTCTCTCTTTCTCCCCCTCTCGCTTTTAAGGGGCCACCGGCAGGCGCACATGGCTTCTGCCATCGCCAGCCTGCCGTGGCCGGCCGGATCCCCGACCCTCCAATCACGCCGCGCCCTGCTCTGCTTCTGCACTTCGACTCTTTTTTGCAGACAGCGAGACCGACGTGAGGGGAAAGAGGAAGAGATAGAAGTCGGGCCGGAGAAAGAAAAGAGGAGTGGGCCGGCCCAGGTGAAAAAGAAAGAGGCCGGGCCAGTTTGTGTCCCGGTTTTCTTACTTATAATAATTTTTTATTACATATCAAGGAGTGGGCCGGCCCCGAACAATCTCAGTTCGCATTCAATCAAATTCGTGAATGAATTCAGGGTATCTATTTCGAAGAAAACAGATTGTGCACATTACCGTATCAGTGAAGCGAATCTCAGCGACGATTGGATATCGAATCGGTAACGGAACTTCTGGAAGTGCGTCTTCGGTGAAGATCGGAACCGGCAATACGAGACCGTCCGAGAGCTGACTTTTGCTCAGCATCCGAGAGCGGCGAACGGTCTCCGGAGGGCAATGGAAGAAGGAAAGTTGATGAAGAAGCCTCTGGAAATTCAGGAAAATACCAAGAAATCGATGTCACTGATTGAAACAAAAACCGGAAAACGGAAATCCGAGAACGAGAGAGAAGAAGACTTAGCTTTTAAATCCGGTAGAAGCGGTTTTCCGAACTTCCGCGCTCAGGCCCGATCCGAGGAGCGCGAAAGCAGACAAGGCCGGGCCCGCGGCCGTCGCGCTCGGTCTTGCCGCCTCGAACGCCACGGATGGTGCTGCCTTCATAGGCCGGACGCACGGCGGGGGAACCTTGACCGGGCGGTGGAGCAGATGGAGGCGTCGATCACCGCCACAAGTGCCTGCGGACTACGGAGGCCGGAGGCCTCATGGGTGAAAGCAGGGATTGCGGACGCCGGGGGCAACCAGATGGTGATGCCACGCCGGAACAAGGCGTTCGAGCTGCTGTGCTACACCGCGCTGATAGTCGTGGAATCGTTGGAGCTTCGCTTGACGAAGATGGCGATGGATGTGCTCGTCGTCGAAGGAGGGCGAGAGGAGAGAGAGGATCCAATATCGGAGACGGTTGCCCCCATTTTCTTTTATCCTCCCATACACAGACGAAAAGGCCCCTTTGATCACGACCGATTCTTCCGCGAGAGTGCGCATGTGTACGTGAGTCAGTTATTTGCCAAAAACAAGCTTAAATTTGTTACAAGGATAATGGCATAAATAATTTTTAAATTTATTTATGATTAAAATATATATTAATACTAACTACATTGATTTATAATCTTTATAAGATGGTAAAAATAATTGTACTTATTTTAACTTTAATCACATATTATATCACTAATGAATAGATATTATGTAATGGGTAAATAACTGATGATGTAATGGTGATTGTGTTACCTTGATCATTCATATTTAAAAATATATATATTCATAGTATAATGATTATCTTTTTTAGTAATTATATTAATGAGTGCTCAAATTGTGGTATAATTAAAATTTCAATTGCAGTATTGATCATGTAATAGATAATGCGATTAAAGCATTGTGCTATTAAACATAAACCATAATCATAATTAATTATCAAATGATGAACAAATTTTTATAATTTAAATTGTAATATCTTGATGATATACATGAACCAATACGCATATTGACTATTATATGTTAATGGGAGAATTACCAAAAAAGTCATAAACCTATTATAATTGTGCCAATTCGGTCTTAAACTTTTTTTTTTGGCCAATTTAATTCTAAACCTTTTATAATTGTGTCAATTCAGTCCATCCGGTCAAAATTGGCCGTCCGGCGCTGATGTGGACGCCGCCGTCCGGCAAATGCTAATGTGGCATTTTTAAAATAATTGTTTTTAGAATTTTAAAATATTTTTTAGAATTTTTAGAATTTTTCTTTTCTTTTTTTTTCCCATCTTCTTCTTCCCCTAGCCGGCCGGAGGTGAGGGCCGGCGAGGGGTGAGGCCCTGCTAGATCTGACGAGCTTGGCCCTTGCCAAGGTTGGGCGAGGTCGAGCCTCACTAGATCCGGCAGGGCCTCGCCTAGCCAAGGCGAGGGTCGACCTCGCTGGCCACCAGTGAGATGTCGGCCAGTGCGCTAGGGCTATCAGCGGAGCCGTTCGCGTTGAGCACGGAGATTTAGTGTCATGCCCCGATCCTCGAGCACGCACACATCCATATACTTGGTCGATTTTAGAATGCGATATCACAGGACTATGTATCGCCGACCCTTTCATTTATATTTGCACATACATAAGTAGTTATAAATCCCCAGACAATAAAACAATGGGATAGAAAAGCATGCCATATTTTTCATATTGAAATTTACAACTACACTTTTATACAGAGTATAACTCAAAGTATTTCACAAACTATTCACGACTTTCTAATTTCACTCTATTCACATAAAAACAGGATTCACAAAAGAGGATGGAATCTCAGTCCTCATCCGGGTTGTACTCAAGATCATCCTGATCCTCTTCTGACTCTTCTTCATTAAGCTCATTTCCTTCAAGCTCTTCATCTTTTTCTGGCTCATCGTCATCTTCTAGTTCCTCCTCCTTAGGCTCATCTACGAGCCCAAAATGTTGTCCTACAATCGGGATAAGACTACGTCTCAACAAGTTCTACCCCACTGAAGACTCGATTAGGAAATCAATACACCACATGGTTGCCTAAGCACAGCACGAGTCAGAAGACTTACCTTGACATCAGTTCCAACTTGCAATTCAAGGTTATATACAGATGCTTCATATATCACATCAAACAGTCAATCGAATCACGACATCAGATCAATCGTTGATCAATCAACCTAGTCAATTACATGTCAGTCAAACCTCTTCTAGGTTATTCACATCCCACTGTATAACCTCCAATAGTACACTCAGTCACAGAGCTACAGTAATGCTCTCGGGCGTCGTTTTCGCCAAGGTGACGTATACAATGGACAGCACTCGTGCGTTCTTTAAGGCGTCGTTTTCACCAGTGATATCTTTAATCACCGAACCACTTATGTCCATGAAAATGCATGTAGTAGACAGCACTCGTGCTCGTTTTCACTGGTGATTTCCTTATCACCGAACCACGTATGTCTATACTAATGCAGGTAATAGACAACACTCGTGCATTCTTTAAGGCGCCGTTTTTACCAGTGATTTCCTTATCACCGAACCACGTATATCTATACCCCGTACTTAATCGGTCTCAGCCAAGAGTATTCCCCGTTCAATCTCACGATTCTCTCCACTTTACAACTCATTAAAGCATTATAAATGCTAAATAACCATTCCCGGCCATCTATTAATCAATTACTTGATTTCACTCAATTTCAATCAATTTAGGAATAATTCGTCAAATATCACAATTAATTCAATTCCACACAACGTAGAGTTCAAATAAATAAACAGACTACACCACGACAATCAGCACGAAATTTCGGTCACCGATCATCCCGATTGAATTTCCGAAAAAATAAATAAATAATTAATTAATTTCGAAAATTAATAAATAATTACTAAAAATCCAATTTAGGCCCGTATTGCCTGATTGGAACCCGAGATGGGTCGGGAAAAATCCCGAGATGCATTCAATAAATACTATAGGCAATTCTCTAGTTAAGCACACTAACTACCTAACTAATATGCAATGCAATTAACTAATAATCACTAATCCATGCTAATCTAACCACTTAATCCTACTTAATTAAAACTAACCAACCCTTAAGCATAATTAGTCTAATAAGCAAGGATTAGTGAGATTACTCACCGGAATAACGCACAAATCGGCTCAAACCGACGGGAACGGCGCGGGGAACAATAAACTCCAAAGGCGGGCCAACTTTCGAGGTCCGACACCACCTCAAAACGGACCTAGAAGCCGCTGCGAAACCCTCTCTATTTCTGTTATGATCTTGCTGAAAATTGAAGCAAACAACTCGGTTAAGCACAGGAATTGACCGGTAATGAGAAAATAGGCCAAACCGGGTCATGGCGGGTCTTTACTAGCGAAGAAACACTCAAAACCAGCCACAGCGAGGCTCCCACAGATCAAGGACAGTAGCTGGATGGCACGGCTGAAGGCGGAGAGGGTGCGGCCAAGCACGGCGGCACGCGCTGTGACATCCCGAATTTCCAATTCTATTTTCAATAAATTGAGACAAGCATTTCATTTGCACACATATAGTTCTTTTCCCTGAGTCGGCCACTCATGTGAAAACTAGTCTATAAGGTGAAGCCGTTAAGAGATTATAATGCATCAGACTCGAGAATTTGACTAGGAAGCGACCTTTCAACCAAGCTAATCTACAAGAGTTCGTACGGTACAATTAAAAAATCGATTAGAGACTGAAGATAGGTCAACTCGACAGAGACATGTGATCAAGTGTGGGTGATTCCACTAGATCGCACAATTCTTGTTGGTCGGCACTGGACCGACTTTTCTGTTGATTGGGTATCATGTGCCCATATTTGAAACATTGAGGTTACCCCGACAACCGAGAGTCGCCAATGTGTCAAAGATGTACATTGTGGCATGAATTGATTAACTACAGGTCGAATGCATGAAAATTTCTAAAAGCTACTTGGTAGGTTAGGACGCGTTGATATTGTGCCAGAGTGAAATTAACCGTGAAATTGAAAGCAAATTCAGAAATTGGAAGTCCTGTTATGTCACAAATCTTATTAGGAACATTGAATTAATTTATGGACTTTAATTGGACTCAATTGGAAGAGAATTGAAAGAAATTGATTGAAGGAATTATTGTACAAGAATTCATGTCCCGGCGGAAAATGAAATTGAACCTATTGGAAGATGTTGTTAAGGATTAGAGATAGTGGATCATGACATCATTCGATGTCATGGTTGGAGGCCCAAGGGAAGGAGATCTTGACACATGGAGGGTGGGGATTTGCTCTTGGAAAGGTGGGATGTCACTTCCACCAATCAACTCCATCTTCAACCTTTGTCTTGTATTTGTTCATATTCCTATTACTACCTGTGATTGAGTGATTTGAAATGTACTAACCTGCAGGAAGGAAATAAGACGAGGTAAGTTTTCTGTGTTGTGTGGCTAGGCCACCTCTGGGCATATTTTCTTTCTAATAGGGGTTTAGGAGGGGTGAACTTGTTAAGATAATGTCTCACCCCATTGTGGGAAAATATTACAAGGCCGTAGATGGCAGGACCTCCGGAGAAAAATGGCATTCTAGTGCAAATTGTCGAACATGTGCATAGCTTTTTTGACCTTGGAAGTCATTAGGTGTACAAGCTGATCAGGTCCACCGTATGGATTCAGGATACTGTGGATGTCAGGGTTCCACATAGGTTTAAGGCTTGGTTTCGTTCTGGGGCTGATGGCTTTAGGATTGGTCCACTTGATAGTTATGATATTCCACTTACTGAGGTGGATGCCATTTTAAGTGAAGGTGTAGCTGACCTTCCTAATGGTGGAGTGAACAACCCATTGTCTCCGGATCCCGTGCAGTCAGATGTGGAAGATGTGGGATTGACGAACGAGTCCGACTAGTAGTCATAGGATTGTTCCTCTTTTTGGTGGACTGATCCTTGTTGTGCAGACTGACCCTTTTTGATGCACATAGACTCTGACCCATTTTTGCTGTATATTAACTCTGGTGTGAGTATATATGAAAGTATGTTTGTTTTTGAATGATTTGGTTTCCTGCTTTCCTATCCCGTAAGTCTTGTCAAGGGTTTTTAAAATATGTTCCACTTGTGCATAATAAAAATCATGGGGTCGGCGACACTACTTGGGAATGTCGCATTTGCATGACCATGGCGGGTTTGTTCACGTGTCTCGGGGTTTGGGGCGTGACACGCGCGCATGGGGAAGGGCGATCGACGACATCGGGGACGGTGGCTGCTCGGCGTGCAATGGCTAAACGGCGGGCAGCTTCTTCCTCTGCTGTGTTGGTCGAGAATGGTGAGGGGAGAGGGAGATTGGGTTGATCAAATGGAGAGAGGGAGAAGAGATAAGAGAAGTGAGAGATGGAGGGCTCCACTTGACCAATTTTTCCACAAAAATATCCTCTTCAAGCAACCTCAACCAAGTAGAATCCCTTGGCTCTCATTTAACCACACACACACACCTCATAACCTTTGAAGTAGTCCACTTTGGCTAGGCATGAGGGGGTTTACGAATTTTGGCTCAATCTTCCTCAAATGGATTCAATCCTCTCTTGATTCCACCTCAAATGGCTTTAATAAAATCAATTGATGTCTCAATTATCAAATTGACAATTTTCATTATCCAAGAATCCCTCATGCTCCTCAATGTTCTCATCAAAATAATTTCCCGGCTTCAATCGCATAAAACGGTTCACCGATGACTTTTTCCCAAAAAGTGTCAGTTGTTAGAAAAATTTTCTGAGACTGAGTTGATACTCTTAGAATTTATTGTGACATAACAGAAACTTCAATTTCCGAACGGACTTGAATTCGCGGTTAATTTCCACTTTGCGCGTTTTTAGCATGACCTAGAATACCGAATAACTTTCAGAAATTTTTTAGGGCAAATGACCCGTGGTCAATTTTCTTCGAGCCACAATGAACCCACTCGACTCATTGGTGACTCTTAGTTGTCGTGAAAATCTCGAGGATTCAAATACAGACACAGGGTACCAAAACAATAAGAAAATCAGTCTAGTGCCGGCCGACGAGAATTTTCTAATTTAGTGGTGTCACCCACGATTAGCCACACATCTCTGTCGAACCAGTCTATCTTTGATTTCATCAATTTTATACTGTGCCGTAATGGTCTCTAAAGATGAGCACAGTCGAGAAGTTGATTTCTGGTCGAATTCTCAAGTCTATTGCCTTAAAATTCCTTAATGGCTTCCCTTGAAAGTCTAGTTATCTTGAGAGTGATTGGCTCTAAGAACAGCCCTATAGACGCGTCAATGAAATGCTCGATTAATTCAGTAGAAAACATGGTTGAAAATCTGGGATGTCACATCTGGAGCTTCTGCTTCTTCTCGCAATGGCCTGAGGACCTTCTAATGAAGTAGAACATGCCGGGAGAGGTGACGTTGAAGAGGGAGTTGCCGTCGTCCATGAAGAGGATCGGATCTGTGACGTTGTAGGCGTCGAACGCTCTAGATCTTCGTGCTCAACGGGAACAGCTCCGCCGATGCCCTGTCGTTTGCCAACGGCCCCAGCGCGCTGGTCGACAGTTCACCAGTGGCCAGTGAGGTCGACCCTCGCCTTGGTTGGGCGAGGCCCGGCCGGATCTAGCGAGGCTCGGCCTCGCCCAGCCTTGGCAAGGACCGAGCTTGCCAGATCTGGCGGGGCCTCGCCTTCGACCGACAGGGGCAAGCCTCGCCGGTGGCCAGCAAGGCTGACCTCGTCGGCCCTCGCCTCCGGCCAATGCCAGCCAGCTAGGGGAAGAAAAATATGGGAAAAAAAAAGAAAAAAAATTCAAAAAAATATTTAAAAGTTCGAAAATATAAAAATATATTTAAAAATGCCACGTCGGCATTCACCGGACGGCCGGCATCCACGCGCCGCCGATGCCGGCCGGCCAATTTTGGCTAGATGGACTGAATTGACACAATTATCAAAAGTTTAGGACTAAATGGCAAAAATAAATAAATTATGATTGAATTGGTACAATTGCAATAGGTTAATGACTTTTTTGGTAATCCTCCCAAATGTTAATTATCATGATATCATGTCTAGTCAAATATAGTCACATGCAATGTGTTTTTATAGTTCTATAACACTACCACGTTACAATAGTATTTCATTACTACAACTAAAGGTTTTATGATCTTAGGAGTGTATTGGACCCAATGCAATATTTGCGACATCTCCCGCAACTGTTAATATTCAATCAAATAAACAACTGTTGACACATGCAAGCAAATATTGTAATAGACAATCAACTTGTAACAAATCTTAATGTCAATGATTATCAAATTAATGGCCTCTTCACACATTGGTAGTCTTTGTATTTTAATTCTATGGTTCTCGGAATTTTCATATGAAGCGCTTCTCTATCTTGGGATAAATTAACGATAACATATTATTTGACTTCATAAATTAAATGTGATTTTGTGGTAGGCATGCCTTAATCGGTGTTTCGTTAGCTCTTTCACTATATCGAGTATTGGACAGAGTATTTAGGACGAAAGACGCTCCACTCTTTTCTCACGAGAAAGTCTAGTCGGCTGATTTTTAATTCCAATAAGCTATGGAGCTTAGAAGTTGGCATATTTTATTTTTCAATTCATAAAAGGCACGCATTCCATGGCATCCACGCATCCAAAGAGTATATATAAAACTCATCCTTTTATGGGATATCGATGAAAATTTTCTCTTTCTCAAATATTCTCATTTCATTTATTTACAACTATTATATCCATAAATATTTGTGTGAATTTTTGTCTTATCTGTACATATTTCAAATTTTGAATTAGAAACTTTTATATCACAACAGCATTAAAAACTCGAATCTTAAAATTCTCTATCCATATATGTGTGCAAATTTTTACTTTTTATGGTGTATTTTAATAAACTTCTCCAATTCAAATATTTTTCAGGAGGGTGGTTTTACGTAATCTTTCAAATGTCACTTTCTCATACACACGCAACCCACTTTCAAGACAAATTTGTTTCTCTTTTTTTCCCCACCTCAAAATATCCTCAATTGTTAATAATAATAAAAATATCAATCAAAAAATGAGTAAATAAATTATTCTGTCTTTTCTCTCATTATCTCAATTTTAAAATTTAAATATCTTTCCACCTTATAAACATCACCCAAAAAGGAAAAATCAAATCTTGAAAAGTTTTCCTCTTCACATAAAATTTCTTCATATGGTGTTAGTGATTTCTTTCCATTTATTAGTAATTCAAACATCTCCCAATAAGGATAATTATTAATATTTTTTTACATGTCAACTTTTTGCAGGCACGCAATGTGCCTGCACTTTTGCTAATGTATCTATAAACAAGTTATATTTTGATATCTATCTACATATTTAAGTCACAGTATCATTTCATTTTTTAATCCCCTCCAAAACTATCTTTCACCATCCCCTTCACCATCCCCCCCCAAAAAAAAATATGAAAGTTTAATGACTACATTTCATCCACCACCAGCACACCCACTTCTCCACTCAGAAAATAATTAACCTCATCCGTTTCCTCCTCCGGAAAAATAACTACTCTTATTTTCTTTTGAGGTAATTTTTGGTTTGTCATATCTTTTTCTCCCATATCCACATATCCATATACTTCCGCACACGCCCTTGACGAGTGATGAAATTTGTCTCACCCTTTGGTTATACCACTATTACCCCTACATTCAAATAGCATAAAGTTTTGGACAAAAAAATAACAAAAAAAACAAAACTATTCAATGCTCTCTCTCGATCAAGTAATCATAAATTTCATAACTCCCCACTTCATCCACTTAATTAAATGATCACTTAATTTCCAAAACAAAAATAAATGATTTCTTTCTCTCTATACATGACCTAATGAAAAACTCAAGACTAGCTACAGTTGATTATAATGTTCTCCTATATAAATCTAGCACTTAATGTCCAAAACAGATCATTATTTGTTGCCATAATTTGTAATCTAATGACAATATAGCCAGAAGTACCTCAATAAAAGATCTTATTTCTTTTAAATAAGGCTCCATTTGTTTCGCGAAAAACAAACAATTTGGAAAACATTTTTTCTTGAAAATGATTACTTGTATTGCTTTTAATATGAATAAATGAAAAATATTTTCTTGGTTCACAAAGAAGTGAAGATATAAATTGTTGTTGAAATGAATTTTTTTATCAACTAATTATTTCAAGCAATGGAGACGATTCTTTTTAAGAAAACTATTTTTTAAATCATTTATTTTGGACGAAACAAATGTAGTCTAAGTAGAAAGAAAATTGAATAGCATCACTTTAACAATAAAAGTTCAAACAACACCAACATTTCAGATGCGCTTATCAGAATATTCAATTTTTTAAGGAAATTTGTTATACTTTCACCGTTTCAAGACACTGTTGGATTCTAGCAAGGAAAGGAGGCCGCATTTTGATTGTAAAAAGAAGCAAATATCGAAAGTACCAGCTAAGCCGACCTTTAAATTCACAAATCACCAACTTTCGTGCGGCTAGGAATGATCCCTTAATTTAATTTACCTGGATTTTTCTATAATTCCTTCGATGATTTTCTTGCAAAAAATAAAAAAGAAATTTTAATTTCGAGTTATCGAACAACGACACCACGAAATGATCCTTTTCCCAATAAGCATGACTGGTTCCTCGACAGGCCTCGATTACGACAATCTTAACAACGCATGTATCGACAGAAAACTTGGAATTGTTCAATGCATGGGCAAATGAAGCTTCAAATGCTCGACAAACGGATCTTCCTGAAGCCCTGCCAAAGGTGCATTCCAAGTAGCAAATAAACTAAGAATTAATACGTAACGGAAAGATTTTGCATTCAGTTTTGGTTTGTTTATCAATAGAAGATTTATAATCAAAACCCTCGATTACTTTTCAAAATTATCTTAAAATGGACTTTCTTAGTCCGACGAGAACAATTGCAATCTTCAATTACAGATGAATTTTTATTGGGATATTGTACGATGCGTGCTTTTGAATCGTATATCTACTTATGGAACATATGTTCAAATATTTGTTAATCGACCTCCATTAATTTATCGAGATTTATTTCTATACGAGCAATACTGTTCCATAGACTGTGTTTCTCGTGACATGCATAATCGATACTTTGAGAATCTGGACATCCTCCCTTATCTGCTCGCGGGCATTCATTTGACTCGCAGGCAACAAAGGAAGGAATAGCACGAGGGCGATCACGTAAAACCGAAGCGTTCGAAACATGACACCGTGCAGCATCACCACGGGCACCGCCCCAAGGACGTCGAGGGAGATATATAAATATGCGCGACGAGCGAGGGGGATCACCGGCCACCTTTTCTGCCAGTTTGCCTTCCCGCATCGCCAAGTGGCTTTTGATTCTTGCACGTTGCCGCCCCCCCTCGCTCTCGGCCTGGATCCCGCACATTCCCTCGCCTCCGTCGCATAAACCTGAACACCTCTCGCTCGCGGACAGATACCTACATTGATCGATTGTTCGACTCCTTCGTTCGCTTCGCCGTCGCTGCGCTCTCCTTCCTCGTCGCGTCTGATCCTGACGAGCGCCCGACTCGGACGAGGTACGTCATCTCTCGCTCGCTCTGTCTCTGTCTCTGTCTCTGGCTCTGGCTTCGGCTTCGTAATCCCTCGGGCCTCTTCTGTTCCCGTTTGGATGCCGAGGAAACGCGGCGGCGATAGGTAGGAATCGCGTGCATTGTCGTTGACGAAGTGAGGAAATCGTTTGCCTATCGCGCGTGGTTTGTAGCTTGTTCTGTTCCCGTTGGAGGGTTCCTCTGTTTCGTCTGCGGAATGAACGGGAAGACACGCCATATGCCAAAGCCTCGTGTCGCTTTCTTTGCTTTCCGGCTTTTGTAATGATCAAAGTAAAAAAAAAAGGTTTGTTTCTTTCTTATACGAAGCAATCGAGAAGATTTTGGAAGGCGCATTGGACAGTTGATATGCTGCGCTATGCTGGCTATTTAGTTCTTCCTTGTCAGTAGAAGATTGAATATTGGTGATGCTGGCATATTTGTATCCATCGTCACCTCTCTTCTTCTTCTTCTTTATTGAAATTTTGGGTTAATGCGTTTACGAGTGAATCGTGCAGGTGCGTTCCAGATAATGATCTGGTGTTGATCTGCTCAGTAGCTTAGAAATGCAGTGCTGATTGCGTTAATAAATGTGTATCCTTTTGTACTCAACTTAGAAAGACCGAGTAGCTGTACCAAGACCAAGATGAATTATTCGTTTCTGAGACCTTGTTACCCTATGCAGATTTTCATGTTCTGATTTCTTTCCGCTGTTTCTCTAAGGTTCACTAATAGCTAGGTCCGGTCATCTTACTGGTTTAGCATAGTTTGATATGTTTCCCTTTTCACTTTTCTTATACATTTCCTTGTGAAGGTTAATGTTCCCTGCATAGAATTATTAGATTTCTTCCATTTACTACACTCGGTGTACTGCTTATATGAGTATTCATCCTCATTGCAGAATAGGATGTAACCACTGATCAGGTGGCTGATGTTTCTTATAGTTTGCGCAGTGTCAATTCCATTTGATGTCACTCTTTGATCGTGATCACCTTCCACTCGCTGCATCTGATAGCATGTTGATTTGGTAGTCTCAAATTCTAATTTCAAATGGACACTCCTGTTTCTTCTAGCTAAATATAAGCCTTCCATGCTTTTGATCGACTGAAAAACTAGTCATGGGAGTCGTATTCTGAAATTGCAGTTTAATTTTCTAATTTTTATTTAAGCTTAATCCCATTCCAGGATTTAGAGAACTTCTTGTAAACTACCATGCGAACTCTGTGGGACAAATCTTCACATCTTTTGTTAGATTTTCCATCATCTTGTGAAAATTTCTATTGCATATCAAGGAACTTTTCCCATTAAGCATCATGAAAGCAAAAGTTAATGATATCATACAGCTAATTGGATGCTAGAGCCATGGCTTTGCTCACTGTTCTCTGTTTCAAACGTAGGTGACTTATAAGTTTCATAAGGGATGGCCAGCCTCCAAGATATCAGTGTTTCGGCAGCTATCAATATCCTCACCGCAATTGCATTCCTTGTTGCGTTTGCAATATTACGACTACAACCCATAAATGATAGAGTTTACTTTCCAAAATGGTATCTCAAGGGCATAAGAGGCAGTCCAACCCGTTCTGGAGGCTTTGTGAGCACTTTCGTCAACTTAGACTTCAGAACATACATAAGGTTCTTGAGTTGGATGCCAGCAGCTCTTAGGATGCCAGAACCGGAGCTCATTGATCATGCGGGACTTGATTCTGCTGCATACATCAGGATTTACCTTCTTGGGTGAGCTATTAAGATGCTTTTGCATTTTTGATTTTATGTTAGAAGTCTTCAAAAGCTACTCACATAGTGACTTTGAGTGGTTCATCCCAGTCAATTGATTTTATTTGATTTATATTATCGAAGTATGGGTCAACTATGAGCATATGGTTTCAATGCAGACTATGGTTGCTTAATGTTTTTTCCTTTGCTCCATCTCATTTGGAGGCCTTCATGTGCAGATTGAAAATATTCGTCCCCATCACTTTTCTAGCTTTCACGGTTTTGGTGCCGGTTAATTGGACGGGAGGAACTTTGGAGACAATAAAGGATGTTACTTTCAGCAACATTGACAAACTTTCGATATCCAATGTTCCATCTGGATCACAAAGGTGAAAAGAATGTTTCCTTATAATAGTTATCCTCCTTACTTTACTCTGCAGCTGAGAATGTTACGTGCAAAGCAAGGCCATCAGTGAAAATCCTATTGGATACACATACTTCTGCAGCTGTGACAAGTTTTGTCCCTGCATTCCATGTAAGGGAGATGAAATAGAAATTTAACTCTAGAAGTTTTGTTTTACTTCTTTCCAGGTTCTGGGCGCACCTGGTGATGGCCTATGTCTTTACATTTTGGACATTCTACATTCTGTATAGGGAATACAAGATAATGACTAATAAGAGATTGCAATTCTTGGCATCAGAAAATCGCCGTCCAGACCAATTCACGGTCGGTACTACACTTTGGCCAGCCAATGTTTGATTATGCTTATTTTTGTAGTGTCTCCGATAAGTTGAAGTCATTAACGTGTTATGTATTTGGATGATAGAATAATTAAATTTGTCAAAATGATTAGCCATGACAGCGAACCATTCTAAAGTGGGGGGAAGCATGTATTCCTCTGACAGTAAGCTTAGCAAAAAATAATAAATAATAATAATAATAATAACTATCTGGTCATTGGAACTGGACAATCATTCGCATCTGTATAGTATCACTTTAAAAACTACATAATGTGTTGTCATTTCAGCTCATGGCAAAACTGAAGCACAATTGTCTTTCATTTAGTTTTTCCTCAAAGAAAAATGCTGAAGACAAACAGATATAACAACTACAGAAGAACATCTGTTTGCCCATTGGAGAAGGCCCAGGCCCTCCACGTTCTTCTTAGTAACCATCCTTAAAAATTAGGCATCCATACGTTTCCTACTGCACCAGTGCGTGATGATGTCCAATTAGTCTATGGTAGAAGTTTTGTTTAATTTACGTATTACTGCTGAAAAAAGACAGTTTAGAGGTACATGCAGTGATCAAATGTGTAAAAGTTTCTACATCCATCTTTTTCGAGTATTTTTCTCTGAGACCTATATTTATCCTTGTTGGGTGGGACCATGTCGGTATTTATTTGACCCTTGCTAGTTATATAGGCTTAACATTTCCAAGTCCGCTTTAGAAAACAATTTGAATGGGTTTTATTGCATTTAGCACTGGCATGTTAAAAAACAAGGAAACCAATGCAACATTGTTTCTCAAGCTAGAATTATTGCTAAAGTCTATTCCCGTCAAGGGCATCTCTAACACCCATTAGGGAGTTCTTACCAAATTGGCTTTAGACATCTATTCATTCATAAGATGTTTATATGCAGGTGCTGGTGCGGAATGTTCCTCCAGATCCCGATGAATCAGTCAGTGAGCATGTTGAACATTTCTTCTGTGTGAATCATCCTGATTACTACCTTACACATCAGGTATCTTTGTCGAAATTCCTGCATTTTTTCTGTGGACAGAGAATTCATTATGATTAAAGGAGGAGGAGATAAAAAGAGGAAGAGCGGGAGTTCTTGGCATGGATTAGGAAAGATAAACAGAGGGAGAATGTGTCTGACTAGAGTGACTTTTCTAGTTTTCAGCTCTTGTTGGCCTCACAGCTTCGTCATCTTTTTTAACTTACAGGTTGTGTACAATGCAAACAAACTGGCAAAGTTGGTTGAGAAGAAGAAGAGTCTGCAAAATTGGTATATTTACTACCAAAATAAATATGAGCGAAGTCCTTCTAAGAAGCCAACTACAAAGGTGCTCATAATATTGCATGTTAAATTTAGTGGAGGTCTTGCTTGTACTTTACCTTTTCAACTGTGACAACATTTGAGGGACCTTCTTCTGAACTTATACTAATGACATTTTACATTTTTTTTTTATCTTATATGCGCTATTTGTAGACCGGATTTTGTGGTCTTTGGGGGACTAGAGTGGATGCTATAGATTATTATGGTGCTGAGATCGAGAAGTTAACTGAAGAAGTAAGTTCTCATCCCCAAGAGGCATAAATGCACATGTCATTTTGACCTCGTATGGGATTGCCACTGCTTTTATTCTCTGGACCACTTTCTTGAGCTTATTCATCACGTTAAGTGCCCCGGAGCATGATAATAGTATAGCAGTGGGACATGTTAACTATGTCATTCTTTCTAAAGAGTTATTTATTCCAATAGTAAAAGCTTGAGAATATGGCAAGACCCTCGTTTTTATGCTGGGAAGTGATGTTCCTGCAGGAACAAGCGGAAAGAGAAAGAGTGATAAGTGATCCCAAGGCTATTATACCTGCAGCATTTGTTTCATTCAAGAGTCGTTGGGGAGCAGCTGTGTGTGCTCAGACTCAGCAAACAAGTAACCCCACAATATGGCTGACACAATGGGCACCAGAGCCCCGTGATGTTTATTGGGACAATTTGGCAATTCCTTATGTTGAGCTCACTATTCGAAGACTACTTATGGCTGTTGCTCTGTTTTTCCTTACATTTTTCTTTATGATTCCCATAGCATTTGTCCAATCTCTTGCAAACATTGAGGGGATTGAAAAGGTTCTACCCTTTTTAAAGCCATTAATTGAAAGGTAAGGGCTGCGTCATTTATTTAAGAGTGCTTTCATATATGTACCAATTGCTTACTCTTGGGGTCCTGCATTTTCAATTATTTACAAGAAGTGATTATGTACTGAATCTCTAGAAAGTAAGTCATCATTGTATTGGAAACTAGATATTCAAACTCTTTTAGAAGGAAGATTGGCGATGCATCATACTTTAAGCTTGAGAGAGATGTTACTGCATTTCTCATAGTCTTTCCTGATTAGGCTTTCATTGAAGATGAAATGAAACTAGTGATCAATCTACTGTGGGAATGCCTATGCTGATGCTGATTCCTTGATATTCTTTTTGGTATATTTGTTGCAGGAAGGGCGTGAAGTCTTTAATTCAAGGATTTCTCCCGGGAATTGCCTTAAAGATCTTTCTTATTTTACTTCCAACTATTCTCATGACAATGTCAAAAATAGAGGGCTTTACCTCTCTCTCTTCTTTGGAGAAGAGATCAGCTGGAAAGTACCATTTGTTTGTACTGGTCAATGTGTTTCTTGGAAGCATCATCACAGGAACAGCGTTGCAACAACTCAAATCTTTTCTCGATGAGGCTCCGACACAGTATGTTAATTAAACAATGTGTTTAAGAGAAAAGTTACCTCTCATATTAATATTTATATTATGCATCATAGCATCCTGAACCAAATGTTGTTGTCAGGAGTGATGAAGGTGTGTAAACTCATATATGTTCCATTGTTCTTTTGGAAGCACTTATATGTCTCCAACAGTGATTTTTTTTTTTTTTTAATAGAATTTTTGCTGCTTCAATAAGCTGATTTGCATCTACTTCCATCACATAACTAATTGTGCTGCTGTTTCAGGATACCTATAACTGTCGGTGTGTCTATTCCTATGAAAGCGACTTTTTTTATTACTTACATAATGGTGGATGGCTGGGCTGGAATAGCGGCAGAGATTCTTAGATTGGTTCCCCTAGTTATGTTCCATTTGAAGAATACTTTCTTGGTAAAGACAGAAAAGGACAGAGAGCAGGCAATGGATCCGGGTTGCCTAGGCTTCGCGACATCTGAACCTCGGATTCAACTGTACTTCTTGCTGGGATTCGTCTATTCAGTTGTCACACCTGTGCTGCTTCCTTTCATTATTGTCTTCTTTGCTTTTGCCTATATGGTTTTTCGTCACCAGGTTTGTGGCCATCAGAGCTAATATTTGAACTTTCAAATTTTTTAACATTATATGCATGTCTCTTTGAATGCTTAGTGAAGAAAACGTGAAAACTGCTTGTAAGTTTAATATAAAGCATGATGTCCCACAACTTGATACTTGCATTCAATACCAGGAACAGGTTATGGAACTGGCCTTAATTTTATAAACATTAAGTACGAAGCACTATTTCTGGTTTGGTTTGTTTGCCAAAACAATTCACATGATGTAGCATTATTTCTACATTCACACTTAGGATGATAGCAATTACAGCCATGGGTGAGGTGTCCGTGATATGTGCCATTTCTGACCCTGTATGTCATAACTCCAGTTTAGATTCTAAATATTGTCAAAGAATATGTAGGTCTGTCAGCTTTGATGTCAAGGAAAAGTATCATTCTTTTTGTTAATCTCAGAAATTTTTCATATGCAACATTATATAGTTGTTCATATTATTCTTTTGCTGGATTGGTGGCAAGTAATCAGCATTATCAAAACTATCAACATTTACTGTCATGACAGAGGATGCTAAGCATTTGAGCTACGCAATCTGTCTAGTTGGCTTGGATGTCAAGGAAAAGTATCATTCTTTTTGTTAATCTCAGAAATTTTTCATATGCAACATTATATGGTTGTTCAGTTTATTCTTTTGCTGGATTGGTGGCAAGTAATCAGCATTGTCAAAACTATCACTACATTTACTGTCATGACAGAGGATGCTAAGCATTTGAGCTACACAGTCTGTCTAGGTTTTTGACTTGCTATCTCTCAGATAGTGTCAGAATGGGGATTGGAATCCTGCACTTAAACTCATTAATCCCCTGCAATACGTTCATGGAAGTTTTTTACACCGATGACTACTGGCTTTGGAAAGATTTCTGCTATACGAGCAATTGTCTTGACATAGTAATTGCTAACTGAGGAAGAGAAAACTGAATTGGTTAATGATGCTTAATCTATTTGAATTTTTGTTAGTTGGATATTTGGAAGTTTTCCTGCTTCATTAAAATAACACCAAGCTTTTAGTGTGCAGTAAATTATCCTTGTAAAAGATGTGGAGTTAATATTGTGATGCCTAGGGATGATGCTGAAAAATGCCAATAACAGTTCAGAGATGCATATTTTATAGAAAATGACTTTCCTATTCCATGTATTGGTTAATCATATCTTCCCATCAGTTAATTATGCAGTTCTATTCAATGAAATCCTGATTGGACTTGTTTTTAGCTGGGTCTTGGCCACACATCTTTTTCATGATGAAGTATATTAGATGCATCTAAGTTTGTAACCTAGACAAAAGTTTTGTTGTAAAGTCCTGTGATGAATGTTTTGCTAATTCAATATAATCTCACTGGCAGTTCTCTGAGAGACTTTTTGTTGCTAATAGATCCTTGTTTGTTCACCTAGGTTATAAATGTGTACAATCAAAAATATGAGAGTGGGGCAGCCTTCTGGCCAGATGTGCAGAGGCGCTTGATTATTGGGATGGTAATATCTCAGCTTCTACTGATGGGATTAATGAGCACAAAATCTGCAAAAAACTCTACACCGCTTCTCCTTGTGCTACCCATTTTAACCATCTGGTTTCATATATTCTGCAAGGGACGTTTCCAATCAGCCTTCGTCAAGTTCCCGTTACAGGTTCGTTCAGCAACATATGCAAATCGAAGTCCCTTTATGCATTTATCAAGTTATGATGAGAGCTGCCTGCATCCTGCTAATTAGATCACTAATGTTTAATTAGTGCACGGAGCACACACCACCATGACTTGCTTGCTTGCTGAGTCTTGCAGCCTTTCCCAGAATCCGTCCTCGAGAAATTCGTGTGCACAGCTTTTACGTTGATGCAGTATTGTAGTGACATTATTTTAGCTATTTTGGCATGACTGATGTTCACATTCGACGAATCACAGGATGCCATGGTAAAAGACACACTCGAGAGGGCCACGGAACCGAACCTGAACTTGAAGGCTTATCTTCATGATGCTTATGTACACCCTGTTTTCAAGGGAGGCGAATTGGAAAAACCCACGGCGATCGATGAGGAAGAGAACAACCCTCTTGTGCCGACAAAAAGGATGTCTCGCCGTAGTAGCAAGTTCGGTTCTGATGTCAGTTCGGAAGCGGGAAACTGATATGTAGGACAGCCATTCCCTTCATTCTTTGCACAGATATCGTAGAAGCCCGAGGATTTTGAGCTTCATTTGTCAATAGAAGGAAACGAGACTCGTAGGTGTACATCCCCATAGAGTCGGTCGTGGTATAGGAATTTTTTTAAATGATGGTCCGGTTGCAGAATCACCTCTGTTAATTGTACAGCTACAGCTCAATTTCATCCGGGTCGTATGGAGCCCCTTCTAGCAGAAAATTAGATTTGCAAGAGTTGGAGATTTCAAAATTGATTTGCAAATTTTAAGGCCCATTATATCATTATTCAATTTTTTTTTCGGTACTGGTAAATTTCAATGAGTGTTCATGACTGATGCGTGTCAAACAAGTGTCAACATTAAAATAAAAAATAAAAAGGATCTGTGACTTTTTTTAAGATCACTCGTTGGCAATTTATTCATTAGATAAAAATTGGTGATCACTCCAATTAAGTTTAGTCATCATGCGTGAAGCATATTGTGAATCAACAAGAAAAACCAAAGAAAAGGTAGCGAGTGTGAAGGGGTGAGAGTTGATGCTATATGAGGGATTACTCTCATATTGCAAACAAAATAGTAAAGGCAATTAAATAATAGCACGCTATATTGTTTTTGTAAATGCGGATCCAAAAAAAAAGGGGAAAATTCCAAAAAAAGTCCCAATGTCCTTATTCTTTTAAATAAGAGGTTGAAATGAATCTTATTTTAAATATAGGTTTGAAGTGATCATAGTTCAAATAGGGACTTAAAGTAGTCATAATCATTTCAAATAAGGCCCCTAACCAAGAACATTTTTGTCCAAATCTTCTTTTCTTCTTTTTTCTTTTCTGATGTTGACCATCGAGGGCTTGTGAGCCCTCGCTGGTTGTGGCGAGGCTATCCTTGCCAAATTTGGTGAGGGTCGACCTCACTTGGGGCAATGAGGGCTTAATGACCATCATTAGTAGTGGGTGAGGGTTGTTAGTGCCTGCAGTCGACTAGAGTCAACCTTGCTAATAGCTGTGAGGGGCGGCCTCCCTCAGGGTGAGGGTGACCCTCACCTAGCCCTCTACAGTTGACCACCGCACGAAGAAGGACAAAGAACCATTAAAAAGGAAGGCAAAAAGAAAGAAAAAAAAAAGGAAAATTACGAAAATGTTATCGACCATCGAAAAGTCAAGTCTTTATTTGAAATAAACATGACAACTTCGGATCATTTTTTGAAATAAAATTTACTTCAGGTCATTATTTGAAATAATGTTCACTTTGGGCCCCTATTTGAGAAAATGAAGATACTCGAGGTCCTTTTTTTGGAATTTTCCCATTATTTGCGAAGGGTAAAGTGATTTTCAAGGGTAAAATTTAGATATGCATTTTTTTTTTTTAGAAGCATGAAAGTGGCCATTGAATGAAAAGTGATATAGGTTTTTGATATTTTCTTTCTAGAATTGTGGCTTCAAAATTTGAAATGGTTGCGCTTTCACCGTATTAGGTCATATTTCAGTAATTTAGATCTACGTTGATTATAAATGAAATAATCTTTCAATGGAGAAAACAAAAGCACCGTTGACACCACCGGTCGTGGTGGCTCCGCTGGATAGACTTGGAGGGGGAGGGGTTCGAATCCCGGCGTGAGTAGCTAGGTGTATTAAGCGTGACGCCGTGGTGGTGGGTCTGCGCTAGCATCACCGGGGGTTTACGGCGCGCGCATGCTTGGCTGCAGTTCTGGTTCCTCCCTGTCTCCGAAAAAAAAAAAAAAAAAAAAAAGCACCGTTGACTTACAATAGGTGCCCTCACCGTTGCCTAGTGCCGAATATTAGAAATGACTTCTATTTTATTTGCATCGGCAACCCAACATAGGAAAATCAAACCAATTTTCTTGAAAATAGCTTTATTTGAAAATATTTTCCAGCAAAATTATTTTTATCAAATTAATGGAGCTTGGTTTTATATAACGGGAAGAAAAGATCCATAATTGAGATTATAAGATCTGTGCCAAAAAGTATCCTCATCTTCGCAAAAAGTACAAGAAATCTAATTTTATTTCTTTTCAAAAAATGTGAAGGGTAAACGTGTAATTGTGAATAGAGATGTTTTTTTCAGCTTTCTTTTCATTATCCCCTATCTTTCCATTCCGTTCCATCTCATATTTTTCCTTCATCTTCAATTTCTTTGCTCGTAAGCTAAAAGAAAACAAAGATTAGTGACCAAGCCCAAACATTAATTAACAGCGCTAAATAAATGGATATACAATGGGAAATTAGTCGGAATATGCATTGTAACTTATGAGCAACTGGTATTGGTTTGATAATATGAATAATTTAATGGCTACATTCTGAATGATAATAATCAAATTTGATTTAATATAAAAAAGAGTTAAAATAACGGGATTGCTATAACTTTATTTTATCAAAAACTAAATGGGACTAGGGGTGTGCATGGTCCGGGCGGGCGGTTCCCGACCTAGAACCGGGAACCGCCCGCTAAGGACCGGTTCCGAAAAATTGGAACCGGGATCCACCCGTTAGTTGCATGGATCCACCCGGGAACCGGACCGCCGGTCCGGTCCGGTTCCCGGGTGGATCCATGGAACCGATCTTGACGCGAAAATTTTTTGTTTTCAACATAGAATTTTTGTTTTCAACAACGCGAAAAATTCTGCCCAAATCATCTTAGAAATTCGATGACAATGTTAGGGACAACAAAGCTTCTATGTTTTACACACAATCTATGAAAAAGTCACAATGGACCAAAGAACCACCAAAATTGCAGCTTTGGATTGGGCTTCATATACATAATTGCTGCCTCAAACAACAAGCAAAAAAAAAACTTCAACTACAAGATCCATCAACTCCAGCAAGAAGCCCCCAGCTGCAAAGCCTAATCTCCAACTTTTGCTTAGCAACTTGTCGGTACTAGCCAATGAGAAATGGGTATAATATGAAAATAACTGTTCATCGAAGTACGACAAGATTTAGCATACTTCACCACTTATTCATTTAGCCACTTTTTGGTGTGAAGGAGAGAATTGAAAAAACTACAGGTCCTAAAAAGTACTTTTGCGAGAGCAACACCAGAGGCGGCATGCGTGAGCTACTAAAAATTGAACTCAAACAATTATTGAAAATCTCACCACATATATTTCTCCCACTTCAACTTGTAAACTCTATGGACCGTCAATCTCCTTGTTAATCTCCTTGCTAACATCATCCATATCTAACTAAAAGAATATATTAAATAAAGTATTCAATTATTAGATAATAGATATACAAAAGAATTACATGATGAAATGATATGGACTTACCCAATTCAAACTTTTCCGCATTTTCAATACATTCTTCAACATTAATTGGCTCACGAATTGCTCTCAACCAATCTTGAGTGCAAATCAAAGCTTCCACAACTCTAGGAGTCAAAGAACTCCGAAAACCATCAAGCACACGACCGTAAGTACCGAAAGTTGATTATGAAGCAACGGTAGTAACAGGAATAGACAAAATATCCCGAGCCATCAAAGATAAGATTTTAAACTTTTGGCCAGCGACACTCCACCATTTCAAAATGTCAAGATCACGACCATCTTCAAGTTCAGCTTTAAGATATCGATCGAGCTCAGATAAGTTGCCATGGGACTTTTGCTTCTCCTCATTAAGAAAGTCATCATACGAAGGCTCTTGCACATAGAAATTTAAGCTGCAATCGTCCTCTTCATTTCCCTCATTGAAATAAGAATCGCAGCTACTACCGATATTAGTAGAACTTACCAATTCACCATCCAAATTTTTGTCTCTAGAAGTGTGACAAGATTTCTCATAAAATTTAAACACACGTTCCAAGGCAAACTTCACCTTATCAAACATCTCATCAACTTCTGCAGCATCATCATAAATGAGTCTACAACAATACTTCACATAATTCAACTTTTTCCTAGGATCCAATGTTACCGCAATCAATACCATCATATTGACTTTTTCGAAACTCCCATAATATTTGTCAAACTTCTCTTTCATTTTCAAGCCCATAACTCTCACCCTATGATCAAAAGCCTTCGTTGCTTCTCGCAAATATTTGTACAAAGAAGCTATCCCCACAAAATAATCATTTGAAGTGATATACAAAGTTCCGGACATCTTCTTGGTGGTATCATAAAATTTCTTCAAAAAATTAGAAAGAACAATAGCATTTTCCCAATCAACGCTACTTGGAGTATCAGAATTAAGCTCAGTTAGGAAAGAAACATCTTCTTCCTCCATCATTTCAAAAGCTTTTCTTAGCTTTATGGCACTCTCTAACATTAGGTAAGTGGAATTCCACCTAGTTGAGACATCAAGACAAACTGAACCCTTATAAGCAATTCTTGTAATTTCAATGCAATCTCGAAATGTCTTAGCTCTCATAGGAGAACTTCTCACATACCTAACCACGTTTCGAATACGTGTAATGGAATCACGTATCTCGGCCAAGCCATCCTTCACAATCAAGTTTAATATATGAGCCGTGCACCTCATGTGTAAAGATTCACCATCTAAGATCAATAGCCTCTCTCTTGAAAATTTTTCTTTCAAATAATTAATGGCCACATCATTTGAACTAGCATTATCCACTGTGATTGTGGACACTTTTTCTCTATTCCCCACTCATATATGCATTTATCAACTACTCTCCCAATATCCCTGCCCTTGTGACTAGCTATCACCACAAAATTGATGATCCTTTTGTGCAATTTCCAATTTTCATCAATAAAATGTGCAGTAAGGCATAGATAGTTCAAATTCTGAATGGAACTCCATGTATCAGTCGTAAGGGCGATCCTAGAATTAAGCTTACGAAAGGAAGCCTTCAATTTTCTTTTTTCACAAAAATACAACTTCATGCAATCCCTAGCCACCGTAAATCGCGACATATGCTTGAAGAGAGGTTGTAATTGATTCACATAATCACGAAATCCAACACGTTCAGCAATCGAAAATGGTTGTTCATCAATTATAATCATCCGAATAAGCATTTGCCTACAAATCTCCTGATCAAACTTCCATGTCGTTAAAATTCCACCACTCCCAGTACTACTAGTAGTATCTCCTCCTATCATTTGAGTTCCATCTACTCTTTGTGATGCAAACAATTTTTGCCTTTTATCCACATTGCGAGGATACTTATTGTACTTTCTCAAGTGCTTCAACATATTTGAAGTCCCATTATCAACGTGGTACGAATACTTGGATCCACAGTAATTGCAAAATACATCAACTTCCCATTTGTGTGAGTTGTTCCTTTTTGAAAATGAAGCCAAGCTACTGATTTTCGCTTACTAGGAGGACATGGACAAGAACCGGATACCTGATTTGCTTTGGATGTTCCTTCAAAATTTTCACCTCCTTCATGTTCTTGTGATGTTGATTCCACTATTGGCGTTATTGCATCATAGGATTCCTCTACTTCCATTGACATGTTAATGAATCACCTGAATCAAGCAACACACTATGGTTAGCCATCAAATGAAGATAGACATTTTAGATTTATAACATTACGGACCAAATAAAATCACGTTGCCAAGATTTATATAAATGGTCCTAATTGGGCAAATATATATTTAAAAATAAAGAATTCCCAATGTCTGGTCCGGATGTCCTTTGGCAATATTGAGAACTTGTCACTAGAGGGTGGTCTTGAATAGCATAATCCCGAAAACGATTTATTATGAAATCTATAGCGTGGATACTTTATTCTGAGCTTTTCCATGAGATGGCAGGTGTGAGAAATTCTGATTTATATAGTTTTGTACCATGTTGGAATTCTATGGAGTTGGTGAAACGGAATAGAGAAACATGCAAAGTTTGAGGTAGTAAGGTGAAACGGAATAGAGAAACATTCAAAGTTTGAGGTAGTCAAATTATTCTGGTTGATTAAAATTCCTGTCATGGAAGCTAAGAAGTATTCTTATATATCCTTTGTGGTAGTTGCAATTTGGTAGTTGCTAACCATTACCTTGCTTCCTGCATTTCTCAGCAAGATCCTTTAGTGTTTATTCCTTCTAACTAGAATCTTTTTAACTAATTTGTTCTGATTTTCTTCCAGGCATTTCGTTTTACAGCAGACAAGGAGTTACAAAGCAGGCAAGGTGACTTCCCATTTCTCTCGCCAACAGCCAAAAATATTTCCCACGACCATGAGCATAGAATTTACTACGATCAAACATACAAAAAATCAAAAACACAACACCAAGATGAACAAAGCAATCAATTCCCAAACAAAGACTCGAACTTCACCTATTGGGTAATCGAACCGAAGTTCGAGTTCGCAAGCGGAAGATGAATCGGAAGATGAAGCCGATAATCGTACCTTGTTGAGTGACGAAAAGGGGCTCGGTCGAGATGGACAGCAGAGGTGGAGGAACAACGGCGGCGGTGGGTGGTGACCAGCGCAAGGGGGCGGACAGCGGCGGCGGCATCGACGCTCGGGGAGGAATCAAAGACGAAGGGGACCGAGCGTCGCCGAGGGGGCGCGAGGGGGCAAACAAAGCGCAAGGGGGCGAGACGGCGAGGCGGAGGAGCGGCGGGCCGTGGTGGGTGGCGACCGGCGTGAGGGGGCGGACAGCAGTGGTGGAGGAGCGGCGATGGCGGCGTTGACGCCGGGGGAGGAATCAAAGACGAAGGGATTGAGCGAGGGGGCGAGCGGCAAAGGCGGAGGAGCGGCGACGTGGCGGGTGGCGACCGCGCGAGGGGGCGGACATCGATGGAGGAGGAGCAGCGGCAACGGCAGGGGCGTCGACGCTCAAGGAGGAATTGAAGATGAAGAGATTGAGCGAAGGGGCGGATGCAGCGGTGAGGCGGCGGACAACGAGGCGGAGGAGCAGGCGGGCCAGTGGTGAGCAGCGGCCGCGCGAGGGGGCGGACAGCGATGGAGGAGGAGCACCCAAGGCAACGGCGGGGCGTCGACGCTCAAGGAGGAATTGAAGATGAAGAGATTGAGCGAAGGGGCGAGCGAGCGAGGCGGCGGACAACGAGGCGGAGGAGCGGGGCAGGTGGCAGCGACCGCGCGAGGGGGCGGACAACGGCGGAGGAGGAGCGGCGGCGGCGGCGTCGACGACAATGAAATCGGAAGAAGAGATGAGATTGAGGAAGAAACAGAGAGAGCACCGAAGAGTTGAAGACAATGAAATCGGAAGAAGAGATGAGACGCGAATTAGGGTTTCGTTTAGGATTTTCATTTTTTTTTTTTTTATATTATAAAGGTACCGGTCCGGTCCGGGTGGGCGGGCGGGCGGTTCCGCCAACGGAACCGGGAACCGGACCGGTTCCCACTGGTTCCCAACAATTGGAACCGGGAACCGGACCGGTTCCCTCAAGAACCGCCGGGTTCCGGGCGGTTCCGGTCCGGTTCCGAGCGGTCCGGGCGGTTCCCGGTATTTTGCACACCCCTAAATGGGACTGCCTGTTTCCGCACCTTACTTAATTTCTTTGCACCCCTTTATATAAAGAGACAATTTAGATTTTATTATTCTTTCTTTTTATAATGTCGATTTAATAATAGCAAGTACTTTGCCAGATGAAAAATGTAAAAAAATAAGATAACAGTGACGAGAATGGTAGATTCACGTCACCTCTCCACAGCGAGAAGTTTCTCCAATTTTTTAAAGAAAAAGTACATACAATGGTGTCCAATTTGACATAAGCAACTAGTACTGTGCAATCGAACCGATTTTACTCGAAAATCGGATTGGATCACCTGAAAAATAGGTTTAAGAACCCATTTCCCTTGGAACTGGTCCGAGTGAATACCCACTCGAGAAATTAGACCAAATTGCCCCATTTTGGAATTAGTTTTATAAGCTAAAAAGCCACAATTCTAATTTTTTCCCCTAAATTCTTCTTCATCATTTATCCTTCTTTGAAAATCCTAGCAAGTCTTTTTTTCTCTTGCTTTAAATTTTTATGGATAAATGTGAAAATTTATGTTTTATATTACGTGTTTAAGCTTTTTATCATTTATAATTGTACATAACTATATGTTTATCTTAACCCATCCATGGATAGCTATGTTTGTTCTCCCCTGCTTCGATGTGGTCAAGAGTTCAAATCCCCGTGTTGCTAGCGATTTAAGTGGGGTTCCTGGCGGTAGGCCACGGGTCGCCCCCGAGTATAATTATTGTAGGTCCTCCGTCGCGGAGGCTTGTGAGACCCCGAATCGACGTAAGCCGACAAGGGCATGCTCCGGCAGATTCTCGGTAAAAAAAAAAAAAAAACACTATTATATGTTTATCTTATGAATTTTTTTTTGGCAAATAGAGATTATTGTTGTTCATTGTTTACTTTGAATCGTTTTGTTACTTCTAGGCTTATATGATTTTGTTGTAAATAAATTAACAAAAAAAAAAAGGAGAAAAAAGATTCTCGAATAAACCTAAAACTAGACCCAAAAAAATATGATAAGTTTCGGGTTCTAAAAATTAAGAATCGATTATAGCAAGGTAAGTTTCAGGTTTTGGCTCTGAAAACTATTTATTGTAGAACCGGGCACCCTATTATGAATGATGTCTAGTGATTTTTCACAATTGAATTATGACAAAAGGAGGCAAGATTAAGAATAGATCTCTGATTCAGCGCCGTACGGGGATGCTAAATTGCTAATCGCACTAATACATCTGGCCGACGTCGTTTTCCTTGGTGGATCGGCTAAGGCTCAACCCGTCGGCTCATCGGTTCTTGCGTTGTGCGGCTCTGAGAGGGAGGCGATCCACATCTTGAAAACGGACAAAACTCCCCCTCGTTGTCGTTTGTCTCCTCACCATCCTGCCACCCCACTCACTTCACTGCGAAGTGAGCTCTTCCCACATTCTCTCTCTCTATCTGTAATCATCTGAAGGGAATGTCCGCTCGTTTCGCTTCTTCTTGCTGCGAAAACCGCGCGATGTGAGCTCGATTCTTGAATCCCTTTTGATTCCGCTGCATATCCTCCTCATCCTCCTCTCTTTTTTGCTGTTTTTGGGCGTTCCGGGTCGTGTTGCAACATCCCTTTCGTGTGATTTTGCTGGGTCATTAGTCGGGAACGAGTATTTCCTCTTCTCAAGAGATTAACTTTGGTGTTTGTTTCTTTTTGGGTTGCGTTTGCAATGTGATTAGCTGAAAGGTATTCACGCGTCCTTCGAAACGAATTAGGAAACTGGAGTTTTGGGATCTGCCCAGTTGATATTGCGATACGTACGTTTTTATGTGTTGATGATTTCGTGTTGGCATACTCCATTTTCGTTGGTAACTTTCCGTATGGCTGAGTAGATTACCGGCTCGTTGAATCGTCTGTCCAGTTCGACAGCTCTTGCATTACGTGCAATTGTAGCTGTTTCTTTTGGGCCGTAGACGCAGTGGTGGTTCAAATTGTGTATGTCTTGACTTATTCCATTGCCGAGGGATTAAGTTGTAATTGATGCCCATTGTTATTTTTCAGGCATAGTTGAATTTTAATGCGAAGTGGCTATTAGTTCGAGTAACATCTGACGTATATCTCCAGAGTAATTGTTCTTAGTGGAATTTTTCTTGCACTAAGTCGAGGCCCCTGTGTCTATGCTAAATTCATAGTATCTCACTTAGGGGTGATCTATTGCTTTGGGATCACTCTTCCATGGCTAGGTTTATCGTCAGATTCATACTTGGAAGTTTTCTTCATTTAAAAATTTGGATGTGATTCATGTACTTTTCAAACGGTAGGTATTGTTGTCTTTTGTAACTTGAAGTAGACTAATGAAAGTTCCGTTTTTGAACAGGACATAGCTTAAATTTGGAGGAGAAATTTCCTTATTTTGAGAACAACCTGGGCATATCTGCACATAGATGGCTACTCTTCATCCATTACTTGTAACTAAGCTATGCTGTCTAAACTGTGGAGCAACCGATGTATCCAAGTTAGCTTCATCATCCAGTTCTCTCACAAGAAGCAAGATGTCGCATATCGTCAATAGAATGGCTATTGGCAAGAAGCAGTTATGCCAAGGATTCATGCCTGATGTCACAGGGACTCCTCAGAATGTTAGCTTGAAAGTATGTGCTGCTCGTGTTTCAATTGAACCAACTGAACAGATGTTCACTCTTACCACAGAGTTCGGCAAACTCGAGAAGGAGTCCACTTATCTATTCAGGACAGAGACTGGCGATCAAATGAAGATTTCTGTAGGAAAGAGAAACTTGAAATATGCCGTGTATATTGAGGTTTCATCGCTGCAATCACATAGCAGTAGCAATAGATTACTACTGTCTTGGGGTGTTTATAGATCAGATTCTAGATGCTACATGACAGAGGACTTTCAAGATTCATCTCCTGAAGGGAGGGCATTTGAGACGCCGTTCAATCGAATTTCTCTTGGCACATATACACTCGAACTGGAATTTGAAGCAAAGAAAATCCCCTTCTTTCTTTCCTTTCTTTTGAAGTCTGCACTTGAGGCTACCTCAAGTATTTCGGAAATTAGAAGTCACAGGGGAACGAAATTTTGTGTTCCAGTTGGTTTAGGTCGAGGTAGCCCATTTCCATTGGGTCTCTCCTTTGCAACTGATGGTTTGCTGAATATTTCTATCTTTTCGAGAAATGCAGAAGCTCTGGTTCTGTGCTTATATGATGATGCGTTGGCAGAATTGCCTGCTTTAGAGCTTGATCTGGATCCATATGTTCATCGATCAGGTGATATTTGGCATGTGGCACTGGAAAGTGCTGAGACTTACGAGAGCTATGCTTTCCGATGTAGGGGAAAAAGTACAGATCAGTTGGAATCAGCCCGCGCATTACTGGATCCATATGCCAAGATTGTTATGAAGTCAATAATCAAGGATAAAGGATCTACTAGTGTAAATTACCGGGGACTGCTAACGAAGGAACCCACTTTTGATTGGTCTGGTGATGTCCATCCCAACATACCACTAGAAAAGTTGACAATTTATAGCTTGAATGTGAAGCACTTCACAGAGCACGAGTCTAGTCAACTATCTGCTGATATTGCTGGGACATTTTCTGGTTTAGCTCAGAAGCTGGATCATCTTAAAGATCTTCGGGTGAATGCAGTTCTTTTAGAGCCAACTTTCCCATTTGACGAGGAAAACGGACCATATTTTCCTTGCCACTTCTTTTCCCCGGCGAGTCTGTTTGGGCCTTCCAACAACCCCATATCCACAATTAAATCAATGAAGGATATGGTGAAGAGATTGCATATGAATGGAATAGAGGTTTTTCTTGAAGTAGTCTTCACCCATACTGCCAATGCTGGAGCATTGCAAGGTATTGACGATGTGTCCTATTATGTGAATGGACCAGTAGAATTGAAACAGGGAATGCTCTGAATTGTAACTATCCAATTGTTCAGCAGATGATCCTCGATAGTCTTCGGCACTGGGTGACTGAATTTCATGTTGATGGCTTCTGTTTCATCAATGCTTCATCTTTGTTGACAGGATTTCATGGAGAATCCTTATCTCGGCCTCCTTTGGTTGAGGCAATTGCTTTCGATCCAGTACTCTCAAGGACAAAAATCATTGCGGATTGCTGGGATCCCATAGACAAAACACCAAAGGATGTCCATTTTCCTCATTGGAAGAGATGGGCAGAAGTGAACACAAAATTCTGTACTGATATAAGAAACTTTTTGAGAGGTGAGGGGCTCTTGAGTGACCTTGCGACAAGATTATGCGGGAGTGGGGACATATTTTCTGATGGTCGAGGCCCCTCATTTTCTTTCAGTTATGTTTCTCGCAATTTTGGACTTCCACTCGTTGATTTAGTCAGCTTCAGCAGTGGTCAGCTCGCAGCAGAGTTGAGTTGGAACTGTGGCGAGGAAGGTCCAACTAATAAACCTGCTGTCCTTGAAAGAAGGCTAAAACAAATTCGTAACTTCATCTTCATCCTCTACAGTTCCTTGGGTGTCCCTATTCTTAGCATGGGCGATGAGTGCGGCCAATCTACCGGAGGTTCCCCTGCTTATGTTGACAGAAAGTCTTTTGACTGGAACGCCCTTAAAACAGGCTTTGGCATCCAGACAACACAGTTCATTTCCTTTTTGAATTCATTTAGAGAGAGACGAGCTGACCTGCTTCAGAGTCGTGATTTTTTGAAAGAAGAGAATATCGATTGGCATGGAAGCAATCAGTCTCCACCAAAGTGGGAGGATTCATCATGTAAATTCCTCGCCATGACCTTGAAGAGAGAAAGAGAAGAAAGCCAGTCAAGCTCTGAAACATCTCATGAGTTCGGTGATTTGTTTATTACGTTTAATGCGGGTCAAAATTCAGAGAGTGTCATTCTACCGGTTCCTCCGGAGGGCATGACCTGGCGTCGCATGGTTGACACGGCTCTGCCGTATCCAGGGTTCTTCTCAGCCGATGGAGAGCCAGTGCTCGAGCAGATGGGAGGACTGTTTGCCTATGAAATCAAGTCTCACAGTTGCGCTCTATTCGAATCACGTAGCCAAGGTGGTTGACATCTTCCTCTCGCCTGTCATTTTTGTATTTAAGATAGATAAATCCTTTCTTTGTACAAGACTTAGACAATAGATGACCACAGTACAAGTACATTGTACCATAGCAGAACCCTTCCGGGGGCGTTGTCACCATATTACTGTATAAAATAAACTCAATAATCACTCTTATTTCGGTAAAGATGGCTCTTGCTAAGACTTGATCTCTTGGTGTATTCCTATTTGAGACGCAGATCGTTTGAAATTTCCAGGATTTACTTGCTCTTCCTCCACTGGGCCGTATCACGGAATGGCTGATATCTTCTAGCTTGGCAATGTGGACCTTTTTGCCTGTACCTTAAAGATGTCATAGGTTGTCGAAGCATAAGATGACTTTGAAAGCAAGTTTCTTGCCATGGAGAGAGGCCGTGTAAACTTTCTCCACGATGCAATATTACACGTTAGACTCATAAAATTGGGATTCTGCTTTTTTTCTCTTCCTTAATTTATTTCCTGAATTTGCACCACTGTAGGAGGGAAGCAAACCAGTCATTGGTCGATGAGATGAAACAGGTTCATCTTCTCGCACTAGACAGAGGCAAATCTGTAAGGAGGTTAAAAATAACCACCGCTCATGTCATCAAAGGAAAAAAAAAAATCTCCGGAAAATTTTCCCATTGAGTTCTTGCAGGTTTCCTGATTCTTCTGACACTAATTCAAGATCAAGGTTCGTATTGCTCTTTGTTTGTCAGACGCAGTGAAAAGCATTACAAGGAATACCATGCACAAGGAGATTCTCAGAAAGTCACTTACGACAGTCATAACTATCCTAAACAATAAAAAAACCCTAAAGCACAACTCATACTGAGGATCCTACATAAGTACAGTTCATGGTTGATTGACTCGAGGGCCATTACTGGTGCGGCAGCTCAAGCCAAGCCAGCCCAAGTACGGAGCATCAATATGAGTTCCTCAGTTTACTTATGGTCAGCGCTGCATTGTCTAGAAACATGGGATGTAGGATATTCAGATCTTGCTACCATTTCAAATTGATAGCCAAATCAAGCAGAGCTTCTACTTGGTGTATTGTTTGTTGCTTCTCCTGCTGCTTCAACCTACTTGCAACAGATTCAGGGTCCAACCCTAGAGCGTCTTGCCATTCGCTTTGTTCAGCACGAACCTCTTGTAGCAGTTCATCAACCTCTCTAACAAAATCTACCCTCAAAAGAGCATCATCTTCGGATGAGGGTCGAAGTGGCCCTTGATGCTGCACGATACAATTACTACAACTTTTCAGAAGAGCACCATCCACGAACACATCGATTGACACGAGCAGGATTAGCGAGTTCTAATTTGCTGAATTTAGCGCCCCCGCCCCCCCAAAAAAACAGTTATTATTTGATGAATCACCATGCAGTCCATAACAAACCTTATCGATGTCAAGTCCAGCCGGAATCAAAATGCTAAAGGGATCCTCCCGGGAAAGGTATCCACCATCAGCTTTCTACATTCCTTCAGCCATCCTTCATTATCAAAACCATCATGCAAATTCAAAAGCTCGTTGAGCAGCCTCATGGCAGGAGGGGCCTCCCGTTTCAAAATTTCAGTCTAAAATACAAGAGAATTTAAACTTATAAGTTTCTTAGGTCAAAGCATCAGTAAACACATAGGTTAATTTTGGAACATAGAGACTTGGAAACTATGAAATAACTCATTTCAAAGAAAAGGGACCTCAGAATAACAAAGCAAACTTTTTTTTTTTGGTTGAACAAAGCAAACTTGAAAGACTTCTAAATTGCAAGTATTCCAGAGATTACAGCCAAAATCAAGAGTTTTTACTTTTCAAAGCTACATGGCTCGACAGTCTCACAGGTGATTTTTGGTCTCCCAAAGTTATCTTTAAGAAAGATTCAGTAGGATTTTTTGGTTACACTTAAACCAATCAACATGGATGAAATGGTCTACATGATAATGCCAACTGGAATAAGAGGGGGTGAGTAGCTGAGCTGTTTTCTTATTGGAAGATGATATTGCTATAAAAGTGTTAGTATGAGCAATTCTGAGACAAAATATCAATGACAGCAAGAGCTTTGAATGATTATTTATCATTCTGTTGGAAGCACAAGTTGCCATTTCAAATAACTTGTGATGGTGTACCCCTTTCTCATAATTTCTTGTCCAAATATGGAGCTGGAGTCATCTAAGTACAGAAAAGTGGAGCATACCTCAACCCTCCTGTATAAGAGGTCAAGACTTCTAACTGCATCCTTTTCATCCTAAAAGAATGAAAAAAATCATGGAGACATTAATAAGGAGAAAAAGATCACACTGAAAAGGCTAATCAATACCAGCTAACAACTTCCCGACCTGTTCCCCAATCCCCTCCTGACTTTCCCACCCACCCAATTCACCATCCCAATACACATCATTAGATATTGCAAAGATGCAAACTTACATCACGTCTAGCAAGATCAAGCCGATTCCAGATAACCATTAAGACAAGTTCTGTCAGTTCTCCTCTCTCAGCAGCTTCCTCGATTTTCTGAAGAAGGGAATAAGATGAGTCAGTATTCAGGCATGCTTTAATCACAGATCTACAACACCAACTAACATTACCATTTACTGGCAGGATCAATGAAAGATGCAAAATATTGGAGGAAATGGGTTCCGGCAAAGAAATTGAATAGAAAGCCAATTCATGGAATTACTCAGGCTGAATGACTACATCAAGAATTTAAGAACTCAGCAAAACGATTTTAATGGTAGATAATACTAATTTTCATGCATCAACAAAATACTTCTAACTTGGTTATGATGCGGCCTTGGCCGTACATCTGCTCAAAACAATTGGTTATAGTTCTAGGGAATGTTCTACACAAACTAGCAAGTAGGCAAGAATGGTTGGATAAAAAATAATTATCAACGTGATTCATGCTTATAATCGTCTAGAGTCTCCAAACAATAAATGAACCCAAATAACAAACACTAAGATAATACCAAAGCACCTCTTCAATTTCTTCCTCCGATCTGATAAAGCTTGATACCAATATCCTTGCCTTTCGAACATCTTCTTCAGGATAACCTTTCAACCTCATGCCAATTTCACGATACTCCTCAACCTTTCTTCCCTCTTCTTCATCTTCCTCCTGTCGCCTGCGATGCAGCTCCTTTGTCTTCTGTCTTTGACGAGCTTGCCATTCCTGGCACAGAGAAAACCTTTACAGATTTAACAGAAAGAGTAAAAGATGGTCAATAGCAACATGTCTCCAATTGCTCCTAGATAACTAACCTGTCATATATTTAATAAAACAGTGACTGTTAAAGAAATCAGAGAATAAGATGAATCAACCTATTCCTTGACAAGATTGCATCAGCACGACTATTTGCAAGCGCATGAACACGTAATAGAGCTTGATTGTTAGAAGAGTTCAACCAACTCAATCTGGACGGCAGTCTAATCTTAGCCTATACCATCACAGAAAGCTTTTGGTCCAGCCAAAGACTCTCATGACTTGAACATGCCTGACAATGCGATTCTAGACCTAGAACATCATAATCACTTCCACTTGTGATTCTGAGCTTCGCAGTGCCTGTCACTATGACATAATATAATATCCCTCCTATCGTCTATATTATGTTTCAAGAACTCAAAAACCCAATCTCATGCTATAGGAAAAGTACTCTCATTCAGCACACATCGATGCCCCGTCCATTTAAAGGTGGGACCCCAAAGAACTTCCTCTCACGAGTTCCATGTTTTGTGGTTTTCAAGATTACGCCTTGTCATTTTTAGAGAGAAAAATCGCACCTTTCTATGAATTCCATTAAGGAAGAACAGAGAATTTAATTCCAAGGAGCAGTTCATTTATGCTGACGATTTCATGTCCAAATGATTACAAGGCCACGATTCCAAATGTCAAGTTCAACACAAGTAAGCTTGCCCTTTACAGAAAATACTCAATATCTTTGCAACGAGATTTTAGATTAACTCAGCAGTTTCCCAATCATCACTTTGTGGATACATAATCTGCTCATGCCAGACTTCAAGTAGACGACAGACACACGACAATAGTGAAAAATCCAGTGACAATCGACGAAGGAGGGATTCAGAGGACAAGATGGCAACACGCACATCGTCATAGTACTCCTTGGGAAGCCCATCGATGAAGGTCTCGTCTTGGCTCCTCAAGCACTTCCACAAAACTGCCCATCAAAATTCAGAACCGAGAGAAGAACTTTCAGAAAAACAAGCGAAGGTTTCATGAGCACCGAAGCTTGGGGAGTTGGGGATATTCGAGGGAAGGACGCGAGAGAACAGACCTACGGAGGAGGAGGTGCGCTTGGTGCTGAATCGCGAGATTGGGAAGCTCGAGGCTGAGGGAAGAGACGATAGGCGAGGCGCACATGTAGGCAGAAGCCGCAGAACCGCGCTTGCCTCCATCGACCTACAATCGATTCCTCCAATCAAAGCGCGAGAGAGGGGGTTTAAGTGCGGTTTTAACAATTACATTTCCATGGGAGAAATTAAAATTCTGGATTTCAAAAGGGCAATTCACACTAATGCTCCCTTACCTTTGGCCCCGCACATTTAGCGCGACTCTAAATATTTATTGTAGTTCTTCAACTTTTAATTTATTTAACTTACTTTCTCATCTATAAAATCAAGTAAAAAAGTAATCATGAATGATTCACAAATTTTTATAATAACTCTATTGCTCAGATTTTATAATATAGTTTCATTCAATCATTTTTGTAAATCAATAAAAAATGATATCTTTTTATTATATTTTAATTTGTAATTATAAATATTACGATAATTCCACTAAAGTAAATTTAAACCGATGATTTTTATAATAATGAAACAGGAACTCAGTTAAAGTTGTGTCGAGTCGATATTTCTGTTAATTTAAATTTAAATATATTCATAAAAAATCTAGAAATACTACTAATTTATATATAGATATTTGTACTTATGTTGAGCAGAACCAGATTAGCCTCAATTGTCATTAAAAGCCGATTCCTCAAGTCAAAGCAAGAGAGAGGGGGGAGGACTTTTAAGTGAGGTTTTACCAACAATTTCCAAGGGAGGAATTAAAATTCCGGATTTCAAGGAATAATGTAATCTATTTTTATAAAAAGAAAGATTATCCAATTTGGAGGCCGTCAAAGAAAATGCGTCCACAAGACAGTGGACAGCAGCAGAATAACATCACAACAAATGATAAGCCCATATTCATTGCCAAGCTCAAATTTCACCATCACCCCTTCTATCATAAATAAATAGATATATATCTGTTTCTCCCGGACATAGCGCCAATTTTTTGCGCGTTTTGATTCAAATATAATACGGAAAGCTGCTTTCTCCATCATGCCTCGCTAGTACCTTCTACTCCTACATCAAGACTTAGTAGTTCAGTCAATTCGGCATCGCAAATTCAACCTTTGTCCACAATTAAGACCTCGTTTCCACATCATACAACCACGGCTAGTAAATAAACTTTGTCAACTGTTGACGGTAAGTTTATGAAGAACATACATCTAGCTACCAGTGTATGCCTGGCCTGGACGATGCTTGAGGACTGTACATTTACGTTCTGCATCATTATCACCGTCCATTTAAATAAGTGAAATCATTGAAAAGATGGTTTTTATTTTTTTTAAAATTTCTTTTTTGTTTTTCTGGTAAAAGCGAAAGAGAAATTCTAACATGGAAATTCAACAATGCTGACATTTCCTTCCTGCTTACAAAGAAAAAATGGCAAGGTCTCAGACATGGCGAACTCACTCCACCGCAAAACATTAATGCTTGAGAGCTTCATATTAAGCCTTTTTTTTCTTTTTTGCGGCCATGGACACCACCTTCACCTTAAAAACTGGTTCCCTAGAAAGGGGAAAAAAAAGTCGGTTCAGGAGCCAAATAACTGAACAGATAAATCACTCCAAGCACTTGAAATCTGAAGATTTTCCACCACAAATCTCCTAGCCCTCTTTCGCGCTTGGTCTTTAATTGATCTCAGGATTTGACCTCCGTAGTAGTAGCTCGCAGTTCCATATTACGTTTGCACCTTTGCAATGATCGTCCATTTCTAATTGACAGATACGAAGTTCTGTCCATTTAATCATTCGATGTAAATCCAACTTCCAAGGCACCATGTTAAGATTGTCCCTTCAACTTATGAGCCATAACTTGGTCACGAACATCAAGTGCACATAAAAGAAAATCATACCGTACCCCTAAAATTGTTAGACTTGGTCGTGCAGGATGGGGTACAACCAGCAATCTGAACTGTTCTTTATTTCTTGGAGAAAAGGAACAGATCCTAGTCAAGAATTGATAAGATCTGTACACACCTGGGCTTCACCAGTTAATTCAGAGCATGCCAACTGGAATGTTGAGAAGAAAGAAGACCTTAACCTGGGAAGAAAAGGAAAGAAAGAGTACAAGCAAATCCTCTCTAACAATGCAATCCACTCTTGGGGAAATTATTGCGTATAGGCCAAGGCGAGCGTTCTGTATCATCCAACTCATAGGTGCAAACGGGGGTTTGGACATTGCCTTTTGTCTTTGTGAAGTGAGAAAGGGCCATTGTGGTTGGCTAGCTCATTGCATTCATCAACTACTAGATGACAATCTTCAGAAGCTACCCAAGATAGAAAAGGCAAACTCCCTAATGATCTACAGAATCTAAATTCCATGATCCTCAGCTTCTTCGACTTCAAGAGATTAGGCAACCTTATTAGGGAACTGCAATGGTTAATTCTTATACTTTCCAGCGATTCCAGTTCTTCGAGACCCTGGATCTCCACTAGCTTCGAGCAGTTCAACAAGCGCAACACTCGGAGCTTCTTCAAGCCTGACAGACAGGACAACCGCAGCAGAAAATCACAGTTTGACACAGTCAGTTCCCTCAGATTCTCCAATTGTCCAAACTGACTGAGTGGAATTTCTATCAGCCACGATTTACATAGCTCTAAACTTGACACACTTTTCAAGTCAGAACAGTGGGATAATTCTGCCAATGAGTTGAAGTTCATAAGCTTCAACATGGACAATGTTGGAGGAAGCGGTTGAGGGAGGGATTGCAGGTCAAAACAAGACAGAACTAGTTGCTTCAGGCCAGGAAGGGAACCTAACTCAGTTGGCGGTGCAATGATGCTTTTATGAACCAGTTTCAGCTTCTCCAATCTCCACAACCTCCCAACCCACTCCAGGTTTGGAGTTTGGATAGAATTGGCATCCCATGGGTTAGAAGGAGATACATCAGAGTAATCAGATACAATCAGATCAACTAAATTGGTCAAGTTTGAGAGGTTTGGAACTGTCTTCAGTGAGCAAGATTCCACATACAGGTTAACCAAACTGGCGGGAAGCTCAGGAATTCGTTCAAGCTCATGACAACCTTCCACATAAAGTTCCTGCAGATGAGAAAGCTGGTTGATTGTTGTTGGCACAGATCGAATGCGAGTATGAGATAAATTCAGGATTTTCAGAAAGGATACACTCCCAATTTCACTAGGAATATCTCCCTCCAAATTCACACATTTTTCGGCATAAAATTCTTCAAGCTTCTCCACCATGCCCATAGTCGCCGGGATCTTGCTTATCTCACTATGATCCATCCTTGCCACTTTCAACTTCCTCAGATTCCCGATTGAATCAGGTAAATCTGTTACTTTTGTGTAAGACAAATCCAACTCACATAGTGATTCCAATCCCCCAATTGAGTTTGGGAGCTTTCTTAGTTCAGAACACCCGGACAAACGCAAGCTTACAAGATTCTTTAGCTCTCCAATATTGTGTGGAAGTTCACTAATTCCAACATTTTCCATCTCCAGGTTTGTCAAAGACTGTAGATTACCAATCGAGTGGGGAAGATAAGAACCAACAGGACCAAGTTTTGTCCCTCTTAGAATCAGCTCTTTCAAAGCATTTAGACAACCAACTTCTTCGGGCAACTCTCTCAGAAGTTTGCACGCATTAATTTCCAAGTAATTCAGGTGCGCTAGCTTCCCAATCGATTCATCAATTTCGACCAAGCTTCGGCAATTTCGTATAATCAATCTCTCCAATGTTTGCACGGCGGAGAGGTCGGGCAATCTAGTTAAGCAGCTGCAATTTCCAACTTCTAGAGATTTCAACTTAGATAATTTCTGTTGGTCACCAGAATATCAGAAAGGGAATGAGCAATTGCAGGCATGCTTGTTAAGACAATAACAAATAGAAAGAGATGCATATGTAACTGTTCATACCAGGATTTGGTGCCATCCGGGCCAATCATCTCTAAGTTCACTACGAGAAAGTTTGAGAACAACTAGATTGCTTGGAGAGAAATTGGTCGCATCAAAGTGTGCAGGACAACGATCCCAAGATAGCCATCTCAATTCTCCGAAAACATTCTTGTAATCTCCAGTGAAGTTTACCCCTTCAACATGAAGAGACCTTAGCTTTGGCAGAGGAGCAAAAACTTGACTTGGAAGCGTCTTTTCCTTGGAGAATAGTAACCTCAGTGAATCTTGCTGGCATTCAATCTAGCAAAGACAACAAGAATCAGCGAAAATCCATCTCAACATACACACAACAATTAAAACTCCAGGACAATCTAGGAAGGAAAATTCAGAGACAAGATGGCAACACGCACCGCGTCATAGTACTCATTGGGAAGCGGAATCTCATCTTTCCTTGGCAAACAATTCCTCAAAACTGCCCATCAAAATTTAGAACCAAGAAAAACTTCAAAAATGAGTGGAAGTTATTGGCACCAACCTCAGAGTTTCATATTTGATTGAAGGAAGCAATAGAACTCACCTATGGGGGTGTGCTTGAACTTGAATTGCGAGATGCGGAGGCTCGAGATTGAGATAAAACATGGACGAGGAGGCGTCCATGTAAATGAAAGTGCATTTGCCTTCATTGTCACATTCAATCCCACAATCAAGTCCTATTGATGGGCACAAGTGCAGTCCACAGGTGCAGTAAGGGGTGACCGGGGCCAGGATGGGTAGGTTCCAAACCTGGACCCTATACCCGACCCTGTTATACCCGGTTCCCCTTTTTTGAGCCTTACACCCTATGCTGCTTGCACTAGACCCTGTTTTGGAACCTACGTTGTTTTTCCAATTTGGTTTAAGGGTCTACCCTGTTTCCACTGGAACCCGTTTTGTAACCACCCGATATCCTATACGACTTCAAATTTTACATTAATACGTGTGAAAATAACGTAATCCTCCTACTTTGTATTGAAATATTAAGCACATGTAATTAATAAATACATGAACTTTTAGACTAAATGAAAAGCTAACGATCCATAAGCCTAATTACACAAACAAACATTATATGACAAAGCAAAAATCCTAACACTGCATAAACATTAGCAGCAAACATGGGTTTAATATTAGTTTCATGCCCACAGCTACTATATGAAGCTGTTCATTTATCTAAAATGATCAACAAATCTCTGTGCAAGCATAACTCCTTCTCCAACAGTGAAATCAGCATAACTCCTCCAAAAGTGAAATTAGGCGAGCCAATCCACGTGATATAAAATCTCTAACAAAGACCTGAAATTCATATATAATGAAAAATCAGTGTTACCAAAAAAAGTTGATTCAGTGGCAGAAGGTTCCAAGGACTATCGAGCAAATGCAATAAAATATTTGAAAGCACCAAATAATGTGGTTTTGACACCAGCTGAAGGATCTAAAACAACATAGTACTTGATATGATTCAAAGAAAGGTATTAGTGACCATAATGAGGAATACAACTTATTCAACCCAATGTGCTACCCATAATCCATGAGGAAGTAAACTCCCAAACTTAAAGCTACAACTGCTCGAAAGCAACTCTATATGGGAAAGTCAAGTAATCATAGACAATTAGAGAGTAAGAATTTCTTATGTGTATGAAGCATGAAAGAGATCCATGTGGTAGAACAAGAACTAACAGAGAACTTAGAGGAACGAGGGCTCTGAAATTCACAGCCTTCTGCAGCTGATTGCCCATTTGTGCACTAATTTGGTAAGATCATACGACAGTAACTATTACAACTGACTCCAAACACAAACGCACTACAAGCAGCATTCTAGTTCCAATCGCCAGCAATTGCCCCTTACTACTTCTACTCCCATCTTCTCCTTCACAAGCTTCAAGATGCACGTTTCTCCCGTGGTGAGCACAGACTCACGCAGGCTATCAAGGGTCATTGTGCTGCGCACAGTGAGCTGGTCATGCAATCTACGTAATCAGCATACACAATAGCCCCAGACGAGAGATCAAGGACCAGAGAGACGGGACTTCAAAAACCCCAAAGGAAAGACCCTCAGACCAGCTCGCAAATCCCTAAATTGAGCTCAAACAACAGAGAAAGACACCCAAAACCACCTCCAGCAGCAAGAAGAACACAAACCCACTTCCAAAATCCAAATTTACGTCCGAAATACTCGCTCCAGTGAAGCACTGCGAGGAATCTCCCACAGAAACCGACATATCTCCCCCAAAGAGGAACCCCTAGGCCGGAAGAGATTGGAGAGAGAGAGAGAGAGGGGTACCGCGATGCGGCGGCGAGCGGCACGGAGAGATCGTTCACGGGGATTGACGGTGAGAGGTCGCTCGTGAATCCAACAGAGGAACGAAAGGGGTTGTGTGACGCCGATGGTGGCGAAAACAAGAGGCAAACCGGCTGGCAACTAGCGAGGGTGCGGCGGATCTAGGGTTGCTGCGACAGGGAGAAAGAGAGGGTGCCGCCAATTGAAAGAGAGGGACGGGCAAGGTAAGAGAGAGAGAGAGGCTGTCGTTTCTCTTTTTAACAGTGGGTCTAGCACGGTTCCAAAACCGTTTCCAGATTGTTCTCCATTTGAAACCGGTTTCCAGACTTATTTTTAGATGATCAGCTCCGGTTTTCGGATAAATCCGGTCCGGTTGCACACCTCTAACTAAATTCGTGCTATGTGTGCCTTGGATTGAAATTACTTGAAACGATGCCATTTCTCTGTAAAATTTGGTCGAGCAACTAAGGCCCTGTTTGGTAACCTTTTTATTCCTCCAAATTTCTATTCTTTTATTTTTTGGAAAAAAAAATAAATCCATTTGATAACGTCAATTGATTTTTCTATTCCATGGAATAGAAAAGTTCTGGGGAATAGATTTAGAATAGAAATAAGAAGTAAAAAAAAAAATTTCTTGTTCCCATAAATAATTTCTAGAAATATGTTATTTATTATTATTATTTTTAATTTTCTTCTTCCTTGCTGCCCCTTCCCTTCGCCATTGCCCTTCTTTGTCCAGCCACCATTGTCGGCCGGCCATCGTCATCGGCCGACCGCTCTCATCGACCGCCATTGGCTACCTCTCGCCGCCACCCGCCGCCCGCCCATCGATCGACTACCGGCCGGTTGTCGTTGCCACCGTTGCTGCCCTTTAGCCATGGCCCACTGTCGATGACCATTGAGGCCACCGCTTGCCTGTGGCCAATAGTTGGTCGCCGTCATCATCCTTTGCCATTGTCGTTGTCGCCATTTGCACCACCGCCGATGACGGTTGACGCCCACCCGCCGGTTGGCCGACCGATCGATCGGCCCAGCGTCGACGACCATTGCTTTGCCACACAGCCGATGACTATCGTCGCGATGCCACCATCACCGACCGTCGTCGCTAGCCACCGATGACTGGCGACGAAGGACCGCCGCTTGCCGCCACCAACCGCCGCCGCTAACGCCGTTGGCACCGAATGGCCAAACCCCTAATTGGCATTCGTACTGCGGCGGTTGGTGGCGGTGGGGCGCTTCGTCGTCGCCGGTGTCGGTGGCTAGCGTGCGGGCCTCGGCGATGGCGGCGGTCGGTGGTGGGCGGCGACGGTCGGAGGTGGCAAAGTGATAAAGAAAAATAAGAAAAAATTTAAAAGAAATTATACATTGTGAATCATACCCAACGCATTTCTATTCTTTTTTCATTCCAAGAATAGAAATTATATGTAGTTATCAAATGCGTTCTTTTATTAAGAAATTGTTCCTGGAATAGAAATTGAAAAAAAAAAACTATTTTTGAAAAGAAATTGTTCCCCCAAATAGAAGCGTTACCAAATAGACCCTAAATCGAAAATGAGAATCCAATTGAATCTAGCAATAGCAGCGAATAGAAGCAAGCTGCAACATCCCCAACATCCCCACCAGCACGCAACACGATCCGTCTCCAACAAAACGACTGAGGCGATTACTCTAAAACTAATTCATTACAAAAGAGGCAAAAAAAAAAAAAAAAAAAAAAAAAAAACAGAAGCAGTTTCAACATCAGAAGACAAAATTAGTGATGGACCGCCATTTCAATAAACGAGATCTTGATTTGGATGACACCCTCGAGAGGGACACTCTCTTGACCCACACTGCTGTCAAACGGAGGAGGAGGAGCTACCGAAGGCTACGGCCGTCCTTGGCTTTAGCGATGGCGAGTCTACAGGGCTTTGAGGGTGAGTTCAAGAGGAAAAATTGGGCTTTAGCGATGGCGGGTGTAGAGGGCTTCGAGGGTGAGTTCAAGAGAAAAATTGGGCTTGTGATTGACCCCGTGTTTTGGGGGTGGGGGGAGGGTGTGTTGGTGGAGGGAGAGAAGTGACGGTGGTAAAAAAGGGGCTAATATAATGAAAAACTCTAAATTGGCACAACGTAAATTGATACATCTATGATAAATTTACTCTTTGTTAAGTTACTTTAATTGAGTTATTTTTAATTTTCAGAGTTTTATTTCTTTTTTACTTACATAAGGGTATTATGGTCATATATAATTTATATTTAATATAAACACAATTGGTGTAGGGTTTCGTTACACAGAAAACTACAGCCCTCTCTTTGTTTCTTTTACGTTCTCTTTCTCCTCCTCCTCCTCCTCCTCCTCTCTATTCCTTCTCTCTTCCTTCTTTCTCTCTTTTTATTTGCTGCGGGTTCTCTAATTAGCTTTGTGACACTCTTCATTAGTTCTCTTAAATTTTACGATCAAATTACCGAGTTATTTGATACTTCTTCAAATTTGAGATTTTATGCTTTGTTTGTTATAGATGTATCGATTTGTGATTTTTCATGATATTAGTCTAATTTAACAGCTCTAATTCTAGTGTCCCATTCTCGGCATTAGAAGAATCTACTGAGATGCTCAAAATCGATTATGTTATAAATTTGTCACAAATGTACAAATTTAATAGTTTTTGTGGTAAAAGAATAGTTTAGAGCAAATTTGTCATAAATGTACAAAGGTTTTTTGTGGTATTAACTCTAAAAAATAACAAGAGAGAATTGAATAAAGAAGTGGATTGCACGCATCATGCACAAGAAGTTTGAAAAAACTAGCCGATCCAAGAGATAGCCTAAATGATCTTGCAAGTGTCTTGGCCTCTCTAGACTTTTCATTAGAATTCTAGATACATTTGGATTTAATAGGGTGGATGGTTTGGGGAAAGTGAATCTCCACCGTTTGATCAGTGGGTGATCAACTATAGTGATTAGAAAGTTTATGTTGAGAAAAACTTCCTAATATGTTTTGGAGATTCACAAAATCTCGTGTAAGTGTATTTCAATTTGATGAAAGTATTTTCTGATGATATCCATGAAGAAACAATGTTCAAACCCTAGTTATTACCATTTGGATATTACGTTTGAAGTTTTGAATATTTATTTCGTTGACATCATAAATGTATGTCTTGGATATCATTAAAGCAATACGATGATTTTGGCAAAGCTTGCATGTGAATATTGTCAAGATGTTAGGCATCTTGAGCCTTTATGAGAAGTCTATTCAGACTCAAGGAGTATCATCTGATCTAGTAGTCTATTTAGACTTGGAAAACAATGTATATACATCGCAGTGGTTAGTGATCTAGTTCGGATTTTTTTTGTAGAAAGTGTTGATTGATCTTCGATCTTAAACAAACTTACTCAAAGCAAGACATCTTTGATTGATTGACGATCGTCCAAAGGCAAGATATTCTTTCCAAAAGAAAAACTCTCCTTATGGAAACCTAGCTTTAATTGTATGAGTGATTGAATTAATTGGAGTTTCTTATCTCGTCACTTAATGGCTACTTAACCTTCTTGAAGCATTTATGTCTAATGGGTTGATTGGAGAATGATCCTTCGTAGACTATCTAATGACTAAATTGGAAGTGGAGAAGTCTAAAAGGAGATTCTAGTGCTGAAGCGAAAGATGTAAATTTGAAATTCCAAAGTTCAAGAGAGCTTGCACCTTACACACTTATCTTAGTAAGCTTCAAAAATGTAATCTTTGAGAGGTGTAAAAGGAGCGACTCTGAGATAATGAGGCCTATCATCATTGAGTGTTGCCATTCATGTTTGTAACCTCTTATGGTTGCACTACTAAAATCTAGCAAGTAAGTTGTTAGCATGGAGAGTGGACGTAAACTTGCAATAAGTTAAACCACTATAACTTCTACGTGCAATTTTCTCTATTGCTTAACTCTTTACTATTATCTTTAATCGTTTATTGCACACAAGTGAATCTAAGTATAGCATAGTCTCTTCAAACTCTTTCTTCACGTGATATTGATCTTGACTGTTTTAGTTCCGCTTTAATTTGTCAAGTTTGGTTATAATCACATATTTACCCCTTCTAGGTGATAGTGCTAGCCACCTCACCTTTATGTATAAATAGGGTACTCTCCCCCTCATTCGTGTAAACATCATTTGAGTAATAGAAATGCATTATCTCCTAGAGCTTCTCGCTCTAAATACTTTCTTTCTCTACGATCTAAGTGGGCTAATGAGGATTGCTACATCGGGAAGTGTTGTATGGTTGGCGATCTCAAGTAGGTGCTTGTGACACTAGAGTGAAAGGTTTCCGTTTAGGTAGATTTTCATTTTTAGTAATTTTAGTTATGAATTTTAATTAAAAAAAATCATGTGTGTCACGCCTTGATCCTCGAGAACGCACCCATCATTCTTCTTGGTCGATTTTAGAATGCGATATCCCATGACTATGTATCGCCAACCCTTTCATTTTCATACGCATGCGGAAGCAGTTATAAAATCCCCAGACAATAAAACAATGGGATAGAAAAGCAGGCCATATTTTTCACATTGAAATTCACAACCACACTTTTATTAACAGCACAACTCCCAGTATATTTACAATACTATTCATAGCATACTAGTCTCACACCTATCTATACTGAAACAAGGTTCACAAAAGTGATAGGATCTTAATCCCATCCGGGGGTTGTACTCAAGATCCCTCTCTTGATTATCTTCTTCTTCAAAAATCTTTCTCCACCTTAGGTTTCACATCAGTGTTCTCATTCTCAGATTCCTCCTCCTCGGCTCTTCCTCAGGGTCCTGAAATGTTGTCCCACAATTAGGATGAGACTATGTTTCAGCAAGTTTTACTCCCCAAGACCCGATTAGTAAACTAATACGCTATGGGTTGCCTATGCACAACACAAGTTAAATGACTTACCTTGGCCTCAGATTCCACCTGCATATTAGCACGGATCAAATAGGCACCGAAGCACTCACATCACAGATTGAAGCAATCGATCAAATCGACCTAGTCGATTACATGTCAATCCGACCATTTCTAGGTCATTCATTCCTCACCAAGCAATTTTCTTAATTAGTGGCTTTACGGTCCCACCCGACCCTTTCAAGATTCAATTTAGGAATGAATCTTAAAATCACTCATAAATTACTTTAGCACCAAATAAAGCTCAAATAAATAAATGGACTGCACCACGACAATCAGCACGAAATTTTAGTCATCGGCCATCCCAGTTGAATTTCCGGAAAAATAATTAATTTCGAAAATTAAATAAATAACTATTAAAAATCCAATTTAGGCCCATAATGCCTAATTGGAGGCTGAGACGAGCCCGGAAAATTACCGAGACTCGTTCAATAAATAATAGAACATTTCTATTCATTAATGACTAAATCTAACCACCTAACATGCATCATTAAGTCTTTAATTTAATTGATCTAAACTAATCTAACCACCTAATTGCATTTAATTAAATCTAACCAACCCTAAGTATAATTAGCAAACTAAGAAAGCATTAGTGAGTAAAACTCACTTGGTAAAAGCGGAGACCGAATCACCGCGACGATGACGCGACGGTGGCCGAAATCGGGCTTTCGACGACACCGGCGGGCTTGGACCGAGCCTTAAAACTTGGGCTCAACAAATCTCAAACAACCCCACGAGATTTGTTCTTGCTTCGGATTGGGCTCGCTCTTGGGCTTGGGCTTGACTGTGAATGGGCTTTCTTCGCGGGCCGGTCTTCAATTGATTTGCTGAAGTTGGGCCTAAAAAATTCGTTGTGCTTTGTTGAACTCAACGGGCTGAAAACAGACCCAGCTGTTAGGTCCAAAATTTCTGGATTTGTGGGCTGCTGAACTTGGCCTGTGCTGCACTTGGATGGGCCGAAATTACTGGGCTCAATCCTGCGGGCTTGTTGGATTACAGATTTGGACCGTTGGGCTCGTGAATTTACTAGCCCAACCGTGGGCTTCTGAACTGACGGCTTCAATTTGGCCTGACTTGCACCGAATTCCGCTGGGCTGATGGTGCGTGTCGATCCATGAGCAAAGATGGGAGACAACGCGGACGCTAGTCAACGAAGGCCTCGCTCGGTGGGAATTTGCCGAGATGGGGACGTGCTGGCGTGGACGATGGAGGGAAAAGCAGCGTCGAAGAAGCTGCGCCGTTGAACTTCAAGCTTTGCTGGTCTTCAAGCTTCGCTGGCGGACGTGTGGAGCGACTTGCGGAGTCAACAAACGGCTGGGAAAATGCTTCTTCAGTTGACCAAGTGGGTGCGTGGACGTGTGGCTCTGCAAGGGGGTTCGGTGAAAATCCAATTCGGTGATTGGTGGCCCTCTTGGCAAAAGAAGAAGGCTCGGCAGGAGGCTTCCTTCGGTGCTGAACCAATTTCGAGGTCTTCAATGCTGCATCGGTTGACCAGGACGTGGCGGAGACGGAGGGAAGACACGGACGCTGCTGAAGATCGTGCGGACGAAGGCAGCTGGCAAGCTGAAGCTGCGGGGTCAACGGAAGAGCTTATGTGGGCTTGAGATTGACCGAGTGAGGCCGGATTGTGGACAGATGGCGCGGATGAAAGGAGTTGTAGCTGTTGGCGGTGGAAATTTCGCATCCGAGAAAACGCACGGAGAGAGGGATTGAGGGTAAAGCAAGAACAAGCAGCTGTGGGATTTTCTTTTGGGGCGTGCGGATGAGCTGGTGTTCTCGACGCACATGGGAGACCGGCAGGGATAAGGATGAAAAAAAATCAAGAGGACAATTCCAAATTCCATAAATGCTTGTCCCCCATATATCTTCTTGTCTTATCCTCACAAATAATTCCATTTTGGTGCCCAAAATATACCTATTTTCTTAATTCCGAATTTACTCACATAGTTTCAATTCCTCACTCAAATCCCCAATTTGAGGTCCGATTTTGCCGAAGGAAAATCCCATACCATTTTCTGCTAGTCCCCAACACTCAAAAACTCGGCTTGGAAGTCGAAATTTCCTTTAATTGAGTCCATCCGAATTTCCGTTGATTTTCCGTGGCGTTCGAACCGATTTTCCGTAAAAATCTCAAGATCTCCGAAAAATTTTCTGAGACTGAGTCGACACTCCTAGAATTTATTGTGACATGACCGAAACTTCAATTTCTGAAATCGGAATCGAATTTGCAGTTAATTTCTATTCGGCGTGTTTTTAGCGTGATGTAGGCTACCGGGTAACTTTCAGATATTTTTAAGTGCAATTAACTCATGGTTGATTTTCTTCGAGCCACTATGAACCCACTCGACTCATTGGTGACTCTCGATTGTCGTGAAAATCCCGAGAATCCAAATACGGACACAGGGTACCAAAACATTAAGAAAATCAGTCTAGTACCGGTCGACATGAATTTTCTAATTTAGTGGTGTCACCCACGATTAGCCACACATCTCTGTCGATCCAGTCTATTTCTGATTTCAAATCGATTTTTAACTGTACCGTAATGGCCTCTAAAGATGGACACGGTTGAGAAGCCGATTTCTGATCGAATTCTCAAGTCTATTGCCTTAAAATTCCTTAATGATTTCCCCAGATAGTCTAGTTATCTAAAGAATGATCAGTTCTGAGAAGAGCTCTATAGACACGTCAATGAAACGCCCGATTCATTCAGAAGAAAACAGAATTGAAAATTTGGGATGTCACAATGTGCACCCCATATAGAGTTAGGCACATAAAATGCATATTGTTTAGTAATTGTTGCTAGGTTCATTTAATTATAAATTGCCCGTCATTAGAATTAGGCCATTTAGTTAAATTGCATGACGTATAGCTTATTTTTCATTTAAATAAGAAAAAACGAAAAAAAGATTTGAGTGGAATTGTGCATTAATTAGAAATCATATTTAGGTTGAAAAATGTGGCTTTCTAACTACCCCTACAAATGCTTAGCGTTACATCAAGGTAAGTATTTTCTCTCCATGCTTACAATTTATTTGTTGCATTGTTTTATCGAGTGTTCGATAATGGTTGTGACCACCTCGTTTGTTAGATGATATGTTAAAATCAACCTAAGCTGCTTGCAAAAAATATTCTTTGAAAATAAAAGAGAAAAGGTACCAAAAAGGGTGTTAGAGTAATCTAGCATAATCAAGTTCCTGAATTCATTAATCTCTGATTCTTAGAAGTGAAGTAATTCTTCTATTACTTTACTTGAGTTTCTGATCGACCCACTAAAAATAAATTAGTGGTGACTCCTAATTAAAAAATCATTTGCATGTTAAGAACTTGAACGTAAGTCATGAATTATATAAGCTTTGAAGAGCTCAAGCTAAGTTTAGGCTTACTAATCCATTAATCAAATCCTAACTGGTTTACCGAGGTAAGGTCGCGACATCAGCTTTTCGTGCATTTTTTTGCTCATTGTAGCTTAATCTCTCCCAAACTCCCATTCTTTTAGGTAGAAATGCGGTAGTTTCACTTCTGAAAAGCGTGCGATCAATTCTTCTGAAATCAGTTAACGGTCTTTTGATTTGCCCATTTTGTTTTATTTTCTGATGCAGGTGTGGTGTGGTGAAAGATGTTGCGAACAATGCCTGCGTGTCGTTGGGTGTACCCAATGGATGTACTCATATTCACTTAGGTCTTGTGGTAATCTCTGTTTTCTATGTTCTTAATTATATTTGTCTATATGGTTACATTACTGATTGGTGTTCAATTGCTTGACTGACCATCTTATCGTTCTTAGTCGAACTCTTAGTATTGACTGGTCTAGTTGACCCATTAAGGAGTAACACGTAGAGGCCTCTCTGTAAAGTTCGTGGAGTTTGCTGGTTTTTTCCTATCTTAACTTGGTCCTTCCTTACTGCCTGGAGTATATTAATTAGGTGCATTGCCTGCTTGCTGAGATTAGTGTCAGCTATCTTAAATATCCCCAACTTGACTTACAAGGCTTTTCTGTACTTTGAATTTGCAGGAACTTGTTTCCAATGTTGCAGCACGTCCTTCCCAAACGATATTCTTGAATGGTGTAACTTACGAGCAAAATTAATGCCGCGTAAGCCCTCATTCAGATGAAATGTAGTCTAGCAGTGCTATGCAATTTTTTGGTGCGTAAGTCATGGTACCTTCTCATAAGCAAAATTAAGGCTAGTTATAGTGGTTTAGCTTATTAATCTTCCATTCTAAGTGTTTGGTTAATGAATCCTGTTAAGAACTTCCATGAGTTGGCTACATTTGAGAACATTCTCTATAGTTCATCTTCCTTTAAGATTCTGAATAGGTGAATCAGTATGAAGCGTTGACCTTTTGGAAATTCTTTGACTTTTTTCCATCAGCTTTTACTTTCTGGCTTCTGCGTCTGTTGTCATAGTGTTAACTATTATCCTACTTTGACTTGGCATTCTCCAATTTTTCTATCATAATTATGTTCCTCTAATAGACTTGCCAAGTTAATTTATGAATAGGCTTCTTGTTTGGCGCTCGCGTAATGGCTCTTTCAAAAAAACAAACCTTGTTTAGCAATGCCTCTCTTGTTTCTCATTTCTCATTTGCAATTTCTTGATGATACTGAATGTTTCTTATTCCATTTTCAGCTTGCTTTAATGGCCGCCCTTCTCTATTATGCTCCTATTTGGATTAAGTATTTGCTTGTGATGCAAAAGTGTTGATAAGTTGATGCAGCCCCTTGAATCATATATGTTGATGTGACACATTATATCTTATTATTGTTGGATAAATTCTCTTAAAGTATTTTGAAGTTGACAAAACATTTTTATCAGTCTAGTCTGAAGACTTACGGACTCTATTGACAAAGTCCAAGATCAAAGTCCGAAGGCGGCAAGACTCAAGACTTATATTTCAAAGTCTACTCTCATGGACGGTTTCCGAACGACGTTTATTCGATCTTATATGATCTTTATTCTAACGATTGAAGAATATCTTTCTACTGGATTCAGCACTAGAAGATCTTACCTTCATATTCGAATATGTATAGATTCTCTAAAGATTTCGCAACTTATATTTGGAAGGATCTACTTATGGAAATCGAGATCCTGATTGTATGGGCGAGCAAGATTGATGGGCTATCAACACTTACCTTAAAGAGCTCGAGATCTTTCTAATTGATTCTGTCCAACGGGTTGATTGGAAGAATTTCTTTGGAAGGTGCCAACGGTATTGAAGGCATGAAGAAGTATATAAGAGAGATGCTCTAGTTGTTGAAGTGTGCTGGATAGAAAAATTCCAAAGTCTGAATCTCCTTTTCTATTTTGCGATATCACTTTTCGAGCGCTATATGTAATCAAAAGAGAGATCATATTGTAGTGAGACATTGAGGAAGTGTAGTAGAGTTTTCTACACTGTGGACTCAAGAGCGTGAGACTGTAATCACTCTTTTTGATTCTTAGTGAAATCCAGCCGAAGGGGGCATGCGTGTGGGAGAGTGGACGTAGGCTTGGTCTAAGCCGAACCACTATAAATCTGGAGTCTTGATTCTCTATCCCTAATCCTTTTTATCTTTAACTGCTTTCATTTGCTACAATTGTTGGTTTTAAGTTATTAATATCTCATTCGGATTAATTTATTAAAATTGCTTTAAACACCTATTCACCCCCCTCTAGGTGCTAATTCTAGTCCTAACAATTGTAATAATTATTTCAGGCTCTAATTTATGTTGATAAAAGGATTGATAGATGTTTTCAATGAGTGACTTTATTGGCACAAATAGAATGAGGATGAGATCTGCTGTGTGAGAACACTTTAAAGGACAAATAACAACCAAGACAAAGCCGTATGTTTATATTATGGGGCTCTTATTGGTTGTGTTGGTAGTTGGGGGACTAGTGTGATGTGTAATCATTTAGCTAGATGTAAGCAACATCCACATGTGAATGTGGAGAAAAGGCAAAAAAGTGACAAGGGTCAACTTGTTGGGGCTAGTAGTTCTAGTTCATCTATTCCATGGAAATTTAACCAAGATGTTAGCCGAAAATACCTAACAGCCATGTTTATTATAGGTAAATTACCTTTCAAGTTTGTAGAAAATGAGGGATTTCGGCGAATTGTGAGTAGAATCTAGTCGAAGTTTTTAATCCCTACAAGAAACACATTGAGGCATGACCGTTAGGAGTTATACTTGGAGTAAAGAAGCAAATCGAAAGTATTTTTTTAGATACATCTCCATGAGTTTGTCATATGAATGACCCAGGCCACTATCAAAACTTGAGTTACATGTGTCTCACTGCTCAAATGACTTGGAGTTCAATACTTGAAAAAGAGATTTCACTCTCGAAACACTTTAATATTGACAGATGAGTTACTCCATGTGAGATGTTGTATTCATATATTGAGTTTGATTGTGAGAGAAGGGTTGAAAGATATAGATGATTCTATTGTTAGAATATACTTGACTGTTTGTTATGTGAGGTCTTCGTCTATGAGGATGCAATGATTTAAGAGGTGCATTGAGTTAAAAAATATCGAGTCCAAGAGTCTTGTATGTTTGGATTTGGAGACTTGTTGGAACCCAACATACATGATGTTGGAAGCAACTTTGAATCTTTAAAAGGCTTTTATCTTATTAGATACTCATGATAGTAAATTCGTTGAAGAGTTTTCCAAGGTGAGAGAGTTGCCTACTAGTGATGATTGAGAATATGCTTGTTGATTTCTTCATTTCTTGAAATTGTTCCAGGGATACTACAACTTTGAAAATATTGGGTACTTCTTATGTCAATAGTAATGGTTAGGCGAAAGATGTCTATGGGATTCATACAATGATTGATAGATGTTGTGATAATCAGGACAAAAGTTTGTAGGAAATGGCCAAGAGAAGGAAGATGAAATTCAATAAGCATTCTGGCTATGTGAACAACATTAATCTAATATTATTCACTGCGTACTTAACCCTTGACATAAGTAAGAATATGTGAAATGGATGATTAATCAAGTTTATGAAAGCAAGTGAGCAGAAATTTTACGAGATAAAGTAACAACATATCTGGCATTATTCTCCGAGTAAATATCGCATCGGTATATGCCTCCAAAGCAACATGAGGTAAAAGGGTAAAAAGACAAGGAGGTTGTCAATGTCTCTTATGATCGGATATGCTTGAATTGTTTCTTAGCCAAAAGGGACAACAATATTTGGAAGAAAAATTTGAATAAATAAATGTCTAAATTGGTGGAATACCAATTCTTTAAGATATTCTATCCTATCTTCCATTGCTCGAGATATGTTGGTTGTGTCCCTCTCAAATGTAGCATCATAGACTGCATTCAGCGCGAAAGGTCGTGAACTTGACAAGTTTCATAGCTTATTGACCCCAAGTATGGTAGAGGCTCCTATATGTACTCTAGATTGATTACGATCTGCACCACTTCTACTTTTGATTGACGAGGATTTAGAAGAACTTGAAAATTTTGTGTAAGATGAGCACTCTATTCCCTCGTGGAGATTTCGTAAAAATTTCTGCGAGTTGATCCTCCATCTTTGTCAGTTGAATAATAAACTCCCCTTTCTGAACTTTTTCTCACACAAAATGACAACCAACCTCAATGTGCTTAGTTCACTCATGGAAGATGGGATTAGATGCAATATGAATAACATATTGATTATTACAATACAGCACTGATGGATTTGATGGTGACATTTCAATCTTTGATAATAACATTCTCAATTATAGTAATTCACTTGTCACATGTGCCATGGCTCAATATTCAGTTTCAATGCTTGATCAGGAAACTACATGTTGTTTCTTGCTTTTTGATGCAACTAAATTATCCCCAAGAAACATACAGTAGTCTGAAGTAGATCTCCTATCTATAGGACATCCAACCCAGTCAGCATAAGGGAAGCCTACAGTGTTTATATGGCCATAATTCTTGAACTATAGTCCTTTATCTGGCATTCACTTCAAATATTTGACAATTCAAAGCACATCATCCCAATGAGTGGTATAAGGATAACTTATGAATTAACTTACCACACTAACTGCGAAGGATATATCAGGTCTTGTGACGATAAGATAGTTTAATTGATCAACTAATCTCCGATACTTCGTTGGATCATGCAGTAATTCTCCATGTTTTGCATCAAGTTTTATATTGGGATCCATAAGGGTATTGACTGGCTTTACTCCAAAAAATCTAACTTGACACCACTTTAACCCAAATCTGATAATCGCATCACTAAATCTACCAAACTAAGCATGAGATTGTTTAAGTCCATACAAAACTTTGTGTAAACGACAAATCACATTCTTCCCATGAGCAACAAAACCCAAGTGGTTGTTCCATATAGACCTCTTCAGCCATATCACCATGTAAAAAGGCATTTTTCACATCCAATTGATGAATGGTGTAACCAAATCATGCAACTAGTGAAATAAAGACATGGACATATGGAATTTTGGCCATTGGAAAGAAGGTGTTATCATAGACAATAAGTCTGAATATATCAGGTCTTGTGACGATAAGATAGTTTAACTTACCAACTAATCTCCGATATTTTGCCGGATCATGCGGTAATTCTCCATGTTCTGCATCAAGTTTTATATTAGGATCCATAGGGGTATTGATTGGCTTTACTCCAAGAAATCTAACTTGACACCGTTTTAACCCAAATATGATAACCACATCACTAAATCTACCAAACCAAGCATGAGGAGATTGTTTAAGTCTATACAAAACTTTGTGTAAATGACAAACCACATTCTCCACATGAGCAACAAGCCCAGGTGGTTTCTCCATGCAGACCTCCTCAACCAGATTATAATATAAAAAGGCATTTTTTACATCCAATTGATGAAGGATCTAGCCAAATTGCACAACCAGTGAAATAAAGACATGGCAGATGGAATTTTGGCCACTAGAAATAAGGTATTATTACAGACGATAAGTTTGAGTATATTCCTTTGCAAATAACCTTGTCTTCAATTGATTAAGAGTACCATCTGGGTGAACTTTAATGGTGAAAACCCAACGCCAACAAACAAGTTTCTTATTAGTAGGTAAGGAAGTAAGCTATCAAGTTTTGTTTTGAATTAGTGCCTTCATTTCATCCTCCATGGCATGATGCCAACTCGGATGAGCAAGAGCTTTAGCAACATTGCTAGGCATAGAAACAGAAGACAATGGTGAGACAAAGGCAAGACAAAGGTAGAGGAGATATGAGATAAACGATCATAGGACAAAAAAATTGAAATAGGATGATGTGTACTAACACAATCAGAAAGACCGAAATAAGCAGACGCCCAACACAAGAACGTGTACCTTTTCGAGAAGCAATGGATGGATTAGGATCAGAGACCGGCATTGTAATTGATAGTGGAACAGATGAATTAAGTGTTGATGAATGTTAGGGAAATCCCTTATGATGTTTTGAAGATGACAAAATAAATCAAAGGCTATTAACATGTTTGATGGTTGAGTAATAGACTATGCAAATGATTGAACATGTAAAGGATATTGTCAAAGTCTGAAGACGGCCAGAAGACCGAACGGAACACATGTCTAAAGTATATTATGAAGATTTCAGATTTCGTGTCAAAGTCTCAAGACTGCTAGACTTTAGTGTCAAAGTCTGTTCTACATCGAAGTCCGTCAACTCGACATATTCCGGCATCGAACGTGAATGAAGAACCGTAAGACGGACTCTATGCTGAAGTCGAATCGGAAGACAGACTCTATGCTGAAGCCGAACCGAGAAGACAGACTCTATGCTTTGAAGCGAACATAACAGTTGTGTTCGTACCTTAAAGCTAAATCTGTTCGATCCAGTTGCAAAGTCTATCGCAGTCGACTCGGGTTGTAAAGTCTATTGCTCTCGAGACTTTACATCCAGTTCGACATAACGTAACACAAGCCCGAAGATATAACGGCCAGTGATTTGGTTTGGATTCTACATCAAGATTGATTTGATTGACTTAATTGATAGACAATTAGATCTTGAAGACAAGAACTTTCTATACGAAGAAGCTTTACTTATGGAAACCAAGATTTCGTTTGTATGGGCGATCGGAATCAATTTGGGATTCTACCTTTGTCACTCAACGGCTACCAAATCTTCTTGATACGAGCTGTCCAATGGGTATATTGGAAGACGATCCTCAAGATACTGTCCAACGGTTAGTTTGGAAGTGGAGGAGTATTTAAGGAGATGAAAGACCGATGAGCAAGTAAGAGATAGAGTGTAGAATTTATAATTCCAAAGTCTCGAGCGATCTTCTATCATTCACTTGTCTCTCGTGAGCTTAAACGTTTGTGATCTTGAGAGAAATACCAAAAGAGTGACTTAGTGAGATAGTGTGATCTACTACTAAGTGTTTGCACTCAAAGTTGTAATCTCTTGTTGATTGCATAGTGGAATCCAGCCAAGAAGGCTGTTAGCGTGGGAGAGTGGACGTAGGCTTGGATTAAGCCGAACCACTATAAACCTTGTGTTCTTATTCTCTTCCCTGAATCTCTTTATTTTGTTCGTAGTTCTATTTAACTGCTAAAGTCTGATCTCGCTCAAAGTTTGCTTCTCTTCGACTCAGTTTCGAAAGTCTTTATTATTCGACTCGGGTTAAAAGTAAAGGTTTTCACTGTATTTTGCAGAATCTATTTTTACACCTATTCACCCCCCTCTAAGTGTTCATATTCAGACTCAGGTTAAAAGTCGAAATGCCCTCGAGTGTTCAAATTGTGGAAATTCAGAACACTTTGAGAAAGAATATCCTAAAGTCTAGAGACCTATTAAGAAAGATTGGATAAAAGCAGCATATTCTACTAACTCTCATGGACCCAAGAAAAAATGGGTACCAAAGAAAATATGAGTTATTTTTTTGCAGGATATAAAGGAAAAGAAGAAAGAGAAATTGATTTTATAAAGATCATATCCTATGATTTGTTTTATTGAAGAAAGAATCATGTGATTTATTTTTGTGATTCGTGCGTTGAGATTTGATTTAATACGTGTGATTATTTGAGATAATTCAAATTATTTTGTCTAATTTTATACTCTCGATATAGTCATATTTTGCAAAGTGAAAATCTATTTTACGTGATGATGCAAGATATGCTTAGATATTCAAGAATTTTATTCTCTCTCGTTTTTATGGTACTATGACTAAGTGAGAATTTATCTTTCAAAATATCATTGTGCATAATATTCTTTCTTTGAACACTTTATTATGATGAATTAAGAAAGAATATTTGTTTATCTATGGAGATTTCATATTTTGCTCTAACGGAATGGAAGGATCCAAACCGATGGATACCAAAAAGGAAATGAGTCGATCGCAGGAAATTCAATAAGGCAAGAATGATTGCGAATCTACGCAGATTTTGGTGCAATCGAGATAAGTATCTCCTACGAAGATGTAATGATCTTTTTTAATCAATGGTATATTTTGAACATATATCTTGGGTAAGAGATTTTCTTTATCATTCCGCCATACAAATTTCTACGTGTATTTATCCTGATTTTGGACGATTGCTTATAATTTATATTGCAAATATTTCTTCTCATAAATATAAGGCATTGCAATATTTTTTACTTGATTTGGCACGTGATAGCAATATCATCTTTATTTTTGTGAAATGCATTTATAATATATTTTTGAGATTTATGCTTAAGAAAATCCATTTGATCTCGAAATATATTATTGCATATTCATGGGTATGTTTGCTATATTCTTAGAAGATATCTTATATCTAGCAAGTTTTGATCCGCAAATCGGACAAAGGTATTACATGATATTTTTGCAAGGATTGTTATCCATTATACAAGATTTTGCAGGTGGCAATAGAATCTTCCATATGGAATTTGGAAAGCTTGATCAGAAAATTATGAAGATTCTATACTATCCCCGGAGGCTAAAAATTCTATTCCTTGTGCAAAACTCTTGCTTATTGAGGAAATCCCTTATGTGTCATATGAAAGTTTATTTGTGCAAAAAGTTCGTTAAGTTGATGCAGGTTAAATTCGAGACGAGCTTGATTGAAGATTTTTGCCTCGAATTTCAAAATGCAAGTGATCGTTGCGGATGTTGTTGCTACAAAGGGAATAATCGAAAAATATTCTGCTCAATGTGCACAAGCAACAATTGTTTCTATTCGCAAATATTGTCATGATGACAGGGGGAGAAAGCGAATCCAAAAGAAAAAGGAAAGAATCGTGATCATCTCAAAAGGCAACAAATTGAGGGGAGCTTTGATCAATTATGGAAAAATCTTTTGAATTGATCGTGATCTTATTTATTATGGAATGAAGGAAAAGGTAAATGTGTTGGAACTTACCAAGTTCTACAAAATCCGGTTAGTGCATTTTTTTACCTTTTGTCATAACAAATCTTTTATTGGTATTATATTTTTATTATGACAAAAAGGATAAGTGAATTTTATAATGCATCCGTGATTTTTATTTGCTGATATATATGATCGAAGTGAGCTATACTGCATATCTTTAATATTCGATTTATAAAAGCTGATTTTTGGAAATCATTTGTTATCGCTTTATATTCTCTACATGACTCTTTGTTATCGCTTTTTGATTATGACAAAAAGGGGGAGAGAATATGAATATGCATATGTGTTGATTGGTTAAATTATGTATTGCATAATATTGAGCTGCGATTATTTTTCTATATATTGTTATGCTCAATCTATTTGTTATCTTTTGATATCCTTTGATTTAAATTAATATCTTTAAAAGTATGTTTACAAATCTGCATATTCAGAGATTGTTTTGTCATCATCAAAAATGGGGAGATTGTTAGGGAAATCCCTTATGATGTTTTGAAGATGACAAAATAAATCAAAGGCTACTAACATGTTTGATGGTTGAGTAATAGACTATGCAAATGATTGAACATGTAAAGGATATCGTCAAAGTTTGAAGATGGCCGAAGACGAACAGAACACATGTCCAAAGTATATTCTCAAGATTTCAGTTTCTCGTGTCAAAGTCTCAAGACTGCTAGACTTTAGTGTCAAAGTCTGTTTCTACATCAAGTCTCAACTCGACAAATTCCAGATCGAACGTGAATGAAGAACCAGAAGACAGACTCTATGCTAAAGCTGAACCAGAAGACAGACTCTATGTTGAAGCTGAACATAACAGACTCGTGTTCGAGACCTTAAAGCTAAATCTGTTCGAGATCCAGTTGCAAAGTCTATCGCAGTCCGACTCGAGATTGTAAAGTCTATTGCTCTCAGACTTTACATCCAGATTCGACATAACGTAACACAAGCCCGAAGATATAACGGCCAGTGATTTGGTTTGGATTCTACATCAAGATTGATTTGATTGACTTAATTGATAGACAATTAGATCTTGAAGACAAGAACTTTCTATACGAAGAAGCTTTACTTATGGAAACCAAGATTTCGTTTGTATGGGCGATCGGAATCAATTTGGGATTCTACCTTTGTCACTCAACGGCTACCAAATCTTCTTGATACGAGCTGTCCAATGGGTATATTGGAAGACGATCCTCAAGATACTGTCCAACGGTTAGTTTGGAAGTGGAGGAGTATTTAAGGAGATGAAAGACCGATGAGCAAGTAAGAGATAGAGTGTAGAATTTATAATTCCAAAGTCTGAGCGATCTTCTATCATTCACTTGTCTCTCGTGAGCTTAAACGTTTGTGATCTTGAGAGAAATACCAAAAGAGTGACTTAGTGAGATAGTGTGATCTACTACTAAGTGTTTGCACTCAAAGTTGTAATCTCTTGTTGATTGCATAGTGGAATCCAGCCAAGAAGGCTGTTAGCGTGGGAGAGTGGACGTAGGCTTGGATTAAGCCGAACCACTATAAACCTTGTGTTCTTATTCTCTTCCCTGAATCTCTTTATTTTGTTCGTAGTTCTATTTAACTGCTAAAGTCTGATCTCGTTCAAAGTCCGCTTTTCTTCGACTCGCTTTCGAAAGTCTGTTATTATTCAGACTCAGGTTAAAAGTAAAGGTTTTCACTGTATTTTGCAGAATCTATTTTTACACCTATTCACCCCTCTCTAGGTGTTCATACTAGCACTATCAATGAAGACTATACTATCATAGTTGGAATTGTACTACTTCGATGATAGGTGTGGTAAGCAAATTGAAATTTTATGGATATAGTCGGAGAGATGGAAGGTAGTGGAAGCATTAGTGGGACACAACCATCACCATCAGCAGGTGTCGGTGAAATTTTTTGAGAAGAAAAATATGACTGATTTTCAAAGAACGTCACATTCGTAGACATGACATACAATGACCAATAGGATTGTAACATTTATATCCCTTCTGAATCCGAGAGTATCCTACAAAGACACATCTTTTAGCATGAGGATCTAGTTTTTCAAGACCTGGAGTAAAACAATGTACAAAATAGACATAGTGGAAGACTTGAAGAGGTAAGGAAAAGAGAGGACAATTTGGATGTAAAATTGAGAATGGTGTCTCCCTCTGAAGACCGGAAGTTGGAAGCCTATTAATTAAATAACATGCTGTAATAATAACACAGCCCTAAAACTGTTTAAGTATATGCATATAAAACATGAGCCAACGAGCGAAATAAAAAAAGATGGCGATTTTTATGTTTAGTTACACCATTTTGCTGTGGAGTGTATGAGTAGGAGGTTTGATGAATAATACTATGAGATTCTAGAAATGGCTAGAAACTAGAAGTTGCAGTAAGGTATTCTCTAGCATTATCTGACTGTAAATGTTTGCAAAGATGTTATATTGATTTAACACTTTGAAATAGAACAATTGAAAGTAATGAAAAATCTATGTATGGTCTTTTATTAAGAATAACTAAGTCAATTGGGAAAAATCATCCACGGATGTAACAAAGTATTTGAATCCAAAGACATTAGACACATGAGATGGACCCCATACATCTGAGTGAACCAATTCAAATGGACTAGACACACAACTATGAATGCGAGAAGGAAAAGAAGCTTTATGATGTTTACTAAACTAATAAGTTTCACATTGAAAGGAACTCATAGATTTAGAATAAGGTTATAGATGCCGAAGGATGTTTGGTGGTGGATGACTAGTACGACAATGTATCCGATATACATCAGTGGATGTCTGCTACACAACTGCAGCAACTAACACCTTCTTATCGAGATAGTACAAGCCATTTGATTCATGTCCCCCATCAATTGTCTGTCCAATCCTCAGATCCTGAAAGACATTATAAAACAATTTAGTTCTTTGGTCAATGAGCTAACAAAAATCAAATTATAAGGAGATTTTGATAGGTGAAGGGCAAATGACAAAGAAAGAGAAGGACTCAAATGAGAAACTCTTGTACTGGTAACCTGAGATTGTGAGCCATTCGCTAATGTAACTGAGTTTGATGATAAAGGAGATGCAGAGTAAAAAGAAGACAATAGGTTAGAGTTACCAATCATGTGATTGGTAGCTCCAGAGTCTATAACCCAAGAATCAAATGCTGCAGAAAACAAACACGATGAACTAGCTTTAAAGGTTTGTGCCGGAGTTGTAGTAAGAGCTGAAGATCTTGTCACTTGTTGGGAGCGAACCAATGTATCATACTCAGCATGTGTCAATGTAATTGAATTGCCTGTATTATGAACTTTAGTTGAACTTGGTGGAACTACTGAGGGAGGACCTAAAGAATCCTCAACTTCTGCATATGCAGCAAGGGGTGGTTTGAGCTTTGGGTGAAGCATATAGCAATAAGCTTTCGTATGTCTAGCTCTTTGACAATTGGCAATAGCGTAAACCATGACCATTCCCAGAACTAATGGTACCACGAGTCCTAACTCCTCCTTCACAGCCTCGACGACCTCGATAACCACAATCTCGACCTCCATATCCACTAGGACCATGAGAAAGCATATCACTAATCTCCACCGTTGGCGTGGTAGAACTCTTCTCAGGAATTGCAGAACAGAGAGCTTAGGAGAAGACTTCATCTTCTGTAAGAAGAGAACTTTAAGACGTAATATGTTGATGAAGAGATGAGTACTCAGGCCCTAATGACTTGATATATAATATTACCCTAAAATCCTCCTGGCGTTTAGCCAAAACATTTGGATTGTTCAAGACAAGAAGATAAGGATCTAAATGTTGGCAAGGAGTCGTGAACCAAGCATAATGATCGGATAAAGATTGATCTTCACGTTGAATGTCAAATAGCTTTCTTTACGTGTCACATACATGCTCATATTAGTTTGCCCCGAACAGAGTAATGCGTATTTATTCCAAACTGCTAAGTCACATTGAGTAAACTGAGGACTAACCTTAGGGCCCATGCTATTCCACAATAGGGTCTGAATCATTGCATCTCCTGCAATCCAATTAGTAGCTTTACTCTTGTCAGACGGTATTGTAGATGTAAGATAGTCTGTCTAGTGGTAGTATGATAGACCTCGTCCGTTTTAGAATAATTAGTTCCATCTAACTCGACGGATTTTAATTGAAAATGACTAAAAGAGATCCAGAAGTCGATCTAGAAGTTGATCCATTGGTTGCCCTTAGTGAATAAAGAATGATTGAGCCCAATAAATGAGCTTCACAGGTACCAATACTTAATTCCAATAATCCAATAAAATACACAATAATTCCGAATAGAAAGGCCTCAATCTAATCACCATATGAATCGCCAAAGCACCAGCATACTTATTCTCACTATCTCCTTTGATTCAACGCAACATCACACAAATATATATACTAAACCTTAATATTCAGCAGTAAAAAATCAGCGAGAAAAGATAGAAATACGTCACTTTTAGGTGCAGAACAGCAGCTTTATCCTCTGTATTAACCATCAAATCTATCCTCCATAATGGCCACTTCTAAAATTCTGTCCAATAGAAATTGGGTTTCCGTTCGCCACCAGAAAGTATTCCATCTTTCACCGTTTCTAGGAGCCTCTCCAGCACCAAAGTCATTAAAGAACCTTCCCAAGTACTCTACATTAACCTTCAATGAAGATATTGATCCAAAGCATATGCAAAAAGTTCACGAGCTGAGCCCAAGGAAAGGGCGGGGCTTAATTTTGGGAATAGGCACCTAACTCTGTCTTGCAAAAGCGGGGGCTCACGAGCTGCAACAAAATTCGAAGGTGAATCTGCTGAGAGACCTTAAGACTGAGCATGCTCTCCTTAGCATTGCCAAGGTCGCTCCTAATGAGAAGACTTTTAGGGTTTTTAGATCCAATCTTGGTGAGACATTACTGATTTGAACTGCATTAGGTCTGGCAAAATTTGGTGACGTCGGGATGGGTTACATAGAGCCAAATCTAATCGCCAAGGTTGAGTGGTAGCAACCACAGGGCTGGTTGATGCGTTCCTAGAGTTGGTCAACGTAAGGGGACTTGAACGATGATAGCTGGGGTCACCGGTCAGCGTCGTGGGTCACCAATTGGTGACGCAGCCTTTTCCGATGACATAACATTGTCGCCGGCCAGAGGCACGACCTTTTCCGATGACGGAATGGTGGTCTCTGGCAATTTGGTGGCTAGTGTTTTTCCTCTTTTTTTTTTTTTTGGCTCTGATGCCATGTGAAGAGATAATTGTTTTCTATTATTTAATAAAAAATAATGTTACCAATCAATATATGCTTATATGTGCTTAACCCTATTCGCCCTACGTATAACTAAGTCACTATTTTACCCTTGTTACTCACAGTATTTCCCAACACCTTCACTATTGCGATAGATACTTCAACACTCATTTTCATTATGAATTTAATGCAGAGTTGTCAACTACGACCATGGATCCGAACTCGATATTGGTTTCTCTAGATGATTGATGAACTTAAAGATTGGTACTTGTTAAACCATTATGTTATTTTCGACCAAAAAAAACCATTCTGTCATTGAGATTTTGAGATGGCTCAAGAATGATGGTAGTTGTGGAGATTGGTAGTTATCCTTCATCTCTTTAACTTCCGTTAATTTGGAGCACAGTCGATCCTCTGATCTGTTAGACAATCTTTCTTGCAAAGGAGAATTGCCTTGGTAGAAAACTTGCTGGATAGTATATTTGATGCCAGTCTTGGTGTTGAAGATTATGTGGGCCGAACCCAATAAAGAGGAAGGAGACCGCTCACTTATTAGTGTATCAGTACTACTACGATGAAAAACATTCTTTCAGTCCCTCTTCCATGCACCACTTTTCCATTTCCATAGAAATTGGCTCTATCTGGTTTTGAGATATTGATATTTGGGAACGGTTTTCTTTTATGTGACTACCGATACTAGACGTAGTTTTGTGTATTGTATCTAGTGCTGCATCGTCTCTTTTGCCTTTATCCTTTAACTTGTAGAAATTTGTTTCACCTGTCTGTCAGTGCAGATAGAGGATATTTCCTTGAAGGATAACATGATGGGTTTTGTGTCTCGACCGTTAAATATGTGCTGAATTCAAGTCTTGATCATGAAAATTCAGTACCTTGATAGGGGAAGAACTATGGTCATCGGTGCTCATGTTCCCGGGCTTTTTATGCTAACATTCTGCCTTATGAGTAAATTATGCTGCGTGTTGTGGTGAATAAATGTTTGTAAGTAATTGTAATCAATGTGCTATAAATACCAACGATCTATAGTGTAAAAGTATGATTATCATGACTGGCTATTCAGTTTTCAATATTTTCAATAAATGCGTGAATTTTCAGTCTTCTCATTTTGTAGTCGTTTCATTTCTTGCTTGCATTTTATAATTTTTGTGTTTCAATTTACTTCGACACGCCAAAGCTTTCTTATTCAAAATCACGAGAGCTCACTCTTAACAAAAAAACAAAGATAACTTTTGGTAAAAGGTTTTTCATTATTTGAATAAACTTCCCTTTCTCGTAGAACAGCAAGTATCATTATTACCAACCTCCGAGCTAGAGTCCTTCGACGCCAGAGCAAACTTCCTCCTCCTCCTTTCATCGCCATTGACAAGATGAGTCATTTTTATTTTGCTTCCGTTTCAGGTAGGAGTGCCAAAGAAGTTCTAACATGGAAATGTCAGAAGTTCGAACATCGGGCATTTCCTGCTTACACAGAAAATTAACTGAAAATTGGCAAAGTCACAGCCATGGTAAACTCAGTTCACTTCAAAACATTAATGTTTGGGACATGACCTGATTAAGTAATTTTTTGAGGACATAATTCACGTCATCTCAGCCATGGACAGACCACATCAGAAACTGGTTTCTTGGAAAAAAAAGAAGAAAAAAGGCACAATGATTTTTGATGGGTTTAGGTACTGAATATTTGAATAGAACAATCATCTCTATAACTTAGGGTCCATTCGTTTCACAGAAAATGACTTCCGGAAAAACGTTTTCCAGATTTTCCAGCGTTCGTTTCACGGAAAATGAACTAGTCAAGGAAATTTTTTCCATCATTGGAAAACACAACCTTTAAAAGTGAGGAAAATGTTTTCTTCATAACTTCTTCCATCTTGTTTCTTTCTATCAATACATTTTTATTTTATTTTTATGCTTTCTTTTTCTTTTTTAAATCGAGTTTTAATTTTTTTTTCCTTTTCTTTTTTTCTTTTCTTTCTTTCCTTTTCATCTTCTTCTTTGGCCTTGGCCGGTCGTCGGCCACGGTGGCGGTCGGCGACCGACCGTAAGCCAACTCAAGCATTGCCTCAGGTCGGCGAGGCTTCGCCTAGCCTGATCTGGCGAAGTCGAGCTCGGGCCTCGCCAGATCGGGCGAGGCGGAGCTCTCGCCGGCCTAGGGTGGAGCTCGAGCCTCGCCAGAACCAGCGAGTTGGGCGGTGCTTGGGCGTCACCTGAGCTCCCCAGAGGTTCGCCGGGCTCTGGCGAGCTACGAGCTCGCTGGATCTGGCGGCGGAGCTCGAGCTCCCGATCCAGGCGAGCCCGCCGACCACGAGCTCCGACGCGGAGAGGAGGGAGGGAGATAGAGGGATAGGTGCAGCCGCAGAAGACGGATGATCAACCATCGCGACGAGGAAACCGATCGACTCCCTGCTGGCGGGCGCTTGTCTCGCCGACGAACCCGATTGCCGATCCTTCGAAGTCAACCCTTGAGGCCGGACGAAGGGACGGAAGAAGAAAGGGAGGGAGGGAGACGACGATTAGGGAAAACGAAAAGCGCCCTACGCGACAACCGCCGCCGATCGGTGCGAGGAAGTCTTTGCTTTGCCGTCGTCAATGCCGTCATCGCCGCGAGCCGGCCGATTGTCGTGGATTGAGAATCGTCGGGGGAGGACGAAGGCGGCGGAGGAAGGAGGAAGGAGGTGGTGGAGGAAGGAGGAGGAAGAAGGAGGAGGAAGGAGGAAGGAAAAGAAAAGAAAGAAAAAAAATAAAAAATAATAAAAATTTCGATTTTTAAAATTATAAATAATTAAAAATTCATTTTTAAAAATATATAAAAAAACTAATTTTTTGGTCAATTAAAAATATTAAAATTCAACTTTTGATAATTTTTCCCAAATAATTAAATTAGCTAACGAACGGTGGAAAATATTTTCCACTCAAAGTTTAGGTTTCGGCCGAACACCGGAAAATAGAGTCATTTTCCAAGAAAATGACTTCTAGGAAAATGTTTTCTGGAAATATGATATATTCCGCGAAATGAACGGACCCTTAAAGTCTCAAGATTTTCCGTAGTAAGTCTCGAAGTCCTCTATTCCGCATGTGTTAATAACTCTGTCATTACAAAGACTCCAGCGGAGTTGGGGCTTCCACCTCGCCATCTTTGGCGACGGACAGGACATTGCTTGATCAGCTTCTTCCCAGTCTCTCCTTGGTGATCCGGTCGGTGGCCTCCCTCCTAACGGCATTGGGTCTGACTTAGTCTTAGCTCATTGTTGTTGTTTTTGTGACCTCTTTGGTCCTTGTTCCGTTTGAGCTTATTGCTCTGTTGTGTTTTCTTGTTCTGGCTCCCTTCCACTCTCCTTACTTGTACTGAGAGTGTAAGATTAGGAGCCAGTTTTGTTTCCCTATAAATTTGTTCAAAGCTATAATACCATTTACCCTTACCAAAAAAAAAAAAAAAAAAAATAACTCTGTCATTACATTCTGAAGCCTCATTATTTTCACCTTAGGTAGAATATGGTTCCGATTGATCTCGAGATTGGAACTCCATAGTAGCCGCTTGCTGTTTAATATTATGTTTGCAAGTTTGCAATGATCATCCATTTAAAGTATAAAAAAAATAATCTTAAACCTATTACATTAGTACCAATTTAATCCTAAATATTTTCACATTGGTATTAATTGAGTCCATTTGGCCATATTATGCCGCAAATTGCTAACATGGAAACCTATCATCCTATGTGGCATGATCAGCTGTGGCATCCCAAAAATTAGAGACAAGCCCTAAGATGTATTAAAGCTCTTAATTAGGTAATGAAATTACCTATGGTTTATGCTTTAGCCATTAGTTTTATCTTAAGGCTATGTGTTATGTGCTTGTGTTCATGAATTTTGAAATTTGGACTATAGGATAAATTAATGAGAATAATCTATGATTGGCCATGCATTTTATAGACTAAGTTCCCATAGATAAAATGTTACAAGATTTTTGGCTATGTGGAATTTAGTAATTAAATTCCTAAAAGAAAGAATAAGAAAGGGGTAAATTTGATTTTTTTTTTTAGGTTGGGCCTTAGGCCCAAGAGTGGACCTTTAATGGGCCATGTTGGCCTGCCCATTAAGGCCCACAAGTGGGCTGCCGTCGACCGTGAGGAGGGGGAGGATGGCCGGCCCAATTGCTGGCCCAATTGCCTCCAAGCCCAAGCCCAAAGCCCAATTGCATGGACCTTGCCAAGTGGCAAGGAGGTCTTGCATGCATTGGTCCTTGGAGAGGCAATCTAATGATTTCAATTTGGGGAAATCAAAAGGAAGAGGAGAGAGAGAGGGTGGCCAGTTGTGTCATTCGGCCAAGTGAGAGAGAGAGAGAGAGAGAGAGAGAGAGAGAGACCGTGCGAGAGAAAGGGAGAGGGAGACCGAGAGAGGAGAGGCCGAGAAGGAGGAGGAGTCGCCCGTCGCCGCCGCACGCCGCCCGTTCGTCCGCCGTGTGCCGTCGTTCTCCTCAGTCTAGAGGCAAGTTGGGGTCCTCTTGCTACTCTTGCATGTGTGTGTTGCTTGTATGTTTGTAGAAGTGTCGAATTTTGGGTGAATAGGGGGGAGAAACCGAAGCTAGAATGACTTGTTCTTGAATGTTGTTGCTGTTTTCGCATGAACCGCCCGAGTCAGAATCTTGTGAGGACTTGCATGCATGTTTTGAGTTCGATTTTGACTTTTATTCCTTCATGAAAGTTGTAGCCAACATCTTAAAATACAACATAATAAAATTTGGTGCAAAATGATGAAGATTTAAGGGGTCAAACTCCCATCCTACGGAGACACTAGATCTGGAACTGTTTTGCTGACCTTGTGGTAGATTTGTGGTTGCATGTTGATTTTTATCAAGAATATCTCTTCGACTTCTTCATGAAACTTGTAGAGAACATCTTAAGGACCAACATACTAAAATTTGAAGTAAAATGAACAAGTATAGCCTAGGGAATCGACCTACTCTTGAAGACGGTAAATCTGGAGACGCGGTACTGGGCACCCGGGACTTCATGGACCCATATGGAAGCTGTTCTTTGGAAATTTGACTTAGATCCCTTCATGAAAGTTGTAGGGGATCTCTTGAAGTAAAACATATCCAAATTTCAGAGAAAACGAAGAAGGATAAGTAGGTAAAAACTCGATATTTCGGACATAGGTACACTGGACGTTTCGGTATGAGGACCAGAAGCTTCGAACGACTATAGGAAATTATCTAAAACGAATATGGCCTAGAATCCTTCATGAAAAATATAATTTAGTGTCTTAACTATAACCTGGTAAAATTTCATAATTTTCGGAGGTCGTTTGGGCATTTTAATCGAATTACTTCAAAAATTGCACATTCTGTTTTTATCCGAAATTTCATGCGGTGATTGTGTGAATGATATCTTTTGTGTGGAACTTTATTGGCCATGTGTTTTTCATGAAATCACTATCTTACTGTCTTGATTATCATATGCTTTAATCTCATGATTTTTGGGATTCATGTGGATATTTAATTTAAATATTTTCAAAATGGTGTAAGCTGGAATTTAAATAAATTCTAAAAAGCATGGTAAATGGATTATTTGAGTGGCACAAATTCCATAAACCTAATTGTTATGAATGATTGCGTCTTGCTGCATGTATGATGATGACTGATGATGCATGCATAGATCAAAGAATGAAAGTGATTTTGTTTGCCATTACATCATGTGCCATGTTAAGTTGAGGCCTAAATTGGTAAACATGAACAATGATAAATGAAGAAACTGTTTGTGGCGGATGATGATGCCCTGGGAGTATCAGGATGCTCGGAATGATTGGGTGCCAGAAGCCTCGGAGGTCTTTGCCCGAGGGAATGCCTCGTGATGCCAGTTGGGATGCGAGATGCCCGGAATGTGGGGGTGCCGGATGCCCGGTGGCCTTAAGTGGCTGAATGCCGGAGGTTTTCTCGCGATGCCAAGATGGGGTGCGAGTGTAAAGCATGTGATAAAATTGATGATCCCGAGCAAGTGTGATGTGGTGATCGAATTGAAAGTTAAAAGTGGAAATTGAAATATGCATATATGACATGATATGATGATGATTACTTATGGCATAATGATATGCATATATGACATGATATGATGATGATTACTTATGGCATAATGATATGCACATATGACATGATATGATGATGATCACCTATGACATGATGACATGTATATAAGATATGATGATGATATGCATATATGACATGATATGATGATGATTACTTATGGCATAATGATATGCACATATGACATGATATGATGATGATTACTTATGGCATAATGATATGCATATATGACATGATATGATGATGATTACCTATGGATATGCATATATGACATGATATAATGATGATCACCTATGACATGATGACCTGTATATAAGATATGATGATGATATGCATATATGATATGATATGATGATGATCATTCATGGCCTGATGATATGTATGTGCTATGATTGTGATGATGATGTATGATGGTATATACATAGCTTCGAGGTAAGTATGCTTGAATGCATGAACGACATGTATGATGTTATGATTGGATTGTATGATGCATTGAGTGGTTATTGGATTCATTTACCTGCTAAGTGGTTGTACTCACCCATTCGGGGACCAACATTTCAGATTAGTACGATGCCGCTTCCTACTGTCACACGGGGCGTCTTTTACGGACTTCCTTCTGATGTGGAGGTCGAGTGGGCGGAGATCGACTGTCCCACCGTCCCTGGTTTGACGTTCATTCGGATTCGTACGTTTGTGATGTATGATGTGGGCCTGTCTGGGGGCTCGGTCATTCAGGAGTTCGTATCTGTTCACGTTCGCCGAGACGGAGTGATGCAGGGGATGCTGCCACCCCCACCGCCTGACGCACCAAGGTGGGTGTGATGGCCCGCGTGTGAGGAGTAGGAGTTGCAACTTTTGAGAATAGCCGACACTAGTTGTTCGAAGGGGGGGATCATACACGTTGAACATAGTGGGTCGAGTGTTTCTTTTTGGGGTTACGGCCGAGTGTAGTGAGGAGTCTTGGCCTTTCTTTTGATGTAACGACCCGTGAAAACCCTTCATGAAAATATGTAAATAAAAGTGGCTCGGCTTTATCCTTTCCTTTGGAGATTAGTGGTGTGCATTGTATCATGTTTGTTGGAGGGAAAGATGGTGACATTAATTTATGCTTCCGTTGATGAGTTGCGCTTGGGACCGTTTTATAAAAAAAAAAAAAAAAAAATGTGCCTAGGAACTTTGATGCTTCTTCTAAGAGATGTATTAGTGTTCTTTAGGTGTAGCGTTCAGTATCTGTGGCGACCCTATCGGTTTTGGGGGTGCCACATCAGCATTGACGTTGACATTTTTATATAATATTTAATTATTTTTTGAATTTTTTTCGAAAATTTTCCTTTTTCTTCTCTTTCCCTTTCTTTCTTTTTTTAATTCCTTATTTTCCCGTGTCGGCCTCTCGTGATGGTCAACAAAGGTCGTTGGTTGTTGACGAAGGTGAGGGCTGGGATGCCCTTGTTGGTCAAAAAAAGCGAGATTGGCCCTCGTTGACCTTTGGAGAGGGTTGGCGACGACTAGCGAGCAAGGGAAGCCCTTGCGAAGCTCTAGCGAGGTGACGAGGCCCCTTGCCAATGCCAGAGGCCAGCGAGGGTCGGGTCAGCCTCACCTGGATGAGGCCCCTTGCCATCTAGGCGACACTGCCCTTGCCGTAAGGTCTCCTTGTTGGCCTTTGGCGTTGGGGAGGGGCCTTGTCTAGGGAGGTTGGCCCTCGCCAAAGGCCAAAGCCCTCGAGGGCCAGTCTTGCTTGTGGCCAGCGAAGGCATCTTTGCACTTGCCCTCGTTGGCAACCGATGACGTCCATTGACCATCACAAAGGTTGGCAGAGGAAAATGAGGAAGAAAAAAGGAAAAAAAGAAAAGGAGGAAAGAAGGAAAAGAGAAGGAAAAGACAAAAAGAAAAGAAAAGTAATTTTTTTAAAAAATGAAGAAATAATTACATAAAACCGTTTATGTCGCTGGTTGTGTCATGTGGGACGATTGGTGTTCATGTTTGCAATTTTCGGCATAATTTGGCCAGATAACTTAATTGGTACAAATATGAAAATGTTTAGGATTAAATTGGACCAAATGAAAGGTTTATAACTAAATTGGTACTAATGAAAGGTTTAGGACTAAATTGATAATAATATAATAGATTTATAACTTTTTTGGTACTTTTCCGGGGGTAGGGAGACGGCTTAGGGCTGAGCCCTCGTCGTTGCCGCCGCCGCCGCCCGAGAAGGGCCGGCGACCGAGGGGGTGGGAGGGTCGGCCGGGCACCCCGGCCGACCCTCCCCCGTCGTCGGCCCTTCCCGGTGGCGATGGGGAGGCGTGGGGCGAGGGCTCAACCCTCGGCGGTCTCCCTCCCCACCCCCACACTTTTAAAAAAAAAATATATTTGTATTTTTATTTTTAAATGTTTTAAATAATTTAGTTTTAAATTTCATTTAATTAATTTTTATATTAATTTTTTACATGTCAGCACCAAAACGATGTTGTTTTTACATTGTCTAGCCACATCAACATGCAAAACGATGCCGTTTTGCACTTATTTCGTTAGAAAATCACTATGTTAGCATTTTGGCCGAATCTTGGTCGGATTGGCACTTAAGTGATCCATTTTGTTCCGTTTTTGGCACTTAAGTGTCACTTTCCTAACTTTTGGCATTTAAGTATCTCTCCGTACCAAGTTTTGACACTTGGAGTGTACTTCTCCCTTCTATTTTATTAGTGGACTTGGCATATGTCAAGGAAGGAAGGAGGAGACAAGTCTAAACATCTTTGTGACTCAAATTGGTGAATTTGTTTAAATTTAGTATTATGTTCTCTTTAATTTTTGTTGTTAGTTTAGTTTTAACTACATTCTAAATTTCTTTTGTTAGAGCTACAATGGATCTTAACCATGATCGATTGATTTTCAAAACTAGCTTATGCAATATAATTGTTTTATGGCGTTCTCTGTCATGATCTTAATACTTTTAGAAGTTTGGCCAACTTTTAAATGATTTTCGATGTATACATGATACTAAGTGGAGGCTGCATGCATGAGCACTAGTGATATTGAACCATAAAATAAATCTGGGTCAAGATACACTAGATTATTTGTGTGGTTGCATTGGCAGATCTAGGTTGGGACTACTTAGATTAAATATGGAAATTTCCACAAGAACTTAATACTTTTAAGCAGATTAAATTCACCTAAGTGTGGGTTAACGTACCTAATTAGGGATTATTAGACCAGGGTTAGCTTGTAATCTAACTTGGGGAAATTTCACCAACATAATTGGAAATTAATTTGTTGCATGACAAGTTAAGAGAATTGATTGTGAATGGTTAAGTGAAGTTCAATGCTCTAACGCTTTGTGATCTTAATTAAAAACTTGAAATTTGCCTTATTAATTTTTGGTTTGCTTTAGATTAGGCTTCCTTTGCAATTTTAATTATCTTTTGAATCTTTTAAGTTTTGACTCTTTTATATTTCAATCCTTTAAATAGTTTAGTTCACTTTTTACTTGTTTTTTCGACTTGATTAGCTAGATCTTTGGATTAATCACATTCGATAAGTAATTGAATAATTAGAGACAATCCTAATGGGAATGATACTCACTCATGACTTTATTACTTGTAGATATTATGCACTTGCAATCACCTAACAATATCGAATATCTGAGCGGAACGGTCATCTCTATAACTTAAAGTCTCAACATTTCCCATAGTAAGTCTCAAAGTCCTCTATTGTGCATGTATTAATAACTCCATTATTACATTCTGAAGCCTCATTATTTTCACCTTAGGTAGAATATAGTTCTGATTGATCTCGAGATTGGAACTCCATAGTAGCTGCCCGCCATTTAATATTATGTTTGCATGGTTGCAATGATTGTCCATTTAAAGTATCAAATTCCAAACATATTGCATTAGTACCAATTCAGTTATAAATATTTTCACATTTATATCAATTGAGTCAATCTATCCAAATTATGTTGCAAATTGCTAATATAAACGCCATTCGTCCTACATGATACGACCAACGTTGACGTGAACATTTTTATATAATATTTAATTATTTTTCAAAAATTATTGAAAATTTTCCTTTTCCTTTTCCTTTTCTTTTTCATTCTCTTTTCCTTTGTTTTTTTTTTTCTTCCTTTCTTTTTCTTCCTTATTTTCTTGCATCGGCCTCTGTGATGGCTAACGAGGTTGGCAATTGTCAATGAAGGCAAGGGCTGAGACACCCTCGTTAGCCACAAGCAAAATCAGCCCTCGCCAACCTTTGGGGAGGCTGACAAGGACTAACGAGCACTAGGAAGCCCTCATCAAGCTATAGCGAGGCGACGACGCCTCTTGCCAACACCAGAGGTCGGCCCTCCTGGACAAGGCCCCTCACCATCTGTGCAAGGCAGCCCTTATCGTAGGGTCCCCTCATTGGCCTTTAGCATTAGGGGGACCTCATCCAAGGGAGGCTAGCCCTCACTAGAGGCCAAAGCCCTTGCAGGCCAGGGCCAGTCTTGCTTACGGTTGGCGAGGGTGTCCTAGCAACCCTTGCTAGCAACCGACGACCTCCACTAAGCATCACAAAGGCTGGCGAAAGAAAATTAGGATGGAAAAGAAAGAGGAAAAAAAAAAATAAGAAAATAAGGAAAAGGGGAAGAAAAAAGAAAAAGTAAAAAAATAAAAAATAAAAAAAATAATTATATATAGTTATCCACACCAGTGACAATCGTGGCATGTAAAACAATCGGTATCCATATCAGCAATTTTCGACATAATTAATTATATATAGTTATCCACACCAATGACAATCGTGGTACGTAAGACAATCGGTGTCCATATCAACAATTTCCAACATAATTTGGCTAGATAAACCCAATCGGTAGAAACGTGAAAATGTTTAGACTAAATTGAACCAAATGAAAGGTTTATAAATAAATTGGTACCAATGCAATAAATTGAGGACATTTTTGGTGCTTTTCCCTTTAAATAGACAATAATGAGCGTTGTCCGTTTAATGATTCGATCTGCAAGATGCCAAGTTAAAATTATCCGTTCAACTTATAACTAGGTCATGAACATCAATGCCTGTCAAAACTCATTTGCGCAGGAAAGAGAAGTGTACCGTACCTAACCCAGTTAGGCTTGATTGTGCAAACTGGTACAACCAGCAATCTAAAACGTCATTTATTCCTTAAAAGGAAACAAATCCTAATTAACGGTTACATGATAGCTTCGAAAATTATTCCTTGTCTTCCGTCCAACTTCCAGATTTATTACATTTTAAATGCTTACGCCATTTAAATGAATTAAGGAATTAGTTGTTTAAAAGAAGAAACCGAGTTAAGCTACGATCAAACGAGCTTTCCTGTGTTCGTTCAGAGTACGGTGAAGACGAGAAATAGATTACTAGACTGCTTATGCATATGTAATCTCTTTATACACACGAACTTCCCCGGTTAATCCAGAGCATGCTAACTGGAAAGTCGAGAAGAAAGGAGCACAACCTGGGAAGAAAAGGAAAGAGAGTGCAAGCAAATCCCCTCTGACAAAGCAATCTCATTCTCGGGGAAATTATATGCAAACAGGCCATGGCGAGTGTTTCGTATCCTCCGGCTCATAGGCACGTTTGGACATTGCCTTTTTCCCTAGTGAATCCAGCAAGGGTACTTGTGGCTGGCTAGCTTATTGCATCCATCAACTAATACATAACAATTATTAAAAGCTACCCAAGATAGAAAAGGCAAACTCCCTCTGCAGAATATGAATTCCATGGTCCTCAACTTCACACCTTCCAGAGATTAGGTGACCACACTAGGAAGCTGCACTAGCCAACCCTTAATACTCTCGAGCTATTCCAGTCTGTCAGGACCTTGGATGCCAACTAGCTTCGGGCAGTTCAACAAGCAAAATGGTCGAAGCTTCTTCAAGCCTGACAGAGAGGATAATCGCACCAGAAATACACAGTTCGTCACAGTCAGTTTTCTCAGATTCTCCAATTGTCCAAACCAACATAGTGGAATTCCTATCAGCCACGATCGACCTAGCTCTAAACTTGACAAATTTTGCAAGTAAGAAAGGTGCGATAATTTGGCAAATGAGTTGAGGTTAACAATCTTCACCATGGACAGTATGGAATAAAGCAGGTGAGTGGGGAAACAAGACAGAACTAGTCTCTTCGGGCCAGAAAGGGAAGCTAAGTCAGTTGGCAGACTTATGATGCTTTTATGAACCAGTTTCAGCTTCTCCAGTCTAGACAACCTCCCCCACTCCAGGTTTGGAGTTTGGACAGAATCAGCATCCCATGGGTTAGAAAGAGATTCCTCAGAAGAGTCAGATTCAATCAGATCAACTAAATTGGTCAGGTTTGAGAGGTTCAAAATTGTCTTTAAGCAGTCACACTCGACATTCAGGTTAATCAATCTGGCAGGAAGCCCAGGGATTGGTTTGAGCACACGGCTACCGTCCAAATGAAGTTCCTCAGATTCCCACAACCTGCTTTGACTTCCTCCATCCAGATGATTCTCTTGTCTAACAATTTCTTTTCCAAAATCTCTGATCAGGTCATGCATCCGAAGAATCTTGCGGTCGTCCATCTTCAACAGAGACAAATCAATGAGAGTAGCAAGTCCGCTTTCAGGGAAATAACCACAATCTTTCCATACATATGTTGCGGATGTGCTCTCCTCCCCATTATAAAAGCATGCAATGTCCAAGTAGATTTGCTTCTCCTCAAAGCTTAATGCCTCATAACTTATCCTTAATGTTTCTTGGACTCTCCTATCAGGTATTTTCTTTAGACGCTCTAGTGTCTCTTCCCATATCTTGAAGCTTTTGCCATGGAGAAAAGAGCCTGAAACTTCGAGAGCCAAAGGATTTCCTCCTATAGTGGCCACTATTTCACTGGAAAGAGTTTCGCAATCATCTGGAGGTAGGGTTTCCCCAAAGGCATGCTGACTGAAAAGTTGAAGAGCGTGCCAAGGATTCATCTCCTTCATCTCATAAGCATAATGCTCTTTAGCAAGAATTGGGACATTATCCTGTTGTCTAGTTTCTTCCAATGCCAGAAGACCCACATTCCTAGTTGTGACAATAATCCTGCTTCCTGGACCGAGCCAGTCACCATTCCCTGTCAGTTCCATGAGCTGCTTTCTCTTATCGACGTCATCAAGAACAATAAGGACCCTCTTGTTGCGAAGTCTTTCTTGTATTTTCTTGACACCGTGGTTGACATCATGTACATCTGCTGATCTCTTCAGGATACCAGATAAAAGCTGGCTCTGCAAACTTACAACGCCACCAATTCGCGAACACTCTCGAATGTCTGCAAGGAAGCTGCTGCAACCATCAAATAGAGGTACTATCTCATTGAAGACCGCCTTGGCAAGAGTTGTCTTGCCGATTCCTCCCATCCCTTGCACAACTAGAACTCGTACGTCCAGGGAACCACAGTCCAACCACCGCACCACTTCTTTGACTTGATCATCAATTCCAACTAAATGATAGGGAAAAACCTTTTGTCTCTGCTTTAGCTTAATAGAAAAATCTCGAACAAGATCTTTAATAAGTTTACCAAGCCTGCCATGCATAATAAATTGTCAATTTAGAAGAAAAGAGAGCATCGATATCAGAAATATATGAGCATATCTAGGAATCCTCTAGAAAATAGAACATACTTTCAATCTTCCTTTGGCTGGAAAAACTCTAAAGTGGATCATATTGCTCAATAAATTCTTCTGTCTTCTGAGTCTTAGAATAGCACAAAACAGCCACACAGACTGAGCCTGTTCATTTCTAAAATAGCACATTCCTCCAAAACATACAAAAAGCTTTATAATGTCTTCACTAAACCTCTTGACATCATACCATCGACCATGCTATGAAACCTTAAATTGCCCATCAAAATTAGACCTTCTAAGCACACACACACACACACACACACACACACATACATATAATACTGTAGGTATTACCCCATTTTGGGACCAATTTCCTTTCCTATAATTCCAAAAAATTAATGACGGAGAAGGGGAGGAGCAGTTATCTATGTGATTACGGCTCCTGCTTCGGTAAAGTTTTCATCCAGGAGACTCGATACACACATATAGTTAAAAAGAGAGGGTGTAACAGCCATTAAACTTTCTTTTTCAGTTACCCTGCGTTCCGGGTGTCCCATCCTCTGAGATCAGCGACCTCCATTAGAGCCTCCTTCCACTCTTGAACCGTATCCTCACAGTAATGCCCCTCATGCTTGAGCAGGGCCTCGCCGTACGACCCCGTCTTGAGCCTGACATCCGAAGGACTCACGCCGTAGAAGACAGGCACGATTTCTCGTTCCGCAGATTCTCTTCGGCACCTCACCATGCATGCGAGCTCCTCGAGGCACCATGGACTGGACGCATAGCCTTCCGAGAAGATTGGCATGTGGATCTTTGAGTTGTTGATCGCGCACTTGAGCTCTGGTCCAATATTTCTGCCTACATGAAGCTCTTCGTTGTCTCTAAAGACGCTAATTCCGGCATCGACTAAGCATTCATAGAGGTAATCCACAAACGTACGGCGAGTGTTGGGCCCTCGGAAGTTCAAGAACACATCGTACTTGTAGCCGGACTTTGGCAGGACATGTGTGGAAATTTTCGCGACTCGCGCCTGTGATTGCCTTCGATCAGATGGCATAGTGGACGTGGAAGAAGAAGAGCAAATGAAACAGGAAAGGAAGAAAGACTTCTTAATTGCAATTATACCAGAGACTACCGTCATAATCAAGAGTTTATATCTTTTCAAAGTTCCATGGCTCGACGGTCTCAGAAGTGATTTTGGTCTGACAAAGTAATTTTCAACAACAATCCAGCAGGATGGCTTGGTTACGCTTAAACCAATTAACACGGACGAGATGGTCTACGTGATAATGCCAACTGGAATAAGAGCAGGTTGGAAAAGCCAAGCCATTCTCATAGGAAGATGTATAGAAGACTGTTAGATGGAGCAATTCCGAGACAATAAATTAATCACAGCAAGAGCTTTGAATGATTATTTATATCATTCGGTTGGAAGCACAAGTTGCCATTTCGAATAACTTGTGACAGTCTACTCTTTTCTCCTAATTACTTGACCAAATATAGAAAAATCATCTAAGTACAGTAAAATGGAGCATACCTCAACCCGCCTGAACAAGAGGTCAAGGCTTATAACCACGTCCTTTTCATCCTAAAAGAACAGGAAAAGATCATTGAGACATTAATAACGAGAAAGAGATCGAACTGAAAAGGCTAATTTAAACCAGCTAAACAACTTCCCAACCCATTCTCCAATCCCCGCCTGACTTTTCACCCACCCGTTTCACCATATCTTGATTTACCCTCCTTAAGATATTGTGAAAATGCAAACTTACATAACGTCTAGCAAGATCAATCCAATTCCAGATAACCATTAAGACAAGTTCCGTGAGCTCCCCTCTCTTGAGAGCTTCCTCGATTTTCTGAAGAGAGGGAATACAGCGAGTCAGTATTCAGGCATGCTTTAATCACAGATCCACAATGAAAGATGCCAAATAATGGAGGAAATGGTTCCTGGAGAAGAAAATTAACAGAAAGCCAATTCATGGAACTACGCAGACTAAACGACTACATCAAGCATTGAAGATACCAGCGGAACAAGTTTTAATGGATGATAAGACTACTTTCCCTGCGTCATCAAAAAGGCCACCAGGAACTAGTATGACTATAATTAAAAGTTGCTTAGCTGTCACTTTAACACTATTCCACATGACCTGATCGAAAGCATCCCAATAAAACTTCTAGCTTGCTTATGATGCAGCCTTGGCCTTACATCTGCTCAAAACCAGTCTGTTATGGTCCTAAGGAATACTCTACACAAACTAGCAGGGAGGCAAAAATGGTTGGAAGTCTCCAGACAATAAAATGAACCCAAAAAACACATACTAAGAGGAAACCAAAGCACCTCTTCAACTTCTTCTGCAGATCCGACAAAGCTTGATACTAATCTCCTTGCCTTTTGAACATCTTCTTCAGGATAACCTTTCAATCTCATTCGAATTTCACGATACTCCTCTCCTTCTCCTTCTTCATCTTCTTCCTGTTGCCTATGATGCAGCTCCTTCGTCTTCTCGCTTTGAAGAGCTTGCCGTTCCAAGCGGAGAAAATATTTACAGATCTAACAGAAAGAGTAAAAGATGATCAAAAGCAGCATGTCTCCAGTTGCTCCCAGATAAGTAATGAATTATCCATTTAACAAAGCAATAGCTTACATAGAAATTAGGCACAAAAGTAAGATGAATCGCATATTCCTTGACGAGATTTAATCAGCACGTCTATTTGCAAGCATGTGAATATGTATTACAACTTGAATGTAAGAAGAGTTCAACCAACTCAATCTGGACAACAGTCTAAGCTTATCCTGTACCATCACCGAAAGCTTTTGGTCCAGCACGACCATATTAGGTTTCAAGAACTCAAACCTCCAACCTCATGCTATACAGAGTTATGAGGGCATCGATACCCTCTATTTACAAGGTCCTTGACCCTAACGAACTTCCTTCTCACAGGGTGCTTGTTTTATGGTTTTCAACATTACGCCTCGATGTATCCTAGAGCGAAAATCACACCTTTCTATGAATTCCAGAAAGGGAGTAAAAGAAATTAAGATCCAAGGATCTAGCCTTCGCTTATGCCAACTAGCTCACGTCAAATAAAAGGCTGGCTCTGGATGTCAAGGACCATACAAGTTAGCTAGCCTTACACAGAAAATCCTCAGTTATCTTTGCAACCAGATTTTAGATTAGCTCAACGGTTTCCCATTCATCACCTATGATGCATCATTTACTCATATTCCAGAATTCAAGTAGACGGAAAAATCACGAAAATTTGTCACGACACAAATCAAAACTCCACGAAGGAGAAGATCAGAGATAAAATGGCAACACGTACATCGTCTTGGTACTCCCCGGAAGCCCATCATTAGGAGTCTCGTCCTCGCTCATCAAGCACTTACTCAAAACTGCCCATAAAGTTCAGAATGATAGATCTTCAGAATGATTGAAAGTTTTATCAGCACGGAACCTTGGAATTCCATATTCGAGCGAAGGACACGATAGAACTGACCTGTGGAGGAGATGTGCTTGGAACTGAATCGCGAGATAAGAAAGCTCGAAACTCGAGGCACATGTAAAAGCCAAACCCGATGTGTACAAGAATCCATGATCATTCAACCGATTCCTTGAGATACTAAGCGCGAGCGAGAGAGGGTTTTCTTGGTAGGGTGGGAGGAGGGCGAGGATTTGGGAGGCCTGGGGGGCGTCTGATGAGTTGTTAACCAGAGCAGTGTTCAGAGAAGACCTAAATTATCGATTTAAAAAAAAAAAAAAAAGGAAAACAAGAATACCGCGGTGTGGACTCCAACCGCTTTTATGGGTAAAAGGTCAGCGTGTTCTTTCAAGCAAGGTGTAGTATACATTTACGCTACGCCCAAGGAAGATAATATTATTCTTTTGTCAGGGAAGAGAGCGACGAAAAGAACACAATGTTGAATTCGTTGCGTTGCTTTTACTTGAATAGCGAAGAGATGATTTCTTCACTTAGCTTTTCCTGCACTAGTATTTGCTTTTCAGCTGAAAAGCAAATATTGCTTTTCAGCTGAAAAGCAAATATTGCTTTTCACTTCTCAAGGAAATATTTGCTTTTTCAGTTCTAAAGAAAAGCAAATAACACAATTACTGTTGAGCAAAAAGCAAATGTGTTAGAAAAAGCAAACCAGCAAAAGCAAATAGCAATAATTGCTTTTTAAAAGCCAATATCAGGAGAAGCAAAGACCGGAATAATATTATATTCATTGCTACGTTGCTTTTCCTTGACTAATGAAGACACATCTTTTCTTTGTTTCCTTGAATAATGAAGAGCAACTAATACAATTGTTATTCTCTTCATTGCAACAAGCAATGAAACCAAAAATAGATAAAGCTGCTAAGCAATCAGACAAGTAAGCCTCATACCATACAAATGCTTGATAAGTTTGTGCAAAATGTTTGGTTAAGATATTTCAGATTTCGCTAAGCATATAAATGGAACCTAACCATGCACACCCTCTAATCATATTTTCCAAATTAGCCACACTGACAATCCATCCCTCTCATCCAAATGGAGATTTTAGTAAATAACTATTGACACCTAAATTTGTTCATTTTTATTTAGGACTTAATTGTATAGAAATTTAGGGATTGGTCTCTAAAAAAAGTATAAAAAGTATAAAGTAAAGTAAATAATTTTCATTAAAATGCATCGCATTTTCATTAAATTGAATCACGTATAAACATTAAGAACATTTGCATTACTAATATTAAAAAATTATAAAAATTAATTTTTTAATTAAAAGAAGGGCAGTCGGGCCAGGCTAGGGCCAACCATGGCTCGGTCCCTCCTTCTTTTCCCTTTTTCTTTTTCCCCACCAGGGCCAGCCCAGCCCACTTCTTCTTGTCGTTTTTCCCGGCCCGACCCTGTCTTCTTCTCTTCTCCTTCTCTCCACTTTGTCTGCTGGCTCGACGACAGATTGGAAAGCAAGGACAGAGGACAAGCTACCGAAGAAAGGACGAGGGGAACGTGGCGCGGACGTTTAGGCAGAACGTTCGATCAAGGGCGAGCTGCCCAGCGGCAGGTAGCATTGTCCTTGGAGAGAGAGAGAGAGAGAGAGAGGGCGAAGGACGAGAGAGAAAAACCGGAGATAGGGCGAGAGCTTAAGGGGGGGCTGCATCTGGAGTTGTTCGGCTGAAAATGATGGGGCCTTGGACGAGAAACCAGAGAGAGAGGGGGAAGCTCAGAGAGACGAGATGTACAGAGATAAAAAGAGAAAAGGAAGAGAGGAGGCAAGGCGCAAGGGGGCTCTTCCATCTTCATCACCGCCGTGCGCCACCTTCACGCCTCCTCGAGCCCGTACCTGACGCCATCCGCCTATTCCTTCACTCTAGCTCGATGACTCAAAACCACAGCCACCGCAACTCCAGCGAAGTACCAACACCCGCAAGTCCGGCGTCAGTCCAGCGAGCCAGCCCCGACGAGCCCACGACCACTGAGAGCGACTCACCAGGGTCATGCCATCCCCGCTGCTGCTTAGTTCCCTCCTCGCGCGCCGACGCTCCGCCCACATCAACAGCGCTCAGGCTGGAACCTCATGCTGCGAAGCTCCTGCCGGCGGCCTGACTTGCCTTCGTGCCTGGCGTCTCCCTGCTCTAGCCTCCTTCGCGGCCGCCACCACTCACGCCACATTTTTCCCAGTCTGGTGCTCCACAGCCCTGACGCCAGTCCAGCGTCTCGAACGACTCCAGTGGTTGGGGACCAAAATGCCTCAATCGCGCTTCCATGGTCCCCGCATACTCCACCCGGTCGCGTTTCGGATCTGTCGATGTTGCTGGCTCCCGTCGCATCGCCAAAACCGACAGCGAATCTCTCAATCTTCCCGGTGTTCCTATGCCTTCTTCGGTGGCCGTCCAGTAAATCTTCATATCACTGGGACCAGTTGGTTCACAAAGTTTGCCACGCCAAACAATTTCCTTGCAGAAACAACGAGACAAGTCCAGCAACTCTAAAATCTTTTGCTTGATCAGTAAGGTCGGCGTTTTTCCTCATACTGACATGTAGCCCAGCGTCCTCTGACACCACTTTTCACAATTTGCAAGCAACCACCTAGCCAGCAATCCTCCCGAGCCAGGTGAGCCCGAAGCCCCCCTCGCCTTGCCTATTTCAATCGAACTGGTATTGAGGTTCGCCGTTGTTGGTTCATGTGTGTGCTGAGTACGAACGGGATGTCCCCCATCCATTTTGAGTGTTGAATGTTGATTTCCTTAGTCTTAGACTTGAACTTGAGTCTTATATGGATCCGTTGTTCCCCTTGAGTCACGCCTGCCGAGTGTTTTGACAAAATCGTCTCAGCCAAACCCATGCTCTTTGTTCGTCTCCGGTCATGATTGGCGATGGAGATATAAGATTGCTGGTGGCGCTCGCCGATAGTGTGGGCATTAGACATTGAGTTCGACAAAAAGGTTCTGGCAGTGGATTGCCGATGAAGAATAGTGTGTTCTCGACAAGAACAATGGGTGTTTGGTGCGTGAAGAATGGGGCTTCAGGAAGGAGGAGAAACAAAAAAGAAGGATGAGAACAAAAGAAGAGAAAGTGGGCTTAGTTTAGTCTAATGAATTTCTGGCTTAATTGGACTTGATGGATTTTGGGGTTGTTCTAGTAGATTCAGGTTGGCTTTAGTTTTAAAGGTGCTTGGGTTGAGGTTTTTTTCGTAAGATGGACTTGGTGCATTTAGCGTTAGTAAATTGAGCTTGATGAGTTTTCTACTCGGATGGGCTTGTTTAAAAAAAGCACTTGTGTCCATAACTCAGATTCACAAGAGACCAGCCCATAGCCCATTTTCAAATTGAAAAATACATTTTCCTAAAAAATAATTTAAAAATAATTAAAATAATTAAATTCTGAAAATTTTGATCTTTTTATCAGACTAGGCTTAAAAAATAGTTTTTGAAAAGCTTTCTCCTATGGGAAAATCTTGGATAAGAATTGTGCTCAAGTTGAACAAGTCTAGGGCTTTATAATAGGATTTGAATGTTTCTCTTTAGGACTAATGCCCTTGGTAGTGCACTTTCAATATGTCAATCATGTTTTCCCCTTAGCCTAGTTAGAAATGATACTTAGCGTTAGATGCTTGCTTTGCCTCGCGATTTATTTAACGCTTCCTTAGTTACTGATTATTATTTTAATGATTGCATACCCACCTGATCACTTTATGTCCTAGTGGATAAGCTTAAAATTAATCTAATCTGCTTGACAAAAATTTTCTTGAATTGAATAAGATTAGATATCAACATGGCTCTAATTAGTTAATTAGTGTAATCAAGTTCTTGACTCTAAATTCTCTAGTTGCTTAGGAAGTGAAGTATGCTCCCATACTTCACTTGGTTTCTAACAGACTTTAATAGGCTAGTGGCGATTTCTCATTCGAAATTTCTTATAATATCGATTTGAACATCTAACGCCGTGCAATGTATGGGTTTGGGAGAGTCTTCGTCTAAATCATTGGCAGTGAGCCCATCCTTAAGCAATGCCCTTGTACCTATAATTCCTTGCCTACCGAGGGGTAGGTCGCGACAATAACCAAATATAACACTTGGGCTATGGCTCAACTTGGTGATGTTTTTTACGTCTCCCCCTTTTGAAGCCTGGGTATCATGTACACCTCCAAAATAAAGAGCCTTGGCTACTAGAAGAAAAAAACCTATACCTAACAAGATTAAGTGTACACCCAAAATTGTGGTCATTTTATTTCTCTCTTTCCATGCATAACCAAAGAATGGATGAGGTTCTTCAAGAGTCTCGTGGCCCATAAATGCACGATAAATACCACCAAAGCCTAATACTGCAAACAAACTTAAGTGAAGTACCCTAGATACAAAATATGGAAAGGTGTTTAGCTAGAGAAGTAAAATTAATCCTTGTCCATATGTGGACTTTTTCTGGTACAAAATGGGCTGCTTCAAATTGGTTCATTGCTTCGGCCCTAAATATGATTAGTTGGGCATGGGCTACACAAGCCCTAACAGTTTGCTAGATAAATTGATAAGCTGTGCATTCCTAGCCCACTAAGCAAAACTGATGGTTTCTTGGTGACGATCAGCTAAAGCTAGAATCTCCTTACGGTATATAAGGTTTTCATGAGGCTGATCTTGAGTTGCCATCTAAGCATGAATACCTTCATTTAAGAGAATATTTTTCATTTAGGAAGTTTTAAATTCAAGATCTTTTATTGCACAAATCTCATAGGGAATGAAGTCATATGAACATAGGTTTGGGGCTAGATCAACTACTCCAAAAGCACTAATCCATAAATTTGTTACGGAACAAAGAATAAAAAGAAATGTAACCAACATTTATTAAAAAGAAACCAACCCCAAAGATTCAGGACTAAAAGTGATTAGCAGTGACCATTGGATAAGTTTCTTTAGTTTGAGTTGAGTTAAAGGCGTAGAATGTATTTGCACCATGATCGTACTCAAATAAAGTATTTTCTTCGATAACCCAAAAATGGTGCAAAGGAGAGCAAGTCTCACTGCACTAGCAACTCTCATCACATGACATGGGTTCAATTTCTAGTTATGAGCTCTTCCTTGAAATCCACATAGAATATTCAATTTAATACAAATACAATGGTATATTAATGAATAAGGGGAGCTATTCCGATTCCATTGAAATGGAAGAATCAAAGAATTTATCATACATATTAAAATAATTTGAGAAATTTTGATTGAATTATGATCAAAAGAGGAAAACTCAACTATCCAATATTTGGCTCTGTTGGAGAAAACTTCATTATTTGTTTTGAAGTTGACAAAATGTTTCCATCAGTCTAGTCTGAAGACTTGTAGACTCTATCGTCAAAGTTTGAAAACCTCTAGATTCAAGATTTAAAGTCTACTCTCACTGATAGCTTCCAGACTGATGAAGAAAAGATTTATCCGATGAAGAAGACTTATCCATATACGAGTATATCTTTAAGGATTTGATTCGTACAATTGAAGAAGATCTCATGGCTGGAGATAGCATCTCGTGATCAATTATTCTTATTGAAATCAATTTGGATAATTAGATATGTTGATTGACGAAGTATACTTGGAAGAATCTACTTATGGAAACCTAGATCCTGATTGTATGGGCGAGCATGATTGGTGGGCTATCATCACATTTCTTAATTAACTCGAGATCTTTCTAATTGATTTTGTGCAACGGGAAGATTGGAAGAACTCATTTGGAAAGTGCCAACGGTTATAATGGCATGGAGGAGTATATAAGGAAGACGCTCAAAGTTATTCGAGTGTGTGTATGAAAGAAAAATTCCAAAGTCTAAAACTCTTAGTTCTTTGCTGATTCATTTACTGAGCTTAAGTTGTACTCAAAATAGATTAAATACTTGTGAGACCTTGAGGAAGTGTAGTTGAGTTTCTACACTGTGGAATCAAGGATGTGAGATTGTAAATTCTCTATTGGTTCTTAATGGAATCCAGCCAGTGGGCTGTTGGTGCGGGAGAGTGGACGTAGGCTTGGTCTAAGCCAAACCACTATAAACTTTGTGTTCTCATTCTCTTTCCCTAAACTCTTTACTTTAATTCGTAGTCATATATAACTGTTTATAGTCTTTTACATCTTCAGTCTATCATTCTCAAAAGATTGAATTAAGTTGTTAAGTTCAGCAATAACTTCTTCAACACCTATTCAACCCCATTTAGGTGTTCTTACTTACACTATCAATTGGTATAAGAGCCTGTGTACTCATTTAATTGAAGTGTTTTTTTACTTATGAGTTAAAGATCTATGGCTAGTATGTTGGCTCCAGGTTTGGTTGAAGGCCAGAGTAACACCAGACCACCTTACTTCAATGGAAATGAATACAGCATATGAAAAAACAAGATGAAAGCATTTTTAAGATCGAAAGATCCTCTAGAATGGGATGTGATAGAAAAATGAATCATTCCTAAAGCTGCATCAGTTTCAGAAAGAGGAAAAGAAGTTGTAGATGCTAGTGAGATGACTCAAGAAGAAATAATCAAGAGACAAGCTCTTAATGCTAAAGCAATTTACTCTTTATATTGTGCGTTATCTCCTACTGAGTATAACAGAATATCTTTTTGTGAAACAACCAAAGAAGTCTGGGATAGGCTGCATATCACCTATGAAGGAACTGATTGAGTGAAAGAAACAAGGATCAATATTCTACTCGGACAGTATGAAGCCTTCAAGACGAAACCAGGATAATCTATCACTGATATGTTTAGTCGTTTTACTGAAATTGTAAATGGTTTAGAGTATCAGGGACAACCAATATTTGAATCAATGAAGGTCAACAAATTGCTGCGTGGACTCTCAAAAGACTGGAATCATGTAAAGACTTCAATAAGAGAAACACAAAGGATCATGCCGCTTTCTATAGACGAACTGGTTGGCACATTTCAGTCCTATGAAGTGGAGCAAATTAACGAGGAAGAAGATCCTAAAGGTAAGAAGTCAATTGCTTTGAAATCTAACGCTGATTCTGATGTTACAGATTCTGAAGATGATATGGACGATGAAGAGTTAGCTCTTATGATAAAGAGATTCATATAACTGAATAAAAAGGGAAGAAGACTCAACTGGAAGAAACAAAGCACTCAAAAGTTTCAAAACAAATCAACTGAGGATGATGAAGCCAATAAAGATGTGATTTGTTTTGAATGCAAGAAAAATGGACACATTAGACCCAATTATCATCTGTTGAAGAAAAAGAAAGGAAAAGTTGAGAAATATAGGAAGGCTCTCAAAGCAGAGACATGGAGTGATACTGAATGCGAGGAAAGTGATGAAGATTATGCCAACATTTGTCTAATGGAAAAATCAGAATCGACTTAGACTCAGACATCGAAATTGAGGTAAGTAATCTAAAAATTCCTATTAAAGTCTCGAAATACATTGATGAGCTTTGTCTTAGTCTCAAAACATCTCTTAAGAGGATTTCGAACTAAAAAGGGAGAATTCTACAACTTTGAAGCGACGGGAAAATTCTTGGAAAGATGAAAATTTAGATAAAAGTTTTGTTATTTTTTAAAAGAAAATGCAGACTCTCTTTCAAAAGAAAATATATTTTTGAAAAATGACATTTCAAATATTTTAAAAGATTTTCAATAGGATCTGAAAAGCTGGAAAAGATACTTTCAGTACAAAGACCTTATTTCAACAAGTCAGGATTGGGAATGACTTTTAGAAACTATTCCTCTAATCAATTTTCCAAAAGTGAAGGAACGAATCAAACAAAGACCTATAAAAACTTTTTACAAAAATCATTTTCAAAAAGTCTTTGTAAAACTTGTTGGTCGAAGTGCTTTCAAATGTTCAAAGTGCAACAGTTCATAACATTTTGAGAAAGAATGCCTTATGATTTGGAGACCTGTTAAGAAGGAATGGGCAAAGACTGCATATTGCACTAACTCCTTTGGACCCAAGAAAATGTGGGTACCAAAGAAAGCTTGAGTTTCCTTTTTAATTGTAGGTCACTAACAAGAAAAATGTTAAATGGTATTTAGATAGTGGCTGTTCAAGACATATGACTGGAGATTCAAGTTGTTTTATAAAACTTATTCAAATGAATGGTGGAAAAATCTCTTTTGGCGGAAATAGCAAAGGAAGAATTGTTGGGCATGAAACTGTAAAGATTGAAAGTCTTACAATCAATAATGTCTCCTTGGTGGAATGACTAAATTACAATCTACTCAGCATTAGCCAACTGTGCGACATTGGATTGAAAATCAATTTCCAAGAGGGAGTATGCTCGGGAACTGGTAAAGATTTTTCTTAATCTTTTACTGGACGAAGACATGTGAACATCTACCTTCTGGATATAAAACCAGAAAAATCATAATGTCTAATCTCAATTCAAGATAAAGCAAATCTTTGGCATTGAAAGTTTGGCCATATCAATATGAAGCAAATTGCCAAGATCTCTTCCAAGAACCTTGTTCGTGGGAACCACCGGCTCAGGTGGTTTCACTGGGTAGGCTCCAGTCCTCCTCCGGAAGGGGGGTTGGGAGTTCGAAGCCCCTGCAACGCAAGTTGCAGGGAGGCTGGTGGATCATTAGGCGATTTAAGCGTGGCGTTGGGGTGGTGGTCCCCTGCTAGCGTCACCAGGGGGTTTACGGCGCACTGTCAGTGCAAGCTGGTTCCTCTTGCCACCAAAAAAAAAAAAAACCTTGTTTGTGGGCTGCCCAACATAGTTTCAAAAATATGACTTATGCACACCATGTGTGTTGGGAAAACATGTTAGAAATTCTTTTAAACTAATAAATCAGGTTTTTACTAATTGTGTTTTGCAGCTTCTACATATGAATCTCTTTGGACCAACCAGAACTAAAAGCATTGGTGAAAAGAAATATTGCCTAGTAATCATGGATGATTATTCTCGATTTACTTGGGTTCACTTTCTGGCAAGTAAGTCTGAAACCTTCTCACTTTTCAAAATTTGCCAAGAAAGTTTAGAATGAGAAAGGATATGCTATTTCAAGCATCCGGACAGACCATGGATGTGAGTTTGAAAATCAAGACTTTGCTAAATTTTTTGATGAATCAGGCTTTCAGCATGTTTTCTTCTCTCCATACACTCTAGAACAAAATGGAGTTGTGGAAAAAAAGAATATATCTCTGCAAGAAATGACAATAACTCTTTTAATAGAAAGTAATATTTCTTCTCATTTTTGGGTGAAGTAGTTTCTACAGCTTGTTATATTATTAACGAGTGTTCTTAAGGCATTTTACGGAGAAAACTCCTATGAATTATTCAAAGGAAAGAAGCCAATTGTTTCTTACTTTTATGTGTTTGGTTGCAAATGTTTTGTTTTGAAAAATGCAAATGATCGAACTGGTAAGTTTGAAGAAAAATTAGACGAATGGATTTTCCTTGGCTACTCAACCTCAAGCAAAGCCTATAGAGTATTCAACAAGAAGACTCAGTCCGTAGAAGAATCTATGAATGTCAAATTTCAAGATTCTTTGCAAAATCAACTGATTCAGACTCAACCTGAAGAATTTGAACCTGCTCCAGACTTTATAAAGTCTACCTCACCTGAAGCAACTCAGACCTCTGAAAATCAACAACGAACGGAATTTGAAAAATCAACTGAAGCAGAAGATGAACAAACTGTCAGACTAATCAGTAATTGGAAACACAAGTCTAGTCATCCTAAAGAACTCATCATCGGTGACATTGATGAAGGGATTCGCACCAGATCCAAAAAGCAAGAAGAGTCTAGCGTCGTGGCACTTATTTCTGAAATAGAACCCAAAAGCATAGAAGAAGCTTTAGTTGATGAAAGCTAGACTAAAGCAATGCAAGAAGAATTCAGACAGTTCAGCATTAACAATGTTTGGGAATTAACTCCTAAACCAAAAGGTAAATCCATTATTGGAGCTAAATGGGTTTTCATGAACAAAATGGACGAGAAAGGAAAAGTGGTCAGGAACAAAGCAAAACTCGTGGCCAAAGGATATACGCAAGAAGAAATGATAGACTATAATGAAACCTACGCACTAGTAGCCAGGTTAGAATTAATTAGATTATTATTTGCTTTTACTTGTTATAACAATTTCAAGTTATTCCAAATGGACGTCAAGAGTGCATTCCTAAATGGATTTATCCAAGAAGAAGTTTATGTGGAACAACCTCCCAGATTTGAAGATCCAAAGAGATCGGACTCGGTATTCGAGACTAAAAAATGCTTTATATGGATTAAAGCAAGCACCTCGAGCATGGTATGACGGGTTAAGTAAATTTCTAATTTAAAACGGTTTTGTCAAAGGAAAAGTGGATACTACCTTATTTATTAAAAGAGAAGGTAAAAACTTTCTACTTGTTTAAATTTATGTCGATGATATTATATTTGGATCACCTAATGAAAATTTGTGCAAGAAGTTTTCTAAGTCTATGCAGGATGAATTTGAGATGAGCATTATGGGTGAACTATCTTTCTTTCTCGGATTACAAGTAAAACAATTGAAGGAAGGAATTTTCATTTACTAAGAAAAATATGCAAAAGAATTTGTTAAAAAGTTCGGATTGGAGAATTGCAAAAAGACTGAGATACCTATGTCAAGTTCTCCGAAGCTGGACAAAGATGAAGGAGGAAAGAAAATTGACCAGAAGCTCTATAGGAGTATTATTGGTTCACTTCTTTATCTTACTGCTTCTAGACCTGACATTTTGTTTAGTGTTTGCATTTGTGCTAAATTTCAATTTAATCCCAAAGAATCTCATCTAAGTGCTGCAAAACGCATCATCAAATACGTTGCAACTACCTCAGAGTTAGGTCTGTGGTATCCCAAAGAAGGAGACTTTACTCTCATTGGATATTCAGACGCAGATCTAACAGGTTGCAGAGTTGATAGAAAGAGCACTTCTGATACTTGTCAATTGCTGGGAAACATGACAGTATCATGGTTCTCAAGGAAGCAAAGTACTATAGCTATTTCAACAGCAGTGTTGGAGAAAACTTCCTTATGTGTTTTGAAATTGACAAAACGTTTCCATTAGTCTAGTCTGAAGACTTGAAGACTCTTCCGTCAAAGTCTGAAGACCGTCAGATTCAAGTTTTAGAGTCTGCCCTCATTGACAGTTTCTAGACCGTCGGAGAAGATTTATCTAGAATCAAGGATTTATTTAATGAATTGATTCGAGTGGCTAAAGAAGCTTCTCACGGCTGGAGATAGCATTTCGAGATCTTTTATTCGTTTTAATTTTGATACGAATAAGTTAGATTCGTTGATTGGCAATATATACTTGGAAGGTTCTACTTATGGAAACCTAGATCCTAATTGTATGGGTGAGCAGGATTGGTGAGCTATCATCACATTCCTTAAGTAACTTGAAGATCTCCCTAATTGATTCCGTCAAACGGTTAGATGGAGGAACTCGTTTGGAAAGTGCCAACGGGTATGAAGGCATGAAGGAGTATAAAAGGAAGAAGCTCTGGTTATTCGAGTGTATGCGTGATAGAGAAATTCCAAAGTCTGAAGCTCTTTGTTCTTTGTTGATTCAACTGTTGAGCGAAATTTGTATTCAAAAGAGAGATTAGATATTTGTGAGACCTTGAGGAAGTGTAGCAAAGTCTCTACACTGTGGAATCAAGGACGTGATATCGTAATGACTCTTTTGATTCTTAGTGAAATCCAGCCGGTGGGCTGTCAGTGCGGTAGAGTGGACGTAGGCTTGGAATAAGCCGAACCACTATAAACTCCGTGTTCATCTTCTCTCATCCCTGAACCTCTTATTTACGCTTATGAGCTATTCATTTATTTAATAGTTGAATTCTGTCTTACTGTCCATCAAAAATATTCTTTTAAGTCATACGAAAAGTTTCATATACACCTATTCACCCCTCTTTAGGTATATTCACTAGTCCATTTCAATTGGTATCAGAGCCTGTGTGCTTATTTATTGAAGTGTTTTACTTCTTAAGCTAAAGATCTATGGTTAGTATTTTGGTTCTAGGACTGATCGAAGGTCAAAGCAATACCAGACCGCCTTACTTTGATGGAAAAGAATACAACGTATGGAAGAACAAGATGAAAGCTTTCCTTAGATCGAAAGATCCCCTTGAATGGGATGTGGTGGAAAAAGGAGTTATTCCAACAATAACTTCAACTTCAGAAAGAGGGAAGGAAGTGACAGATGCTAGAGAGTTGACACAAGAAGAGATAACCAAGAGACAAACTCTCGACGCAAAAGTTATCTATTCTTTATACCGTGCTTTATCTCTTAATGAGTATAACAAAATATCATCCTGTGAAACAGCAAAAGAAGTCTGTGACATGTTACATGTTATTTATGAAGGAACCGATCGAGTCAAAGAAATGAAGATCAACATTCTTCTTGGGCAATATGAAGCTTTCAAAATGAAGCTAGGAGAAACTATTACTGATATGTTTAGCCGTTTTACAGAGATTGTAAATGGTCTTGCATATCATGGGCAACTTATCTCAGGGCAAATGAAAGTCAACAAGTTGCTGCGAGGACTCTCTTTGGAATTACATCAATACTTCCATTAGAGAAACACAAAGGATCGCACCTCTATCTGTCGATGAATTAGTGGGCACACTTCAGTTTTACGAAGTGGAGCAAATTAATGAAGAGGAATGTCCTAAAGGTAAAAAATCAATTGCTTTAAAGTCTAATGATGATTTTGATGTTACAGATACAAAAGATGATCTGGACGATAAAGAATTAGCACTCATGATAAGGAAGTTCAGAAAGTTAAACAGAAAGGGAAGAAAGAACAACTAGAGGAAGCAAAATACTCAAAGATCTAAGAATAAAGCAACTGAAGATAATGAGTTCAACAAATACGTGATTTGCTTCGAATGCAAAAAGAAAGGACACATCAGACCCAACTGTCTTCTACTGAAGAAAAGGAAAGGAAATATAGAGAAACTCAAGAAAGTTCTCAAAGTAGAGACTTGGAGCGACACAGAATGTGAAGAGAGTGATGAAGAGTATGCCAATATTTGTCTGATGGCAAACTCAGAATCAGACTCAAATTCTGAGACAGACTCAGACTCAGATTCTGACAAGGAAATTGAGGTAAGTAACTTTAAAATTCCCATTAAAGTTTCAAAATATATTGACGAACTCTGTCTTAGCCTTAAGGTATCTCTTAAAAGGATTTCCAAACTTAAAAAGGAAAATTCTATACTAAGGCAACAAGAAATTTCTTGGAAGGAAAAATTTGAAAGTCTGAACAACAATTTCAAGACTTCAAAAGAAAACATTCTCTTGAAAGAAGATATTACAGCTATTTCAAAAGGTTTTCAAATGGATTTGAAAAGTTTGATAAAATTCTTTCAATTCAAAGACCTTATTTTTATAAATCAGGTTTGGGAATGACACCAGAAACTGTTAATTTAATTGATTTTCCAAAGGTAAAAGAAAGAATTAAACAAAGACCTGCTAAGACTTTTTACAGAAATTATTTTCAAAAAGTCTTTGTAAAATCTATTGGACGAAGTGCTCTTAAATGTTCAAAGTGTAACAGCTCGGAACATTTTGAGAAGGATTGTCCTAAAGTCTGGAAACCTGTTAAGAGAAACTGGGCAAAGACTACTTTTGGAACTAACTCCTCTAGACCCAAGAAAGTATGGGTACCAAAGAAAACTTGAAATTTTTGCATAATTGCAGGTCACTATCAAGAAAAAGATTAAGTGGTATTTGGATAGTAGCTGTTCGAGACATATGACAGGAGATTCAAATTGCTTCATAAAGCTTACCCAAATAGATGGTGGAAAAGTTTCATTTGGTGGAAATGGCAAAGGAAGAATCACTGGACATGGAACTGTCAAGATTGGGAGTCTCACAATCAATAATGTTTCCTTGGTGGAAGGCTTAAACTATAATCTTCTAAGTATAAGCCAATTGTGTGACACTGGATTCAAAATCAACTTTCAAGAAGGCACATGTTTAGGAATTAGTAAGGATTTGTCTCAATCCTTTATTGGTCGAAGACATGGAAATATTTATCTGCTTGATATCAAATCAGAAAGCTCTCAGTGTCTAATCTCCATTCAAGATGAAGAGAATCTTTGGCATAGAAAACTTGGCCATATCAGTATGAAGCAGATAGCCAAGATTTCTTCCAAAAAGCTTGTTCGTGGATTGCCCAACCTAAGATTTCAAAAGACAGAATTATGCACACCATGTTTTTGGGAAAACAGGTAAGAAACTCCTTTAAACCTGTAAATCAAGTTTCAACGATCATGTTTTGCAGCTTACGCATATGGATCTCTTTGGACCAACCAGAACACAAAGCATTGGTGGGAAAAAATATTACTTGGTAATCGTAGATGACTATTCTCGCTATACTTGGGTGTTCTTTTTATCAAGTAAGTCTGAAACTTTCTCTTATTTCTCAAAATTTGCTAAGAAAGTTCAAAATGAAAAAGGATATACTATAACAAGCATCCGGACAGACCATAGAGGTGAATTCGAAAATCAAGAGTTTGCAAATTTTTGTGATGAATGTGGTTTAAAGCATGTTTTCTCTTCGCCATATACTCCAGAACAAAATGGAGTTGTGGAAAGAAAGAATAGATCTTTGCAAGAAATGGTAAGAATTCTCTTAATTGAAAGTAATATTTCTTCTCGTTTTTGGGTTGAAGCAGTTTCTACAACATGTTATATCATAAACAATGTTTTCCTAAGGCCTGTTATGGAGAAAACTCCTTATGAGTTGTTCAAAAGAAAAAAAGCCAATTGTTTCATATTTTCATGTGTTTGGTTGCAAAAGTTTTATTTTGAAAAATGCAAATGATCGCGTTGGTAAGTTTAAAGAAAAATCAGATGAAGGAATCTTCATTGGATATTCAACAACCAGCAAAGCCTACAGAGTATACAACAAGAAGACTCAATCTGTGTAAGAGTCAATGAATGTCAAATTCCAAGACTTTACACAAAATCAATTGATTCAGACTCAATCTGAAGAATCTAAACTTACTCCAGACTCTACAAATTCTAATTCCTTTGAAGTAGCTCAGATTACAGAAGGTTAATAACAAACAAATTTTGAAGAATCAAATGAAGAAAAAGATGAACAGGTTGTCAGACCAACCAGCAACTGGAAACACAAGTCAAGTCATCCCAAAGAACTCATCATTGGTAACATTGATGAAGGGATACGAACAAGATCCAAAAGGCATGAAGAGTCTAGGGTGTGGCTCTTAATTCTGAAATAGAACCCAAAAGCATAGAGGAAGCATTAACAGACGAAAGTTGGATTGAAGCTATGCAAGAAGAACTTGGACAGTTCAGTGTCAACAATGTTTGGGAATTAACTCCTAAACCAAAAGGTAAATCTATTATTGGTGCTAAATGGGTTTTCAGGAACAAGATGGATGAAAAAGGAAAAGTCATAAGGAACAAAGCAAGACTCGTGGCCAAAGGATACACGCAAGAAGAATGGATAGACTATGATGAAACTTAAGCACCAGTGGCAAGGTTAGAAGCAATTCGTTTATTACTTACTTTTGTTTGCTATAAAAATTTCAGGCTATTTCAAATGGACGTAAAAAATGCATTCCTAAATGAATTCATTCAAGAGGAAGTATACGTGGAACAACCGCCTGGTTTTGAAGACCCAAGAAGATCAGATTATGTATTCAGACTGAAAAAAGCTCTATATGGATTAAAACAAGCACCTCGAGCTTGGTATGAAAGGTTAAGTAAATTCTTGATCCAAAGTGGCTTTGTGAAGGGTAAAGTAGACACTATTCTATTTATTAAAAGAGAAGGTAAAAATTTTCTACTTGTTTAAATTTATGTAGATGATATTGTTTTCGGATCTACTAATGAAAATCTGTGCAAGAAGTTCTCTAAGTCCATGCAGGAAGAATTCGAGATAAGCATGATGGGTGAACTATCTTTCTTTCTTGGACTACAAGTGAAACAATTGAAGGAAGGAATTTTTATTCATCAAGAAAAATATGCTAAAGAACTTGTTAAGAAATTCGGTTTGGAGAATTGCAAAAAGATTTGAAATACCAATGTCAAGTTCCTCGAAGCTAGATAAAGATGAAGGAGGAAAGAAAGTTGACCAGAAGTTATATAGAAGTATCATTAGCTCACTTCTCTATCTTACTGCTTCTAGACCTGATATTTTGTTTAGTGTTTGTATTTGTGCCAAATTTCAATCAGATCCCAAAGAATCTCATCTGAGTGCCGCAAAATGCATCATCAAATACGTTACAACAACCTCGTCGTTCGGTCTATGGTATCCTAAAAGGGGAGACTTTACTCTTCTTGGATACTCAGACGCAGATCTTGCTGGATGCAGAGTTGATAGAAAAAACACTTCAGGTACGTGTTAATTACTTGGAAACATGACAGTATCCTGGTTCTCAAGAAAGCAAAGTACGGTTGCTCTCTCAACAGCAGAAGCATAGTATGTGGCTCTTGGAAGCTGTTGTTCTCAAATCCTATGGATAAAACAACAGTTAAGAGACTTTGGAATTGAAGACTCATGTACTGAGATTAAATGTGACAACACAAGTGCGATCAATCTTACAAAGAATCCAATTCTTCATTCAAGAGCAAAGCATATTGAGATTCAACATCACTTTATAAGAGACCATGTTCAAAATGGAGAAATTATGATTCAATTCATTGATTTAAAGAGTCAACTGGCGGACATCTTTACAAAACCTCTGGAGAAAAGCCAATTTGAGTCTATTCGGTACAAGCTTAATATTATAAAGTCTGAAGAAGCTTAGACTCAGGGATAAAAGCCAAAAGATGTTCAGGCTTAGATGATCAAGGATCACGACTCAATCATTCCTTTTTGAAAAAGAAGTTATCTTTTTATTATGGCAGTTATCTATTTTCAAAAAGGTAGTTATTTTTGAAAAGGCATTTTTTTTTGTGACGATTCGTATGCCCCCGATTCAATTGCTTTTATATATACTGTTCTTCTTCTCCTTTTTACTCGCAAACCCTAAAAGCGCAGAACTTCACTTTCTTACTTTTTCTCCCTAGTTTAATCCTTAAAGTTTTCATCTTTCTTGCGAATCGAGTTTTGGAAACTCTCAAAGACTGTGAGAATGTCTTTCCAAAGAAAGTCTTCAAGGATCGCAAGCGGGGACCACGGCATATGGGCGGGGTCCTACGCATTTTGACCTTACCGAGCAAGAATATTCTCCAAGGCAACGGCAGATCCCACAACATTCTCAACCACGTCATTCTCCTCAGGCTAGACCTCAGAATGCTCAGCAAAGAACGGATGAGGAAGTTATCGAAGATGCTGAACTCGTAAGAACTCAAAAGCCTGCCTTTAATTTCAAACTTTATTCTGCTTTAAAGGATGGAGGCTCTCCAATGACTATTATTGACGAATTTCTGAAAGAAAAGGGGTATAGAAATGAAGCCCACTTTTTGCAAACAATGGAACATTTGGGAATTGCTCCTGTTGGCTCTGCAGATAGGGCATTTGCAAATTTCCCAAGTGATCCACATTTTGGAGGAGTTAGTCAGTCCGATGGAAATGATGATGAAAAGTTGTTCACTAATTTCAAGCCTAGATGGGTATTGCTACGAATGTACGAGGAACAAAATCAGATCTGTTTCATTCTGAGGAACACAAGCAGACTTATTCTAAGTTGTTAAAGTGAGGGGTGATGAACCCAAGGAGTTTGGATTTTGATTTTCTTGACTCTCTGAATGTGAAGTTGCTGGAGAAATTTACTTTACTTCAGCTTGAACGCTTTTGTTCGACTCTCACCGTAGCCCATCCGAACTCTCTCGCTATTTCTATTCAAATCTAAGTTTTACGGATGCGAATAGATTCTCTTTCGGTGTTAAAGATCATGACTATGAGAATGTCTTTCCAAAGAAAGTCTTCAAGGATCGCAAGCAGGGGACCACAGCATATGGGCGAGGGTCCTACGCATTTTGACCTTACCGAGCAAGAATATTCTCCAAGGCAATAGCAGATCCCACAACATTCTCTTCAGGCTAGACCTCAGAATGCTCAGCAAAGAACGGATGAGGAAGTTATCGAAGATGCTGAACCCGTAAGAACTCAAAAGCCCGCCTTTAATTTCAAACTTTATTCTGCTTTAAAGGATGGAGGCTCTCCAATGACTATTATCGAGGAATTTCTGAAAGAAAAAGGGGTATAGAAATGAAACCCACTTTTTGCAAACAATGGAACGTTTGGGAATTGCTCCTGTTGGCTCTGCAGATAGGGCATTTGCAGATTTCCCAAGTGATCCACGTTTTGGAGGAGTTAGTTAGCCCGATGGAAATGATGATGAAAAGTTGTTCACTAATTTCAAGCATAGAATGGGTATTGCTGTGAATGTACGAGGAACAAAATCAGATCTGTTTCGTTCTGAGGAACACAAGCAGACTTATTCTAAGTTGTTAAAGTGAGGGGTGATGAACCCAAGGAGTGTGGATTTTGATTTTCTTGACTCTTTGAATGTGAAGTTGCGGGAGAAATTTACTTTACTTCAGCTTAAACGCTTTTGCTCTGACTCTACTGTAGCCCATCCAGAACTCTTTGCTTATTTCTATTCAAATATAAGTTTTCTGGATGCGAATAGATTCTCTTTCAGTGTTAAAGATTAGGACTTTGTGGTGGACATGGACACTATGGTTGATGTGATTGGAGTAGAGAGAGGGTTATTTCAATCAATTAACGTGTCTATTGGTCGTGCAACAGTGGAGCTTGTTCGAGATGGATTGGCAGAAGGTCGGATTTCCTATTTGAGGATGAATGCTTCGAATATCCTGCTTCACATAATTGTGATCAACTGTCTTAGACCAAAATCCACGTCAAAGACTGACGTCTCCAATTCAAAAGCAAAGCTGATGTATGCTATCAATGCTGGTAAAAAATTCTCTCTGCCGCATACTATCATGTTTCGCATGTATAGATCAATGGTGAAGGACAAGGGTCAACTTCCCTATTCAGCACTTGTTACAAAGCTATTCAGACATTTTAATATTCAGCCTCCAAGAATTCTATGTGTTTGGACGTGTGATCAAATGGTGGTAGGACTGAAGATGGTTTCTAAGATGCGTCTGAAAGAGCTAAACAAGGCTCTGGAGAAATTCAAGGAAAAGACTCCTCATCAAACTCATTAAGACTTTGTTGCTGCAAAGCGAAAAGGAAAGGAGCCGGTGACAGCTCCAACTAAAAGATGAAGAGCCATCATCTTGCAGGATGAAGAAGATGAAGATGATGATGTTACCATCTCCACTCTTGCTTTGAGAAAATTGCAGCGTTCTATTCCAGAAATAGAGTTTAGAAGAGACCTAGAAGAGACAAAGAAGAGGAGTGAAGAGAGGGAATCAATAAGGAAGGAGACAGAGGAAAAAGAAGATGAAGAGAAGGAGCAACAAGGAGAACAAGGCCATCCTGTCACTGAAGAAGAATTAGAATAGGAAGAGTACTTCTCTCCACCTGAAGGCACTGAAACAGGGGGAGCTGCTGAGAAAAAAGGTACTCATTCTCTTGCTTTTACAAGTGATGATGTCAGTCGTTCTCTTGCCAATCCAGAAGATGTATATGCCCCTCACTTTCCTGAAGAAGGTCATGAGGTATCTTCTCCGAATCTGGATGTTCATGCTAATGTGCCATTATCTCCACAATCTGACCATGCTGAAGCAAGCACTCAAACAGACAACTCAGTAGACTTTAGAAGGCTGCTTGATATTCTTATGGAGATGCGAGGTCAAATTTATGCCTTGGGATGCGAATTTCAGAATATGCAGAATGCTTATCAAGCCTCTTCAGAATCGTTGATCAATCAAGTCCAGGCCCTTAACCTTCAAATTCAAGCAACTGCTAAGGGTGAGGAATTAGCACATCTGAAGGAGGATCTAAGAAAGCTGGAGGATACAGTCAAGTCGATGGGAGATTTCCAGCTTGTTCGCGTTCCAAAACAATCTTAAATCAATTCTTGTTTTTGTCTCTACCTTTTTAATGCTGACAAAAGGGGGAGATGCGATTTGCAGATTTGTTTTGTTTGATTTGAACTCAAACTTGTTTTTGTTTCTGACTTTAAACTTTTATCTGGCATGACTTTTGGATTGTGTTTGACTATGTGATTGCATTACAGTATCTTAAGCATTGTTGGTACTCATGGCAAAGATAGTGGTTTTTACAGGACTAACCTATTTCCTGTGGATGCAGATTTGATACTATCTTAACTCATATATCTTTTATGAGATATCGTATTCTTGTTTGCTTGAGTATTGTCTTGCAGGTCAAAATTTCCAAATCTGTAGGAAAGTTTTGTCACCATAAAAAATGGGGAGATTGTTGGAGAAAACTTCCTTATGTGTTTTGAAGTTGACAAAACGTTTCCATCGCCTAGTCGAAGACTTGAAGACTCTTCGTCAAAGTCCGAAGACCGTCAGATTCAAGTTTTAAAGTCTGCCCCCATTGACAGTTTCTAGACCGTCGAAGAAGATTTATTCAGAATCAAGGATTTATTTAAGGAATTGATTCGAGCGGCTAAAGAAGCTTCTCACGGCTGGAGATAGCATTTCGAGATCTTTTATTCGTTTTAATTTCGATACGAATAAGTTAGATTCGTTGATTGGCAATGTATACTTGGAAGGTTCTACTTATGGAAACCTATATCCTGATTGTATGGACGAGCAGAATTGGTGGGCTATCATCACATTCCTTAAGTAACTTGAAGATCTCCCTAATTGATTCCGTCCAACGGTTAGATGGAGGAACTCCTTTGGAAAGTGCCAACGGGTATGAAGGCATGAAGGAGTATAAAAGGAAGAAGCTCTGGTTATTCGAGTGTGTGCGTGATAGAGAAATTCCAAAGTCTGAAGCTCTTTGTTCTTTGTTGATTCAACTATTGAGCGAAATTTGTACTCAAAAGAGAGACTAGATATTTGTGAGACATTGAGGAAGTGTAGCAAAGTCTCTACACTGTGGAATCAAGGATGTGATATTGTAACGACTCTTTTGATTCTTAGTGAAATCCAGCCAGTGGTCTATCAATGCGGGAGAGTGGACGTAGGCTTGGAATAAGCCGAACCACTATAAACTCTGTGTTCGTCTTCTCTCATCCCTGAACCTCTTATTTATGCTTATGAGCTATTCATTTATTTAATAGTTGAATTCTGTCTTACTGTCCATCAAAAATATTCTTTTAAGTCCTACGAAAAGTTTCATATGCACCTATTCACCCCCTCTAGGTATATTCACTAGCCCCTTTCAAGCAGAAGCAGAGTATGTGGCCCTTGGAAGTTGCTGCTCTCAAATCCTATGGATAAAACAACAATTGAGAGACTTTGGAATCAAAGACTCATGCACCGAGATCAAATGTGACAACACTAGCGCAATTAATCTCACAAAGAATCCAATTCTTCATTCAAGAGCAAAGCACATAGAGATTCGACATCACTTTATTAGAGATCATGTTCAAAATGGAGAAGTTATAATTCATTTCATTGATTCAAAAAATCAACTGGCGGACATATTTACAAAGCCATTGGAGAAAAGCCTATTTGAGTCTATTCGTACTAGACTGAACATCACATCCATTATCCATTAAAGTCTGAATGTGCTCAGACTCGAGGTAAAGTCTGAAGGTGCTCAGACTCGAGGTAAAGTCTGAAGGTGCTCAGACTCAAAAGACCAAGAGTTACGACTGTAAGTTATTTCTGTACCAGTAATTTAATTTTTGGTTGAAGACTTGAAAAGGTACAATTACTTATTAATCGCTAATTAATTGAAATTATTTTTCCAAGTTTTCAAAAAGGCAATTGTTCATTTTCGAAAAGGCAGTTATTCAAAAAGGCAATTGTTTATTTTCGAAAAGGCAGTTATTCTTTTTCAAAAGGCGTTATTGTTCGAAAAGACATCTCTAATTGTGACGCTTCGTTTACTTCGCTTCACTCACTTTATATACTGTTGAAATCCGTCTTCTTCGTTTTTCACTCTCAAAACCCTAAATTACTGAACTCCCACTTGCTCTCACTTTCACTATTGTTTAATCCAAAAAGTTTTCACCTTTTCGAGCGAGTTTGTGAATTTCTCCTTTGAAGCGACAATGTCTTCAAGAAAGTCTTCAAGAATCACAAGCAGGGGACCATGACACATGCCTGAGGGTCCTACGCATTTCGATCTGACTGAGGAAGAAGATTCTTCTCCACCACAGTGACCAAGTCAGCAACAACCTTCTCAGCAGCGTTAGTCTCCTCCATCGACTCAACCAGAAGAAGAAATTTTGGAAGGAGTTGAACCTATAAGAACGTTAACTCCTAAGGTTGCTTTTAAGCTTTATTCTTGTTTGAAAAGAGGAGGAACTACTATGTCTTTGATCGATGAATTCCTGAGAGAGAGAGGCTACAAGAATGAAACTCTATTTTTGTGCGATATGGAGAAAATGGGTGTTGCAGAAAAGGGATCGGCTGAAAAAGCCTTTGCTAATTTCCCTAGTGACCCATGCTTTGGCACTGCTAATCAACCACACGGACAGGATGACGACGACCGTATGTATACCCATTTTCAGCCTAGAACATGAGTGGCTGCAAATGTTATTAGTGATGGATCTAGTCTATTTAGATCAAAAAATCACAAAAGGGTTTATTTGGATCTAATGAAGAAAGGGGCCATGAACTCTAGGACTGTTGATTTTGACTTTCTTGATTCGGTGAAAGTAAATTTGCGAGAGAAGTTTGCTCTTCTGCAATTGGAATGCTTTTGTTCTAAATCCACTCCTGCTTATCCAAAACTCACAGCTTACTTTTATTCGAACTTATCTTTCTTGAATGCAAACAGTTTCTCTTTCATAGTGAGGGATAAGGAGTTTTTGGTGGATATGGATACTTTGGCGGACTTAATTGGGGTGGGAAGAGTGTGTTTCCAACCAATTAGTGTATCTGTTGCTCACGCTACTCTGTCATTAGTGAAAGACAGGGATGCTAAAGGCAAGATATCTTACTCTAGGATGAATGCCTCCAACATCTTGCTGCACAAAATTGTGATCAACTGCATCCGACCAAAGTCGACATCCAAGACTGATGTGTCTCAGTCTAAAAGTTCTGTCATGTCACGATTCATTTTAAGATCGTCGACTCATCCTCCGAAGATTTTTCTGCAAATCGAGATTTTTAGCAAAAATTCAAAATATGGCTGATTTCGACCGAAAAATTCAAGGGACCGTTTTTTATCGCGTTTTTGGGATGCAAGTCGGTTCTATTGGCGAAGACAAATGTGAATTGAAGGGTGGACATCTTGGTGGTATTTATGGACTCCAATTTAGGCTCAATTGGAGAGGAATTGAACTCAATTTGGGGGAAATGTGACCGAAATTCGTAGGCCATGGTCCCCTCAACCTTTTGGATCACTTGGGGATTGTTCTAGGGAGATATTTGTGCACAAAATTGGTTGAGGAAGCCAGCCAATTGAGGTGGAACCTTGCCAAGGAGATAGAGATGAGAATGAAGACTTTTGGGGCCAAGGAGGAACCCTTTCTCTTCAGCCACTTCTTCTTCTACCGTAGGCTTACTTTCTCCTTTGTTGGACATTTGGAGCTCCAAAAATTGTAGAGGAAACCGCTAGCTTGCCTCCTGCCATCACAAGCTGCCTGCCAAGTCGCCAGGGGCCCCATCGCGCGTCGCCCTCACGTCCTCGCGGGGCCCGCGCCCGTCCGCCACTCGTTTTGCCTCCAGTTGCACCAAGCCTCGTCCCCCGAGCCTCCCTGGTCGCTGTAGGGCTCAGCTGGAGCCCTGTCGACGCCATCCAGCCGTCGTCCGCCTTCGCCGTCCGCCTCCGCCGTCCACCACTACAGCTTATCCGCCCGTCCCTCGCCGTTCCCGCGCCAACCGGCCTCTGTTCCAACACTTTTGGCCCAAGGACAGAGCCGAGAGTCCTCAGCCCAACCGTGAGCTTCAAGGCCCGTTTTAGGCCGCTTCCGGGCCTTGTCGGGTGTCGCCTTAGGATGTTTGTCGCCCATCTCCGCGTTGCCGTCACCGTCGCCGTGGGCTCACCGGATCGCAAAACCGATGAGTTTACTTGCTAAAATATGCTTAGGGAGTTAATGATGCTTAATGGTTGATTAGTTTAGACTAAGTATAGTTTAGGTGATTAGTTAGAACAGTTAACGATTTAATTATACGTTTGTGCTTGTTAGGTGGTTAGATCAGCTTAATTAGAGACTAGATAAGTTGTACTATTTATCTAGATAGGTTCAGAAATTTTTCGGGCCCATTTCGGTATTTAATTAGGCATTTCGACCTAAGTTTCTATTTTTGGTAATTAATTGCATTTATTTAATTATTTTTGGTATTTATTTAATTATTTATTATTTTTCGGAAATTATACCGAGATAGTTTGGTGACCGAAATTTTGTGCTGATTGCAATGGTGTGCTTGGTTTATTTAAGTGAGTGTTAATTTGTGTAAATTGAGTGGTAATTATAATTTTGGGTATTTATCCCAAAATTGAGTAATTTCGGTATTTAATTAGAAAATACCGAGCGTCAATTTTCAACGCCGAAAATGTGTTTATGCACTATATAATTAGTGGGATTTTTTAAAAGAAAGATATTACAATTTTGGCTTAGGCCGACTGTGTACCCACACATAATTATTTTTATCGGATATTTTTAACACGGTGTATCGTCAACTTGTGAGAGCATTTATCGTCAGCTTGTAAGAGCCATTTTGCACGTCAGCTTGTAAGAGCAGTATACTTTATCAGCTTGTGTGAGAAACGACCGTTTATCAGCTTGTGAGAACAACGATCTATATATCAGCTTGTGCGAGCTACTATCTATCTATATCAGCTTGTGCGAGCTACTATTTATCTATATCAGCTTGTGAGAACTATGACCAACTATTTCAACTTGTGTGAGTAGTGGTCGTATCAATGGATTGATAGATGGTAATGAATTGATAGATAGTATTGATTGATAGATACTACTGGGTGATCGATGGGTTGGATTGAATTGAATTGATTGGTTGCGTATATGAATTTTACTAACGTTTAGGAAGGAACTAAGGCAAGGTAAGTCCTCTGTCTTATGTGTGCATAGACTGCCTTTGGGCGTATTTCCTTCATAGTCGGAGTTTAGGGGGTGAGCTTGCTGAGACATTGTCTCACCCCGTCGTGGACTCAACCTTTTCAGGTCCTTAGATGGTGAATCCCCCTGAGCGTTTTAGCCGGCCCATGAGGGTTACCGAGCGGGTTTTTAACTACCCTGATCCTGGAAGTCACTGCGTCTATGAACTTGTAGTGACCACCGTCTGGGTCGAAGAGGATGTACCTCATAGGGTACCTCATTGACTCAGAGTGTGATTTCGTTACAGACCCAATGGATTCAGGGCGGTCCCCTCAGGAGTTTTGAAATCCCCGCTGCAGTAGTTGATGCTACTCTAGACAAGGATGTAGCTGACCCACCCAATGGTGTTGTGGAGGACCCGATGCCCCCGGAGCCTGTGGAGACCGAAGAATCGGCGAATGAGTCCGGCTAGCTTATCATGGGACAGCTTCATTTAAGAGCCTGTCTTTTGTAGACTTTGTCTATACTAGTACTGTATATAAACTAGTCAGCTGTGTATAAGGTTTGTTTTGGTTGTGCAATTGTGGTCCTGCTTTTCTATCCCATCTTTGTGTTGTCTGAGGATTTATTTATACACTTTCGCATACATATTTAAATGAATGGGTCGGCGACGCGTCCTAAGACGTCGCAATTTAATCAACCACCAAGGGATGGGCACGTGCTCGAGGATCGGGACGTGACACTTTTATCTTAGCTTAGTCTAGTTTAGCCGTAACTTTAGATTCCCATCATAGATTCAATTCCGGTGAATGTCTATATCCTAGATTGTGTTGTTGATTAGATTTCACTGTTGTCCTATCTCCAACATTATCAATTAGATTTCAATGTTATGTTCTCATATCCATCTAGGAGCAGTAATTACTAGATTCTAACATCGTGTTCTCATATCCATCTAGGAGTAATGTCTATTAGGTGTTGTTTCCACTGTCCAACGTCATTGATTAGATTTTGGTGTTATGTCCTCAAGTCTAACTTGGAGTAGTGCCTTCTCGGTATTGTCTTTAGTGTTTTGTATTGTTAAATCGGCTTCGATGTTGTATAAAATTCTTTGATTGTAATGGGCTTTAGTTAAGATATTAAAGTGAGTATGGATTAACCGATTGATTAGAATTTGACATTGGTTATCATTAATTTCGAACTTGTATTAAGCGTGTCAAGTGACTCCATTAGATTTAGGACTATATAATACATATATTCTCATTATTTGACCCTCTATGTCCAATATTAACGCGGGATCTATGTCTCTTCTAACAAAAACCAAAACATAGTACTTGATGAAAGATATTTTATTGCGAGATCCAAATTCATCAACAATATCCTCTTCTTCCAGCAATTACCATGAAGAAAGAACGAAAATGCCTAAAAGATAAAAGAGGCTGTGATGATTCATAATCCAGAAGAGAGAGAAAACGAAAGTGGGTAGACATCGACAACTAGCCGTATTTTTGGCGGGACGGCCGGAACCGGTCGCCAACCATGGTCGGTTTCCTTTTTGTTGTCCGATCTAAAGTGAATCTGAGCCTCGCCATCTTTCGACAATTTTTGACCCTGTTTTCCATTTTCTCTTCCATCCTTTTTGCCGGATCTGATTGTTGACAAAAAGTTGCGTGATGGGGAAGATGAACAGTGCAGAGAGAGAAAAAAAAGGGATGATTCATCCGTGGAACTAACTCGAACCACGTGTCGACCGCTGAAAAGGCGTGGGTAGCATTTAATATTTTCTCTAGAGGGTCGGGCTGGGGTGAAATATTATAAGACACTATGCCCTAGGAAGAGATGATCCAGAGGGTCAAGTTACAAGAAAGAAAAGTATTCAAGGAAGAGCAACAAAGAGAGTAATATTATTTTCGCTGCTCTTCAAGAAAAGGCAGAAAAAAAAATCACCGTCCATTTTAAGTCAAGCAATACGTGAAGTAATTGCCAACATAACAATAAAAGCAAAACATGTAGGCGGATTAACTCATCAAGTTCCCATCAAAGTAGAATCCATGTAAGAGAAAATACTTTGAGCCTGATAGTGCTAGTAAGAACACCTAGAGGGGGGGGGTGAATAGGTGTTAAAGAAGTTATTGTAGAACTTAACAACTTAATTCGATCTTTTGAGAATGATAGACTGAAGATGTAAAAGACTATAAACAATTATATAAGACTACGAATTAAAGTAAAGAGTTTAGGGAAAGAGAATGAGAACACAAAGTTTATAGTGGTTCGGCTTAGACCAAGCCTACATCCACTCTCCCGCACTGACAGTCCACTGGCTTGATTCCACTAAGAACCAAAAGAGAATTTACAATCTCACGTCCTTGATTCCACAGTGTAGAAACTCAACTACACTTCCTCAATGTCTCACAAGTATTTAATCTTTGTTGAGTACAACTTAAGCTCAGTAAATGAATCAGCAAAGAACTAGGAGCTTCAGACTTTGGAATTTTTCTTTCATACAACACTCGAATAACTTTGAGCGTCTTCCTTATAACCATTGGCACTTTCCAAAGGAGTTCTTCCAATATTCCCGTTGGACATAATTAATTAGGGAGATCTCGAGTTAATTAAGGAATGTGATGATAGCCCACCAATCCTGCTTTCCCATACAATCAGGATCTAGGTTTCCATAAGTAAAACCTTCCAAGTATGCTTCGCCAATCAACAGATCTAATTATCCAAATTGATTTCAATAAGAATAATTTATCACAAGATGCTATCTCTAGCCATGAGATCTTCTTCAACCGTACGAATCAAATCCTTAAAGATATACTCATATCTGGATAAGTCTTCTTCATCGGATAAATATTTTCTTCATTAGTCTGGAAGTTATCAGTGAGAGTAGACTTTAAATCTTGAATCTGGAGGTCTTCAGACTTTGACAATAGAGTCCGCAAGTCTTCAGACTAGACTGATGGAAACGTTTTGTCAACTTCAAAACAAATAAGGAAGTTTTCTCCAACAATCTCTCCCTTTTTGATGGTGACAAAACTTTCCTGCAAATTTGAAAACCTTTAACCTGCAAAACAACACTTAAGCAAAACAAGATATCTCATAAAAGATAAGTAGATTAGGATATGGATAGCAGCGATTCTACAACCACGGAAAACATGTTAGTCCCGCAAAAACATTATCCTTTCCATAATCACTAACATAGCTTAAGTTACTGCAAGCATTAAAAGATCAAATTAAACAGTCCAAACCACAACCAAACAAACAAAAGATAAGTCCAAACCAAATCCAAATTTGCATCAAACCTCTCCCCTTTTTGTCAATAGCAAAAAGTGGAGAACAAATAAAAAGTTGTTTGAAAATAGAGAGAGTCAAAGCTGTTTGGGAAGGCGAACAAGCTGGAATTCTCCCATGGAATGCACTGTCTTCTCAAGCTTCCCAATGGTCTCCTTCAGTTGCTGGAAATCTTCATCCTTCACATTATCTTACATTTGAGTCTTTGGGGCATTTAACTGATCTTGCAAAGACACTGAAGTAGCCATGAAAACGTTCTTGAGATCCTGCATCTCATACCCCATAGCGTATTGTTGTTTCCTTACATCCAATAGAATCTCTAGCAGTCTCGAAAATTCTATTGTTTGTGCTGTTGTAGCACTAGGACCAGCCGAATCGATTTTAGGAGTTTTGAGAATGGAGGGATCTTTAGCAGATTTTCCACCATAACTATGAGTGGATGCTTCAGGATAATGAGAGGCATACACATCCTCTGGATCTACTGCAGAACGACTCACATCACTAGTAAAGATAGGTGAAGAAATACCTTGTTGTCCAACAGCTCCCCCTGTTTTGATGCTTTCAGGTGGAGTAGGAAAGATTTCTTCTTGTTCAACTTCAGCTTCAGAGTGATGCACATCAGTAGTTCCTACCATATCAGGTTCAATGGACAAGGAGACAGCCAAGGTTGGCTCAAAGGAGTCTTCTTGACCCTGGTCTCTCCCTTCTTCTCTATCTTCTTCTTCCTCTTCTCTTCTTTCTTCCTCTGTCCTCATTTGTTCTTCATTTTCCTTCTCCGTCTCTTCTCTCTCTTTTTCTCCTTCTTCTAGCTCTTATCTTGTCTCTTGAAAGCTAACAAAACTCTTCAAGTTTCTTAAGGCTGAAAGAGTCATTTCATCATCATCATCTTCATCCTGCAAGATGAGAGTTCTCTTCCTCTTTATTGGAGCATCCATGGGCTCCTTGCCTTTCCTTTTAGCTGCAGCAGAGTCTTGACTTGCTTTAATGGGAGACTTCTCCTTCATGCGCTCTAACACCTTGTTAAGCTCTTTCAAACACATCTTTATGACCATTTTAAATCCAATCACCATAGGAGAAATGTTTGTCAAACATAATGGTGCAGGGATGTGAATTTTAAAATGTCTAAAAAGGCATGTGATAAGAGCAGAATAAGGAAGTTGACCCTTATCTTTCACCACTGTCCTGTACATGTGAAACATGATGGTGTGAGGCAGAGATAATTTATAGCCAATATTGATGGCATGCATCTAATTTCTGAAATCGGGTTCAAATTCGTGGTTAATTTCCAATTTGGCGTGATTTTAACGTGACCTAACCTACTGGGTAGCTTTTAGGAATTTTTAGTGCAATTGACCCATGGTCGATTATTTTCGAGCCACAATGTACATCTTCGACACATTGACGACTCTCGACCGCCGTGAAAATCTCGAGGTTTCAAATACGGGCACATGATACTAAAATGACAGAAAAATCGGTCGCCGATCGACAAGAATTTTGCAATATGGTAGAATCACCCACACTTTGATCGCATATCTTAGTTGAATTGACCTATCTATGATCTCTGATCGATTTTTAATCGTGCCATAATGATTTCTGCAGATGAGCACGGTTGAACAGTCGATTCCTAGTCGAATTCTCAAGTTTATTGCGTTAAAATCCCCTAACAGCTTTACCAGATATACTAGTTATCTCGTAAGTGATTAGCTCGAGAGAATAGAACTATAGACGCGTTGATGAAAAGCCCGATTCATTCAATTGAAAATAGAACCTAAAATTCAGGATGTCACAAAAAGGGTAAGATAAAGGAATTATGTGTATTGTTTAGGGGGCTCTTTTTTGGATTTCTTGCGGTATTTATAGGCCAATTTGGTAACTACTAGTGGTTAGTTGCTTCCTCCTTAAAAGTCGCTCCATGTTCTTTGCTGAATCACCTTATCCATATCTCATTACCTTTTGACTTTTTCATTCACATGGCCTATTCAGGAATTATTAATCACTTCTTTGATTTTGGTGCCTTTTAAAGCATTAACTATTCCAGCCCAAATTTGGATGTCAATTCCATCTAAATTCTATGTCTTCAATAATGTCTCTTGGCTTGGACACATGGTAATCAATTGCTTTATCATTGAATCATGTATCTTCGCTTGGAGGTCCATCAAAATCTAGCCCAAGGGTTCTTGAAATCCTTGGCCATCCTTCGTTTCCATGACTAACGTGGGTTGGCTGATGTAAATCATAGCTTGCACGTGATAATGAGGATGACTTCAAATGTGACATCCTAAATTTCAAGTTATGTTTTTAATTGAACGAATCGGGCTTTTTATCGACGCGCCTATAGTTCTAATCTCTGAGCTGATTACTCACGAGATAACTAGTCTATCTAGTGAAGCCGTTAAGGAATTTTAATGCAATAGACTTGAGAATTTGATCATGAATTAACTGCTCGACTGTGCTAGTCTGCAAGGGTCATTACGACATAGTTAAAAATCGATCAGAGATCAGAGATAGGTCGGTTTGATTGAGATATGCGATTAAAGTGTGGGTGATTCCACTTGATTGCACAATTCTCGTCAATCGACACTAGAACGATTTTTCTGTCGTTTTTGTACCCTGTGCCTGTATTTGAAATTTCGAGATTTTCACGACAACCGAGAGTCGCCAATGTGTCAAAGATATATATTGTGGCTCGAAAATAATTGACCACGGGTCAATTGCACTAAAAATTCCTAAAAGCTACCCGATAGGCTAGGTCAAGCTAAAATCACGCCAGATTGAAATTAACCACGAATTTGAACCCGATTTCAGAAATTGAAAGTTCTGTCATATCACGATTCATTTTAGAACCGTCGACTCATCCTCCGAAGATTTTTTCTGCAAATTGAGATATTTGGCAAAATTACAAAGTAGGGCCGTTTTTTATCGGAAAATTCAAAGAACCGTTGTTGATCGTGTTTTGGGATTCAAGTGAGTTCAATTGGTGAGGAAAAATGTTAATTTGGTTGAGGCATCTTGGTTGGATTTATGGGGACCGAATTAGGCTCAATTGGAGAGGAATTGAACTCAATTTGGGTGAAATGTGTTCAAATTCGTAGGCCATGGTTTCCTTAACATTTTGGACCACTTGGGATTGGTTTTAGGGAGATTTTTGTGCACCAAATTGGCTGAGGAAGACACCCAATTGAGGCGAGGCCTTTCCAAGGGACAAAGAGATGAGAATATAAGACTTTGGCCATTGGGTCCCTCCAAGCCTTCAGCCACTCCTTCTCCTTTAGCAGACTTGCTTTCTCCATTAGAGGTGTTTTGAAGTTCCAAAATTTGCAGAGAAACCAGCCAAGCTCCCCCCTTGGCCGTAGCTTGTTGCACGCTGTCGGACCCTCGACCTCCTGCGCCATTGCGCACGTCGCCGCGAGTCGCGCACGAACCCCATTCCACCTAAACGCCGCTTATTTCTCCTCCGGCTCGCCCGTCCCACGAGCCCGGCCGTGTTCGAGCCTCCTTGGTTGTCGCCGGAGGTCCCCTGACTACCGTCCTGTAGCTGCCGTCACCCTTGCTCGCCCAATGCAGGCCCGTCTGCCCACCTTGCCGTTTCCAGCCTAAGCTGAGCCCTTTCCAACTTGCTCGGCCCAACAACCAGAGCCGAAGACCAGCAAGGGTCTTTGGGATTTGTGGCCTGTTTTAGGCCTCTTCCAGGCCTTGTCGGGTGTTGATGCTAGGAGGTTTGTCGCCCGTCTCCACGTCGCCGTCGCCGTGGACTAACCAGATCACAAAACCGGTGAGTTTACTCACTAAACTCTGCTTAGGGAGTTAATGATGCTTAAGGGTTGATTAGTTTATGCTAAGTATGGTTTATGTGGTTAGTTAGAACGGATTAGCGATTTAATTATTCGATTTTGCTTGTTAAGTGGTTAGAATGGGTTAATTAGAGACTAGATAAGTTGTACGATTTATCTAGATAAGTTCAGAAATTTTCCGTGCCCGTTTGGTGTTTAATTAGGCATTTCCGACCTAAGTTTCTATTTTTAGCATTTAATTGCATTTATTTAATTATTTTTGGTATTTATTTAATTATTTATTATTATTAAAAAATTATACCAGGATAGTTGGTGACCGAAATTTGGTGCTGATTGCAATGGTGTGATTGGTTTATTTAATTGAGTGCTAATTTGTAAAAATTGAGTGGTAATTGTAAATTTGGGTATTTATTCCAAAATTGTCGAATTTCGGTATTTTAATTAGAAAATTCCGGACGTTAGTTTTCAACGTCAAAAAATTGTTTGTGCACTATATATATAGTGGGATTTTCGAAAGGGAAGATATTGCAGTTTTGGCTTAGGCCGACTGTGTACCCACACACGATTATTTTTATCGGGTATTTTTAACACGGTAAATTGTTAGCTTGGCGAGCATTATTGTACGTAAGCTTGTGAGAGCATTTATCGTCGGCTTGTGAGAGCATTTATCATCGGCTTGTGTGAGCCTTATTAAACCGTTAGCTTGTGAGAGCAGTATACTATATTAGCCTATGTGAGCAATGATCGTTTATTAGCTTGTGAGAGCAACGGTGTTTATATGTCAGCTTGTGAGAGCAGTATACTATATCAGCTTGTGTGAGCAATGATCGTTTATCAGCTTGTGAGAGCAACGATCTCTATATATCAACTTGTGAGAGCTATGACCATCTATTTTAGCTTGTGTGAGCAGTGATTGTATCAATTGAATTGATAGATGGTGTTGAATTTATAGATGGTATTAATGGTATTGAATTGAGTGGATCGATTGATCGATGGTTTGAATTGAATTGGTTGAGTATATAAATTGTATTGACGTGCAGGAAGGAACTGAGACAAGGTAAGTCCTCTATCTTGTGTGTGCATAGACTGCCTTTAGGCATATTTCCTTCATAGTCGGAGTTTAGGGGGTAAACTTGGTGAGACATTGTCTCACCCCGTCGTGGGCTCAACCTTTTCAGGTCCTTAGATGGCTGTTCTTCCGGAATGTTTTGGCCAGCCCAGAGGGTCACCGAATAGATCTCCTAGATTCCTCTTCCCGAGGGCCAAGAAGCTTGGGTCTACGAACTTGTGAGGACCATCGTCTGGGTCAATGCGGGTCTACCTTAGAGGATACCCCATCAATTCAGAGCATGGTATCGTCACGGGCGAAATGGACCTAGAGAAGGTCCCCTGCAGGATTTTGAGGTCTTAGTGTCGGTGTTAGAGATTTCTTTTGGCAAGGGTACATCTGACCCTCCTGGTGGTGTAGTAGTGGATCCAAGTCCCCAAGATGCCTTGGAGTTTTCGATTGGGGGTTCAAACGCCAAGAGGACTTGTAGACTTTCTACTTGTGTGGACTTCTGTCTTTAGACTAGTATTGTAAATAAACTAGTCAGTTATGTATAAAGGCTTGTTTGGTTGTGCAATTGTGGTCTTACTTTTCTATCCCATATTTGTGTTGTCTGGGGATTTATTTATTCGCTTCCGCATGCACATAAAAATGAATGGGTCGGCGACGCGTCCTGGGACGTCGCAAATTTTATCGACCACCGAGGGATGGGCACATGCTCAAGGATCGGGGTGTGACATCCTCACCCGGAGTGGTATAAGAGCTGGTCAATAGTTGGAGTGATAAGGTGCGATGGTTTATGGGATAGTTAGTAGGAATGACCTTTATTTCATGTTGGTGCACGTCAGTGATAGTTATTTGGTAAATTGTTTATAGGGATTGCTCAGCTTCTAATTCTGTGTGGAATTGAAAAGCAGGTTTCTGTAAGTAATCTTTATATGAGTGATCAGGAGCAGAGGACTCCTAGAAAGTGAACCATTAGATCTGTTACTTGAGGTAGGACGCCGACGAGGGTTGGTGCTCGAGGAGGTCGTGGTCGAGTGCCAGCTCAGTCTACCGCTAGTGAGGTAGCAACGCCTCCTGTTGGTGTTGGGGTAGTAGCCCCTGGTGATCTCAAGATCAAAGGGATCATGCAGGCGCTTGAAGCAATGGGAGCATTGATGGGCAATAAGCCCAGAATCAAGCCGTCGCTATTACCGCCGCCGCTAGAGCTGTTGCTATTGCTGCCGTTGTCGCCGCTGCTGATACTGCCGTTGTAGCCAGACCTGCCGAAGTTCCAGCTAGTAACATAGTTGTGGAAAGGGAGAGACCTACTCACAAGTTGGTAGAACAATTTTTGAAGTTGAACCTGCCGAGGTTCACTAGTGCTGGAGATCCCGAGACTGCATCGCTGTGGATACAGGACCTAGAGAAAGCCTTTGCACTGCTGATGTGCAATAAGGAGGAAAATGTTGTCCTAACAATATACCAGCTGCAGGGTAACGCGAATACTTGGTGGAGGGCCACCAAAGGCACAGTATTCTCTATAGGCGTAGTCCCAGTGTGGAACACTTTCCTCAAAGCCTTCAATGGCAAGTATTTTTTAGATAGCGCCTGAGAACAAAAGATGGAGGAATTTCAACGCCTCCGCCAAGGGATGATGACCGTGGACCAATATGAGGTCAAGTTTGCGAAGCTATCTCAGTATGCTCCAAGACTGGTGGAAGATCCCAAAGATAAAGCTTAGAGGTTTAGGAATGGTCTTCAACTAGAATTGAAGAACCCTCTGGTGCCGCTTGATCTGAAGGACTATAACAAAGTGTATAGTCGGGCCTAGATGATAGAGAGAAGTTTGAGTGAGCAAGCCGCCTCGTTTGGGTTGAGGTTTAGTTCAAATAGAGGCGGAAACCAGTTTGGGAAGAAGCCCATGACCGGAGGAAGGTTCCATGTTCCGCCCAATAGGAAGGGTGGAATTGGAAAGTTAGCGCCAAATTTGAATGGTGCGTGTCACTTCTGTGGAAGGTGACATGGTTCGGTCCCGTGCCATCTTAGGATGGGCGTTTGTTTTGAATGTGGCCAACAGGGTAACATGGCTAGAGACTGTCCCAGAAGGCCGAGGGGACTACCGCAGTTACCGCCGCCACCGCCGATGGGTCAGAATAGAAGGTTTGTGCCGCAGATTGCACAATAGGGAGGAGAGAACAGACCCCTAGTGCAAGGACAAGTGTACGCCATCACGAGAGGACAGGAAGAGGACTCGCCTGATGTGGTTACAGGTACGGTTTCGCTGAACGACCCTGCTGCATATGCTTTATTTGATCCTGGTGCGACTCATTCATTTATAACTGAACAGTTTGTTAAGCTGATTGGATTGAGTCCCGAGTTCTTGGAGTTGATGGTTAGCATATCTATACCGTTAAAGGATAAGGTGTTAGCTGTATTGGGTTATCCTGGTTGCAAGTTAGTGATTGATGAGCGAGAGGGGAAGATAGACTTGTTAGTCTTAGCCACGTATGATTTTGATGTGATAATTAGCATGGACTGGCTCACCAAGCAATGAGCTAAGATGGACTGCTATCATAAAGTGATTCAGTTTAACCCGTTAGTAGGTGAAAATTTTGAGTTTATTGGGAGTCGAGGAGGACCCTCGATTACCTTAATCTCGTCGCTTGAGGCAACCCGTTTGTTAGGGGATTGTCAAGGTTTCCTGGCAACTGTCGTGGATACGATAGTTGAGGAGTTGGAGATTGAAGATATCGCAGTAGTACAAGAATTTCCAGACGTGTTTCCGAAGGAATTGTTAGGCCTACCGCCAGAGAGAGATAGAATTTGTGATTGAGTTAGCACCCGGGACAAAGCCAATCTCTAAGGCTCCTTATCGGAGTGTCGTTGTCTGAGTTGAAGGAACTAAAGGTGCAGATGCAGGAATTGTTGGATAAGGGATTTATACATCCTAGTGCATCATCGTGGGGAACACCAGTTTTGTTCGTAAAGAAGAAATATAGTTCGTTGGGCCTATACATCAATTATTGTCAACTCCATTAGGTGACAATAAAAAATAAGTATTCATTGCCGAGGATCGATGACTTGTTTGACCAGTTACAAGGGGCGTTGATATTTTCAAAGATTGACTTGAGGACAAGGTATCATCAGCTGAGGATCAGAAAAGGAGGACATACCGAAGTCAGCAATGCGTACTCAATACGGCCATTATGAGTTCACTGTAATGCCGTTTGGTTTGACTAACGCCCCAGCTACTTTTATGGATATGATGAACTGAGTGTTTAAAAAATATCTGCATTAGTTTGTGATCGTGTTCATCGACGATATTCTGGTGTATTCGAGAAGTTCTGAGGAGCACGAGAGGCATTTGAGGATAGTATTTCAGACCCTGAGGAATCATGAACTATACGCAAGTTTAGTAAGTGCGAGTTTTGGTTGACTCGTGTAGCATTTCTAGGTCACATGATTTTAGGCGAAGGAATCTTCGTGGACCCGTCCAAGATCGAAGCAGTTGTCAATTGGCCGAGGCCGACTACAGTGACGGAGATCAGAAGCTTTTTGTGTTTGGCATGTTACTATAGAAGGTTCGTGGAAGGATTTTCAGCGTTAGCGTCGCCGTTGACTCGACTACCGAATGAAGAAAAGAAGTTTGTGTGGACAGACAAGTGCGAGCGTAGTTTTCCAAGAGCTTAAGCAAAAGTTGACTACTGCACCTGTGCTGACCATACCCTCTGGTCCTGGAGGATACGAGATCTATGTTGATGCGTCGTTTAGAGGACTTGGTTGCGTGTTAATGCAGCATGGCAGAGTGGTTGCATACGCGTCCCGTCAGTTGAGACCTCATGAGCTGAATTACCCGACGCATGACTTAGAACTCACATGAATCATTTTCACTCTGAAGATTTGGAGACATTATTTGTGTGGAGAAAGATTCCAGATCTTTACTGACCATCAAAGTCTCAAGTATCTATTCTCTTAGAAGGAGTTGAATATGAGACAACATTGTTGGATGATGGAACTTCTGAAGGACTACGATTGTGATATTCTGTATCACCCTAGAAAGGCGAATAGAGTCGTAGATGCTTTGAGTCAGAAGTCTTCAGTGGTTAAGTAATGGATTTTACTCAAGAGAGCTCGAGATTCGGTTTTCAAATTTAAGGTAGGCGACCTTTCGAATCTTATGGTCACTCTCAGAATTGAGCTGGAAGTGCAAATTAGAATCAAGATGCTTTAGTTGACAGACCCAGAGATTCAGAAGATCCTATAAGAGGATACCGATAAGAGAAAGGGTAATTTCCAGATTTCTGAGAACGGAACACTAAGGTTTCGAAGACGATTGTGTGTACCTGACGATGCAGAGCTTAAGGAGGAAATCTTGTTAGAAGATCATCGTAGCAGTTATAGCATTCATCCTGGTAGTACGAAGATGTATCCAAATCTGCGTCAACATTATTGGTGGTTTGGTATGAAGGTGGACATCGCCAAGCATGTCGCCAAGTATCTGACGTGTCAGTAAGTGAAGGCATAACATTGTAAGTCAGGAGGACTTCTGCAACCTCTCGAGATTCCCGAGTGGAAATGGGAGCACATCACAATGGACTTTGTGACAGGCTTACCAAGGAGTTAGAGGTGTAATGATTCCATTTGGGTACTGGTTGACAGACAGATGAAGTTGGCTCACTTCATTGCTGTACGAAAGGACCTTGATTTGGACAGGCATGCTGAGTTGTACGTGCGTCAGATAGTTCGTTTGCGTGGAGTGCCGGTAAAGATTACATCTGACCGAGACCCGAGGTTTACAGCTGCATTTTGGAAAAGTTTGCAGATCGCTTTAGGAACGAAGCTGCAGTATAGTACGGCCTATCATCCTCAGATGGATGGCCAGTCTGAGAGGACGATACAAACCCTCGAAGACATGCTGCGAGCTTACGTGTTAGACTTCAAGGGAAGTGGGACGAACAACTTTGTCGCGACCAATTTTCGGGTGTGCCACCTAGAAATAGGCTAATGGACTACTAAGCCTTTAAGCTTAGCTCGGGCTCTCCCAAGCCCATACCAACTCGCGATTTAAATCCAAATATCTAACATGCAAAAAGGAGTCGCCACTAATCAGTTTACGGTAGGTCGATTAGACACCTAAGTAAAATAATAGGAGAATTATTTCACTTCTACGTACCAGAGATTTTGGGCACGGGGACTTGGTTACACTAGACTATTCTAGTGCCCTTTCGGTACCATTTCTTTTTAATCTTAAAAATATTTTGCAGGCAGCTTGATTTGATTTTAATTTAGCTTCCTAACATGTGAGGTGATCATACATGTGTGCTTACCACCAATTTAACACATCAAGAAAGCAATTAAATAATGCAAAAACATACCTTAAAGCAACGAAAGCATCTGCAATGTTAAATCAGAATTCACATCAACAATCCTAGATATGATTCCTAATTAACAAGCAATCAATTTTTGTTCTCACTTTATTTAATGAAAATCATGACTTATGCAATGCATGTTACTATTCTACATGAAATGACGACATGACCTAAACTATATGACATGAAGAAATGCAATAATTAAATGCAATCTAAATGATCTAATTATAACGACATGCAACGCGATGCAATGACATACCAAATTATTTAAACTAAAATGACATGCTTTATGCAATTTAATATGCAATCTATATGTCACGTGACATTTATTAAATGACTTAATCTAATGACATGAAATTTCTAATTAAATGAACCTAGCAATAATGACTAAATGATGTGCATTTCATGATGACGAGCACATAACTAAAACAGGCATGCAATCTATCCTAGAGAATGAAATGAATTTACTCTAAGACAATTTTTTTGATTTTTCATGAAATTCGAAATTAAGAAAAATGCAAAAAATAACTATCTAGATTAAGATTCTATCCAACTTACATTAAGAATTGGGCTAGGTCAAATCTTAATTCAAATTAGGATGTTATCTTAACTTGAAAGTTTCTAATCTATAATGCAATCTATCTCAAAAGATCTATCTAGACCTAAAATGCAATTTTTATCTAATATGTAATGACGTGCAAAGAATGCCCTAATTCTAATTTTTTTTATTTTATGAAATTCGAAATTAAAATTAAACATGCAATTCAAATAATAATAAAAAACTAACATCATAAATGAATGCACTTTTTTTTCTTTTCTTTTTCATGACTCAAAATAAAATCCCTATTCTAATCATGCAAGATAATTAAAAACAAACCTAATCTTTTTGGATTTTTTCCTTTTACGAAAATAAAACTGACTCAAACATCACGACATCAAATCAAACAAGATAAGATTGATATTTGAAAATTGGCGAACCATATCTCGCGCATGAGATCGGGTTGTCCAATTTCAAAATTAAATCGCGAATCGAATCTCGAGCATGAGATCGGATTGTCGATTTTTGCAAGGGATTGCGAGTCGGATTTCGGGCGCGAAAATCAAACTGACAATCCCTAATTTGAGGGGGCACTTTCATGTTGGAATCTCAATCATACCTTAAAGACTAATTCTAAAAAAAATTCAAACAAAGAGATAAAATATCAAAACCTAAAATAAGATAAAGCAAATCTATCTAATAAATTAAATCTACTAAATCTTCCTAATAAAATAGATCCACACCTTAATTGAATTTTTTCAAAAATCCAAATGGTGAGGTGGACCGCGATGGAGGCTCGGCGGGGCTAAGAACGATGGCTACGATGATGGTTCACCGAGGAATGATCGATGACACGTATTCAGTAATCCGGAGAACGGTGGCCGAATGTCTTCTCACTTGGTCTTCTTTTGCTCCTTGTCTACATGAACGTATTGGAAGCTACTTGGGGAACCACCCTTAAAAAAACTAGCTAGCCACCTGGACGCCTGCAAATAATTGATCGAAGAGTTCAAAGAATTTGAGCCAGGTTTGGTGACATGTTAACCGGAGCCATGCACAATGAAACATAGCGCTGCAAACGCTGCAAGAGGTGAAAAAACAAAAGCTCGGTTGGAGTGGGTGACGCTCGATGGCCTCAGGGCACAACAAAATTATCGATGTTGGTTCGAGCTATCGCGGAATGAGGCAGCGGGCTCGATCGTCATCGCAGATAGTAGCAAGGATGTCGTAGGACGACGTCACGAGGATCTCCTGGGTTTGTTGTGGGGCAGCGAGCGCGGGCAGCAACAACTCGTCGGGACGGTGTCGAGTGGTAACAGGCTCTTCGGGACTGCGAGCAGCGGTAAGTGGACTTGCGGGTTAACCTTGCGATGACGAGCTATGATAGTACACGAGATGGCTCCGGATCTCGTCAACACGTGGACTGGATTCTCGATGTGGGATGATTGGCGGTGTTGTCTCAAGAAAAGAAAGAACACGCTGGAACTTCGTTGGACACGCAAAGAGAGATGAAGACCGAGGAAGATCCGTGATCAAAATTCCCCAAGTCTTCTCTTTTCCCTCTCCACATGATCAGAAAGTGGCCATCCTCTTTATGGTAGAAGACATGTAGTCTCCCTATTTTGGCCGTGAGTATTCTTCAAGCTCTGCACTCACGATTTCTTTTGGTCCATGTGCAGGACTTCTCTGCTTTGTTTCTTGTCTCACGTGTATCTCTACGTACTCTGAGATTTTAATTGCTGACCCCACTCACGTTTTTCTCTTTCTATGCTCTCAATTGTGGCCGTATGTTCAATGTGTGGCCGTCCCGAAACCCTAAGCGAACAAACCTATTTATAGGCCATTGATTAGGTTTTCAATTTTTTCGAATCGATATCCGCAATATTCGTTTTGTTGAACGCAATATCGCTTGCTCTATCCGAAAACAATTCATCATATCTCGAACAAAAAATTCGAATTTCTAATTTTTCACGAGATAATCTTTCAATCATTAAAAAACATGGGCTTGGGCCAACTTGCTCGCTTCATGGGCCTAGCCCATCTAATTTGAACCCATCCGCCACCGGTCCAATAAAATGCAAATAATGCAAATAACAAAATAAATGCAACCTAAATCTATATGCTATGCAATTAAATTATAAAATAAAATTAACCCCTAATGACTAAATGAGCCGCCAAAATTTAGGTGTCAACAAACTTCATATTGTCGAGTTTGCCTACAACAACAGCTACCAACAGAGCATTCAGATGGCTCCTTTCGAAGCGTTGTATGGCAAAGTGTGCAGAACACCAATTTATTGGGATGAGGTCGGAGAACGAAAGATCACAGGCCCAGAGTTAGTCTAGCAGTCAGTGGACGCGATGGTAACTATCAGAGACAGATTAAAGACTGCTCAAAGCCGCCAGAAAAGGTACGTAGACAAGAGACCATTGGAATTTCAAATTGGTGAGCACGTCTTTCTGAAGGTGTCACCGATGAGGGGTACTTCGCGCTTCGGGAAGAAAGGGAAATTGAGTCCGAGGTACGTAGGTATTTTTGAGATTCTAGAAAGGATAGGGACTCTAGTGTATCATCTTGCATTGCCACCGAGGTTAGCACAAGTGCATGACATCTTTCACGTGTCGATGTTGAGGAAATATAAACCTGACCCGACACACGTGCTAAATTTTGAAGAGTTAGACGTGGACGACAGACTGTCATACGTGGAAAGACCGGTTTAGATTGTGGATCGAAAAGAACAGATTCTACACACCAAGACGATTCTGGTTGTTAAAGTGGCCTGGCAACACCACGTCACAGAAGGAACAACCCGGGAAAGTCAAGATTCAATGAGACGATTGTACCACCACCTTTTTGTTTAAAGATTTGTAATGGTTTAAATTTAGAGGACGAAATTTTTATAAGATTGGAAGAGTTGTGACATCTTGAATTTTAGGTTATGTTTTCAATTGAATGAATCGGGCTTTTCATCAACGCGCCTATAGTTCTATTTTCTAAGTTGATCATTCACGAGATAACTAGTCTATTTGGTGAAGCTGTTAAGGAATTTTAACGCAATAGACTTGAGAATTCGATCAGGAATCGACTGCTCGACCGTGCTACTCTGCAAGGGTCATTACGGCACAGTAAAAAATCGACCAGAGATTAGAGATAGGTCGGTTCGACTGAGATATGTGATTAAAGTGTGGGTGATTCCTCTTGATTGCAAAATTTTCGTCGATCGACACTAGACCAATTTTTCTGTCATTTTGGTACCTTGTGCCTATTTGAAACTTCGAGATTTACACAACAACCGAGAGTCGCCAATGTGTCGAAGATGTATATTGCGGCTCGAAAATAATCGACCATGGGTCAATTGCACTTAGAATTCCTAAAAGCTACCCGGTAGGCTAGATCACGCTAAAGTCGCGCTAGATTGAAATTAACCGCAAATTTGAACTCGATTTCAGAAATTGAAAGTTCTGTTTCACGATTCATTTTAGGACTGTCGACTCATCCTCCGAAGATTTTTCTGCAAACCGAGATTTTTAGCGAAATTACAAAGTAAGGCCGTTTTTGATCGGAAAATTCAGAGGATTGTTCTTGATCGTGTTTTTGGGATTCAAGTGAGTTCAATGGGTGAGGAAAAATGTTAATTTGGTCAAGGACATCTTGGTTGGATTTATGGGGACCGAATTAGGCTCAATTGGAGAGGAATTGAACTTAATTTGGGGGAAATGTGTTCAAAGTCATAGGCCATGGTTCCCTTAACATTTTGGATCACTTGGGATTGGTTCCAGAGAGATTTTTGTGCACCAAATTGGCTGAGGAAGACAGCCAATTGAGGTGGGGCCTTGCTAAGGGACAAAGAGATGAGAATAGAAGACTTTTGTGGCCATTGGGTCCCTCCAAGCCTTCAACCACTTCTTCTTTTTCAGCAGACTTGCTTTCTCCATTAGAGGTGTTTTGAAGCTCCAAAATTTGCAGAGAAATCAGCCAAGCTCCCCCCTAACTTGTCGCACGCCCGTCGGACCTCCTGCCGCCACAGCACGCCGCCGTGAGTCGCACGCCAACCCGCGCCCGTCCACCGCTCGTTTCGCCTCCAGCTCGCTGTCCCACGAGCCCAGCTCGTGTCCGAGCCTCCTTGGTTGTTGCTAGAGCTCCCCTGGCTGCTGTCCTGCAGCCGTCGTTGCCCCTGCTTGCCCGCTACAGGCTTGTCCGCCTGCCTTGCCGTTTCTGGCCCAAGCTAAGCCCTTTCTAGCTTACTCAACCCAGCAACGAGAGCCGAAGACCAGCAAGGGTCTTTGGGATTTGTGGCCCATTTTAGGCCTCTTCCGGGCCTTGTCGGGTGTCGTCACTAGGAGGTTTATTGTTTGTCTCTGCGTCGCCGTCGCCGTCGCTGTGGACTCACCGGATTGCAAAATCGGTAAGTTTACTCACTAAACTCTGCTTAGGAGTTAATGATGCTTAAGGGTTGATTAGTTTAGGCTAAGTATGGTTTAGGTGGTTAGTTAGAACGGATAAGCGATTTAATTATTCGATTTTGCATGTTAAGTGGTTAGAGCAGTTTAATTAGAGACTTGATAAGTTGTACTATTTATCTAGATAGGTTCAGAAATTTTTCGGGCCCGTTTCGGTGTTTAATTAGGCATTTCCAGCCTAACTTTTTATTTTTGGCATTTAATTATATTTATTTAATTATTTTTGGTATTTAATTAATTATTTATTATTTTACGGAAATTATATCGGGATAGTCGGTGACTAGAATTTGGTGCTGATTGCAATGGTGTGCTTGGTTTATTTAATTGAGTGCTAATTTGTGCAAATTGAGTGGTAATTGTAAATTTGGATACTTATTCCAAAATTGTGGAATTTCGGTATTTTAATTAGAAAATACCGAGCGTCAGTTTTCTATGTTGAAAATGTGTTTGTGCACTATATATATAGTGGGATTTTCAAAAAGAAAGATATTGTATTTTTGGCTTAGGTCGACTGTGTACCCATACAAAATTTTTTTTATCTGGTATTTTTAACACGGTAAATTGTTAACTTATTCGAGCATTATTGTACGTTAGCTTATGGGAGCATTTATTGTTAGCTTGTGCGAGCCTTATTAAATCGTTAGCTTGTGAGAGTAGTATACTATATCAGCCTATGTGATCAATGATTGTTTATCAGCTTGTGAGAGTAACGAAATCTATATATCAGCTTGTGAGAGCAATATACTATATCAGCTTGTGTGAGCAATGATCGTTTATTAGCTCGTGAGAGCAACGATCTCTATATATCGGCTTGTGAGAGCTATGACCATTTATTTCAGCTTGTGTGAGCAGTGATTGTATCAATTGAATTGATAGATGGTGCAAAATTTATAGATGGTATTGATTGATAGATGGTATTGATGGTATCAAATTGAGTGGATCGATTGATCGATGGTTTGAATTGAATTGGTTGAGTATATGAACTATATTGACGTACAGGAAGGAACTGAGGCAAGGTAAGTCATCTGTCTTGTGTGTGCATAGGCTACCTTTAGGCATATTTCCTTCCTAGTTGGAGTTTAGGGGGTGAACTTGCTGAGACATTGTCTCATCCTGTCGTGGGCTTAACCTTTTCAGGTTCTTAGATGGCTGTTCCTCTGGAACGTTTTGGCCAGCCCAAGAGGGTCACCAAACAGATCTCCTATATTCCACTTCCCAGGGGCCAAGGAGCCTAGCTCTACCAACTCGTGAGGACCATCATATGGGTCAATGCGAGTCTACCTCAGAGGGTACCCCACCAATTTAGATCATGGTATCGTCGCGGGCGAAATGGACCTAGAGAAGGTCCCTTGCAGGATTTTGAGGTCCTAGTGTCGGTGTTAGAGATTGCTTTTGGTGAGGGTACAACTGACCCTCCTAGTGGTGCAGTAGTGGATCCAAGTCCCTAGGAAGCCTCGGAGTTTTCAGTTGGGGATTCAAACACCTAGAGGACTTGTAGACTTTCTGCTTGTGTGGACTTCTGTCTTTAGACTAGTATTGTAAATAAACTAGTCAGCTGTGTATAAAGGCTTGTTTGGTTGTGCAATTATGGTCCCGCTTTTCTATCCCATCTTTGTGTTGTCTGGGAATTTATTTATTCACTTCCACATGCGTATTAAAATGAATGGGTTGGCGACGCGTCCTAGGACGTCGCAAATTTAATTGACCACCGAGGGATGGGCAAGTGCTCGAGGATCAGGGCATGACATCAAATGCTTTCATCCCTTGTGAGCACCGCGTGATAGCAAGGATATTTTACGGTGTCAATAAAGAGAAAGAAGAATCAAGAAAAAACAATAGAAAAGCAAACCACGCAAGAGAAAGAAAGCATTTCGGGTCAAGTTAGTTGGGGACATCTTAACAGGTTGGATTCACATCGTTCCGAACTGCTTGGGAAGAATTCCAAAGCTTTAATTCATCTAATTGAATAAGTTTTGTTGCTAAGCTATAATTTCAATTCAGTTTGGGTTGTAAGTTGCTGGGTTGATTTAACGGGTTATTGAGATATGAAATCATGTTGTAATGAAATTTTAAGGTGCTTTGAAACCGTTAGATTTTACAAGAGTCGATTTGAGATTACTATTTAGTTGAGGTAAAATATTGAAAAATGTTGCCAACCATTGGAATTGGATTCAAGCTATTGTGTTTGGCACCGATTTTCGTCCATCTTTGTCACACCCCTGCCCCACTTTTGGCATGAGAGCATGACCCAGCGGGTTAGTATCGACGCCCCAGGCAATGTCGAACGTCCTGAAAGTCTTTTATCTTTAGTTAAGCACATAATGAAGTGATCATAAACAATTCTCATACAAATAAACATGAAAGCCGGGCAAGACATATGCAAGCCAAGCAAATAAAAGTAACATATTCATATACTTATTCACTTATCAAAAGCTATTTTGATTACATGCCCATCCTAGTCCTGGGCTACTTATTTTTGTTTCCATATATAGTTAATCAAAAGACTGAGGTAGCCTAACTCCTCTACCGAGTTGCTCCCAAAAATGGCCCCCATGCTAGGTTCATTGCCTTCTTGGACCCATAAGGTAGTAGTTTTCTTTCGATAAGTGACGTCCCATTCTAAGTCTACTATGCTTGTCACGGTGGTAGTCATATCAATAGGGAGGTCTGGATAGGTGGGCAGTGGGATTGGTTCACCTTTCACTAAGGGTGTGCAACTGAACCGGGTATACCTAGGAACCGGACCGGCCCATCCGAAAAACAAGGTCGAGAACCGATTCCCATTGAAATCATTTCGGGAACCCGTTCCCAAAATTTGGAACCGGTTTAAACCGGTCCGGAAACCGGTTCCAATTAATTACCCACTCAGGAACTGGTTCCCGGACCAGTTTGGGAACCGGTTTTGTAAGTATAGGTCCAAAACCCTATTTTTTCCCCTTATTTCTATTCTTACTCTAGCAATCACACAACATTTTTCCTCTTGGCTCTCTCAAATATGCACGGCACTCTTCCTTCATTGTTCTTCTTCCTCACTTGCTTCCCTCCCTCATCAGATCCTTCTCGCATCGTTCGACGGACATACGGTGTTCATCGCCACCAAATTCTTGTGTACCATGTGAATTGGCTTGTCTAATTTCTCTTTTGTAGGAGGAGTTATACTTGCATAAATGAGTAGCTTCATGTAGTAGTTGTGGGAATAAGATTAATATTAGACCCATGTTTGTTGCTAATTCTTTGCCTTATGATTTTATTTATTATAATTAGCCTCGTGGATCCTTAATTTTTTATTTAGTTAAAAAGTTCATGTATTTATTCATTACAAGTGCTTAATGTTTCGTTACAAATTAGGAGGATTACGTTATTTTCTCGCTTGTTAATATAAAATTAGAAGTCGTATAGGATATTGGGAGATTGCAAAATAGGTTCCAGTGGAAACATGGTTAACCTTGGAACCGGACCGGAAAAACAGGGTGGGTTGGGTACATGGTCTAATACAAACAGGATCAAATACAGGGTCTAGAAAAGGGGAATCAATTATAACAAGGTCGGGTACAGGGTCCAAGTTTAGACTCTACCCACCTTGGACCCGATCACCCCTACCTTTCACACACCTAAAATTGTGAGAACAACAAGAGTAAGTCGATGACTCAATAAGTAGAAATCCCTAATTCTCCTATAGGAGGAGATCTCGCCATCGATTGTCGAATACAAGATCACCACCCACTTGTCAATGGTAAATCAATAGCAAGGTTCATGCCTTGCCTTGCTTATACATATGAAAGGCTCTTGACCATCTATGTGCTTTCAAGATTCAAAGACAAGGAATTAGTGCATATGAACAAGCTTTCCAAAGATCCGTGGCTTGTGATAATTTCGGTCACGAAAAGGGATGCACGCATCTCGTGAAACTCATTCAAGCACTAAGTGACGCAATTTAAACATATGCTCAAATTGATACAAGGACTTAACAATACATAACAAACAAACCCAGTTTTTGCAAGCATCGTACATGGACTTTGATTTTTTTTTTTTTTTTTTTTTCAGTATCATATTAGTTGAAATTGATCGACTCTTCCGGTTACAACTTGGCATCGGTCCTCCCCTTGGCAACCGGCATCGTCCTGATCTCATTATTAGGACGGCATCTAGGGCGACCCCCAGGCATAGGCCTCACTCGGGCCGGCATCGTCTATGATCTCAATATCAGGATGGCATTCGGGGCTTTACCCCAAGCAACGACCCAACACCCCCAGTGTTGGCATATAAGTCCATTGTGTGTCCATGTATTTCAAGTATCAACCGATTCATGTTATGTTTAAACTTTTAGCCGAATGAAAGGCTTGAAGGCGTGCCATGTAAGGTGAACTAATGAACAACTTTTGTGTTTTATTAAATCAAACTCATGCTGGATGCGATTTGGGCTTGTGACCTTGACTTGGAACCATTTGCTCAGGCTTTAGCATTGTCCGTAGTCACCGAGACCTCTCCTCGACATTTCGGTGTGCTCGACGCCTATGCGGGATCATGAACTTACTTAATGTAATAACAAGCAATAAAAACACAACAAGCATAACAATACAAAGCCAACACAAGCAAACGATGACATGATCCTAAAATCGATTAGCGTAGCACATCGCCCTATCGAAGAGTTATGAAAATCTACTTATTACTTTTTGGACTTCGCTCCAAGATGCTTCTTTGATTGTCGGTCGGCGTCCAGGGCAGCTTGGAAGAGAAGGATGTGAAAGAGAGTAGAGGAAGGGAGAGGAAATGAGAGAATGGTTCATCCTTAAAATGTGAGGATGCCTTCTCCTATTTATAGGCCTCTTCTTCTTTGATTTTTATGCAAACTCATGATTACGCCTAAATGACGAGTTGGCCTATCTATCTTCCCAAGTTGGCGCCTAGGTCCTTTGGTGTTGGCTTGTGATTGGTCCACCTATTTGCTTGTTCTCCAAGGCTCACTCTAGGCTCATTGTTGCCTATGGTGCCTAATGGACACATAAGCCCATTTTATGTCTAATGTTTTCTTCTAATTGATTGGTCTTTACCTTGTTCACCAAGGCTACAATTTAGGGCCATCATAACCTAAGATTCACCTAAGATTTTAGGGGACACTTAAGTAGGTGACTCACCTCTCTCATTAATTACCAAGATTTCATGCAATCATTAGGCTTAGATGTGTTCACATTAGCCAACTTGCTCTCCAAGTTTCTTCTCTTTAACACATTAAGGTCCAAAAACATTTAATGCATTCTTATCTTCAAGTCAAGAAGACTCTAGACTGGCTTTCTCCTCAAGTTAGGTGTGCAACCCCCTTGCCCTCCAAGTTGGGCGTGTGGTTCTCCCATTACAAGGCGAAAATAGTTTTGAGCAACTTTCAAAATTAGTACCATTACCTTATCAAACGGGCTTAAATAATTATAAAATTTTAATATGTTGTAGAAAAGATCTTAGAAAACTTTTTTCATGAAAGAATCCAAGCCAAATTCATTTTGTTGGAAGTGCAAAAATCATTGAACACAAGCCAAAAATTCATCCGTCGAGCAGATTCAATGGTTAGAGAGAGAGAGAGAGAGAGAGAGAGAGAGAGAGAGAGAGAGAGAGACTCATTCGAAATCCAAATATTCACATTTTTTTTTTTTTTAAATTTTAATTTATTGTAGATATGGATGTCATTTAAAAATTTTGTGAAGGAAGCATGTCCAAATTTGAAAAGGAAGATTTTATAAAAATTCGAGAAAGCAACTTGGTTACCATTTTATTGTACTGGGCAGGTTCTATACGGTAATTGATTAGGCCTTCGTTCAAGCCATTTTACCTTAGAAAAATCTGAAATTGAAGTATGTTATAGATTAAGATGTTTTGAACAACTTTTATGAAGGAAGTTTCTCCAAATTTGAAGTAAAAAGAGCTTTATAAACTTGGATAGTAGAAAAGGTCTAGCAGTTTCGAAAAACTGGAAAGTCAAAACCTATGAACCTCAAGGTGGCAAGTCTATGGGGGAAGAGGTGGCACTCTACTTAGCTTGCAAGATCACTTGCTATCATTTCCTTAAGTCATGAGTCACCCTCCCTTCATTAATTACTTGTGACACATAAGCCTCCACACTTATCATCCTCATTTAATGCTTTTTCACACTTGTTCACACTTATTTTCTAGAAAGGTTTGACTAATCTAAGGCCTATCTAACCTAGCCTCCTAGTTGGGACCAAAATAAGGGTCGAAATCGAGGATGTTACGATCTTTGCCATCTTTTGGGTTGAAGGCGAATTCATCTTCTAAGCATGTCTAGTCTTCTATCACTTCAAACTCACTTGAAACGGACATTGGTTGAGTTTAAACATACCGTTTTAAATTCAATGCTTAAGCTGCCAAAATATAGTGGGCAACAATAGTTGGTATACTCTGTGTGAGGTTTTCATAGGCCCGTCAAAATGGTTTTGTTACGGAATAAACTTAATTTAGTCACATCTTAGTTAAGGTGGTTATCTACTTGATTTTGATATCCATTTCTTACTTAATTTATAGGATTTCAAGTGTACCGCTTGAGATAACTTTCATCATGTGATTTTGCTATTTTAGGTGAGCAGTGCTTATCCCTTCTATGATTGTAAACTCATGTCTTGAAAATAATATAAATTAGATATCTTATAAATTACGAAAGAGGCATCACACGGTATGAAATTTCTTAAAATGAAAAAGTGATGTTTAGCACGTATTTGTTGCATAAAGCTGAATTGGGCATTTACTATCCTTTTGAGTATTTAAAATAACATAGTAAGGTATCTCTTGAAATAGTTTTGAAGTTAATCACTTGTGAAATGGTTTGAGAGATGCTAGGTGAAATATATAATTCTTGTCGCAACCTATCCCTTTCTTGCGACCCAACCTCACGTTTCACATCCCTTGATGGGGGAAGAAAAGAAATATAAGATTTAGGGGTACTTGACCATAGAAGCTCTCTCATGGTATGTGTCCTAAAAGATGTCATCACTTCATCTTTCGAGATCGACCATGTGGGTTTGCTCAATTAAGGTCGTGAGCTCTTCTAAACTTGTACCTCGTGTGATAGCAAAGGTTGTTATGACCCTACCTCGACATCACGGCACATTGTGATCGATGGTTTTAAGGTCGAAAGGAAACCAGGCGTTGAGATGAGCTTGAGGGTATTCTTACCATGGTAACTCTCTCGATAGTACACTCATCTATAAGGATGACATCACTTCATCTTTTAGAATGATTTCCACATCAAGTATGCTAAACTAAGGTGAATCTCATCAAGACTCATACCCCTGACGACAGATTGATTCATTATCTATGAGTTGTTCAAGACAATTTAGATTAAAGTTAAGAGTCGCCACTAACCTTGTTTGTGGGAGTCGATTAAAAAACCCAATTAAGGGTTAGGAGTGATCTCTCGATATCTACGCAACCAAAGATTCTAAGGTTTGCAGACTTTGGTTATGCCAACATTTCTATTAGTGCCCTTTCGGTACTTAATAATTTGTTGTGTTTCCTAAGGTGCTCATGCGTGTCTTTTTACTTTTTCTTGTCAATGAAACTAAATAAACGATCATACGTAGATGATCAATTTCATGCAATTCTATTTCTATTAAAAGGAATGAAGGAAAATCACCGATTGAATTTAATGATGGTGCAATAAGTAAACATCCAAAGTAGTTTAAGGAAGTCTAACATGCAATCCTAAATACAAATTAAATCGAAGGAAATAAGCCCACAGCTCGTGGGTATTTATATAGCACTATACAACCCGAAACATATATTGGGGAACAAATGACACAAAAACATGGTCGGATTTGACATGGACCGCTCGTCATCTTCATGTTTTGATAGGCGTCCACCTCCATGGATCTATTCTAAGCATAATCTAATGCTAATACTAGGTACATACAATGTGAAATAAACAATTGTCATTACGAACATACAAAAACAATCACGATCACAAAACAAATAGGGACAATCAAGAAACTAAGGTAGTATGAATAATCAATCAAGTTTGGCCTTGGGGTTGGCCTTTGTGATTCATGTGATGATCCCTCTAGGATGCCTATCCCAATTCATTTTTTAAGAATTATAGCTATTGGTCATCATTTATGTTCTCACGTGGTAATCAATGCTAATAAGCCCTTAAAGCAAGTTCTAAGTATGACCCAAATGTATCCCCACGAGATCATGTATCGCACCTATGCATACATCTAACAATCACATGCATAGTGGAAAGTAAACACACAAGCAAGCCCTCAGGCCTTGGTTCTCAATCAATTAAGCAATTTCAGTGAGCTAACATTGGATCACTTATTCAATCAACAAGCGCTAGACACAATCACACGTGTTTAACAAAAAATGAACATACCAAAAACCACTGGGTTCAAGTGATGCTCAAAAACCATTTAAAGAACAATCAGACAGTAGATTATAAGGAAAATTACAAGTGGCTTAATAAAGTTGTATCATGGCTATGGAACACATTTAATCATCAAGGCTAACTCAAGTGCATCTACGTGCACATTGATTGAGCTTCGCAGACGCCCTAAATCTGGTCCAAACCTAGAAAACACCAATGCCACGCCAAAATATGATTTGGAAATTTGGAATACAAAACATAGCATATGGATTTTGAAAATTTTGTACATGAGCATCATCTTGAATGAAAATCAAGTTCAAATCAATTAGAACCTAAATTTTCAGATTGATTTCACAACATCCAAAAGGTCTGAAAAGCATGGTAAATTGCTTTTTATTTTTGAAGAATTTTTGTGTATGAAGTTCAGGAGGTAAGGATCGAAACTTGTGAAGACAAATGATCTCAATTTAGCATGCACAATCTTCTGACAAATCCTAGAATGAAATCACAATAGAGAATCACAACAGAAATCATCGAACAAGGCAAATGTGATCAAAGTAATTGGAGAGGAACCCATGGATAATTGGCCCTAAGAAAATTATAGAACATTAAACATATCGTGAGGAACAACTTTCATTAAGATAATTTTCTAAGGTGAACTACGTAAAACTTTATAAAAATTCAAGACCACATAGCATTGCATTAGAAATGTAATAGGACAACAAGGTATCATGGTAGATCAATGAAGGATTTTTCCTAGTAAACAAAGTCTAAAAACTTTGAAATTTCATCGCAATATAGACATGAGAAAGATGAACAATTTGTTGAGGACCTGACCTCATAATCCCTACCGAAAAATTCATACAAAAATAATAATTGGATTAACTCGACAAGAACAAAACATGCATTCCGAATTTCACTAAAAATAGATTTCAAGTCAAACTTGACAAAAATAGAAAACAAGTCAAATGACATACAAATGATGCAAAATTAGTGCCATTGGAAAGATTAAGAATGCCATAAGACTTTCTAAGAGATGTTGAGTTCAATTTGGGTCAAAGTCATGGTCGAATAGTGATAATTGCAAAAGCGTACAAATCAACAATAAGCAAGTCAAAAAATGATGCAGGATAATTGGCTTATTAAGCTACCTGAATAATGCATAAAAAATGTGAAATTCACACATGACCTAGAGCTAAATGCGACAATCAAATTTGTTTAAGATATTTAACTCTAAATCTATGTGCAAAAAGTCACACAATTTCATTAACATTGATAGGTGACCTGCCATAAGGACAAAATGCATGACAATTTTTGTTATAATATGTCAACTTGGTGCATGGTTTTCACATGGTAAACAATTTTCAAATGGGGCATGCTATATATCATTACGAAGCTTGCGATATGCTCTTGATATACATAGACGACTTCTTGTGCTAATTTAGCTCTTAAGGAGCCTAAATGAAGATGTTTTCATAGGTTCATGATCAACCTTAATCACAACAAGGGTAGCATAGAACATGAGTCATTTTCAATTATTTAACGACATGATAAAATCCTATGAAAATTCCTACATGTAGAATGTAATGTTGTGGTTATTTTCCATGAAGACACCTAAGCCTAGTTTGATTCACACTAACCTACACAAAAATGACAAAACAAGACAATGCAATCAACATCACAAAATGCAGCAGCATGAACATGTTTTCATACACGAGACTAACCTAGTAAATGATGATCATTTGGCATGAATTATATCTAGTTAGAAAGCTTATATGCATACTACAACTCTCATGAAGGATGCAAATCTAATTGGACACATTCAAGACCTCATTTCAGAGCAAATATGAGTCGGACTCAAATAGGGCAAATTGACCTATGGACGATTTTTCAAGGTTTTGCCTAATCAAATCTACTCCAAAAATTTTGAAAAAAAAAGATATAATACGACGAACACATTTTCATAACTTCTATAGAGAAACAATCTCCAAAATCTCACCACCGTCTGCGGTGGCCCAGTTGGATAAGGCTCTCCAGTGAAGCTAACGAAAGTGGAGGGGGTCGAATCCCGCTGGCCGCACGGAGTTTTAAGCGCGACGTCGGGGTGGTGGGTCCTCTGCTAGCGTCGCCCCAGGGTTTACCCGCCGACTACCGGCTGTACGGGATTCCCTGAGTATAAAAAAAAAAAAAAATCTCCAAAATCTCAGCATAGAAGTCAGTAGAAAATTAGCAAACAAATAGTACGTCCGAACATCAGAACACCAGAACATTACACAAACTAGTAGAATCATCCAAATTCCGAGATGAAATTCAAGTATCAAACGAACTCCGCTCGGAACCTATGACCTATTAAATTGAAGCTCATCGAACATAGATCATACGTCTAGAACAACTCGACGCTAAATAATGAGGTTTGCAGAACAAGGTAAATTATGTTCAAACTCATCTTCAATCAACACAACATCAATGCATATTATCATATCACATTCAAATCTTTGGATCCAAGCATAATAAATGATCCTAGGCTCAAATCCTAACCCTGATTGACTATTTCTATCTCACCTCATCAGATTCAAGTTTTGGTTTATTACCTTTTCCGATTTCTATAAATCAAACACGAATGATTAATGATCAAAGTTCCAGATAATCTCAAAAGTTGGAGGATCACCAAAAGGACGCCATGGATTGTTGGAGTCGATCAGATTAAGGTCAATTGAATCAGATCATGCTTGAATAGAACTGGTTCAGTTTGGACCGGTTTGGACCTCCGATGGAAGATCAGCCGTTTGGATGTTCACCGGTAGACATCTAGCCTAGCTCCAGCTACATCAACCTTAAGGACTGACTAGCGGAGCTAGTTGAGGTGGTTGGAGGGCTTGAAGACCATCGCCGTGAGGAAGATCGATGTATAGGCCAGTCTTTGGTTGAGAACAATAGTGGGGGGACGCCGATTGCGAGCAAGAGAGGGGAAGAGAGAGAGAGAGAGTGTGTGGGAAACAGAAGAGAGAGAGTTTGAGAGAAAAATTTCTATGTAGATCTAAAATCTCGTAAAATGAACCCCTATGGTTTTTAGAGGGAAAATCCTCATATAATCTCCATCTGAGATCAAATCTCGACCGTTGGTTCAATCCAATGGTGGAAACTTGATCGAATGGCCTAATTAAGCTCATTAGAATGGATCTCACGATCATTCGAATGGCGTTGACACGCCAAAATCGAAAGTTTAAACCGAATTTGCGATTGAGGACCAATTAGGGCAATGTTGTAATTTCACGAAATCCACGAGTATTTTCGTAAAATCTAAAAAATTGAAGGGCATAGGGGTAAAATACACATGATGAAGAACTCACGGGTGGTTGTCGACCACCAGTAGCTAGCCGATGGAGGGCCAAACCATCCTCCTCCGCGGATGGCCGATCGGACCGGCTCAAGCCGATTTAATTGGCTTTTGGTGACTTGGGTTGCTGGTCCTAAGGGGCTTATTATTATTATTATTGTTGTTGTTGTTGTTGTTGTTGTTGTTGTTGTTGTTGTTGTTGTTGTTGTTACGTGCTTATCATAAAAAATAGTGGACATACGCCATGGGTACACATAATTAGACATTACAGTCTGATTAACCAAATGGGACAATTCCATGTAATTTCTTGATCAAAATCACGAATTAATCGAAATTGAATTCAACTAATATCACGAGACACCTATTTGATTAATTGCCCATGCTTAGGATAACCTATTGTATCCAAATTGACTTCAAATTGATGTCATGACTCTTACGATAAAAAAAATTGAGGTTGTGAAATTGAACCTTGATTCACAACATTAAACCTTAGTCTCAAATGGGTCAACTTGAATTTCTTTAATTGAAGCTTGTTAGCTTGGTTTTCCTATACTCAAGAGGGTTGAATTCATCAAATAGAAAAATTCCCAAGTGAATGTCTTAAAATGGATGCTGAATTCGTACTTATTTCAAGAAAATGAGTGGAAGGAAAGTGTTCATTTGTAAATCATGAAGAATTGATTCAGACCCCCTAATTAGGGTTGAAAGGGGCAATTCGCATTTCAACACAACCGTTCTTGAAATTGAATGAATGAGTGAATGAGTAATAGTCCTTAGATCAAATGTCGTAAAAGGAATAAAGCCTAATAATGACTAAAATGAAAGTAATATTATTTTTGGCCGATTTTGAACTTAAAATCGAAAAATTCGGAAAATAAGGTTCTTAATTGATTTTCACAAAATTTTTGATGTTGGAGTCAAATTGAAACTAAAATGAAGTATTTTGCAGATTTTTGATTTTTTAAATTTTTTTGGATAAAGGTTCCCAAAATGTTGATTTTTAAATCAAATCTTTGAAATTCTTTGGGTGTCGCACCACGGGTGATCTTGCTATCTTCTGGGCCACAAGATGCAACTTAGCTTGGCACAACAACTCATGGTCGGAAAACCTTCAATGTGCCATCAATTACCTTTCAAGAGATACCTTCCACAAATCTCTTGCTCAGTTCGCTTTTAGAGCTTTATGCAACATTATCTAGAAGGAAAGGAATAACATCCTCTTCCGTGATCGTAAACCTTCTTTGTTGACTCTCAAAAAGCGCTTGGACAAGGTTGTCAGGGACAAAACCTTCTTTGTTGACCATCAAGTCCCAGACACCCCCATCAATAGGAGGATGCAACAATGCTGGAATTTTAGTCCTTCTATCTTTTTAGCCTGAGCTATTTGCCTGTGGGTCCTCCTCTTCGATAAAGGTGTTAGATTTTCTCTGGAACTTGCTTGAGTGTTGCTGGCGTCTAGGGGCTATTTCCAGCTTTTCTCGTCAGAGGTCCTTTCGGGGTGGAGGGTTTCATGACGATGGGGACTATGTCCAATTCTTTGGGTTTGCCGCTAGTTTGTTGCTGGTGCTGCTACAAGGGCTGTTGCTGTGTTGGCTGTAATGCCTCCCATTTTTGTTCCCCTTTGTTTGCTGCTGCCTTTTGGCCGCTTGCTATAGCTGGTTGGCTATTTGGTTACCTTTGTTTGGCTGTTTTAGTTTCCTTTTCTCGGCACCCTTCCACTCGTTTTGACATGTCTGTCCTTATGAGTGTAAGTTTTTGGTGTCGACCCCCCTATTTTTGTATAGTTTGTGGTTTAAAGTCAATATATTACTTACCTCACCCAAAAAAAAAAACTTGGTTAAAGTGAAATTAAGACCATCTATGATCTTTTTGTACAAAAAACCAACTTTTGACCCAAGGTTGACTTTTTGGGTTTTCAATGAAAATGAATAGGAAACCGTTTAAAAATGACAAAGCAATAGAAAGAAGTGGAAAACGACACTTTTTGATCGAGAAACGGGCCTCGTCGTGATTGGAGATGCCAATTTTGATTTTTACTATTTAGTGATGCGTTGGCTAAAAATCAGATGTCAACACCCTTTCACGGGAAGGGAACCATTAGGTTTAAGGGGATTGTCAACTTCGGGTGATCAATTTTCCATTGACTTGGGCTCTCCCAAGCCCATACCTTGCACGACATCAGACGTTCAAAATTTTAATCAATTAAGCCTATGCAAATTTTGACTAAAGAGACACTACAAGTGTCGTGACCTAATCTTGGGTACACCACCTAGGGTTTGGTTAATGGACTACTAAGCCTAGACTTAGCTCAGACTCTCTAAAGCCCATACCAATTCACAACTTAGGTTCAATTTCTTAACATGCAAATGATTTTACAATTAGGAGTCGCCACTAATTTTTTATTTGGTGGGTCAATTAGAAACCCAAGTAAAGTAATGGGGGATGTTACGACCCCAACTTCATCTCTAGTGTCACAAGTGATGAGGGTTATTTTCACGATGTCCCAGGCATGTCATCGTCCTGTTCTTTTTATATTTTCATTAAGCACATGCGGAAGTGTACATACAACACCCAAACAACAAAAAGCAATCAGGAAAAAAACCATTTAAAAATATACAATTACATCAGTTACATTTACAAGCCCTTTTGTCATGGGTCGTTATATTTACAACCATCATAAGCTCTATGCTAAAAAAATGCCGGGGTAAATCTTAGCTCCCCTATCGAGACTGCAACTCCTCCATACCTACAATTCTCAAAAAACAATGGGGTGAGTCATGGACTCAATAAGTAAAACCCACTAATTTCTAGGTAGGAGGATGCATTGCCTATCAACAAGCATATAACTCATCCAAAACATTAGTCAATGACAGATCAATAGCAAAACAAAAGTTTTGTCTTGGATGAAACATGAGGAATCCTCAATCAACAGTATAGAAGCATAAACTAATATTCACCCATATCATGAGGAACTCACGTCTCACTCAATATTATACAAGCATAAACAAGATCCATTCCATAGTATGAGGAACTCATGCCTCACTCAATAATATGCAAGCATAACCAAAATCTCTTTCATAACACGAAGAACTCATGCACATGAGGTTCATTTATTAATAGCTGAAATCTATCGACTCTTCCGAAATCCACCGGGCATCTAAAATCTATCAGGCAACATCCTTTAATCCAAGGGTGACGGCTAGAATTATTACAACATCCTGTCCTTTTGACGAGGCATCCCCTTAGCGTGAGGGCATCCCGTTGGCAAGGGGGCATCGTCGTCGAATCAATCGGTCGATGGTATAAACTAGTCCATCGTGTGTCCATGCATCAAGCGATACAATCCGATTCTTATCTTAGCTTTTAGTTTAAGGGCCCAAAGGCGTGCTATGCATAACTGTGTGAAATGACTTACCAAAATCGAGACGTTAAGCATGCCAAGCACGAATCAAGGATTGTGACTTGATCCAATACATTTGAGCACCAATCTAGTACCCTACTTGGCTTGGGAACGATATACCTCAATATCGCATCGAGACCATGATAGGACTAATCTGACGTGATCCCACGTACGTTCAAGGCCGACGAAACCCCTTTTCGGAGCTTGGGGCGTGAACTAGAACATGCATTTATGAAAACGGTTGGAAATAGTTTTGTAAGGAAATAACAAGCTTCCACAAAAATACTTTTCAAATCGGTTTGTGCCAAAGCAAAAACCAAGGAATATCAAATAAACACATAAACTGGGCTTCTTCCAAAGCAGCTCAAGCCAAAGCACAAGCCAAAGCTCGTTAAACAAGGATCGAACTCAATCAAGGAACAAGGTCTAAACTGATCCAAGCAAACATAACCGAACCTCAAGCAAGAACATAGTCACAATGTTTCAATCAAGGACTTGCTACACACTTAGATTGGCGTAACACTACACCCTAATCAGATATTAGTAAGTTCTACTTACACACTTAGAGGGATAGCCTAGGTGATCGAGCAACGTGCAGGCGAGCAAATAGGCAAGAGGGGCACGACCACAAGAAAGAGAGAGAGAGTGAAGGAGGAAGAGGAGGTGGTGTATTGTGGGAATGAGGGAGGGATGCCCTTCTCCGATTTATAAGCAATCCTAACTTGTTTTCCAAGCCTTAAAAGTCAAGACTTCCTCTCTAAGTCAATAAGCATTAAATGCAAGGTAACTTGATCACCAAGTCTCAAGGTAGGATAGGGCCTTAGCTTGGTAGCTTGGGACACCTCAACATGGCATTTAAGGACTTGAGTCCAAGCTTGGGTGTGACTCACACCTCTTGAGTAAGAAAAATAGTTTTGAACAATTTCCGAAATTAGTGTCTTTACCTTATCAAATGGAATCAAAAAATTATGAAATTTTAATATGTTATAGAGAAGACCTTAAAAAACTTTTTTCATGATAAATTTAAGTCAAATTCATACTGTGCTAGGAGCACAAAATCATTGAACACAACCCAAATATTCTTTCATGAAGGAAGAATGTGTAGATTTGAAAGGGAAAAGTTTATAAAAATTCGAGAATGCAACTTGGTCACCGTTTTCACTACACGGGACAGGTTCCAAACGGTGAATGATTGGGCCTTCGTCCCTACCATTTCACCTCAGAAAAATATGAAATTTAAATATGTTTTAGCTTAAGATATTTAAAACAACTTTCATGAAGAAAGTTTCTTTGAGTTTGCACCATAATAATCTTTGTAAAATTTGCAAATAGCGGAGGTCCAGTAATTTCGAAAATCAAAGACGGTAATCTTAGTTGGAAAAAAGGAGGTGTCTCACTTGGTCAAGAAGCATTAATTGTTGGGTATCCTTATCTCCCAAGTTTCCAACTAGGTCCTAGGTTAGCTTGGACACTTCATCTCGGCATTAAATAACTAGAAGCCAAATGTATTTAATTCACTCTTATCTTGTCCAAGAAGGCTTGACTTGCTTGCTCCTTGTTCCAATGGTTGAGTAGTCCCTTTCTTGGCCTCCAAGATCTCCTAATTAGGCTTAGGTGCCTTCCTCATTAATGAACCAAAGTCCAAGTTTCAAACTTGTCTTCTAAGGCAAGAGCCTTTCATGCCAAGTGTCCACCCTTAGTTAATGTGCATTAATTAACTACAAGCAAAAGGCATTAACTGCACCTAAGGAAAATATCTAAGTTTTGAAGGCCTTGTCATTGGGCAGGGATTAATCGAGTTTGATTGCAATTGACAACCTTATTTGGCCCGAGGTTCATGCCTAAGCCATGCCCAAACAAAACCAGATGCAACCCAGCTTGATTGGCCAAACAGAGTTCGAAATTCCTTTTATCTAGAAAAAAGGGGTTGTAGCTAGGTTTGCTGGCTAGGTCCTGGCCTAGTTGGTCGATCCTCTAACTCGTTCGTGAGCTAGCCCGTGGGTTAGTTCTACTTGGCCAGTCTTATGGTCAATCCTTATGCCAATCAATGAGTCTTGTAGCCGGTCCTATGACTAGTCCAAGGTTCTGTACCACAATTTCTAGTCAGTCTGAAATTGAACCACATTGAGTTTATTCAATCCATGGTTGATTATTGATTGTCATGTAATTGTGTGGAGTCGATCGATTCATATCAACTCACGATAGCATGGGATCGGTTCATGGTTGTCTATGACCAGCATAACAACCGGGCGGAATCACCTGCGACCGATGCAATGACTGGACGGAATTGGGCCATGACCATCTATTGATCCATGATGGTACGTGATTGTCCCACGGTTGATCTTTATGATTGAATAACCTTTCTATGGTCGAATACTCTATAACTGGACCTTGGGTTACCAATCCCTAAACGGCCAATTGACTTATGACTGGCCTATGGGCTAGCTCATGGCCAAGTCTTGCCTTTGACATATCAAGCTTTGGCCTACTAGTCGGGGCCAAAATAGGGGTCAAAATCGAGGATGTTACGACTCTTCTCCCCTTAAAAAATTTTGTCCCTGAAATTTTGAATGCGTACTCGATCATCTAAAAGATGGGGGTACTGGTGCTTCATAACTTCCTCACTTTCCCATGCTGCACCTTCCATTTGATGATGTCGCCATAGGACCTTAACTACGAAAATGACTTTATTGTGCAAGACTTGCTCTTTTCGATACACGATCCGCACCAGCTCTTTAACATATGACACTCGGTCGTCTACTTCAATCTCTTCGAAGTTCAGCACATGTGCCGGATCGGGCTCACATTTTCTCAACAACAATACGTGGAACACATTGTGTACTTGAGCAAGTCTCGGTAGTAAAGCTAGCCAGCAAACTAAATTCCCTATTCTTTCAAGAATTTCAAAGGTCCTACGTACCTTGGGCTTAGTCTTCCTTCGTCTTTCCGCTGCGCACTCTGATTATTATTCCTTCATATGGTAAATAGTCAACATGCTTAGTTCTATTGTTTCCTCTCGTGGTCACCTGATCCTGAGTACTCATGGGACAAACCTATAGAACAACTATAGAAATTCTAAGGGAACTTTTCTGTACCATAATAAGAAGTTAGTGGTCACGAACTACCGTCAGAAAATCAATCAAGCAATCTCATGCACGAGGTGTTTTCCTAGCTAACTATCCCATATCTCAGCACACCTTATCACTCCAGATAATAACCCCGCTTTGATACCAAAACTGTCACAACCCCAACTCCATCTCCAGGGTCACAAGCGATGGAAGTTATTTTCGTGACGTCCCAAGTGCGTCATCGTCCCTTTTTTTTTTAATTTTTTTAGTTTTATTATTATTATTATCTTTTCATTAAGCACATGCAGAAGCGTACATACAACACCCAGACAACAACAAGCAGCCAGGAAAACAACCATTTAAAAACATACAATTACATCAGTCATATTTACAAGCCCTTTTTATCATAGGCCATTATATTTACAACGATCACATGCTCTATGCTAGAAAAGGATGGGGTAAATCTTAGCTCCCTTATCGAGATTGCAACTCCTTCATACCTACAATTCTGAAAAAACAACAGGGTGAGTCATGAACTCAGTAAGTAAAACCCACTAATTTCTGGGTAGGAGGATGCCTCGCTTATCAACAAGCATATAACTCATCCAAAACTTTAGTCGATGACATATCAATAACAAACCAAAAAGCTTTGTCTTGGATGAAACATGAAAAATCCTCAATCAACAGTATGGAAGCATGAACTAATATTCACCCACGTCATGAGGAACTCACGCCTCACCCAATATTATACAAGCATGATCAAGATCCATTCCATAGTATGAGGAACTCACGCCTCACTCAATAATATGCAAAGCATAACTAAAATCCCTTTCATAACGTGAGGAACTCATGCACACGAGCTTCATTTATTAACAACCGAAATCCATCGACTCTTCCGGAATTTACTGGGCATTCGAAATCCATGGGGCAATGTCCTCTAATCCAAGGGTGATGGCTAGTTATTACAACATCCCGTCCTTCTGACCAAGCATTCCATTGGCGTGGGGGCATCTCGTTCTTATTAACGAGGTATCCCATTCGCGTGGGGGCATCTTGTTGGCAAGGGGGCATCGTCGTTGAATCCATCGGTCAATGGCATAAATTAATCCATCGTGTGTCCATGCTTCAAGCATCACAACCCGGTTCTTATCTTCGCTTTTAGTTTAAGGGCCCAAAGGCATGCCATGCATAAAGTGTGTGAAATGACTTATTGAAACGGAGACGTTAAGCATGCCGAGCACGGATCAAGGATCGCGACTTGATACGACATGCTTGAGCACCGATCTAGTACCACACTTGGCTCGGGAATGATATACCTCGATATCGCACTGAGATCGTGATAGGACCAATCCGACATGATCCCACGTACTTTCAAGGCCAACGAAACCCCTTTCAGAGCTCGAGGCATGAACTAGAACATGCATTTATGAAAAGGTTGGAAATAGTTTTGTAAGGAAATAACAAGTTTTCACAAAAACACTTTTCAAATCGGTTTATGTCAAAGCAAAAACCAAGGAATATCAAATAAACACATAAACTGGGCTTCTTCCAAAGCAACTCAAGCCAAAGCACGAGCCAAAGCTCGTCAAATAAGGATCGAACTCAATTAAGGAACAAAGTCTAAACTGACCCAAGCAAACACAACCGAACCTCAAGCAAGAACATAGTCACAACATTTCAATTAAGAACTCACTACTCGCTTGGATTAGCGTAACACAACACCATAATCATATATTAGTAAATTCTACTTACACACTTCAAGGGATGGCCTAGGTGACCAAGCAACGTGCAGGCGAGCAAATGGGCAAGAGGGGCACGGCCACAACACATAGAGAGAGAGAGAGAGAGGGCAACGGTAAAGGTGAGGTTGAGAAATGAAGGAGGAAGAGGAGGTGGTGTATTGTGGGAATGAGGGAGGGATGCCCCTCCCCTATTTATAGGCAATCCTAACTTGTTTTCCAAACCTTAAAAGTCAAGACTTCCTCTCTAAGTCAAGAAGCATTAAATGCAAGGTAACTTGGTCACCAAGTCTCAAGGTAGGATAGGGCTTTAGCTTGGTAGCTTGGGACACCTCGACATGGCATTTAAGGACTTGAGTCCAAGCTTGGACATGATTAACACCTCATGAGTAAGAAAAGCAGTTTTGAATAATTTCCGAGATTAATGTCTTTACCTTATTAAATGGAATCGAAAAATTATGAAATTTTAATATATTGTAGAGAAGACCTTAAATAACATTTTTCATGATGGAAGTCAAGTCAAATTCGTGCTATGCAAGGAGCAGAAATCATCGAACACAACCCAAATATTCATCCGTCGAGCAGATTCAACGGTCGGAAAGAGAGACTCAATTTAAAATCCAAATCTTCACAAAAATCTTTGAAAATTTTATATGTTGTGACGTGGATGTCCTTTAAAAATTTTATGAGGAAGAATGGTTAAATTTGAAAGGGAAAATTTTATAAAAATTCCAAAAGGCAACCTGGTCACCGTTTTCACTACATGGGATAGGTTCCAAATGGTGAATGATTGGGCCTTCGTCCCCACCATTTCACCTCAGAAAAATATGAAATTTAAGTATGTTTTAGGTCAAGATGTTTAAACAACTTTCATAAAGGAAGTTTCTTTAAATTCACACCGTAATAATCTTTGTAAAATTGGCAAATAGTAGAGGTCTAGAATTTTCGAAAATCAAAGGTAGCAATCTTAGTTGGAAAAAGGAAGCGTCCTACTTGGTCAAGAATCATTAATTGTCGGGTATCTTTATCTCCCAAGTTTCCAACTAGGTCTTAGGTTAGCTTGGACACTTCACCTCGTCATTAAATAACTAGAAGCCAAATGTATTTAATTCATTTTTATCTTGTCCAAGAAGGCTTGACTTGCTTGCTTCTTCTTCTAACGGTTGAGTTGTCCCTTTCTTGGCCTCTAAGATCTCCCAATTAGGCTTAGGTGCCCTCCTCATTAATGAGCCAAAGTCCGAGTTTCAAACCTGTCTTCGAAGGCAAGAGCCTTATGTGCCAAGTGTCCACCCTTAGTTAATGTGCATTAATTAACTACAAGCCAGAGGCATTAAATGCACCTTAGGAAAATATCTAAACTTTGAAGATCTTGTCATTAGGTAGGGATTAATCAAGTTTGATCGCGATTGACAACCTTATTTGGCGTGAAGTTCATGCCTAAGCCATGCCCAAACAAAGCCAGATGCAACCTAGCTTGATTGGCCAAACCAAGTTCGAAATTCCCTTTATCGAGAAAAAAAAAGGTTGTAGCTGGGTTTGCTGGCCAGGTCCTAGCCTAGTTGATCGGTCCTTTGACTAGTTCATGAGCTAGCCCGTGGGTCAATTCTGCTTGGCCAATCCTATGGTCAATCTTTGGGCTAGTCGACTAGTCTTGTAGCTGGTCTTGTGACTAGTCTGAGGTTCTACACCACAATTTCTAGTTAGTCTGAAATTGAACCACGTTGAGTTAATTCAATCCATGGTCGATTGTTAGTTGTCATGTAATCGTGTGGAATCAATCGATTCGTATCAACTCACAGTCGCATGGGATCGGTTCATGGCCATCTATGACCAGCATAACGATCGGACGAAATCACCCACGACCAGTACGATGACCGGACGGAATCGAGCCATGACCATTCGTCGATCCATGATGGTACGTGATCGTCCCACGATCGATCCTTATGATTAAATAACCTTTCCATGGTCGAATACTCTATAACTGGACCTTGGGTTACCGATCCTTGAATGGCCAATTGACTCATGACCGGCCTTCGAGCCGGCTCATGGCCAAGTCTCGTCTTTGACAAATCGTGCTTTGGCCTACTAGTCGAAGCCAAAATAGGGGTCGAAATTAAGGATGTTACAGGAGATTTACTTTACTCCTATGAACTAGAGATTGTGAGTTCGAAGACTTGATTATGTTAAATTTCTCTAATGCCATTTCGATACATTTTCTCTTTTACTCCGAAAGCAGCTTGAATTGATTTTAATTTACTTTCATAACATGTGAGGTAATTATGCGGGTACACGAACCACCAATTTAATATCCAAACAAAGCAATGAATAAATTACAAGACTTACTTCATAGCAATGAAAGCATCTACCATGTTAAATCAGAGTTCACATCAACAGTCTTTGATTTCTAATTAACACGCAATCACTTAATTTTTATTCACTTGTTTAATGAGAATCATGCTTTATGTAATGCATGCTACTAATCTAACATGACGCGACATGAAATAGCAATATGACCTAAACTACATGACTTAAGTATATATATATTTGTTTTCTTAATGAGCATGCAATCTATCCTCGAGAAAGAAACTAATTTATTCCAAGGCAATTTTTTGGGTATTTACGTAAAATTCGAAATTAGAAAATAGCAAAAATTGTCTATCTAGATTAAGATATTATCCAACTTATATTAGGAATCAGACTAGGCCAAATCCTAATTTAAACTAGAATGCTATCTTAACTAGGTAATCCCTAACCTAAAATGCAATCTATCTAGAAAAAATCATCTAAACTTATAATTAATTAGGAAGATTATGTAGAATTAAATTAAACATGCAATCTTATCCTAATATGCAATGACTAGATGATGTGCAAAGAATGCCCCAATTCTAGTTTTTTAAAAAAAAAAAATTCGAAATTAAAATTGTCCAATAATTAAACGTGCAATCTAAATTAATGAAAAGAGAATCCAACATCCTAAATTAATGTTTTTGGTATTTTTTTATTTAAAAAATTCGAAATAAATAAATTTCCTAACCTTAAACATGTAAACTACCCTAAAACAAGCAATATTCTAACATGAACTTTATCCAACTCAAATATGTTTTTATTTTTTATTGGGTTTTCTTTTACGGAGACAAAATCGATTTAAACAACACGACATCAAATCAGCCAAGATATGATCGATATCCATCTAATAAATTGATTTAATTGTATCTCGCGCATAAGATCAGATTGGCCAATTTTTAACAAAATTGTGAATCGTATCTTGGGCGTGAGATTGGATTGGAGATTTTTCCGTGCGATTACGAGTCATATTTCGAGCATGAAATCGGACTATCAATCATATGCACGTTGTGAAATTAAGAAGATTTCCCGATTTAGAAGGCTATTTGAGATTACGGATATGACTATATATAATGAATTTCGATCATGCGCATCAATAGTATTTCAAATAAGGAAACGTAATATTTTGAAAACCAAATAAGGCAAGATTTTTACCTAATCCAAATTGTGGCTTCCAAATGTAGCTTAATGAATGGTGACACGAGTATCACGATCAAGGCTTAGCGTGATGGCGCAAGGCTCGAGCTTGGATGTTGGGACTGGATTGCAGGGGGGCTAATGGCTCGTGGTGGATGATTCACTGTTGATGTGCCTGGCGGTGGATCAACGAGGTGCCCGTGGGTGGGGCTCGGCAAATTCTCTAGCTGCGGCCAGAAGTTGGAGATGCTCAACACTTCCCATACTAGACTAGGCGTAGCTACAAGAGGACAAATTAATTTGCCCCCCGAAAGAAACCAGCAAAGAGCTAAGTGGACTTGTGTGAATTGTTCTTGAGTCGTGTCATTAGATTGACGTGGGGGGCAACTTTTGCACGAGACAATGCTTGTTGCTACTTGACGATGAGGCTCGTCGTCACTGGATCACACTGGGGCTATAGCTGCGTTCTCGCGGGTGTAGCCAAGAACAAGAGCTGCGTCTGAATCAGCAAGAAAGGGCCTCACCAGAGACCTGCATGTAGAAACAAGCCTTGACAAAAACAAAAAAAATTTGATTTGAGTGAATCACTGCTGGTCTTGAGAGAGACTTCGAGAAATCTCTCAAGATAACTGTCAGTGTTGATGGTGACTGGATGGGACCTCGAGCCACGAAACAACGGCAACTTCGACAGGAACCCGGTTGGAAACTCATTACCCACTGCTTGGGACTGGAAAATCATGCTGCGTCTCAGTGGTGGTTCGTCCCAATAGGCCCTGGGACAGCACCGTGTTGTCTCATAGTTGAGGGGCATTGCAAGGCACAGTAATGCAGTAGGCTAAACAGGTTCAGATTAAAGCTTGGCGGTGAGATGCGGCCATAAAACAACAAGGTCACGGATGCTTAACTGTGACCACTCTCTGTCCCCAATCTCTCATGCTCTCTTTCTCTCCATGCTGGCTCTCTATATCCTGGCCATGTTTTCTCAATAGTGTGACCTCTTTCTTTTTTTTTGGTTCGATGGTCTTTCTCCTTTTATAAGCCAAGCAAGGTGTCTGCTCGTCGAAAAAGCCGAAGCGCATATCTTTCTTTCCTTATTCTCAATATACAAATATATTTGACTTGATTTTGTCCATGCCCATAGACGCCTAAAGATGGTATAAATATATTCCCACTTTGACCGATTCCGCTTTCCTCCTCAAAACCTGCCGATCTTATTTCTTTGATTTTCTTGGTCCACACGTTCATATCCACTAGCTCGATCAAATCCTCAACGATGAACCTCCATGTACATATTCCTAAAATCTTCCCAAATTCAACCAGGTAATGCAGTCTTTCTGAGTGTGGCCCCGACGTGCAAAAATTTCAACCCCAATAATGAACGGCCTGATTGAATTATTTTAGTTCATGGGCCCAGTCTTTCATTTGAGTCAATTCGCCGCTGGTCCAAATTAAAATGTAATTAACGGAAATATGAACTATGTAGTAAATGCTTCTGATGCAATTAATTAATATTTTTGCTAGGGGTCGGGGTCGATCCCTAATTTTCTATGTGATGAATAAATGATCGAGTCGCCAAAATTTAGGTGTCAACAACTAGCCTTTTTAGTTGGCTAGAAACCAAGTGAGATACAATAAGATATCTTACTATTTACGCAATCAGAGATTTTAGACTTGGAGATTTGATTACATTGGTCCTAAGATTAAAGCCCTTTTAATATCTAACCTAATTAAATGCTAACTAATGTAAAAAAAAAAAATTAAGGTTCATCCTAACCATTATGAGACAAGAAACTAACATCCAAATATTCAAAGGCGTAATCGATTACAATCATGAAAGAAAGCACACAAACATCCTAATATTGTCCCTACAACGAATACAAGACAATGCAAAGTAAGAAACCCTATTGTAAAGCACTAAAGGTTTATCCAATTATAGATTTTAACATTTAAAGGTTTTCTAATTTTTTTTTTAAGAAGATTTTTTAGGATTTTTTGATTAAACTTCTTAATGATTTTTTAAAACTCCAATTTTTTTTTTTTGTTTATTTTCAAATATTCTAAAAGTCTTAATTACTTCCTAGAATTTTTAACCTTTTTATCATTTTTCGAAATTTTCAATTTTTTTTTAATTTTTTGATGATTTTGCAAATTTCTTTTATCCTCTCCCTTTTGTCTTTTTCCCTATTTTGTCTTCTTCCCTTTCTTTGTCTTTTCTCTTTGGACCTTCTTCTTCAACCTTGTGCCTTCTTCTTCCTTGAATTCCTTTGGACCCCGTAAAATGGTAAATTATAGTCTTAATTAATGTAACACATATGAGGAAAACTCTTACATTCTCCCACTAAAGCTATATTAATTGAGACTATATGTGCGCACCTTTATGTTGGTTAAGAGACAATTCTTAATAGTCAATCCTATTTTATAAAGTCTCAAACATCGAATTTGTGACATCCCAACAGCGTCACATACTAAGCACAATTGGAAATTATACAGATTATCATCATGACAGGACCTATTGATTTTAATTATTGCACTATAGCATCCAAACCTAATTGGTTAGCATGTATAATATGGATATTTTATGATCTGAAGCTTTTCTAACACATGATCACCCTGAAATAGTCCTGTCACCTAGCATTAGGCAATCCAACTAAGAACATATATAAGGATCATGAGAAGCTTCGTTAACTTTCCTTTTAAAAACCATTCGAGCTTACATATGTCGACTTGGATTACTTACAAGTCTTTCACTGACGCACAACGTATATTTACATGTTCATAAACAAAAGTGTAAGTAATTAGCGAAAGAAAAGGGTGAGAGGGCTTCCTAACTTCACTACCCCCTACATTAGCCCATGTTCATAAAAAAACAAAATACGTCTTCTCTAGCTTCATCATGATCTGGGTGCCTAAGCACCTCCTGCCCCGGCTCCAGGTCCTCCGGCATCGAATTGAAGAGGGCCAAATAGCTCCCTTTTATGGTTTATGAACCAAGCAACGAACCTCATAGGAATCCAGTCTACCTTGCCATCGTCCATCCAAAGTGTAGCCTCATATCTCGTGTAGGTCAACTTGATATCGAGGTCATATACGTCGTGAAAAGAAATATCAATGTACACTATCACCCCATAACGAGCAATCGATGGTGCGCCCATACAAATGATTTGAAAAATAGAAAGGAATGAGCAATGCCAAGTAAGGAAATAATAAGACCCTAAGCTAGACAAGCCATAGTTGCCAAAGAAAGCAAGAGAACACAACCAAATGGTTCAACATACTAAGGTAGGATTGTCATAGGTATAACTAAATGAAAAAATACTAAAATGTCACATGAATGGTCACTTCATAACAAACATGCTAAATGCACATGTATACCTCATGCTCCTAATTTGAATTAAGATGAGATGCGACAACAATAGGTGAACTCACATGCCAAGTGGAATTTATATTATTGTGTGTATATCGAAATCCACCCTCGATCAGTTTACCCATCGAAACGCAAGCCGGCCCAATTGAGTCATTTCCAGAATCCCACATTCGGACTTCCACGATATTGCTATCATGGGCATCTCACTCTGAGGCATCCCAATATCACACAATTGAGGCATCCCAAGATCACATAGCATGGGGCATCTCAAAATGAGGCATCCCAATATTACACAACTGAGGCATCCCAAGATCACATAGCATGGGGCATCTCACTTTGAGGCATCTCGATATTCCACAATCGAGGCATCCCTGATCACACACAGGGGCATCTCAACTCCAAGGCATCCTAGTATCTCACTCAACCGACGCATCCAAGATCACATAGCATGGGCATCCCATTCCCCGGGGCATCACCGACATATCAGTACTGATAGGAATCCCTTACTCATTTAATTCACACATTCTGCACATCACACCTATGAATTATATCACATCACAGCATGCATATGACCTCAGGAGTACATAATTACTTCAAGTAGCACACAAGACTCACACAACATTTCATTCATGTCACACTCATTACACACATATGCCACAATTAGTAACCATACAATGACCACACTTCGGCCTATGGAAGAGACATACTCATGCACGAACTAACCATTATTACAAAATCATTAGACTCCCTATATGTCATGAAAATCAGGTACAGGAGGCATATAATCTATTGCACAGTCTCGGATCAAAGCAGGATACAAGCTGACATAGGCTGTTTCAATCACAGAAGCAAAAAGTGCATCAAATCTCATCGAAATGCTACAAAATTTTAGTATGTTATAGAAGAGATATAGATTAACATTTTTCATGAAGAAACCCGAGCCTATATCTCATTGTATAAAGAGTAATAATTTTCTGTCTTTACCCCTAAATTCTGCAGCAACTTCCAGATTAAGTGCCTGGTGGAGAAGGATCGTTTCACTACCTAAATCTCGACCGTTTTGTTCTCAAATTTTCATATTTTGTTCCTAAAGATGTGTCATACAACTTTCATGAAGGCTTTATCGTCCAACTGCATCTAGAAAATTTCGTAAAATCCATAGAACTACCTATGGTTATGCTATTTTTTTCCAGGTTAGTTTGTTGTTTAAGGGAGGAATGTTCTCACCAACAAATTTTCGCAAGAAAATCTCTACAACCAGTAGTCGAAGCCTAAAATAATTGGTGCACTCTTATAAATATTAGTTCTTTCATTTAACTACACCTTTAAAACCCCAAAGTGATGCATAAACTAGTAATTTTCTGTCTTTGTCTTTCCTAAACAGAACATCCCGAGCCACTATGCCCATCTATAGCTACATCATATTATTTAGTTCATCTACAACCTCTTTTAGTACCTCGACACCTTTTCGACAGAATCCAAAAGTGATCTCATTAGCTCATCGACTACACACAGCAACCTATAGCTCAACTCGAGGCTAGTATTCGCCTCTCGACCCCTCAAAAGCAACATGCAACACCCATCTATCACTCAACGGTCGTCTACTCACCAACTTGACCAACTCAGCTCCCTCGCTCTTGGTTCTTTGACCATCCAAACCTCGATCATCACATGCAAAGACCAACAGCTTCATTTGAGTGCCCATCTAACCTATTCCAACTCAAAACAGAAGCATCAAACTTAATCTTCCCCCATTCAGCATGCTCCGCAAATTCCCTCGACAAATAGCAGATAAATTCTAGTTTAGGACCTTATCATTTTCTTATTGGTGGCTTGGCTTCGCTGGTGGCTTATTGCTCTTCGGAATTCTGCCCTCAAATGCGTGAAAAAGAAGAAGCTAAAGTCGTTGAGTTCTGCTTCTGCACAAGTCACGAAAGAGAGAGGGAGGAAGAAGAAAATAGAGAGAGAGAGAGAATTTTGGGTATGTCTTGGGGAGAAGAGAATGGCGTGAGTTCTAAGGAAAAACCAAATATGTGTGTAGATTTTATTTTAAATCCCAAGAAGAGAAGTAATCATTAGAAAGGGATAATAATGATGTCTCCTCTGAAGGCTTCAGGTTGGGGAGAAACCGAGAGGGAAGAGATGAATGTTGTGCTCGAGAATGGTTAAGATTAAGTTCTAATTCGTGTCATTAATTATTCTAATAATTTCTAACATCTTCTACTTAGTTTCGTTTCGAATCCACAAAATTTTCGATCCTCTCGTAACTATACAAATCTATGAGTTCGCACGAATCGAATTGATGCATTAATGTCTTGGTGTTAATCTATGATACAAATAAGAATTAATCGCGAAAAATTACTTAAGTTAGCATTTGATAATAGAATTACAATCGCTTATAAGTTTTTAGTAAAATTTCTAATTAAATCACTCATAACGATAATCTATAAACTTCATCGAAAATTAAAGCGCTCTTGTCTAACTACCCATCTCTGGCCCACCGGCTCATCCCACAACATGTCACGATCCACTAGACTTAATTCACAATTTTAATGAACACGACTCTTGGCCTGCTCCAAGCCAAGCCCAAGTCCATATCATATCCTTTGGCCGATCGAGCCCATGCCCGATATCTTCATGCGGCCCGTTAACTACTCAAGCCCATACTTTCCTCATGGCCCATCAGGCTTGTCATTTGGCCCGCTTTAAAAATAATCCAAGCCCTTAATAGTCCGATTACACTTATAGGGTCAGTAAAATTGAGGATGTCATAGAATTATAGCAATAACTGTATGTGTACACACAGAGCCTTCCATGGTCACAAGTGCTTTCAATTTTATTGATATGGATTCAATATAGTTGTGTGGCAAATGGATAACATCTCATAAATAGTAATACCTTATGTGTCATCCCATTTGTCGGTCACTATTTTCTTACCTTAAGTGTCATATGAAACCGGATGTGCCATTAGAAAATATCTTTATGGTTAACTTTTCTTTATATGTAAACAAAGCTGATAACCGGATGCCCACAACATTTGCTCAAGTTTACACAATACTTTAAGATTTACATTACATGTAATTAACTCAATATGCTGACAACATATTCATAAACACTTGATTAAATGTGTAACACAGATATAAGCTCTACTAGAGTAATACCAAATTAGCTCCCACTAAATAGCAACATTGAATGATGTGCCTCAGCCCATGTTTATGACATGTCGTTCAAGTACACAACGGCAAAGTTCTTTAGTTAGTGGGTCTGTAATCACATCAACTGTGGAAATATGTTCCACTATAATGTCACTATTATGTATCATTTCTTTATGGTCATAAACTTGACCGTCATATGTTTAGATCCATCGAGACCTCTATATTTGTTATAAATAACACCGAAGAGTTATTATCTCAATACAACCGTACAGGTCTATCTACAAAATCAAATATGGTCAACTCCCTAATGAGGTTTCAGAGCCAAATATCCCAAGTAATAGCTGAAAAGTATGCTACAAATTTCGTTTATATGGTGGAGGATGACATAGATTTTATTTTTCGCTTTGCCATACATTGCGCTTTTGCTGGTATAAAGATCTATTCTGTTGTTGATTTCTTGTAATCTTGACATTTAGCAAAGTTTGCATTTCAATACCTTACTAGCTCCAAGTCTTGAACATGTTTGTAAATTAGCATATAGTCTAATGTCTTTTTAAGTATCTCAAAACCTTCTCGACAGCAATCCAATGATCGTGTCCTGGATTTGACTGATATCTACCTAGAAGTCCTATTGCGAAAACAATATCTGACCTAGTACAAACTTGAACATTCATGATATTTTCAAGTGCACTAACAAAAGGTACATTATTCACTTGGGTCAAAATTTGAATGAGGACAATGTGAGAAATTCAATCTATTAGCCTTAACGATAAGAGCAAATCCTAGCTTGCAATGCTACATCTTGAATCTTTCAAAATACAATCAACATATGCCCTCTAGGATAAACTTAACATACGATGAGAACAATCTTTATAAATCTTAATGCCAAGGACAAAAGATGCCTCACCAAGGTCTTTCAAGTCAAAATCCTTTGACATTATTTGTTTTGTTCATGTAGTAATCCAATATCGCTACTTGCAAGCAAGATGTCGTTTACATAGTGTACAAGAAAAATAAATTTCCTCTCACTGACCTTGTAGAATGTACACTGATCTATTTTATTTTCAACAAAATCGAACAAAGTGACAACACTATGAAACTTCAAGCATTATTGTCTAAAAACTTGCTCGAGACTATAACTAAGACATTTCAGCTTACACACAAGTTTATCTGAATCATCTACTGCAAAATCTTTGAGTTATATCATATAGACTTCTTTATCAAGGTATTCATTAAGAAATGCATATTTAACATCCATCTAGCGTACCTTCATATAAAAAATGAGCCTTTAATGCCATGGTCACTCTGAAATAATCTATAGAAAAGACTAGGGAAAAATTGCTTTATAGTTTACTCCTTTTCTCTTATTGAAACCCCTGGCTACTAGTCTAGGTTTGAACTTCTCAATATTTTCTTTGGACTCTCTTTTAATCTTGTACATCCATTTATAGTAAATGGGCTTGTGACTTTCCGGCAATTCAATAAGTTCCCAAACACTATTATGTTTCATAGATTGCATCTCGTCTTTCATCGCATTTAACCACAGCTTTGATTGAGGACAAGAAAGAGCATTTATATAGGTCACTAGATTGACCACGCAGTAGATACCATAGTCACGCTCTCACAAATAGACTATATAGCTGGTGGTACAACTAATCACCTTTCCTTAATCGATCTCTTGAGTGTAGCTACAATCACTTCATCCTACAGTTGAGAGGCTTGACAAACTTCATTAGGAATTATATCAATAATAGTATCTTAAATCTCAACAGGTTTAGTCTGTGGTGTAAGAGTGTTGACACCTGATTTTTAATCAACGCGGGAAGTTAATATTTGAGTTTCTAATAACGACAAAGCCCATTTCTTGGCCAAAAAAATGGTGTTTTTCATTTTTTTTTGTTGCATTGTCACTATTAAATGATTTTTGAGTCATTTTCAAGAAAAGTCCGAAAAGTCCGAAAAGTTAAACGGTTGAATTTGGAGTTGACTTTTTGGTCAACCTTTGACTAAAAGTCAACCCCGAGTCAAAAATTGACTTTTTATCCAAAAAAAAAATTCCATTTAGCTTTAATTTTACTTTTATCCATTGAGTTTTTCAAAAATTCAAATATTTGACAAAAAGAAATTAACCTTTTAGGAATGGTCAACTAAAGGGTTGACTTCTAGTCAAACCTTTGACCAAAAAAATTGAAAATAATAAAAAATGCACAAATACATTTTTTTTTAATGCCAATTTAACTTTTGTGTCTGAAATTTCACAAAATTCAATTAAGAACTTTGATTTCCGAATTTTTCAGTTTTAGGTTCTAAATCGACCAAAAACTAAATTGCTTTTATTTTAATCATAGTTAGGTGTAGTTCATTCTTCAACGTTTGGTTTAGAGACTATTCTGAATCAACTCGTGCATTCAATTTCATGAATTGCCTAGTCAAAATACAAATTATTATTTTAAGCCCTAATTAGGGGATCGAAATCGATCATTCATGAATTGCGAATGTACAGTCGTTCTTCACTTATTTTCTTAAGATAAGCTCAAATCCAAAATCGATTTTGGAAAATTCACATCAAAACTTCTTAATTTGGAAATTTTACTCTCCCAATGTCACGACCTAATCTCGTCGCCCTCGATCCCTCACCATGAGGAGAGGAAAAGGGAGAAAGGTCAGATTTAAGGGTACTTAATAATAAGAGTTCCCTCACAACTTGTGTTTCGAAAGATATTATCACCTCGCCTTTCGGGTCAAACCTCTCGTGAGTTCCCTCCACGAGATCGCGAGTTCTATAAAACTTTCATCCCACATGACAGTGGAGTGTCACAACCCATACCCACACATGCAATACACCTCAAGAGAGGAGGTCAGATGTGAATATCATATTTAAAGATACATTTACTATGGTAGTTCTCTCAATAGTACCCTTTACCCATAATGATAGCATCACTTTATCCTTTGGGGGTACTGCCACATCGAGTATGCTAAACCATGGTGAGTTTCATTAAAACTCGTACCCTGCGCAACGGGTTCATTTATACAACTTAGTTGTTTATGATAACCAAAAAATAAGACAAGAGTTGCCACTAGCCTCGTTTCGAGGGTCGGCTAGAAAAACCAATCTAGGGTTGTGAGTGTTTCGTCGATTCCTACGCAACCAAATATCTAGGTTTGGGGACTTGGGTTACACTAATATTTCTATTAGCGCCTTTTTCAGTACCTAAACAGTATGTTGTGTTTACCTAACGTGTCCATGATTTTTTTTTTTTACATTTTCGGGATCGTTGGTCCTAAACTAAGCAATCATGCATGGTTGGTCATTTTCATACTATTCTATTTCTAGAAAACAAAAACAAGAAAAAAACAATAAATGGGATTGAAATTACGAGAATATTAACTAATCAAATTTTTATTAAATAGTAAATAATAAACTATAGTATAAACTATAAATATAAATACTAATAATAAATTATAGCAAAATTTCAATTCCTACTTCAAATAATTTTTTATTTTTTTATTTTTATTTTTATTTTTTTTCCTTTCTTCTTCTTCTTCTTCTTCTTCTTCTTCTTCTTCTTCTTCTTCTTCTTCTTCTTCTTCTTCTTGGGATGACTGGTGACCTCACCGGAGTGTCATTGGCCCTCGGCGAGGCTGTGCCTCGTCGGCGGTTGGGTGAGCCTCTGGCAAGCTCACCAGGCCTCACCGGTGGCTGGGCGAGCTTCCGGCGAGTTGTCGGCGACCGGCAGCAGTGGGCAATGGACAGCGAGCTTATAGTCAACCGGTGATGGCGGCAGACGGCAATGACGGCGGCAACAACACTTGAAGAACAAGAAAGAGGGAAGAAGAACAAGAAGAAAGAGGAGGAAAAAGAAAAAGAAAAATAGGTAGACTTGATTCTAGAATTGTTCCCAGAATAAAGAATCAACTTTTTTTTTTTTTAATTCTTGATTCTACTTTAAATATGATCTCGGGAACAAATGTCTCCAGGAACAAAAATTTTACCAAACGCGATTTTGTTCCAAAACTATTCTCGGGAACAAAAGAATAGAAATAAACACTGTTTGGCCAGTTGCCAAATAAGCCCTAAGTAAACAATTAAGGAAAGTAGTAAATCTACCATTGTAATCATAAAAAATATAAAAGAGAAACACAATTGAAAAAAGATAAGAGGAAGAAAGAAAATCCGTAACTCGTCGGGCTTTATAGAACAAATGGAACCCGAGACATATGTCGAGGAAATGAATAGTACATGATAATGGTCGGAATGGACATTGACCTTCACTGTCTTTGCGCTTTCTCCATCTTCGAGGTCCTAATCTAAACCCTGTCTAATAAATCTATAACTAGGTATATACAATGGAAATAAACAAGCATACATGTCAAAATAGTAAAAAAGATGACATTATATCAAGATCAATCATTTAAAGATGTTGAGGAAACTCCTATTAGATTTTGAAGTTGACAAAACTTTTCTATTTCTATTCTTATTCTCATTATGAAGAATATTAGACTTATGTGGAATTCTGTCAAAAGTCTATCTTACATTAGAAGTCTGCCCCACTCTGACGAAGACCTAGACTGAACTCAAGTGAAGAACGAAGAAATAATTAGACTCGGGATTTTGTTTTTCCTTCAAGGATTCAGTACGAACAAGATATATATCTGGCTTTCTAGTTGAAAATCTCACTTACCTTTTTGGATAATATTGATGAAATCAATCATGGATTGGTAAAATCAATTTGGAAGATAGGTTTATTTGGAAATAATCTACTTATAGAAACCAAGATTCTGATTGTATGGGCGACCAGGATCATCGGACTTTCATCTCAATCTTCAAACGGCTTAAGATCTCTTTGATTGATTCTGTCCAACGGGTTGATTGGAAGAATTTCTTTGGATAGTGCCAACAGTCATAAAGGCATGGAGGAGTATTTAAGGAGGCTTGTCAGATCATTTGAAGGAGAGGGTGTGAAAGTTGGAATTCCAAAGTCAGAAATTTCTCAAATCACTTGTTCTTCATCGAAAGTGCTCATACGTGTATTCGAAAGAGAGAGAAACTTTAATGAGTGACTTAGTGAGAGAAAAAAGAAACTTTTTACTGAGTAGTCAGTGTTAAATCACTGTATTTCTCTTTCGATTCATAATGAAATTTAGCCAGAAGGTTGTCAGCGTGGGAGAATGGACGTAGGCATAATATAAACCAAACCATTATAAATCTTGTGTTCATTTTCTCTTCCCTGAACTCCTTTAATTTATTTGCTATGATATTTTTTTTGAGTTTTGCTATATTTTAAAAACATCTTATTTGAATTTGAATCTTTATTCAAAGTTTGTTGTCATACAGACTCAATTTAAAAGAAAAATTTTTACTGCCTTTTTAGACAAATCTGTTTTTACACCTATTCATCTCCCCTCTAGGTGTTTATACTAGCTCTTTCAATTCATATCAGAGCATTGTGTGCTTACTTTATTGAAGTGTTTTTACTTCTAAGCTAAAGATCATCTATGCCTAGTATTTTGGCTCCAGGATTGGTTGAAGGACAAAGCAATACCAGACCTCCTTATTTCGATGGAAATGAATATAACATGTGGAAAAACAAAATAAAGGCATTGCTCAGATCTAGAGATCCTCTGAAGTGGGATGTTGTTGAAAAAGGAATCAATCCAAAGACAACATCAGCTTCGAATAAAGGGAAAGAAATGATTGAAAAAGATGCTAATGAATCCACACAAGCTGAAATTACCAAGAGACAGGATCTTGATGCAAAAGCAATTTATTCCTTATACTGTGCTACATCTCTTATTGAATATAACAGAATCTCCTTTTGTGAGACAACAAAAGAAGTTTGGGACAGACTTCACGTCACTTATGAGGGGACTGACCGTGTGAAAGAGACAAAAATAAATATTATACTTGGACAATATGAGTCTTTCAGAATGAAGTCTAGAGAATCTATTTGTGATATGTTCAGTCGCTTTATAGAAATTGTGAATGGCTTGACTTATCAAGGTCAACCAATTTCCGGACCAATGAAAGTCAACAAACTGCTGCGTGGACTTCCAAAGGATTGGAATCATGTGAAGATTTCAATCAGAGAAACTCAGAGGATCATGCCTCTATCAATTGAAGAACTTATACGCACGCTTTAGTCGTATGAAGTGGAGTAGATCAATGAAGAGGAAGATCCAAAATGTAAGAAATCAATTGCATTAAAGTCTAACGTTGATTATGATGATACAAATTCGGACAATGATATGGACGATGAGGAGCTTGCGCTTATGATAAAGAAATTCAGAAAACTAAATAGAAAGGGAAGAAGGTTGAATTGGAAGAAGTAAAGCATGCAAAATTCCCAGAAGAGACCAATGGAAGATGTCGAAACTAGCAAGGACGTAATATGTTTCTTTCAAGTGTAAGAAAAAGGGGCATATCAGACCAAATTGTCCCTTGTTGAAAAAGAAAATGGGGAAGTCTGAGAAGTACAAGAAAGCTCTTAAAGTAGAAACCTGGAGTGACACCGAATGTGAAGAAAGCAAAGAGGAATTTGCAAACATGTGTCTGATGGCTCACTCAGATTCAGACTCATAATCAGAAACAGACACTGATTCAAATTCTGACAAAAAATTCAAGGTTAGTTACTCAGAAATTCCTATTAAAGTTCTCTATGTATATAGATGAACTTTGCCTCAATCTTAAATTCTTTCTTAAAAGGATTTCCGAACTAAAAATGAAAAATTCTAAGTTCAGGCAACAGAAGCCTATTGGAAAGAAAATTTTGAAAATTTGAAAAGAAATTTTGATGATTTGAAAGAAAATTCTAATTCTCTTTCAAAAGAAAATGTCTGCTTGAAATGGAGATTTCAAATATTTGAAAAAGGTTTTCCAAATGATTAGAAAAATTGGAGAAAATTCTTACAGCTCAAATATCCTATTTTAATAAATCTAGTTTGGGTATGAATAATGAAATTATTCCTTTAATTGATTTTCCTAAAGTAAAAGAGAGACTTAGACAAAAACCTCCAAAGGCATTTTACAAAAATCATTTTCAAAAAGTGTTTATAAAACCTATTGGCCAAGTGCTCTAAGATGTTCTAAGTGTAACAGCTTAGAATATTTTGAGAATGAATGTCTCAAAGTTTGGAGACTAGTTAAGAAGGATTGGGCAAAGACTGTTTTTAACACTAACTCTCCTAGACCCAAGAAAATTTGGGTACTAAAGAAAGTTTGAGTTATTCTTCTAATTGCAAGTCACTATTAAAAGAAAAATCAAATGGTATTTGGATAGTGGCTGTTCTAGGCATATGATAGGAGACTCAAACTGCTTTGTAAAGCTTGAAAGACTAAAAGGAAGAAATGTTTCTTTTGGTGGAAATAGTAAAGGGAAGATTATCGGATATGGAACAGTGAAGATTGGAAATATGACTATCAACAATGTTTCCCAGGTAAAAGGTTTAAATTACAATCTTCTGAGTATAAATCAGCTTTGTAATATAGGTTTCATAATAAATTTTCAAGAATGTACTTGTTCTGGAATAAGTCAAGATTTCTCTCAATCCTTTACTAGGCGAAGGCATGGCAACATATATCTTCTGGATGTAAATCTAGAAAATTCTCAATGCCTTATCTCATTACAAGATGAAGTAAGTCTCTAGCATTGAAAGCTCGGTCATGTAAATATGAAACAGATTGTCAAAATTTCATCGAAGAAGTTGGTTCGAGGGCTTCCTAATTTGGCTTATTATTAGTTTGATCTGTGCACTCCTTGTATCTTGGGAAAACATGTAAGAAGTTCATTTAAATCAATAAATCAGGTTTCTACCAATTGTGTTTTGTAGCTTCTCTATATGGATCTTTTTGGTCCAACAAGAACTCAGAGTATTGATGGAAAGAAATATTATTTAGTAATTGTGGATGATTATTCACGTTTCTCTAGGTGTTCTTTTTAGCAAAAGAAGTCTGAAACCTTCTCTTAATTTTCAAAGTTTGCCAAGAAAGTACAGATCGAGAAAGGTTATGCAATCTCAAGCATAAGAACAGATCATGGAGGTGAGTTTGAAATCAGGATTTTGCAAACTTCTGTGATGAATCGGGTCTTCAACATGTTTTCTCTTCTCTAAATACTCCATAACAAAATAGAGTTGTGGAAAGGAAAAACATATCTTTACAAGAAATGGCCAATACTTTATTGATAGAAAGCAAAATATCCTCTCGATTTTTGGCAGAAGCAGTCTCTACTGCCTGTTATATAATCAATAGGGTGTTTTTGAGGCCTATCCTAGAGAAGACTCCCTATGAAGTATATAAAGGGAAGAAGCCTAACATCTCCTACTTTCACGTTTTTGGTTGTAAATGCTTTATCTTGAAAAATGCAAATGATCAATATGGAAAATTTGAAGAAAAATCGGATGAATGAATTTTTCTTGGCTATTCAATGTCAAGTAAAATTTACAAGGTCTTTAACAAGAAGACTCAATCCGTAAAAGAATCAATGACCGTCAAATTTCAGGAAAGTATCCAGAATCAACTAGATCAGTTTCAACTTGAAGAGTCAGAACTAGTTCCAAACTTAGCAAAATCTATTTCCCTCGGAGAGCTTCAATCTTCTAGAAAGTAGCAACAAGCAGAACTTAAAGAATCAAAGGAAACAGATGATCAACAGAATGCCAAATCAAATAGCAACTTGAAGAAAAAATCAAGTCATCCCAAAGAATTCATCATTGGCAAATTAGATCAAGGAATCCGCACTAGATCCAACGAAAAAGAAGATTCCAGTGCAGTAGCACTTATCTCAAAAATAGAACTAAGAGGAATAGAAGAAGCATTGTCTGATGAAAGTTGGATAGAAGCTATGCAGGAAGAACTTAGACAATTCAGCATTAATGATGTGTAGGAGCTGATTCCTAAGCCCAAAGGAAAATCTGTGATTGGAACAAAGTGGGTCTTCAGAAACAAGATAGATGAAAAAGGTAAAGTAATCAGAAACAAAGCAAGGCTTGTGGCAAAAGGTTACACGCAGGAATTGACTACGATGAGACTTATGCACTAGTAGCAAGGTTAGAAGCAATTATATTATTACTTACTTTTGCCTATTTTCAAAAAATTCAGGTTATTCCAGATGGATGTCAAAAGCGTTTTCCTTAATGGATTCATACAAGAAGAAGTCTATGTGGAACAACCACCAGGTTTTGAAGATCCCAGAAAACCAGACTCTGTCTACAAACTAAAGAAGGCATTGTATGGTTTAAAGCAGGCACCTCGAGCTTGGTATGAAAGGTTGAGTAAGTTTTTAACAGATAATGGCTTTGAAAAAGGAAAAGTTGATACAACCTTGTTTATAAAAAAGAGAAGAAAAAGATTTTATGCTTGTACAGATTTATGTAGATGATATAATCTTTGGATCTCCTAACTAAAATCTCTGCAAGGAATTTTTAAGATCTATGCAGGAAGAATTTAAAATGAGCATGATGGGTGAATTGACATTCTTTCTGGGATTGCAAATAAGACAATCAAAGAAATGAACATTCATTCACTAGGAGAAATATGCCAAAGATATTGTCAAGAAGTTTGGAATGGAGAATTGCAAGAGAACAGAAACTCCTATGTCAAGCTCATCAAAGCTCGATAAGGACGAAGGAGGAAAGAAAGTAGATCAAACGCTATACAAAAGCATGATTGGTTCTCTTCTTTATCTTACTGCCTCTAGACGTGACAATCTATTTAGTGTGTGCATCTATGCTATATTTCAATTTGATCCCAAATAATCACATCTAAGTCATGTTAAACGTATCATCAAATATATTACGACTTTTCCAAAGCTAAGTCTGCGGTATCCAAAAGGAGGAGACTTTACTTTGAAAGGGCTAGTAAGAACACCTAGAGGGGGGTGAATAGGTGTGATACATATTTTTGTAAAATGCAATGAAAAACTTTACTTTTAACTTGAGTCTGGTTGACTATAGACTTTACGAAAGAATCAAGACTTTAATGACTATTTCAAAACACAGAAGTATATCATAGCAAATAAAGTAAATGAGTTTAGGGAAGAGAAAAATAAACACAAGGTTTATAGTGGTTTGGCTTAGATCAAGCCTACGTCCACTCTCCACGCTAACAACCTTCTCGTTGGTTTCCACTATGAAGCAAAAGAGAATTTACAATCTTGTGATCTTGACTTCTCAGTGAAGAGTCTCTACTGCTCTCATGAAGTCACAGTATAAGTCTCTCTCTCTTTTGAGTACAAATTTGAGCACAATGTAAGGAACAACAAGTAAATGGGAAGCTTTAGGCTTTGGAATTCTTCTTTCACACACTCTATCGAACAACTGGAGAGGCCTCCTTAAATATTCCTTCATGCTTTATCGACCGTTGGCACTTTCCAAATAAATTCTTCCAATCAATCCGTTGGACAGAATCAATCAAAGAGATCTTGAGCCGTTTGAAGATTGTGATGAAAGCCCGTCAATCCCGTTCGCCCATACAATTAGGATCTTGATTTCCATAAGTAGATTCTTTCCAAAATAAATTGCCTTCCAAAATCATTGATATATCTAAATTGATTCCAATAAAGATGACCAATTTCGTAGGTGATATTTCCAACCAAAAAGCCATATATATCCTGTACGAACTGAACCTTTGAAGAAAATAATCCTGAGTTTGATTAAGTCTTCATGCTTGCGTTCAATCTGGAATTTGTCAGAGTGGGCAGACTTCTGATGCAAGATAGACTTTGACACAGAAGTCCGGCATTCTTCAGAATAGAACATAGATAAGTTTTGTCAGCTTCAAAACATAAAGGAGTTTTCTCCAACATACTCTACTTGGTTATTTTGATGCTAATATAGTCGGTTGTAGAGTCGACAGAAAAAGTACGTCTGGGACATGTCAATTGTTGGGACAAATGCTGGTATCATGGTTCTAAAAAAAGCAAAGTATTGTGACTTTATTAATAGTAGAAGCAAAATATGTTGCTCTTGGAAGTTGCTGCTCACAAATTTTGTGGACAACAACTAGGAGACTTCGGAATTGAAGAATTCTACACGGAAATTAGATGTGACAACACAAGTGCTATCAACCTTACCAGAAATCCTATTCTCCACTCAAGAGCAAAGCACATTGTGATTCGTCATCATTTCATTAAAGATCATGTTCAGAATGGCGAGATTAATGTTCAATTTATTGATTCAAAGAATCAACTGGTAGATATCTTTACAAAACCTTTGGAGAAAAGCTTATTTGAATCAATTCATAGCAAGCTAAATATCATCCTTCCTCTCGACCAAAGTCTACGGTTGATCAGACTCAACATCTGAACTTAAGGAAGTTACTTCGGTTTGGAAATTTCTCCAATCCGGGTATTTTATTTTGGCATGTAAAAACTAAATAGGTATGATTATCTCTGAATCATCGCTTGCCCTTTTTATATTTGGAAATTGCAATTTCATTGCTGATTTTTCGGAATATATCTCAAATTTTTGTAGTTATTTTTTAAATTGTTTCTAGAAAAGGAATTATTTTCTTTATGTCGATTCATTTACTCTGTTTCGATTTCTTTAAATTCCTTGGATTATTTCTTTCGAGCATAGTGTTTTCAAACCCTAATTCTCAAACTCTCATCTCTCTCTCGATTTTTCTCACGAAAACACTCTGCAAATTTATTTCTCTCTTCCACTTGAATATGTCGACGAAGTCCTCCAAATCTACAACAATGTTGTTCCAGAGGAAATCTTCTCGCATTGCTAGTCGTGGCCCTCGCAATATGCAAGAAGGACCAACACATTTTGATATGACTAGAGAAGATTCTCCCCGGAGTTCTTCTCATCACTTTGTAGATGAGGAAGTTACACAGGAGGAAACACCCATTTTTGTAAAGAGGCCCAAGGTACTTTTCAAACATTATACGTTTTTGAAATAGGGTGGAAGTCCTATGACCTTTATCACTAACTTTTTGAAAGACAATGGATACAAAAACGAAACTATGTTTTTGAGAATGATGGAAAGGTTAGGGCTGGCGCCAAATGGAACAGCAGAGAAGGAATTTTTGAATTTTCCTTCTGATCCCCGTCTTGGGTCAGAAAATCAACCTGAGAATAAAGATGATGAAGAGAGAATCTTTACAAATTTCCAACCAAAGATGGGTGTGGCAGTTGAGATTACTGGAGAAAGAAAAAAACTTTTTCATTCAAAAGAACATAAAAAGGTTTATGCTCAAATGTTGAACAGAGGGGTTATAAACCCGCGAACAGTAGACTTTGACTTTCTGGATGCTAAAAGGTTAACTTGAGGGAAAAGTTAGCCAAACTTCAATTTGAGAAGTTTTGTGCAGAGACATTTGAAGCATATCTTGAATTAGCTGCATATTTTTACTCGAATTTGTCATTTTTGGATCAAACTCATATTCAATTTACTGTATGTGATAGAGCGTTTGATGTAGATGTGGATCTTCCAGCTGACATTTTGGGTGTAGAACCAAGTGGTTTTTTGCCCATAAATGTATCCATCAATCAAGCTATTAACTTTCTTGTGAAAGATAGATTTCCGAGATGAAATATTACTTACTCTCGAATGCCTGCTTCAAACATTCTGCTGCATAAAATAGTGATCAATTGCATTAGACCCAAGGTTGCCTCTAAGACTGATGTTTCAAGGTTTAAGGCAAAGATAATGTGGGTAATATGCAATAGCGTTCCTTTTTCACTCCCACGTACTATCTTTTTGCACATGTACAGAACAGTGATGAAGGAAAAAGGGCAACTATCCAACTCTACCTTGGTAACAAGATTATTCAGACAATTTCAAATGCAGTTACCTTCTCAACTTCAATCAAGGACTCTTGCTCCTATGGAAATAGGAATGAAAATGATCAAGATGAGGCTGAAAGATCTTTCTAAAGCCTTAGATCTTTTAAAAAAGGAATCATCTAACAAAATCAAGGGAGGATATGTTGCTGCAAAGAAGCGCAAGGGAAAGGATGTTGTCCAGAAGACATCAAAGAAGAAGAAATCTACCCTTCTACAAGATGAAGAGGAGGAAGATGATGATTTGACAATCCCTGCCATCGCTTAGCGCAATCTTCAAGATTTTGTTGATTTTGATGAGCTAGAAGAAGAAAAGGGTGAAAGGAAGAAGAAGATGAGAGTGATGTTGAAGAATCTGAAGAGAAGGAAGATGAAGATGAAGACTCGAAAGAAACACTAGTATATTACCAGAATTGGAGGAAACTGAGGAAAATAGGGACATTGCTACACCTGAAGTAGAGGAGACTAAACCAGAGAAGTGATCTCATGCTAGAAAGGAGAAGGTGCAAGAAGGAGAAGTTTCGTCTCAACTTGAAGGCATCAAAACAAGGGGAGAACATGAGAAAACTCCATTAGTTGTACCTCCTGCTAGTGATGGTATCGGTAGATCTCCTGCAGATGCTGAAGATATATTTGCATCTCATTTCCCTGAAGTCCAAGTTGAAGAGGAAACTCCAAGTAAGGGTAAACAACAAGCTGCACATGTTCAAGTTGATGTTCCTTCAATTCTGGATGCTCCACAGATTCATTTTGTTGAAGCTAGTGCCCAAACTGAACCTGATGCAAACTATCCAAGGATGGTAGAACTCCTCTTGGGGATAAAGGCACAACAATATGCCATGGAGTTTGAGATTCAGAAATTACATATTGCTTTGGGATCTACCTTAGAATTTCTTACAGGTAAGGTACAGTCTCTTGACACTAAGGTTCAGACATTGAATCAACAAGCTGCGCAGACTGTAGCCAAAGTGGAGAATATATATCATCAGTGCCTACATAAGCTTGAGGAGACCGTGCAGTTACTGGAGGATTTCCGACTTGTTCGAATTCCAAAACAGCCCTGATCATCTTTTCATTCACTCTTTTTATTCACAATTGACTTTATCTTGTTGCCGATGACAAAAAGGGGGAGAAGGAGAGCAAATTTAAAGTTCTTGAAGTTCTTGTTTTGTTTTATTTTTTATTTTTTGCTTTTTAGTTTAAACTTGGTTGTGTGGTTTGAACTTTTGAACTTGTGGCTTGAACTTTTGTGGTTTGTGGTGCTTGAACTCTAATTGTTTTGCTATTGCAGAACTGTTAAGACTAATGTGTTTTGTGGATGTAGATTCTATGTTATTCAATTCTATAATAATTTGTTCTTATTATAAACTATCATCTACTGATAAAGTGTTGTTTTGTAGGACATAATGCTTAAATCTACATGAAATTTTTGTCACCATAAAAAAGGGGGAGATTGTTGAGGAAACTCCTATTAGATTTTGAAGTTAGACAAAAATTTAATATTTATGTTCTTATTATCATTCTGAGGAATATTAGACTTCTGTGGAACTCTATCAAAAGTATATCTTACATCAGAAGTCTGCCCCACTTTGACGAAGACCCAGATTGAACTCAAGTGAAGAACGAAGAAATAATCAGACTTAGGATTTTTGTTTTTCCTTCAAGGATTTAGTATGAACAAGATATATATTTGGTTTCTGGTTGAAAATCTCACTTACCTTTTTGGATATTATTGATGAAATCAATCACGGATTAGTAAAATCAATTTGGAAGACAGGTTTATTTAGAAAGAATCTACTTATGGAAACCAAGATTCTGATTGTATGTGTGGCACCCCCGAAACGGCCCCCAATCCGATAGAGTCGCCACAGTTAGCTTACTTTTCACTTGCCCTGATAATATATCACTCTAATACCATAGAATGATAGTAGGTCCATAAGTCCTGGGGGTTTATATCTTTTAAATCGGTCCCTGCGCAGTTTATATAGCGGAAGCACAATCAACATCTCCCTATCCAAAATTAGAAAAGATGCACACCTACTAAACAAGTTTATAAGTTAAGCCGAACACCTTTATTTACATAGGTTTGATAGACAACATCGGTCGGTACATCAAAATTTGCCGTGGTTTTCTATACCCGGCTTCATATCAAAAGATAACCGACTTCCCTTTTTCTTTTCTTTCCAAACAGTCATATACATAAGTCTATCAGTCAGTGTTGGCGGTCCAAAAATGCTTCATCTGCTGACCATCACTCTCAGTCACACCCAGTCCGGTCCATCAGCTAGCGGTGGCGACAACGGTCCAATGTCATACATACTCGCACTCGAACAAATACCAACCCTCGTATCTCGGGGTGGTGATGCTCTGAACACTCACACTCAACGTCGATCGAAATATCGTAAAATGTGCCGGGGGTGACTGGTAGCAGAGACATATCTTCTAGTCTAAAATGTTAGTTCCCAAACGGGGTGAGTACAACCACTCAACAGTAAAAGATTCATCAAGCTATATCGTGCAATACCATCAATATCCAGATTCATGCAAGATAGACCAAAAACAGGTAATTAAAGGATAAGTATGCATCAAAATCATGAAATTCTTTAATGCAATGTCAAGTACAATTTCGAAACCCTCAAGATGCATCATGTCCAGTTACACAAGTCCCGATCATAGGGCCAAACTGTTATGACACGTGATATTCCATGCCATACAATTTAGTCCCATAACCAGACCACACGCACACTTAGTAGAACCATCAGTTTTAATATTCAAAAGGTTTCATCCCCCAGAGGACCAACGTTTGCATCCTTCTGGGATTTCGCACCCATCCCTGGCGTCGCGAAAGCCTCCGGCATTCAGCCACTCAGGGCCACCGGGTATCCAGAGCGTGTTACGTCACACCTCTAGGCATCTCGCACCCCACTTGGCATCGCGATGAACCTTCGGGGGTTTGCCATGAAAATGGTTACCCCGGCCCTCCGGATTTACGTACCAACAAGCATACATCCGGGCATCCCGAAGCTCCTGGGGAAAAACCTTCGGCATTCAGCCACTAGGGCCACCGGGCATCCACAAGGCATCGACTCATTCAATCCTTTGGGCATCCCGACTCCCGGGGCATCGTTGACCCGAGGGTCCAACGGTAACAATTAACATCTTAATTTCCAAAAACACTTTTCAATGCAATGACAAGATGTCCCTTGAGTCTCATCAAATCTCAATATTGAATGATATGCTGAATGTCAATATCGTCATGTCAAATAACAACTCAAGATGCATTTACCCTTTTGGAACAAGATGAGCAATTTCGGAATAAAGCAGCTCAAAAATTCAGAATGCACAGTTTTAGCAAAGATTTTGGAATAACCATTAAACGAACTCAGAAAATTCTAAAAATTTAATATGTTAAATTAGAGACATAGATTGACATTTTCCATTAAGAAACCTAAGTCTATATCTCACTGCATTAAGATTAGTAATCGCCATAATCTTTACTAGCATCCTGTAATAGTTTCCAGATTTAACATCTACAAGGAAAATTCGTCTCACTGACCAAAAATTGTCCATTTATTCTCAAATTTTGATATGTTATTCCTAAGTATGTTTCCTATAACTTTCATTAATGATTCGAAGTTCAAATCTATCTAGATAAATACAGAAAATTCGTGGAATCATCAAAGGTCAGGCCGTTTTCTACGGAACAATATTTCTGTTTTAAAAAGAATTGCTTCTATCTACACGTTTTTGTATTCATATAGCTATAACTATGAGTTAAACTCAATCTAATGGATGTTATCTTAAGTAAAATGATTCTATTCCTCATCTTCATCTTTAGAAATTAAAGCGACACAATATAAACAACTTTCTATCCATGTTCCTCTAAGACAGAAAACATCTAATGCCTTTCTCTTCATTTCCAGCTCAATCAAACCATTTGTTTTACTACAAATTCATCATGTAGCATCTCGACACACTTACACAGCATCTAGGAGTAGTCATAGTACATTTTCACTCACTTAGAATCCTTCACAACTCGGTACGAAGCGCATACTTGCATCTCGGCTCTTATAACTCAACATGCATCACATTTTCTTCACTCGACACACACCATCACACCTTACTCAACAATCACAGCTCACTCACACTTAGATTTCAAGACATGCAAGCCTCAAATGCAACATGCAATATCAAATTCAGACCTTCTCCGGTCTACTTGTACTTCACAAGATAATCACAGCATGCATAACATAGATTAATGAACTTCTACTTGCTTCAACTCCTAGCTTGATCGGCCAACAAAAACGGAAACTTGGGACTTCAAACGCAGCTCAATCGGTGGCGAAGATTAGCGGCATCTACGGTGGCAGCTCGAGCACGAGCACGGACGGACGAACACAGGTGGAGGGGCGACCTTCTCCCTCCTCACGCCGCTCACACTCATGCTCAAACTCTCTCTCTCTCACTTGCGGTTCTCTCTCTCTCTCTCTCTCTCTCTCTCTCTCTCTCTCTCTCGCTGTTTTGCTCGGTCCTTTCTCTCTCTTGTTCTCTTTTACGAGCTTTTCCTCGATTCACCGCTTGTTGACTGTCCTAGTCAACAAAGAAATGCAGTGGCTTCATTGATCGAAGACAGCTGGGCGGGACGTGTAATTCAGCATGTCACTCGGATGCCAACTCTCCCTTGCATGCATTGACGTGTTCGTTGATGGGTGCCTCTCGGTCAATTGTTCTTCATTTGTTGACCAGCGGACGTGACTCCTTCATGGGCTGTTCTCGATGGCCCTCTTTGCCGCTCGAAGACACGGTCGACGCAACTGTCCAAGATTCCTTCTTCGCTGGCCACCGAAGGAGAAGCAACGTGGCCGTTCGAACCGTTCACACCTCCCCCTTCGGTCAACAATGTCTTCAATTGTTGACCATCGTGGACGTGGGCTGCATGGCCGAATTTCCATTATTCGGCTCATTAAAATCAGTGTATTAAAGTCGAAATCCCATTTTTATTTCACATACACTTAAGTGGCATAGTTGTGTAGTGTCATTGGAATAAGTATGCGCGGGTTAGCGTATGCGCGGGTTAGCGGGGTCGAATGTGGTGTCGACAATGACGAATTCCAATAACACTTTCGCCGATTCGCAACATGTCATTATTTTTCCGAGGTCGGCAACAAAATATGGTTGAGGTTGGTCTCACCAATGACCTTAAGTAATGGAATTTTGACAAGACTATAATTTATCCGACGACCGGGCCAATACTAAACGTGACATATCAGTCTGACAATGAAATAAAACGGTGTCCATAAATGATACCGTTGACATAGTCCGACGACACTTCCGTCGGCTAGTCACGGATTGTCGCATATCCGAGGGTCGTCAAAATTTCTGGATGCCACAATTCTCCCCTCCTTAGAGAATTTCGTCCTCGAAATTTGACATTACTTAAGTCTCATTAAACAAATGAGGGTACTTTTCCTTTATTTCCTTTTCACTTTCCTCAGACTTTCATCTCAATCTTCAAACGGCTCAAGATCTCTTTGATTGATTTTGTCCAATGGGTTGATTGGAAGAATTCCTCTGGATAGTGCCAATGGTCATAAAGGCATGGAGGAGTATTTAAGGAGGCTTGTCGGGTCATTTGAAAGAGAGGGTGTGAAAGTTAGAATTCCAAAGTTAGAAGCTTCTTAAATCACTTGTTCTTCATCGAAAGTGCTCATATGTGTATTCGAAAGAGAGAAACTTTAAGGAGTGACTTGGTGAGAGAAAAAGAAACTCTTTACTGAGTAGTCAGTGTTAAATCGATGTATTTCTCTTTCAATTCATAGTGAAATCTAGCCAGAAGGCTGTCAGTGTGGGAGAGTGGACGTAGGCTTAATCTAAGCCGAACCACTATAAATCTTGTGTTCATTTTCTCTTCCCTAAACTCCTTTAATTTATTTGCTGTGATATATATATATATTAGTTTCGCCATATCTTAAAAACATCTTATTTGAGTCTGAATCTTTATTCAAAGTCTATTTTCAAATAGATTCAATTCAAAAGAAAAAAATTACTTCCTTTTTAGACAAATTTGTTTTTACACCTATTCATCCCCTTCTAGGTGTTTATACTAGCTCTTTCAAAAGAAAGTTCAATGCGAAAATAAGATTTTTGGTCCTTGGGGTCAGCCTTTATCTTTCATGTGAGGGTCCCACTAAACCTACTTAATCCATTTTTGTGACTTATAACCATTATTGATCAATTGTGTTTTTGCATGGCCGATAACGTTTATAAGTCTCCTAACTAAGCGATCTATGTGATCCCAGGGTCTTCCCATGCATTGACCCTACCATTTATCTAAAATTCATATGCATTATAGAAATTTAAACATGCGTGCAGGTCTTTTGGACCTTATTTCTCAACCAATCAAATAGATGAGTGAGCCGTCGACGGATCACTTATTACCAAAGTCATGCGCCAATCACAAGCATAGACAATTCTAAATGTATGACATAATTGTATGCAGGAAGGGTACATGTGATGTTTCAAAGACATCTTTTGAAATCATTCACAAAAAATTTTGAGACAAAGTGATGTCTCGGCTATGAAAATCATTTAATTGCCAAGGCTAGCCTAAGGCTTGCATAAATGCACTTACAAGCGTCGCAGATATTTTTGAATACAATTCAAATCGTAACTTTCACAATGTCAAATCGGGATTTTAAAAGGATTTGAAAATATTTAGAATTAAGGAATATCTAGGCTATGGAACACATTCAATTGCTAAGGCTAGTTCAGAGCTCACTTAAATGCACTCACAAGTATCATAGGTATTTTGAATATGGTCTAAACCACGATTTTTCTTTAAGCCAAATTAAGCTTTGAAAAAGAACTTCTTAGAAATTGTTTTTGAGAAACATCACATGTATCAATTTTTTTTTTTGAAAGATGCAATTTGGAAAGGCCAATTGTTTAACAACAAAGAACAAAGCATTTAGAACAACATCCATGAAGATGGCATGGCCTAATTTCATGCACAATTTAACCTAAAAGGTATAATTAAACAACCACAATCATGTTTATATTAGGAAATTTCAAAACAAGCATGTAAATACAACAAAATTGAGTAATGCCTATTGACAATCTAACTATGGAAAATTTCCGAATATGTATGACATGATAATGAACAACTTTCGTGAAGGAAGCTTTCCTAAATGAGCTACACATGATTTTAAAAAAATTAGACAATGAGCAACAGCATGTTAGAAATTTATCAAATCAGCTGGACACTTAGCCAATATCATAAGGATTTGTCCTATCAACATAAACCTAAGAATCACTAAATTTTCACACAACACAACCAATATGTTGACAAACAAGTTTCGTCAGAGGCCAAGTGTAGAATACGAATAGAAAAAATGGAACAAAAATATCAAATGTCTGTCTAAACAGGGGTCAGAACAAGGGTCCAAATTTGATCTTATGTCTAGATTCTGATCTAATTTTGAAAAAAAATGAAAAATGGTCTAAACGATGAGTGATTTATAAGCAATTAGTGGCATTGGAAACTTCTATGTGTTCTTTTAACCTTCCTAGAGTGGCTTGAGTCCAAACTAGGTCAATTAGGTACTTTAAGATCAAGATCTCGAAAGGTGCACATGTTAGTAACTAAACACCATAGCACAAACATGCATTAAGAAATGTCAAAATCATTCAAGTAATGCACAAATGGCATGAAAAGATCACATGTGACTTATAATTTGAGAAGATGTCAAACAATTCGATGACAATACAAGATAACTCAAGATTCATGATGAAATGCTTGAGAGTTTCTTGATAAACATATGCTCTTACGGCACAAATTTAACATGCAAAATGACACTCAAATGCGATGACGCGAATATGTACTCAAACCTTGTAACATGTTGTTTAAGTTCCAAGAAGACATTATCTCAAATTTAGTCTCTAAATGTCTTAAACAAGTATGGTAAAATGCATCTATGGTAAGATTCATTTTAGCATTGATTTCACATAATGTGCACAATTTTAACCATCTCAAATCATGCAAAAATTTTACGGAAAATCCTACATACAGAACATACAATGATGAACATTTCCTGTTCAGGATCCAAAACCCAAATGTGATCGTATAAATCACAGCAAAAATGACAAAACAGAGACGTATATTTAAATTGTGTACTACTGTAGCACATTTTCACCTTAACTCATGCAATTGACTCACTTGCCAATGTCAAGACTTTACAAAGCATGCATCAATTGAACATATGTATCATATATTTCAACTTTCATGAAGGATTTGAGACTAAGTAAGTGCATTTGTGGACTCAATTTCATCAAAACAGAATTTGGACCAATGCATGGTAGAATGTCCTATGTTCAGATCTAAGTGATTTTGACCTAGTTCGACTCATCTAAAAATCACTAAAAATTATAGGATATTCTTCACACAATTGTAAGAAATTTCATGATGAAAGTTCTCCTAGAACTCAACAAAACAATCAGCACAAAAATGACAAAATGAGATATCAATACGGAACAAATTGACCTAGACTTGGATTTGAGTAGATATGATCTAGTTAAAAACATCCAAAAATCATGAAAAAATTACATGCTATTATCCACACATTTATAAATAACTTTTATGGAGGAAAGTTCTTCCAGAATTTAACACAAAAATCATCACAAAAATGACAAAATCAGGGATCAATATGGAACAGATTGACCTAGGCTTGGATTTGAGTAGATCCGACCTAGTTAAGCAAATATAAAAATCATGAAAAATTTTGAGGATGTGCACAAAATGATTTGAAACAAAACTCATGCAGGAAAATTTTCCCAAAAATTATCATAGAAGGCTATAGAAAATTAGAAATGTCTCATTTCGGAAAAAAAAAAAACATACCCAAAAATTCAACTAAACTACAGCAGAATCGCTCATATTTGGAGATGTTTTTCGAGGGTCAAACGATGCTTGATTGGGGCGTGTGACCTATTGTTTTAAAGCCCCGGGATGTCTAATATCTAATCCTAAGAGTACTTGAGTTGAAACGAGGTCATTTCAAACTTCGTTTTAGTCAAAACAGTAAATCAATCCTATAACTACGAAAATACAAAATTAAGCAAAATCAAGCACAATCATTCAAGTTCAAGCTTAAGCAACTAATCAAAGATCACATGAGCATAGCATATATCCCTAATATTGAACAATAGCCTTGGCCGGCTAATTTGGCCTTGCTTCACGGGGTTCGAGATCGAGAAATTACCTTTTATTGCGATTTAGTCGATTTTGATCGAAATCGATCAAAGTTTTTGCCAAAACTTCAATCAAACCTCCATAAACCACCAAGGACTAGATTCAGACGTCAAGGAAGCTTCAAAAGGTGGCTGAATCACCTATAGTAAAGGAAAATAGAACCAGTCTGAGAATTGGATCGGTTTGGATGCCGCTAGAGTGGATCGGGTCACCGGTGCTCTTATGGTGACTGATCAGTGAGGACCAAATCATGAATAGGTGACTGACAAGCTTGAGGATAGATTAGAGTAGGAATGCCACTAATGAGGGCTAGAATTGGCGGCGATAGCTTCGCTAAAGAAGGATTCGGTTGAATTGGCGGGAAGAGAGAGAGAGAGAGAGAGAGACTAAAGAGAGAGGAAAGTTTCGTGCACAAATGAAAGTCCCCCTAAGATGGAGGGAAAATTTCACTTATATACTTCCAAAATTAAGTGATTTTGGCCGTCGATTCGATCTGACGATCGAAATTTCGATCCAACTATAAAAAATCGATTTTCGAAGGCTATATCATGATCTTGAGGTGTTGGGTAATTGATCTAGTGGGCTTAATTTACAAAAACCCGACCTAAAATCAAGAATTGCGTCGAAATGTCTAATTAGGGATTAATTTCCAATTTGACGAAATTCGAGGATCACTCTATAAAATTTTGAGAAATTGAAGGTGTAGAAGTGAAATTGATAGTGAGAGGATCTTGGAACCAATCACCAGAGGTTAGGAACCAGTTGGCAAGGGGCTGAATCGGCCAGACCTATTAGCGGCTAGTCAAATCGATTCGGTTTGGTTCGGTTGGATTTTGACCAGTTCGGTTCGGCCGAATTTTGACCGGTTCTTGACCGGTCCACTTGGGATCCCTATGGGTCTAAAATTTATGTAATTTTGTCCTAAATTGAAAGGAATTTTACCATATTTAAGAAGAAATCAACCAATTAAGGTACAATTAAGCTAATCAAACCTTATGGACGTGATCTAGAGGTCTCCTATTGATCTGATTGAATGATTATCGTGAAAAATAATGAGTCAAAATCATGGGTATTTTGAATTGGGCCTAAAGGGCTAAAATGGTAAAATTTGCAATTCAATGGGCAAAATTATAAATTAACCAAAATGAAACTGAATTAATGTCACAATTGCCATATCTAATGAGCTACCCATATGCAAGATCACTTATCGCATTCAAATTGACCTTGAATTGAAGAGCTCGAGCTTAGTTCAAAAATGGATCTAACCCTAATATTAAAATTTGACCTAGATTTATGAAATTAAACCATAACCATGAATGCGTCAATTCCAATTTTTGATGATTTAAGCTTAATTGCTTGACTTTCTTATGCTCGGGAGAATAAAACCCTTCAAATTGATAAGTTCTTGTGTGAATTTTCCAAAATCGATTCCGAATTCGGACATAAAGGAAATGAGTGAGGAAAATTTGTTTGTTTGCAAGTCATGAATGATCAATTTTGGTCCCCTAATTAGGGCTTAAAATGGCAATTTGCATTTTGACTCGGTAAATCACAAAATTAGATACACAGGTAGATTTCACACAATCCCTAAACCAAATGTCAAAGAAAGAACTACACCTAATTATGACTAGAATAAAAGTAATTTTTTTTTGGTTGATTGAGAACCTAAAACTGAAAAATTCAGAAGTCAAGGTTTTTAATCAAATTTTGTGAAATTTTCGACATAAAAGTCAAATTGACATTAAAAGAAATGTTTTTGTGGATTTTTTATTTTTTCCATTTTTTTGGTTAAAGGTTTAACCAAAAATCAACCATTTAGTTGATTTTTTTAAAAGGTTGATTTTTTGGTCAAATCGTTAAATTTTCAAGAAATTGATTTGACAAAAGTGAAATTAAAGGTAAATGGAATATTTTTTTGGGTAAAAAGCAATTTTTGACCCGAGGTTGACTTTGGGTTAAAAGGTTGCCAAAAGTCAACCATTTAACTTTTCAGATTTTTCTTGAAAATGAGTTAGAAAATGCTTAAAAACGACAATGCGAAAGAAAAAGGACACTTTTTGGCCGAGAAATGGGGCTCCATCGCTATCGAAACCAAAATCTCGATTTTTACCTTTTAATGAGGCGTCGACTGAAAATCAAGTGTCAACAGCTACCATTCTTTGAGTGGGAGTTTGAAGAGTTTCCACTTAAAGACAAAATTGATACCTATAATTTTTAGTTGACTCCACTTAAGGAATAGAAACCGATAGGGAAAATGACATTTGGTTAAGGATGCATCTGGACACTTACCTTTGCTCATTGGAGATTCTAGACTCATATTTGGGATTCTTCTCTCCATCTCTCTCATGGAATGGAATGAAGGAAATGACAAGAAAAATGAAACATGAAATTGAAAGTCGAGGTTCTAAGGACAACCCTGAACCCAAAGTCGAGGTTTCTAAGGACAACCGGGAACCTTAAACCAAGGTTTCTTAAGACAACCTAGAACCTAAAGTTGAGGTTTCTAAGGACAACCAGGAACCTAAAATCAAGGTTTCTGAGGACAACTAAGAACCTAAACTCGAGGTTTCTTAGGACGACTAGGAACTTGAAGTCGAGGTTTTTTAGAACAACCAAGAACCTAAAACCGAGGTTTCTTTAGACAACTTGGAACCTAAAATAGACCTTTCTTAGGACAACCAAGAACCTGAAGTCGAGGTTTCTTAGGGCAACCAGGAACCTGAAGTCGAGGTTTCTAAGGATAACCAAGAACCTAAAGCTGAGATTTCTTAGGACAACCTGGAAATTAAAGCCGAGGGGGGGTATGGTTTAGGGTGACCACAAACATAAAACAAGGATTATGGTTTATAATAACCCAAAACCAATCCACTGGGGGGGAACACGTATTTTGAAAAAGGATTTAGGGATTGCTCAAAAGCCAATTTTGCGAAATCATTCAAATGTATCTTGGTAAACAATGCCGATTGTCAAATCCCTTCGGAGAGGATTTTAACCAAATGTAATTTGATTAACCATCTAAGTGTTAAATCAAATATGCCAAGTGGAAATAACCTAATCAAAAGAGGTCTTTCACACGAGCTCTCAAAAAGGATTTTTATTCCCAACCATTGATGTAGGAAAACTGCTTAAATTTCATTGGAGAGATCTCACTCAACCTATGTCTAAGGCTTTCAGAAATGTTCATAGTGAGTACAATTCATTAATTAAAAGGTCTTTTGAAAGGACTGTAATGATGGCTTGGTCATGGGCTTATACAAAGGGTTTTCATTTTGAGGCCAAGAAATGAATATTCAATCAGTATCTTCATCGGTTTACAAGCTAAGAACCTTGAAGATAAGATAAGATAAGATAGGATTGCTTCCACTCCTTTTAACAGTAACTCCCGTGTGATACCATCCTAACCGGAAGATACTTTGGGTAGGATTTGTAATGTTGGTTCGGGTGAGGCTTAAAAAGGTTTGAAAAATTTTAGATATCAAGGGGTCAAAAGTGAGTGATTATCTTAGGACCATTACCATCACACAACTTTTCAAAAGTCTGACTCTTGAAATTTAACCTATCTCGACAGTCCTTTTGACTATTTGTTTTGAGACATGAGAGCTTCACTCTTTGTTCTAATGACATTGCTTGCAATACATGTTTTGCAAAGCTTTCTTCTACTTTTTCTAAATGATCTTTTGCATGACCATTAATTTTGCTCTTCTTTGCATTTTTGCTTTTTCTTGCATTTTTTTACATGGGCATTAGCTTTACTTTCACCAGGCACACTACTTTTTTATGCCCCCTAGTTTTCACTTTATTTTGAGCATCTATGACTCTTGAATGGTATTTACAAACATGACAAAGATTCTCAATTTTGTTGATAAATCACATGCCTTGCCCTAGTGTGGGGAGAAAATCATCACCTAGGTTACGAATAATTGCATAAGGCTCAAATTGGCTAAGCAAAGGGTAATTGTGTTTGGGGTAGATCAGGATGCTTCAAGTTTTGATAAGAAATCACCTAAAGCTAGCACAAGAAGATTGATGTAAGTGAAAGCAATAAAATCTTTCTTAATCTCTTACTCCATAATTTTTAACCAAGACCCCTATGTTGCCCTCAATGTGAGGTGGTTCTTGACATGGTTATTTTGGAAATACTCCCTATTTGGCTCAAAGCTCCACTTCTAAGTTCTAAAGAAGTTGGTCACTTTTTGAAAATTTTGCATTTTTTGAGATCAACCTCCTATGGATAGGTAGAATCTTCTTTAGAGATCTTGCAAAATATATAAAAATGTAGATGCGGCTTGTATGCATGAGATGCGTGATGCAAACATTCTAAAGTGGCTCAGATTTAATCCAAAAGCGGCTCAGATTTAATCCAAAAGCGGCTCAAAGGCTTTTCACTTTATTCATGGTTAATACTTCTTGATAGCATCAACATTTACAAACCTTGGCAATTCTTGGCCATCCATTTCAACAAGGATCAATGCCGTACCAGGTAGCACTTTCCTTACAATATATGGACATTCATAGTTCGGAGTAAACTTCCCACGAGGATCTGGAATGATAGGTAAGACATTTCTCAAGTCAAGATCATTGATCTTGAAATGTCCTGGCCTGACCTTGTGATTGAATGACCTAGCTACTCTCTTATGATAAGTTTGTCCATGGCATATGGTTTTTTACCCTCTTTTCATCAATCATATTGAGTTGTTCAAACCTTTGTTGAACCCATTCTGCTTCAGAGAGCTTGATTTGAGAAATTACCCTAAGTGAAGGGATCTCCACTTCCATGGGTAACACAACCTCCATCCTATAAGCCAATGAGAATGGTGTTGCTCCAGTTGAAGTGCGAATTAAAGTTCGAAAAGCAAGCAAAGCATATGGTAACCGATCATGCCAATCACAATAATTTTATGCCGTTTTGGCTAAAATTTTCTTGATGTTCTTATTTGCCGCTTCCACAGCTCCATTCATTTGTGGGCGATAAGGAGAAGAGTTCAAACGGCGAATATGGAATTCTCCAAGTAATTCATCCACCACCTTGTTGTTCACGTTTCATCCATTGTCTACGATGATCGTTTCGGGAACTCCATATCGAGCAATGATCTCATGACGAATGAACTTTGTCATGCTTCTTTGCCTCGCTCTTTGCAGTGACATGGGCATAAGAACTGGCTTCAATCCATTTGGTGAAGTAATCAATGGCCACTAAGATAAAACGATGTCCATTCGATGCTTTAGGATTAATTGGTCTGATAATGTCGATGCCCACATTGAAAAAGGCCAGGATTCGGACGTTTGATGTAGTTCATTAGGAGGAGCGTTGATTTTGTCTCCATAGACTTGGCATTGGTGACAACACCTCACATGTTGAATACAATCGGTTTCCATGGTCAACCAGTAATAACTGAGCCTCATGATTTTTTTTATCAGGAGATGATTGTTCATATGAGGGCCACACTTTCCTTCATGTATCTCTTTCATAAGGAGTTTAGCTTCTTGTGCATCCATGGACTTCAGTATAACTGACTCGAAAGACCTTTTATAAGGGGCTCCTCCATTAAGGAAGAATTTGGATGCCAACTTCATTAGGTATTTTCGATCATTGGCTCTACTCTCTTAGGGAAATTTACATTCTCGAAAGTAATTCATGATGTCATAATACCAAGGTTGACCATTAGGTTCCTCTTCAATCATTAGGCAATAAGCAGGCTTCTTCAAGACGTCGATTTGCATATGATAAATGCTTAAGCCATCGATTACTTGCAACATTGAAGATAAAGTCGCTAGGGTATCAGCAAATTGATTTGTGATCTCAGCAGATAATCAAAAGAGATTTCATCAAATTCCTTGACTATGACTTCGAGATATTCATGGTAAGGAATCAACTTTACGTCTCGCGTTTGTCATTCACCTCTTGTCTGGAGGATGATGAGTGCAGAATCACCATAAACTCAAAGCTTTCTAACTTTCATATCAATGGCTAACTGCAAACCAAGGATGCAAGCTTCATATACAGAAATATTGTTGGAATATGATAATACCAACTTTGCAACTACTGGGTAATGTTGACCTTCTAGGGATATTAACATTGCCCCAGTGCCAGAACCAAAAAGGTTAATAGCATCATCAAAATACATGGTCCACTTGTCATGCGAAATCAAATAAATCCGTTCATCAACCTCATCCCAATCATTAGACTTCTTGGGATTTTTAGCTAACATATCGGTTATGGCTTGCCCTTTGACAAACTTCTGTGCCATGCTTTGGATATCAAACTCAGAGAGTAATATTTGCAATTTAGCGAGCCTTCCAACCAATGTAGGCTTCTCCAAAAGGTTTTTTTTTTTGTTAGACTCAAAAAGGTATTTAATTAGGTCATTCTCAATCATCAGAAGGATGCAGTGGTGAAGAGTATATTTTCTCAATCGGTGTAAAACCCAAATCAAGGCTACACAAGTCTTTTCCACTTTAGGATATCGGATCTCGAAGGTAGTAAACTTCTTGTTGAGGTAGTATATGGCACGTTCATCCTTGGGTCCTTTTTGTGCCAACATAGCTCCTAAAGACTCTTCGTGAATGGTGAGATACAAGATTAGAGGCAAGCCTTAGATAGGCGGTATGAGTACAAGAGATTGCGAAAGATATTGCTTAAGCTATTCAAATGATTTCTGACATTCTTCATCCTAGTTGACCCTAACGTTCTTCTTTAACAGCTTGAAGAACGGCTTAGCGGTTTCTGACAATTGGGAGATGAATCTCGCAATATAATTCAATCTTCCCAATAGGCTTAGGACTTCCTTAATGGTAGAAGGAGGTTTCAAATTACATATGGCCTTCACCTTAGAGGGATCTATCTCAATACCCTTGTTACTAACCAAAAATCCAAGAAACTTCCCAAACTTTGCCCCAAATATGCATTTTGCGGGGTTAAGCCTTAGCTTGAATTTCTTCAATTGGTCAAATAGTTTTCTTAAGACTTCAACATGGTTTTCACCTTGTCTTGACTTTGCAATCATGTCATCGACATAGACTTCAATCTCCTTATGCATCATGTCATTGAATAGTGTTACCATGACTCTTTGATATGTTGCCCCTACGTTCTTCAAACCAAAGGGCATAACTTTGTAGCAAAATGTTCCTCACGGGTGATGAAATAAGTTTTAGTCTTGTCTTCCTCTTTCATCCAGATTTGGTTATAACTAGAAAATCCATCCATGAAGAAGAACAGTTTGAATCCAACAGTATTGTCAACTAAGACATCATTATGTGGCAAAGGAAAATCATCCTTAGAGCTTGCCTTATTCAGGTCACGATAATAAACACAGACTTAGACTTGTTAATCCATCTTTATAACTGGGACTATATTAGCAATCCAATCAGCATAATGAGTGATTTCGACGAAACCAACATTTAAGAGCTTCATGATTTATTCTTCAATATTTTTTAACAACTCAGGTTTCGTCCTTCTAAGCTTTTACTTCTTGGGTGGAATACTAGGACTGAGTGGTAATGCATGTCCCACTATCTCGGGGTCTAAACCCGGCATATTAGCATATGACTAAGCAAAAACATCTTGGTACTCTTTCAAAAGTCCAATTAATTTATCAACATTCGCTTGAGAGAGACCTACCCCAATCTTGGTTTCTTTGGGGTTGTCTGAATCTCCTAAGTTCATGGTGATTGGTACCTTGGTGGGTGGAGGTTTGGATTCTTCTTGTCTGAGCCATTCCCTTTCAATAACTCAAGGATCATCCTCATTCTCTAAGTCGGAATAATCAAGTTCATCAAAATCTCTTGGATGCGAATTCGAGCCATGCAAATGACTATCATGATGTGAAATGTCATGCCTACGATGCAATAAAAAATTGTTAGTATATATAAATATAAATGAGTGCAATGTATGCAAATGTCATGAAAACTTGTTTTCCAATTCGAGTTTTGGAAAAAAATTATTGGGAACTACCCTTCATGTTATTGGATTTCCTTATTTTACTAAAACATTTTGAAACTATAAATCGTGTGGAGGCCCAGGTCTCAAAGTATCATCATAGGACTGGTTTGGGAAACCTCACACGTCTATTAACAAAATGTGAATTTTATTGATATGCAAAAACTGCATTACAACATATATCATCTTGGATCTATAGAGTTTGTGATCCAGATTATTACAAGTGTAAACAAATGAAGTGAATGGAATTCCCTTGCTAGAAACATCCCTTACAAAGTGAGAACTGTAGGCTCTTCATCTTCACCAATGGTGCCAACCAAACCATCTTTGAACAAATCAGCAAAGTGGTAGACATCGACCTCCTTTTCTTGCAAAAACTTTGGTGAGCCAAGAAAGAAATCCTTCAATGGTGAAGACAGGAGGCGTTGGTAGCTCTTACCTTAAATGTTTGGACCTTTATGATTACCTTGACCCTTACGATTGCCCTGATAACCTAGGCCCCCGCGCTTGTTGATCTTGACCACCTTAATAGGATTTGGTATGCCTTGATCGAGCTTACCCAAACCTTTCCCAATAGCAAAACCATTATTAAGCAATTATTTACTTGACATTAAGGATACTTTTGAGAACCGAGACTTCTTCATGATCAACCCAACAAGCACATGAGTGACAGATACCAACTCAAACGAGTGGTAACTCGACTCTCCATTGACCTCAAGCTCGATGGAAGGTATGGTGGTGTTATGGACAGTCTCCACATCTTTCACATCGGATAGTCATGATCTTTCCATCAATAGGAAGTTTCATCATCTGATGAAGATTGGAAGGAATGATCCCTACAGCATGGATCTAAGGCCGTCCCAACAGCAGGCTAAAATTGCTTGGAATATCCAGTACTTGAAATTTTTTAGTAATGGTAACAAGGCCAACCATCAACGGCAGGTCGATTTCCCTTATCAATTCTTTTCTCATCCCGTCAAAGGCTCGATGTGGCACCCGAGATATTTGACAACCTTCGGACATGTGATGACTGTGACCGATCGATGGGAATATCGTCAGATGGTGTCATTGGTATTTTGTACGGGCATTGTTTTATTGCCACCATCAGACCAAGCGGTCACAATTAGAAACGGATCGATCGTTGAATGAGTTATGGCATTTCCCTATGTACTATCACTAGTGAGACCACTCGGACCTCCCATGCACATCGTTGCAATTCCATGCAATTACGTGAGTAGCGATGCCTCAACCCATGCACGTGCTAAAGTTAAGGATAAAAATCTTGGAGAATTGAACCGTGCATAAGGACCATGTGCGTCTTTTTCATTTCGCAATACAGCAAGTAAGGAAATGAAATTGTTATCACCATGTAACTCCTTCGAGATCCTTCTCCATGCAAGAATTTCAGTCACATACTGGTATGAGAGATGGACTGAATAAGTGGAGATTAAAGTGAAATATTAGGAGTAGATGTGGGCTGGATACTTAAGGCCCAAAGCACCCAAGACAGCCCACATTTCCTCTCCATTCGGTCGACCAAGGCCCGGCCGGATGAGGCCACCTCCATGCAAAAAAATCGACAAGTGGCAAGAGGGACAACATGAGCTGTCACCGCCCCTTGCTTCACCATAGGTTTTCCATGCAAAACCTCATGATTACTAGCTAATTAAGAAGTTAAAAGAAAAAGAAAGGGGCGGAAGGAACGAGGAAGCAACCGAGGGAGAGAGTGACCGAGAGAAAGGGAAGAGAAAGTCCGAGAGAGAGAGAGAGAGTTGTGAGGGTGCATTGGTGAAGGGGAGAAGGAAACCAGCCCCGCCGTGCGTGCGCCTGTTGCCGCCATCGACGCTGCCTAGCCTCGCCGTCAATTGTGCCGCGCCCGAAGTCCTCAAGTTACCGTGTTGCTTGCTGTGGTTGCTCGGACTTAAGACAAGTGAAGTCCATTGATCTACATTATGCTTGCTGTGGTTACATGTGAAGTGTGATAGATATTGGAAATGCTTGAATCTTGATGCTTGATGTTGGAATTTCAAAAGGATAGAAGTAGTTCTTTAGGCTAGCAAACTGTTTCATGCAAAAACAGCTTGACCTTTCGCGACTCCGTGAATTTTATGCAATTATCTAGTTGAAATTTTACTTTGTATCCTTGATGAAAATTGTTGATGACATCTTGAGGAGTAACATACTAAAATTTTAGAAGAAACGGACAAGTATTGGTCGGTGAAACAATTTTTCTTTGAAGATATTAAATCTGGAAACTGTTACAAAGGGCTAGGGAGAATTATAGTGATTTTCGCTTGTGATCTATTATGAATCCGACTTCGAGTTCTGCATGAAACGTTTACCTCTAGGTTTTATCTATAACATATCAAAATTTCAGAATTTTCTGAGTTTATTTATTGGTTATATCGAATTTGTTATTAAAACTGTGCATTAGTGATATTTGAAGTCTTATGGCTGTGATGCATGGACCATTGCTATTTATACGAAAATTTTTCTTATCTTGGTGTTTTTTTTTTTTTTGTAAAAATCCTTCCCCTAGATCTTGTTTATAACATGTTAAATTCTTAAAATTTATTAAGATCGTTTACTAATTTTTCCAGAATTTCAATTAGTGAAGTGTATTCTGTTTTGTCCGAAAACTATTTTATCTCAAGAACAATTGAATTGCTCTATGAGTCGTGATGCCTTGGGTCGTTGTATATGCAATGGATGCGGTGACATTTAGCATATCATATGACATCCAAAAATGAAATTGATGAGGTTTTGTAAAGTCATTGAAACTTATGATTGTATTGCATTAAATGTTATTTTCAAAGTGAGACATATATGTATATATTGTGATGTGGATGATACCGCCGGACGGCTGAGTCGACGATGCCTTGGGAGTGTCGAGATGCTCGGAGGTGTGTGCCGGATGCCCGGAGGTGTGTGCCGGGTGTCCTTGGGAGTTTCGAGATGCCCGGAGGTGTGTGCCGGAGGCCTCGTGATGCTAGGTTGGGTACGATAGCCCGGAGGGATGCAAATACTAGTCCCCGGGGAAAATGAGATCCTTTTGAATATCAAAGTGGAAAAATGAAACATAAGCATGTGTGTGCATATGGTAGGGTACATAAATTGTCTATGAATTTGAGTTGGTACTATTTGGCATTGAAAATGTGGTCACTAAGGCATTGAATGGATCTTATGGAAATATATGCATGGTTTCATAGATGATGTGTGCATCTCGCATGGAATCTTGGTTGTCCTGCTTGTTGCATTGTGTAGTTTGATCGATCTTTTACTGTTGAGTGGTTGTACTCACCCCTTTTGGGGACTAACATTTCAGACTAGGAGATATGTCTCTGTCGCTAGTCACCCCCCAATACTTTCTATGATATACCGACCGATGTCGAGTGCGAGTGTACGGAGCATCATCACCCCGGGATACAGGGGTTAGTTTTTGTTCGTGTGCGGGTCTTGGTCTTGTGCGATGTTGGATCACCCGCCGGCCCTGTCATTCAGGAGATTTTGTCCGTGTATATCTGACGCGGTGGGATTATGCTAGGGATGCTGCCGCCAACACCAGCTGGAGGATCGGGCTGGGTGTGACTAAGTGCGATGGATGGAAGATGAAGTTTTTTTTTTTGGATAGCCGACACTGAATGATGGACCGAAGTACATGGCTGTTGTGGAGTTGGGTACTTTTGGTTATAGCCAAGCTTAGAAAAGCCTTGGTCTTTTGATGTACCAACTCATGATGTCCATCAAGTTATGTAAATAAAAGTGTTCGGCTCTAATATACATATATATATATATATATATATATATATATATATATATAATGTGTAGTTGGTGTGTATTGCATTATTTTGTTGAGTATGGGATAGGGAAATTTGAATATGCTTCTGCTATATGAACTACGCTGGGACCAATCTAGATGATATAAACCCCTAGGACTTATGGACCCAATATAATCCTATGGTATCAGAGTGAAATATTATTAGGTCAAGTGAAAAGTAAGCGAACTGTGGCGACCCTAACGGAATGGGGGCCATTTCAGGGGTGCCACAGCGAGTGGTATCGGAGCAATGGTTATATGTGGAGTGATAAGGACCTCATTTGGAAATTGAGGAATATAATGACATGCACACCTTAGGATGCTAACTAAGAATGGTTGACTAACTTTGAACAACGGGTGATGGGCATTCAGTCGTAGATCCCTAGTAATTATTATAAGTTGCTTTTAGGTGCCAGTAACATGTTTATATTACTTATTTATAGTTGTAGTTGCTTTTAAATGGAGACATTGAGTCACAAATTATTCCTGAGGCAAATGCTTGGATACTGCAGGAGAGTCATGGTAAGAATTGGAAGTTATCATCCATTGAGGGCTGAAGCCTCTGTAGCAAGGGCTGAACCCCGAATGGAAGACATCCTGCAGGCATTGGCCAATATAGGAAATCTGATAGAAAGACAAGCGCAGCAACAACCTAGAGCGGAACGTCGTCCTCAAGGACTGGTGGAGCAATTCCTGAAGTTGAAACCACTCAAGTTTAGTGGAATGGGAAGTCCTGAGGAGGCGGAGCATTAGATTGATGGGATGGAACAAATTTTCCGGTTGTTGAAATGCAATGATGCTGAGAAGATAACTTTGGCAGAGTACCAGCTGGAGGGAAATGCAAAGTTTTGGTGGAGAGCTTCAAGGGACATGATCTTTCCACCGGGTATTGATATAAATTAGGATGAGTTTGTTAGAGCTTTCAATAGAAAGCATTTCTCTGACTATGCTAGGGATAAGAAGATCACATAATAGGTTCAGCTGGAACAAAGGGAGCTGATAGTGGATCAGTATGAGGCGAAATTTTCTGAACTGTCTAGATATGCTCCCAGGCTGATTGAAGATCGAGAAGAAAAAGCTAGGAGATTCCCGAAAGGGTTGAGGACTGATATTAGGAAACAACTGGTGCCTTTGAATATAAGAGATTATAATGAGATTTACGAAAGGGCATAGTTGGTGGAGCGGGAATTGGTAAGAGAGCAATCAGAGTATAAGAGGTAGTCGACTTTTAGTGATATCAGACGGGGTAAGAGACCCTATACAGGTCAAAGTCAGACCTGGGAATCTAAGAAGAAGAGCAATTTCCGAAATTTTGGAAAAGCCAGGGATGGCCTGAATCTAGGAAAAGCACCTTATCGGAGTGATGATTGTCGAAGGTGTGATGGGTGACATGGCCCAGGACCTTGTAATGGACGGCTGAAATGCTATGGTTATGGACAGGTAGGACACCTTAAGAAGGATTGTCCACAAGAGAGGTCGCGGCCGAGTATCAACCCAGTGCGACAAGTACAACAACGTACTGTTGGACCATATCCACAAAGGAATCCATAGAGACCACCAGCACAAGGAAGGGTGTATGCGGTCACCCAAGAGGAAGTGGAAGCTTCCAAAAACATTATCTTAGGTACAATTTTGATAAATGGCAAGAAGGCATATGCATTGTTTGATACGGGTGCTACGCATTCATTTGTGTTTGAATGATATAGACAGTTGAATAAAATAGAAACTACATCTCTTGAGACGCCTCTTTGTGTTTCTATGCCTTTAAAGAATATGGTGTTGTCTACGCTGGTGTGTGGAAAATGTAAGATAACAATAGGAGGAAGGGATATGGAAATAGACCTAGTCATGATGGCTATGTATGACTTTGATGTTATCATAGGAATGGACTGGCTCCATAAGTATTGGGCTAAGGTGGATTGTTATAGGAAAGTGATCCAATTTGTTTTACCTTATCAGTCTAGTTTTGAATCTTTCGGAGGTCAGACAAACCCCTCTATAGCCATTATTTCAATGGTAGAAGCTCATGAACTACTTGACGAATGATGTCAAAGATACCTAGCAGTAGTAAGAGATCTTACTAAGAAAGAGACAAAAATCGATGAGATTCGAATAGTCAGGGAATTTCAGGATGTGTTTCCTGAGGAGTTGCCTGGATTACCACCGGAACAAGAAATTGAGTTTCAAAAATTGAACTAATGCCTAGAACAAGACCAATATCGAAAGCCCCGTATAGGATGGTTTTAATGGAATTGAAGGAATTGAAGGTGCAACTACAAGAGTTGCTTGATAAGGGATTTATTAGGCCAAGTGCTTCTCCTTGGGGTGCTCCGGTCCTATTTGTGAAAAAGAAGGACGGGTCAATGCGTTTGTGTATTGACTATAGACAGCTGAACCAGGTGACTGTAAAAAATAAGTGTCCCTTGCCTAGAATTGATGATTTATTTGATGAATTGCGAGGAAGTTCAGTCTTTTCTAAAATTGACTTGAGGTCAAGATACCATCAGCTAAGGATTAAGAAAGAAGACATTCCTAAGACTGCATTTAGGACTCGCTATGGACACTACGAGTTCCTAGTTATGCCATTTGGATTGACGAATGCACCAGCAGCATTCATGGATTTAATGAATAGGATATTTAAGTCTTATTTGGATCAATTTGTAATTGTCTTTATTGATGATATCCTGATATATTCTAAAGACCTGAAGAGCATGAGCGACACCTGAGAATAGTGTTGCAGACCCTTAGAGACCATAAGTTATATGCCAAATTCAGTAAGTGTGAATTTTGGCTGGATCAGATAATATTTTTGGGACACGTGGTGTCAGGAGGAGGAATTGCAAAGGTGGACCCAAATAAAGTTGAGATGGTAATAAATTGGTCGAGACCGATAACACCCACTGAAATATGGAGTTTCTTAGGACTGGCTGGTTATTATAGGAGATTTATTGAAGGGTTCTCGCAACTGGCAGGCCCTTTAACGAAATTGACTCGGAAGAATGTAAAGTTTGAATGGAGTGGAGAATGTGAAAGGAACTTTCAGGAACTTAAAAGGAAATTAACCACGGCTCCAATCCTGACTATACCATTTGGATCTGATGGATTCACGGTGTATAGTGATGCATCCCATAAAGGATTGGGATGCGTTCTGATGCAACATGGCAGGGTCATAGCCTACGCATCAAGGCAGTTGAAATCTCATGAATTAAACTACCCAACCCATGATTTAGAATTGGCAGCTATAGTGTTTGCTTTGAAAATATGGAGGCACTATTTGTATGGAGAGAAGTTTGAGATCTATACAGATCATAAGAGCTTAAAATATTTGTTTTCACAAAAGGAATTGAACATGAGACAAAGGAGGTGGATGGAATTGTTGAAGGATTATGATTGTGAGATACGGTACCATCCAGGAAAGATGAATAAGGTGGCGGATGCTCTTAGTCGTAAGTCGGCTATGGATATGGCCAGTTTAAGAATGACAAAATGGAATCTGTTAAAGTTTGTAGTAGACTCAGAGTTTAAGTTGAAAGTAGATCGCCTTATCGGTATGCTTACTGCATTAAGGATTGAACCCGAAATTATTCAGAAAGTTAAGATTCTGCAAGAGTCTGACCCGGAAATTGTGAAAGTAAGAAATGCTGTGTCTTTAGGAAAAAGACCAGAATTTCAAATCTCTGAGGATGGAGTAGTAAGATGCCAGGGATGACTCTGTGTTCCCGACAATGAAGAAGTGAAGAGAGAAATCTTGTCGAAAGCACATAGGAGTAATTATAGTATTCATCCGGGTAGTACAAAGATGTACATAAATTTACACCAACAATTTTGATGGAATGGCATGAAGACAGATGTAGCTAAACACGTTTCCCAGTGTTTAACATGCCAACAAGTGAAAGCGGAACACCATAAACCCGCAGGACTGTTAAGACCGTTAGACATACCAGAGTGGAAATGGGAACATGTGACGATGGACTTTGTGCAAGGACTGCCTAGGACATCAAGTAGTCATGACTTTATCTGGGTGGTAGTAGATCGCTTGACTAAGTTTGCCCATTTCCTAGCGGTCCGCATGGGCTACCCGATGGACAAACTTGCTGAAATATATGTAAGCCAGGTAGTACGCTTACATGGTGTTCCTGTAACGATCACATCTGATCGAGACCCAAGATTTACTTCGAATTTTTGGCGAAGTCTTCAAATCACCTTAGGGACTAGACTCCAGTTTAGTATTGCTTTTCATCCACAGACGGATGGACAAACATAAAGAGTAATCCAGACATTAGATGACATGTTAAGGGCTTGTGTCATTGATTTTAAAGGAAACTGGGATGAAAAGTTACACCTGGTAGAATTCGCCTATAATAATAGCTTTTAGAAAAGTATAGGCATGGCTCCTTATGAAGCATTATATGGGAGGAAATGCAGGACCCTTGTCTACTGGAATGAAGTAGGTGAAAGAAAATTGACAGGACCTGAGCTGGTACAAGTAACTACTGAGGCTGTTGAAATTATCAGGAAAATACTTAAGACAGCCCAGAGTCGACAGAAGACCTCTGGAATTTAATGTGGGAGATCATGTATTTCTTAAAGTATCCCCTATGAAAGGAATATCACGGTTTGGAGTGAAAGGCAAGCTGAGCCCTAGATTCGTTGGACCTTTTGAGATACTGGAAAGGATAGGAGACGTAGCCTATCGATTAGCATTACCTCCTAAACTAGGAAACCTGCATGATGTGTTCCATGTGTCGATGCTGAGGAAGTACCAGCCAGATCCAGGACACATACTTGATCATGAAGCCATCAAAGTGGATGAGAAAGTGAGGTACATTGAAGAGCCAGTACAAATACTGGACCGAAAGGAGCAAGTTCTTAGGACCAAGAAAATTTCATTGGTTAAGATGTTATGGCGACATCATGATGTGGAGGAAGCCACATGGGAAAGTGAGAATGAGATGAAGGAAAGGTACCCTCACTTGTTTATAGAAACATGAGTAATGCCCAATTTCGAGGACGAAATTCTCTAAGGAGGGGAGAATTGTGGCACCCGAGAAATTGGACAACCTTCGGACATGTGATGACCGTGACCGATCGATGGGAATATCGTCGGATGGTGTCATTGGTATTTTGTACGGGCATTGTTTTATTGCCACCATCAAACCAAGGGGTCACAATTAGAAACGAATCGATCGACGAATGAGTTATGGCATTTCCTTATGTACTCTCACTAGTGAGACCAACTGGACCTCCCATGCACATCGTTACAATTCCATGCAATTATGTCAGTAACGATGCTTCAACCCATGCACGTGCTAAAGTTAAGGATAAAAATCTTGGAGAACTGAACCGTATATAAGGACCATGCGCGTCTTTTTCATTTCGCAATACAGCAAGTAAGGAAATGAAATTGTTATCACCATGTAACTCCTTCGAGATCCTTCTCCATGCAAGAATTTCAGTCACATACTGGTATGAGAGATGGACTGAATAAGTGGAGATTAAAGTGAAATATTAGGAGTAGATGTGGGTTGGATACTTAAGACCCAAAGCACCCAAGACAGCCCACATTTCCTCTCCATTCGGTCGACCAAGGCTTGGCTGGATGAGGCCACCTCCATGCAAAAAAATTGACAATTGGCAAGAGGGACTACATGAGGTGTCGCCGCCCCATGCTTCACCGGAGGTTTTCCATGCAAAACCTCATGATTACTAGCTAATTAAGAAGTTAAAAGAAAAAGAAAGGGGCGGAAGGAACGAGGAAGCAACTGAGGGAGAGAGTGACCGAGAGAAAGGGAAGAGAAAGGGAAGAGAGAGAGAGAGAGAGTTGTGAGGGTGCATCAGCGAAGGGGAGAAGGAAACCAGCCCCGCTGTGCGTGTGCTTGCTGCCGCGCCCGAAGTCCTCAAGTTACCGTGTTGCTTGCTGTGGTTGCTCGGACTTAAGGCAAGTGAAGTCCATTGATCTACATTATGCTTGCTGTGGTTACGTGTGAAGTGTGATAGATCTTGGAAATGCTTGAATCTTGATGCTGGATGTTGGAATTTCGAAAGGATAGAGTAGTTCTTTAGGCTAGCAAACTGTTTCATGCAAAAACAGCTTGACCTTTCGCGACTCCGTGAATTTTATGCAATTATCTAGTTGAAATTTTACTTCGTGTCCTTGATGAAAGTTTTTGATGACATCTTTAGGAGTAACATACTAAAATTTGATAAGAAACGGACAAGTATTGGTCGGTGAAACGATTTTTCTTTGAAGATATTAAATCTGGAAACTGTTACAAAGGGCTAGGGAGAATTATAGTGATTTTCGCTCGTGATCTATAATGAATCCGACTTTGAGTTCTTCATGAAACTTTTACCTTTAGGTTTTATCTATAACATATCAAAATTTCATAATTTTCTGAGTTTATTTAGGGGTTATATCGAATTTATTATTAAAACTGTGCAATAGTGATATTTGAAGTCTTATGGCTGTGATGCACGGACCACTGCTATTTATACGAAAATTTTTCTTATCTTGGTGTTTTTTTTTGTAAAAATCCTTCCCCTAGATCTTTTTTATAACATTTTAAATTCTTAGAATTTATTAAGATCGTTTACTAATTTTTCCAGAATTTCAATTAGTGAAGTGTATTCTGTTTTGTTCGAAAACTGTTTTATCTCAAGAACAATTGAATTGCTCTATGAGTCGTGATGCCTTGGGTCGTGGTATATACAACGGATGCGGTGACATTTAGCATATCATATGACATCCAAAAATGAAATTGATGACGTTTTGTAAAGTCATTGAAACTTATGATCGTATTGCATTAAATGTTATTTTCAAAGTGAGACATATATGTATATATTGTGATGTGGATGATACCGTCGGACGGCTGAGTCGACGATGCCTCGGGAGTGTCGAGATGCCCGGAGGTGTGTGCCGGATGCCCGGAGGTGTGTGCCGGATATCCTCGGGAGTTTCGAGATGCTCAGAGGTGTGTGCCGGATGCCCGGAGGTGTGTGCCGGAGGTCTCGTGATGCCAAGTTGGGTACGAGAGCCCGGAGGGATGCAAATACTGGTCCCCGGGGAAAATGAGATCCTTTTGGATATCAAAGTGCAAAAATGAAACATGCGCATGTGTGTGCATATGGTAGGGTACATAAATTGTCTATGAATTTGAGTTGGTACTATTTGGCATTGAAAATGTGGTCACTAAGGCATTGAATGGATCTTATGGAAATATATGCATGATTTCATAGATGATGTGCGCATCTTGCATGGAATATTGGTTGTCTTGCTTGTTGCATCGTGTAGTTTGATGGATCTTTTACTGCTGAGTGGTTGTACTCACCCCTTTTGGGCACTAACATTTCAGACTAGGAGATATGTCTCTGTCGCCAGTCACCCCCCAGTACTTTCTATGGTATACCGACCGATGTCGAATGCGAGTGTACGGAGCATCATGACCCCGGGATACAAGGGTTAGTTTTTATTCGTATGCGGGTCCTGGTCTTGTGCGACGTTGGATCACCTGCCAGCCCTATCATTGAGGAGTTTTTGTTCGTGCATATCCGACGCGGTGGGATTATGCTAGGGATGCTACCGCCACCACCAGCTGGAGGACCGGGCTGGGTGTGACTGAGTGCGATGGATGGAAGATGAAGTTTTATTTTGGATAGCCGACACTGAATGATGGACCGAAGTACATGGCTGCTGTGGAGTTGGGTACTTTTGGTTATAGCCAAGCTTAGAAAAGCCTTGGCCTTTTGATGTACCAACTCATGATGTCCATCAAGTTATGTAAATAAAAGTGTTCGGCTTTAATATATATATAATATGTAGTTGGTGTGTATTGTATTATTTTGTTGAGTATGGGATAGGGAAATTTGAATATGCTTCCGCTATATGAACTGCGCTGGGACCGATCTAAATTATATAAACCCCTAGGACTTATGGACCCAATATAATCCTATGGTATTAGAGTGAAATATTATCAGGTCAAGTGAAAGGTAAGCGAACTGTGGCGACCCTAATGGATTGGGGGCCGTTTCGGGTGTGCCACACTCGGACGGGAATCTTTGGAGGGCAGACATTTTGCATTCCTATCCCCAATTGACGGAGGGTGGATAAAGGGCAAATGTTCAAGGCAGAACCATTATCGACCAGGAACCTTAAAATCCTAGTCCCAAAATGTTGAGTGAACACACATAGTGCCTTAGTATGTGCTTGGCCCTTTAGTGGGAGGTCTTTCTTAGAGAAGGATATTTGATTTCTAAGAAGTATAGTACCCACAAACTCCTCCAATTGTACCTCTCCAATGATCTCGGGCACATGGACTTCATTTAAGATTTTGAGGAGAGCATTTTTATGCTTTTTAGAGGTCTTGACAAGCTCCAATAGGGAAATTTGCATAAGGATCTTGTGCAATTGGTCTATCACTTTTGGCTCACTTATCTTGAATGTTTTGTTTGGCTTCCTCATTAGTTACGACTTTCTTTTTCACACCTTCACGTGGTGGGTAGATTCGACCCAATTGGGTGAAGGCGTTGATTTCATTTGTATTATCGTTCCAAAGGACCGCTTTGGTGTCATAAGTGAGAGACGCCTTGGTATTGGATCATTCACCAACCTTTAACAGCAATTCAATCACAATGGGTCCAAAACTCGCGCTTGAGATCTTCATGGCTCCAAAATTGTCAATTAATGAGCTGAATTTGATGACGTTCTTTTCAAATGCATCGCCTCATGGGGGATTGTTTCCTTAGTTAGATCAATCATAGCAGACTCAATCATAACCACGAAGTCATCCTCGAATTCATCTCCCCATCCACTACAGACGATGTTTTTGAGGTTTTGGAAATAACTTGGAGGAGGAGTATACTTGACCATAAAGTCATACTTCCCACTCGGTTGTCCCAGGGTGTCCACCACTTCACCTCTCGCACGGGCTTTCCTTTCGAACTCACGATCCCAATGAGAAGTTTTGTATTCATCTTCATTCTCATCATCAGAATGGACCTCTTTATCTTTCGGCAAGGTTAAAGGTTTTCTTCATCATTCTATCCGCTCGGGACAATATCCTTTACGTCAACAAAGAAACTTGGTGGTGGTGTGAACTTCACCTTAAAGTCATATTTGTCACTTGGTTGGCCAAGGATACCAACAACTTCACCATTTTTGTGAGCTTTTTGAACAAATTCATGACCCATGCGGGAAGTTTTATATTCATCCCCACTTCTAGTGTTAGAGTCTTGGTACATAGGGGTTTTGCTTTTCCAGGCTTGGCGATCCTCCTTTCGAGTGTAATCCTAACTTGGATTCCCAGCCTTCTTTATGACTTATGAGATTATAACCTCGCTAGATAAATCAACTTCAACTAGAGACATCCGTCTCAGAGTGAGCTCACTATCTCCATATTGGAGAATTCCCAGCTCAGCTAGTTTTGCTAAGCAAGTTATCTTCTCATGACGAGTCACCTTCCAACTGGCGATCAGCGAAGGGCGTGATCTATTCCAACTTTTGAACATTTGTTAGGAGTATACGCATGTCATCATCCCCAAAAATCATGTTGACATCTTCATAGTGTTTCGGAAGATGATTTTGTTGGACATTCGACATTGAATCCTTAAAGGTGAGCAGTTTCTTATCTAGCAATTTCTAGATCTTGGAATAGAGTACAAAGCAATTATCCACATGGTGACCTTTCTGTCCCATGTGATACTCACACGTCTTATTAGGGTCGAACCCAAGGAACTTTGGTGAACTATCCCTCGGGATTTCTCTCACCATGAGATGACTTTCGATCAGCATTGGAAGTAGTTGAAACATGGGTCTAGGCAATGGAGTAAATTGCCTTTGCGGGACTTTTCTTTTGTGATCAAAATTTTGGGGAGAGCTCCTTAACTCCACAGGAGGTTTATCAGCCCGAGGGTTATATGTTTTATGAGAAGAGGAGTTTTGTATATAGCAATTTCCACAGTTGACTCCTTATCTTTCTTCAGGGCATATTGACTGTTCGTGATCTCGGACAACCTTCCTTCACACATGATCCCCTCAATGTATTCACCTAACTCCACCAATGCAGCAAAGTTGATACAGGTGTGGTTGTACATTTTCTCAAAGAAATCCTGAAGTATGGCTTGTAGTAGCAATTTCATAGCCTCCTTCTCAAATAGGGGTGGCTTTACTTAAGATGCAGTGGCTTTCTATCTTTGAGCATAAGTTTTAAACATTTCAGTTCTCCTTTTCTAAACCTGAACCAGCTACTTTTGAGTTGGGGCGATCTTGGTATTAAACATATATTGTTGGAGGAATTTGTCAATGAGATCCTCCCAAGTCTGTTACGTCCCAAACCTCAAGTGCGTGCCCATCCCTCGGTAGTCGATAAAATTGCGACATCCCAGTTTGCGTCGCTAACCCATTCATTTTAATGCACATGCGGAAGCAAACGAGTACCCTTGATAGCAACTAATATGGGATAGAAAAGCAGGAAACAATTTCACAACCGAAACACGCCTTTATAAACACCCCGGTTTATATACAACACTAGTTTATAGACAAGGGTCTACAAAAGATTGGCTCTCAAAAGAAACTGTCCTATGATTAACTAGTCGGACACATTCGCCGATCCTTCAGTCTCCACAAGCTCCGAGAGCTTCGGATCCTCCACAGCACCATCGGGACGGTGCCGCACTCTCGCCTAGAGTTGCATCGACTACCACCGCGGGGATCTCAAAACCCTGGAGGGGACCTTCCCTGATTCCCATGAATTCATGGCAAACCACATTTTGAATCAGTGGTCACCACGAGTTCATAGACCCAGTGACCCCCGGGGGCAGGGTAGTCAAAACTCCGCTCGGTAACCCTCATGGGCCAACCAAAACGTTTTGGAGGAACCGCCATTTAAGGACCTGAAAAGTTAAAGCCCACGACGGGGTGAGACAATGTCTCAGCAAGTTCACCCCCTAAACTCCGACGAGGAAGGAAATACGCTTAGAAGCAGTCTATGCACACAAGACAGAGGACTTACCTCGCCTCAGTTCCCTCTTGCAAGTCAATACAATTCATAAACTTAATCAATCCATTCAATTCAATCAATCACATGATCCACTTCAATTAATGCTCGCACAAGCATGAATTGCTGCTCTCACAAGCTGATATGAAATGCTGCTCACACAAGCTTATATGAATTGCTCACACAAGCTTATATGAATTGCTTACACAAGCTAACATGGATTGCTCACACAAGTTGATATACACTATTGCTTACATAAGCTGACATAGGCCATTGCTTTCACAAGCTGACATGAATTAAGACATTTTTAGCATTAAAAACCGACACCTGGTATTTTCTTAGTAAAATACCAAAATTTCACAAATTTGGAGTAAATACCCAAAATTCCAATCACCACTCAATTGCATAAACTAAGCACACCATTGCAATTAGCACGAAATTCCGGTCATCGGCTAGATAAATAGCACGGTCCATCTAGTCCTTAATTAAACCGTTCTAACCACCTAACATGCAAAATCAAATAATTAAGTCACTAATTCGTTCTAACTAACCACCTAAACTCTAATTAGCCTAAACTAAACACCCCTTAAGCATTATTAACTCCCTAAGCAGAGTTTAGCAAGTAAACTCACTGGTTTAGCGATTCGGTGGGTCCATGACGACGGCAACGCGGAGACGAGAGACAAACAACCTTGCGGCGACACCAAACGGAGACTGAACGGGCCTCAAAATGGGCCACGAAGCCTCAATGCCCTTGCTAGCTTTGACTTCTGCTCTTGGGCCGAAAGAGCGAGTGCGAAACTCGGCTTGGGTTGGAATGAGCAAGGCGATGGATTGGCGGCTGCAACGGGTGATGGCGGCTACTGGACGGCGGCGGAGACGGCTCAGGCGAGCTTCTACGGTGACTAGGGGGTCGGGGGGGATGGCGAGGAGGCGATGCTACTCCACTAGCACTAGCCTCAGCTGGCGCTCTACCACGACCCCCTTGAGTACCGACCCTTATTGGCGTCCTACCCCGAGTAACAAGTCTAATGGTTCTCTTCCTAGGAGTCCTCTGCTCCTGATCACTCATAACGCAGATTCTATACAGAAACTTGCTTTCCAATTCCACACACAATTAGAAGTTGAGCGATCCCCACAAAATAATCTACCAAATAGCAATTAATCATATGCATCAGTATAAAATAGAGGTTATTCCTACTAAATATGCTATAAACCATCGCACCTTATCACTCCAACTATCGACCAGCTCTAATACCACTCCTGGCGGGGATGTAACGCCTTGAACCTCGAGCGTGTGCTGATCCCTCGGTGGTCGATAAAATTGCGACGTCCCAGGACGCGTCGCTGACCCATTCATTTTAATGCACATGCGGAAGCGAACGATTACCCCTGACAACAACTAAAATGGGATAGAAAAGCAGGAAATAATTTCACAACCAAAACATGCTTTTATAAAAACCCCGCTTTATATACAACACTAGTTTATAGATAAGGGTCTACAAAAGACTAGCTCTCAAAAGAAGCTGTCCTATGACTAACTAGTCGGACACATTCGCCGATCCTTCAGTCATCATAGGCTTCGGGGGCTTTGGATCCTCCACAGCACCATCAGGATGGTCAGCTGCACTCTCGCCTAGAGCGACATCGACTACCACTGCAGGGATCTCAAAACATTGGAGGGGACCCTCCCTAATTACGTGAATCCATGGTGAAACCACGCTTTGAATTGATGATGTAGCCTCTGAGGCAGTCCTTCATCAACCCATACGGTGGTCACCACGAGTTCATAAACCTAGTGACCCCCGGGGGCAAGGTAGTCAAAACTCTGCTCCATAACCCTCATGGGCCGACCAAAACGTTTTGGAGGAACCGTCATCTAAGCACCTAAAAAGTTAAAGCCCACAATGGAGTGAGACAATGTCTCAGCAAGCTCACTCGCTAAACTTTGACTAGGAAGGACATACACCTAGAGGTAGTCTATGCACACAAGACAGATGACTTACCTCACCTCAGTTCCCTCCTGCAAGTCAGTACAATTCATATACCCAATCGATCAATTCAATTCAATCAATCACACGATCCACTTCAATTAATGCTTGCACAAGCATGAACTGCTGCTCTCACAAGCTAAGATGAAATGCTGCTCACACAAGCTCACATGAATTGCTCACACAAGCTAACATAGGCCATTGCTCTCACAAGTTGACTTGAATTAAGACATTTTTGGCATTAAAAACCAACGCCTAGTATTTTCTCAGTAAAATACCAAAATTTCACAAATTTGAATAAATATCCAATGATTCAATCACCACTCAATTTGCACAAATTAACACTCAATTGCTTAAACTGAGCACAACATTGCAATAAACACGATATTTCGGTCATTGACTATCCCGGTATAGTTTCCGGAAAATAATAAATAATTAAATAAATACCAAAAATAATTAAATAAATGTAATTAAATACCAAAAATACCAACTTAGGCCGGAAATGCTAAATTGAACACTGAAACGGGCCTGAAAATTTCCGAACCAATCTAGATAATTAGCATGGTCTATCTAGTCCTTAATTAGAACGTTCTAACCACCTAACATGCAAAATCGAATAATTAAATCACTAATCGGTTCTAACTAACCACCTAAACCTTAATTAGCCTAAATTAAACACACCTTAAGCATAATTAACTCCCTAAGCAAAGTTTAGCAAGTAAACTCACTGGTTTAGCGATCCGGTGAGTCCACGATGATGGCAACGCGGAGACGGGCAACAAACAACCCTGCGACGACACCAAACAGAGATCGGACAGGCCTCAAAACGGGCCATGAAGCCTCAAAGCCCTTACTGGCTTCGGCTTCTGCTCTTGGGTCGAAAGAGCGAGTGCAGCGATCGACTTGGGCTGGAACAAGCAAGGCGATGGACCGACGGCTGCAGTGGTCGACGACAGCTACTGGATGGCGGCGAATACAGCTCAGGCGAGCTTCTACAGCGAGCAAGGGCTCGAGGGGGATGGCGAGGAGGCATGGCATGAGTGGCTGGGCGCGAGGACAGCCGGACAGCGAGCGCGGACGAGTAGGTGCGAGTGGGCAACGTACGGCTGCGACATGGGGCTATGGCGATGGTCGACCAGCTTGGGGGGCTGACTTTGTTTTCCTCTAGTTTTCTAAGCTCAAAAATGGACAACAATGGAGAAAGATGGGCTGGATGAAGGAGAAGAAGACTGCTGAAGAGAGAGGGGATCCCATTGCCTCAAAAGTCTTCACTTCTATCCCCTTAGTGCTCATTGCATGCCCCCATCACTTGGGCTGTCATCCAAGACCAAAAGGCAGCACAAGACTTCCCCTAGAAGCTTCATTTGATGCTTCAAATGTTCCACACCCCTTGACCTACGAATTTTGGGCACTTTCCCTTCCAAATTGAACCAATTCCCCTCCAATTGAGCTCAATTTGATGTCCATAAAATCAACCAAGGTGCCCACACTTGAATTCATATTTTTCCTCATCAATTCGTCCAACTGGAATCCCAAAAATGAGACAAAAATGGTCCTCTATTTTCCCGGTAAAAAACGGCCCTATTTTGAAATTTCGTCAAAAATCTCGGTTTGCAGAAAAATTTTCAAAGGATGAGTTGACGTTCCTAAAATGACTCGTGACATAAATGAACTTTCAATTTCTGGAATCGGGTTTAAATTCGCGGTTAATTTCAATCTGGCGCAATTTTAACATGACTTAACCTACTGGGTAGCTTTTAGGAATTTTTAATACAATTGACCCGTGGTCGATTATTTTCGAGCCACAATGTACATCTTCGACCCATTGGCGACTCTCAATTATCGTGAAAATCTCGAGATTTCAAATACGAGCATAGGGTACTAAAACGACAGAAAAATCGGTCTAGTGCTGTTCGATAGAAATTTTGCAATTAGGTGGAATCACCTACACACTAGTCACATACCTCTGTCAAATCGACCTATCTCTAGTCTCTGATCGATTTTTAACTGTGCTGTAATGACCTTTACGGATTAGCATGGTCGAGTAGTCGATTCCTAGTTGAATTCTTAAGTTTATTGCATTATAATCCCTTAATGGCTTCACCAGATAAACTAGTTATCTCATGAGTGATTAGCTCAGAGAATAGAACTATAGACGCATCGATGAAAAGCCCGGCTCATTCAATTGAAAACAAAACTGGAAATTCAGGATGTCACAACTCTTCCCCTCTTATAAAAAATCCGTCCTCGTAATTTACACAATTACAAATCTTTAAACAAAAAGGTGGGGGTATAGTCGTCTCTTCAAATCTTCACTTTTCCAGGTTGCTCTTTCTATGCCGTGGTGTTACCAAACCACTTTCACCAACGGAATTGTCTTGGTGTGAAGAACCTGTTCTTTTCGATCCACAATCTGAATCGATCTTTCCACATACGACATTCTGTCGTCCATGTTTAATTCTTCAAAATTTAGCACGTGGGTTGCATCAAGCTCATACTTCCACAACATTGACACGTGAAAGACGTCATGCACTTACACTAACCTTGGTGGCAATGCAAGACGATACGCTCGGGTCCCTATTCTTTCCAGATTTCAAAGGGACCTATGTACCTCGGACTCAGTTTCCCTTTCTTGTCGAAGCACGAAGTACCCCTCATTGGTGACACCTTCAGAAAGACGTGCTCACCAACTTGGAATTCCAATGGTCTATGGCGCTTATCAGCATAGCTTTTCTAGCGGCTCTGAGTGGTCTTTAATCTATCCCTGATAACTACCACTGCATCCACTGACTGCTAAACTAACTCCGGGTCTGTGATCTTTCGTTCTCTGACCTCATCCCAACAAACAGGTGTTCTGCACGCTCTGCCATACAACGCTTCCGAAAGGTGCCATCTGAATGCTCTACTAGTAGCTGTTGTTGTAGGCAAACTCGGCAAGGTGAAGCTGTTCCTTCCAGCTTCCCTTGAAGTCCAACATGTAAGCTCGCAGCATATCTTCGAGGGTTTGAATCATCCTCTCATACTGGCCATCCATCTAAGGATGATAGGCCATACTGTACTGCAACTTCATTCCTAAGGCGGTCTGCAAACTCTTCCAAAAGGCAACTGTGAATCTCGGGTCTCAATCTGATGTAATCGTCACTAGCACTCCATGCACACGAACAATCTAATGCACGTACAATTCTACATGCCTATCCAAATCAAGGTCCTTTCATACATCGATGAAGTGAGCTGACTTTGTCAGTATGTCGACCACTACCTAAATAGAATCATTACCTCTCTGACACCTTGGTAAGCCCGCCACAAAATCCATTGTGATGTGTTCCCATTTCCACTTTGGAATCTCAAGACGTTACGGAAGTCCTCCCGGCTTACAATGTTATGCCTTCCTTTGCTGACATGTCAGACACTTGGCAACATGTTTGGCATTGTCCTCCTTCATATCGGACCACCAATAGTGTTGACATAAATTTTGATACATCTTCGTACTACCAAGATGAATGATGTAACTGCTACGATGAGTTTTTGACAAGATTTCCTCCTTAAGCTCTGCATCTTCAGGTACACATAATCATCCTCGGAACCTTAGTGTTTCGTCATCATAAATCTGAAAATTAGCCTTCCTCTTATCAATATCCCCTTGCAGGATCTTTTGAATCTTTGGGTCGGTTAACTGAAGCATCTTGATTCTGATTTGCACCTCTGGTTCAATTCTGAGCATGGCCATAAGATTCGAAAGGTGGCCTTGTCACGCCCCGAACCTCAAGCACGCGCACACCCCATTGCGGTCGATAAAAATGCGACTTCCCAGGACACGTCGCCGACCCATTCATTTAATTACACATGCAGAAGCGGATAAATAATCCCTAGACAAAACTCAATTGGGATAGAAAAGTAGGATCACATTTTCAAAACCAAACCACACACTTTTATACACATCAAACCAGTTTGATTACAGGACTAGTCTATCAACAAAAGATCTATAGAAGATCAGTCCTCAAAATTTAAGCTGTCCTAAGACTAGCTAGTCAGATCCATTCGCCAGCTCTTTAGTCGGGATCGGCGAAGTCAAAAATCCTCTCAGCGACCCTCACTGGTCTACCAAAAAGCTCTGGAGGATCCGCCATCTAGGGACTTGAAAATATTATACCACAACGGGGTGAGACAATGTCTCAGCGAATCCTACCCTCTAAGACTCAATTAGAAAGACAATATGCCCCAGGGCACTCTAGCCACACAAAGAGGATAGAGGACTTATCTCGCCTTAGTCCTTTCCTGCACGTTAGTACAATTCAATTCTCAATCAAACAATTGATCCAACGATTCAATTCAATCATGCTATCTTTCTTCCATTACTATCTATCATTCAATACCGTCTATCAAACCAGTCGTTAATACGACATATCCTCTCCAAAGCTGTAATATAGACGGTAGCTCGCTCAAGCTGTACAGATAGATAGCTCACCAAAGCTGTAGCAGATAGATAGCTCACCAAAGTTGTAGCTGATATAATAGCTCTCCAAAGCTGTAGCTGATATAATAGCTCTCAAAAGCTATATACATATATATATATATATGTATATATATATGTATATAATAATTGCTCGCCCAAGCTGATACATATATATAAACCAATTCTCGCCAAAGCTATCAATTCAACAATAACCCAATCCATTCCCCAATCCAATCAATCAATAGATTCAAGCTGGTCCTACCAACCAATTACGGTGCCAATAGCCAACACCGGGTATTTTCAAGTTAAATACCAAAACTTCTCCAATTTCACTCAATTCCACATTTTTGGAATTATTATGCACAATTATCATTTTCACTCAATTCTCAATTTAACATACAATTAGCACAAACTAATCGCACATTGCGATCGGTGCGAAATTCTAACGACCCCCATCCCGGCAAAATTTTCGAAATTATTAAATAATTAAATTTAATTCCGAAAATTAAATAATTAAATATTATATTATATTAATATAATTTAATAAAATAATATTTATAAAATTCGAAATAATTAATTAACTAAAAATAATTAATTAGGGCTTAAACAAGATTACACTAATTTAAACATACAATTAGCCCTAATTAAACATCCACTAAACTAATCATACATCTAATCTAATTAACATTTAAATAATCTAATCTAACCGCCTAAACCTACTTAGACTAATCTAAACACCGCTTAAGCATCATTAACTCGCTAAGCAAGGATTAGAAGGTAAACTCACCGGTTTTGCGCGCCGGTGAGTTCACGGCGACCACGACGCCAAGGGGGTCGATAATCCTCGAAGCGGCGACACCAACGGAGGCCGGGAAGAGCTTGAAAATAGGCCACGAAGTCTCCAAAACCTTACTGCCTTCTGCTTCTATTCTTGGACTGCAGAGGCTGAACCAGTGGCTAAAACAGCGAGGAAACGGGCCGATCGGAGCTCCGGCGAGCGGGCGGTTGGCAATCGGTGGCTCCCAGGGTCAAGGGGGACTTGCTGGTGGTTGGTATGGGTGGAGGTAGGGTAGAAATGGGGAGAAAATGGCTGAAAACCGCGAAACAGGCGAAACAGGCGGAACCAGGCGGTTCCAGACGGTCCGGCGGGCCATTCCTTCGCGCCCAATTTCGGGAGGCTATAGGGCTTCTTTCGGGGTACCGTCAAGTCCTCCTGAACGGTTTAGATGTTCTCTTCGTGATGGTGGTTGGAGCGTTGGCTGATTAGATCGAGAAGAGCACTTTAAACTCATGTTTTCACCGAAGGGTCAGCAGGAGCAGAAACTGGAACGAGGGGAAAAGATAAGAGAAAAACGACGGGCTTGGCTGGTCCGATGGGTGTGCGACGGTGGGGCTGGCTCAGCTGGTTTCCTCTGGTTCTCTTGAGCTTCTAAACTCTCTCAACCATGGAGAAAGCCATGAAATAAGGGAGAAGAAGGTCTGCTGAAGAGGGGGCTCCCCTTGGGCTCACAAGCCTTCAACACTTGTCAAACACTCCTCTCTCTTGCCCCCACCATGACATCACATGACCTCAGCCACCCTCTCTCCTCAAGCTTCCTCCACAAGCTCGTTAATAGGTCCAAAATGTGGTGTACCCCTTGGCATACGAATTTTGGACATTTTGTCCCACAAATCTATTCAATTCTCAATCAATTCAAATCATTTGAAGCTCAATTAAATCCACCCATGTGTCCTTGTCTCTCTTACGACTTTTTCCCATCAAATGATCCAACTTGCATTCCAAAGATTCGATTAAAAAACGGCCCTACGACAATCCCAAACAAAAACGGCCTTACTTTGCTTTTCCGCCAAAATCTCGGTTTGCATAAAAATCTTCTCGAGGATGAGTCGACGTTCCTAAAATGAATGTGACATGGCAGAACTTTCAATTTCTGAATTTAGGTTTAAAATCACGGTTAATTTCAATCTGGCGCGATTTGAGCACATCCTAATCTACCGGGTAGCTTTTAGAAATTTTCAATGCAATTGACCCATGGTTGATTATTTTCAAGCCACGACATAATCTTCGACACATTGGCGACTCTTAGTTGTCGTGAAAATCTCGAGATTTCAAATATGGACACAGGGTACCCAAAACGACAGAAATATCAGTTTAGTGCTGGTCGACGAGGATATTGAAATCAAGTGGAATCGCCCACACTATAATCACATATTTCAGTCGAATCGACCTATTGCGATCTCATTCGATTCTAACAGTGTCGTAATGATATTTGCAGATTAATACGGTTGAGCAGCCGATTCGTGGTCAGATTCTCAAGCCTATTGCATTTAAATTCCTTAACGGCTTCACTTGATAGACTAGTTATCTCGTGAGTGATCAGCTCGGAGAATTGAACCATAAGCGCGTCGATGAAAAGTCCGTCTCATTTAATTGAAAACGAGAATCAGAAATTTGGGATGTCACAACTCTTCTCCTCTTATAAAAATTTCGTCCTCGAAATTTAAACTATTACAATCTTTGAGCAAAAAGGTGGGGGTACAATTCTCTCATCGACTCTTCACTTTCCCAGGTTGCTCCTTCAGTGCCGTGGTGTTGCCAGACCACTTTGACCAACGGAATGGTCTTGGTGCGCGGAACCTTTCTTTACGATCCACAATCTAAACCGTGCTTTCAACGTACGACACACGGTCGTCCACGTCTAATTCCTCAAAATTAAGCACGTGGGTCGGGTCGAGCTCATACTTCCTCAACATCGACACGTGAAAGACGTCATGCACTTGCGCCAACTTTGGCGGTAATGCAAGATGATACGCGAATCCCGATTCTTTCCCGGAATCTCAAAGGGACCTACGTACCTCGGACTCGGTTTTCCTTTCTTGCCAAAGCGCGAAGTACCCCTCATTGGCGACACCTTTAGAAAACATGATCACCAACTTGGAACTCCAACGGTCTTCGACGCTTGTCCGCATAGCTTTTACGGCGGCTCGAGTGGTCTCATAATCTCGCTTCGATCATTGCAACCGCATTCACCGACTGGACTAACTCGGGGCTGTAATCTTTCTTTCACCAACCTCATCCCAACACACGCGGTATTCTGCACGCTCTGCCATACAACGCTTCGAAAGGTGCCATCTGAATACTCTGCTGATAACTGTTGTTGTAGGCGAATTCGACGAGATGAAGCTGCTCTTCCCAACTCCCTTTAAAATCCAGTACGCAAGCTCGCAGCATGTCTTCAAGGGTTTGAATTGTCCTCTCAGACTGGCCATCCGTCTGAGGATGATAGGCCGTACTATACTGCAGCTTCGTACCCAAAGCGCTCTACAAGCGTTTCCAAAAGGCGGCTATGAACCTCGGGTCTCTATCTGAAGTAATCGTCACTGGCACTCCATGCAAACGAACGATCTGACGCACATATAGGTCTGCGTGTCTATCCAAACTAAGGTCCTTTCGTACTGCAATGAAGTGAGCCGACTTTGTCAATTTGTCGACCCCTACCCAAATCGAATCATTTCCTCTCTGACTCCTCGATAGTCCAGTCACGAAGTCCATCGTGATATGTTCCCATTTCCACTCGGGAATCTCGAGAGGTTGCAGAAGTTCTCCTGGCTTACAGTGCTATGCCTTAACTTGTTGACATGTTAGACATTTGGCGACATGCTTGGCGATGTCCGCCTTCATACCAGACCACCAATAATGTTGACGCAGATTCTGATACATCTTCCTACTGCCAGGGTGAATACTGTAACTGCTACGATGAGCCCCTAATAAAATCTCCTCTCTAAGCTCTACATCGTCAGGTACACACAATTGTCCTTGGAACCTCAATGTTCTATCATCAGCAATCTGAAAGTTAGCATTCTTCTTTTCTATATTCTCTTGCAGAATTTTCTAAATCTCCGGATTGATTCTAATCTGAACTTCCGGCTCAATTCTGAGGGTGGTCATAAGGTTCGAAAGGTGGCCCACCTCAAATTTGAAACCTGAATCTTGAACTTTCTCAATCAATCTCCATTCCTTGAGTACCATCTGAGCAATTAAAGACTTCCGACTTAGGGCATCAGCGACCTTATTTGCTTTTCCAGGGTGATATAGAATATCACAGTCATAGTCCTTTAGGAGTTCCATCCATCGACGCTGTCTCATATTCAACTCCTTCTGAGAGAATAAATACTTGAGACTCTGATGGTCAGTGAAGATCTGGAATCTTTCTCCGCACAAATAATGTCTCCAAATCTTCAAAGCGAAGATAATAGCTGTAAGTTCTAAATCATGCGTCGGGTAATTCAATTCATTAGGCCTCAACTGACGGGATGCGTATGCAACAACCCTACCATGTTGCATCAGCACGCAACCCAGCCCACTGAATGACGCATCATTGTAAATCTCATAACCTCCAGGACCATACGGTATGGTCGGCACAAGTGCGGTAGTCAGCCTCTTCTTAAGCTCTTGAAAACTACACTCGCACTTGTCTGTCCACACGAACTTCTCCTCTTTCCTTAGTAGTCGAGTCAATGGCAACGCTAACGCTGAAAACCCTTCCACAAACCTTCTGTAATACCCTGCCAAACCTAGAAAACTTCTGATCTCTGTTACTGTCGTTGGTCTCGGCCAGTTGATCACTACTTCAATCTTGGACGGGTCTACTGATATTCCTTCGCCTGAAATTACGTGACCTAGAAACGCCACACGAGTTAACCAGAACTCGCACTTACTGAACTTGGCATACAGCTCATGATTCCTTAGAGTCTGTAGCACTATCCTCAACTGTCTTTCATGTTCTTCTGGACTTCTCGAGTACACCAAAATGTCATCAATGAATACGATCACAAATTGATCTAGATACTCCTTGAATATACGGTTCATCATATCCATAAAAGCAGCTGGAGCGTTCGTCAAACCAAATGGCATTACCATAAATTCATAATGGCCGTATCGAGTACGAAACGCTGACTTTGGTATATCTTCCTTCTTGATCTTCAACTGATGATACCCTGTCCTCAAGTCGATCTTTGAAAATATCGACGCTCCTTGAAGCTGGTCAAACAAGTCGTCGATCCTCGGAAGTGGATACTTGTTCTTGATCATCACTTGATTTAGTTGACGGTAGTCGATGCACAAGTGCAATGAACCATCCTTCTTCTTCACGAACAAAACTGGTGCTCCCCAAGGTGATGCACTAGGGCGTATGAATCCCTTATCCAGCAATTCCTGCATCTGCACCTTCAATTCCTTTAATTCAGACAAAGCCATCCGGTAGGGAGCCTTAGATATTGGCTCTGTCCCGGGTGCTAGTTCAGTCACAAACTCGATCTCTCTCTTTGGCGGTGGACCTAGCAACTCTTTAGGAAACACATCTAGAAATTCTTGAACCACTAATATATCTTCTAGCTTCAGCTCCTCAACTGTCGTATCCACGACAGTCGTCAAGTAACCTTGACAACCCCCGTCTAACAAACGGGTTGCCTCAAGTGACGAGATCAGGGTAATAGAGGGTCCTCCTCGACTCCCAGTGAACTCGAAACTCTCACCCCCTAACGGGTTAAACTGAATCAATTTACGATAGCAGTCCATCTTAGCTCGTTGCTTGGTGAGCCAATCCATGCCAATTATCACATCAAAATCATACATGGCTAGGACTATTAGATCTATTTCCCCGACTCGCTCACCAATCACTAACTTGTAACTAGAACAACCCAATGCAACTAACACCTTATCCTTTAATGGTGTAGATATGCTAACCACCGACTCCAACAATTTAGGACTTAATCCTATCAGCTTAACAAACTGCTCAGCTATAAAAGAATGAGTGGCGCCAGGGTCAAACAAAGCATAAGCAGCATGGTCATTCAACGAAATCGTACCTGTAATCACATTAGGCACATCCTCCGCCTGTCCTCTCGTGATGGCATACGTCCTTCCTTGAGCTGGAGGTCTAATCGGTCTGCCCTGTGGTGCGATCTGCGGCACGAACCCCCTATTCTGTCCCAACGGTAGCGGCGGTGGCAGCGGTAACTACTGCGGCCCTCTCTGCTTTCTGGGACAATCTCTAGCCATGTGTCCACGCTGGCCACATTCGTAGCAAATACCGATCCCAAGATGGCATGGAGCTGTACCATGTCGCCTTCCACAGAAGTGACACGCACCATTCTGATTTGGCGTTGGTTCCCCAATTCCACCCTTCCTATTGGGCGGAACATGATACTTTCCTCCGTACATCGGTTTCTTCCCAAACCGATTACCTTCTCTATTTGACCCAAACCGCGACCCAGATGTGACGGCTCTCTTATTCTGGTCTCTCTCAATCATCTGGACCCGTTTGTACATGTCATTGTAGTTCCTCAAGTCAAGTAGTATCAGTGAACTCCTCAGTTTCGGTCTGAGCCCATCTCTAAACCTCCTAACTCGGTTCATCAGATTCTCGACCAATTCGGGGGCATACCGCGATAGTTCCGTGAACTTCGCTTCATACTGGTCTACGGTCGTAGTACCTTGGCGAAGACGCTGAAATTCTGCCATCTTCACTTCTCTGGCAGTATCAGAAAAGTACTTGTCGTTGAAAGCCTCGAGAAAGGCGTTCCACTCTGGAACTACACCTTTAGGGAATACTATGTCTCTAGTGGCTTGCCACCAAGTATCAGCGTTACCTTCTAGTTGGTAGGCTGCCAGGACTACCTTCTCCATTTCAGTGCACATTAGCAGTGCAAAAGCCTTCTCTAAGCCCTTGGTCCAAAGAGCTGCAGCTTCGGGGTCTCCTATCCTAGTGAACTTCGGTGGATTCAACTTTAGAAATTGCTCCACCAATTTATGTATAGGCCTCCCAGTGGCCACGTTCCCAAGTGGAATTTCAGCAGGTGCAACAACAGGCACGGCAACGAGTGCAGCGACGGGTGCGACAATAGGTGCAGCGGCAGCGGCAGCAGTAATGTTGGTGGCTTGATTCTAATCTTGCCGATCCATTCGATTTCTCATGGCCTCAAGCATCTGCATGATCCCGTCGATCCTGGGATCACCAGGGGCTGCTACCCCAGCACCAACAGGAGGTGGTGCTACTCCACTAGCGCTAGCCTTAGCTTGCACTCGACCATGTTCACCTCGGGTACCGACCCTTGTTGGCGTCCTGCCCCGAGTAATTGGACCCGTGGTTCTTGTGACGTCCCAGGGCGTCACGTACTAAGCGCAGGCGGAAACTTAATTTTGAATCTTGCTGTATTATGAAAAACAATTACTGTAATCTTTATTATTACCCTATACTGACGTCCAGATTTTATATTCACTAAGAAAATTTTTTTACTAATCAATTCTTGTTCATTAAATCTCAAATTTTGACACGTTATTCCTTAAGATGTGTTCTACAATTTTCATTCAGAACTCGAAGTCCAATTTTAACTAAGTAAATACAGAAAATTCACATAATCAGTAAAGGTCATACCATTTATCACAAAAACAGTTTACTGACTTTACTAAGTTCACCTCCATTTCTACGTTTTTATATATTTATATTATTATAACTACGTGTATAACTCAATCTTATATATGTTCCATCATGTAAAATGGTTCTTTCATATTTCTATTAACATACGTAAAGAGAATTAAACACAAACAAAAGAATCTATAATTGTTTTCGCCTAGAACCGAATAGATACATCACTTTTCTTACTTCTAACTCAACGAAACAACTTATCTATCCACCAATCTATTCTAAAATACTCCAATGCTTACTCACAGCAACTCAAAACATATCTTTCTTTAACAAATGATCAATTCCACAGCTCGGCTCGAAGTGTCGTTGCACCCGTAAGTCACTGATCACGAATTCTACCAAAACAACACACTCGACATCCACTTCATCACTTCGCTCAATAAAACAGCCAACTTTCATCAAATTTTCAAGACATGCAAAGCTCAAAAACAACATGCAAAGACTTCTAGCTTCACTCTTAGGTCCATCAAGCTCAAAACAACACAAAACCATCACTTCTCATCACTTTTCTTCACAAGACAGCACACTTACATTTGGATTCGCAACATGCATGGTTCGAATATAACATGCAATGACTTCTATCCCTAATCCATCACTTACTCAACTCAATTTAACCATAAAACAACAACTACATCTCATATTCCTCATAGCTTGGTTAGATCCACAAGCTTTCTTGATGAAGTAGTGGATACACTTCAATTTAGAGTTCTATTTTTCCTTACCTTGTTCGGCTATCAATCTAACACAAAAACACTTCAAGAACAACACCAAAACTTCACATGCAAGAGGAAAATGGCTGGTTTTTGTTGCTGGTTCTTCACTGCCCGTCCGAGAGAGAAGAGAAGAAGATGAAGATGAGTTTGTTCGGTTTTGAGGAGAGAGAGAGAGGATTTCGAATTTATGAGGGGAAAATAAGCTATAAGCTAGTCCTAGGTTAGTGAAATGATTGGATTTAGTTAATGATTATATTTTCTTGAAGTTGCCATTTTCGGTTCTATGGATTTGAGAAGAAAACCGTGGGTGGTGGAGAGAGAAAACGGAGGGAGAGGAGGGAAAGGGTGTGTCGTGGCTTCAATTGAGGAATTCCTTCACCATTTGTCATTCAATTTTAATTAGGTTTTAATTCATGTTATTAGTTATAACATTAGTTGCTAATGTTCTTCAATTAATTCCTTTCGTTTCCACTTGGTTTCAATTACACGAAATTGCAACATATACAACGTATCAACTAGTTAATGTTAGTCTAAAAAGAATCCATCACAAAATACTAAAGTTAGAAATTTATATTAGCATCACAATCATTAATTTAAATTATCTTAATTGTGATTTACAAATCCTAACCAGGAATAAAATTACTTGGGCCTAATTTATCTATCCCTGGCCCAATGGGCCTAATCCATAACAATCCCGGCCCACTAAACTAAACCTTTGATCCTAAGAATCCCGAACCTTGGCCCACTTAAACCAAGTCCAAGCCCACGATCTCTCACTCGAATTCACAAGTCCAATTCATGTGGCCCACTTATTTCTCAAGCCCATTCAATCATCATGGTCCATCGGGTTCACTTCTTGGCCCGATTTAAAATAATCTGAACTCCTAATGATTCAATTACTTTAATGAAGGTCGATGAAATTTGGGATGTCACAGTGGTAGAGTGCCAGCTCAAGCTAGCGCAAGTGGAATAGCACCACCTCTTATTGGTGCTGAGGTAGTAGCCCCTAATGATCCAAGGTTTGCTGGGATCATGCAAGCGCTCGAGATGTTGGGAAATAGGAGGGATCAGCAGGCTCAGATTCAAGCTACCAGTGCCGCCGCTACTATAGTTGCCGCTAATGCTGCCGCTGTTGTTGCACCTGTCGCTGCACCTGCTAAGGTTCCACCAGGGAACGTGGTCACTGGGAGACCGATATATAAGCTGGTGGAGCAGTTTCTGAGGCTAAACCCACCGAAGTTCACTGGGCAGGAGACCTTGAAACTGCAGCTCTATGGATCCAAGGCTTGGACAAGGCCTTTGCACTACTAATGTGCACCGAGATGGAGAAGGTAGTTCTTGCAACCTACCAACTACAGGGAATTGCGAGTACTTGGTGGAGAGCCACCCAAGAAATAGTATTCCCTAAAGGTGTAGTCCTGGAGTGGAATGCTTTTGTTGAAGTCTTCAACAAGTATTTCTCTCATAATGCCATAAAATTGAAGATAGCATAATTTAAGCGCAATCGCCAAGGTGCAATGACGGTAGATTAGTATGAAGCGAAGTTTGCTGAACTATCGCAATACGCTCCTGAACTAGTCGAGAATCCAGTGAACCGAGCTAGAAGGTTTAGAGATGGGCTCAGACCGGAAGTGAGAAGCCCGCTGGTGCCATTGAATCTGAAGAACTACAACGTTCTTTATGAACGAGCCCAGCTGATAGAGAGAGATCAGAACGAACGAGCCACCTTGTTTGGATTGAGATTTATTTTGAACAAAGACAGAAACCGGTTTAGGAAGAGGCCCATGACCGGAGGAAGATTTCAGGTTCCGCCCAATAGGAATGGTGGAATTGGTAATTCAGCGCCACATCAGAATGGCGTGTGTCACTTCTTCGGAAGGCGACATGATTCAGCCCCATGCCGTCGATGGATGGGTGCATGTTTCAAATGTGGCCAATAGGGTCACGTAGCTAGGAATTGTCCTAGGAGACTAAGGGGACAACAGCAGTTACCACCGCCGCCACCGATGGGTCAGATATGGGACGCAGCGCCGCAGTACGAACTGCAGGGTGAACAGAACATATGTCACGCCCCGATTCTCTGAGCGCGTGCCCATCCCTACGTTGGTTGATTAATTAGTGACGTCCCAGAACGCATCGCCAACCCATTCATTTTAATGCCCATGCGGAAGTGAATAAATAAATCCCGAGACAACAACAAGATGGGATAGAAAAGCAGAGCCATAATTTTTGTAAACCAAACCACACTTTTATACATATCAAACCTAGTCATATACAATATTAGCCGACTATATACAAGGTCTGCAAAAATGGGGGGTAGAGGCTATAGATCCTCAAACATTCAAGTCTTCCGCAGAATACATCGAGGACCCTAGATCCAACAAACTCGGGTCCACCACTGAACCCCCAGGAAGGTCCGCCGTGCCTTTTCCAAACGCAACCTCTAGTACCGATATCGGAACCTCAGACTCTAATATGAGACCCTCTCTCTATCCATTCCGCTCACGACGGTACCATGATCTGTATTGATGGGGTACCTTATGGGGTAAGGCCTCATCAACCTAGACCACGGACCTCACCAGCTCATAGACCCATCCTCTTGGGTTCCCATGCAGTGGAATATAAGATATCTATTCGGTCACCTTCTTCGACTGTCCAAAACGCTTGGGAGGAGCTGCCATCTAAGGACCTGAAAATGTTATCCCACAATAGGGTGAGACGACGTATCAGCAAGTTCACCCCCCTAAGTCCCGACTAGGAAGGAAATACGTCTCAAGGGCTACCTAAGCACAAGCACAAGTTAGAGGACTTACATTTACCCTCGTTCCTTCCTGCAAGTCAGAACGATTTATATATTCAACAAATCACATCAACCAATCAAATCATCAAATGCGATCAAGCCATCGAGTAACCGATCTAGTCGATTCCATGTCATCAACACCATTTCCCAGTCAACCGACTCCATACTATCTATCAACCAATATTATCTTCCAAGTCGTTTCCTTGAAACAATTTCTACTCACCTACGCTGATATAAATGAATGCTCACCTAAGCTGATAAAGGTAGATAGTATAGCTCACCGAAGCTGATATAGATAGATAGTATAGCTCATCGAAGCTAATTTATGATGTCTCATATTTAACTCCTTCTAAGAGAATAAATACTTGAGACTTTGATGGTCGGTGAAGATCTGGAATCTTTCCCCACATACATAATGTCTCCAAATCTTCAGAGTGAAAATGATTGATGCGAGTTCTAAGTCATGCGTCGGGTAGTTCTGTTCATGAGGTCTCAACTGACGGAAGGCATATGCAACAACCCTACCATGTTGCATCAACATGCAACCCGGTCCTCTAAACGACGCATCACTATAGATCTCGTATCCTCCCAGACCAGATGGAATGGTCAGCACAGGTGCGGTAGTAAGCTTCTGCTTAAGCTCTTGGAAACTAGGCTCGCACTTGTCTATTCACACAAACTTCTCTTCTATTTCAAGAGTCGAGTCAACTGTGAGGCTAAGATGAAAATCCTTCCACGAACCTTCTGTAGTAGCCTGCTAAACCCATAAAACTTCTGATCTCTATTACTGTAGTCAATCTTGGCCAATTGATCACTGTTTCAATCTTGAACGTGTCCACGGAGATTCCTTCACTTGAAATCACGTGACCCAGGAATGCAACATGAGTCAACCAAAACTCACACTTACTAAACTTGGCGTACAACTGATGAATCCTCAGGGTCTACAGTACCATTGTCGGATGACTTTCATGTTCCTCAGCACTTCTCGAATATACCAAAATATCATCGATGAATACTATCACGAACTGATCTAGATATTCTTTAAACACTCAGTTCATCAGATCCATAAAAGCAGCTGGGGCATTCATCAACCCAAACGGCATTACAATGAATTTATAATGGCCGTATCGAGTACGAAATGCTAAATTTGGAATGTCCTCCTTTTCTGATCCTCAACTGATGATACCTTGTCCTTAAGTCAATTTTTAAAAATATCGACGCTCCTTGTAACTGATCAAACAAGTCGTCGATCCTCGGGAGTGGATACTTGTTCTTGATCGTCACCTGATTGAGTTGACGATAGTCGATGCACAGATGTAATGAACCATCTTTCTTCCTCACGAATAGAACTGGTGCTCCCCGAGGTGATGCACTTGGACGTATAAATCCTTTATCCAACAACTCCTGCATCTGCACCTTTAGTTCTTTCAACTTCAACAACGACATCCGGTAAGGAGCCTTAGAAATTGGCTTTGTCCTGAGAGCTAACTCAATCACAAACTCAATCTCTCTCTCTCTCTCTCTGGAGGTAAGCCTGGCAATTCCTTCGAGAATACATTTGGAAATTCTTGCACCACTGAGATATCTTCGATCTTCAACTCTTCAAATGTCGTATCCATGACAGTTGCCAGGTAACCTTGGCAACCCATGTCTAACAAACGGGTTGCCTCAAGCGACGAGATCAATGTAATCGAGGGTCCTCCTCGACTTCTAACAAACTTGAAACTCTCACCCTTTAACGGGTCAAATTGAATCGTTTTACGATAGCAATCCATCTTAGCTCATTGCTTGGTGAGTCAGTCCATGCCAATTATCAAATCAAAGTCGTACATAGCTAGGACTAATAAATCTATCCTCCCCTCTCACTTACCAATCCCTAACTCGCAACCAGAACAACCTAATGCAAACAACACCTTATCCTTTAACGGTGTAGATATGCTAACCATTGACTCTAGCAACTTAGGACTTAACCCTATCAGCTTAACATATTGCTCAGCAATAAAAGAATGAGTCACTCCAGGGTCGAATAAAGCATAAGCGGCATAGTCGTTCAGCGAAACCGTACCTGTAATCACATCAGGCACATCCTATGCCTAACCTCTTGAAATGGCGTACATTGTCCCTTGAGCTAGGGTTTGTTCTGTCCACCCTGCAGTGCGAATTGCGGCGCTACGCCCTTTATCTGACCCATCGGTGGTGGCGGTGGTAACTGCTATTGTCCCCTTGGTCTCCTAGGACAATCCCTAGCTATGTGACCCTGTTAGTCACATTCGAAACATGCACCCATCCATCAAGGGCATGGGGCTGAACCATGTCACCTTCCGTAGAAGCGACACATGCCATTCTGATGTGGCATTGCTTACCAATTCCACCCTTCCGATTGAGCGGAACCTGAAATCTTCCTCCAGTCATGGGCCTCTTCCCAAGAATTTTGTCTCTATTCAAAATGAACCTCGATCCAGAAGAGGTGGCTCGTTCGTTCTGATCTCTCTTTATCAATAGGGCTTGTTCATAAAGATCATTGTAGTTCTTCAGATTCAATGGCACCAGCAGGCTTCTCACTTCCGGTCTGAGCCCGTCTCTAAACCTTCTAGCTCGGTTCATCGGATTCTCGACTAGTTCGGGAGCTTACTGCGATAGTTCAGCAAACTTCGCTTCATACTAATCTATTATCATTGCACCTCAGTTCTCTAGCACTATCAGAGAAATACTTGTTGTTGAAGACTTCGACAAAAGCATTCCACTTCGGGACTACACCTTCAAGGAATACTATTTCTTGGGTGGCTCTCCACCAAGTACTTGCAATTCCTTGCAGCTGGTAGGTTGCAAGGACTACTTTCTCCGTCTCGGTGCACATTAGCAATGCAAAGGCCTTCTCCAAGCCTTGGATCCATAGAAATGCAGCTTCGGGGTCTCTTGCCCTAGTGAACTTTGGTGGGTCCAACCTCAGAAACTGCTCCACTAGCTTACGTATTGATCTCCCAGAGACCACGTTCCCCAATGGAAACTCAACAGGTGCAACGATAGGTGCAGCAGCGACGGCAGCAGCAGCAGTAGCAGCATCCGCGACGGCATTAGCGGTAGCTATAGTAACGACGGCTGAAGCGGCGGCACTGGCAGCTTGAATCTGAGCCTCCTGATCCATCCTATTTCCCAACATCTTGAGCATTTGCATGATCCCAGCAAACTTTGGATCATCAGGGGCTACTCCCCTAGCACCAACAGGAGGTTGTGCTACTCCACTTGCGCTAGCTTGAGCTGGTGCTCTACCACGGCCTCCTCGAGTACCGACCCTCGTCGACGTCCTTCCCCAAGTAACATGCCCTATGGTACGCTTTCTAGGAGTCCTCTGCTCTTGATCGCTCTTGATGCAAGTTTTCTCAAACCTGCCTTCCAATTCCACACAGAATTAGAAGCTAAGCGACCCAAAAAAAAAAAAAACAATTCTACCAAAGAACTAACACAGACATGCACTAGCATGAAATAAAGGCCATTCCTACTAACTATCCCATAAACCATGGCACCTTATCACTCCAACCACTAACCTTGCTCTGATACCACTAAACGGGGATGTCACGCCCCGATTCTCCGAGCGCGTGCCCATCCCTACGTTAATCGATTAATTAGCGACGTCCTAGGACGCATCACAGACCCATTCATTTTAATGCGCATGCAGAAGCGAATAAATAAATCCCCAGACAACAACAAGATGGAATAGAAAAATAAGGCCACAATTTTTGAAAACCAAACCACACTTTTATACATATCAAACCTAGTCATATACAATATTAGCCGACTATATACAATGTCTGCAAAAGGGGAGGGGGTAGAGGCTACAGATCCTCAAATATTTGAGTCTTCCACAGAATACACCAGGGACCCTAGATGTGACAGACTCGAGTCCACCACTGAACCACCAGGAGGGTCCGCTGTGCCTTTTCCAAAAGCAACCTTCAGTATCGACATCAAAACCTCAAACTTCGGTATGGGACCCTCTCTCTGTCCATTCCGCTCACGATGGTACCATGATCTGTATTGATGGGGTACCTTATGGGGTAAGGCCTCATCAACCTAGACCACGAACCTCACCAACTCATAGACCCATCCTCTTAGGTTCCCATGCAGCGGAATATAAGATATTTGTTCAATGACCTTCTTCGGCTATCCAAAATGCTCGGGAGGAGGTGCCATCTAAGGACCTAAAAATATTATCCCACAACGGGGTGAGATGACGTCTCAGCAAGTTCACCCCCTAAGTCCTGACTAGGAAGGAAATATGCCCCAAGGGCTACCTAAGCACAAGCACAAGTCAGAGGACTTACCTTTGCCCTCGTTCCTTCCTACAAGTCAGAACGATTTATATATTCAACAAATCACATCAACCAATCAAATTATCAAATCTGATCGAGTCAGCGATCAATCGATCAAGTCGATTCCATGTCATCAACACCATTTCCCAGTCAACCCACTCCATACTATCTATCAACCAATACTATCTACCAAGTCGTTTCCTTGAAACAATTTCTGCTCACCTAAGCTGATATAAATGAATGCTCGCCTAAGCTAATAAAGGTAGATAATATAGCTCACCAAAGCTGATATAGATAGATAGTATAGCTCACCGAAGCTGATATATGCTCACCGAAGCTGATTTATGCTTAGTATACTCATCCACTAACAATTTTCATCGTTTTTATAATACTCAGTAAAATAAACGTGTGTGGGTACACGGTAGGCCTCAGCCAAAAATATAGTATCTTCATTTTATAAAATCCCACTAATTATATAGTCAATAAAAACATTTTTTGCGCTGTAAACCGACACCTGGTGATTTTCTAATCAAATACTGAAGTTAATAAATTTTGGGATAAATACCCAAAATTACAATCAACACACAATTTGAATACTTTAGCACTCAAATAAATAAACCACACATACCATTGCGATCAGCACAAAATTCCGATCTCCGGCTATCCCGGTTTAATTTCCGAAAAAATAATTAATTAAATAATTACCAGAATTAATAATTAAATACCAATAAATGCAACTTAGGCCGAAAAAGCCTAATTAAAAACCAAACGGGCCCGGAAAAATTCCGAACCTATCTAGATAAATACTACAACTTATCTAGTCTCATATGCATCAACACCACCATTGCCTTCAGCCTTATTACCTTCGCCTCCTCCTTCACCTCCTTATAAAAAAAACTAGCTATTTCTCCATTTTACAAGCTAATCCTTTTGTGGGCAAGAAAGAATTCATAATCACTTGAATTTCCAAATGAAACACCACCTAACCAATAATGCCACAAGGAGGTTAACCCTTCTATTCCCATGTTCTAAGATGTAGATTTTCCTCCTCTTGCTTGAGAAGGCTCTAGATTTCTTCTCTTGCCACTGAAAAGTTTATTGATCCACAAGGAAGATGTCGTCATATTCCCAAAATTCCTACTCCAACTAATGTGGACGAACATGGAATGCAAAAAAGAACTCTAGTCCCTCAAGTTGTTTTGAATTGACAACTAGAAAGTCTTGTGGCGCACAACCATGCTTTCAAGACGATTGATTCCAAAATTATTGATGTGCAAAAGGATCTTAAAAGATATGATGAATCCACTGAAAAAATGCATTAGACTTTCAAAAAAGGCTTCATGCCTTGGAATCAGGACAGCATTTGGGATATCATTATCTTAAGAGCTCAAAGGATGAAATAGAGAAAATCAAAAGGCAAACTCCTTGAAGAAGGCAAATTCAAGCCTTCTTATCTATTCTCTACTTTGCCTAAAGTTGATTATTCTCTTTCATCACCACAAAGCACTTTAGTCTTTGCTACTCTCGCAAAAATTGCCACTAGACGAGATAGAACTGATGTGGTAGAAATGCGAAATCACTTTCAATAAATGGATAGATTAAGAAAGAAAAGGGAAAAGAGAAGATTCCTAAGGAACCCGTCAAATTTATAAAGAATGAGCCAGATTAAATGATGTTATCCAATTCGTTGGAATCATTCATAAGAGATCTTATCAATCAGGAGGATAAATAGCTTGATCCTACTATCTTGAAAGACCATGATAAGCCTTCCTAAGATTTGATCCTTCCAATAGATTTAGACACAGGCTTAGAATCGAATTCGGAATCTTCTTCATCTTCCTCTTCTTTTTCAATCCATGATGTTGAATCCTTTTCTATTGTACCGGCCACTTCTTTAATAGTTATGGCTAATCCACCAGACCATGAAATGGAATCAAATCCTTCCGAACCAAAGATTATTCAACAAAATAACTCATCTTAGATTCCTAACTCCTCTTCTAAATAGTTTTTCACCCTCAATGATATTCCCTATTCTAAATGACCAAAAAGATTTGAAAAGTTCCACTCCTGGCTAGACACTCAAGCTCTTACAGTTCATGACAAGTTTGAGATCCTTCTCAAATTTGTCACAAGATTTATTGGCAATCTCAAACATTGGTGATAATCAGTTTTGGAACAAGATCAAGTGCAATTTCTGCCCTTGACAGACTTTGCCCAAGTCATTGGATTTATCTACCATTTTTTCTTTGGTAAATCTACTAATCTTCCTAAGCTCAAAAGAAGAGAGTATTTTAAAAAGGCATCTCGACAAACATTATTGAAAAATGCTTAAACTCTTCTGTGGCCTTGGAGTTGATGTAAACTTAAAATAAGTTTTCCTAGCCTCTATTCCCAAAAAGCTTTCCTAGTAGGTTGAAAAGTCTTTTTTCTCAATAAACAAAGGAGAATTGTAGATATTCCATTCGGAGAAATACAATAAGAGATCCATATGTGTCTTTATGATTTGTGTCTTAGGCACCGAATGATGAAAACTTACATCAAAGACAATCAAAAACTTGATGGTGCTTGCTCACGCCAGCATCTGAAGATCAAATGTTCCAAAAAAGATTGCAATGGCTCTTGTGGAAAATATTCCAGAAAGAAAGACCACACGGACCACAAGAAATCAACATAATGCTTCATCTATTGCAAGAAAGGACATTTCACAAAAAACTGCTCCAAAGTGAAAAAAGAATGTCAGAATCACTTAATACACCACATTGAATTGGAAACGGTGTCTCGCTTGAAAATGATAATGTTGAATAATTATTTTCTATTGATGAAGATCCATCTGAATAAACTCTTTGTGATTCCTTTTAGTAAAGCCCTAGTGAAACCAATTCTAATTTAAATTCTGAAGACGTTTTTCACATATCCCTCACCTCTATAGAACAAGACCTAAGTATATATTCTAGCAAAGTTTATTGTCCTCATTTCCTTGTTAAAATCTTCACTTCAATGTTTGCTAAACCAATCACAGTCATTGCTCTTATATATACTGGTTCTAGCTCTTCAATTTTAGATACTATGTTATTTTTGAAGAATACTGACTTCTTGTGTTTAGTATTTCAACTCTACCTCAGGAGATACTTTTCTATAAATGTGCGTACTACTCCAGTAACCATCCATTTTTTTTTCTCATTGTTCTATAACCACATAAATCTTTGGATCTAGTTTTCTCAACAAAGATTTGATTATTAGTTATGACATCATGACCAAATTCCTCAGCTTCGAATTATTCTTGAAATGGAGCTTAAATATAAAGATCAAATATCCAAATTTATCAATATCCAAAAGATCTTCTCTATTCAAATGAGTTTACTAGATCCAATCATGCAAAAATTGTTAGAATCCTATTCAGAATCTTATTTTAACTTCTCTAAAAAACGTTCCTATCCTTTATGGAAAAATCCAAGGTTTTTTGTTCACTTCCCATTCAAAAAAAAAAAGGATATAAATCTTACTAAGGTGAGTCACATGAGAATGAACCAAGAACATCTTGTTTCTGCTCAGAATGAATGTTTAGAGCTACTACAGCAAGGCCTTATTAAATTTTCAGATTCCCAATTGGTTTGTGAAGCTTTTTTTGTTAACAAGCAAGCGGAGCAGAACAGAGGAAAGATGTGACTGGTAATAAATTACTAACCTTTCAACCTCTTCCTTCAAGATGATAAATTTCTATTGCCTTCTTGAAATTCCCATTTTGCGGGATTATCCAAGGCCCACATGTGACATCCTGACATTCGACCCCGTCCTGAATATATGAAATGGACATTTCGTCGACACGCCTATGGTCCTTTTTCTTAGAGCTGATCACTCTCGAGTTAACTGATCTATCAGGTGAAGCTATTAGGGGATATAAATGCGACAGACCCGAGAATTCAATTGGAAATCGACTGCTCGACCATGATAATCGGCAAGGGTCAATACGACACCATATAATCGAGTTGAGATTGGATATAAGTCGATTCGACGGAAACATGTAGTTGAATAGCGGGTGGTTCCGCATGATTGCGATATTCGCGTCGAATGGCTATATCCCGATTTTCTATCGATAGTGCACTCGGGACACGTAATTGAAACCTCGAGATTTTTACAACAACCGAGAGTCGCCTACGAGTTGAAGATGCACAAATGTGGATAAAAAATTATCGACTACAGGTCAAACGTGCTAAAATCCCTAAAAACTACCCAGTAGGTTGGGTCGCACTAAAATCGCGTTCGGTCGATTTTAACCACGAAATTGAATTTGGTTTCGGGAATCGGATGTTCTAGCATGTCACAATTCATTTTTAGGATGTCGTCTCATCTTTTAGGGAAATTCCGTCGAGTCCGAGATTTCGCGGAAAAATCAATTTTGGACAAATCAGAAAAAGCAAAGGGAATTCGGATGGCTGAATAGTGGGGATTTTTCCACCCCCAAAATGGTTTATTTGGGTGGAATTGGAGCTAAATCGAGATTGGGTGGACCAAGGACTTTTGTGGCACAAGACTTTGGGGCTTAGACAATGATGGCATAGATATTTACCTAAGTTTTCTATTGGTTGTCAATTGGACTTTCATGTTTCCCCTTTCTCCCTCCCCTTCCCTCTCTCCTCCCCTCACGCGTGAAGCCACCCTTCTGCCGACCTCTCTGCTCACTTCTCTCTCAATCTTCTCCCTCACGTCTTCTTCTCTCCCCTCAACACCAAGCCGCCACTCCATTTCCCATCTGCACCATCACCATCACTCCCCTCACGCCATTTCCCCTCCTGCCTTTCTTTCTTCCATTTGCTACTACACACCCCCATCTCGTCACTTCCACCAGCACCAACACCACTTTAGCCCACCATCCATTTCACACGCCATTAGCTCCCCCACATCACCACAATGCCATCACCATCCAGCAACTCCATGCTAGATCAGCCTAGCACCACTAACACCGTCGACCCTCATGTCCAGCAGCCCATCCAACCGCGTCCGTCACCACCCGCAGCCACGCTCAGCCCCTAACCGAGACCATCCAGTAACCACACCACCAGTGGCCAAGTCCCTCTTGGCTGAGCACTTGAGGGGCCATAGCAGCCTCCGCCAAGCCTCCATTAGAGACATGGTAGGCTCTGGTCTTCATCGCTGTCGTCGTGAACCCGTCACCGTTGAACTCCGGTGAGTTAACTCCCTAATCCTTGATTAGGTTATTAATTTCACCTAGGCAGTTAGATTAGTGTTAATTAGCTTTGTTAGATTAATTTTAATTAGCTGGTTAGATTAGCGTAAGCTGGATTAGCTTAATCTTTAGAGTTGGTTTACTGGACCCTTGCCGTTTGCCATTTTTGTGGGGAAAAATTTGCTACGATTTTGAGGTTACTTCCTACTTGAAAAATGTTCTAGACATCTTCAAATATGACATATATTTTACTCAAAATTTTTAGGGATTTAAATGAATGATTTTTCAGCTTCATCATTTCAAAACAGAATCTCGGATTGTGCTGGAATCTGTGACCTTTTGGGATTGCAAGGATTTTTATCAACTCTTAGGGTTCGATTTTTAAAAGAGTTTCTTCATGGAAGTTGTTTATTACATCTTGTACTTTAACATAGTCAAATTTCAGATCAAATAGATAAGTTTGGGACCTTGAACCAAACTGGTTTTGGGAAAACAGACTTTCTGGAAATGGACATAGTTTTTGTAACGGTTTGAGCAAATTACTTCTCTTAATCTAGAATGATTTGGGTTCTTCGTGTCTTCATGGAAAATGTTCGTTTAGGTGTCTTTTATAACATATTCAAATTTGAGAATTTTTTTTTGAGCTCGTTTGATTAGGTTTTTGGATTTAAAGTTGGAGATGTGCGAGTGGCCTGGTTTTTGCCAATTAGGACCGATTATGGTTTTATGGTTGTTCTTAATGTTGTGCTTGCTGAATATGGTGTATTTAGTGATGTAGTGGACTTGTGGCATGCTGAGAACTTATGTGTGAGATCATGAGGTGGATTGCTCTTAGCTGGTTGCTTATTGTTATTGCAAAACATGACCCTTTGGACTTTTAAATAGAAAATAAATGAGTTGTCAGGTCCAAACACCAAAACTTATTTTCCCAATAAAACAATGAGGTTTTAAACTAGCTATGTGCAAAGTTTGACAGATTAATTTTGAGCACGTGAGCACCTACGAAATTATTTCTGAAGGCTTGAACAAAAAAAAGGGGGTTACTAAAGTTTAGTTCCAAAAATGGGTGTTTGGAAAATAAAATAGAAAATAAATTAGGTGTCGAGTTTGGACGCCAAGTTTTATGTGCTCAATAAAACGAGAAAGTTTTATGCTAGATGCGTGCAAAGTTTGGCGGGTTAATTTCAAGTACGTGACCCCGTACGAATTTATTTCGTAAAGTTTGAACAAAAAAAAAAGGAGAGTTACTAAGGTTATTTTAAAAGGGGATTTTGGTGTTTTGGTTATATGTTGGAAGCTAAGAGTTAGCTTGGTTGATGAGGCGCCTACATGTTTAGGTTAATTGAGTAGTTTTGTTTAATTAATCGCAATTTATTTATTTATTTAATTTCATTTATTTAATTATTTTGTAATTTATTTAATTATTTCTTATTTTTCGGAAATTATACCGAGATAGCTAGTTGTTAGAATTTCGTGCTGATTGTCGTGGCACAATTAGTTTGTACATTTGATGGTTAATTTGTGCATATTTGGTGATGTGGTTGCTTTGTGATATGCTTAGAAGTTATGCGTGATGAGGCGCGAATGGTTGTGCCATGATTGTGGTTTATCGTTATTGCTTTAAGTAGCAACTATTGAAAGAGGGTGAGATGTGTTGAGAAAATCAATTGGTTGTTAGCAGGTAGAGGACTAAGTGTGCATGATAGCAAAGCATCGTATGAGCCACCTCTAGAACCTTGTATCATTGCTTATGATAGTCAAAAACTAAGTGCTACACGATAGCTTGATTTCGTGAGAGCCACCGCTAGTAACTTAAGCTATTGCTTATGATAGTCAAGAACTAAGTGCTACACGACAGCTTGACTTCGTGGGAGCCACCTCTAGTAACTCGAGCTATTGCTTATTGTGGTCAGGGACTAAGTGCCACATGATATCGGAACTTTGTGACAGGGGGCACCTCTAGAACCTTGAGTATTGAGTATTACGTATTGAGATTGAAATTGAGATTGAGATTGAGTATTGAGTATTGAATTTGAATATTGAAAGTGAATATCGGGTGTAGATTGAACCATCGATATGAGTTACCCGTGCCTGATTATGGCACGAAATTGTGTGGTACCGAATGGGACGTGTCATAACAATTTGGCCCTATAATCGGGACCTCTGTGAATATTTGATGAGTGATAGGATGTGTTCTAGTTCTTGAATGCATTTGCTATATGCATGTGTTTTATGAGATGCACTAATGTGCAGGAGGGTGCTAAGACGAGGTAAGTTCTGAGTGGTGTATGTTTAGGATGCCTTTGAGTGAATTCTCGTCCTAGTCGAGGTTTAGGCTGTTGACTCGCTGAGATTTATTCTCACCCCATCGTGGTTTACAATTTTCAGGTCCTTTGTCTGGAGATACCGGAGGGTGTCATGGAGGATCTCGAGCCAGAGTCTAAGGGATTTGGAGTAGAGGTTGTCCAGTAATTCTTTTAGGGCAGACCTTAGTCTGCAAACTTGTAGGACTAACTTGGATTGTATATAAAGTGTATTTATATGAAATTGGGTTGTCCTGCTTTTCTATCCAATGTTTGTTGTTGTTCGGGGTTTGTTTAATTCGCTTCCGCATGTGCATAAAATAAAAAGGGTCGGCGATGCGTCTTGGGAATGTCGCAAAATTTTAGTCGACTGCTAAGGGGTGTGCGCGCACCCTAGGTTCGGGGCGTGACACCACATCTATTCAAAATTTAACCTCAAAGCCGAATTTTGGCAATTGAGCATTCATATTGAAGATAGACGCAAGATATGGTTATATATTTCGAACCGGTATTTCCAATGGAAAGTACTCCCTTTTGGTCTCAAAGTAGCTCCTTCCTTATTCTAAAAGGCCATGTGCCACATCTTTCAGCCAATTCTACCTAGTAATGGTCTACATTGATGACATATTACTTTAGAATCCTAATGAAGAATCTCATTGTCGACTTCTCGAGCAATTTGCATAAATAGTAAAGAAGTATGTAATTACGCTCTCTCAGAAAAAAGATGAATATTGCTCAAACAGAAATTGAATTTCTAGGTATGCACCTTAACAAAGGTACGTATTATCCAAGGCCACATATTGTTAAGGAATTATTAAAATTTCCAAAAGAGGATTTCACGACAAGGCAAGTTCAATAATTTTTTGGGATAATCAATTATCTTAGAGACTTTGTCCCTAACATTGCAAAACTATTGATCCCATTGCAATTGATGTTGAAGAAAAATCCTCCACCTTGGGGAAAAACTCAAACCAAAGCAGTAGCGGAACTAAAAGAAGTTATGTAGACTTTCCCTCGTTGCAAATACCATCTACTGGGAAGAGAGTCCTCCAAACTGATGCCAATGATAAATATTGGGCAACCATACTATTTGAAAAAATTTATGATAAGCGACACCTTTGTGCTTAAAAAGTGGAAAGTTTTCCTAGGTCGAAATGCATTGTTGTTCTACTTTCAAGGAGATATCGGCAGTAAAAAATGGGATAAAAAAATTGGAGTTCCATCTTATTTACCATCATTTCCTAATAGAATTGGATATAGCATCCTTTTCCTAGATGACCAAATTCAAATAGAAATAGATTCTTCATTCCCAGTTACTTCAATGGGCCGAGTGGTTTTCCAAATACTTTTATGAGACCAAACACATTGTGGGAAAGAAAAATGTGCTTACTGATTTTCTATTTAGACCAAAGGCACCAGTAGAGATTAACATGTACATTCTAAGACATCCTTTCGCTAGCAAGAAAAATATAAGATTGAAAGAATGTAAGATTGGCCAAGTCTAGAATACCCTAAGGAAATTATTAAGCAAATTTAGACTGACAGCTTCACTAAAAATCTAGACAATCTCTTGTGGCAACATTATACAAATCTATTCAGATTCCATGAAGACTCAATTCTTTATCATTTTAGATTAAACCCATGGTATCCATTCATATATCCTTTAATTTGAAAAAGAATATGATTTTCCTAATCCACTCCAATGGATGTTATTGTACTTAACCAACAAATATTTAATAGCTAGTGAGTTTCCTACCAGAAAATTCATTATTAAGTTAACCAGGCTGATTACGCTTGGTCATAACAATGGAAATGACAGTGATATAAATCTCCTAATTGTGTTTAATTGGGTTTATTCTCCAATTTAGTGGAAATGCCTCTTTTTACAAGAACTGGGAACTGACCAATACCATTGTGTTTTTCCATCGACCATGGACTTTTGTGTGAAATAAGGGCACCTTCACCAGTGCTCCAAAAAGAGTAGTAACCATAACCTACAAATCTCAACCACATCTTTAGGAAGCTCGTGTTTACAAGTCATTTCCTGATTGTGTGGGATTTGTTGAATACGACAACAAAGAACTCTAGATAGTTCTATGCCAAGAAAATAGAACCATTCTTGGAGAGGTATGGGATTATTCAACACCTGTCCATGGGACCACTATGAGCTTGCACCTGTAGCCAGACAAGCACTAGAGGAATTGTGGCACCCCTCGACCGGCCCCCGATCCGTTGGGGTCGCCACAGTGCGCTTACCTTCCTCTTGCTTGACCTGAAGGTCTATCAATCCTGGGGGTTTATATCATTTAGATCGGTCCCTGCGCAATTTATATGGCGGAAGCGTATCCAACAACTCCCTTCCCTATATTCAGAAAACGATGAACACCAACTAAACATTTTATAAGTTGAAAGCCGAACACTTTTATTTACTTAAACCAGATGGACATCATTCGTCGGTACGTCAAAATGCCAAGGCTTTCTATACTCGGCTATATTTCAAAAGATGACCGACATCTCTTGCAACAGCCGTATACTTAAAGTCCATCAATCAGTGCCGGCGTCCAAAAGTTCCTTCCTCTGCTGTCCTCCTCCTCACAGCCATATCCTACCACTCGGTCCATCTACTATTGGCGGTGGTAGCAGAGGTATCTTGTCTAGTCTGAAATGTTAGTCCCCAAACGGGGTGAGTACAACCACTTAGCAATAAAAGATTCATCAAGCTATATCAAGCAATACCATTAATATCCAGATTCATGCAAGATAGACAAAGACAATTCATCAAGAAATGAGTATGCATTGGAACCATAAAACTTTTAGTGCAATGACCAATGCAGTTCCAATAAACAAGATGCATCATGTCCAATTACACCAGTCCCGATCATAGGGCCAAACTGTTATGACACGTCCCATTCCATGCCATACAATTTAATCCTATAACCAGACTACACTCACACTTAGTAGAATCATCCATTTTATCATTCAAACAGTTTTATCCCCCCAGAGGACCAATGTTTGCATCCTTCTGGGATTTCGCACCCAACCTGGCATCGCGAAAGCCTCCGGGCATGTATTCAAAATACAACCGGGCATCCGGCACACACCTCCGGGCATCTCGCATCCCACCTGGCATCACGAGGAATCACTGGGGACCATAGACATGGTTACCCCTAACCTCCGGACATGCATCATAATACAACCCTCACCCTCCGGGCATGTATCATAATACAACCGGGCATCCCAATACTCCCGGGGAAAACCTCTGGGCATGTATTCAAAATACAACCAGGCATCGACTCATTCGAACCTCTGGGCATCCCGACTCCCGAGGCATCGTTGACCCGAGGGTCCAACGGTAGCAATTAACATCTTAATTTCCAAAAAAACTTTTCAATGCAGTGACAAAATGTCTCTTGAGTCTCATCACATCTCAATATTGCATGACATGCCAATGCCAGTATCATCATGTCACATAACAACTCGAGATGCATTCACTTTTGAAATCAGTTGAGCAAAGTCGAAGTAAAACAGCTTAAAAACCAAAATGTGCAGTTTTAATGAAAATTTCGGAATAACCCCTAAATGAACTCAGAAAATTATGAAATTTTGACACGTTATCCATGAGACCTAAAGGAACAAGTTTCATGAAGAACACCAAGTCAGATTCCTTATGTACCGAGGACAAAAATTTCGATATTCCTAGCTAGCATTCTGTAAAATTTCCAGATTTGGTGTTTTCATAGAAAAATCATTTCGGCGGTCATTCCATGTTCATTTATTCTGAAGTTTTGATATGTTGTTCCTAAGGATGTGTCCTATAACTTTCATGAAGGACTCAAAATCAAATTTCGGCTAGAAAATTCCAGAAAAATCGAGAAATCACCGGTGGTTATGCTGTTCTTGCGAGAACAGTTCACTAGCCTAAAGAACTATTCCTACACTTTGGGTCTCGGTATCCAACTTCCACAGCCAAGATTTACGAGCATATTACACTATAATACAACCTCTTTACTTCCCAAAAATCCACTATAGCTAAATCCTTGAGTTCTTATTTCAATATAAAAGCGAAATCCACCAAAACTTGCTCTATTTTTGCTCAATCACCTCGGCCAGCTTCATCTCCTTCTTCAAAATCGACATGCAGCTCCACATTCCACATTTTTTTTTCACATCTACCAACTCCTCACTAGATAAAACAGCAAGCCAAACATAGATTGAAGAACTTCTACTTGCCTTAGGTCCTATGATGTTAACGGCGAAGGGTTTGGTGTGGTGGTGCGGCTCAACGGCGGCAAAGGAGGTTGATGGCTAACGGTGAGGAGTGAGCGAGATGGCGCCCAGATTTGGATTGGAAATTTTCTGGGTTTTGGACTAAGAAGAGGGTCGATGGTGGTGTAGTGAGGAAGCGATTTCTCTCTTTCTCACTCGGTGCCGTTGTGCGGTCGATGGGCAGAGAAATGGTCGAGAGTTTTGGCCTTTCCCGAACGAAGATAATCGTTGCACTTCTCCTTAGTTGTTGACTCCGTGAGTCATGCATCCGGCGGCAGCAACATTTTGGTTGCAGCTTCCACGTGCAGCCCCTGCATGCAAGGGCGTGTCTTCTTGCATGCGAGGCTTCACTCGCTGGACACCACCGAAGAGGGAGAGAGAGAACGTGGCTTCAGCTTGTCTTCCCATGCATTTTGCTGGCTGCCCGCATAGAAGCAACGTGGCCATCATCGGCCAAGCTTCAGTCAACAATCCCATGATTTGTTGACTCCATGTTGTCGACCGAATGAAGAAGAACTTGGGCGGCAATTGGGCGTGAACGGCTCCTCCTCTCCGCGCAGGCATGCGTGTTCGCGCGCATGGACGAATTCCGTTCCCTCGATTCTCAAAATTCAATTGGTAAAAATCCAAATTCCTCTCTTATTCCATACTTGGGTGATATAATTGTATAATATTACCAAAAGAAATATGTACGTACATCGGCGGGGTCCAAAGTAGTGCCGATGATAATGATGGTATGACAAGGTCCAACATCGGTGTCGATGATGAAAGCCATTAACAAATTCGTCAATCTACGACGTGTCGTTATTTTTCTGATGTCGACAAAAGTATACGAACGAAGTTGGTCTCACTTAAACCTATGAAAGTTTTTCCGAAAAGACTATGGTTTATTTGGCAATTAGACCATCGCTAAACAAAATGCATTGGTCCAACAATAATACGAGCCAATGTTTGTATATAGCACCAATGGCATCATCCGACGATACTTTCGTCACTTAATCACGAACCGCCGTGCATTCAAGGGTTGTCGAAATTCTCGGATGCCACAGGAATTCAATAAAGCATAGACCAGGCAAGGACACCTCCATCACAAGAGCAAGAAATGGCATAGACGATCCTACACAGTCCTCTCAAGAGTCATATATTTAATGGGGGGTTCTCCTCTCTCAAGACCTTTATGATCAAGGACTTTTGTCCTTATCCCTTAGATTAGATCCCAACATAGTCTCCCATTATGCTTAAGCATCAAATTGGCCCCAACGAGTGATGCTTGAAAGAATGAACCAAGACATTGACATTCCAGGATCTTCCAAGACTCGTGAAGAAAGATCCTCTTCAAGTGGCCTAGGCATGTGGAATGCCCTGATGTCACAAAGAGAATTCATCCAAAGCACCTATAGTCCTCTTGCTCTTGACATTGGACTTGAACAATGCCACATGGAAGAATGGTTTGCACAACATAGCTCTGATGATTTAGATCATAACTACAACTTTTGAGATGAAAGATAGACCTGTAGCAAAGTTACTATAGCATAGGTCACCGTAACAATATTGTAGCAATTTACTAGGGAAATCACTATTCATAGTCATTGTTCATATCACCTAGAACAATTCCCAATCGAGATTTTCGGAGCTTGTGTTTTTTTTTTTTTTTTTTTTTTTTTAACCTGTGAGCATGGTCTTTCTTTTTGTGACCTCTTAATGCCTATGAAAGGCAAGGAGGATATAATGTTTGGGCAAATCCCTTTGAAGTAATGTTTGTGCTTGTGAAAATTCTTCATGTCTCTTTAAACACTTCTTCTTCTCTAGCTTAGTAGGGTTCTCTAAGATATGTAGCTCGACTAGTTAGAAATGTTATTATCTTGGCATCCTTGAGCATCTTTATACTCTGAACTAAATTTTTGAGTAGTTCACAACTTAAAGGCAGTCACTGGAAGGTTATTCGCCTATTGTAGGATGGTATATGTGTTGTAACTAACCTAGTTCTCCCTCATTCAAAGCATTGATCCCTTCATTGCCATGGCTTGACGAGTGGTGTCATTCGCAATTTTTTTGTTAACAAAATTTGTTATAATATTTAAATAATAAATCATGTCTTCATCTAATAGCTTAAGCTTTTAGAATAGTTGACGGTGGTCCTACAAAATCTTACATGATATCGAGCTGAAGGTTTTAAGTTCGAATCTTTCTAGGCCTCAAACGTAAGGGGAAGTGTTAGAACATTTAAATAATAAAATCATGCATTCATCTAATAACTTAAGCTTTTATAATAGTTGGTGGTGGTCTTGTAAAATCTCACAAAATCTTTTCAAGATAAATTTACTTTTGGTTAATTTTATCAAGCCATCATTTAAGAGTATATCAAAGAATTTGTCCAACTTATTAATGTCAAAAGAGTAAATTTGAGTGCTTTTAACTCTAACACTCTTTTTTCTTTTATTTTTACAACCTTTAAGAATCAATGAAAGTAAGGTTTGTTGAGCATCACATTTGTCACATTTATTTCTATGTGTTCATTTAAGTCAGATTCATAATTCATCTCACAATTTTCCATTAAAGCCACTTTTTTTACAAAGATTTCAGGTGGCCTTTATCTTTGTCTTTAAGAAGTTTTTGGCTATCATTCTTTCAAATTGAGAATGGAATTGTCTTTCCATCTTTGCCCAAAATTATGTGGTATTAGTGTACGGGGAAAAAGGAGTTTTTGACAAAAACAAAAGAAAAATGTCTAAGTCTTAAAAACTCATTTGTTCCTACTTCCTCACACTAGCCTAGAAATTGAACAATGTGTTCAATGGTCGATTATTTCTCTTCACTAGAAAAAAAGGGCAAAGTTAGGCATTTTGAAACTGCTTGGAGAAGGCCAATTATCGATCTATTCAAGATGTAGTTTCCGATAAATAGGTATAATAACATGCTTGTTTAACCCCAATTGTTGTTGTACTTCTTCCATAAAGTGTGTTGGGTTCAATGTGGATTTGATTGGCCATTTTCCGCTTATGCAGTGATGCTAATATTGCTAGATTATCTACGTCAATAAGCATCTTAGGTAACATAGGAATATTCACATTGAGTGGTATCGATGAAGCCACTAGCCTTACATTTTTAACATTTGGCAATTGATCGATGTGTTGGCTAATATGATTTGTCAAATTTTTTTTTACCAATTTGGTTATTTGACCAACATCTGCCTAAAAAAAATGGAGAGGGATTAGGATCATACCAAGTTACCACTAGATTTGTTTGTAATATCTGGTTGAACGATCCTCACCTTGATATGGCGTTATTCATAGTATTGATGATTACCGACTTAATCACGTCTTACAACATGCTTAGCTATATAATTTTGGGACTCTTCGAACAATCTTCCCATGGTCGACACTATGTTAGAATTTAGAGTAACATCCCTTAATTGCTCTTCAGTGTGGTGTATAAGAAAATAAACTTCCTCATTTTAATTATATTTTGTTGCTCTTCCATCAGCTAAAGTATCACAATGCACAACCATCTCATTACCAGTTTTGTGATAGTGGGTTGTTGCTTCTACCAACAGCGTTGGACTCATGTTGATTTCTAGTTTTTGCCATCATAGTTTTCTTAAATTAACAATATGTGTCCCATTAAGCATGCTAAAGAGAAGTTTCCTAAAAGTGTTAATGAAATTCATTTTAAAATATGGATGGATAGATATGGAATTGATAAAGGTTATAAATGGTCTTTTATTATTTTTTGGACAGGAAATAAATGATAAGAAATTAAAAGATACAAAAATCGAAGGCAATCATAGCTTGCCACTTAAATTACAAGAAAGTAAAAATAAAGATAAGTTTGTGAGGATGTAAAGTTCTTTGATTGATGAGGGGCTTACAAAGAGTACACTATCATAGCCCACAATCATGGTTAGAAATGGCAGTTACATATAACGGTTACATATAATTAATTAAAAAAGGAATAACTTCCTAATAGTAGAGAAAGTTATACAATGTCCTATTATCTAACTACACTTATCCATAAGAGAGAATATATATGAAAATATTGTTACTCAGCGAAGTTCTGATTGGTTGATCACTTTATGAGAGAGTTACCAATTGTCAATAGTTTTATTTATTAATGACTTCTGTTTATCAAACTTTAATATTATTGACTAAATTTGTTACTCGTCGATTATAAACATAGTTAGTCAATTTCTGAGTGTGAACGGATCGAAATCAAGATCTCCTTTGTAGAAGTGGTGGTCATCGACATTTTGCTTTTTGTTGTTTGAATAGCTTATATTTTGTTGCGTCCCTCTCTTGTGGTGAGTTTGTTTTGGTGGTTCTCGTAGGGTCGATTTGTTTCAGACGGATCGGTTTTCATTGCTGGGGGGAGGGCGGCTGCTACTTTGTTTCTGTTCGCTGCTATCGGTAGATTCAGTCTTGAATTCCCGGTTTTCATTCCCCGCCGGGGGGCCGGGGGGTTTGTTTCTGTTCGCTGCTATCGGTAGATAGTCTTGAATTGCCGGTTTCCGACCTCGAGACTCTGCATGTCACCATCTTTTGTTTAAACCAAGCACTAGAGCTAAGGATCTGGTGATTTGCTGCTTTAGTGGATCGACCAAGCAATGGGAACGATCTGCAAAGATTTAGGGCAAAATTGGTCGATTGTTTTCCGTTCAAGTTCAGAGCTGAGTGTCTCAGATTGTGCCAGAATCTTTTGTTCTTTTTAAATTGAGGATTTTAATTCCTCGCTTGGAAATTATTGTTCCTTCTTCGTGAACCTAAGTTAAACATTTGTCTCTCAATTTGATTCGATGAACCGATTGAATGACGATGGAGGCAAATGCGTTTCTGATTACGCGTGCGCCTCGTCTACCATCTCTTCCCTCAGTCTCGAGCTTTCCCGTCTCGCAATTCAGCCACAAGCACATCTCCTCTATGGGTCAGTTTCTACTTCGTCCTTCGCTCGAATGTCGAACTCCAAGGTTCAGTGCTGATGAATCTATTACCCATTTTGAAGTTTTTTTGTTCTGGATTTTCATGGGCAGTTTTGAGGAAGTGCTTGATGAGCAAAGACGAGACTCCTGTTTATGGGCTTTCCAAGGAGTACTCTGACGATGTAAGTGTTGCCATTTTGTCTCTGATTTTCTCATTAGTAATTTTCGTAGACCTTCGATTGTCAAGATAAATTGTGCTGATTTTTCCATAAACTGGAATCGATTGAATGACAATGGAGGCAAATGCTTTTCTGATTACACGTGCGCCTCTTCTACCATCTCCTCCCTCAGTCTCGAGCTTTCCCGTCTCGCAATTCAGCCCCAAGCACATCTCCTCTATGGGTCAGTTTTTACTTCGTCCTTCGCTTGAATGTCGAACTCCAAGGTTCAGTGCTGATGAATCTATTACCTATTTTGAAGTTTTTTTTGCTCTGAATTTTCATGGGCAGTATTGAGGAAGTGCTTGATGAGCAAAGACGAGACTCCTGTTTATGGGCTTCCCAAGGAGTACTCTGATGATGTACGTGTTGCCATTTTGTCTCTGACTTTCTCATTAGTGATTTTCGTACACTATCAACTGTCGAGATAAATTTCGCTGATTTTACCCTAAACTGGAATGAGGAAATGATGAATCCATAGTGATGATTGGGAAACCGCTGAGCTAATCTAAAATCCTGTTGCAATAAATAATTGAGTATTTTCTATCAAAGGCTGTCTAACTTGTATTGTAGTTGATATATGGGACCGTGGGCTTGTATTTGATGTGAAATTGTTGGCATATGTGAAGGACTGATCCTTGAAATAGAATTCTCTTTTCTTCCTTTCTGGAATTCACTGTAAGGTGTGATTTTTCTCTCTAAAAATGTCCAGGGATAATCTTGAAAACCATAAAACAAGGACCTTGTGAAAGGAAGTTCTTTAGGATTAAGGACCTTGTATAGAGAGGGTATCAATGTGCACTCAAAGAGAGTACTTTTTTAATGTAGCAAGACGTTGGTGGTTTGAGTTTTTGAAACATAATATAAATGCTACAAGGGATATAATATCATTTCATAATGACAGGCACTGCAATGCTCAGAATCACAACTGCAAGTTATTCTCATGTTGTAGGTCTAGAATTGCATCTTTGGGCATGTTGGAGTCATGACAGTCTTTGGCTGGATGAAAAGCTTGTTACAATGATACAGGATAAGCTTAGACTGTGATCTTGATTCAGTTGGTTGAACTCATCTAATAATCAAGTTCCAATACGTATTCATGTGCTTGCAAATAGACATGCTGATAAAAACTCGTCAAGGAGTATGTTATTCATCTTATTTTTGTAGCTAATTTCTTCATAAACCATTGCTTTATTAAATGGATAATAGGTTAATAATTATGTTTCATTGCTCATCCACCATCTTTTCCTCTTTCTGTTAAATCTGTAAAGGCTTTCTCTGTGCCAGGATTGGCAAGCTCATCAAAGCATGAAGATGAAGGAGCTACATCGTAGGCTACAGGAAGAAGAGGAAGAAGAAGAAGAAAGAAAGGTTGAGGAGTATCGTGATATTGAAATGAGGTTGAAAGGTTATCCTGAAGATGTTCAAAAAGCAAGGAGATTAGTATCAAGCTTCATTGGATCTGGGGAAGAAATTGCGGAGGTGCTTTGGTTTCCTCTTACTATTTGTTATTTGGTTCATTTATTGTCTGAAAAATTTGGACGATTATAAGCATGAATCACATGGATAGTTTTTTTTTATCCAACAATTCTTACCTACTTGCTATTTTGTGTAGAGCATTCCTTAGGACTATAACAGACTGGTTTTGAGCTGATGTATGGCCAGGGCTGGATCATGAGCAAATTAGAAGTTTTATTGGAATGCTTTGTTCAGGTTTTGTGGAATATAGTTAAAAATAGTGACAGCCAAGCAACTTATATAGTCATGCTAGTTACTGGTGGCCTTTTTAATGATGGATGGAAAGAAGTCTCATCTACCAGTAATAATGTTCTGCTGAGATCTTCAATGCTTGATATAGTCATTTAGCCTGGGTAATTCCATGAGTTGGCTTTCTCTTATTTTTCTCCTTGAGGACCTATTTCATCCATTATTTTGCATTCTTTCATTGTCGCTGCTAGTAAGTGGCAAAGTTAGTTGGGGTTGTAGATCTGTGATGAAATTATGCCTGAATACTGACTCATTGTGTTTCCCCTCTTCAGAAAATCGAGGAAGCTGCCAAGAGAGGAGAACTCACAGAACTTGTCTTAATGGTTATCTGGAAACAGCTTGATCTTGCTAGACGTGACGTAAGTTTCCATATTCACAATATCTTAATGATGTGTATTAAGGGACAGTGAAGCCGGTAGGTGGGAAAGTGAGGTTGAGATTAGGGAAAAGGTTGTGCAATTGTTTAGCTGGTGTAGATTAGCCTTTTCAGTTCTATCACTTTCTCCTTATTAATGTCTCAATGATCTTTGTTTCATTCTTTTAGGATGAAAATGATGCAGTTAGAAGTCTTGACATCTTATACAGGAGGGTTAAGGTATGCTCGATTTCACTGTACTTAGATGATTCCAGTTCCATATTTGGTCAATAATTAGGAGAAAGGGGTGCACCATCACAAGTTATTCGAAATGGCAACTAGTGCTTCCAAATGATTGATGAATAATCATTTAAAGCTTTTGCTTTAATTGATATATTGTCTCAGAATTGCTCAGACTAACACTCTTATATCGGTGTCATATTCCTATAAGAAAATAGCTTAGCTTCCCCAACCCCTTATTTTTTCGGTTGGCATTTTCATGTTGACCATCTCATCCATGTTGATAGCTTTAAGTGTACCCAAAAGATCCTTCTGGATTGTGGTTGAAGATAACATCGTGAGACCAAAATCACTTCTGAGACTGTCAAGCGATGGAGCTCTGAAAAGTGAAAAAAACTCTTGATTTTGACTGTAATCTCTGGGAAAGATTGCAATATAAAAGTCTCTTCTGTTTCATCCCCTCTTCTTCTTCCGTGTTCACAATGCCGTCTGACTGAAGGTAATCACAGACACAAAACGCGAAGATTTCCACATACCTCAGGCTGACATTGGGCAACAAGTATGACGTGTTCTTGAGCTTCCGGGGGCCCGACACTCGCCTTACATTCACAGACTGCCTCTACGAAAGCTTAGTTGATGCTGGATTTAGCGTTTTCAGAGACAGTGAAGAGCTTGCCATAGGCGGGGATATTGGACCGGAGCTCAAGGATGCGATCAACGAGTCAAGGATCTGTGTGGTGATCTTCTCAGAAGGCTATGCCTCCAGTGTGTGGTGCCTTCGGGAGCTTGCATACATGGTGAAGCGCCAGAGAGAATCCACGGGACAAGAAATCGTGCCCATCTTCTGGGGCGTGAGTCCTTCGGACGTCAGGCTAAGGACAGGGTTGTATGGCAAGGCCCTACTAAAGCAGAAGGCGCGTTACGGTGAGGAGGCAGAGCGAGAGTGGAGGGAGGCTCTAATGGAAACTGCAGATCTTGGAGGCTGGGACACACAAAACACAGGGTAAGTGAAGAAGAAATATTAATGGTCATTACACCCTCTTTTTTAACACACTGTCACTCTCCACCGAACTACACACACACACACGCACACACACACAATCCAAAATAAGCTTAGAAGGGCTAATTTTCATCGGCGATTTAAGGTTCCATAGCATGGTCAATGGTAATGATATTGGAAGATTTGGTAAAGACATTTCAAAAAGCTTCTTTTGTGTTTTGGGCGAATCTGCTATTTTAGAAATGTGCTCTGAGCTAGTCTCAGTCTGTGTTGCTGTTTTGTGCTATTTAAGGTTCCATAGCATGGTCAATGGTAATGATATTGGAAGATTTGGTAAAGACATTTCAAAGCTTCTTTTGTGTTTTGGGCGAATCTGCTATTTTAGAAATGTGCTCTGAGCTAGTCTCAGTCTGTGTTGCTGTTTTGTGCTATTTCTGAGACTCAAAAAACAGAAGTAATTAACAAGCCAACAGGATTCACTTTGCTAATTATAAACAGTGCGAATTCACTTGGGAGATGGTTAATGAATTGTGACACCCTCAGTTGAATCTATCTTAATTTCTTTTCATTTAAGCTCATGTAGAGGCTACAAGAAACTGTGTTAAATCACTGTCATGAATACCTGTTTGTGTGAGAGAGAGATGCTGTTAGGGAGTGTTTCTAGCTAATGGAGGATTGAAAGTATGTTCTAGAGGAATCCTAGATATGCTCATATATTGTCGATATAGTTGCGTCTACTTACTTCTTAGATGATGATTTATTGTGCATGGCAGACTTGGTAAACTAATTAGAGATCTTGTTCGAGATTTTTCAATTAAGCTGAAGAAGAGACAAAAGGTTCTTCCCCATCATTTAGTTGGAATTGATGATCGAGTGAAAGACGTGGTGCTGTGGTTGGACTGCAGCTCCCCAGATGTAAGGTTTCTTGCTGTGCACGGGATGCAAGGACTTGGCAAGACAACTCTTGCCAAGGCAGTTTTCAATAAGATAGCTCCTCTGTTTGATGGTCGCAGCAGCTTCCTTGCAGACATCCGAGAACGTTTGCGAACCGGTGGCATTGTAAGTATACAGAGCCAGCTTTTATTCGATATCCTGAAGCGATCCACAGATGTTCATGATGTTGATGACGGTGTCAACGTGATACGAGAAAGCTTTCGCAACAAGAGGGTCCTCATTGTTCTTGATGATGTGGATGATAGAGAGCAGCTCATGGAACTGATGGGGAACAGTGACTGGCTTGGCCCAGGAAGCAGGATTATTGTCACAACTAGTAATGTGGGTCTTCTTGCAACAGAAGAAATGGGACAAAAGGATAATGTCCCATTTCTTCCTAAGGAGTATTTTGCTTATGATATGAAGGAGATGAATCCTTGGCATGCTCTTCAACTTTTCAGTAAGTATGCCTTTGGAGAGACACTACCTCCAGATGATCGGGAAACTCTTTCCAGTGAAATAGTGGCCACCATCGGAAGAAATCCTTCGGCTCTTGAAGTTTCAGGTTCTTGTCTCCGTGGCAAAAGCCTCGAGATATGGGAAGAAACTTTGGAGTGTTTAAGGAAAGTACCGGATAGGAGAGTCCGAGAGACATTAAGGATAAGTTATGAGGCAATAAGTTTTGAGGAGCGACAAATTTACTTAGACATTGCATGCTTTTACAATGGTGTAGAGAGCACATCTGCAAAATACGTGTGGAAAGATCGTGGTTTTTTCCCTGAAAGAGGACTTGCTGCTCTCACTGATATGTCTCTGTTGAAGATTGACCACCACAATATTCTTCGGATGCATGACCTGATCAGAGATTTTGGAAGGGAAATTGTTCGAGAGGAGAATTATCAGGATGCAGGAAGTCGAAGCAGGTTGTGGGAATCTGACGAATGCTTTTGCGTACTTTGTCAACAGGTAAAGTTATTGATACAAGTGAAACTGCAATTTCCTTGGTAAAGAGTTAGATTTCTGGTCTTAGTAAGAGTTCACTGTCCCGTGTGCTGAACTTTCTCTGCTTGATGTAAAGTTCACTGATGCTTGCTATCTCTCTTAATTGATTACCAGCAAAAGAGCAATGTTGAATCACTCAGGTTAAAATCCCCTGAGGTAAAGACGTGTACAAGTCAAGAATTTGCCACCCTGCCGAAGCTAAGGTCTCTTCATGTTGAAGGGGTAAACTTCACTGGAGATTATGAGAATGTTTTCAGAGAACTGAGATGGCTTTCTTGGGATCAATGTCCTGCAGACTTTGATGCTACTAATTTCTCTCCCAGCAATCTAGTGGTTCTGAAGCTTTCTCATAGTGAACTTAGAGATGATTGGCCTGGATGGCACCAAATCCTGGTATGAACAGTTACACATGCATCTATTTCTATTTTTATTGTTTTAACAAACATGCCTGCAATTGCTCATTCCCTTCATGATATTCTGGTGACCAACAGAAATCATCTAAGTTGAAATGTCTGGAGCTTGGAAAATGCAGCCACTTAACTAGATTGCCCAACCTCTCTGCCGTATCATCATTGGAAAGATTGATTATACAAAATTGCCAAAGCTTGGTTGAAATTGATGAATCAATTGGTAACCTAGTGCACCTGAATTACTTGGAAATTGATGCGTGCAAACTTCTAAGAGAATTGCCCGAGGAAGTAGGTTGTATAAAGGCTTTGAAAGAGCTGATTGTAAGAGGGACAATACTTGGTCCTGTTGGTTTATATCTTCCCCACTCGATTGGCAATCTACAGTCTTTGACAAGGCTAGTGATGGAAACTGTTGGAATTAGCGAACTTCCACACTCAATTGGAAAGCTAAAGGATCTTAAAAGCTTGTGTTTGTCCAGGTGTTGTGAGCTAAGAAAGCTTCCAGACTCGATTGGGGGATTAGAATCGCTACTTGAGTTGGATCTATGTTATACAAAAGTAACAGAATTACCTGATTCGATTGGAAACCTGAGGAAGTTGAAAGTGGCAAGGATGGATCATAGTGAGATAACTAAGATCCCGCTTACTATAGGCATGGTGGAGAATCTTGAAGAATTTCATGCTGAAAAATGCGTGAATTTGGAGGGTGATATTCCGGATGGAATTGGGAGACTATCCTTTCTGAAAATCTTGAATTTATCTCACACTCGCATTCAATCTGTGCCAGCAACAATCAACCAGCTTTCTCATCTCCAGGAACTTCATTTGGAAGGTTGCCATGAGCTTAAACAAATCCCAGAGCTTCCCACTAGTTTGATTAATCTGTATGTCGAGTCTCGCTCACTAAAGACAGTTCCAAATCTCTCAAAACTGACCAATTTAGTCGATCTAGTTATATCTGACTACTCTGAGGAGTCTCTTTCTAACCCATGGGATGCCGATTCTATCCATTGTCCAAACCTGGAGTGGGTGGGGAGGTTATCTAGACTGGAGAAGCTGAAGCTGGTTCATAAAAGCATCATTGCATTGCCAACTGAGTTAGTTTCCCTTTCTGGCCTGAAGCAACTAGTTCTGTCTTGTTTTGACCTGCAATCCCTCACCCTGCCGCTTCCTTCCACACTGTCCATGGTGAAGCTTATAAACTTCAACTCATTGGCAGAATTGTCGCACCGTTCTGACTTGAAAAATTTGTCAAGTTTAGAGTTGTGTAAATCATGGCTGATAGAAATTCCCGAGTCAGTTTGGACAATTGGAGAATCTAAGGGAGCTGACTGTGTCGAACTGCGTATTTCTGGTGCAGTTATCCTGTCTGTCAGGTTTGAAGAAGCTCAGAGTGTTGCACTTGTTGAACTGCCCGAAGCTGGTTGAGATCCAAGGTCTCGAAGAACTGGAATCACTGGAATGTATAAGCATTGGCCAGTGCAGGTCCCTAGTAAGTTTGCCCGATCTCTTGAAGTTGGAGAAGTTGAGGACCATGGAAATTATATTCTGCAGATCATTAGCGAGTTTGCCTTCTCTATCTTGGGTAGCTTTTGAAGAATGTCATCTAGTAGTTGACGGATGTGGTAAGCTAGCCAATCACAATGGCCCCTACTGTCTTCACAAAGACAAAACGCAATGACCAAAACCCCGTTGGCGCCTATGAGCTGCAGGATACAGAATACTCGCCTTGGCCTGTTGCAGACAATTTCCCTGAGAATGAGATTGGTTTGTCAGAGAGGATTTGCTTGTACTTTGTCTTTCCTATTATTTCCATTCCCAGGTTGTGCTTGTCTTTTGTCTCAACTTTCCAATCAGCATACTATCGACTAAGCGGGGAAGCTCATGCATAACCAGTCTACTAATCTCTCTCTGGTCTTCGCCTTACTTTGGAACCAGCACGGGAAGCTAGTTTGATCGCAAAACTTAATTCAGTAATTTCCTTTAAATAACTTATAACTTAATTCAATTAAATTGCGTAAGCCTTTAAAATGGAATGGATCTGGAAGTTGGACAGGAAACAAGGAATAATTTTGGAGGCTATTATGAAATTCTTAATTAGGATTTGTTCCTTCAAGAAACAAAGAACATTTCAGATCGCTGGTAGTCTCACTTTCCCACAACCAAGCCTACCTGTGTTCGGTACCGTCACGAACCAATTTTTCCACGTCAGGGGAAAGAGTAAGTTTAGGGGCAAGGCTCTAAGGCAAGTCTACGGTTCTCCATTAGACATGGACTCTCCTAAGTTCTTATTTTGCGCGACATTGGATTTATTTTAAGTTTTGATTAAGGATTTTACATGAGAGATGTGAGTCGCCACTAATTTAATAGGATTGGTTAGAAATCAAATAAGACATAGGAGATTGTCTCACTTTTGACGCAACTAGAAATTATTTAGGATCGGAGATTTAATTACTCTAATAATCTAATTAGCACCATTTTGGTACCTTTAACTTGGTCATTTGTCCATAAAAGTGTCCACACGGTTATTTTCCCAAACTATGAGTCACAAAGTTCTCAACAGTTAAAGTGTCCATGCAATAAAAAAAAAAAAAAATCTTAATGAACACAAAAACATTGAATGTGTTGCAAATGTTGGAAATATGGTTTGATATCATAAGAAATACCGATTCTTAGGGTCCGTTCGTTTTGCGGAAAATGAGCCATTTCCGGAAAATATTTTTCCCGTGTCATTTTCCAGAAAATGACAATATTTTTCTGGTGTTCGGCTAAAACCTGAAAATGTTTCGAAAACATTTTAAATGTTCTAAGTTGAAAATATTTTCCGCTTACCGAGATTGGCGAGCGCGAGCGTCAAGCTCGAGATTCGCCAAATCAACGAGCACGAGTTTGAGATCGACGAGCTTGAGGTTCACTTGGTCCAACGACTAGCCAAGAAAGAAGATGGGAAACAAAAAAAAAAGGAAAAAAAGAAAAAGAAAAAGGAAATTAAAAATAATTCGAATTAAAAAAAAGAAAATTAAAAAATAATTCTAATGAAAAAAGAAAAGAAGAAAAAGAAAGGGAATGAGGAAGTCAGGATTTGTAGAGGTGTGAGATAAGAGAGATTAAATGAGGAAAATGTTTTCCACTTTTCAAAAATGGAAAATATTTTCCCTACTTTAGAAAACTTTTTCCTTTGATGGAAAACATTTTCCTAAAGGAATTCATTTTCCGTGAAACGAACGCCGGAAAATCCGGAAAATATTTTCCTGGAAATTATTTTCCCCGAAACGAACAGACCCTTAGTATGAATTAATTGATTCAGTTTATTAGTAGTTGACTTGGTAAAATAGGACATATTTCTTCATATTTCTTTCTCGTCTTACACTGTTCTCTAGTATTATAAATAGAGCAATGTCCATTTTACTTCAGTTTTTGTCATGGTATCAGAGCATTTCATCTTGGCCTAAGCTTCCGTAATCCCATAATTGTCATTGGATTTTTTCTGGCTAGTCTTTGCAACCTCAACCCTACAAAACAAGCCAATCACAAAATAGGAATTCAATTTTTTTTTTTTTTTTTATACTGTGTTAGAAAGTTTCAAAAAACCTTCAATGGAGGAAACCCCTAACTCACGCCAATAAGTTTCGAATCCAACCAATCACCAATTCTAAAGTTTAGTTGATTCGATTGAAGAAAACATACTTCTTGCCGAGCAATCAGTTGGGCCTACACCTGCTTCGGTTCAAGCCCAGGGCCCAATTGAATGGCCTCACATCGGTTGGTATCCAGTTTAAAGCCAATGGACCTAGCCACACGTGGGCCCAGCAAGGCCTACATAGAGAGGAAAATGTTCTAGGCTCTAGAAGTCGGTCCAACCTAGTTTGGCAGGATCAGGTCTCGGACTCGAATCCATTTCATCAGGTCTAGGGACGAATGCCTACCTAGTTCCCCAACCTAGTTTCCAACTCGGTTTTCTACCCTACACGTTCCTTGTCAATAGTGGCCGTCCCAAGCCTATCGACCCCCTTCACACGTCGTTGGCCAACAGACTGATATGCAACTCACTAGATCAGACAACTATAACGCCTAGGCTTGTGACTTCCAGTGAGCACTTGTAATAGAAGATAAGGACGGCTTCCTAGACGAAGCCATCCCCTACCCAATCAGCGAATGGTTACAACGCCATTGGCAAAAATGCAATCAGTTAGTTTGTACTTGGATTAGGAATTGTCTCACTTCGGATGTTGCGGTTGGGCTTCCATAGATTGAGGACTCGAAGATGATTCGGGCAAACATTCACGAGATGTACAGGTGGCTTGATCCAGCGAAACTCTTTACCATTACTCAAGCCCTCTCGAAATTGAAGTAAAGGAACCTCTCGGTCATTGCTTGCTTCAATCAGCTCTCTAGAACATGCTCAAGGCGGCCGAATAACAACTCTAGGGGCTTGAGACCACACTTTTAGTAGTATTGAGCAATCAAGGAGAGGGAGAAAGTGACTCTTTTTCACTTATTCTAAATGACACATACTCACCTTTTCGATCGCAAACCTTGGCGATGGACCCGATGCCGTTGCTCGACTAGATCTACTAATTGGCCATCCAAGAGGAAAGCCAGAAGCTAGCCACAATCAAGCATGTAAGAGGGGGTGAAGGAGTTGCCCTTGCTGCACCTTAGACGAGCCTCAATTCAGCAGAGACGCCACAAGGTGTCCATGGAGGTCGCAGGTTAACTAGAGGGAATGAGGGTTTCGGGCAAAGAGGGGAGGATGAGTTGTGGCTACTGGGTTAAATGGAAACCTTAATTTTCGAACAAAATAGCTTGGATGGAAGGGGATCGGACAACTATCATTCGCTGAGCCATCTGCCTAAATCCAACAACCCATATTAGAGAAAATTGGGCAGCCATTATTTGCTCGCCAACCTAGCAGAATCAAATGGCCCGTATTAGACCGTGTCAGCACCCGCCTATAGAACATCTGACGGCCCATGAAGTGCCACATTATCTGTGAAAGCTAGTGGGCAAAATTCAAAATATATGCACAAATATTGTGAATATTGTCAACGCCCTCATCATTGACATATACTGGGAATTGCATGGAAAGCCAGGTGATAAGGACGAAAAGGAAAAACAAATTGTTGCTTACTAAGTTTCGGCATGGAGGACTGATGGGACGAATCAAATAATTACCCAAGATCAATACCAAAATATTGTGAAGGCATTGAATCAACTGGCAACTAATGATAAGGCTACAAGTTTCTCAGATACTTCTCCATGCAAGACGAATTCAATATTAATTGATGCATAAATAATTGATTCAGGTGCCATTGATCACATAGTTTGCAATGAGTAGTTATTTTTTAATATTCAAAAGAGGCTACATTCCTCGGTATCTGTATGTCTGCCTGATGGAAACACCACTCATGTCGCCAAAATGGGCATTGTATGCCTCAGTTCGAATATTATCTTAAAAAAAAAAAAAAATCTATTTATTCATGATTTTGAGTTCAATCTCTTGTTAGTTTCAAAAGCTTGCATAAATAATTCTTGTCGTGCCATATTCAATTCTAATAATTGCTTCTTTTAAGACCTTTTCATTGGTAGACGAAGGGCTTAAAAAGTGTTGCGAAAGGGTTATTTTTTTGGACTAATTTCCAAAAAGACTTTGATTCATTAAATCAACAATTTCTTGTAATGCCATTGTTAGTAATCAAAATCTTATTTTTCACCATTGGGTCATACTACGTGTTTCCCTTATCCTAAATGTCGAATTTGTCCCTTCGCAAAACAGTCTTGCAGCACATCTAGAGCCACTAGTGACGGGTCTCGTTTCATATGAATATCTAGGGGCCCTATCACTCCATATCGTGATAGGTCTCGTGTTTTCTTCATCATTGTTGATGATTATACTCGTGCTACTAAGGTTTTCCTTGTGCAATGTATGAGTCAAACTTTTTCTATAATATCGAATTTTCTATCTCTCAAAAAATAAATTGACAAACCTATCTAAAGAATTCGCACAGATAATGGACATGAGTTCTTTTTTATGGAATGTGCTTCTTTCCTATCCTCTCGAGGAATTCTACATGAGAGTTTATGCACTTATACACCCCCAACAAATTGGGATTGTTGAGTGCAAACATTGACATCTCTTAGAAGGGGCTTGAGCGTTCAAATAATAGTATTCTGTACTTGAAAATTTTTGAGGTGATTGTGTGGTCATGACAGCTTACTTGACTAATTGCATGCTGTCGTGACCCCACCTTCTCGGTCCCTCAGTGGGGGAGAATGTCGGGTTTAGGTGTACTTGACCATAGGAGCTCTCTCACGGTATGTGTCCCCAAAGAAATCATCACTGCATCTTTCGAGATTGACCATGCGAGTTCACTCAATTACGGTCATGAGCTCTCCCAAGCTCTTCACATGGTAGTGAAAGTTGTTGTGATTCGTATCCACTTGAACGATAAACCTTGAAAAAAAGGAGATCGGATGTGAATATTGAAGTTAAGGATATCATTACCATAATATCCCTCCCAAAAATACTCTCATCCATAAGGATGGCATCACTTCACCCTTTAGGAGATTTCCACATTCGGTATGCTAAACTATGGTGAGTCTCGTTGAAACCCATACCCCTTACGGCATATTCATTTATTATCTATGAGTTGTTTAAGATCACCTAGATAAGAGTTAGGAGTCGCCACTAGCCTTATTTTTGGGGTTTGCTAGAAAACCTAATCGAGAATCGGAGTGGTCCCTTGATTTCTATACAACTAAAGATTCTAACGTTCGGGGAATTGGGTTACGCTAACAATTCTATTAGTACCTTTCGTTACCTAGCAATTTATCATGTTTCCTAAGGTCTCCATACATGTCCCTTTTTTTTTTTTTTCACTTTTTCATACAAATGAAGCTAACTAGGTAATTATGCGTAGATAGTCAATTTCATACCATTCTATTTCCATTAAAAGAGAAAAGAAAGAGAACAATTAATTAAAATTTAAAGACATTGCAATAAGTAAACACCCAAAAAAAAAAGTAGCTTAAGGAAAGTAGTAAATCTAGTATGCAATCCAAACCAAAAAGTAAATAGAAAGAAATAAACCCGCAACTTGTCGGGCAATTATACAACACGAGACAACTCGAAACATATGTCGAGGAACAAATGATACAAAAACAAGGTCGGATTGGACATCAATCATTCATCGTCTTCATGTCTCGGGGAGTCTCGACCACCATGGACCTATTCTAAGCCTACTCTAATGCAAAGACTAGGTACATACAAAAATGAAAGAAACAATCAACATTACAAAAACAATCACAATCACAAAAACAATCAAGAAACCAGGATAGTATGTATAATCAATCGAGTTTGGCCTCAGGGTTGGCCTTTGTGATTCATGCGATGATCCTCCTAGGACATGTACCCCCATTCATTTTTTATGGCTTGTAGCTATTGGTTACCAACTTTAAAAAAGTCCCTAAAAGCAAGCTCTAAGTGTGACCCAAAGATATTCCACGAGTTCATGCATCACACCTATGCATACATCTAAAAATCCCATGCATGTTTGAAAGTAAACATGCAGACAGGCCCTTGAACCTTGGTTTCCAATCAATCAAACAATTTTAGTGAACCAACACTGAATCACTTATTTAGTTGACAAGCACCAAACACAATTACAAGTGTTTGATGAAAGTAAACACATCAAAAACTAAGGAAAGTTAAAAGGATACTCAAAAATCATTTAAAGAACAATTAAACAATGGATTGTAAATGAAAGTTGTTAATGGCATAGCAAAGTTGTATCATGGCTATGGAATTAATCATCAAGGCTAACTTGGGTGCATCCTGTGCACACCGATTGACCTTCACAAATGCCCTAAATATAGTCCAAACCTATACAACATCAGGCCAAACACATGATTTGAAAGTTTGGAACATTAAGGATGACATGAAAATTTGAAAAGGAACCTATTGATAATCGGCTCCAAGAAAATTACAGAACATCAAGAACATCATGAGGAACAATTTTCATGAAGAGAGTTTTCTAACATGAGTTATGTCACGCTCCGAACCTTGAGCGTGCGCACATCCCTCGGTGGTCAATAAAATTGCAACGTCCCAGAACGTGTCACCGACCCATTCATTTTATTGCACATGCGGAAGCGAATAAAGAAATCCCCATACAACACAAATATGGGATAGAAAAGTAGGATACCATTTTCAGAAAACACTTATATATACAAATTAGTAGGCCTACAAAAGATTGGCTTTCAAAAAGAAGCTATCCTATGACCTACTAGTCGGACACATTCGCCGATCCTTCGGACTCCACCTCCACAGGCTCTGGGAGTTTCGGGTCCTCCATAACCCCATCAAGAGGGTCAGCTGCACCCTCGCCTAGAGTGGCGTTGATTGCAATGGCGAGGATATCAAAAACCTGAGGGGGACCTACCCTATACCCATTGTGTCCATGGCGAAACCACGCCTTGAATCGATGAGGTACCTTCTAAGATAGGCCCTCATTGACCCAAACAGTGGTCACAACAAGCTCATAGACCCAATGACTCCCGGGGACAGGGACGTCTATGCTCCACTCGGTAACCCCCCAAGGCTGACCAAAATGTTCCAGAGGGACCACGATATAAGGACCTGAAAAGAATGAGTCCACAATGGGGTGAGACAATGTCTCAGTAAGTTCACCCCATAAACCCTGACTAGGAAGAAAATATGCCTAGAGGTAATCTAACCACACATCACAGAAGACTTACCTCGCCTCAATTCCTCCCTGCACGTTAGTACAGTTCGTATAATCAATGCATATAACAGGTGCACACATCAATTGGAACGTCTCAATCAATCACATCTTAATCAATCACAAGGGTCATGATTATAGGGCCAAATCGTTATGACACATTCCATTCCGTGCCACACAATTTTGTCCCATAATCTGGCGCATTTATCTCAATCAATTACAAATTCCAATCGCTTACTACCTGTCACGCCCCGATCCTCCGAGCGCGCGCGCATCCCTCTGCGGTCGATAGAAATATGCGACTTCCCAAGACATGTCGCCGACCCATTCTTTTTATTGCACATGCGGAAGCGAAACAAATCCCCTGACAACATTTAACTTGGGATAGAAAAGGCATAAATCAATCACAACCAAACAAGCTTTCTTATAAACACATAGGTTTACATACAACACTGGATTGTCTACAAAATAGACCGGCTCAACAAAAAGAGAACTGTCCTATGACCAACTAGTCAGATATGTTTGCCGATTCTTCGGTCTCCACCTCCACAAATGTCCATGGCTTCGAGTCCTCAATGACTGCCATCTAAGGACCTGAAAATGTTATCCCACAACGGGGTGAGACAATGTCTCAGTGAGTCCTACCCTCTAAGACTCGATTAGAAATACAGTATGCCCTAGGGCGCTCTAGCCACACCAATAGGATAGAGGACTTACCTCGCCTCAGTCCCCTCCTGCACGTTAGTACAATTCAATTCTCAATCAAACAATTGATCCAGCGATTCAATTTAATCAAACTATCTATCTTCCATTCCAATCCATACTATCTATCAACCAATACTATCTATCATCCCACACCCGTCTATCAAACCAGTCGCTATAACATATAGACGGTAGCTCGCTCAAGCTGTATAGATAGATAGCTCACCAAAACTGTAGCATATAGATAGCTCACTAAAGCTATAGCTGATAGATAATATAATAGCTCGCACAAGCTGTATATATATGTATATAATATTTGCTCGCCCAAGATAATACATATATATATAAACCAATGCTCGCCAAAGCTATCATTCAATAATAAACCATAGAACTGGATATACAATCCAATAACATCCAACGATTCAAACAAGTCATACAAACCAATTATGGCGCTAAAAGCCAACACCGGGTATTTTCAAGTTAAATACCACAACTTCATCAATATCACTCAATTCCACACTTTTGGAATAATTAACCATAATCATCATTTCACTCAAATTATCCATTAAACAAACAATTAACACAAACTGACCGCACTACTACGATCGGTGCGAAATTCTAACGACCGGCCATCCCTAAGAAAATTTTCAAAATTATTAAATAATTAAATTTAATTCCGAAAATTAAATAATTAAATATTATATTATAATATTATAATTTAATAAAATAATATTTATAAAATTCGAATTAATTAATTAATTAGGGCTCAAACAAGATTACACTAATTTAAACATACAATTAGCCCTAATTAAACCTCCACTAAAGAAATCATACATCTAATCTAATTTACATTTAAATAATCTAATCTAATCATCTAAACCTATTTAGACTAATCTAAACACCCATTAAGCATAATTAACTCGCTAAGCAAGGATTAGAAGGTAAACTCACCGGTTTTGCAAGCCGGTGAGTCCACGGTGACCATGACACCAAGGCGGTCGATAAACCTCAAAGCGGCGACACCAACGGAGGCCGGGAAGGGCTTGAAAACAGGCCATGATGACTGAAGACCCTTGCTGGTTTCTGCTTCGTTCTTGACTGCAGGCCGAGCCGATGGCTGAAACAACGAGGAAACAGGCCGATCGGAGCTCGGCGAGCGGGTGGTTGGCAACCGGTGGCTCCCGAGGGTCTTGGGGATCTTATGGGAGGTTGGTATGGGTGGAGGTAGGGTAGAAATGGGGAGAAATGGCTGAAAACCGCGAACAAAGGGCGAAACAGGCGGAACTGGCGATTCCAGACGGTCCGGCGGGCCGTTCCTTCGCGCCCAATTTCGGGAGGCTATAGGGCTCCTTTCGGGGCACCATCAAGTCCTCCTGAACGGTTTGGATGTTTTCTTCACGTCGGTGGGTGGAGCATTGGTTGATTCGTCCGGGAAGATAACTTTTAACTCGAGTTTTTGATGAAAGGTCAGTTGGAACAGAAACTGGAACGAGGGGAAAACAGAGGAGAAAAACGACCGGCTTGGCTGGTCCAGTGGGTGTGCGACGGTGGGGCTGGCTCAGCTGGTTTCCTCTGGTTCTCTTGAGCTTCTAAACTCTCTCAACAATGGAGAAAGCCATGAAATAAGGGAGAAGAAGGTATGCTGAAGAGGGGCTCCCTTGGGCTCACAAGCCTTCAACACTTGTCCAAACCTCCTCTCTCTTGCCCCCACCATGACCACCCATGACATCAGCCATTCTCTCTCCTCAAGCTTCCTCCACAAGCTTGTTAATAGGTGCAAAATGTTGTGTACCCCATGGCCTACGAATTTTGGACTTTACCTCTTCAATCTCATTCAATTCCATTCAATTCTCAAGCAAACCAATTCAATTGAAGCCCAAATAAATCAGCCATGGTGTCCTTGTCCCTCTTATGATTTTTCCCCGTCATATGATCCAACTTGCATCCCAAATATGCGATCAAAACCGGCCCTCTGACTTTCCCGAACAAAAACGGCCTTACTTTGCTTTTTTGCTAAAAATCTCGGTTTGTAGAAAAATCTTCTGAGGATGAGCCGACGTTCCTAAAATGATTTGTGACATAACAAAACTTCCAATTTCTATAATTGAGTTCAATTTCTCGGTTAATTTCAATCTGGCGCGACTTTAGCGCGTCCTAACCTACCAGGTAGCTTTTAGGAATTTTCGTGCATTTGACCTGTGGTTGATTATTTTCAAGCTACAATGTACATCTTCGACACATTGGTGACTCTCGGTTGTCGTGGAAATCTCGAGGTTTCAAATACGGACATAGGGTACCAAAACGATAGAGAAATCGGTCTAGTGCCAATTGATCAGAATTTTGCAATTAAGTGGAATCACCCACATTTAATCACATGGTTCTGTCGAATCGACCTATCTCCGGTCTCTAATCGATCTGTGCTGTAATGACCCTTGCAGATTAGCACGGTCGAGCGGTCGGTTCCTGGTCGAATTCTCAAGTCTATTGCGTTTAGATTCCTTAACGGCTTCACCTGATAGACTAGTTATCTCGTGAGTGGCCAACTCAAAGAAGAGAGCTATAGGCGCGCAGATAAAATACCCGACTTATTCAATTGAAAACAGAATTGGAAAATCAGGATGTCACACTACCCGCACAGGTAGTTTTACCCGACACACATCAGTTCTCTAGCATAGCCAGGCTTTGCCTCATACCTTGAGTGCGGCACCCAACACACATCGGGGACGGCATTCCCGAAGGAGCTTCGGTCCGGCCTCTACCGCGATCCGGCATCCATTGCTAGGGCATCCGATATAGGGGCAACGTCCACCCGACGCACATCAGGGACGGGTTCTCTTAACCAACACACGATCATTCAATTCTGGTCAAGGACACCATGCATTGCACTCAAATGTCTCCATTAAGATAATGCACTTGGCCTATTTTCTTCGTATTAAAAACACCTAGTGAAAATAATCGTGTGTAGGTACACGGTCGAATCGAACTTTAAAATTTGATATCTTTCCTTTTAAAATATTTAAATACATTTTCGGTGTTAAAACCTGACACCCGGTAATTTCTAATTAATTACCAAAATTTCGTAATTTTGAAATAAATACTCAAAATCACAATCACCACTCAATTTCCATAAATTAATACTCAATTGCATAAACTAAGCACACCATTGCAACTAGCACAAAATTCCGGCCACCGGCAATCCCGGTATAATTTTTGAAAAATATTAAATAATTAAATAAATAGCAAAAATAATTAAATAAATGCAATTTAATCCAATAAATACAAACCTAGACCGGAAATGCTAATCTAACCACCTAAACGAGCCTAGAAAAATAATGCACCTATCTAATTAAATACTACACTCTGTCTAGCCCTTAAGAAATCTACTCTAACCACCTAACAATCATAATTAAGCAATTAAATCACTAATCAAAACTAACTGACCACCTAATCCATACTTAGCCTAATCTAATTACCTACTAAACGTCATTAAATCCCTAAGTAGAGTTTAGCAAGTAAACTCACTGGTTTTGTAGGTTAATGAGTTCACGATGATGGCAATGCTAAGGTGGGTGTTAAACCAAGCCTAAAACGACACCAACGGAGGTCCGGATGGGGCCTAAAATGGGCCTCAAAGCTCTCAGCCCTTGTTCAACTTCGGCTTCTGTCCAAGGCCGAAAGGAGCTACTCGGCTTGGCTACGACGGCTGGAAGCAACAAAGCGGGACGGGGGCGACTACAGCGGCTCTTGGCGAGCTCGACGGTAGCGGAGGGTGGTTGGAATGGCCCTGGCAGACGGTGAATGGCGTCTTGAGGGCGTCGGGATAGCAGCTCGAGCGGACAGGGACGCGTGGGCAGGGACTTAGTCGGCACGGGTGGTTTGCGGGCGTGCGGTTGTCGCGCGACAAGCGGACAGGTGGCGAGGGGGGTCAACGAGCTGCTGGCTGGTTGCTGCTTGCTTTCTTTGGTTTTCTTGAGCTCAAAGAACAACAACCATGGACAATAGAGGCCAAGGAAGAAGAAGGAGGCTGCTACAGCTGAAGAGGGGCCACTAATGCCTCAAAGTCTTTGCAAAATATCCAATTTCATCATTGGAGAGGCCCCTAAAGTCTAAGGCCTCATCCTCAGCCATTTTGTTGCACCAAGGCTTCTCCAACAAGCCTCTCAAGTGGTCCAAATGTTGCTGCCCCTTGGTCCTACGAATTTTGCAACATTCCCCTCCAATTTCAATTCAATTTCAACTCAAATCAACTCAAATTGATAGCTATAAATTCAGCCAAGGTGTCCACACTTAATTCTACATTTTTCCTTGCCAAAGGATCCAACTTGGATGCCAAACATTCACCCAAAAACGGCCCTCTTAAATTCCCGGTCCAAAAACGTCCAACTTTGGGTTTTTGCCGAAAACTTGGGTTTGCAGAAAAATCTTCGGAGGATGAGTCGACGTTCCTAAAATGAATCGTGATATGACAGAACTTTCGAGTTCAAATTCGCAGTTAATTTCAACCTAGTGCAATTTTAACATGACTTAACCTACCGGGTAGCTTTTAGGAATTTTTAGTACAATTGACCCGTGGTCGATTATTTTCGAGCCACATTATACATTTTCGACTTATTGGCGACTCTCGGTTGTCATGAAAATCTCGAGATTTCAAATACAGGCACATTGTACAAAAATGACAGAAAAATCAAATAGTGCCATTCGACGAGGATTTTGCAATTAGGTGGAAGCACCCACATTTTAATCACATACCTCTGTCGAACCGACCTATCTCCCATCTTTAATCGATTTTGATAGTGCCGTATTGACTGTTACAGATTAGCGCGGTCGAGCAGTTGATTTCTGGTCGAATTCTCAAGTCTTTTGCATTAAAACCCTTAACGGCTTCACCAGATAAATTAGTTATCTCGTGAGTAATCAGCTCAAAGAAAAAGACTATAGGTGCGTCGACGAAATGCCCAACTTATTCAATCGAAAATAGAATAAAAAATCAGGATGTCACAAGTTATGTAGGAATTTATAAAAATTCAAGAACACATAGTATCACATCAGAAATGTAATAGGACAGCAAAGTAACATGACAGATCGAAAATGATTTTTCCCAACAAATGAAGTCTAAAAAATATGAAATTTTACCACAATATAGGGAAGAGAAAGATGAACAAACTACATCAAGGACCTAGCCTCAGAATTCTTAATGAGAAAATCATACGAAAATAAAAAGAGGTCTAACTCGATAAAAGAAAAATAGGCATTCCGAATTTACTTAGAAACGAATTTCTAGGCAAACATTACGAGAAATAGAAAACAGATCAATTGACATGAAAATAATGCAAATTTGGCATCATCGGAAAGATTAAGATGTACCCTAAGACTTTCTAAGAGGTGTCAAGTTCGATTAGGGTCAAATTCATGGTCGAATAGCGACAATTGCAAAAGCACACAAATCAGCCATGAGCAAATCAGAAAATAATGCATGATGATTAGCTTGTTAAGCCACATAACAATGCATAAAAAATGTCAAATTCACACACGACCTAAAGCTAAATATGACAATCAAATTTGGTTAAGAAATTTAACCCTAACTCCATGTGCAAAAAGTCATACAATTCCATTAAAATGGATAGGTAACTTGCCATGAGAACATAATGCATGACATTTTGAATTATGATATGCTCACTCGATGCATGGTTTTTACATGGTAAGTGACTTTCAAATGAGACATGTCATACATCAATATGAAGCTTGCGATATGCTCTTGATATGTCTTGAAGACTTCAAGGCTAATTTGGCTCTTAAGGAGCTCAAATGAAGATGTTTTCATGGGTTCGTGATCAACTTTAATCACAGTAAGTATAACATAGAACACGAGTCATTTTTGATGATCTAAAAACATGCTAAAATCCTATAAAAATTCCTACATGTAGAATGCAATGTCATGATTATTTTCCATGAAGATACCTAAGTCTAGTTTGATTCACAAGATACTACACAAAAATGGTAAAACAAGACAATGCAATGACTTTCACAAAATGCAGCAGCATGAGCATGTATTTGCACACGCGATCAAACTTGTAAACGCCGATCATTTGATGTGAATTATACCTAGTTAGAAAGATCGTGATACGTACTACAACTTTCATGAAGGGCGAGAATCCAATTGAACACATTTAAGACCTCATTTTAAAGTAAACATGAGTTGGACTCAAATAGGGTAGACTGATCTAAGGACGATTTTTTAAAGTCTTGCCTAACCAAATCTACTCCAAAATTATGAAAAAAAGATAATACGACCAACATATCTTTGTACAACTTCCATGAAGAAAGCATCTCAAAATCATAGCACTGGTATCTATAGAAAATTAGGAAATAGGTAACTCGTTCTGCATCAGAACACCAAAACCTTGCACAAAATCAGCAGAATCATCCAACTTCTGAAGCATAATCCAGGCATCAAACAAACTCCATTCGGGGCCTATAACATACCAAATTGAAGCTCATCGAACCTAGATCATATGTCTAAAATAACTTGAGGCCAGATAACAAAGTTTAATACCTCATATTGGCCTTAATAGAAGGTCACTTCTCAACATAGGATTTTTGTGGAACTAGGTAAATCAAGAATAATCATGCCTAAACTCATCCTCAATCAACACAACCTCATCACATATCATCATATTGAAAGGGCTAGTATGAACACTTAGAGGGGGATGAATAGGTGTGAAGACAATTTTTCACAAATTTTAGTAGAAGTAATTTGCCTTTAGAAGATAACGGACTATGAATAAAAAACTTAAACAGTTAAATAAAGCTACGAATTAAAATAAGGAGTTTAGGGAAGAGATTACGAATACAAAGTTTATAGTGGTTCAGCTTAGATCAAGCCTACGTCCACTCTCCTGCACTAATAGCCTACTGGCTGGATTTCACTAAGAATCAAAAGAGATTTTACAATTTGTGATCTTCGACTTTACAGTGAATAACCTCTACTGGTCTCACACAAAGTCTCACTATGAGTTTTTCTCTTTTGTGTACAACTTTTGAGCTCGATGAATGAAATAGCAAGGAACTAGAAAGCTTCAAACTTTGAAAATTTTCTTTCACGCACTCTATCAAACAACTAGAGAGTTCGCCTTAAATACTCCTTCACGCCTTATTGACCGTTGGCACTTTCCAAATGAATTCTTCCAATCTACCCGTTGGACAGAATCAATCAAGGAGATCTCGAGTCGTTAGATAATTATGATGAAAGCCTGTCAATCATGTTTGCTCATACAATCAGGATCTTGGTTTCCATAAGTAGATTATTTCCAAAATTACTTGCCTTCCATAGAAATTTGATTAACGGAATTGATTCCAATAAGAAAAGTCAATCATGTAGGTGCTAAATCAAGCCATAAGGTCATCCATAAGCCATATGGATCGAATCCTTGAAGAAATAAAGATAATCTTGCATCTGGATAAGTCTTCATTCTTCAGTGGCATTCGGTTTGGAAACTGTCAATGTGGGCAGACTTTGAACCGAAAGTCTAGTAGTCTTAGACTTTGACGCTAGAGTCTAGAAGTCTTCAGACTAGACTTTTGGAAAGGTTTTGTCAACTTCAAAGCAGTAAATGAGTTTTCTCCAACAATCTCTTCATTTTTTATGGTGACAAAACTTTCCTGCAGATTTAAGAACTTCTGACCTACAAAACAACTCTTAGGCAATACATGATATCTTATAAAAATAAGTTGATTAGGACTTGGATAGCATCGATTCTGCAACCATAGAAAATATGTTAATCTTGAAAAGATGAGATAAATAACTATCCAACCAAAATCAGTATCACCAAACTAAGTCACTACAAGTGTCAAAAAGTTCAAAAAAGGTTAAACAGTTAAACAACAATCAAACAAACGTCCAACAGTACCAAAAGTTAAGTCAAACAAAAGATAAATCTGCACATTCTCCCTCTTTTTGTCAACAGCAAAAAGTGGAGAAGTATAAAAAGTTTGATGAAATTAGGGTTGTTTGGGGATGTGAACGAGCTGGAAATCCCCTAGAGACTGAATAGTCTCCTCTAGCTTGCTCACGGTCTCTTTCAGCTTCTCAATATCTTCACCCTTTGCAATCTCTTGAATTTGAAGCTTAAAGGCCTATACCTGCTTGTGTAGAGAATCTGAAGTAAACTTCAAGGCTTTGTGGAGGTTCTTGATCTCAAACTCCATCCCATATAACTGACCTTTCAACTCTAAAAGAAGCTCTAGCATCCTTTGAAAGTCTGTTGTAGGTTCGGTTGATGCACTAGGTTCAGCCAAATCAATTTCAGGAGAGTTGAGATGAGAGGGAACATCAGCAGTTCGATCACCAAGACTATGACACCCCTCGAATGGCCCTCGATCCGTTGGGGTCGCCACAGTTCAATTACCTTCCTATTACTTGACCTGGAGGTCTATCAATCCTGGGGGTTTATATCTTTTAGATAGGTCCCTACGCAATTTATATGGCGGAAGCGTATCCAACAACTCCCTTCCCTATATTCAGAAAAGATGCACACCAACTAAACACATTTATAGGTAAAAGCTGAACACTTTTATTTACTTAAACCAAATGGACATCATTCATTGGTACATCAAAATGCCGTAGTCTTCTATACTCGGCTATACTTCAAAAGATGACCGACATCTTTTGCAACAGTCGTATACTTAAAGTCCATTGATCAGTGTCGGCGTCCAAAAGTTCCTTCCTCTGCTGTCCTCCTCCTCGCGGCCATATCCAACCACTCAGTCCATCTGCTGGTGGCGGTGGCGGCAGAAGTATCTTGTCTAGTCTGAAATGTTAGTCCCCAAAAGGGGTGAGTACAATCACTCAGCAGTAAAAGATTCATTAAACTATATCATGCAATACCATCAATATCCAGATTCATGTAAGATAGACAAAAACCATTCATCAAGGAATGAGTACGCATCGGAACCATAAAACTTTTAGTGCAATGACCAATGCAATTCCAACAAACAAGATGCATCATGTCCATTCACATAAGTCCCGATCATAGGGCCAAACTGTTATGACACGTCCCATTCCGTGCCATACAATTTAGTCCTATAACCAGACCACACTCACACTTAGTAGAACCATCCATTTGATCATTCAAAAGGTTTTATCCCCCCAGAGGACCAACATTTGCATCCTTCTGGGATTCCGCACCCATCCTTGGCGTCACGGAAGCCTCCGGGCATGTATTAAAAATACAACCGGGCATCCAAAGGGCATCGACTCATTCGAACCTCTGGGCATCTCGCACCCCACCTAGCATCACGAAGAATCGCCGGGGCGCGCCATGAAAATGGTTACCCCTACCCTCCGGGCATGCATCATAATACAACCCCTCACCCTCCGGGCATGTATTATAATACAACCGGGCATCCCGACACTCCCGGGTAAACCTCCGGGCATGTATTCACAATACAACCAGGCATCCAAAGGGCATCGACTCATTCGAACCTCTGGGCATCCCAACTCCCGGGGCATTGTTGACCCGAGGGTCCAACTGTAGCAATTAACATCTTAATTTCCAAAAACACTTTTCAATGCAATGACAAAATGTCTCTTGAGTCTCATCACATCTCAATATTGCATGATATGCCAATGCCAGTATCATCATGTCACATAACAACCCAAGATGCATTCACTTTTGAAATCAGTTGAGCAAAGTCGGAGTAAAACAGCTTAAAAAAACCAAAATGTGCAATTTTAATGGAAATTTCGGAATAACCCCTAAATGAACTCGGAAAATTATGAAATTATACCAGGTTATAGCAGATTTTTTCATGAAGACATCTAGGCCAGATTCGTTCTAGATAATTTTCTATAGACGTCCGAAGCTCCTGGCTCTAGCACGGAAACGTCCAGTATACCTATCTCCGAAATATCGAGTTTTTACCTACTTATCCTTCTTCGTTTCCTCTGAAATTTTGATATGTTTTGTATCAAGAGGTCCCCTACAACTTTCATTAAGGTATCTAAGTGAAATTTCCAAATAATAGTCACCATATGGGTCCAAGAAGTCTCGGGTGTCCAGTACCGTATTTCCAGATTTACCGTCTTCAAGAGAAAGTCGATTCACTAGGCTACACTTGCTCATTTTACCTAAATTTGAGCATGTTAGTCCTTAGGATGTTCTATACAAGTTTCATGAAGAAGTCGAAGAGGAATTCTCGGTAAAAAGCAACATGCAACCCACAAAACTACTAAAAGGTCAGCAAAGCAGTTCCAGATCTAGTGTCTTCGTAGGAGGAGGGTTTTTCCCCTTAAAACTCAACCGTTTTGTCCCAAATTTTAGTATGTTATACTTTGAGATGTTTTCTACAACATTCATGAAGGAGTCAAAGTCGAAATCCAACTCGAAACATGCATGAAAGCCTCTACAAGTTTCTGGGTCAGGCAGTATACACGAAATCAGCAAGCTTTTTCAAGAACAAACCACACTAGCTTCGGTTCCTTACCTCTAAACACCCAAGATTCAACACAATTTCAACCACACATGCAAGAGTAGAAATTGGATCCTAACTTGCACTACACTAGACAATCACAGCGATGCACCACATAGATTGATGAACTTCTACTTGCCTCACTCCTAAGCTCAATCGACAACACAACAGGAAGCTCGTGGGTCTTCGAACGCAGCTCAACGGCGGCGAAGACGCGATGGTGGCAGCTCAAACGAGCACGGACGGAGGGGCGTTCCTTTCCCTCTTCCTTCGCTGTTTTCTCTCGCGCGCACCCTCTATTCTCTCTCTCTCGCTCAAATTTCTGCTCGCTTAGTCTCTTTCTGTGTTACGAAGCTGTCCTGTTTTCTTTCTTTTAGTTAGTCAACTAAATGGGTCAATAATTCTACAATTCGGTGGCAGCAACAATTTGGTTGCAGCTTCCACGTGCAGGCCCTGCATGCAAGGGCGTGTCTTCTTGCATGCGAGGCTTCACTCGCTGGACACCACCGAAGAGGGAGAGAGAAAACGTGGCTTCAGCTTGTCTTCCCATGCATTTTGCTGGCTGCCCGCATAGAAGCAACGTGGCCATCATCGGCCAAGCTTCAGTCAACAATCCCATGATTTGTTGACTCCGTGTTGTCGACCGAATGAAGAAGAACTTGGGCGGCAATTGGGCGTGAACGGCTCCTCCTCTCCGCGCGGGCATGCGTGTTCTCGCGCATGGACGAATTCCGTTCCCTCGATTCTCAAAATTCAATTGGTAAAAATCCAAATTCCTCTCTTATTCCATACTTGGGTGATATAATTGTATGATATTACCAAAAGAAATATGTACGTACATCGGCGGGGTCCAAAGTAGTGCCGATGATAATGATAGTACGACAAGGTCCAACATCGGTGTCGATGACGAAATCCATTAACAAATTCGTCAATCCGCGATGTGTCGTTATTTTTCTGATGTCGACAAAAGTATATGAACGAAGTTGGTCTCACTTAAACCTATGAAATTTTTCCGACAAGACTATAGTTTATTCGGCAATTAGACCATCGCTAAACGAAATGCATTGGTCCAACAATAATACGAGCCAATGTTCGTATATAGAACCAACAGCATCATCTGACGATACTTTCGTCACTTAATCACGAACCGCCGTGCATTCAGGGGTTGTCAAAATTCTCGGATGCCACAAAGACGTGGAGACGATGCCTCAACATTAGCTTCAGGAAATTGAGAGGCATAGACATCCTCTGGATCGGCAGGAGAATGACTAACATCAACACTACTAAAAACAGGTGAAGAAGAAATACCTATTTTCTCCGCAGCTCCCCCTGTCTCTGTGGCTACAGGTGGAGAAGAAAAATCTTCTTCTTGTTCAGCTTTAGTTCCCAAATGATGTTCTTTTTCTCCTGCAATTCCACTCTTAGTCTTCTCAGAATCCTTTGACAAAGATATTGCAAATGTTGGTTCAAAAGAGTCATCTTGACCCTCTTCCTCTTCTGCTTCTCTTCCTTCTCTTCTTTCTTCTCTTCCTTCACTTCTCTGCTCTGTTTCTTCTCTTCCTCTTTCCTCTCTGTTCTCTGGCTGCTCAAAATTAACAAAACTCCGTAGATTTTTCAAGGCAAATGCAGAGAGAGTTATATCGTCCTCATCCTCTTCTTCGTCCTATAGGATAAGAGTTCTTCTCTTCTTGATAGGTGCACTCATGGGCTCCTTGCCTTTTCTATTCTATACCGTAGAGTCTTGTTTTGCTTTGGTTGGGTACTTCTCCTTCAAGCGCTCCAAGGCTATATTCAGCTCCTTTAATCTCATCTTTGACACCATTTTCAATCCTATCACAATAGGAGCAATGGTTCTAACGCAGAGAGATGCTAGAAACTGAATATGAAAATGTCAAAACAATTGAGTAACCAGCGCAGAATAAGGGAGTTGGCCCTTTTCCTTCACAACAGTCCTGTACATGTGCATCAGGATTGTGTGTGGCAGCGAGAACTTCATCCCATTACTGATGGCAAACATCAGTTTTGCTTTAGAACAAGAGACATCTGTTTTAGAGGTTGACTTGGGTCGGATGCAGTTGATCATAACCTTGTGCAACAAAATATTGGAGGCGATCATTCTGGAATAGGAAATCCCGCCTTCAGTAGGTTTGTCCCGAATAAGAAACATTGTTGCATGACCAACAGACACATTTATTGGTTGGAAACTCCCTCTTTCCACACCAATAACATCCGCCAATGTGTTCACACCCACCACATACTCTTCTTTCCTCACTGTAAAACAAAATCTATTTGCGTCTAGAAAAGACAAATTCGAATAGAAATATGTAGTTAATTTAAGGTAAGCAACAGAAGTCTCAGAGCAAAATTTTTCAAATTGAAAGAGAGCAAACTTCTCCCTCAGGTTCACCTTCAAAGAATCCAAGAAGTCAAAATCCAAAGATCGAGGGTTCATCACCCCTCTTTTCAGCAATCTCGAGTAAGTCTTTCTGTGGTCCTTAGAACGAAACAAACTCGTTCCCTCACCACACACATAAGCGGCAACGCCCATTCTAGGCTGAAAATTCGTATACATTCTCTCATCATCATCTTTCACCTCAGGCTGATTAAAGGCACCAAAATGATAATCAGTTGGAAAGTTAGCAAATGTTCTGTCGCCAATCCTTCAGGCGCAATGCCTAACCTTTCCATTGATCATAAAAATTGAGTCTCATTTTTATAACCATGTTCTCGCAGAAACTCATCAATAAACGTCATGGCAGTTCCACCCTATTTCATCTGATTGTAGAGTTTAAAGACAAACTGGGAGGTTTTGACGTTCTTACAAGTTCGACATCTTCTAAGATTTCATCTTCCTCTAGATGGTGCAAAGGATTTTGACTAGCACAATGTGGAGAATGCTATTGAGAATGTTGTTGTTGTTGTTGTTGTTGAAGAGAATCTTCTTCCTCAGTCAAGTCAAAATGCATAGAACCCTCTTGCATGTGCTGTGGTCCCCTGTTTGCCATCCAAGATGACTTCCTCTGAAAAGACATCTTCACAGTCGTGGAGGATTTCTCGAACTCATTCAGTTGAAAAAAGATGAAAACTTTGTAGAGCAAATTTGTGAGTAAAAGTGAAAGAGTAGGAATTTCGTATTCTAGGGTTTGAGAAATCGTAAATTGAGAAGAAGGACTTCGACGATATTTAAAGCAAGTGAAACGGGATATACGAACCGTCACAAAGGAAAAAATAAAACTGCATTTTTTGAAAATAAAAACTGCAAAAAATTCAAAATTTTGAAAACGATAAAATAGGCAAGTAACAATTCAAATATCAATGTACCTTTTCGAAATTTATATGCTTAAAAATAAATTACTTGTAATGAAGAAATATTTACTTACAGATGTAATTTCTGTACATTTTGAGTCTGACCACCTTCAGACTTTAATCGGTAAGAGATATAATATTTAGTTTGGTGCGAATAAACTCAAATAGACTTTTCTCCAGTGGCTTTGTAAATATGTCTGCCAACTGATTATTCGAGTCAATGAACTGAATCATAATTTCTCCATTTTGAACATGGTCTCTTATGAAATGGTGTCGAATCTCTATATGCTTTGCCCTTGAGTGAAGAATTGGGTTCTTCATGAGATTAATGGCATTGGTGTTGTCGCATTTGATCTTAGTACATGATTATTCAATTCTAAAGTCTCTCAGCTGTTACCTTATCCACAATATTTGAGAACAACATCTCCCAAGAGCCACATACTCTGCTTCAGCTGTTGATAAAGCTACAATATTATGCTTCCTTGAGAATCAAGACACCAGCTTGTTGCCTAGCAGTTGACAGGTATTAGAAGTATTCTTTCTATCAACTTTACAACCTGCTAAATCTACGTCTGAATATCTAAGGAGAGTAAAGTTTCATTCTTTGAGATACCACAGACCTAGCTTTGGAGTAGTTACAATGTATTTGATGATGCGTTTTGCGGCACTTAAGTGAGATTCTTTGGGATCTGATCGGAATCTAGCACATATGCAAACAATAAGCAAAATGTCAGGTCTAGATGCAGTAAGATAAATAAGCGAATCAATAATGCTCTTGTAAAGCTTTTAGTTTACTTTCTTTCCTCCTTTATCTTTGTCCAGTTTCGAAGAACTTGACATTGGTGTCTCTGTCTTTTTGCAGTTCTCAAATCCAAACTTCTTGATGAGATCTTTTGCATACTTTTCTTGATGAATAAAGATGCCTTTCTTCGATTGTCTAACTTGCAATCCCAGAAAGAAAGTTAACTCACCCATCATACTCCTCTCGAATTCATCCTGCATACATCTAGAGAATTTCTTGCATAGATTTTCATTAGGAGATCCAAAAATAATATCATCAACATAAATTTGAACTAGTAAAAAATCATTATCCTTTCTTTTTATGAACAAAATAGTATCTACCATTCCTTTAGCAAAACAATTTTGAGTTAGAAATTTTCTTAACATTTCATACTAGGCTGGAGGTGCTTGCTTTAGTCCATATGAGACCCTTTTCAGTCTGTAGACTGAGTTTAGCTTTCATGGATCTTCAAAACCAGGTGGTTGTTCCACATAGACTTCTTCTTGGATAAATCCATTTACGAATGCATTTTTTACATCCATCTGGAATAACCTAAATTTTTTATAGCAAGCAAAGTAAGTAATAATCTAATTGCTTCTAACCTTGCTACTTGTGCATAGGTCTCATTATAGTCTATCTCTTCTTCTTGCGTATATCCTTTGGGCATGAGTCTTGCTTTATTCCTAGTCACTTTTCCTTTCTCGTCCACCTTGTTCCTGAAAACCGATTAGTCCCTATAACAAACTTACCATTAGGTTTAGGAATTAACTCCCAAACATCATTGATGTTGAACTGTTTGAGCTCTTCTTGCATAGCTTTGATCTAGCTTTCATCAGATAGAGCTTCTTCTACACTTTTGGGTTCTATCTCAGAAACAAGTGCTAAAGCACTAGACTCTTCTCGCCTTTTGGATCTGGTACGAACTCCTTCATCAATGCTTCCAATGATGAGTTCTTTGGGATGACTTGACTTATGCTTCCAGTTGCTGGTTGGTTTAAGAGTCTACTAATCCCCTGCTTCAGTTGAATCTTCTAGTTCTGCTTGAAGTTGATCTCCAGAAGTTTGAATTTCTTCGGGGGAAGTAGACTTTGTAAAGTCTAGAGCAGGTTCAGATTCTTCAAGTTGAGTCTGATCTAGTTGATTCTGCATAGAATCTTGAAACTTGACGTTCATAGATTCTTCTACAGATTGAATCTTCTTGTTGAATACTCTGTATGCTTTGCTTGAGGTTGAGTAGCCAAGGAAAATTCCTTCATCTAATCTTTCTTCAAACTTCCTAGTTCAATCATTTGCTCTTTTAAAAACAAAACACTTACAACCAAACACATGGAAGTAAGAAACATTTGGTTTCTTCCCTTTATACACTTCATAAGGAGTTTTCTCTAGAATATGCCTCAAGAACACTCTGTTGATAATGTAGTAAGTTGTAAAAACTGCTTCTACCCAAAATCGAGAGGAAATTTTGCTCTTAATTAAGAGGGTTTTGGCTATCTCCTGTAATGATCTATTATTTCTTTCCACAACCCCATTTTGTTCTGGAGTGTATGGAGAAGAGAAAACATGCTAGAAACTAGATTCATCACAGAATTTCACAAAGTCTTGATTTTCGAACTCATCTCCATGGTATGTTCATATGCTTGAAATAGTATATCATTTCTCATTCCGAACCTTCTTGGCAAACTTTGAAAAGTAAGAGAAAGCTTAAGACTTATTTGCCAGAAAGTAAACCTAAGTAAAGCGAGAGTAATCATCCATGATTACTAGGCAGTATCTCTTTTCACCAATACTTTGAGTTCTAGTTGGTCCAAAAAGATCCATATGCAGAAGTTGTAAAACTCAATTAGTAGAAACTTCATTTATAGGTTTAAAGAAACTTCTAACCCGTTTTCTCAAAACACATGGAGTGCATAATTCAAACTTTTGATAAGCCAAGTTGGGAAGACCACGAACAAGCTTCTTGGAAGAAATCTTGGCAATCTGCTTCATGTTTACATGGCCAAGCTTTCGATGCTAAAGATTTTCTTCATCTTGAATAGAAATAAGACACTGAGAACTTTCTGGTTTTATATCTAGAAGACAAATATTCCCATGCCTTCATCCAGTGAAAGATTGAGAGTAATCTTTACTTATTCCCGAATAGATGCCAAAGATTTGCTTCATCTTGAATAGAAATAAGACACCGATAACTTTCTGGTTTTATATCCAGAAGGTAAATGTTCCCATGCCTTCGTCTAGTGAAAGATTGAGAGTAATCTTTACTTATTCCCGAATAGATACCTTCTTGGAAATTGATTTTGTATCTAGTATCGTAAAGTTGACTTATGCTGAGTAAATTATAATTTAAACCTTCCACCAAGGAGACATTATTTATAGTGAGGCTTCCAATCTTCATGGTTCCACATCCAACAATTCTTCCTTTGCTGTTTCCTCCAAAGAAAACTTTTCCACCATTTATTTAAATAAGCTTTATAAAACAACTTGAATTTCCTGTCATGTGTCTTGAACAGCCACTATCCAAATACCATTTGATATTCTTCTTGATAGTAACCTGTAATCATAAAAAGAACTTAAACTTTCTTTGGTACCCATATTTTCTTGGGTCCAGGAGAGTTAGTATTAAAAACAGTCGTTGCCCAATCCCTCTTAATAGGTCTCCAAACCTTGGGACATTCCTTCTCGAAATGCTCTCAGTTGTTACACTTTGAACATTTGAGAGCACTTCGGCCAATGAGTTTTACAAAAACCTTTTGAAAATGATTTTTGTAAAATTCTCTTGTAGGTCTTTGTTTAATTCTTTCTTTAACTTTGGGAAAATCAATTAAAGGAATAGTTTTTGGAGTCATGCCTAAACCAGATTTGTTAAAATAAGGTCTTTATACATAAAGAATTTTCTCCAATTTCTCATATCTTTTTGAAACTCCTTTTGTGATATTTGAAATATCTTATTTCAAAAAGGTATTTTCCTTTGAAAGAGAATCTAAATTTTCTTTCAAATCAACAAAGCTTTTATCCATATTTTCAATTTTTTTTTTTTTCCAAAAAGTTTTATGTTGCCTCAATTTAGAATTTTCTCTCTTAAGTTCGGAAATCCTTTTAAGAGATTTTTTGAAACTAAGACAGAGTTCATCTATATATTTCAAGACTCTAACATGAATTTTTAAATTGCTAACCTCAACTTTGTCTCGAGTCCGAATCGAAGCTGTTTCGAGTTTGAGTCCGATTCTGAATTGGCCATTAGACATATGTTGGCATATTCTTCATCACTTTCCTCGCATTCAGTATCACCCTTGTTTATGCTTGGAGAGCCTTTTTGTATTTCTCAGTTCTTCCTTTCTTTGTCTTCAACAGAAGACAGTTGGGTATGATGTGCCCATTTTTCTTGCATTCGAAGCATATGACATCTTTGTTGGTTTCATTGTCCTCAGTTGGTTTCTTCTGGAATTTTTTAGTGCTCCACTTCTTCTAGTTGAATCTTCTTCCATTCTTATTTAGCTTTATGAACTTCTTAATCATAAGTGCCAGTTCTTCATCGTCCATGTTATCTTCTAAATTTGTATCATTAGAATCATCGTTAGATCTTAAAGCAATTGACTTCTTATCTTTGGGATCTTCATCCTCATTAATTTGCTCAACTTCATATGATTGAAGTGTGCCTACTAGTTAATCTACTGAGAGAGGCATGATCCTCTGGGTTTCTCTAATTGATGTCTTCACGTGATTCTAATCTTTGGAGAGTCCACGCAGCAGCTTATTGACCTTCATTGGTCCTGAGATTGGCTATCTTTGATACGTCAGGCCATTTACAATCTCTATGAAGCGACTGAACATATTAGTGATGGATTCTCCAGGCTTCATCTTGAAGGCTTCGTACTGTCTGAGTAGAATATTAATTTTCATTTCCTTTACTCGATTAGTTCCTTTATAAGTAACATGCAACCTGTCCCAAACGTCTTTAACTGTTTTACAAGAAGAAATTCGGTTATACTCAGTGGGAGATAAAGCACAATATAGAGAGTAGATGGCTTTAGCATCAAGAGCTTGTCTCTTGGTTATTTCTGCTTGTGTTAGTTCGCCAACATCTACAGCTTCCTTTCCTCTTTCTGAGGTTGATGTAGCTTTGGGATTGATCCATTTTTCTACCACATCCCATTCCAGGGGATCTTTTGATCTCAGGAATGCCTTCATCTTATTTTTCCACACATTGTACTCCTTTCCATCAAAGTAAGGAGGTCTGGTGTTGCTTTGGCCTTCGACCAAACCTGGAGCCAAAATACTAGCCATAGATATTTAGCTTAAGAAGTAAAACACTTCAATAAAATAAGCATACAAGCTCTGATACCAATTGAAAGGGTTAATATGAACACCTAGAGGGGGGTGAATAGGTGTGAAGACAATTTTTCGCAAATTTTAGTAGAAGTAATTTGCCTTTAGAATATAACAGACTATGAATGAAAAACTTAAACATTTAAATAAAGCTATGAATTAAAATAAGGAGTCCCGGGAAGATAATAAGAACACAAAATTTATAGTGGTTCGGCTTAGATCAAGCCTACGTCCACTCTCCCATGCTGACAGCCTACCGGCTTGATTTCACTAAGAATCAAAAGAGATTTTACAATTTGTGATCTTTAACTTCATAGTGAATAACCTGTATTGGTCTCACACAAAGTCTTACTATGAGTTTTTCTCTTTTGTGTACAACTTTTGAGCTCGATGAATGAAATAGCAAGGAACTAGAAAGCTTCAGACTTTGATTTTTTTTTTCACGCACTCTATCAAACAACTAGAGAGTCCGCCTTAAATACTACTTCATGCCTTCTGTGGCATCCGGGTTTTCGTCAGACCTAGAATAAGTAAGGGCTCGTCACGGAGCAACAGAAGTGTTGTCGGATCATACTATTGGCACCATTTGTGGACACTATTTCGTCATCGTCATCGTCGGTATAGCATTAGGCCATCGTTTCATCACCACCCGTCATTCCGAAACATCAACTTTTAGAGAGAAATTTCCAATGCACGGTCATGCACACATCCGATATTAGTTTCGAGCTGCCTCGCAAATCAACCGAGCTGAAGACCCGTAACATACAGCAGCCATGCGTATGTCCGCGGCCTTTTCCTCATGCAGAAATGAAGACGTGCACGCCAGTGTTGTCCTCTCCAATTGCTGCCAGCGTGATTTCATTTAGTTGACTTGAGAGTCAACTAAGCAAAGTCACGTCCATCTATTCTCCTGCATGAAGACACGAAGACCATCGACTTAAACGGCCATGCATCCACGAAAAAAAACCATGCAGCCACGTCCAAGCTTCTCATGCCACATGCGAAGAAAGAATTGTGGCTATCAACCCACAGCCACGTCACCTCTTCATTTCGCCGGTCAACCAGAGGAGAGATCTTGACCGGGCTGCCACGTTCTCTAGTCTTCGGTGGCCAGCAAAGGAAGCTCTTGAAATTAGATTGATGCCATGTTTATTCCTCTCTCTTGGACAGCGACGCGGGGAGGTCGACCAAATGATGGCCACGCTACTCTCCACCCGCCGTTCATTGCAACAGCCACCGAGATCTTGCTTAATTGACCCATGCAGTCAACAAAAGGGAAGACACGTCTATGCATGGGAAGGGACAGATGGCGACCACAATTCTTCAAGGATAGCCATGCTCTGCTCGAGCTGTCTGCGCTTCTTCGCTGCCACCAAGGAAGGCAGTTTGTTGACTGGATTAGTCAACCGCAGGAAGAACAAAATCAAGAACAAAACCAGCGAGTGAGAGAGAGAGAGAGAGGGAGAGACCGTCGATCACTTAGGACGCCTCTCATTTCTCGCCGATCCTGTTTCCATCTTAGCAAAACCCCATCCCAAGAGCTTGTATCGTCCCGCCTGTTCTCCGCCGCTCATCGGCGATCACCACACCACGCCACTCACACCACTCCCTCATCGACCTCCTCACCATTCCATACCTAGCTACTAGCCGCACCATCACACCACTCTATCGCCGCCCCTCTGCTGCAGCAGGACTCGAGAAACCTCGGCTTGTGCCTCACTGCACGCCGTTGTTGCCGTCACCGCTTCTCCTCGCCTCGACTATAGCTCGTAGCTTGTAGTCCGCTCGCCGTTAACATCATAGGACTTGAGGCAAGTGGAGTCCATTGATCTACACTATGCTTGCTGAGGTTGTGTGTGAAATATAGTGGATTTCGGATGTGCTGGATGTTAGAATTTTCGAAATTATGGGAGTAGTGCCTTAGCCTAGTAATCTGTTTTCTGGAAAACAGTTTGACCTTTGGTGATTCCGCGAGCTGCATGCAATTTTATAGTTGGAATATTACTTTGTGTCCTTGATAAAAGTTGTAGACGACATCTTGAGGAGTAACATACTAAAATTTGAGAAGAAATGGACAAGTATTGATCGGTGAAATGATTTTTCTTTGAAGAAACTAGATCTGGAAACTGTTATGTTGACCTTTGGTTTCGCGAGCTGTAAGGCAATTTTCTAGTTGGAATATTACTTCATGTACTTGATGAAAGTTGTAGATGACATCTTAAGGAGTGACATACTAAAATTTGAGAAGAAATGGACAAGTATTTGTCGGTGAAATGAGTTTTCTTTGAAGAAACTAGATCTGGAAACTGTTATGTTGACCTTTGGTGATTTTGCGAGCTGTAAGGAAATTTTTTAGTTGGAATTTTACTTCGTGTCCTTGATTAAAGTTGTAGATGACATCTTGAGGAGAAACATACTAAAATTTGAGAAGAAATGGACAAGTATTGGTCATTGAAATGATTTTTATTTGAAGAAACTAGATCTGGAAACTGTTATGTTGACTTTTGGTGATTTCGCGAGCTATAAGGCAATTTTCTAGTTGAAGTCTTACTTCGTGTCCTTGATGAAAGTTGTAGATGACATCTTGGGGAGTAACATACTAAAATTTCAGAAGAAACGGACAAGGATTGGTCGGTGAAATGATTTTTCGTTGAAGAAACTAGATCTGGAATCTGTTATGTTGACCTTTGGTGATTTCGCGAGCTATAATACAATTTTCTAGTTGGAATCTTACTTTGACTCCTTGATGAAAGTTTTAGGGAACATCCTCATGAACAACATATGAAAAATTCAGAATACAAAAACAAGGAATGACCATCGAAATGAGTTTTCTATGAAAACACCAAATCTGGAAATTTTACAGAATGATAGTTAGGAAAAATTGAGATTTTTACCCTTGGTACATAAGAAATTTGACTTAGTATTCTTCATGAGATTTTCTCCTTTAAGTCTCATTGATAATCTTTCAAAATTTCATAATTTTCTGAGCTCATTTGGTAATTTTAACGAAATTATTATTGAAACTGTGCATTAATGAAGTTTGGAATTTTATGACTGCAATTGTATGGACCATTGTGACATTTGAAGTTTTCCTGACTTAGTATCCTTCATAAAACCTTTTTCCCTTGGTATCATTTACAACATGTTAAATTTTCAGAATTTATTAAGATCGTTTACTAATTTTTCCAGAATTTCAATTAGTGGAGTGCATTCTGTTTTATCCGAGAAACTGTTTTGTTTTAAGAACAAATGAATTGCTTTGTAAGCTGAAATGTCTTGAGTTGTTACTTATACAATGGATGCATTGACATTTAGTATATCATATAACATCAAGAAAATGAGATGGATGTGACTTGAAAACTCATGGATACTTTTGATTGGTTTGCATCAATTGTCATTTTCAAAATGTGCTACATATGTTTCTATTGTAATGTTGATGATACCATCGGACAGCGAAGTCGATGATGCCCCGGCTGTGTGGGATGCCCGAAGGTGTGTGCCAGAAGCCCGGAGGTGTGTGCCGGAAGTCTTGCGATGCCAGGTTGGGTGCGAGAGCCAGGAGGGATGCAAAGATTGGTCCCTGGAAAAATAAATGAGATCCTTTTTGAACATCACAATGGGAAATGAATCAGGCGCATGTGTGTGCATATGGCATGATGCATGAATTGTCTATGAATTTGAATTAGTACTATTGGGCATTGAAAATGTGGTCATTAAGACATCGAATGGATCTTATGGAGATATATGCATGATTGCATGGATAATATGTGCATTATACATGATATCTTGGTTGTCTTGCTTGTTGCATTATGTAGTTTGATGGATCTTTACTGCTGAGTGGTTGTACTCACCCCTTTTAGGGACTAACATTTCAGACTAGATAAGATGCCTCTGTTGTCACTACCACTAGCAAATGGATCGAGTGGTTGGATATGACCGCAAGGAGGAGGACAACAAAGGAAGGAATTTTTGGAATACCGGCACTGAAAGATGGACTCTTGGTATGTGGTTGCTGAGGGCGTCAGACCACTTTTGAAGTATAGCCGGGTGTAGGAAACCACGACACTTTTTGGATATATTGACGAACAATGTCCATCTAGTAATATAAGTAAATAATGGTGCCTGGCTATTATTTAAAAAATGTTTAGTTGGTGTGCATTGTTTCTGAATATAGGGAATGGAGTTGTTAGATACGCTTTCGCCATACTTTTGCGCAGGGACCAATCAAGTATATGAAAGAGCCCCCATATGCCTTCTCGGAAGTCCTTTGATAAAGAAAAGGGATATCCAGGTAGAGGAAACAATGTGTTGTCCCTAACGGATTGGGGGCTGTCGAGGGGTGCCACACCTTCTTGACCATTGGCACTTTCCAAAGGAATTCTTCCAATCTACCTATTGGATAGAATCAATCAATGAGATCTCGAGTCGTTAGATGATTGTGATGAAAGCCTGTCAATCTTGTTCGCCCATACAATCAGGATCTTGGTTTCCATAAGTAGATTATTTCCAAAATTACTTGCCTTCCAAAAAGATTTGATTGACGGAATTGATTCCAATAAGGAAAGTCAATCATGTAGGTGCTAAATCCAGCCATAAGGTCATCCATAAGCCATATGGATTGAATCCTTGAAGAAATAAAGATAATATCGCAATTGGATAAGTCTTCATTCTTCAGTGGCATTTAGTCTGGAAATTGTCAGTGTGGGCAGACTTTGAACCTAAAGTCTAGTAGTCTTCAAACTTTGATGCTAGAGTCTAGAAGTCTTCAGACTAGACTTTTGGAAAGATTTTGTCAACTTCAAAACATTAAATGAGTTTTCTCCAACACATATAACATCCAAATATTAAAATCTAAACATGAGATATGGTCCTAAGTTCGAATTCTTGCCCTAATCAACTATTTTGATCTCCCTTCATTGGATTCACGTTTTGATTTATTATCTATTGTGATTTCGTTGAATTGAACGCACTATGTTGACGATTGAAACTTTGGATCAACTCATGAACCTTGAAGATCTTCGGATGGATGCCACATAGCGTCGGAATGGCTGGATTACTACTGATCAAGCGCCAGTTTGCCGTTGAGGAAGGATCAAGTATGATAGGACCTAGTTTGGACCGCCAGATGAAAATCAGGCCATCGGAGCTCGTACAGTGATTATTCGACCAAGCCCTCACCACAAAGGGTTAGGGACTCTTTTGAGGGATGATTGGCGGTGGTTGGACCGTCAAGGGACCATCGCTAATTATTGATCTATGGGGAGGACTCGGTCAGCTCTAAGATAGGTTCAACCACTAGTCTTCGACCGACAACGAAGATGCGGCCAGGGATTCCAAAGGCTACCGGAGCTGATGGCGGTTGCGATCAACACTAGGGGAGAAAGAGGATGGCTTGAGGTGGTGGTGCGGTGTGGTGGACTTCCAATGAGCGGCCATGAGTCGACGGTGCTGGTGGCCACGCAAATGAGAGAGGGAGGAGAGAAATGGTGAGAAGATGAGGGGGGAGACAGAGGTTTTACTAAGAAAGAAGATGCCGTGTTGATTTGAAAAATGTCTAAAATGAACCCTAAAGTTTTTGGAGGGAAAAACCTTATTTAGTCTTGATTTGAGATCAAATCTCAACCGTCAATTCCATTCAACGGTCGAAACTTGATTGAATGGCCTAATAAGCTCGTTAGGGTTAATGCTAATCAAAACGTATCACATGATTGTTCGGGTGGCATCGATGCGAGAAAATCGAGAATTTAAACTCAAATTGCAATTAAGGTCTAATTATGGGCAATTTTATAATTTCATGAAATCGATATTTTCGCAAAATTTGGAAAAATGAGGGACGTAGAGATAAACTACACTTGATGAGGAGTCAACGAGTGGTTGCCAGCGATCAAGAGCCGGCCGGTAGAGTGCTAAATTGAACTTCTCCGCCGGCAGTCGATTGGACCAATTGGACCGGTTCAAGTTGGTTCGACTTAGGCTGGCCAGCCCTTAGGTGGCTAAATTTTATGTAAATTAGTCTCTCAAGGACCAAATTGAAAGGAAAACTTACACAATTTGAGGAAAAATGGTCCAATTCTAAAGAGATTAAGCCAATTAAACCATATAAATGTGATCTGGTGATTTTCTATTGGCCTAATTGTGGCATCCTAAAATTTCATAACGATCCCTAGATACACTGCAACCCTTGAAAAGGTATCGGAAGCACTAATGGACTATTGTTTTGATTTGGAATTGTATCCTATATCTAAGTGTGATCAAGGATTGTACCAAAGGGTATTTTGACAAGGAATTTTCTGTTCTTGGCCATATACTCTATAAGTTGGATTTTCATCGATTAATGTTGCAATTTTATATGGCCATGTGAGTAATTGAGATTATGAAATTAAGTGGGGATTAAAGTAAATTGTCAAAAGCAAACATGGGCTTATTTAGTAATTTTTTTTTGGGCCATTTAAGTTTGGACTTTAGGCCCAAGAGTGTTGGGCCCAAAGTGGGCCAAGAGGCCCAGCCCAAGAAGCCCCATGGGCTGTCGACCGAAGGAGGGGGAGGAGCCGGATGGGCCTCCTCCATGTGTCTTCAACAAGAAGACACTTGTCTCCTTCTTGGAGACAAGTGTCCCTCCATGCAAAAATTGAATCATGCAAGAATTTTAATCAACCAAAAGGAAAAGGGGAGTGGGCGGATTGAGCAAGACCGAGAGAGAGAGTGAGACCGAGAGAGAGAGTGAAGCCGAGAGAGGAGGAAGAAGACTCACCGCCGTGCATCCGCCTAGCCGCCGCCGTCGAGCCCGCCTTGCCCCGCCGTTGTGCTTGCTATGATTTTCTTTGGATTTGAGGCAAGTAGAGTCCATTGATCTACACTTTGCTTGCTGTGATTGTGTGTGTTGCATGGTGAAATTCGGAGGTGGTGGAGGTGAGAATTTTCGAAGTTATGGGAGTAGTGCCTTAGTCTAGTAATCTGTTTTCTGGAAAAACAGTCCGACCTTTGGTGATTTCGTGAGCTGCATGCAATTTTATAGTTGGAATCTTACTTCGACTTCTTGATGAAAGTTGTAGAGGATTTCTTGATGATTAACATACTAAAAATTGAGATAAAACGGACAAGTATTGATTGGTGAAATGCTTTTTTCTTTGAAGGAGCTAGATCTGGAAACTGTTGTGCTGACCCTTGGTGATTTCGTGAGCTGTAAGGCAATTTTCGAGCTGGAAGCTCATTTAGTGTTCTTGATGAAAGTTGTAGAGGACTTCTTGAAGTTTAACATATCAAAATTTTAGGGGAAACGGATAAGTATTTGATTGTGAAACCATTTTTCTTCAGAGATGTTAGATCTGGAAACTGTTATGTTGATCCCTTGCGATACTGTGAATTTTGTAAAATTATCCAGTCCGAATTTGATCTCGTGTCCTTGTTAAGACTTGTATATGACATCTTGAGGAACAACATACTGAAATTTGAGAATAAACAGACAAGTATTGATTAGGGAAATGATTTTTCTTTGAAAGGGATTAAATCTGGAGATTGAGCCGAGGGTTAGGGTGAGTTGTAATAATAATATATTTTAATACATAATGAATTGGACTTTGATTTATTCATGGAAATTTTACCTCTAGGTCTCAAATATAACATATTAAAATCTCAGAAGTTTTGGAGTTCTTTTGAGTATTTAATCGAAATTATTCCCGAAACTGTGCAAAATGTGGTGCTGGAATTTCTTTTGCTGTGATGTATGGACCTATGTAATTGATGTGAAACTTTCTTGACATGGTGTTCTTCATAAACTCTCTTTCTCTAGGTCTTTTTTACATCATGTTAAATTTTCAGAATTTATTAATATCATTTACTAATTTTTCCAGAATTTTAATTAAAGGAATACATTCTGTTTTATTTGAAAATTGTCTTATTTTTAAGAACAAATAAATTATTCTAGGGGATGTAGTATTCTGAGTTGCTATCTATGTAGCATGTGTGGTGACAATTTTGCATTTCACATGACATGTAAAAGTAAATGAAATTTTGGCACTATTGCATCGAATGGCATTTTTGCAAAGTGAGATATATTCATGTGAAATGATAATGATGATACCGTCGGACGGCTAAGTCAACAATGCCAGGAGGTGTGTGCCGGATGTCCTTGGGAGTTTCGAGATGCCCAGAGGTGCGTGCTGGATGCCCGGAGGTGTGTGCCGGATGCCCGAAGGTGTGTGCCGGAGGTTCCTTGCGATGCCAGGTTGGGCACGAGCGATATGAGGGATGCAAACACTAGTTCCTGGAAGAACAATGAGATCCTTTTAAAAAAATCAATATGGAAAATTGAATCATGTGCATGTGTGTACATGGCCTGGTGTATAAATTTTCTTTGAATTTGAATTGGTATTGCATGATTTTTGGAAGTGTGATCACCAAGGCATTGAATGGATCTCATGGAGACGTATGCATGACTGCATGGAGATATATGCATGACTGCATGGTGATGTATGCTGAGTGCATGTATGATATGTGCTTTGCTTGTGATACCTTGGTTGTCTTGCTTGTTGCATTTTGTAGTTTGATAGATCTTTACTGCTGAGTGGTGTACTCACCCCTTTGGGGACTAACATTTCAGATTGAGAGAGATGCCTCTGCTACCCGTTTCACGAGGCACTTTTTACGGTGTTTCGGTAGATGTCGAGTGCTCATGCTTGGAGCACATTTGTGTTAGTGTCCGGGGTCTGGTATTTGTCCGCGTACGAGTTCTCGTCATGTATGATGTGGGTCTACCTGGAGGCCTCGTGGTGCAAGAGTTCATGTTCGTGCATGTTCGCCGTGACGGGATTATGATGGGCATGCTACCGCCGTCGCCAGCCGATGTACCGGCCTAGTTGTGATTGACCGTGCATGATGGGTAGCTGAGGAAGCTTTTTTGGATGCCGACACTATCTGATGAACTGGAGCTTATGACTGTTGTGGAGTTGGACACTTTTGGTTATAGCCGAGTTTTAGAAAAGCCTTGGCCTTTTGATGTACGAACTCATGTAGTCCGTCAAGTGATGTAAATAAAAGTGCTCGGCTTATCTTATGAAAATGTGTAGTTGGTGTGCATTGCATTATGTTCTTGGAGTATGGGATGGGAAATTTGATTATTGTGACATCCCAAATTTCACCAACCTTCATTAGTATAATTAGATCATTAGGAACTTAGATTAATTAGATTGGGCTGGAAATTGAACCCAATGGATCGTGAGAAATGTGTGGGCTTGAGAAGTAAGCGGGCCGCACGATTTGGACTTGAAAAGCCAAATGAAAGATTATGGGCTTAGGCTTAGTTTAGAGCGGGCCAAGATTTAGAATTGTTAGACTGGTAAATTTAGTTTAGTGGGCCGGATTTTTATAGATTAAGCCTGTTGGGCCAGAGATGAATATTTAGGCCCAAGTGATTTTATTTTCAATCAAGTTTATAGATTATAGATATGATAATTTGATTAATGATTGTAATGCTAATATCAATTTCTAACTTTAGCATTTTTTTCATGATGAATTATTTATAGACTAACATTGACTAGTCGATATGTTGTATATGTTGTGACCTTAAGTAGAAACAAAAAGAAATTAATTGAAAAACATTAGAAACTAAATAACCAACTAATGACACAGATTAGAAACTAATGGAATTTGAGTGACAAATGGCAAAAGACATCAAACTTGGAGGCCACGACACTTCACTCTCTTTTCTCTTCGTTTTTCCTCATCACTCACGGTTTCGATTCGCACAAACTGAAACAAGCAAACTCATGGGACATAATTATTAGCAAGATCTCATCATTAGTCTAGCCTAGGGATTAGCTTGTAGCCTATTTCCCCTCATAAAATTCGAAACCCTCTCTCTCTCTCTCTCTCTCTTCAAGACCGAAACCCACCTTCATCTTCTTCTTCATATCTCTTTCGGTCGAGTAGTGAAGAACCAGAAGCAAAATAGCAACCTTCTTCCTCTTGCATGTGAAATTTTAGTGTTGATCTTGAAGCATCTTTGTGTTGTTTAGTAGCTGAAGCAAGGTAAGGAAAGATATAACTCAAAGTTGAAAGTTATCCATTGTTCGTCAAGAAAGCTTGCGGATCTAACCAAACAGTGAAGGATTTGATTTGTAGTTGTTGTTTTGTGATTAATCTAAGCTTAGTAAGTGCTAGAGTGAATCTAGAAGTCATTGCATGTTGTTTTTAAGTCTTGCATGTCTCGAAAACTTGATGAAAGTCGGATGTTTGATTGAGCGAAGTGAAGAGGTGATTGCCGAGAAAAGTAATGAGGTGAATATTATGATGTGTGAGTAGATGTGTGGATGTATGTTTGAGCTAAGCTATGAAAGGATTCTTTGTGGAGAAAAATTTGCTAAAGTTACTCTTAGATGCTGTGATGAAGTATTGAAGTGCTTCGTGGAATAATAAGTGGTTTAATCGGGCTAGAAGTGGAGGAATCGTGTATATATATTCTGTTTTAGGAGGATATGGTTAAGGAGTATTCTGTTTTGTGTTATTTTCTTAATGCATGTTAATGAAAATAAGAAAGGAACTATGCTACATGATATAACATCTATAAGATTGAATTAGAAACCTAGTTATAACCATATGAATATAAAAACATAGAGATGGAAGTGAATTTAGTAAAACCAGTGAACTGTTTTTGTAAGAAACGGTTTGACCTTTGTCGATTATATTAATTTTCTGTAATTACCTAGTTAGAATTGGACTTCAAGTCCTTAATTAAAATTGTAGAAAACATATTAAGGAATAACGTGTCAATATTTGAGATTAAATGGATAATAATTGGCTAGTAAAACAATTTTCTTTGTAGATATAAAATCTGGACGTCAGTACAGGGTGTTAGTAAAGATTATAGCAATTTTTACTCTTAATACAGTGAGATTCAGACTTAAGTTTCTTCATGGAAAATGTCTATCTATGTCTCTAATATAACATACTAAAATTTGGTAGTATTTCAACAAGAATTAATATATCTTTTGTGTTCGAAACCGAAACTGTACATTTAACTAGTAAACTGTTTTAACCCGAGAACATATAATAGATGTTGTGTCTTTTATATTAGACTAGTATGACACACATAGAGTCTAATAAGCTCATAATAGATATTATTCATGTAAGAATAAGTCTCATACATCATTTGAGGTGTAGGTACTTATATTATCATGCAAGTGCAATGAGTGCGGTGCATAGTGCTTAATTATGGGATAAATATTTGTTCGGCATGGTATGGGACATGTTGTAATGGGTTTTATCATATAATTTGGACACGCATGTGTGCTAGGTTCATGAGAGTTAGATATATAGTTAGATACCTTGGAGTCTTTTTTTTTGCATACGATAAATGCATTAATTAAAGGTGTGGTGGTGTGAAACATGTGCTTAAGAGAGTGAATGAACCCATTGGTATAGTAATACCGGTGATGCCCCCGGAAGTTTGGGATGCCCATGTTGAGTGGTCTTGGATGCCTCGGTAGAGAGATACCGGGATGCGTCGGAGTGAGATGCCCTTGTGTGTGATCAAGGATGCCTCAATTGTGTGATACTGAGATGCCTCGAAGTGAGATGCCCCTTGCTGAGTGGTCTTGGGAGGACCTCGGTTGAGTGATGCCTGGATGCCTCGGAGTGAGATGCCCATAATAGAAATATTGTGGAAGTCCGGATAAGGTAACTTTCGGAAGTGACTCGAACGGGCTGGCAAAGTTCCAATTAGTGACTAATCGAGGGTGGATTATATGCACACTAAATATAATTAAACTTGGCGAGTGAGTTCATTCATTATTGTTGCATTTTATCTTGATATAGGAATTGAGAACGTGGTAACTATATTTGGTGTTTATGGATGTATTTGTATTTAGTATGTCTCATATCAAGAGGTTACATATATGATGCATTAATATTCATTAGATTATACTCGTGACAATTCTATCTTAGCATCTTCAATTGTTTGGTCATGATTCCCTTGTAAACTTGATGGCTATGGATTGTCTAAATTAGACTCTTATCATTCTTTACTGGGCATAGTTTTTGCTAATACTTTACATTTTTCAGATTGATAGTATGGATGTGCCGCCATTAGCTCGTTATGGAGTGATATCGAACATTGAGGTTACTTTTACTGATGTGTATGACTCTGATGTTGAGCTGACCTTCTCCAAATATGAGGCCACGTTATGGATGGATGATGGTAGAGCTGAGATGATCCCTATGAAGTTTATCGCATGGTTTATCAAGCACGATGGAGCGATGTTTGGCCCTATCCCTTTTAGTGATGATGGAGCAGGAGCTAGGATGGATGGCGCCTAAACGCCTTTAATCATGTAGAAGCTGACTATCTTTTGTTTTCTTTTGAACGTGGGCTTATGTAGGAACTCGTGGAGTAGACACCTTCACCCTTTATCCCTGACTTTCGTTACGCCTTACTTTTGTCATGTATATATAGGCGATGAACATGGAAAGTGTTCAGGTTGATAAATTTTGTTGGCCCTGATGATGGTAAGAAGAAATGAAGCTTCTCGTGGTCTTGTCTATGTACATGAATGAATTGGCCAATACTAATAATTGGTAGACTGTTTGCAGGATAACTTCATAGTATAAATTGTAGATTTTAAATAATCCATGTTATACATGCTAACCTTCAATAGTGATCACTATATAAACAAATGGAATTCACAAGTTCGGCAAGATTATAATAATAATTGTAAATTCCGCTTGCGCTTAGTACGTGACGCCCTGGGACATCACAGCTCGTTACAATTATGCTTCCGCCATGTGAACTGCGTTGGGACCGATTTAAATAATGCAAACCCCTAGGACTTTTGGATCCTCTACAATTCAATAGTATTAGAGTGGCATGTTGTTAGGACAGTTGAAGGGTTAGAGTACTGTGGCGACCCTAATGGATCAGGGGCCGTGTCGAGGGGGTGCCACACCAATTGCTTGATTATCATGAAAAATAATGGACCTAAACCATAGGTATGCACAATTGGACACCATAGGCCAAATCAGACAATTTCACATAATTGATCAATCAAAATTGCAAATTAATTGAAATTGAATTCAATTAATATCGCGAGACACCCATTCAACTAATTACCCATTCTTATGATAACCTATTTGAACATTGATTTGCGAAATTAAACCTTAGTCTCAAATGGGTCAATTTGAATTTCTTTAATTGAAGCTTATTAGCTTGGTTTTCTTGTATTCATGAAGGTTGAATTCCTCAAATTGAAAAGTTCTCAAGTGAATCTCTTAAAATAGACCTTGGATTTGGGCTTGTCTAAAAAAAAGGAGTGGATTAGAAGTGTTTATTTGCAAATCATGAGGGATTGATATTGACCACATAATTAGGGCTAAAAACATCAATTCACATGTTAATACAACCGTTCTTGAAACTGAGTGAACAAGTGAATGAGTAATATGACAGTTTTTGGTTTTTCAATGGAAATGAATAGGAAATCATTTAAAAATGACAACACTATGAAACATCAATAACATTGTCTAGAAACTTACTTAAGGCCATGAATAAGACTTTTCAGTCTACATACAAGTTTACCTAAATCATCAGTTGCAAAATTTTCGAGTTGTACCATATATACTTCATTATCAAGGAATCTATTTGGAAATATATTTTTAACATTTATCTAGCGTAACTCCATATCAAAGTAAGCTATTGATGCTATGTTTACTTTGAAAGAATCTTTGGAAGATATTAAAAAAAAAAAAATCTTCACTGTTCGCCCTTTCTTTCTAAGTAAAACCCTTGGCTACCAGTTTAGCTTTAAACTCCCCAATCTTTCTTTGGAATCATTTTTAGTCTTATATAGCTATTTGCAGCTGATGAGTTCGTGACCTTTAGGCAACCCAACAAGTTCCCATACATTATTAAGTTTCATAGATTGTATCTCGTCTTTCATCGCATCTAACCATAAACCTAATTGAGGATAAGAAACAACATTTGTATAAGTCACTAGATCAACCGTGTTACAGATATCGTTATCATGCTCTCATGAATAGACTATATAGTCTGATGGTATAATTGATCGTCTTTCCTTGATAAATCTCTTGAATGGAGCTATAATCACTTCATTCTACACTTGAGAGGTTTGAGAAACTTCATTAAGAACTGTCTCAATAACAATATCTCAAACCTCATCAAGCTTAGTTTGTGATGTAAGAGTCTCCATAATTGTCTATATAGACAAAGACAAAGATACAACGGTCCCTATCATACTATTATCCTTAATAGTTTGAGAACATTTATCCTCTGTAACTATGTCGAGCTCTAGAAACTTTACTGTTTGTGATTCCAAAATTCTTATACCTTCATTAGGGTTATAAAATCAATATTCCTTCAAATGATTTGGGTAAGATATGAAATAATACCGAGTGGCTCTGATGTGACATCCTGAATTTTTTATTTTGTTTTTAATTAAATGAATCAGGCCTTTCAACGACGCGCCTATAGTTCCATTCTCTAAGATGATCACTCATGAGATAACTAGTCCATCTGGGGAAGCCATTATGGAATTTTAACGCAATAGACTTGAGAATTCGACCAGGAATCGACTACTCGATCCTGCTCATCTGCAGAGATCATTATGGCACGGTTAAAAATAAATCGGAGATCAGAGATAGGTCGATTCAATTGAGATAGGTGATCAAAGTGTGGGTAATTCCACCAGATTGCAAAATTCTCGTCGATCGGAACTAAACCGATTTTTCTGTCATTTTGGTACCCTGTGCCCCTATTAGAAACCTTGAGATTTTCACGACCACCGATAGTCACCAATGTGTCAAAAATATACATTGTGGCTCGAAATAAATCGACCATGGGTCAATTGCAAAAAAAATTCCTAAAAGCTACCCAATAGGCTAGGTCACCCTAAAAACGCACCAGATTGAAATTAACTGCGAATTTGAATCCGATTTCAAAAATTGAAAGTTCTGTCATGTCACGATTCATTTTAGGAACGTCAACTCATCATCTGAAGATTTTTCTGCAAACCAAGATTTTTGACAAAAATACAAAATAGGGCCATTTTTGTCTGGAAAATTCAGGGGACCATTTTTTATTTCGTTTTTGGGATGCAAGTTGGTTCTATTGGCAAGGGAAAATGTCAATTTGGTCGAGGACACCATGGTGGGATTTGTGGACTCCAATTTGGGCTCAATTGGAAAAGAACTTGGCTCAATTTGGGGGAAAATGTTACAAATTCGTAGGCCATGGGGGGAGGGACTTTTCGACCACTTCAATGGCTTCCTAGAGAAGCTTGTTGGCTGCTATTTGACTGAGGATAGGGCAGACATGGTGGGGGGCCAAGTAATGATCAAATAAGAGGACTTTGCAGGCAAATGGGACCCTCCATAGGGCAGCTGACTTCATCTTCTTCATTTAACTTCACTTTCTCCATTGCTGTCCAAGTTGAAGCTCTAAAACTAGAGAGAAACCGAGCCAACCACCGCCCCTGCTCGTCGCATGCCCGTCCGATCGCCGCCAGGCCCACCGCTCACCATCGCTCGCCTGTCGCGTGCCACCGAGCGCTGCACGCTGTTCCGCCTGTTCCGCGAGACGAGCCAACTTCGTCCGCCTCCTACTTGCTGACTTGAGCTCGTCTAGCCATCGTACATCAATGTTCGGCCGCTTGCCACCACCGCCATCACCACTATCCGCCCACCTGGCTGTCAGTCCACTAGACATGTCATTTCCACCATTGGTCCAGCTTGCTTGGCCTATCAACAAAATTGAAGACCAGCAAGCCTCCATGGACTTCAAGGCCCATTTCGGACCGCTTTTGGGCCTTGTGGGGTGTCGCCGCTTCAGAGTTTGCCGCCCGTCTCTACGTTACCGTAGTCATGGAGTCACCGGATCATAAAATCGATGAGTTTACATGCTAAAATCTGCTGAGGAAGTTAATTATGCTTAAGGGTTGATTAGTTTAGGCTAAGTATGGTTTAGGTGGTTAGTTAGAACGGATTAGCGATTTAAATATTCATTTGTGCATGTTAGGTGGTTAGATCGGCTTAATTAGAGACTAGATAGGTTGTATTATTTATCTAGATAGGTTTGGAAATTTTCCGAACCCATTTCGGTATTTAATTAGGCTTTTCGGCCTAAGTCTCTATTTATTGCATTTAAATGTATTTATTTAATTAATTTTAGTATTTATATAATTATTTATAATTTTTTAGAAATTATACCGGGATAGTCGATGACCGGAATTTCATACGGATTGCAATGATGTGCTTTGTTTAAGTAATTGAGTGTTGATTTGTACAATTGTGTAGAAATTGTAATTTTGAGTATTTATCCCAAAATTGAGTAATTTAGGCATTTAATTAGAAAATACTGGGCGTTGGTTTACAACGCTGAAAATGTGTTTATGGACTATATTAAATAGTGGGATTTTTGAAAAGAAACATATTGTGTTTTTGGCTTAAGCCGACTGTGTACCCATACATGATTATTTTTATTGGGTAATTTTAACACGGTGAATTATCAGCTTGTGAGAGCAGTATACTGTATCAACTCATGTGCTTTGATACATCAGGTTGTGAGAGCAATATACATTTTATCAGCTTTTGAGACCCTTTGCATGTTAGCTTGTGAGAGCAGTATACTGTATTAGCCTATGTGCTTTGATACGTCAGCTTGTGAGAGTAGTATACATTTTATCAGCTTGTGTGAGCTAAAATTGTTTTATAAGCTTGTGCGAGCACAATCTATATAATTATCAACTTGAGCGAGCTATTATCTATCTATATTAGCTTGTGAGAGCATTGACCGTTTATTTTAGCTTGTGCGAGCAGTGGTCATATCGAATGGATAGATAGTACTGGTGGTATCGATTTGAGTGGATCGATTGATTGTTGATTGAATTGAATTGAGCCGTTTGACTGAGTGGATCGATAACCTGAATTGAATTGATTGGTTGAATATACAAATTGTACTGACTTGGAGGAAGGAACTGAGGCAAAGGTAAGTTCTTTGTCTTGTGTGTGCTTAGATGGCCTTTAGGTGTATTTCTTTCCTAGTTGGAGTTTAAGGGGTGAACTTGCTGAGACATTGTCTCACCCCGTCGTGGGCTCAACATTTTCAGATCCTTAGATGGCGGTTCCCCCTAAGCATTTTGGTTAGCCCTAGAAGGTCACCAAACAGGTTTCTCTGATTCCTCTTCTTGGGGGCCAAGGAGCCTGGGTCTACGAAGTTGTGAGATCCATTGTTTGGGTTGATGCGGGTCTACCCCGAAGGGTACCCCATCAATTCATATCGTGGTATTGTCGTGAGTGAGATGGACCTAGAGAAGGTCCCCTACTAGAGTCTGAGATCCCTATGTCGGTGTTAGAGATCGCTTTTCGCAAGGGTACGGCTGACCCTCCCGGTGGTGCAGTGGTGGACCCGAGTCCCCAAGAGACCCCGGAGTCTTAGGTTGAGGGTTCGAACGCTTAAAGGACTTGTAGCCTTTCTGTTTTGGTAGACCTTTGTGAATAGACTAGTATTGTATTAAAAAAAAAAAAACTAGTTAGTTTTGTATAAAGGTGTGTTGTGTGGTTTGAAAATTGTAGCCCTGTCTTTCTATCCCATCTTTGTGTTGTCTGGGGGTTTATATATTCGCTTTCGAATGTGCATTAAAATGAAAGGGTCGGTGACGCGTCTTAGGACGTTGCAATTTAATTGACCACCGAGGGATGTGCACGCGCTCGAGAATCGGGGCGTGACATCCCTGCCCAGAGTGGTATCGAAGCTGGTCAATAGTTAGAGTGATAAGGTGTGATAGGTTTATGGGATAGTTAGTAGGATTGGCCTTTATTTCATGCTGGTGCATGTCGGTGATAATTGTTTGGTAGATTGTTTGTTTAGGATCACTGGTGCTAGAGATCTCGCCGAGGTTCACTGGTGCTGGTGATCCTAAGACTACCTCACTTTGGATTCAGCACCTGGAGAAGGCCTTTGCACTCCTGAGGTGCAATGAGGAAGAAAAGGTTGTCCAGGCAGTATACCAGTTGCAGGGTAACGTGAATATATGGTGGAGGGCCACTAGAGACACAGTATTCTCGGAAGGCGTTGTCTCGGTGTGGAACGCTTTCCTCAGAGCATTCAACAGTAAGTACTTTTCAAGTAGTGCCCGAGAACAGAAGATGAAGGAATTTCAGCGCCTCTGCCAAGGGATGATGACCGTGGACCAATATGAGGTCAAGTTTGCGAAACTATCTCGGTATGCTCCGAGATTGGTGGAAGATCCCGAAGACAAAGCTCAGAGGTTCCGGAATGGCCTTCGACTAGAACTAAAGAACCCACTGGTGCCATTTGATTTGAAAGACTATAATGAAGTGTATAATCAAGCCCAGCTGATAGAAAGAAGTTTGAGTGAGCAAGCCGCCTCCTCTAGATCGAGGTTTAGTTCGAATAGAGATGTGAACTGGTATGGGAAAAAGCCCATGACCGGAGGAAGGTTCCATGTGCCGCCTAACAGGAAGGGTGGAGTTGGAAAGTTGGTGCCGCATTAGAATGGTGTGTGTCACTTCTACGAAAGATGACATGATTCGGCCCCGTGCCATCTTAGGATGAGTACGTGTTTTGAGTGTGGCCATTCGGGCCACATGGCCAGAGCTATCCTAGAAGGCCGAGAGGATTTCAGTAGTTACCGCCGCCATCGTCGATGGGTCAAAACAGAAGGTTTGCGCCGCCGATTGCACGGCAAGGAAGACAGAACAGACCGCAGCGCAAGGACAAGTGTACGCCATCACGAGAGGACAGGCATAGGACTCGTCTGATGTGGTTACAGGTACGGTTTCACTAAACGATCATGTTGCATATGCTTTATTTGATCCTGGTGGGACTCATTCGTTTATAACTGAACAATTCGTTAAGCTGATAGGATTGAGTCCTAAGTTATTGGAGTTAGTGGTTAGCATATCTACACCATTAAAGGATAAGGTGTTAGCTATATTTTCTGGTTGCAAGTTAGTGATTGGTGAGCGAGAGGGGAAGATAGACTTGTTAGTCTTAGCCATGTATGATTTCGATGTGATAATTGGCATGAACTGGCTCACCAAGCAACGAGCTAAGATGGACTGCTATCATAAAGCGATTCAGTTTAACCCTTTAGTGGGTGAAAGTTTCAAGTTTGTCGGGAGTCGAGGAGGACCCTCGATTTCCTTAATCTCGTCGCTTGAGGCAACTCGTTTGTTAGACGGGGGTTGTCAGGGTTCCCTAGCAACTCTCGTGGATACGACAGTTGAGGAGCTGAAGATCAAGGACATCTCAGTAGTTCAAGAATTTCCAAACGTGTTTCCGAAAGAATTGCCAGGCCTACCGCTAGAGAGAGAGAGATAGAGTTCATGACCAAGTTAGCACCCGGGATAGAGACAATCTCTAAGGCTCCTTACCGGATGTCGTTGTCTGAGTTGAAAGAACTGAAGGTGTAGATGCAAGAGTTGTTGGATAAGGGATTCATACGTCTCAGTGCATCGCCTTGGGGAGCACCAGTTCTATTTGTGAAGAAAAAAGATGGTTCGTTGCGCCTATGCATCGACTATCGTCAACTCAACCAGGTGATGATTAAGAACAAGTATCAACTCTCGAGGATCGACAACTTATTTGACTAGTTACAAGGAGCGTCGATATTTTCAAAAATCGATTTGAGGACAGGGTATCATTAGTTGAGGATCAAAAAGGAAGATATACCAAAGTCAGCATTTCATACTCGATACGGCCATTATAAGTTCACTATAATGCCGTTTGGTTTGATGAACGCTCCAGTTGCTTTTATGGATTTGATTAACCGAGTGTTTAAAGAATATCTGGATCAATTTGTGATCATGTTCATCAACGATATTCTGGTGTATTCGAGAAGTGTTGAGGAGCACGAGAGGCATTTGAGAAGAGTACTTCAAACCCCGAGGATTCATGGATTGTATGCTAAGTTTAGCAAGTGCAAGTTTTGGTTGACTCGTGTTGCATTCCTAGGTCACGTGATTTCAGGCGAAGGAATCTCCGTGGACCCGTCCAAGATTGAAGTAGTGATCTACTGGCCGAGACCAATGACAGTGTCAGAGATCATAAGCTTTTTGGGTTTGGCAAATTACTACAGAAGGTTCGTGGAAGGATTTTCGGCTTTGGCTTCGCCGTTGACTTGACTACTGAAGAAGGAAGATAAGTTCGTATGGATAGACAAGTGCAAGCGTAGTTTCCAAGAGCTTAAGCAGAAGCTAACAACCATACTTGTGCTGACCATACCGTTTGGGCCTGGAGGATACGAGATCTATAGTGATGTGTCGTTTAGAGGATTGGGTTGCGTGTTGATGCAACATGGTAGGGTGGTTGCATACGCATCTCGTCAATTGAGATCTCATGAGCTGAATTACCCCGTTGCATGAGTTAGAACTCGCAGCAATCATTTTCACTCTAAAGATTTGGAGACATTATTTGTGTGGAGAAAGATTCAAGATCTTCACTGACCATTAAAGTCTCAAATATTTGTTCTCTCAGAAGGAGTTGAATATGAGATAGTGTCACTGGATGGAACTTCTGAAGGACTACGATTGTGATATCTTGTATCACCCTGGAAAGGTGAATAGGGTCGCCGACACCTTGAGTCAGAAGTCTTCAGTCGCACAGATGATGATTAAGGAATGGGTTTTACTCGAAAGAGCTCGAGATTCGGTTTTCAAATTTGAGGTAGGCTATGACATTTCAAATTTTACCTACCCTATAAATGTAATCGGACCGTTAAGAGTTTGGATTATTTTAAAGCGGGCTAAAAGACAAGCCTAATGGGCCGTGGGGAAAGTAGTTAACGGGCCACAAAGATATCGAGTATGGGCTTGATCAACCAAATGATAGGATATAGACTTGGGCTTGGCTTGGAGTGGGCCAAGAGTTGGGTTCATTAGAATGGTAAATTAAGTCTAGTGGGCCGTGAATTGTCGTAGGATGAGCCCAGTGGGCCAGGGATGGGTACTTAGGCCCGAGCGCTTTAATCTTCGATTAAGTTTATATATTACCGTTGTGAGGGATTTAGTTAGAAATTTTATTAAAAACTTATAAGCAATTTTTAACTCCATTGTCGATCACTAACTTTAGTAATTTCTCGTGATAAATTCTTGTTTGTAGATTAGTGTTGAGATGTTAATACGTCATTTCGATTCATATGAACTCATAGATTCGTATAGTTACGAGGGAATCAAAATTTTGTGGATTCGAAACGAAACTAAGTAAAAGACATTAGAAACTAATAGACTAACTAACGACATGGATTAGAAGTTAATGATTCTCAAGTGCCAGGTGTTGACCGTGAAGAATGAGGCATGCATGGAAGCCACGACACCATTTCTTCCCTTCGCTTTCCCCCAACCCGAAGCTACATGGGAAACATAATCATTAAGCTTGCTAATGATTACTTCTCATTGGGATGAAAACGAAATTTGCACACACTCAAGCCAAACTCCCTAAAGGTTCACTGTGGCACCCCCTGAACGGCCCCCGATCCGTTAAGGTCGCCACAGTTCACTTGCCTTTTTACTTGACCTGGAGGACTAATACTCTAATACCATAGAATTATAATAGGTCCTAGAGTCCTGGGGGTTTATATCTCTTAGATTGGTCCCTGCGCAGTTTATATAGCGAAAGCACAATCAACTATTCCCCTTCGAACATTTAAAACGATGCACACCTACTCAACATTTTATAAGTTAAAGCCGAACACTTTTATTTACATAAACTTGATGGACATCTTTGGTCGGTACATCAAAATGACAAGATTTTTCTAAACTCGGCTATTTTCAAAAGGTACACGACTCTCTAACAACCATGTACATAGGCCCATCAGTTAGTGTCAGCGGTCCAAAAATGCTTCATCTGCTGACCATCACTCTCGGTCACACCCAGTCCGGTGCATCAGCTGGCGGCGGTGGCAATGGCCCTAGCGTATTCCCATCACAGCGGACGAACACAGTCAGAAACTCCTGAATCACTAGGCCGGTGGGAGAACTAATGTCATACATGACTAGTACCCGCACTCGAATAAAGACCAACCCTCGTATCTCGGGATGGTGATGCTCCGAACACTCACACTGAAGGTTGACTGAGATACCATAAAATGTGCCGGGGGTGACTGGTAGCAGATGCATATCTTCTAGTCTGAAATGTTAGTCCCCAAATGGGGTGAGTACAACCACTCAGCAGTAAAAGATTCATTAAACTATATCGTGCAGTACCATCAATATCTAGATTCATGCAAGATAGACAAAAACAGGTAATCAAGGAATAAATATGCATCAAAATCATAAAATTCTTTAATGCAATAGCAAATGTAGTTTCAAAAGATCAAGATGCATCACGTCCAGTCACACAAATCCCGATCATAGGGCCAAACTGTTATGACACGTCCCATTCCATGCCACACAATTTAGTCCCATAACCAGACCACACACATACTTAGTAGAACCATCAGTTTTAACATTCAAAAGGTTTCATCCCCCAGAGGACCAACGTTTGCGTCCTTTTGGGATTTCGCACCTAATCTTGGCATCGCGAAAGCCTCCGGTTTTCAATCACCGGGCATCCGGAGTGTGTTACGTCACACCTCCAGGCATCTCGCACCCCACCTGGCATCATGAGGAATCTCCGAGGCGCGCCATGAAAATGGTTACCCCGACCCTCCGGATTTACGTACCGACAAGCATACAACCGGGCATCCCAATGCTCCCGGGGAAAACCTCTGGGGCACTACAGACTCTAGGCATCCAAAGGACATCGACTCACTCGAGCCTTCGGGCCTCCCGACTCCCTGGGCATCGTTGACCCGAGGGTCCAACGGCAGCAATTAACATTTTAATTTTCCAAAAACATGTTCATTGCTATGACATTGGTAATCACATGAGTTTCATTGAAATCTTCGGTGTTGAATGATATGTCGAATGCCAAAAACCATCATGTCCAATTACAACTCAAGATGCACTCACCTTTTGGAACAGGTTGAGCAAATTCGGAGTAAAACAGCTTAAAAATCAGAATGCACAGTTTTAATAAAAATTTCGGAATAACCCCTAAATGAACTCAGAAAATTCTAAAATTTTGGTATGTTATAAATTTTGGAATAACCACTAAGTCAGATTCATTGTGTATAAAGAATAATAAATCACGCAACTCGGTTTCAGATTTCCTATATCACCGAATTTACACACTAGCAGAAAACATTGTTCATTAACAGAAACTTATGCCGCTATATGGATTTCGAAAAATATGAGCAAAATTATATGTTATAGTTTAAACAATCCTTTACGACATTCATGAAGAAGTCGGTACCAAAATTGCACTAGGATCATCCCTAGAAAATCTACAAAACTGCCGAGTTTCACTTGATCAAATTTGAACACCACGGACCCAATAGGATCCCGCACCTATACCGTAGCTATTTCATTTCAAAATTTCACCATGGGTAGACCTTTAAATCCCTATTTCAGCCAAAAACCGAAACCACATAGAAATAATTCTGCTCTTCCTCCATCTCATGGTTCTAATTTATCTCAATCATCCAAAAACCCAACATGCAGCTTTCATTTCAGCATTTCCTAAGTCTACTTGTACTTCACCAGATAATCACAGCATGCATAACATAGATTAATGAACTTCTACTTGCCTCACTCCTAAGCTTGATCGGTAAATAAAACAGGAAGCTCGGGACCTCGTGCGTGACTCAACAGTGGCGAAGACGGGCGGCGTTGACGGCGGCAACACCGTGCTCGACAGAGAACGACCTCCTCCTTCTTCACGCCGTGCACCCACTCGCTGCTTGCTCATGAACTTCCTCGCTCAAACCCTCTCTCGATCACTCCCTCTCTCGCTCAAATTTCCGCTCGGTTCTGCTCTCTCTACCCCTTAATCCTGAACCCCTTTTGTTCCTTTGATTAATTGGTTAATTAATTTTTTGCGTGCAGGATTTTCGGTGGCATCAACAAACGAAGCCAGCTTGAGCCCTTGTGGCTGCTCGTGGAAGTTCAACTGCCAAGTGTTCCTTGCATTCAGTGGATGGGTGGCGCTCCTTGGTTGGCTGCATGGGTCAACTTCCTCTTCATTTGTTGACCCGCATGATGGAGAGGCGTGAAACGGAGATGGGCGAGCGTAATTGTGGGAGTGTGGCCGTGCATGGTCCTTATGCATGGCCATGACCATGCACGGCCATGAGATCCATAGTCCTTATCTCTTGATGGAAGAAAATAGATAGATGTGATTGTATGGGCATGGAATGGAGTCGAATGTGGTGTCAACGTTGACGGATTCCAATAACCATTTCGTCGATCTGCGGCATATCATTACTTTTCCGAGGTCCACAACAATACGCATGAGGTTGGTCTCACTTAAACATATGAAAGGTTTCCAACAAGACTATAGCTTACTCGACGATCGGACTATTACTAAACGTGACATAGTAGTTCGATAATAATAACAAAATGACGTCCATTGTAATGTCAATAACACCGTCCGACGGTACTTCCGTTGCTAGTCATGGACCGTCGCATACTCGAGGATCGTCAAAATTTCTCGGATGCCACATTCACATCATTCCCTCCCTCTCTCTCTCTCTCCAAAAAACATAACTGAAAACTCTCTTTTCTCTTTTCTCTCGCGGCTCGAGCAGAAGTGAAGCCCAGGAGCTTCGGCAACTTTGCTTCTTCTTGCATGAGTTTGAGAGCAGATTCTTGGAGAGCATCGAGCCACCTGTGAAGCCAAGTAACTGGTAAGGAAATGATGAGTTCCTAAACTATAAATTATCCGCTGTTTGTCGAGGGAACTTGCGGAGCATGTTGAATGGTGGAGGATTAGGTTGGATGATTCTGTTTTGAGTTGAAATGGGCTAGATGAGCACTCAAACAAAGCTGTGAGTCCTTGCATGTCATGATAAGGCTTTAGATGGTTAAAGAATCAAGTGCGAGGGAGCCGAGTTTGGTCGAGTTGGTGGAAAGGTAACTGCCGAGTGAAGATAGGTGTTGCATGTTGCTGTGGATGAGTCGAGATGCGAGTACTTGTCTTGAATCGAGCTGTGAATTGTTGTGTGGCAAAGAGCTACTGAGGTCACTCTTAGATGTTGTTGGAGAGGTGTTAGGGTACTAAAAGAGAAGTTGTAGAGGAGCTAAATGGTTTAGTTGAGCTGTAGATGGGAATAGTGGTTCGAAACATTCTGTTTTGGAAAGACAGAGATGGAAGACTCTTTAGTTATGTGTCGATTGGGATTTTAAAGGTGTAGTTAAAGGAAAGAACTAGTTTACTTAAGAGTATACTAACTATTTTAGGTTTCAACCTCTATTTATAGTGTGATTCTTGCGAAAACATGTTGGCGAGATCATTTTCCCTTAGAACAGTAAGCTGATCTGCAGAAGACAGCAAAACCTTACGTAGTTCTACGAATTTTCTGTAATTTTCTAGCTGGAATTGGACCTTAAACCCTTCATGAAAGTTGTAGGACACATCTTTAGGAACAACATATCAAAATTTGAGAAGAAAAACTCAACGTTGGGGCAGTGAAATGATCCCTCTTCTGTAGGTACTCAATCTGGAAGTTGCTGCAGAATTTTAGGAATGAAGACAGCAAGTTACTGCTCTTTATACATTGAAATATAAGCTTAGATTTCTTCACAAAAAATGTTAATCTATGTCTCTTCTATAACATACTAAAATTTCGTATCATTTCGATAATATTTGATATAATTTCTGCTCCTGTGATTGAAACTGCTCATATTAGCTTATATCCTGCATTAATCCGAGATAATGCAATAGATGTTGTACCCTAAACTGCTCATAAGTAGCACCGACACTGACACGCGACACGCGACACGATACGACACGACATGCCGACACGTCGTTTCTCAAAAAACAGATAATTCCGACACGTTGGGACACGTTATATATTAAATATATATTTTTATATAGACATAATAAATTATCATTTTTATGATTATTTCAATCAAATTAATTTGAATCAAATTCATAAATAAATAGATAATTAAAAAATCCTAGAATGAATATACATAAAAAAATTAATCCTCCATTCATTATTTCAATTTGACAAATTCAACTTTATTTCAATAATTCATAGAATTTGGAGAAAAAACAAGCGATTCATATTATGAACTCGCATGTTAGATATGTTGAAAGAGGAGAAAAAAAAACTTAAGGGATGAATTGCATATCACGGGAGTGGGAATCGAAGAGAAGAGAAAATTAGGTTTTTCTTCTTTCTCCATTTATTATTTTTATTATTGTGTTTTATTTTTCACATATATATATTTTGACCTCTCATTTATTGAATTTTTATAATTGACATCGATATCGAAATTATATGTCGGAAACTCGTATGTCAGAATTCCGACTCGAGTGTCGGAGAGTGTCGAGAAAGTTGACCAGGTGTCAGATTTTTCGACACATGTTGATCGAGTGTCGAAGAGTGTCAGACACGTGTCGAAGTATCCGACACGACACGAATGGTCTTGGAGAGTGTCGGTGCTTCATAGGTTGTACCCCTTATAGCTGATTTTCATGACATATAGGTAGTCTAATGGTCTTGTAATAATGGTTAGTTTGTGCATGAGCATACCTCTTCCATAATTTAAGTGTGGTCATTGTGTGGTTACCAATCGTGGCATGTGCGTGCAATGAGTGTGATCTGAATAAAGTGTTGTGTGAGCATGAGTCTTGCTTGAAGTGATCATGTGTACTTTTGAGGTCTCATGCATGCCGTGGTGTGATATAATTTAGAGGTGTGATGTGTGAAATGTGTGAATTAAATGAGTAAGAGATTTCCATCGGTACTGAGATGCCGGTGATGCCCCCAAGGAGTGGGATGCCCATGTTGTGTGATCTTGGATGCCTCGGTTGAGTGAGATACCGAGATGCCTCGGAGTTGAGATGCCCCTGTGTGTGATTAGGGATGCCTCGATTGTGGGATACTGGGATGCCTTGGAGTGAGATGCCCCATGCTGAGTGATCTTGGGATGCCTCAGTTGTTCGATATTGAGATGTCTCGGAGTGAGATGCCCATGATAGCAATATTGTGGAAGCCTGGATGTGGGATTCTGGGAGTGACTCGATCGGGCCGGCTAGCGTTCCGGTGGGTAAACTGATCGAGGGTGGACTTTGATATGCACACTATAATGTAATTCCACTTGACGTGTGAGTTCGCCCATTGCTGTTGCATTTCATTTTGGTTTGGATTAAGAGCATGAGGTATACATGTGCATTTAGCATGTTTGGTATGGAATGATCATTCGTGTAGCATTTTGGTATTCACTTAGATATACTTGTGACAATCCTGCCTGAGTATGTTAAGCTATTTGGTTGTGTTCTCTTGCTTTCTTTGGCAACTGTGGATTGTCTAGTTAAGGGTCTTAATATTTCTTTACTGGGCATTGCTCATTCCTTTCTATTTTTCAGATTGTTAGAATGGACGTACCACCGATTGCTCGTTATGGGATGATAGCGCATATCAATGTATCTTTCCATGACGTGTATGATCCCGATATCAAGTTGACCTACACGAGATATGAGGCTACACTTTGGATGGATGATGGCAGGTAGACTGGATTCATATGAGGTTCGTTGCGTGGTTTGTAAACCACGAGGTGGAGCTGTTTGGCCCTCTTCAGTTCGATGCTGGAGGACCTGGAGCCGGGTGGGAGGTGCTTAGGTGCCCAGATCATGTTGAAGCCGCAGGATACGTCTTTTGTTTTTTGTTGGATGTGGGCTAGTGTAGGGGTAGTGAAGTTAGGAACCCTCTCACTCTTTTCCTCGGCTGTTTACTTACACTTTTGATAAGAACATGTAAATGTGTTATACATAGGTGAAGAACTTGTAAGTAATCTAGGTTGATTGTAAGCTCGAATGCTTTTTAACAAGAAAGTTAATGAAGCTCCTCATGATCCTTATATACGTTCTTAGTTGGATTGTCTAATACTAAGCGACAGGACTATTACAGGGTGACCTTGTGTTAGTAAGCTTTAGATCTTAAAACGTCCATGTTATACATGCTAACCAATTCTAGATGGATGCTACAGTTCGATAATTGTAATCAACAGGTCTTGTCAAGATGATAATCCGTATAATTTCCGCTTGCACTTAGTATGTGACGCTACTGGGATTTCACATAGGCCACCTTTCGAATCTTATGGCCGCCCTCAGAATTGAGCCAGATGTGTAGGTCAGAATCAAGATGCTTTAGTTAACAGACTTGGATGTTTAGAAGATTTTGCAAGAGGATACTGATAAGAGAAATGCTGATTTCCAGATTTCTAAGGACGGAACACTAAGGTTCCGAAGACGATTGTGTATACTTGACGTTGCAAAGCTTAAATAGGATATTTTATTAGAAGCTCATCGTAGTAGTTACAGCATTCATCCTGGCAGTATAAAAATGTATCAAAATCTGCGTCAACACTATTGGTGGTCCGATATGAAGGCAGACATCGCCAAGCATGTTGCCAAGTGTTTGACGCGTTAACAAGTGAAGGCTTAGCATTGTAAGCCAGGAGGACTTCTGCAACCTCTCAAGATTCTCGAGTGGAAATGGGAGCATATCATGATGGACTTTGTGATAGGGTTACCAAGGAGTCAGAGGGGTAATTATTTCATTTGGGTAGTGGTCGACAGACTGAGGAAGTCGGCTCACTTCATCGCTGTACGAAAGGATTTGGATTTGGACAAGCATACTGAGTTGTACGTGCGTCAGATTGTTTGTATGCATGGAGTGCCAGTGATGATTACATCAGATCGAGACTCGAGATTCACAGTTGTCTTTTAGAAAAGTTTGCAAACTGCTTTAGGGACGAAGCTGCAATACAGTACGACCTATCATCCTCAGACGGATGGCCAGTCCGAGAGGACGATTCAAACCCTTAAAGACATGTTGCGAGCTTGAGTGTTGGATTTCAAGGGAAGCTGGGAAGAACAACTTCATCTTGTCGAGTTTGCCTACAATAACAGCTACCAGTAGAGCATTCAGATGGCTCATTTTGAAGCATTGTATGGCAGAGCGTGCAGAACACCAGTGTGTTGAGATGAGGTTGGAGAACGAAAGATCACAGGCCCAGAGTTGGTTCAACAGTCAGTGGATACAGTTGCAGTCATCAAGGATAGATTAAAGACCTCTCAGAGCCGCCAGATAAGCGTTGGAGACCATTGGAATTCTAAGTTGGTGATCACGTCTTTCTGAAGGTGTCACCAATGAAAGATACTTCACGCTTTGGCAAGAAAGGGAAGTTGAGTCCGAGGTACGTAGGTCCATTTGAGATTCTGGAAAGGATAGGGACTCTAGCATATCGTCTTGCATTACCGCCGAGGTTGGCGCAAGTGCATGACGTCTTTCACGTGTCGATGTTGAGGAAGTATGAACCTGACCCGACCCACTTGCTGAATTTTGAGGAATTAGACATGGACGACAGAGTGTCGTACGTGGAAAGAACGGTTCAGATTGTAGATTGCAAGGAACAGGTTTTGCACATCAAGATGATTTCATTGGTTAAAGTGGTCTGGCAACACCACAGCACAGAAGGAGCAATCTGAGAAAGAAGATTTGATGAGACGACTATACCCCCACCTTTTTGTTTAAATAATTGTAATGGTTTAAATTTCGAGGACGAAATTTTTATAAAAGGGGAAGAGTTGTGACATCCAGAATTTTTTATTCTGTTTTCAATTAAATGAATCAAGCTTTTCATTGACGCGCCTATAGTTCTATTCTCTGAGCTGATCACTCATGAGATAACTAGTTCATCTAGGGAAGCCATTAAGGAATTTTAACGCAATAGACTTGAGAATTTAACTAAGAATCGACTACTCGACCTTGCTCATTTGCAGAGATCATTACGGCACAATAAAAAATCAATTGAAGATCAGAGATAGGTTGATTCGACTAAGATAGGTGATTAAAGTGTGGGTGATTCCACCATATTGCAAAATTCTTGTCGATCGGCACTAAACCGATTTTTCTATCGTTTTGGCACCCTATGCCCATATTTGAAACCTTGAGATTTTTATGATCATCAAGAGTCGCCAATGTGTTGAAGATATACATTATGGCTCGAAATAAATCGACCACGGGTCAATTGCAGAAAAAATTCTTAGAAGCTACCCGGTAGACTAGGTCACACTAAAATAGCGCCAGATTGAAATTAATCGTGAATTTGAATCCGATTTCAGAAATTGAAAGCTTTGTCATGTCGTGATTCATTTTAGGAACGTTGACTCATCCTCTGAAGATTTTTTTGCAAATCGAAATTTTCGGCAAAAATACAAAATAGGGTCGTTTTTGTCCGAAAAATTCAGGGACCGTTTTTGATTTAGTTTTTGGGATACAAGTTGGTTCTATTGGCAAGGAAAAATGTCAATTTGGTCAACAACCCCTTGGTGGGATTTGTGGACTCCAATTTGGGTTCAATTGGAAAAGACTTGGCTCAATTTGGGATAAAATGTTACAAATTCGTAGGCCATGGGGGGAGGGACTTTTGGACCACTTCAATGGCTTCCTAGAGAAGCTTGTTGGCTGCTATTTGGTTGAGGATAGGGCAGACATGGTGGGGGGCCATGTAATGATCAAATAGGGGGACTTTGGAGGCCAAGGGGACCCTCCATAGGGTAGCTGGCTTCATCTTCTTCATTTCACTTCGCTTTCTCCATTGCTGTCCAAGTTGAAGCTCCAAAACTAGAGAGAAACTAAGCCAGCCACCGCCCCTGCTTGTCACACACCCGTTCAACCACCGCCAGGCCCGCCGCTCGCCATCGCTCTCCCATCGCGTGACACCGAGCCCCGCACGCCGTTCCACCTATTCCGCAAGCCAAGCCGCTTCATCCGCCTCCTACTCATTGACTTGAGCTCGTCCAGCCGCCGTGCGTCACCGTTCGGCGGCCTGCCGCCACCGCCGTCTCCCTTGTTCGCCCGCCAAGACGTTAGTCCACCAGCCTTGTCGTTTCCACCATTGGTCTAGCTTGCTCGGCCCATCAACAAAACTAAAGACTAGCAAGCTTCCATGGACTTCAAGGCCCATTTCAGACCGCTTCCGGGCCTCGTAGGGTGCCGCTGCTTGTGAGTTTGTCGCCCGTCTCCGCATTGCCATTGTCGTGGAGTCACCGGATCGCAAAACCAGTGAGTTTATTTGTTAAACTTTGCTCAGGGAGTTAATTATGCTTAAGGGTTCATTATTTTTATGGTTTAGGTGGTTAGTTAGAACGGATTAACGATTTAAATATTCGTTTGTGCATGTTATGTGGTTAGATCGGCTTAATTAGAGACTAGATAGGTTTTATTATTTATCTAGATAGGTTTGGAAATTTTCCGAGCCCGTTTCGGTAGTTAATTAGGCTTTTCCGGCCTAAATCTCTATTTATGGCATTTAAATGTATTTATTTAATTAATTTTAGTATTTATTTAATTATTTATTATTTTCTGGAAATTATACCGGGATAGTCGGTGACCGAAATTTCATGCTGATTGCAATGGTGTGCTTGGTTTATTTAATTGAGTGTTAATTTGTGCAATTGAGTGGAAATTGTAATTTTGAGTATTTATCCCAAAATTGAGTAATTTTGGTATTTAATTAGAAAATACCGGGCATCGGTTTACAACGCCAAAAATGTGTTTATGGACTATATTAAATAGTGAGATTTTTTAAAAGAAATATATTGTGTTTTTGGCTCAGGTCGACCGTGTACCCACACACGATTATTTTTATCGAGTATTTTTAACACGGTGAATTATCAGCTTGTGAGAGCAGTATACTATATCAGCCTATGTGCTTTGATAAGTCAGCTTGTGAGTAGAGTATACATTTTATCAGCTTTTGAGATCCTTTGCATGTCAGCTTATGAGAGCAGTATACTGTATCAGCCTATGTGCTTTGATATGTTAGATTGTGAGAGCAGTATACATTTTATCAGCTTGTTTGAGCTAAGATCGTTTTATCAGCTTGTGCGAGCACGATCTATATAATTATCGGCTTGAGCGAGCTACTATCTATCTATATCAGCTTGTGAGAGCTATGACCATATATTGCAGCTTGTGAGAGCATTGACCGTTTATTTCAGTTAGTGCGAGCAGTGGTCATATGGAATTGATAGATAGTACTAGTGGTATCGATTTGAGTGGATCGATTAATCATTGATTGAATTGAATTGAGCTGATTGACTGAGTGGATCGATAACCTGAATTGAATTGATTGGTTGAATATACGAATTGTACTAACTTGCAGGAAGGAACTAAGGCAAAGGTAAGTCCTCTGTCTTGTGTGTGCTTTGATGGCCTTTAGGCGTATTTCTTTCCTAGTTAGAGTTTAAGGGGTGAACTTGCTGAGACATTGTCTCACCCCGTCGTGGGCTCAACATTTTCAGATCCTTAGATGGCGGTTCCCCTTAAGCATTTTGGTTAGCCCTAGAAGGTCACTGAACAAGTTTCTCTGATTCCTCTTCTTGGGGGCCAAGGAGCCTAGGTCTATGAACTTGTGAGATCCATTGTTTGGGTTTATGCGGGTCTAGCCCGGAGGGTACCCCATCAATTCATATCGTGGTATCGTCGTGAGCGAGATGGACCTAGAGAAGGTCCCCTACCAGAGTCTGAGATCCCTATGTCGATGTTAGAGATCGCTTTTAGCGAGGGTACGGCTGACCCTCCCGGCAGTGCAGTGGTGGACCCGAGTCCCCAGGAGACCCCGGAGTCTTAGGTTGAGGGTTCGAACGCTTAAAGGACTTGTACCCTTTCTATTTTGGTAGACCTTTGTGAATAGACTAGTATTACATAAAATAAAATAAAAACTACTCATTTTTGTATAAAGGTGTGTTGTGTGGTTTAAAAATTGTGACCCTACCTTTCTATCCCATCTTTATGCTGTCTGGGGATTTATTTATTCACTTCCGCATGCGCATTGAAATGAAAGGGTCGGCGACACGTCCTGGGACGTCACAATTTAATCGACTACCGAGGGATGGGCACGCGCTCGAGGATCGGGGCGTGACATTTGAATTTCAACATACTTAATATTGGATTATATAACCTCATTTCTGCAAGACACCCATAAATTTTAAGATAATTCAAGTTAGATTTACGTCTAGTTCATAACTCCAAAAGAGTTAATGGAACAACTTTAGTAGAAATATAGTTTTGTATATTGAAAGGCTACTTTCAAAGTATCAGCTCCCACAAAATCAGATAAATTAATCTTACTAATTATACTTCTCATAATCTCCATAAGGGTGATATTGCGTCTTTCTATCACACCATTATATTTAGGATTTTTGGGTATAGTAAATAAAGTTACCATACTAGTATCTTCCAAGTATTTGACAAATGATCCTTTAAGATATTTATCATTATTATACTTGCTAAAATACTTACCAGAATAGTCAGGTCTAACAACCCTTAAGACTTATCTCAACTGTTTTTTTTTTTTTTTAAGTTTAGTCCAAAAGGGGAAAAAGCCATAAAAGACTCCAAACTTTCTTCAGAATGACAAATTTATCCCAAACTTTTTTTGTGACACAAAAAACCTCAAACTTTGCCAACTGTGATACATTTACTCCAAACTCTATGGCCAAGGGCATTTCAACTTTTATTTTAAATTTTAACTTTTTTCCTTTTTCTCTTCCTTTTTTTTTTTCTTTTTTCCTTCTTCTTTCTTTCCTCCCCTAACCATGGCAGAGAGAAGCCAGACTTAGGTGAGGGTCACCGTCACCGGCATCAGGCGAGGGTCATCCTCGCTTAGGCGGGTGAGGCCAAGCAAGGATAGCCAAAGACAACCCTCACTACATTAGGTGAGGGTGACCCTCCCTTGAATCAAACGAGGGCAGCCCTCACTTGGGCCAGATCTAGCGAGGAATGCTATTGCCCGATGCAAAGGGCGTCCTTCACCCGACGCAAGTGAGGGTGGCTCTTGCTCGATACAAGCGAGGGCGTCTCTCACCCGATGTCGGCAAGTGTTGGCCCTCGCCTAACTCTAGCTTCCCTTCGTCAGCCACGGCAGAGGAGAGAAAAAAGAAGAAAAAGGGGAAAAAAAGAAAAGAAAAAGGAAAAATTTTAAAAAGTAAAAGACGAAAAATGCTCTATATTTTGGGATAATTGTGACACATAGATATAAGTTTAAGGTTTTTTGTGTCACGAAAATTTTTTTTGAGATAAATGTGTCACAGTTGGCAAAATTTAGGATTTTTTGCATCACAAAAAAAGTTCGAGGTAAATTTGACATACTAGGCAAAGTTAGGGGTTTTTGGTGGCTTTTTCCTGAAAAAATCTTGAATTTATCTAGAGATTTCGATTTTTCCTTAATCAAGTATAGAAAAAATAATCGTCAATGACTACGTTGAAATGCAAATTTCTACACAACATTATCATACAAGGTCCATTAAAATCAATGTGAATGACCTCTAATAGGTCAGAATTTCATATTGCAGTTTTATTTAGTATTATAGTCATCCAACTTTTACAGTTTTCTATGCAAGTTTTTAGATCATTTTTAAGAGTAGATAGAATGCCAACATTATCAGCATTTGTACTCTATTTCTAAACATGTGACCAAAACTTTAATGCATGAGATTATTCTTTATGCAAAAATCTTTTATAAACAATATTTTCAACTGTATACGTGGTGTATGTATCATTGGGAGCTAAACACAACCTTTAAAATCTATTTGACATAATATAGTAATCAACCTTATTTGAATTAGAGAACACAATATAACAGTTTTTAAAAAAAAAAAAATTAAAAGAGTAGCCACACATGTTCAAACAAAATACGGAAGCTAAGTTCCGTGTCAAGGAAAGTACATAAAATGTGTTTCTTAATATCAGATTAAAAATAGAATCTAGGGTTAAAATGATATCTCCAACGTCAACTTTATCGTTAATTTTCCACGGTGAGCTATGATTCATCTTGATTTGGCTTCCTTAGATTTATGAATTCTCATATGATAAACACAACAAATTTGTTGCCCTACTATCTAGCCACCATGAACTAGACAGGCTTATGATAGGTATTTGATTCATAAACAATACCAGAGAATCATTAATTACAGCTTCACACTCGGAAAACCAAATTTTGTATACTTACTGCAGTCTATTTCTATGTGACCCTTTTTTTTAAGAAAAAAAAAAGCAATAGTTACTAATTCTTCTTAAATGATTCTATCTTAGGACCTAGACTATCAAAATGACTGGTGGTTTCAAAAGTTTTTTTATGAGTATAAGTTTTAGACTTCAAATCTACTATCCTTAGAACGTAATTCCTAACGTCATCAGAATGATCATACATTTTTTTAGTAAACCCCCCCCCCCTTTTTAATGTGTTCCAAGTGCAACTCCAGTACTCACTTGGCAACATAATTTCAAGTTACACAATACTCACACGATACCAATTACATACATTGCTTGTTATTTTAGTTACCTTATATGTAATTAATAACTCCATAATCATTGAGGTTTTTATTGGTTGAAATTTTGAGTAGTGGAAATAGGATTTTTTTTTTTTTTTTGGGAAAATAGCAATTGGATTTATCTATTATCCATATAGCGTTCCTTGTTTCCACTACTTAAGGTTTGAACCGGTAGGAACCTTAATAGTTATGGAGTTATTAATTATATATAAGATGACTAGAGTAACAAGCAATATATGTAATTAGCATGATGTGAGTACTATATAACTTAAAGACACACAAGTACACATCTAGAAGATTACATGCATTATCACATAATCACTTTTGGGCAAAACACATGACGTGTAGGTGTATACTTCACATGACAACGACCATGAGAATATATTTTAACTTTCATGAATTCATCACCTTTGGGTATATGAACCACTATGATCAGTCACTCATTTACCATATTGTCACATATCCCTCTATGAACTAATATACAATCACCTCATTTGGGAGTATGACTGCACATTAGAACAAGAGACATCACGTCACTGTATGAGATTGATATTTCTCAAACCTAATGAAGTATGCCATTTTGGTGGTTACAACTCAATTGAATTCTTGAAACTCTCTCATACTGGAGATATAAACTTTACATCTTACATATACTATATACATGTGATTTTACCTTCAGTGACAAACGCGATTTATCATTAAAATCATATATCATGTCAATTACATTGCTTTATTCATCGATACAAATTTAACTTTGTATATATCATAAATGAATTACACTCTACATACTATTTATGTGACAACATACCTATAAGCCAGCACCTATATTTCTAAAATCATATGAAAATACAAGAAAATACACAAAAATACCTTAAAATAACCCAAAAAAATGCATATTTAGGGTTTCACACGGATTTTCACATACACGAAATTTTCAAAAATAAAAAAATAAACACATCATAGTATAGAGTATCTCCATATGAGTACACAGACTTCAAAATTGCCCAATCAGAGTCCAAATGCGCCCATACGAGCGTTCAAAGTGCGCATCGTGGGCAGCGCACGTGCGGGCAACCTAGACCGGTTTGACCGCCAATCTAACCAATTTGATTGGTCAACTTTCGGTTTGACTGGTTAGATCGGTCAATGCAGGGTCTGATCGGTCAACACCTAGTCTAATCAGTTGACCAATCTGCTCAATGGTGAATTGAGTCGGATTTAGGTTAGGTTAACTGGGTTGATCAATTGTCAACTAAGTCAAGTCAATGGTTCGAGTCGGGGGTCAGTAGGTTTGGTTGGGCCTGCGACTCTGGTAGCTGACATCAACCCTTACATGCCCTAGCCATCACAGTGTGTGGCTGTGCATGAGGGTGCATGAGAGCTCATGATAACACATCTTTAATGTGTGCCGACTCCTAGTGGTGCATGGCGTGTGCAATCTCCCCTGGTGGCATGCTGGCCATGGGTTTGCTTATCTCAACAGGCTTGTTTGGTTTTTTTTTTTTTTTTAATTAAAATTGATTTTTATTGAAAAAAATCACCGAAATAGGGTAAAAAAATATATGTTTGAGTTCTAGGCTATGACTACTATGATACCACGTGTAAAACACGAAAACGCAACCCAAGATCTCCATAACTAGAACTAAGAACACATATGTAATCATGTAAATAAACTTACATACCTGATTTGGACCATTGTTCTTGATGTAGAATAGCGACGATCCAAACTCAAGAACTTATTCTTTATTACCCTTTATATTACTGGTTCAATGAGATGGCCCCTCACCCTTTGCACTTAGTGAACGCTCATTTATGAGCATAATTGTGTGTGTTAGGGTTAGAGGAAAAACTTGAGCACTACTTATAGAGTTTTTAGCCAGACCATCTCATTATGGATCAAATTCAATTCTGCCTATACTAGCCAGCCCCATATTAAACTAGTTAAAAAACCTTATATCTCACCTTGGACCAACCCCGTAAAATGGTAAATTGCAACATCAATTAATGTAATCCACATTAGGAAAATTCTTACATGGAAAACTAAATTTACTCATCTTTTTCAATGGTGAGGAAGCATGCACTTCAAATGGTTTTTTTCTTTTTTCTTTTTTTTCCTAGGACAAAGACCTCACTAGGAGGAGGAGAAAGGTTAGGTCGTGTAATGGTGTCGACTAATAATGACATTCTTTTTATTTTGATAAATGGACTGATACTGATTTTAATCTCTGAAGAGTAGATTGTATTTATTTAGGTTGCCCGTGGCTTTATCATCATGAGTGGAATCAAAGTCTAGACCATGAGGCTTCAACTAGGACTAAAGGCATTACGGCAAGCTGACTCCAACGCTTGCACCAGTGTGTCGTCATACAACGAGGAACTTGTACACTACTCTCTTCTGTCTCTTTAGGGAAAATGACATGGTTGTTTTCCTATCTAAAGGACACAGCCTTGTACACATATTAAACAATAATCATCATCAAAATACAAATCATTCTATGTATCTAATAAAGCAATGAGCTATGTTAAATGATCAAAGTTCTAAAGTCCACTAAAAAGAATAAATACATCTTTGGCAACACCATTTCAACATATATACAACTATTTCAATTTATACCAAATAAGAGAGAAAATTTGTCAAAAAAGTCTTAAATCTATTACACTTTTGTTAATTCTATTATAAACCTTTCAATTTTGTCAAAGGAAGTCCGAGCCTTTTCACTTTTTACCAATTAAATCAATCCGAACAATTTTGGTCATAATTCGTTGATGTGGATGCCAGCCATCTTATATGGCACGGTCACACAGCCATCGTTGGCGTGGTCTTTTTTAAATAATATTTTAATTTTTAATTTTTTATGATTTTTCTTATTTTCCTTGTCTTTGCTTTTTTTTTTTTTTTTTTTTTTTTAATAAAGGTTTCTAGAGAGAGGGCCGGCGAGGATTAACCAACCCTCACTTATGGTTAGTGATGGTTGCTATCCCTCACTTGTGACCAGCAAGGGTCGACTAGCAACCCTTGCTAGCCCTCCCCCCAAAAAATATGCTGAAAAAAGAAAATGCAATGAAATGAAAAAAAAAACCATAAAACTCTACAAATTTATTATTATTTTTTAAATGTTCACGTCAACACCAACCATCTATATTTGCAATTTTCAGTCAATTTTGGTCGAATGGATTCAACTGGCAAAAGTGAAAAGGTTTAGAAATTAATTGACAAAATTGAAAGTTTTAGAACTTAATTGGGTTTAGGACTTTTTGAACAATTTTCTCCCAAACAAGAGTAATCATTGCTCCCAAGTAGAATTGGAAACCAAACCGAACAAGGCATGGGAATCGGTCAAAATCTAGGTTCTAGTGGAAACCCATATAGTTCTCAGTTTTACCCTATAATTGATATAGCTGAAATCAACATTGCGCATTTGTCAAAACCATTACACAAGCACAAGCACACACATATTGTGATTCCTTCCATCAAGAAGTGTTGACATTCGAATTTTTGTTGATGTTTCAAACATCCATTTATTTTGTAAAAATATAAAAATTTATAAAAAGCTACGAAAAAGAGCAAGAAAAGAAGAAAAAAAAATGAAAATGAAGTCGAAATGAGTAAAAAAAAAAAAAAAATCGAGTGGGCTGGCATGCCTGACCCGCTTAGCGTTATATTCGGGCCCCGTAAGAAATCCCTCTCCCTTGGCCCATCTCCTTGTTGTTTTATTTTGGCCCATTTCATTTAAGCTTTCACAACCCATCTATTGATTTCCTCCTTCTACCCCACTTCTTTTATTGTTTTCGAAGCCCACATCAAAACTAGAAACGAGATAAAAGCCCGGCCATCAAACTCTCCTTCTCCCTTGCACGCTCAAGCAACGTCGGCAAGAGAGAGGGAGGATAGAGCGACCGTGATGTGAAAAGGGTGAACACATGCCTGTGAGTGAGAGAGGCACAACAATAGTGACCGAAGCATGGCCAGCACCTTCGAGAATCAGCTGAGTTGGCAAGGACGTAACGACAAAGATTCCTTGTGGAGGCAATGATGGCATGCTCGTGCTCATTGGAAGAGGTGAAGGGGAGCATGCTTGTTGAGGAGAGAATCTGAACACCTTCGCAGGAGGAGGATAGATGGCATCGGTCATGAGAGAGAGAGAGAGAGGGTGATCATTCCTTAGTTCCCTCGAGGTGAAGGAGAAGATCGGATAAGAGAGTTGCCGAAGACGAAGAGAAAAGCATGCCGGAGGGACTGAGGTGCTCGACCAAGAAAAACCATGGTGAAGCTCAGTTGAGAATTTTTTTTTTTTTTTGAACAAAAACCAAATAGCAAAGTGAGAGGAGGAGATTGGGGAGAAGGTCTAGAGAATTCTCTCAAGTTCTGAAGATCTCTTTCCTGGTTTGGTCGCTTGTAGATGGCCATAAACTGAGTTTTCCATATCACCCCCCATCATCCACTCAAGGCCGGATAGAGAAGCTTGTTGATCAGAACCACTCGTCAGTAGAAAGGAGTATTTGCGGTCTTATCCAGCTTTGTCAGTGTGGTTACAATGATCCATACTCCGTAAATTCAAACCACTTAAATCTTTCATTCGTATGCATTGTTCTTCCTTGTTCTACTGGGTTTGAGAACTGAACTAAACTGATGAGATTTTGGACGATTGTGTAATACTGAAGTTGAGTTCTAGCTTGTAATGATGACTTGGCGTATAATATATCATTACAAAGCGGACAAATCCCTCTAAAACCTAGCATAGAATTCGTATTAAGGTTTCACTTCAGATGTTCGATGAAATGCCTAAGAGAGGGCTGAATGCTAACTTGCATTTATACTTAAGATCAATTCGTACTTGTTGCGATATTTGTTGAATCATGTCTAATCCTCACATTTTCTCTGTGTTTCTATGTGATTTGACAAAAAGTCCTCCTTTGAGTACAACGTCCATGCATATCTCCATGTTGAAAATTTGTTTGTCGAAGACCTTCCCCTCATCAGCGAAGTCTGTGGTTCAAGGCCACCCCAATTAGTTCATCTCTCTAATTTGTAGTGCACTGATGATTATATGCATCCTAGAAAGGCTAGGACGTAAGAAATTAATCTCATGTGGATATTTTCCATTGCTTGTTGTGGACATAGAGTAAGCGGGTGGAGTTGGTGGCCATCGGTCGAAATAGGTAACCGTTGGTTGGTGTTGGCTCGGTGGTGATGTGTATGCCGGCTGTAACGCGTATAGAGATTGATTCATTGCCGATAATATAAGAGTTTCTCTTATATGGGCTGTATTAATTGAGATTGTAATTTACCGTTTTACGGGATTGGTCTAATATGGAAAGACATAAGGTTTCTTAATAGTCGAATATAGGCCTAGCTTGTGTGGGCCCAGTTGGACTCGGCCCGTGATGAGAGGGCTTGATTGAAAACTGTATAAATATCGCTAAGGTCCCTCTTCTAACCCTCTTATCTCCACAAACACACTATCACCTCACATAAGGTAAGCCGTGAGGGGCGGTCTTATTGAGCTAGATTCTAAGGGCGATAGAGGAGAAGAACTTGAGCATCAAATCGTCATCATTCTACATAAAAAAATGATGAATTCCAAATTAGGTTTACAAATTTCTTTCTTTTCTTCTAATATGTTTGAGTTTTTAGCTATGTCGATCTTGGGATACTGCTTCGATGGCCAACACTTGGAATCACAGCTTGCATAAATATAAAGCTTGGTTGTCCAAATGTGAGCTTATAGCTAACAATTCTTTAGCATTTGTTTATGAATCCAATTTCTATCAAAAGCTTCATCCAGTCCTTGGTGGTTAGATAGCAGCGCAACGAATTATGTTGTTTACCATAGGGGGATTCATAAATCAAAGGAAACCAAATTATGATGAATCATAACTCATCATGAGAAACAATATGAAAGTCAACGTCCAAATTGTGGGAGATGTTGTTTTGAGTTTGGATTCTTGATTCTGGTTTTCATTTAATATTGAGAAACACTTTTATGTCCTTTAAATGGAACTTAGTTTCCATATTATGTCTAGAAGCGTGTGGCTACACTTTGGAAGTAAATAATAGCGTTATTTTTATGTTTTCCAATTAAAATAAAGTTGAATGCTGTAATTGTATTTATTTCCCAATGATATGTATGTCACTTATATAGTTAAAAATGATTGTTTCAAAATGTCCCAACCTAAGGAACAATCTTATGCATTGTGGCATAGACATCTTGGTCACATGTCTATAGAGAAAGTAGAAAGGCTGATAAAGTTAATATTGTGTCTACTCTTAAAAGTTACCTAAAGATTTGTGTGGACTGTTGCAAGGGTAAAGGCCATTCACACTAATATTAGTGGATCCTATATAGTGACGTTGTGTAGAAATTTTTATTTCAACACAATCATTGATGACTATTCATTTTGTATTTAATTAAAGAAAAGTTTGAGTTTCTTGACTACTTTAACATCTTTCGGATTGAAGTCAAGAAATAGTTAGGATAAGTCTTAAAGGTTGTTAGCTATGACCATAGTAGCGAGTATTTTGGCAAGTATGGTAATACTAGATAGCTTAAAAGTCTATTTGTCAAATATTTGGAAGATTTTGGAATGGTAACTTAGTTTCCCATGCTTGAAAATTTTGAACAAATTGGTGTGACTGAAAGACATAATTACACCATAATGGACATGATGGTGATTATGATTAGTATAACTAATTTATTTGGTTTTCTGTAGGGGTGAAGCATTGAAAACAACCCTATATGCATCAAACCGTGTTTCTACCAAAGCTCTTCCATTGACTCCTTTTGAGTTGTAGACTGAATATAAACCTAATTCAAATCATCCTAAGGTTTGGAGTGTCCTGCAGAAGTGAGGTTATATAATCTAACATTAAGTTGGATTGCAGAACCACTCGGTATTATTTCGTGTCTTACCTAAGTCATTCAAAGGGATATTGATTTTATGATCCTAATGGAGGTACACGAACTATGGAATCAAAGACAACAAAGTTTTTGGAGTTCGACATAGTTGTAGAAGATGGCTGCTCTTAAATTATTAAAGATAATAGCACAATGAAGACCACTATGTCTTTGTCTTTGCCTTTGCTTATATAGATAATTATGGGATCTTTTACACCATAGACTAAACTTATTAAGGTTGAGGATACTGTTATTGATATAATTCTTGATGAAGTTTGTCAAACCTCTCAATTGCAGGATAAAGTAATTGTAGCTCTACTCAGGAGATCGATTAGGGAGAGGCGATTATTTGTATCACAAGACTATATAGTCTATTTGTGAGAGCATGACTATGATGTCTACTGCGTGGTTGATCTAGTGACTTATATAAATGTTGTTTCTTGTCCTCAATCAGATTTGTGGTTAGATGTGATGAAAGATGAGATGTAATCTATAAAACATAATAGTGTTTAGAAGCTTGTTGAATTGCCTAAAGGTCACAAGCCCATCTACTGCAAATGGATGTACAAGACTAAAAGAGAATCCAAAGGAAATATTGAGAAATTCAAACCCAGACTAGTAGCCAAGGGGTTTCACTAAGAGAAAAGGAGTAGACTATAAAGTGGTTTTTACCCTAGTCTTTTCTAAATATTTTTTCAGAGTGAACATGCCATTAGTGGCTCATTTTTTATATGAAGTTAAGCTAGATAGATGTTAAATTTGCATTTCTCAGTGGATACCTTGATAAAGAAGTCTATATGATATAACTTAAAGATTTTGCAGTAGATAATTCAGGTAAGCTTGTGTGTAAATTAAAAATTCTTATTATGGCCTCAAGGAAGTTTGTAGACAATGGTGCTTGAAGTTTCATAGTGTTTTCACTTCTTTCGGTTTTGTTGAGAACAAAGTAGATCGATGTATATACAACAAGGTTAGTTGGAGGAAATTTATTTAAGTATATTAGTGTATATACAACAAGTTTAGTTGGAGGAAATTTATTTAAGTATATCAATGTACATTATAAGGTCAGTTGGAGGAAATTTATTTTTCTCATACTCTATGTAAACGACATCTTGCTTGTGAGCAGTGATATTAGATTACTACATGAGACAAAACAAATGCTGTCAAAGGATTTTGGCTTGAAAGACTTTAGTGAGGCATCTTTTGTCCTTGGCATTGAGAAAAATAGGGATCCTTCTCATCATGTGTTAGGTTTATCCTAGAGGACATATGTTGATCGTATTTTAAAAGATTTAAGATGTAGCATTGCAAGTCGGGAGATGATCCCGTCGTTAAAACTGATAGATTGAATTTCTCACATTGTCCTCATTCAAATTTTGAGAAAATCCAAGAAAAGGACGTAGTGCACTTGGAAGTATCATGAATGTTGATGTTTGTACTAGGTTAGATATTGCTTTTACAATATGACTTCTAGGTTGATATCAGTCAAATCCAGGACACAATCACTAGATTTCTGCCAAAAAGATTTTGAGATACTTAAAATGACAAGAGACACTATGCTGATTTACAAACATGTTTAGGGCCTGGAGCTAGTAGGGTATTCGAATGCAGGCTTTGGTAGCTATTAAGATGACAAGAAATTGACAATAGAATGTATCTTTATATTAGCAGAAGGTGTAGTATTATGGCAAAGCGAAAAGCAGAAATCTATGTCATCCTTTACTGTATAAATTGAATTAATACCATACTTTTAAGCTATTAATCGGGATATTTGGCTCTAGAACCTCATTAGTTAATTGACCATATTTGATTTTATGGATAGACCTATATGGTTGTTTGAGATAATAACTCTTTAATGTTGTTTATCAACAACAATGGAGGTCTCGTCTAAACACATGGCGGTCAAGTTTTTTATTATAAAGAAACAATACAGAATAGTGATGTTACAACAAAGCATATTTCCATAGATGATGTGGTTGCAAACCCACTAACTAAAGACCGTCGCCCTCATGTACTTGAATGAACTGTCATAAACATGAGCTGAGGAGCATCTTGACTACTGCTATTTAGCGGGAGCTATTTTGGTATTGCTCTAGTAAATATTATATCGATGTTACACATTCAATAAATTGTTCATGAATGTGTTGTCACCATATTAAGTTTAATATTTGTAATGAAAATCTCAAGGCATTATGTAAACATTGAGTGAAGGCTGGGGCATCCAATTATTAGCATTGAGCATATGTCTTGATTACACATAAAGAAAGGTTAACCATAAAGATAAGACACGTATGGGTTCATTAGAACCATAAATTTCATGCCCAACTCTCAAATGCACGGCATTTCTCTATCACTTGTGGTCATTTGATTGTGACATCCCAAGAGGAGTCATCGACCCGTTCATGTTATCGTTTAATTATACACAAGCGGAAGCAAAATTTAAAATGACCCAACCATTCATAAAGAAATGGGGATAGCATATGTGACATCCTCATTTTGACCCTGAATTTCAAAATAGGATTATGTCGGTGAACAATTTTCGGACAGAATTACCTTGAGGATTGAGAAACCACGAAAGCGTCGGAAAGGCTACTTTGGGCCGGAAATTCAATTTCTTGTCAAAGGGACATGGAAATACAGAAAGTTGGGAACGGGTCACGAGCGAGGACTCGAGTAGGCCCAAGCCCACATTGGGCGGCCCAATGAGCTCAAGCTTGCGGAGCTAGGCCCAATTGGGTCCACACCATAATAAGCGGCCCATGGGCCACACGCCCAAGTGGAGTGGGCGGCCCATGAGGGCTATGGGCTCTTCTTGCCCATTTAGGTCCATCATTGCTAAATCTTTGCATTAATTGCTTGCAAGTACATAAAAGTACATAAATAGTGCAGGATAATGCAGTATCTTAGCGAAATGACCGAAATACCCTTCCTTTTTAATAAGAACAAAAGGGTAAAGTGGGAAATTGGACATGAAGGGGGCAGCACATGCATGTTTGGGCAGCGAAGGAGGAGCTTGAAACCATCCTAGCCTAACCTAGCTAGTTTAAACCTAAACCTATGCACTCAAGTGTATATCTTCTCATTAATGCTTAGATCTTTCTTTTTCAAGAAGTCTCTAATTGATTGATTGAGATGAGTTCAAGATGTGATGGACATTTATGAGATTCGATCACACTCTCTCTCCTCTCCTTTCCCTCTCCCTCACCATCCACCACACCCACTCTCTCTCTCACTTTCACTTTTATTTTCTCACTTTTGACTCTCAAACTCACTTTTCCTTTCTCTCCTTGAGTGACCGAAACACCTCATATCCATTCTCATCTTCATCCCAAGGTTGTTCTTTCATTTTCCTCTTGTTTTCCCCTCGCCGATAACCGTTCTTCGAACCCAACGTCGAACCGCCCCTCCGCACACTATTTCCATCGCTGTAGCCAAGTTTTGAAGTTGAGGAGGCTACTGCCTAGCCCTCACAACAGTACTCTCTCTATCGTTTCTTCCTTGGTTTGGTTTCTCATGAAGCTCGGAGGCCACCGCCGTTGACCAACCACCATCCCACCACCATCCCACCACCGTTCAACCACTATCTAGTCTCTCACGTGCAATGTGGAGGTGTGACCAACATCTGTCTAGCCTTACCGCACTTCCCCTGACGCTTTTATAAAGCTCGGATTGTGTGTGAGTGGTTTTCTAGCCCTTGATTAGGGTTGTCGTTGCACTTAGGGAGTTGTTTAGGGCTTGATTGACGTTAAGTGGTGATTTATTAGTGTGATAAGTAAATGTTGTGTGATAAGTGACACTCAGGTTTAGATAGGCTACCGGAATTTTACTAATAAGTTATTGAGCTTTAGATGATAATCTATCATGTTTAGGGTGAAAAGTTATTGGGTTATGTTATGACCGACCCTCTAGGCCGACTGATCGCCCATGGGAGCGGTTTGAGCAAGTATGGGGTGCGGTGGGCGAACCTCAGTGTTCGTGATTCGATTTTTTCGAGGTGTGCCTAATGACCCCTTCCTCAACCCCGGAATCAACTTGAATGATAGAATTCTCAAGCCCACCTTCTTGAGGAAGGAAGACCACCTTCTTGAGGAAGGAAAGGATAAAGCAAAAGAGAATTCTAGAATCTCTTCATTAAATGAAGGAGGATGAAGTGTCCAAGCTAACTTATGACCTAGTTGGAAACTTGGGAGATAAGGATGCTCAACAATTAATGCTTCTTGACCAAGTGGGATGCCTCCTTTTCCCAACTAAGATTGCGACCTTCGATTTTCGAAATTTTTGGACCTCCGCTATTTTCCAATTTTACACAGATTTTTGTGGTGCAAATTCAAAGAAACTTCTTGCATAAAAGTTATTTTAAAAATCTTGATCTAAAACATACTTAAATTTTATATTTTTATAAAGTAAAATGATAAGGACGAAGGCCCAATCATTCACTGTCTAGAACCTATCCCGTGTAGTGAAAACGTTGATCAGGTTACCTTCTCGAATTTTTATAAAAATTTTCCTTTCAAATTTAATAATGATTCCATCATGAAAGTTTTAAAGGACATCCATTTCTACAACATATAGAAATTTCAAAGAGTTTTGCAAAGATTTAGATTTCGAAATGAGTCTCTCTCTCCAACCATTGAATCTGCTTGACGGGGAGATTATTGGGTTGTGTTCAATGATTTTCTTCTCTATCCACAGCACGAATTTGACTTGACTTTCTTCATAAAAAATGTGATGTGAGGTCTTTTATACAACATATTAAAATTTCATAATTGTTCGATTCCGTTTAATAAGGTAAAGACACTATTTTCGGATATTGGTCAAAACTGTTTTTTCTCACCCAAGAGGTGTGAGTCACGCCCATGCTTGGACTCAAGTCCTTAAATGCCATGTTGAGGTGTCCGAAGCTACCAAGCTAAAGCCTTATCCTACCTTGGGACTTGGTGACCAAGTTACCTTGCATTTAATGCTTCTTGACTTAGTGAGGAAGTCTTGACTTTTAAGGCTTGGAGAACAAGTTAGGATTGTCTATAAATAGGGGAGGGGCATTCCTCCCTCATTCCCACAACACACCACCCCCTTTTTCCTTCTTCACTCTCTCGATCTCACCCTCACCGCCGCCCTCTCCCTCTTTCTCGTGGCCACGCCCCTCTTGCCCATTTGCTCGCCTCCACGTTGCTTGGTCACCTAGGCTGTTCCTCGAAGTGTAGTAAGTAAAACTTACTAATAATTGGCTAGGATGTTGTGTTACGCTATTCTGAGCATGTGACGAGCCCTTAACTCAAGTTGATTGACTTATTGTTGCTTGAAGTTCGGTTGTATTTACTTGGATCAGTTTAGATCTTGTTCCTTGATTGAGTTCGATCCTTGTTTAATGAGCTTTGGCTCATGCTTTGGCTTGAGTTGCTTGGAAGAAGCTCGGTTTGTGTGTTTATTTCATATGTTTTGGTTTTTGCTTTGATACAAACCTACTTTAAAAGCGTTTTGTGAAAGCTTGCTATTTCCTCACAAAACTATTTCAAACCATTTTCATAAGTGCATGTTTTAGTTCATGCCCCGAGCTCCGAAAAAAGGGGTTTCGTCAGTCTTAGACGTACGTGGAATCATAATGGATCGGTCCTTTCTTAGTCTTGGTGCGATATCAAGGCATATCGTTCCTGAGCCAACTTTGGTACTAGGTCGGTGAACATATCACGACGAGCTAGTCCTTTCATGGTCTCGGTACGGTATTGAGGCATATCGTTCCCAAGTCAAGTTTGGTACTAGGTCGGTGAACATGTCACGACGGGCCGGTCCTATCATGGTCTTGGTGTGATATCAAGGTATATCGTTCCCGAGCCAAGTTGGGTACCAAATTGGTGCTCAAACGTGTCGGATCATCCTACGATCCTTAATTTGCGCTCGACATGTTTAACGTCTCGGTTTTGATAAGTCATTTCATACACTTATGCATGGCACGCCTTTGAGCCCTTGAATTAAAAGCGAAGATAAGAACCGGATTGTGATGCTTGATGTATGGACACACGATGTACTAATTTATGCCATCGACCGATGAATTTGGTGACAATACCCCCTCGCCAATGGGATGCCCTCATAACAACGGGATGCCTTTCTAATAAGAATGAGATGCCCCCTCACAACAAGATGCACCCACGCCAATGGGATGCCTCGTCAGAAGAACGGGATGTTGTGGTAATTCTAGCCTCACCATTCGATTAGAGGATGTTGCCTGATTAAGTTCAAATGTCTAATGGATTCCGAAAGAGTCGATAATTTTTTACTGTTAATAAATGAATCTTGTGTGCATAAGTTCCTCACATTATGAAATGGATTTTGGTTATGCTTGCAAATGAGTGAGGCGTAAGTTCCTCATATTGTAGGTGAATATCGAGTTATGCTTGCATATTATTGATTGAGGATTTCTCATGTTTCACCTGAGACAAAGCTTTTATTTTAATATTGATCTGCCATTGACTAATGTCTTGGATGAGTTATATGCTTGTTGATAGGCGAGACATTCTCCTACCCGGAAATTAGTGGGTTTTACTTACTGAGTCCATGACTCATGTGACATCCTGATTTTCCAATTCTGGTTTCAATTTAATAAGTCGGGCATTTCATCTTCGCGTCTATAGCTTTCTTCTCGAGTTGGCCACTCACGAGATAACTAGTCTATCGAGTGAAGCCGTTAAGGAATCTAAACGCAATAGACTTGAGAATTCGACCAGGAACCGACTGCTCAACCGTGCTAATCTACAAGGGTCATTACGGCACAGATCGATTAGAGACCGGAGATAGGTCGATTCAACAGAACCATGTAATTCAGTGTGGGTGATTCCACCTAATTGCACAATTCTTGTTGATCGGCACTAGACCGATTTCTCTGTCGTTTTGGTACCCTGTGTTCGTATTTGAAACCTTGAGATTTCTACGACAACCGAGAGTTGCTAATGTGTCGAAGATGCACTTTGTGGCTTGAAAATAATCAACCACAGGTCACTTGCACATAAAATTCCTAAAAGCCACTCGGTAGATTAGGACGCACTAAAGTCGCGCCAGATTGAAATTAACCGTGAAATTGAACCCGATTACAGAAATTGGAAGTTCTGTCAAGTCACAATTCATTTTAGGAATGTCGACTCATCTCCAGAAGATTTTTCTACAAACCGAGATTTTTGGCGGAAAAGCAAGGTAAGGCCGTCTTTGTTCGGGATTGTCAGAGGGCCGTTTTTGATCGAATCTTGGGGATGCAAGTTGGATCATTTGATGGGGAAAAATCATAAGAAGGTCGAGGACACATGGACCGATTTAATTGAGCTTCAATTGGATGGAATTGAGAGAGAATTGAATGGATTGAATGGGGAATGTCCAAAATTCGTAGCTCCCATGGCACACCACATTTTGCACCTATTGCCAAGCTTGTAGAGGAAGATTGGAGGAGAGAGAGTGACGAGGTCATGTGGTGTCATGGTGGGGGCAAAGCCAATGAGAGATTGGCAAGTGTTGAGCTCTAGAGAGCCCAAGAAAACCCCCCTTCTTCAGCAACCTTCTTCTCCCTTGTTTGTAGGCTTTCTCCATTGTTGTTGAAGGAGAGAAGCTCAGCAAAAACAAGAGGAAGACCAGCAGAAGCCGCGCCTCCGTCGTCGTCCAAACCGTCGACCGTTTTCCCCTTTGTTTTCCCCTCGTTTCAATTTCTGCTCCAGCCGACCTTTCGCCAAAGATTCGAGTTAAAAGTTATCTTTCCGTGAGAATCAGCCAACGCTCCACCCACCACCGTGACGAGCACTCCAAACCCGTACCGGAGCACTTCGCCGTTCGCCAGAACGATTCTCCGGTAGTCCCGAAATCCGGTGAGAGGCTGTCGCTCGCCGGACCGCCTGGACTCACCTGGTTCCGCCTGTTTCGTGTTTTCTTGCTGTTTCGCCCCTTTCCGACCCTTTCTTTGCCCATCCCAACCTCCAATAAGATTTCCTTGACCCCCGGGAGCCGCCAGTTGTTAACCACCCGCTCACTAGAGCTCCGATCGGCCCGTTTCCTCGCTGTTTCAGCCACCGATTCAGCCTCTGCGGTCAAGAACGAAGCGAAAACAAGCAAGGTTTTGGAGACTTCGAGGCCCGTTTTAGGTGTCTTCCCGGCCTCCGTTGGTATCGCCGCTTTGGGGTTTATCGATCCCCTTGGCGTCGTGGTCGCCGTGAACTCACCGGCGCACAAAACCGGTGAGTTTATCCTCTAATCCCTACTTAGTAAGTTAATGACGCTTAAGGGGTGTTTAGATTAGTCTAATTAGGTTTAGGTGGTTAGATTAATTTATTTTAATGTAAATTAGATTAGTTGTATGATTAGTTTAATAGGTGTTTAATTAGGGCTAATTGTATGATTAAATTAGTGTAACCTTGTTTAAGCCCTAATTAATTATTTTTAATTAATTAATTATTTCAATTTATAGATATAATTTTATTAAATTATATTATTATAATATAATATTTAATTATTTAATTTTCGGAATTAAATTTAATTATTTAATAATTTGAAAATTTTGCCTATGGCCTTCTGGTCGTTAGAATTTCGTGCTGATCGCGAGCGGTGCGATCGGTTTGTGCTAATTGTATGTTTAAATTGAGAAATTTAGTGATTGATGATTGTGGTTAATAATTCCAAAAGTGTGGAATTGAGTGATATTGATGAAGTTGTGGTATTTAACTTGAAAATACCCGGTGTTGGCTTTTAGCACCGTAATTGGTTTGTAGGACCAGTTTGAATCGATTAATTGATTGAATTGAGGAATTGATTGGGTTATTGTTGAATTGACAGCTTTGGTGAGCAATTGTTCATATATTTATCAGCTTGTGAGAGCAGTATACTGTATCAGCCTATGTGCTTCGATACGTCAGCTTGTGAGAGCAGTATACCTTATCAGCTTGTGTGAGCTAAGATCGTTTTATCAGCTTGTGCAAACACGATCTATATATACAGCTTGTGCGAGCTATTATATATGCTACAACTTCTGGTGAGCTATTATCTATATATTGCAGCTTTTGGTGAGCTATTATATCAGTTACAGCTTTGGTGAGCTACTATATTAGTTACAGCTTTGGTGAGCTATCTATCTATACAGCTTGAGCGAGCTACCATCTATATGTTACAGCTTTGGAGAGCATATGTCATATTAACGACTGGTTTGATAGACGGTATGGGATGATAGATAGTATTGGTTGATGGATAGTATGGATTGAATGGAAGATAGATAGTTTGATTAAATTAAATCGCTGGATCAATTGTTTGATTGAGAATTGAATTGTACTGACGTGCAGGAATGGACTGAGGCGAGGTAAGTCCTAAATCCTATTTGTGTGGCTAGAGCGCCCTGAGGCTTATTTTCTTCCTAATCGAGTTTTAAGGGGTAGGACTCGCTGAGACATTGTCTCATCTCAGTTTGGGGAAAATATTTCAGGTCCTTAAATGGCAGTCGTGGAGGACTCGAAGCCATGGACATTTGTGGAGGTAGAGATCGAAGAATCGGCGAACGTGTCTGACTAGTGGTCATAGGACAGTTCCCTTTTTGTTGAGCCTATCTATTTTGCGAGACAATCCAGTGTTGTATATAAACCTATGTGTTTATAAGAAGGCTTGTTTGGTTGTAATTGATTGCCTGCTTTTCTATCCCAAGTTAAATGTTGTCAGGGGATTTCTTTCGCTTCTGCATGTGCAATAAAAATGAATGGGTCGGCGACGTGTCCTGGGAAGTCACATAATTTTATCGACCAGAGTGGGATGTTTTTGTGCTCGAGGTTCGGGGCGTGACAACTCACCCCGTTGTTATTTTTCAGAATTGTAGGTATGGAGGAGTTGCGGTCTCGATAGGGGAGCTAAGATTTACCTCGGCCTTTTTAAGCATGGAGCATGTGATGGTTGAAAATATAAATGTAACTGATGTAATTGTATATTTTTTATGGTTGTTTTCCTGGTTACTTATTATTGTCCGGGTGTTCTATATAGGCTTCTGCATGTGCTTAATGAAAATATAGAAAGAAACGGGACTGCGACGCACCTGGGACGTCACGAAAATAAACCCCGTCGCTCGTGACCCTGGAGATGGAGCTGGGGTTGTGACACACAGAACATACGATGATGAACATTTCTCATTAAGGATCGAAGCCTAATCGAGATCACACAAATCGTATTAAAAATGACAAAACAGATATGCAACATGCAAGGTCTTAAATGCAGTAGGACCCTAAAGAGTTTATACATAAAAATTATGTACCGAGTGATGAGTAAATTTGGCAAATTATGCACCGCCAAGACACACATGACATATATTTCATGTCCAATGAAGATCATGTAGCCAATTACACTCATTTTTAAGCTCAATTTTACAAAAGTGCAATTCGGATTAGTGTAGGGTAGATCGTTCTATGCTCAGACCTAGGTGGTTTTGACCTAGCTAAATATGTCCAAAAATTCAAAAAAAAAAAATTACATGACATTCCTAAGACAATGAGGAATAGTTTTTATTCAGACAAGGTCATCCAAAAATCATCACAGAAAGCAGCATAATAATAGTAAAATCAGAAGTCATAATTAAAACATAACCTAAAATGAACCTAGAATACTGTAGAATCGAGCAACTTCGGAGGTATTTTTTAAGGGTTAAACATAATCCGATAGGCCGTGCGACCTTTCGATTCAAAGCTTGTGACGCATAATTTTCAAAGTTTAGAAGGACTCGAGCCAAAATAAGGTCGTCTAAGACCTCGTTTTGGCTAAAATAGCAAGTCAATTCTAGGCACACGCAATTGTAGATCAAAAGCGAATCAATCAAGTTCAAGCACAAGTTCATCATTGAAGTCCATGAACTCATAGCAATCCATATTCTAAACTATTGATCAAATATCCAAGCATCATACTAAACCCTAAGTGCGAACCTTAGCCTCGACCGGCTAATCTGATCTCGCTCCACAGAATTCAAGATCAAAGATATTTACCTTTGTTTCAATCTCGTTGATTTTGACATGGTCAGACGAAGACTTCTTGCCAAAACACAATAGAGTTTCAAAAATCACAATCGGGTCACCTAAGGATGTTGGTTCAACCTGTTGGATCTTCGGCTTGACACCAAAATGGAACCAGTCTGGTCGAACTAGACTTCAAGACTGCCAGAGGGATTTGGATCGCCGATGAAGATCCAGTGGTTGATTAGCCAAGCTCCAACCACAACTTGATTGGAGAAAGCACCAAGAACAAATTGGATAACGTCTAGCAGCAATTGAACAGCTGCTTACCACTGATTCACTACCTGGAATCACTATTGGTCCGACTAGATCAGTCTTCAAGTGTCGAAGCGAGTTGAGGCCACTAGTGAAGATCTAGTGGCCAAACTACAAAGCCCTAGCCACCAGAGGGTCGAGAACTCTCTTATGATTAGATCGGCATCGGTTGAGGTGCCAAGAACCACTGAATGGTGGCTAGTTCAGTCAGCTCACTCGGCTGAGATCTAGATTGGCAAGGATGCCACTCTTTAGCCAATCAAGGAAAACGAGACAAACGGGAGCTCTGGACAACCATCGAAACTCATATGGATGATCGCGGGGACAAAATGAGGCCTAAGGAGCTCATCGGGTTGTGGCTTCACTGATGGTGCTCCGATGAGTGGTGGTGAAGCACAGCGGTGGGAGAAGTTGCGAGCACGTGAGAGAGGGGAAGAGAGAGAAGAGTTTTGGTAGGAAAATTGAGAGAGAGGAGAGAGAGATCTGAAGAGAGAAAGTGTGTCACGCCCCCATCCTTGAGCGCGCGCACATCCCTCTCTTCGGTCAATATAAATGCGACATTCCCAGGATGCGTCGCCAACCCATTCATTATTAATGTACATGCGGAAGCGAAACAATAAATCCCTGACAACAAATAGCATGAGATAGGAAAGCAGGGCAATATTTCACAAAAGCCAACTTTTATAAACAACGGGGTTTAGTTACAAAACGAGTCTGGTCAAAAGTTTACAAAAGGTCGGCTCTCAAAAAGAAGCTGTCCTACGACATACTAGTCAAACAGCTTGTGGCATCCTAGAATTTCATGACAACCTCTAGATGTGCTATGAACCATGAATAGGTGATGGAAGCACCATCAATTTATATTGTAGCCTTTAGACCCATGATTTGCAATAAGAATTTGGCCGAGCATTTCGATGGACCATTATTTGATAGGAAAATTTTATTCTTGGTCGTGCGCTTTATAAGTTGGAACTTATTGATTTATGTTACGTAATATTATGGCCATTTGAATTGGTAATTAGGTGTTTACTTAGGTGATGATTAAATGGGGAAAAATTAGAGAAGAATGGGTTGATTTTCTTAAGCCCAAGACCAGCCCCATCGTTCAGCCACCAAGGGCTGGTCCACGAAGCCCAAAGGAGCTACCGTCGACCGAAGGGGGAGAGGGAGAGGCCCGGCCCATTTGAGCCCATCAAATTGCATGGAAAATGCCAAGTGGTTAGGGAGTTAAGCCAACTGTTTGATGCCATGCAAATCAAATGATAGCTAATGATGAGGGGAAAGAAAAATTAGAGAGGAAAGAGGGGGCAGATTAAGCGAGGAGAAGGAGAGAAAGGGAGGAGTGTCGCATGAAGAGAAAGGAGAGGAAGAGAGAAAGGGAGACCGAGCGAGCGTGCGAGAGAGAAGGAGGAGGAGACCAGCCACCGTGCGTTCACCTAGCCGCCGTCGTCCGAGCCCGCCTCACCCCACCGTTTGCTTGCTGCATTTTGCATGGACTAGAAGCAAGTAGAGTACATAAATCTACCCTTTTGCTTGCTGTGATTTGTGTTGTGAGGGATGATAAACTTTGGTTGTGGTAGAAGTGATGAAATTTCGAAGTTTGGGGAGAAGTATGATACCCTAGCATTCTGTTTTCTAGAAAGGCAGTCCGACCTTTGATGAATTGGTGAGCTGCATGTAACTTTTTAGTTGGATTCTCACTTCAACCTCTTGATCAAAGTTGTAGAGGAAATCTTTAGGAGTAACATACTAAAATTTGAGATGAAACGGACAAGTATTGCTTGGTGAAATGATTTTCCTTTGGAGAAACTAGATCTGGAATTTGTTGTGCTGACCTTCAGCGATTTCGTGAACTATAAAGTGACTTTTTAGTTGGAATCTCACTTCTACTTCTGAATTAAAGTTGTATAGGACTTCTTGAAGTATAACATATCAACAATTGAGAGGAAATGAACAAGTATAGGTCGGTGAAACCATTCTTCTTTGAAGAAACTGGATCTGGGAAAACGTTACCTTGAGCTAGTATGATTCTGTGAATTTTTATAAAATCATCCAGTTGAAATTTGATCTTGTGTCCCCACTGAAAGTTGTAGATGACATTCTGAGGAATAACATACTGAAAATTGAGAAGAAACGGACATGTGTAGGTCGGTGAAACGAATTTTCTTTGAAAAGAGTTAATCTGGAAAAACAGTACCGAGAATAGGGAGAATTAAATCGTCTATGGCTATTAATCTAGAACGAATTGGATTTTGATTTCCACATGAGATATTTACCTCTAGGTGACAAAATTTCAGAATTTTTGGAGTTCATTTGGGTATTTAATCGAAATTATTTCTGAAACTGTGCAAACTGTAATGCTGAAATTTTGAAAGTTGTGATGCATGGACCGTACTGAATTGTGTGAAGTTCTTTTAGTATGGTGTTCTTCATGAGATATTTGCCTCTAGGTCTCGTCTATAACGTGTCAAATTTTCAGAATTTATTCATACCGTTTACTAATTTTCCTAGAGTCTTAACTAAAGGAGTGCATTCTGTTTTATCCGAAAATTGATGCATTTTCAAAAATAAATGAATTTCTCTATGTGATGTATTGTCTTGAGTGGTTGCTTTTGCTGCACATGTGGTGAAATTTGGCATGTCATAGAACATCAAAAGTTGGTTTAAACCTTTGATATTATTGCATCAAATGCCATGTTGAAAGTGAAGCACACATGTGAATATAAATTGTGAAACTGATGATACCGTCGGACCCTTGAGTCGACGATGTCCTCGGGAGTGTCGAGATGCCCGGAGGTGTGTGCCAGATGCTCGGAGGTGTGTGCCGGATGCCCAGAGGTGTATGCCGGATGCCCGGAGGTGTGTGCCGGAGGCTCCTCGCGATGCCAGGTTGAGTGCGAGCGATAAATAGAGGGATGCAAACACTGATCCCTGGGAAGAAAGATGAAATGAGATCCTCTTGAAAATTAAAAAAATTGAATCATGTGCATGGGTATATGCATATGGCATGGTGATATATGAATGACTGCACGGTAATGTACGCATGACTGCATGGTAATGTATGCTCGATAGCATGGATGATATGCATTTTACTTGTGACATCCTGATTGTTCTGCTTGCCGCACTGTGTAGTTTGATAGATCTTTACTACTGAGTGGTTGTACTCACCCTTTTGGGGATTAACATTTCAGATTAAAAGATGCCTTTACCACCGGTTGCGCATGGTACCTTCTACGACTTACCGTCTGATGTCGAGGTTGAGTGCATGGAGCACATCTGTGTCAGTGTTCCTGGTTTGGTGTTCGTTCGAGTCCGCGTGCTGGTTATGTATGATGTGGGCCTGGCCGGGGGCTATGTTGTCCAAGAGTTTCTGTCTGTCCACGTTTGACGCGATGGGGTGATGCTAGGGATGCTGCTGCCGCCGCCACCCGATGCACCGGGTTGGGTGTGAGGACACGTATGACTAGTGGGAGCTGACACTTTTTGGGATAGCCAACACTTGTTGATGGATGGGTATACATGTCTGATGTAGGGTCGAGTTCTCTTTTGAGTCATAGCTAAGTATAGTTAAAAATCTTGGCCTTTTGCTATACCGACTCGAGATATCCATCGTAAAAATGTAAATAAATGTGACTCGGCTTTATCTTTTCATTTGGTGCGTAGTTGGTGTGCATTGCATTATTGTTATTGGAGTAAGGGATGGTGAGACTCGTTTATGCTTCCGTTGATGAGCTGCACTTGAATCTTTTAAAAAAAATAATTAATTGAACAACCCCTATGAACTATGGTTCCATTTTAATTAAAAAGGCATTAGACTGGTATGTAGTAGGATAAGTGATAGGTACTTGTGGCGACCCTAACAGATTGGAGGCCGTGCCAAGGGGGTGCCACACACATACACCGATCCTTCAGACTCCACCTCCACAAACTACGGGGCTTCGATCCTCCACAACCACCATCTACGGACCTGAAAAGATAAGCCCACGACAGGGTGAGACAATGTCTCAGCAAGTTCACCTCCTAAACCCCTATTAGGAAGGAAATACACCCAAGGGTGGCCTACCCACACACAATAGAGGACTTACCTTGCCTTAGTTCCTTCCTGCATGTTAGCACAATTCATATCTCATATATGAGCAGTAATAACACTCCATAATTGGAATGCATCATACTAAATCTCAATCAATCACTCGTTCTAATTATAAAACATGGCCACACACGGGTACGACTTACTCCATGTTAGGCCGTCTTCTGGTGTGACCAGGTTAAGCACGGCTCGATGGGCACGGCCTACTCAATGTTAGGCGGTAATCACGGCCCAATGGGCACAGCCTACTTCGGCGGTTAATCACGGCCCAATGGGCACAACCTATTCCAAGTTAGGCGGTAAATCTTGGCCTAATGGGCATAGCCTATTCCAAGCCAGGCTATTTTCTAGCGTAGACAGGTGTCATAACCAAATGCTCACGATTCATAATCACCATACAATTTCACAACTCATCAATCCATTGTACAATCCAGCCATTAATTGCATAATCTAACCAATTCACAATTACCACACAATTTCACAACTCATCACTCAATTAACCAATCCAAAAATCAATTGCATAAACTAGCCACACCATTGCGATCAGCTCGAAATTCTATCGAGCGGCTCTTCCGGTATAATTTCCGGAAAATATTAATTAATTAATAATTAAATAAATTCAGAAAATTAATTTAATTTAAATATAATTAAATTAATTAAATAATATTAAATTTAAATAAATAATTAATTAAAAGTCTAATAATCATTAACATTAATCTAATTGCATAATTATACTAACTAATCCATCCACTAATTTAATCATGCACATAATCTAATCAACATTTAATTAGACTAATCTAACCACCTAAACATACTTAACATAATCTAAACACCCCTTAAGCATCATTAACTCCCTAAGGGGAGATTAGTGAGTAAACTCACCAGTTTAGCGTTCCGGTGAGTCCACGGCGACGGTGACGCCGAGGCGAGCGAGACTCGAGCCTAGGGTGACACCAAGGGAGGCCGGGAAGTTACCTAAAATGGGCCACGAAGCTTCAAGACCTTGCTGGCTTTTGCTTCTATTCTTAGCTGAACCGAAGGAGAGAACCAGTGGCTGAAACAGCAAGAACGGGCTAACGGAAGCTCCGGCGAGCGGGTGGTCGGCAACTGGCGGCACCTGGGGGTCAAATGGGACTTGCTGGGGGTTGGTATGGGTGGAGGTAGGGTCAAAATAGGGAGAAAATGGCTAAAACTCGCGAAACAGTGCGGGTGAGCGAGCTGCCCAGCGGCGGCTTTTAGCGGCTAGGCGGGTCGACCGGCGGCTCCGTTCGGGGCAAGGCTGAGCTTGTCTGTACGGGCTGGGTCTCCTGGTCATGATGGTGGGTGGAGCATAAGCTAATTCGTCTGGGAATGCAACTTTTAACTTGGGTTTTTGGAGAAAGGTCAGTTGGAATAGAAACTGGAAGAAGAAGAAAACAAGGGGAAAAAGGCTATGAATTTGCTTAGGCTGAAGAGGGGAGAGAGAGAGAAGTGAGGGTTGGTTTCTCTATTTCTTTGAGCTCCTAAAAAGCTTCAACAATGGATAAAGTGAGGCTTGGGAGGAAGAAGATAGGGTTGAAAGCTTGAAGGGGGCCACCAAACCTTCTAGATGGCTTTCTTGTCCCTTTTGAACTCAACCAACAAGCCCCACTTGCTCAGCCACCATCCTTAGCCCTTATCCACCCCCAAGCTTCCTCAAGAAGTCTCCCAAATGGTCCAAAAGGTTGAGGGCCATGGGGGCTACGAATTTTGGACTCTTGGCCACCAAATTGGACTACGTCCTCTTCCAATTAACCTCTAATTTGACCTAAATTGAAGTCCATAAACCCTACCAAGGTGTCCACAATCCAATTCACATTTTTCCTCGTCAATTGAACCAACTTAACGGCTATGGGTGCACTCAAAAACGACCCCTCGAACTTTCCCAATCCAATTCCGTCAATTGTTAATTTTTCGCTGAAAATCTCAGTTTGTAAAAAAATCTTCGAAGGATGAGTCAACTATCCTAAAATGATTTGTGACATGGCAGAACTTTTAATTTATGAAATCGGGTTCAATTTCTCGTTTAATTTCAATCTGGCGCGATTTTAGCGCGTCCTAACCTATCGGGTAGCTTTTAGGAACTTTTCGTGTAATTGACCCGTGGTTGATTATTTTAAAGCCACAAAGTACATCTTTGACACATTGGCAACTCTTGATTGTCATGGAAATCTCGAGATTCTAAATACAGACAAAGGGTACCAAAACGACAGATAAATCGGTCTAGTGCCGATCGACAAGAATTTTGCAATTAGGTGGAATCACCTACACTTAATCACATATCTTTGTCGATTCGACCTATCTCCGGTCTATAATCAATCTGTGCCGTAATGACCCTTGTAGATTAGCACGGTCGAGTAGTCGATTCCTTGTCGAATTCTCACGTCTATTGCGTTTAGATTCCTTAATGACTTCACTTGATAGGCTAGTTATCTCGTGAGTGGCTTACTTAGAGAAAAGCACTATAGGCGCGTTTATGAAAAGCCCGACTCATTCAATTGAAAATAGAATTGGAAAATCAGGATGCCACAACTCTTCCCCTCTTAAAAATATTTCATCCTCAAAATTTAAACCATTACAATTCCTTAAACAAAAAGGTGGGGATACAGTCGTCTCATCAACTCTTCATTTTCCCAAGTTGCTCCTTTAGTGCCGTGGTGTTGCCATACTACTTTGACCAATTGGATGGTCTTGGTACACAGAACCTGTTCTTTTTGATCCACAATCTGAACCGGGCTTTCCACATACGACCCTCTATCGTCCACGTCTAAATCCTCAAAATTCAGTATGTCGGTCGGGTCAGGCTTATACTTCCTCAACATCGACACGTGAAAGACGTCAAGCACTTAAATCTCGGTGGTAATGCAAGACAATACATTACGATCCCAATTCTTTCAAGAATCTCAAATGGACCTACGTACCTCGGACTCAGCTTTCCTTTCTTGCCAATGTGCGAAGTACCCCTCATTGGTAACACCTTCAGAAAGACATGATCACCAACTTTGAATTCCAATGGCCTTTGACACTTATCGGCGTAGCTTTTCTGGCGACTCTGAGCGATCTTTAATCTGTCTCTGAAAACTACAACTACTTCCACCGACTGCTAAGCCAACTCTGGGCCTGTGATAGTCTGTTCTCCAACCTCATCCCAACATATTGGCATTCTGCAAGCTCTGCCATACAACGCTTCAAAAGGAACCATCTGAATACTCTGTTGATAGCTGTTGTTGTAGGCAAACTCAACCAGATGAAGCTATTCCTCCCAACTTCCCTTGAAATCCAAAACGCAAGCTCACAGCATGTCTTATATTCAACTCCTTCTGAGAGAATAGATATTTGAGACTTTGATGGTCAATGAAGATCTGAAATCTTTCTCCGCACATATAATGTCTCCAAATCTTCAAGGCGAAAATAATTGTTGCGAGTTTGTCGCACCCCCGAAATGGCCCCTGATCCGTTAGGGTCGCCACAGTTCGCTTACCCTTCACTTGTCCTAATAACATGTCACTCTGATACCATTGAATTATAGTAGGTCCATAAGTCCTGGGGGTTTGTATTATTTAAATCGGTCCTAGCGTAGTTCATATGACGGAAGCATATTCGATATCTCCCTAACCCATACTCAACAAAATAACGCAATGCACACCAACTACACACTTTATATATATATAAGTTAGAGCCGAACCACTTTTATTTACATAACTTGATGGACATTAAGAGTCGGTACATCAAAGGCCAATGCTTACTAAGCTCGGCTATAACCAAAAGTACCTGACCCCACAGCAGTCATGTATAACGGTCCATCATTCAGTGTCGGCCATCCAAAAAGTGTCATCCGCTACCCATTCACACGCACAATCACACCCAGCCCGGTCCATTGGCTGGCAGCTGTGGCAACATCCCCATCATGATCCCGTCGCGACGAACATGCACAGACAGGAACCCCTGTATCACGGGGCCACCAGGTAGACCCACGTCATACATGACTAAGACTCGAACACGGACGAATACCAAACGTCGAACACCAACACAGATGTGCTCCGAACACGAGTACTCAACATCAACTAGGACACCGTAAAAAGTGCCACATGTGACAAGTAACAGAGGCATCTCTCAATCTGAAAAGTTAGTCCCCAAAAGGGGCGAGTATAACCACTCTGTAGGAAAGATTCATCAAACTACATAATGCAACAAGCAAGACAGCCAAGATATCATGTATAATGCACATATTAACCATGCAATCATGCATATATCTCCATAAGATCCATTCGATGCCTTAATGATCACATTTTCAATGCCCAATAGTACCAACTCTAATTCATAGACAATTCATGCACCATGCCATATGCACACACATGCACCTGATTCATTTCACATTTTGATATTCAAAAGGATCTCATTTATTTTTCCAGGGACCAATCTTTGCATCCCTCCTGGCTCTCGCACCCAACCTGGCATCGCAAGACCTCCGGCACACACCTCCAGGCATCTCGTACCCCAACTGGCATCATGAGGCCTCCGGCACACACCTCCGGGCATCCGGCACACACCTCTGGGCATCCAACACACTCGGAGCATCGTCGACTTCGCCGTCCGACGGTATCATTAACATCACAATATAAACATATGTGGCTCATTTTGAAAATGACATTTGATGCAAACCAATCATAAGTATCCATGAGTTTTCAAGTCACCTCCATATCATTTTCTTGATGTTATATGATATGCTAAATGTCAATGCATCCATTGTATAAATAACAACTCAACACATTTCAGCTTACAAAGCAATTCATTTGTTCTTAAAATAAAACAGTTTCTCAGATAAAACAGAATGCACTCCACTTGAAATTCTGGAAAAATTAGTAAACGATCTCAATAAATTCTGAAAATTTAACATGTTGTAAATGAGACCTAGATAAAAAGGTTTCATGCAGGATGCTAAGTCAGGAAAACTTCGCATGAGTCACAATGGTCCATACAATCACAGTCATAAAACTTCAAACTTCATTAATGCACAGTTTCAATAACAATTTCGTTAAAATTACTAAATGAGCTCAGAAAATTATGAGCTTTTTATATGTTATACATAACACCTGGAAGTAAAAGTTTCATGAAGAACTCTAAGTCGACGATGCTCGGAGGTGTGTGCCAGATGTCCTCGTGAGTTTCGAGATGCCTGGAGGTGTGTGCCGGAGGTTCCTCGCGATGCCAGGTTGGGTGCGAGCGCTATGAGGGATGCAAACACTGGTCCCTGGAAGAACAATGAGATCCCTTTTGAAATAAATCAATATGGAAATTGAATCATGTGCATGTGTGTACATGGCCTGGGTATAAATTGTCTTTGAATTTGAATTGGTATTGCATGATTTTTGGAAGTGTGATCACCAAGGCATTGAATGGATCTCATGGAGATATATGCATGACTACATGGAGATATATGCATGACCGCATGGTGATGTATGCTTGAGTGCATGAATGATATGTGCTTTACTTGTGATGCCTTGGTTGTCTTGTTTGTTGCATTTTGTAGTTTGATGGATCTTTACTACTGAGTGGTTGTACTCACCCCTTTTGGGGACTAACATTTCAGATTGAGAGAGATGGCTCTGCTACCCATTTCACAAGGCACTTTTTACGGTGTTCCGGTAGACGTCGAGTGCTCATGCTCGGAGCACATTTGTGTTAGTGTCGGGGGTCTGGTATATGTCCGCGTATGAGTCCTCATCATGTATGATGTGGGTCTACCTGGAGGCCCCGTGGTGCAGGAGTTCCTGTCCGTGCACGTTCGCCGTGACGGGATTATGATGGGGATGCTGCCGCCGCCGCCAGCCGATGGACCGAGCTGGGTGTGATCGACCGTGCGTGATGGGTAGCTGAGAAAGCTTTTTTTGGATTGCCGGCACTATCTGATGGACTGGAGCTTATGACTGTTCTGGAGTTGGACACTTTTGGTTATAGCCGAGTTTTAGAAAAGCCTTGGCCTTTTGATGTACCAACTCATGTAGTCCGTCAAGTGATGTAAATAAAAGTGCTCGGCTTATCTTATGAAAATGTGTAGTTGGTGTGCATTGCATTATGTTGTTGGAGTATGGGATGGGAAATTTGATTATGCTTCCGCCATATGAACTACGCTGGGACCGATTTAAATAATGCAAACCCCTAGGACTTTTGGACCCCCTATAGTTTAATAGTATTAGAGTGGCATGTTGTTAGGACAGTTGAAGTGTCAGAGTACTGTGGCGACCCTAACGGATCGGGGGCTGTGTCGAGGGCGTGCCACAACTGGGATGTATGAATCCCTTATCCAATAGATCCTGCATTTGCACTTTCAATTCTTTCAACTCCGATAACGCCATCAAGTAAGGAGCCTTAGAGATTGGCTCTGTCCCGAGTGCTAACTTAATCACGAACTCAATTTCCTTCTCTAGTGGCAAACTCGGTAATTCTTTTGGAAATACGTCCGGAAACTCTTGAACTACTGAGATGTCCTCGATCTTCAGCTCCTCGACTGTTGTGTCTACAACAGTCGCCTGGTAACCTTGGCAACCCCCGTATAACAAACGGGTTGCCTCAAGTGACGAGATTAAGGTAATCAAGGGTCCTCCTTGACTCCCAATAAACTCGAAGCTCTCACCCCTTAACGGATTAAACTAAATCGCTTTGCGATAGTAGTCCATCTTAGCTCTTTGCTTGGTGAGCTAGTCCATGCCAACTATTACATCGAAATCATACATGGCTAGGATTATCAAATCTATCATCCCCTCTCGCTCACCAATCGCTAACTTGCAACCAGAACAACCTAATGCATCCAACACCTTATCCTTTAACGGTGTAGATATGCTAACCACTGACTCCAATAATTAAGGACTCAATCCTACCAGCTTAACAAACTGCTCAGCTATAAAGGAATGAGTGGCGCCAGGGTCAAATAAAGCATATGCAGCATGGTCGTTCAACGAGACCATACCTGTAATCATATTAGACGCATCCTCAACTTGTCCTTTCTTTATAGCATATGTCCTTCCCTGAGTTGGAGGTCTGTTCAATCCCTACTGTGCAATCTAAGGCGCGAACTCTCTATTCAGACCCAACGATGGCGATGGCGGTAATTGCGGTCCCCTTTGCCTTATGGAGCAATTCCTGGCTATATGACCCTGCTGGCCACACTCAAAACAAGCACTTGTCCTAGAATGGCACAAGGCTAAGCCATGTCATCCTCCACAAAAATGACACAAGTCATTCTGTCTTGGCGCTAACTTTCTTATACCACCATTCCTGTTGGGTGGAATAGGGTACTTTCCTCCTGACATCGGTTTCTTTCCAAACCGATTACCATCTCTGTTCGAACCAAACCTTGAACTAGATGCAGTAGTCTGTTCACTCAAGTCTCTCTGTATCATCTGGGCCCAACCATAAACCTTGTTATAATCCTTTAGGTCTAATGGCACCAGTGGACTCCTCAGCTCTGGTCGAAGGCCGTTCCTCAACCTTCGAGCTTTCTCTTTTGGATCTTCCACCAGTCTTGGTGCATACTAAGATAGCTCAGCAAACTTTGCCTCATACTCGTCCACGGTCATCATCCCTTAATGGAGGCGTTGGAATTCCTTCATCTTGCGGTCCTGAGCACTAGCAAAATAGTACTTGTCATTGAAGGCTTTGAGAAAGGCGTTCCATACCGGAACCATGCCTTCTGGGACAGCTGTGCCTCTGGTGGCTCTCCACCACGTATTCGCATTACCCTACAGCTGGTAGACTGTAAGGACCACCTTAGCCTCCTCAATGCACATGAGAAGGGCAAAGGCTTTCTCCAGATCTTAGATCTAAAGCAACGCAGCTTCAGGATCTCCTTCGCCATTGAACCTCGGCGGGTTCAGCTTCAAGAACTTCTCCACGAGCTTATGAATTGGTCTCCCAGCGACCACGTTCCCAGGTGGAACCTCAACAAGTGCAGCTGCAGCCGCGGTCTCAACAGCAGCGGTAATGGTAGCAGTAACAGCGGCCGTAGCAACATCGGCTTGATTCTGGGTCTACTGCCCCATCACATCTCTCATGGCCTCAAGCGTTTGTATGATCCCTTCGATCCTGGAATCACCAAGGGCTGCTACCCCAGCACCTAAAGGAGGCGGTGCTACTCCACTAATACTGGCCCCAGCCTGCGCTCTACCACGGCCACCTCGGGTACCGATCCTAGCTAGCGTGCTACCCCGAGTAACTAGACCCATGGTCCTCTTTCTAGGAGTCCTCTACTCCTGATCACTCATCTACAAGATCTTTATAGATACCTATTTTCCAATTCCAATACCATATTAGAATTTGAGTGATCCACACCAAACAATTTATCACCAAACTATCAAACACATGCACCGGCATAAGAAAAGCCTTTCCTACTAACTATCCCATGACCCCTCGCACCTTATCACTCTATACATAAACCTGCTATGATATCACTTAAACGGGCACGTCACGCCCCGATCCTGGAGCGCGCGCACATCCCTATCTTCGATTGATACAAATGTAACGTTCCTAGGATGCGTCGCCGACCCATTCATTATTAATGCATATGCGGAAGAGAAACAATAAACCCTTGACAACAAATAGCATGGGATAGGAAAGTAGGGCAACATTTCACAAAAGCCAACTTTTATAAACAACGGGGTTTAGTTACAAAACTAGTCTGGTCAAAAGTCTACAAAAGGTCAACTCTAAAAAAGAAGCCGTCCTACGACATGCTAGTCGGACACATACGTCGATCCTTTGGACTCCACCTCCACAAGCTCCGGGGCTTCGGTCCTCCACAACCACCTTCTACGGACCTGAAAAGGTAAGCCCACGACGGGGTGAGACAATGTCTCAGCAAGTTCACCCCCTAAGCCTCTATTTGGCAGGAAATACACCCATTGGTGGCCTACCCACACACAACAGAGGACTTACCTTGCCTTAATTCCTTCCTGCACGTTAGCACAATTCATATCTAAAAAATGAGCAGTAACAACACTCCGCAATTGGAACGCATCATACTAAATCTCAATCAATCACTCTTCCAATTATAAAACACGGCCACACACGGGCTCAACCTACTCCATGTTAGGCGGTCTTCTAGTGTGACTAGGTTAATCACGGCTCGATGGGCATGGCCTACTCAATGTTAGGCGGTAATCATGGCTAATGGGCACAGCCTACTTCGGCGGTTAATCACTGCCCAATGGGCATAGCCTATTCCAAGTTAGGCAGTAAATCTCGGCCCAATGGGCACAGCCTATTCCAGGCTAGGTGGTTTTCTGGCGTAGCCAGGTGTCATAACCAAATGCTCATGATTCATAATCACCATACAATTTCACAACTCATCAATCAATTGTCCAATCCAGCCATCAATTGCATAATCTAACCAATTCACAATTACCAGAATTTCACAACTCATCACTCAATTAACCAATCCAAGAATCAATCGCATAAACTAGCCACACCATCGCGATCGCCTCGAAATTCTATCGAGCGGCTTTCTTGGCATAATTTCGGAAAATATTAATTAATTAATTCATAATTAAATGAATTTCGAAATTTAATTTAATTTAAATAGAAATAATATAATTAAATAATATTTTTAAATAAATAAATAAATAAAATAATTAATTAAAAGTCTAGTCATGATTAACATTAATCTAATTGCATTATTAGACTAATTAATCCATCCACTAACCTAATCATGCACATAATCTAATCAACATTTAATTAGACTAATCTAACCACTTAAACATACTTAACATAATCTAAACACCCCTTAAACATCATTAACTCCCTAAGCGGAGATTAGTGAGTAAACTCACCAGTTTAGCAATTTGGTGAGTCCACGACGATGGCGACGCCAAGGCGGGTGAGACTTGAGCCTAGAGCGACACCAAGGGAGGCCGGGAAGTGACCTAAAATGAGCCACGACACTTTAAGACCCTTGCTGGCTTCTCGCTTCTCTTCTTGGCCGAACCAAAGGAGAGAACCAGTCACCGCAACGGCAAGAACGGGCTGATTGGAGCTCCGGCGAGCAGTAGTCAGCCACCAACGGCACCTAGGGGTCAAGGGGGACTTGCTGGAGGTTGGTATGGGTGGAGGTACGGTCGAAATGGGGAAAAAACGACCGACACTCGCGAAACGAGCGAAAAAGTGTAGGCGGGCGAGCTGCCCGGTGGACCAGCGAGCGGCGGCTTTCGGTGGCCTAGCGGGTTGGCCGATGACTTTGTTCGAGGCGAGGTTAGGCTTGTCCATACGAGCTAGGTCTCTTGGTCATGGTGGTGGGTGGAGCGTGAGCTAATTCGTCCGGGAAGGCAACTTTTAATTTGAGTTTTTGGAGAAAGGTCAGCTGGAACAGAAACTGGAAGAAAAAGAAAACAAGGTGAAAAAGGCTACGAATTTGGAGAGAAGTAAAGAAAACAAGGTGAAAAAGGCTACGAATTTGCTTAGGCTGAAGAGGGGTGGTTTCTCTGGTTCTTTGAGCTCCTAAAAAGCTTCAACAATGGATAAAGTGAGGCTTGGGATGAAGAAGATAGGGCTAAAAGCTTGAAGGGGGGCTACCAAACCTTCTAGATGGCTTTCTTGTCCCCTTTGAGCTCAACTAACAAGCCCCACTTGCTCAGCCATCATCCTTAGCCCTTATGAACCCCCAAGCTTCCTCAAGAAGTCTCCCAAATGGTCCAAAAGGTTGAGGGCCATGGGGGCTACGAATTTTGGACTCTTGGCCACCAAATTGGACTCCCTCCTCTTCCAATTAACCTGCAATTAGATCTAAATTGAAGTCCATAAATCCCACTAAGGTTTCCACACTGCAATTCACATTTTTCCTTGTCAATTGAACCAACTTAATGGCCATGGGTGCACTCAAAAACGGCCCCTCAAACTTTGTCGATCCAATTCTGTCAATTCTTGATTTTTCATCGAAAATCTTGATTTGTAGAAAAATCTTCGGAGGATGACTCGACCTTCCTAAAATTATTTGTGACATGACAGAACTTTCAATTTCTGAAATTGGGTTCAATTTCTCGGTTAATTTTAATCTAGCGCGATTTTAACGCGTCCTAACCTACCGGGTAGCTTTTAGGAACTTTTCGTACAATTGACCCGTGGTTGATTATTTGAAAGCCACAAAGTACATCTTCGACACATTGGCAACTCTCAATTGTCGTGGAAATCTCGAGGTTCCAAATACAAACAAAGGGTACGAAAACAACAGAGAAATCGATCTAGTGCCGATTGACAAGAATTTTGCAATTAGGTGGAATAACCCACACTTAATCACATACCTTTGTCAAGTTGACCTATCTCCAGTCTCTAATCGATATGTGTGGTAATGACTCTTGTAGATAAATGCGGTCGAGCGGTCAATTCATTGTCGAAATCTCAAGTCTATTGCGTTTAGATTCCTTAACGGCTTCACCTGATAGGCTAGTTATCTCATCAGTGGCCTACTCAAAGAAAAGAACTATAGACGCGTGGATAAAAGGCCCGACTCATTCAATTGAAAACAGAATTGGAAAATTAGGATGTCACAGAGTGTGTGTAGAAAATGAAGCCCTCCTTTCCAAATTTGGAGGGAAAAGCTTATTTATACCATCCTAGGTCAGCTGATCTTGGCCATCAATTCGATCCAACAATTGAAATCCTAATCTAGAGGTGTCAAGTAATCAATCAAATCAGTCCAATTTGTGGAAACTCGAGCCAACATTGAGGATTGTGCTAAAAGACCTAATTATGGGTCAAATTATGATTTTACAAAATCCAAGTTTTAATATGTAAAATTATGGGAAATCAAGGATACATAGGTGAAATTGGCATCGTCATGATCTTGGAACCGATCGCTAGAGGTCAAAAATCGACCGACTAAGAGCTCTTGACCAGTTTGAACCAATTCTCGTTGGTTCACATACTTATGGCCCTTGTGGATTCAAAATTTTGCAATTTGGTCCCTCAAGGACGAAATTTATGCAATTTGGTCCCTCAATGACTAAATTGAAGAAGACTTATCCAATTTGAGAGGAAATTGCCTAATTTCAATTCAATTGAGCCAATTTGCCTGCATAAATGTGTTCTATCTCCTCTATTGACCTTTTGTACTCAAATTGATCTTGAATTGAAGTGCTCAAGCTAAGGCAAAAAATCAACTTAGGCCTAATATTAAAATTGGACTTAGATTCATGCAATTAGACCTTAGTCTTGAATGAGTCAACTCGAATTTCTTCAATTGAGGCTTAATTACTTGACTTTCTTATGCTCATGATATTAAATTCCTCAAATCGAGAAGTTCTAATGTGAATTTCTCAAAATTCATCTTGAATTTGAACATATCTTAAGAAAATAAGTGGAAAATGATTGTTCGTTCATAAATCATGAAAAAATGCTTTTCGTCCCCTAATTAGGGCTTAAAACAACAATTCATTTTTTGATGTGGTAATTCACAAAACCAAATGAACGAATAAATTTAAGATAGTCCCTAGACCGAATGTCCTAAAAGGAACTACACCTAATTATGGCCAAAACAAAAGTAATTTTATTTTTGGTCTATTTAGAACCTAAAACCGAAAAATCCCGAAAGCAATGTTCTCAATCGATTTTTGTGAAATTTTCAACACAAAAGTGAAATTAAAGCTAAATGGCATACTTTTTGGTGAAAAGCCAATTTTTGACCTGGGGTTGACTTTTGATCAAAGGGTTGACCAAAAAAGTCAAATTGAAAGTTAACCACTTGACTATTCAGGTTTTTCTTGAAAATGAGTTAAAATTTGTTTAAAAACAATAGTGTAAAAGAAAAAAAAAATGGAAAACAACAGTTTTTGGTAGAGAAATGGGCTCTATCACGATCATAATCTCAAATTTCGATTTTTTTGACATTTTTCGACACGTCGAGTAAAAATTAAGTATCAATAGTGTACAAGCTAACACCTGCGAAGACATCATACATATATCTTCACCAATTGCTTAGAAATAACGACAACCACAACCTTCAACGGATCATTCAAATCAAAGTTAATCTTTTAGAGATTTTAGATTCAAGATTGAACATCCCAAAGAACAAATAATAGGGAAAGTGGATGAATGTATCAAATTGAGATCATCTCTTAAAGGTATGGTCAATTCATTAGCCCCCATATCTCAAGTTGAGCCCAAAATAGTCGAAGATGCTCTCAAGTATGAAAGTTGGATTGAAGCTATGCAAGAGGAATTACATCAATTCAAAGTCAACAACATTGGGGAACTAGTAGCTAGACCTAAAAGTCAAACTGTAATAGGAACCAAATTGGTATTTAGGAGCAAACTTGATGAAACAGGTAATGTTATATGAAATAAGGCAAGACTAGTTGCCAAAGGATATCTATAGAAAGAAGGTATTGATTTTGATGAAACGTATACTCTTGTTAACATACTAGAAGCTATACCTCTATTATTAGCCTATGCCTACTTTCATGATTTCATCTAATATCAAATGAATGTCAAAAATGCATTTTTAAATGGTTATATCAAAGAAATTGTGAACTTTGAGAAACCACCAGGTTTTGAAGAAACAAGCAAACCTGGTGATGTTTATCGACTCAAGAAGGCGTTCTATGGACTAAAAGCAAGCATCAAGAGCCTAGAATGAAAGATTAAGTAACTTACCGACAGATCATGAATTCGAAAAAGCAAGCTAGATACTACCCCTTTTATCAACAGAAAATGTAAAGTTTACTTATCGTTCAAATATACATTAATAATATAATTGTTGAATCTACTAATTATGTGCTGTGCAAGGATTTTGCAAAGATGATGAAGAGTGAATTTGAGATGATCTTGATTGGTGAACTAAATTTCTTCCTCGAACTCCAAATCAAGCAATTTCCTAAAGGCACCTTCATACATCAGAGAAGTATGCAAAAGAAATAGTGAATAAATTTGGTCTAGAAGGATGCTAGAAAATTGGGACACCCATGTCATATTCTATCAAATTGGATAAATATGAGAAAGGTAAGTCTATTGACCCTAAGCTGTATAAAAGTATGATAGGATCACTTCTATATCTGACAGCATCTAGACCTCATATTTTATTTAGTACTTGCTTTTGTGCTCGATACCAATTAGACCCAAAAGAATTACATTTATCAACTGTCAAACGAATTATTTGATATATTGGATCCGTGTAAAAAGTTAGGAATCTAGTATCCCAAAATACATATTTGATGTTGCTTGAATACTCGGATGCTAACTTTATAGGTTGTAAAGTAGATAGAAAATGTACATCAAGTACTTGGCAACTACTAAGAAACATACTATTCTCTTGGTTCTCGAGGAAAGAAAATTCAATTACTATCTCAACCACTAAGGCTGAATATATTGCCCCTAGAAGCTATTATGCTCAACTCATTCGGATGAAACAACAATTAAGTAATTTTGGAAAAGATGAGGAATGTATTCCCATCATATGCGACAACACAAGTGTTATAAATATAACCAGAAGTCCAATTCTACACTTAAGAGCCAAACATATCAAGGTAAGACACCACTTTATTAGAGATCATGTTAACAATGATAATATGTGCATACAATTTATAGAATCAAAATAGCAGCTAGCAGACATCTTCACAAAACCAGTAGATAAGAGCCTTCAAATATATACGAGGAGAACTAGGAATATGTAATGCTCTAAAATGACAATATTCAGGTAATATATAAACTCTATCGAAAACATCAAGTATGGCAAAGACAACAGGTACCCACTTACTGTATTGATTCAAAAATGTTACCATTATAAATATTGCGCTTATTACCATTCTAACCATTTATATCCTATCTAGCATTGATAAGACAGCTGTAACAGAATTTATGAATACAATTTTACTGCCTATTGATTCAATAAAATTTGAATACATAATATCTACAGATAAGAAAAATTGTTGTTGAAGAGACAATGGCTAATTTTTTTCTTTCTTTGTGTAATACTCCACTGCTATTTATAAGGAGCCAGTATTCACCTTTTTACTCACTACTCCATCTACACTCTCACACTTATTTTATATTATCCGTTAAAGTCTCTTGTTCCTTCTACACACAAATACCTTTTCAATCAAACCTGTGGCATCCAAAGCTCGTCCCTTTTCCAAACCTGTGAGGAAATCCTCTCACACTACTGGCTGACCTTCAAAAGCCTCTAAAGATGAGGTCACTTAATAGGAAGAATTACTTAAAGCAACTCAAAGTTAGAGCGTGGTCCAAGCTGGTGGATCAACCACTGCCAGCACCCCTTACTTGCCACTATAGAAAATGAAACCCTTGTTGGAAAAACCCCGAATCGCAACTACCTGTAGAGAAAGACATGGGTGGTATACCAACTATGGTACCACTAACTATAGCCGCTCCATCTCCATCAGTTCCTGCTCAAACACTCCTAGGATATATATTGAAAGATCTAGCCACCCTAATGGAGACCCATGGATCGAAGTTAAAGAAACTCCTCAAGTTCGAAGTCATGAGATCGCAAATCGTAGAACTTGAATCCCGTGACTTCAAACAAGCTCTAGCTATTCAACAAAAACCAACCGTTGAACCATCACATTCAACTACTCAACTGTCTCAATCCTCTCATCCATCACAACCTTCACCTTAAAAATCCTCTACTAAAGAGGAAGACACCTTAAAACCTGCCCCCAAAAGCAAAGGGAAGCATATTGTTGAAGAAGTTGAATCCATCACTGAGCCAGTTATTGCACAGCTTGAAGGAAGCAAAGCCACAAAAGAAATAGGGGAAGCCTCGAGAGACAAGCGTTGTGAGGAATGCTGATGATCGAGTATTTCAAAATTTCAAACTTACTCTTAGTTTTGAAAATGATCCCAATTTCAAGTCCAATTTCTTTCTTTCACTGGAACATTAGCAAGCAAAAAATCATTTTTACGATCGAGGCATCATCTCTCATCATTTCGTTGATTTTGATTTCTTAGAAAATCATGGAAATTTTCTGTTTGAGCTATTTGAAGCCTTTCAACTCAAATAGTTCTTCTACATGAAAGAGGAAGTCCACCCTGAACTAGTAGTGATGTTTTACTCAAACCTTCATTTTCCAAATAAAAACTCATTTGCCTTTAATTTTCACGGTCAAAATCACGTTATGACCCTAGATGAACCGGCTAAAATCATACAGACAAAGTACAACATTTTAAAGCATATTCTGGTGGAGCCTATGAAGCCTACAGCTTTGTCTTAGAAACACCTAACTTTTCTCATAGCTCTTGAGAAATTATCCCATTGAATTTTCTCCCTCTCAAAATAAATTTTATCCAAAAGATCCTCACTCTTTACCTCCATAAACATCTTCTACGAATGACATCTCTTGATATGAGGAAAGAGTAGCTTGGGCCATCCTAAACAAATTAAATTCAAAAAAATCCCGACAAATCAAGCCAATTTTTTTTACTTAGAGTAGAGCATAAACCTAAAAGAATTGAAAAAGGTCCATTCAGGAACAAGAAAATGACATAGTGATTTGGATTAGATCTTGATGAAACAATACATCAATGAGAAGTATATTTTATAAGTCTAATGGATTTTTTGTGGAGGGAAAGGGGACAAAATCAAAACTCATATTTCTTGAAAAATGGAAGAAAAAAAAAGCCACTTCATTAAGAAATTCAAAAAACATCTTCTACGAACAACGTCTCTTGATATGAGGAAAGAGTAGCCTAGGCCATCCTAAACAAATTTGAAGATTTTTCCTTCCCCCACAAGATCTTCATCTACATGTACCATGTAACATCCTTGATTCTGACCCCGTAAGGATTGGCCATAAGGTCCTAAAAGGATCGATCATGGGCCATTGGCCATGGATCGATCGGTTCGATCGGCAAGAAATCACGGATCGATCATGACCGACCGATCGACTGACCGACCGACCGATCACGAATTGGTCGAGGTGTCGGCCGTGAATTTCTATTGACCATACTGATGGGATAGGATCACCAGCTGATAAGATTAATTTTCAATCACAAGAATTGGTCAAGGGATGATTTTGGATCGGTGGATGGTCACGGGTCGATCTAGCCGGTCGCAGTTTCTGGTTGCGGGTGATTCCGCCCGGTTGTGCGCCGATACACGGACGATCTGAATTGACCAAATACAAATTCCTTCCGACCAAAAATGCATCATTACATATTTAATTCTTAGTGATCAGGATATAATTTCGAATTGGTGATGTCCGATCATGGATTGGTAACACACCAACCATAAACCCTACTGGTGGATCGGGTGCCAACTGGAATGAGCCCAGGGATAGACCTGGCTATTCCGTCACTTATTCTAAGGTCCATAGGTGACTTGAATTTGTGCTAGGCCATGGGTAGCCTTAGAATAGGTCTCGAACCAATTAAAGGACAATCGAGCCTATTGGTTGACCGACCGTCCAAAGTAACGGTTTGGGCGAATATGGGATGTAAGGGCCGAACCTTGGGTGTATGTGATTAGGTTTTTTGAGGTGTATCTAATGATCCCTTCTTTGGTCTTGGAACCAACTTGGACGATAGAATTATTTAGATCACTTTCTTGAGGAAGAAAATGACAAAATGGAATTCTCTAGAACACCTTAGCTTCTTCATGAAGGAGGTTGACTTAACATTCCACTTAGATTTTTCTAGATATGGCCATGATTACCAAGGATTTACCTTGGGAATTAAGTAAAATATCCGAGCCAAGTGTCCCAATAAAAATAGGACATATTGGAGCTAATTATGGCTATCCTATAGCTTTGATGCCACCTTAAGTTTCATAGGTTTTGACTTCCCAGTTTCTCAAAACTATTGGATCTTTCCTGCTTTCCAATTTTATAGAGATCTTTGTGCTTCGAATTTGGAGAAACTTTCTATCATGAAAGTTGTTCACATTTTTTTCTGAGGTGAAATGGTTTGGACGAAGGCCCAATCAATTACCGCATAGAATTTGCCTAGTATAGTGAAAACGGTAACCAAGTTGCTTCCTCAAATTTTTATAAGGTATTTCCTTTTGAATTTGGACATGCTTCCTTCACAAAAGTTTTAAATGACATCCATATCTACAACATATTAAAATTTCAAAGATTTTTGTGAAGATTTGGATTTCAAAGTATGTTTCTCTCTCTGACCGTTGAATCTCCTTGACGGGCAGATTATTGAGTTGTGTTTAATGATTTGTTGCTCTTTCCACATAACGAATTTGGCTTGGATTCCTTCATGAAAAATGTTTTCTAAGGTATTCTCTACAACATATTAAAATTTTATAATTTTTTGAGTCCATTTGATAAGGTAATGGTACTGATTTGGAAAGTTACTCAAAAATGTTTTCGCCTTAGTATTGGAGAACCACATGCCCAACTTGGAGGGGAAGGGGGCTGCACGCCCAACTTGAGGAGCAAGTTAATCTAGAGACTTCTTGACTTGAAGATAAGAATGCATTAAATGCTTTTGGACCTTAGTGTGTGAAAGAGAAGAAACTTGAAGAGTAAGTTGGCTAATGTGAACACATCTAAGCCTAATGATTGCATGAAATCTTGGCAATCAATGAGTGAGATGAGTCACCTACTTAGGTGTTCCCTAGAATCATAGGTGAAATCTTAGGTCATGATGGCCCATGATTGTAGCCTTGGTGAACAAGGTAAGGACTAACCAATTAGAAGAAAACATTAGGCATTAAAGGGGCTTATGTATCCCTTAGACGCCATAGGCAATAATGAGCCTAGATTGAGCCTTGGAGGATAAGAAAATAGGTGGACCAATGGAAAAGTGAAAATTGGGTCTATCATCAATGACGCTTATGAGCTTAGGTTACCAAGTAAGGCCTTTTAGCCTTCCAACTCATCATTTAGGCTTCAATTATTGGACCCATAGCCTTGCCACCCAAGGAATTTAGGTGGGACACTTGGAAACATTGGAATGGACTGCTTGCCATGGTAATGATGGCTCCAAGGGCTATAAATATGAGGAGCTCTCTTCATTTTCCTCACCTTGCTCCCATTTTCTCCACCCTCCATCTCCTTGAACGCCCTCCACCTCACATCTCTCTCTCTAGGCCTCCAAAAATAGCCGCCCTTCCTTTGTAGTTCATGTCTTAGCTCGAGGTTCATCGAAGGTAAGTAGATTTTCCTAACTCTTCGATAGGGCGATGTGCTACGCTTATCGATTTTAGGATCATTTCATCGTTTGCTTGTGTTGGCATTGTATTGTTATGCTTGTTGTGTTTCTATTACTTGTTGTTGCATCAAGTAAGTTCATGATCTCGCATGAGTGTCGACCACACCTGGATGTCGAGGAATGGTCTCAGTGACTTTGGAATTGTGCCAAGGTGGGTGCACGACTCACACTTGATCCCGAGACAATATTGTGGCGTATTGTTACTTGGGACAAGTCACGAGTTGATGCCGAAGCTGAAGCAAATGGTCCCAAGTCAAGACCACGAGGCCGAATTGCATCCAGCATGAGTCCAATAAGGTATAAGAGTCGTTCATTGATTCACTTTGCATAGCACACCTCCAGGCCTTTCATCCGACTAAAAGTTCAAAGATAAAATGAATCGATTGATGCTTGAAATGCATGGACACACAATGGACTTATATGCTAACACTAGGGGATGCCGGATCGTTGTCTGGGGTAAAGCCCTGGATGCCATCCCGATATTGAGATCGTGGACGATGCCGGCCCGGGTGAGGCCGATGCCTGGGGGTCGCCCTGGATGCCGTCCTGATAATGAGATCGGGACGATGCCGGTTGCCAAGGGGGGCCCGGTTGTTACTAGAAGAGTTGATTAAGTTCGACTAATATGATACGGAAAAGGAAAAAAAAAATGAAAGTCCACGTGTGGCCCATGACTAATACATGTGTGATGTTTGCAAAAGCTGGGTTTATTTGATATGCACTGTTAAGTCCTTGCATCAATTGGAGCATATATTTGAATTGGGTCACTTAGTGCTTGAATGAGTTTCCTGAGATGCAAGCATCCCTTTTTATGACCAAAATGATCACAAGCCATGGATCCTTGGAAAGCTTGTTCATATGCACTAACTCTTTATCTTTGATTCTTGAAAGCATATAGATGGTTGAAAGCCTTCCATATGCATAAGTAGGCAAGGTACGAACCTTGCTATTGATTTGTCATTGACAAGTAGGTGGTGACCTTGTATCCGACGATCGACACCGAGATGTCCTCCTATAGGAGAATTAGGGATTTCTACTTACTGAGTCATCGACTCACTCTTGTTGTTCTCACAATTTTAGGTATATGACAGGTGAACCTGGGTCCAAGAAGGGAATGAACCTAGCATGTGGGTCGCTTTTGACAACAACTCGGTAGAGGAGTTAGGCTACCCCAGCCTTTTGATTGACTATATATGGAAACTAAAATAAGCAGCCCAGAATTAGGATGGGCATGTAATTAAAATAGCTTTTGATATGCGAACATGTGTATGAATATATATTGCTTTTATTTGCTTGACTTGCATATGTCTTGCCTGGCTTCCATGTTTATTTGTACGGGGATTGTTTATGATCGCTTCCACATGTGCTGAACTAAAGATAAAAGACTTTCGGGACATTCAACGTTGCCTAGGGCGTCGATGCTAACCCGCCGGGTCATGCTCTCGTGCCAGAGATGGGAAAGGGGTGTGACATACCACATGGCCAAAAGAAAGATGGGAAAGCTATCTTGTGGTGCTTTAGTGACACGAATCTTTAAGTACCTCGAGATCGACTACTCCAAAGTCTCTCCTCTTGTCTTGCCAAATGTGACATCCTCGTTTTAACCTTGATTTTCAAAAAGGAATTATATCAGCAAACAATTTTCGAACAAAATTACCTTGAGGATCGATAAACTACGAAAGCATCGGAAAGGCAACTTTGGGGTGGGAATTCAACTTCTCGTTAATGTGATGTGGAAATTTGGAAAGTTGGAGACGGGCCACTAGTGAGGACCCAAGTGGACCCAAGTCCATGTTAGGCAGCCCAACGAGCCCAAGCTTGCAGAGCTAGGCTCAATTAAGCCCACGCCCATAATGGGCGGCCTAAGGGCCTATGCCCATGAGACAAGCGCCCCAAAGGGAGGTCCATAGGCTAGCCTAGCCTTTAGGATCATCATGACACAATCTTGGCATTTAATGCATTCAAGTATGTGAATAGTGCATGAATAGTGCACAATCTTGGTGAAAAGACCAAAATGCCCTTCCTTTGGACTACAGACAAAAGGACAAAACTGGAAAATGGCAAGGGAGGGGGCGGCACAAGCAAATGGGTGGCAATTGAAGTAGTTGAAGCCAACCTAGACTAGCCTACCTTAAACCTATACACTCAAGTGCAATCCCTTCATTAATTGCCTTGGATTTTCTCTCCTCAAGAAGTCACTTCCAGATCAATTAAACCCTAGATTTGAGGGATGTGGGAGATTTGGAGTACAATGCGTTGAATGGACAAGATTTCTCTCACTCTCTTTTCCCTCTCCTTCACTGTCGGCTCACCCACTCTCTCTCTTACTCTCATTCTCACTTTCGCTTTCTCACTTTTGAATCTAAACTCACTTTTCCTCTGTTTTTCCATTACCAATGACCGTCCATTGCACCCTAACGCCACACCATCCCACGCATGCTTTTTCTGTCGCCGTACCCAAGTTTTTGAAGCTGTGGAGGCCGTTGTCCGGCCCCTATAGTAGCTCTCTCCCTTTCATTTATACTTTGGTTTGGTCCCTTGTGAAGCCTGAAGGCCATGCCTACATCGACACTGAGCTGCCGTCAAACCGCCGTTGTGCCACCGCCGAGCTGCTGACCAGCCACCGCCCAGCTCTCCCATGCCTTGTAGATGTGCGACTAGCAGCCCTCAGCTACTATCTGGCCTTGCCGTTCCTCCCTCAATGCTTGTGGAGGATTCAATGTGGGCACGAGTGGCTTTCTAGCCTTTGATTAGGGTTATCGTTGCACTTTAGGAGTAGTTTAAGGCTTGATTGGGGTTAAACGGTGATTTATTAGGATGGTACATGAATGTTGCATGATAAGTGATCGTTGGGTTTAGATATGCTATTGAACTTTCGCTAATAAGTTATCGAGTCTCAAGCGATATGTTATCAGACTTTTGGCAATAGGTTATAGAATTTTAGATAATAAGTTATCGGTTTCTCGATGATAGGGTATCATGTGTAGGACGATAAGCTATCAGGTTGTGCTAAGTGAGGTTGATATGTTGGTATGCCATAATAGGATTATAGACTATTATATGTAAGGGTGTTATATGGATTGTATGTGATTGTGTTATATAGATCATGTGTTATATAGATTATGTGGGTTATGTACTATATGTTGTATGTGTCACGTATCTTCTATGCAAAGTGACATTGTGAGATGGCATGTTATTAGAATATACCATGGTAGGGTGATGGGTTATATGAATAAAGGAGAAGTCATTGGTTAGTATACGATGGCAAATTATAAATGATTTTGGCATATTATGATGACTTTGCTCTATTTTAAATAGTAGTCTTTATGCCATGAGATTATGAATCAAATGGTGCAAGTATATATATGATATAATATGATGCACATGCGTGACATGATAGCATTTGGCAAGTGGTGATGCATATCGCATGGGTATCACGTTAGTTAATAAGAAAGCTATCTAAAGAATTATATGATGATATGCCCGTGTGATCACCTAAAGACCCTGATACGTTTTACGCAGGGTGGGAACCCACCTTGATGCGTTTCACGCAGGACGATACCCGATTCAATTCGGATGCCCCTAAGTCAATGGGATGCTGTTCACGGATGGATTTTGGAACAGAACTCCTTATAGGAATGCCGTCCTAATGCATTTACGAGGGACGATGTCATGCTTAATGGGGCGAGACAATGCCTGATTACGTTGAATGACTATAAACCTTCGGGTTAGCCTTAGTCTCGAGTGGCTGTAATAATCTAGACATCTTTGTATGGAAAGTGCCTTGGGTCCCGGATTATTGCATGACATATGCACATGATTTAATCATATTGCGCATTTGTATGATTGGCTCAGGAAAGTGGAAAGTGTTATGGGATTTGCCTGTGTTATATTAATGGCCTTGACTAAGTAGATTCGCTTTCATGAGGATAGAAAGAGTAAAGTGACCAAATCTCATTAGATTCCTGCCATTGATAGATAATTGCATATTGAGGGAGCTTCCGAGGTGAACGACTTCCCTACACAAGGTCTAGGAAGTTCACTCATTGAGTACATCTCATGGTTTTTTGTTGAATGTTTAAGGGCCCTAAGAATGGTTGAGCCGTTTCGCCAGATTCAGTTCAGCCTCCCCATAGAGCACAACCATGAGGTGATAGAGTATTCGATAGCGGGGACCGATGCACGTTACACGCACTACGTCACGACTGTCTAGATAGACGAGGGACTACCTAATTTAATGCCTCACTATTTTTTCGCATGGTATTTCTTGGTAGGCAATGAGAGCCATGGTCTTATCCGCGGCGTCGATGGTCCGCCGAGTGTTGGGGGTTCAAGGGGAGGCACCAGTTGTGATGCTATGGGACATTCCTGATGAGGAAGTGTCCAACCTTGAGCTCGACCCCGAGTTGATCGTTGAGCCGGAGTCATGGATTCTAGAGCCCATAAAGGGTTAGGTGGTTGTAGAGTTGATAGTACTTTTTGAACCGCCCCCGTAGTATTAGAGGTGTAGGTGTACCTCATTTCCCCCTTTTGTCGAAGGTTGTAGTAGTGCGATCGGGCGTACTGTAGATTTGTTTAATTTATGAACATAACGTGTATGTGATATTTACTTGATGCATATATATATATATGAGTATATTTTTTACTACCCCTATTTGGTGAATGACTAGAGATTTGTTTACACTTATGCTTGTACGTGTTATCATTATAGCAAATTGGGTAAGCGACGTCTCCTTGGACATCACAATCAAATGACCAAAGTATAAGTAAAGTATGATGTGCGGGGGACGTTGCGCGGCCATAGAAAGGTCGAGGCGTGACATCCTCGCTCGATTTGGTATCAGAGCATGGTCATCACTTGGAGTGATAAAGCACGTTGAGACCTTGGGGTAGTTAGCTAGGAACGCTTACGATATGCGTGTGATTGCTAATTTTTTTACTGGCTTTTGATTCTTAATTCCTAACTGTATTATTGGGGTTATGGAATCAGTTGTCAGAGGAGTTTCGTCCAAAATCGAGGATGTAGCAAGGAAGGGCAACTCCCAGGCCAGTTCATGGCTGAGGAAGAGCACGCGAGGATCCCGGATTTGAGGGGATTCTGCAGGCCTTAGAGAACATTGGGAATTTGATGGGGTAGCAGGCTTAGTAACAAGCTACCACTGCCATTGCTCATAACAAGCACCCGTTAGCCGAAAATGAGAACCAGAGATTAGTAGAGCAATTCATTAAGCTGAAACCGCCTTAGTTCATGAGAAGGGGTGATCCTGATGTTGCTGCCTCGTGGATTAAGGAGCTAGAGAAAGCCTTTGCCTTACTAGGATGTACTCAGGAAGAAAAGGTGACCATAGTGGTTTACCAGCTGCAAGGCAATGCTAATAACTGGTGGGTGGCCACTTGGGGAAGAGTATTTCCTGAAGGTACCGTCCTGACTTGGGGCACATTTGTGGAAGCATTCAACAGAATAATACTTTCAAAGTGTGCTAAGAGTAGAAGATAATTGAATTCTTGCGATTTCGCCAGAACCACTTGTCTGTTGACCAATACAAGGCCAAGTTCGCAGAGCTGTCAAAGTATGCTTCAAGAATGATTGAGGATCTGTAGATCGAGCTAGGAGGTTTCGGGATGGACTAAAGTTGGAAATTTGCAATCAATTGGTGCCCTTAAACCTGAAGGACTATGATGAGCTATATGAAAGGGCTCAATTGATCGAAAGGGATATGGCAAAGCGTGCAGCTGCATCTGGATCATGGTTTGTTACTAACTAGGGTAATCATCGGCTCAGGGAGAGGCTGATGACAGGAGAAAAGCACCATATCCCTCCCAACCGGAAGAACAAAATTAGAAAGTCGACACATAATTTGAACCACGGTTGCCGATTCTACGACAAGTTTCATGGATCAGCACCATGTTGCACCTAGAGGGGAGCGTGCTTTAAATGTGGTCAGCAAGGCCATCACATAAGAAACTACCCATGACAATCAGTTGGAGCACAGCCGTGACCCCTATTCAAAGGACAACAATTAGGAGCCGTGCCGCAAGACAATTCAAATTAGCCCTCAGAGCAGAGTAAGGTATACGCAATGACCATAGAAGAAGCCAAGGATTTTGGGGCTGTTATCATAGGTTCAGTCTCCTTACACCAACAAGTTGCATACTTTTTGTCTAATACGGGGGCGACACATTCGTTTGTAGCTGATGAGTTCATTGAATTAGCCAAGTTAGAATTGAAACCGTTGGAAACGGTTCTAAGTATCTCCACCCTTATGAACGATAAGGTGTTATTTGTTTTTTGCTATCATGGGTATGAGATAATTATTAGTGGGTGAAGGAGTTGAGAGATCTAGCTGTCTTGGCCATGCCTAACTTTGACGTTATAATTGGAATGGATCGGCTCAACAAGTAGTGAGCCACAATCGACTGCTTTACTAAGGTCATATAGGTCAATCCAGTTGGTAGCACTGGTTATGAGTTCATAGGACACAATGGTAGATCATCTACACCCTTGATTTCTTTGCTTGAGGTAGAATAGTCACTTGAGGAAGGCTGCCAAGGCTATCTAGCAATAGTTGAGGATTTGATGATGGAGGAACCGAAGTTAGAGAACATCATTGTGGTGAGCAATTTTAGGAACGTCTTTCCAAAAGAGTTGCTAGGATAGCCCTCAGAGAAAGAGATTGAGTTCGTAATCGAGTTGGTCTAGGGATTGAATTGATCTCCAAGGCACTGTATCGGATGTCACTATCCGAGTTGAAGGAGCTAAAGGTGCAAAGGCCGAATTTGCCAAAGAAGGGATTTATTCGCCTTAGCGCATGGCCATAGGAAGCACCTGTGTTGTTCATGAAGAAAAAGGATGAATCACTGCGATTGTGCACCTATTACCAACAGCTCAATCAGGTAATGATCAAGAACAAGTATATGTTGCCAAGGATAGACAACCTGTTTGATCAACTTCAAGGAGCTTTGGTGTTCTCAAAGATAGACCTGAGAACATGCCATCATCAGATGAGGATAAAAAAGGAGGACATCTTAAAGAACACATTTCAGATGCGATATGGTCACTATGAGTTTACAATGATGCTATTTAGGTTAACCAAGCCTTAGCTGCCTTCATGGACTTAATGAACTGAGTATTTAAGAAATAATTGCATTAGTTTGTCATAGTCTTCATCAATGACGTAGTGATATACTCGAGGAGCTGAGAAGAACATGAGCGCTTCTGAAGATGGTATTACTGACCCTATAAGAGCGCGCACTTTACGCTAAGTTTATTAAGTGCGAGTTCTAGCTCAATCGGGTAGCATTTCTAGGTCACGTAATATTAGGCGAAGGAATTTTAGTGGATCCGACAAAGATTGAAGTGGTCATGAATTGGCCTAGACCAATGATGGTGACTAAAGTTCAAAGCTTTCTAGGATTGGCTGGCTATTACCAATGTTTCGTGGAAAGGTTCTCCGAAATAGCTATGCTACTAACATAACTACTAAAGAGAGAAGTGAAGTTCAAGTGCACGAACAATTGCGAGAAGAGTTTTCAAGAACTCAAGCATAAGCTGACGGTTGCCCCAGTGTTGACAATACCATCAAGTCTTGGAGGATAAGAGATTTACAGTGATGCTTCGTTTAAAGGATTGGGTTGCATCTTGATGCAACATGGAAGGGTTGTAGCCTATGCATCTAGGCAATTGAGGCTGCACGAGTAGAATTATTTGACGCATGACCTGGAGTTGGTGGCAATTATCTTTGCTTTAAAGATTTGGAGACACTATTTGTGTGGGGAAAAGTTCACGATCTACATCGACCATCAAAGTTCGAAGTACCTATTATCATAGAAGGAGTTGAATAGGAGACAAGGTGCTGGATGGAACTTCTTAAAGACTACAACTACGACATCTTATACCATCCCAAGAAGGCCAATAAGTAGCAGATACACTTAGTCAGATGTCGTCAATTGCGTAAATGATGGTTCGAGAGTGGATACTTCTCAAAGGTGTATGAGATTCAGATTGCAAGTTCAAGGTAGGGCATCTTTCTAGTCTTATGGTTACTCTTTGAATTGAACCCGGAGTGTAAACCAAGATTAAAACCTTACAATTGACGGATCCGTAAATCCAAAAGATTATGCAAGGAAGCCTTGAGAAGAGGAACCTAGATTTCCAAGTGACAGATGATGGGATCATGAGGTTCCGAGGACAATTATGTGTACCTGATGATGCAAAGCTCAGAGAAAAGATCCTAGTGGATGCCCACTGAAGGAACTAAAACATCCACCCTGCCAGTACGAAGATGTATTCAAACATTTGGTAGTATTATTGGTGGAATGGCATGAAGGCTGATGTCACAAGACACATCGCAAAGTGTTTGACATGCTAGCAAGTGAAAGCCTAATACTACAAACTTGGTGGACTACTGTGACCGCTGGAGATCTCAGAATGGAAGTGGGAGCATATCACGATGGACTTCGTGAGGGGACTACCAAGGAGCAGGAGAAGTCATGATTCTATTTGTGTCACGCCCCGATCCTCGAACACGTGCCCATCCCTCACTTGGTCGATTAATAGCGACACCCCAGGATGCATCGCCGACCCATTTGATTTTAATACACATGCGGAAGCATATAATAAATCCCCATACAACAAAACAATGTGATAGAAAAATAGGCTATATTTTTCATATTGAAATTCACAACCACACTTTCATACTTAGCACCACACATAGTATATTTTATAATACTATTCATGACTTTCTAGTCTCACACTTATCTATACATATACAGGGTTCACAAAAGAGATGGGATCTCAATCCTCATCCAGTCATACTTAGGGTCTTCCTCGAGGTTATCCTTCTCTGATTCTTCTTCGCTGAGCTCATTTTCTTCTAGCTCTGTCTTCTTCTTCTTCTTCAGGCTAATCCTCAGCTTCAGCTGCCGGTTCATCCTCAGGTACCTCCTCCATGGGTTCATCCTCCTACCTCTCGTCCTCCTGCTCCACGATCTCACCGTCATTTCTATTCCAGTTGTCATCGTTGATCGAGTACACGGGAGTACGAGCTTCATCCTCAAATGTCGGGTCCTTAACATCCACAACCGACCCATCCTTATGGTTTGTTGTACCCTCCCCAAATGCCTCTTCCAGAACGTACACAGGCACGTCACTCTCTAGAATGGGTCCCTCTCTTCGCCCATCAAAATACTCACAATACCAAGATCGATAATCATGGGGTCTCCGAGCGTTTTCTCCTACGTCAACCCAGACGATTGACTTAACCAATACGTACTCCAGTCCTTCTAGGTGAGGGTGTATGTGGAAGTGGATCTCTAACCCAGTCATCTCTTGGGGAATACCAAAATGCATAGCAGGACGAGGAGGTGGAGGTGCTGTCATCTAGGGGCCTGAAATGGTTATATAATAACCAGTGAGACAACGTCTCAGCGAATTCTACCCCCTAAGACTCGATTAGTAAACCAATATGCTACACGGTTACCTAAGCATAGCACGAGTCAGAGGACTTACCTTGGCCTCAGTCCCAACCTTCAATTCAAGGTTCAGATGCCTCATATATCACATCAAATATTCAATCAATTCATGACATCAAATCAAATCATTGATCAATCGACTTAGCTGATTACATGTCAGTCGGACCGTCTCTAGGTTATTCCCACTCATACCATGATTTCCACATGGTATACCTGATCAAACCGCATATGTTTTCTCGGGTGCCATTTTCGCCAAATGACATACCGATCACTAACACCGTGCATTCTTTAAGGCGCCGTTTTTGCCAGTGATGTCCTTAATCACCAAACCACGTATGTCCATAAGTCATTTACGTGCGTTCTTTAAGGTGCCATTTTCGCCAGTGATATTCCCAATCACCAAACCACGTATGTCCAATAACATCATACCTAATTGGCCTTAGCCAAGAATATTCCCAGTTCGCTCTCACCATTCTCTCTACTATATAGCCCATCAACGTATAACTGCCGCTATATACCCATACTCGGCCATCTACCAATCAATTACTCAATTTCAAACAATTAGGAATAATTCCTAAAATTCCACAATCAATTCAATTCAACACAACGTAGAGCTTAAATAAATAAATGGACTGCACCACGATAATTAGCACAAAATTCCGATCACCGGCCATCTCGATTGAATTTCCGAAAAATAAATAATTAATCAAATTAATTTCGAAAATTAATAAATAATTACTAAAAATCCAATTTTCGGCTTGTAATGCCTAATTAGAGCCCGAGACGGGTCGGGAAAAATCCCGAGATGCATTTAATAAATAATATAGGCTGTCCTCTATTTAAATGCACTAGTCAAATGCCTAATATGCATCACAATTAACTGATAATCACTAATATACTCTAATCTAACCACATAATCCAACTTAATTAACACTAATCGACCCTTAAACATCATTAGCAAACTAAGCAAGGATTAGTTGGCTAAACTCAGCCATTTAACGATCCGATCCGATCGAAACGTTAGGAACATCACTAGGAACGTTTTTCTCCAAAGCGGGCCTAGGGTACGAGGCCTAGAACCACCTCAAATCGAGCCCACAAGGTGGCTGGAAACCCACACTTTGGCTTGCTGGTCTTGGCTGCAAATTGAAGGAAATCAACTTGGTTTGGTGTGGTGAGGGTCGGGAATGAAGGAATAGGCCAAACCGTGCCTTGACGAAGCTTTACCGGCGAAGAAACGGTGCAAGGCAGCTCTGGTTGAGCTTCCACAAAGTTGAATAGCAGCTGTTCGGCGAGAGGGAGGCGGCCAAGGGGGTGACGGCGTGCGGCAGGGCGGCACGCGGACAATGGCTAGCGAACCGACGGAGTGGATGGCGGTTCGGCATGGATACGGCGTCTAGGCGTGGCAGCTACAGCTCCTTCCTCCCTCCGGTGCTACTGGTTGGTGTACAAAGGAGAGAGAGAGAGGATGGAGGTGGACGGTGGGTGAGAGAAAGTGAGGGAGAGAGTGGATAGAGTTAAGGTGGGATGGAGGGGTCGTTTGGCTTGATTTTTCTACAAAATATCTCCAAGACATAGTCTTGGCCATGAACAATCCCTTGGCTCACAATGGTCCACCATTACACTCCCCATGACTTCTCTTTTGGTCCATTTGGCTAGGGGGAAGGGAGAGTTTCGAATTTTTGCAAGAATTGTCTTCAATTGGTGGCTTGATCCACTTCAATTCCATCTCAATTGGCCTCCATAAAATCAATCGGTCATCCATTGACCATCTCGACATTTTTCCTCACCCATGTATCCAACATGCATCCCAATTTTGCTATCAAAAGTGATCTTCGGCTTTTTTTGCACAAAAACGACCCGGCGACGACTTTTTCTCAAAAAAATCTCGGTTGTCAGAAAAATCTTCTAAGACTGAGTCAATACTCCTATAATTTATTGTGACATGACAGAAACTTCAATTTCTGAAATCGGATTTGAATTTCACAGTTAATTTCAATTTGGTTCGTGTTTAGCATGACCTAAGCTACTTGGTAACTTTCAGAAAATGTAAGTGCAAATAACCCGTGGTCAATTTTCTTCGAGCCACTATGAACCCACTCAACTCATTGGCCACTCTCAGTTGTCATGAAAATCTCGAGGATCCAAATACGGACACAGGGTACCAAAACAATAAGAAAATCAGTCTAGTGCCGGTCGACGAGAAATTTCCATTTTAGTGGTGTCACCCACGATTAGCCACATATCTCTGTCGATCCAGTCTTTCTCTGATTTCAAATCGATTTTTAACTGTGTCGTAATGGCCTCTAAAGATGGATACAATCGAGAAGCTGATTCCTGATCGAGTTCTCAAGTCTATTACCTTAAAACTCCTTAATAATTTCCTCGGATAATATAGTTATCTCGAGAGTGATCAGCTATGAGAATAACCTTATAGGAACGTCAATGAAATGCCCGATTCATTCAGTAGAAAACATAGTTGAAAATTTGGGATGTCACAACTCTTGCCCTCTTATAATAATTTTGTCCTCTAAATTTAAACCTTGCAAACTTAAGCAAGAAGGTGGGGGTACAATTCTCTCATCGACTCTTCAGTCTCCCATGTTGCTCCTTCAATTCCGTGGTGTTGCCAAACCACTTTGACCAACGTAATGGTCTTTGTATGCAGTACTTGCTCCTTTCTGTCCACAATCTGGACCGGGCTTTCCACGTATGACACTCTGCCATCCACGTCCAATTCCTCAAAATTGAGCGCGTGTGTCGGGTCATGCTCATACTTTCTCAACATCGACACGTGGAAGACGTCATGCACTTGCGCCAATCTTGGCCGCAACGCAAGACGATACTCCGAAGTCCCGATTCTCTCAAGAATCTCGAATGGACGTACGTACCTCGGATTCAGTTTGCTTTTCTTTCCAAAGCGCGAAGTTCCCCTCATCCCCTCATTGGTGACACATTCAGAAAAACGTGATCACTAACTTGGAATTGCAAAGATCTTCGGCACTTATTTGCGTAACTTTTTTGTCTGCTCTGCGCCGTCTTTAATCTGCCTCTGATTATTGCCATGACATCCATTGACTGCCGGACCAATTCTGGGCCTATTATCTTTCTTTCCCCAACTTCATCCCAACACACTGGTGTTTTGCATGCTCTACCATACAACGCTCAAAAGGAGCCATTTGGATGCTTTGCTGATAACTGTTGTTGTAGGCAAACTACACCAGATGAAGCTGATTTTCCCAACTTCTTTTGAAGTCTATCACACAAGCTCTCAGCATGTCTTTGAGGGTCTGAATTGTCTTCTCAAACTGACCGTCCATCTGACGATGATATGCCGTATTGTAATGAAGCTTTGTACCTAGAGCACTTTGCAAGCTCTTCCAAAAAGCGGCGGTAAATCTTGGGTCTCTGTCTGAGGTTATCGTAACCGGCACCCCATGCATTCGAACCACCTAACGCACGTACAAGTCTGCGTGCCTATCCAGACTGAGATCCTTTCGAACTGCAATGAAGTGAGCCGACTTTGTCAATTTGTCGACTACCGCCCAAATCGAATCATTCCCTCCTTAACTCATTGGTAGTCCGGTCACGAAATCCATCGTAATATGCTCCCATTTCCATTATGGGATTGCGAGAGGTTGCAGAAGTTCTCCTATCTTGCAATGATGTGCTTTTACTTACTAACATGTCAAACACTTGACCACATATTTGGCGATGTTCGCCTTCATACCTGACCACCAATAATGTTGACACAGATTCTTATACATCTTAGTGCTTCCAAGATGAATGATGTAACTGCTACGATGTGCTTCAGATAAAATTTCTTCTCTAAGCTCTACAACCAAACGTCCTCTGAACCTTAGTGTCCCGTCATCAGCAATCTGAAAGTCAGCCTTTCTTTTCTCGGTGTCCTCTTGAAGAATCTTCTATACATCTGGATCTGTCGGTTGGAGTAATTTGATTCTGACCTGGATATCCGGTTCAATTCTAAGGGTGGCCATAAAACTCGAAAGGTGGCCTACCTCAAACTTGAAGACTGAATCTCGAGCTCTCTCGATTAAGTTTCACTCCTTTATCAAGATATGAGCAACTAAAGACTTTTGACTCAAAGCATCGGCGACCTTGTTCGCGTTTACTGGGTGATATAGGATGTCACAGTCGTAGTCTTTCAGTAGTTCCATCCATCGGCGTTGTCTCATGTTCAACTCCTTCTGAGAGAATAGATACTTGAGACTCTGATGGTCCGTGAAGATTTGAAAATTTTCCCCACACAAGTAATGTCTCCAAATCTTCATGGCAAATATAATAGCTGCGAGCTCTAAGTCATGCGTCGGGTAATTTTGCTCATGAGGTCTCAATTGGTGAGAAGCGTATGCAACAACCTTACCATGTTGCATCAACACGCAACCCAGTCCTGTGAATGACACATCACTATAGATCTTGAATCCTCTAAGACCAAATGGAATTGTCAGTATAGGTGTGGTAGTTAGCTTTTCCTTCAGCTCTTGAAAACTACGCTCGCACTTGTCTGACTATACAAATTTCTCTTATTTCTTCAAGAGTTTTGTCAAAGGTGATGCTAACGATGAGAAACCTTCCACAAACCGTCTGTAATAACCTGCCAATCCCAAAAAACTTTTGATATCTATCACTGTAGTCGGTCTCGGCCACTTGATCACGGCTTCTATCTTGCTTAGGTTGATGGAGATACCTTCTCCGAAAATCACATGACCTAAAACGCAACACGAGTCAACCAAAACTCGCAATTGCTAAACTTAGCATATAACTGATGTACGCTCAGCTTCTCCAGTACCAATCTCAAATGATTCTCGTGCTCTTTATCACTTCTCAAATAGACCAAGATATCATCGATGAACACAATCACAAACTAATCCAAATATTCCTTGAATACTCTGTTCAGCAAATCCATGAAGGCAGTTGGAGCATTCATCAACCCGAATGGCATCACTGTGAACTCGTAATGACCATACCGAGTACGAAATGCCGACTTAGGAATCCCCTCCTTCCTAATCCTCAGCTGGTGATATCCTATCCTTAAGTCAATTTTTGAGAATATTGACGCTCCTTACAAATGATCGAATAGGTCATCAATCCTTGGAAGGGGATACTTATTCTTAATGGTTACCTAGTTGAGTTGTCGATAGTCGATGCACAAACGCAACGAACCATCTTTCTTCTTTACAAACAGAACTGGTGCTCCCCATGGTGATGCACTAAGACGAATAAATCCTTTATCCAATAGTTCCTACATCTGCACCTTCAATTCCTTCAACTCAGATAACGCCATCTTGTAAGGAGCTTTAGATATCAGCTCTGTCCCTGGAGCTAGTTCGATCACGAACTCGATTCTCTTTCTGGCGGTAATCTTGGCAATTCTTTTGGAAAGACATTTGGAAATTCTTGCACAACTAAAATGTCTTTCACTTTCAGTTCCTCAATTGTCGTATCCATGACAGTTGTCAGGTACCCTTGACAACCCTCGTCTAATAAACGAGCTGTCTCTTGCTACGAGATCAGGACAATCGAGGGTCCTCCTCGACTTCCTACAAACTCGAAGCTCTCACCCTCTAACGGGTCAAACTGAATCGCTTTACGATAGCAATCCATTTTAGCTTTTTGCTTGGTGAGCCAGTCCATGCCAATTATTAAATCAAAATCATACATGACTAGGACTAACAGATCTATTTTCCCACTCGCTCACCAATCACTAACTTGCACCCCGAACAACCCAAAGCAGCAATAACTTTATCTTTCAAGGGTGTAGATATACACATTACCGACTCCAATAATATAGGACTAACTCCTATCAACTTAACATACTGCTTAGCAATAAAAGAGTGGGTTGCTCCCGGATCGAACAAAGCATAAGTAGGCTGGTCGTTGAGTGAAACCATACATGTGATCACGTCAGGCACAGCTTCTGCCTGACCCTATGTAATCGCATACACGGTGCCCTGAAATGGAGGTCTTAGCTGTCCTCCTTGCGGAGCATTTTGAGGGGCATACCCTCTTATCTATCTCATTGGTGGTGGTGGTGGCAACTGAGGTTGTCCTCTTTGCTTCCTTGGACAATTCTTTGCGATGTGACCTTGTTGGCCACATTCGAAACATGCTCCTGTCCTAGCTGGGCACGGAGCTGATCCGTGTCGCCTTCCACACAAGCGACACATACCAATATTACTATGCATTGGCCTACTGAATCCACTCCTCTTGAAGGGTGGAGCATGGGATTTACCTCCAGGCATGGGTCTTTTTCCCTAGCGAATATTTTCTCGATGAGAGATAAACCTCGACCCAGATGAGGCAGCTTTGTCATTCTGATCCTTCTCGATTTTCTGAGCTCTTCGATATATGTCGTTGTAAGTCCTCAGATCTAGGGAGACCAGCATGCTCCTCAAGTCTAGTCTGAACCCATCCTTAAACCTTCTCACTCGGTTTACTGGGTTTTCTATTAGCTCTGGGGCATATCGCGAAAGTTCAGCGAATTTTGCCTCAAACTCATTAACAGTTAGGGAACGTTGACGAAGACATTGAAATTTGGCCATCTTCACCTCCCTGGCGGTCTCGAAGAAATACTTATCATTGAAGGCTTCGAGGAAAGTGTTTCACTCTTGAACAACGCCTTCTAGAAAGATCGTTTCTCGAGTAGTCATCCACCATGTGTTCGCAACTCCCTCTAGCTGGTAAGTTGCTAAGACTACTTTCTTAGTCTCATTGCACGTCAGCAGTGCAAACGCTTTTTCCAACTTCTGAACCTATAAGCAGCAGCTTCGGGATCTCCTGACCCGATGAACAAGGGTGGGTTCAGTCTCAAGAATTGCTCCACCAGCTTATGGATTGGTCCCGCAGCAACCACAATCTCCGGTGGACCTTCAACATTCATGGCAGCGAGAAGAACGGCAGGTGCAACTGCAGGGGCGGCCTCAACGGTGGTAGCAACAGCAGCAGTAGCGGCGACCTGAGCGACGGCTTCAATAGTAGCGGCTTGCTAATCTAATCTTGTTCCCATTGCTTCCAATACACGCATGATCCCTTCTATTCTGGGATCATTAGGGGCTGCTACCTCGGCATCTACAACAGGTGGAGTCACTCCACTCGTGCTAGCTTGTGCTGGCGCTCGACCACGGCCTCCTTGGGTACCGACTTGAGTCAGTGCTCTACCCTGAACTACGGCCCTACTGGTCCTCTTGGTAGGAGTCCTCGGCTCCTGGTCACTCATGGCTCAACTTTACAAACTAATACCTACTCCCAATTCCACAATGAATTAGAAATAGAGTGACCCAAACAACAAGCAATTCTAGCACTCAACTACCACAGACATGCACCCGTTGTGAATTTAAAGGTCTTTCCTACCAACTATCCCATGGTCAACGCTCCTTATCACTCCAATCTTGAACTTCGCTCTAATACCACTTAAATAGGATGTCACACCCCGATCCTCGAACATGTGCCCATCCCTCACCTGGTCAATTAATAGCAACGTCCCAGGACGCAACACCGACCCATTTGATTTTAATATGCATGCGAAATCATATAATAAATCCCCAGACAACAAAACAATGGGATAGAAAAGCAGGCTATATTTTTCATATTGAAATTCACAACCACACTTTTATACTCAGCACGAAACATAGTATATTTTATAATACTATTCACAACTTTCTAGTCTCACATTTATCTACACATATACAACGTTCACAAAAGAGATGGGATCTCAATCCTTATCTGGGTCATACTTAGTGTCTTCCTCGAGGTCATCCTTCTCTGATTCTTCTTCACTGAGCTCATTTTCTTCTAGCTCTATCTTCTTCTTCTTCTTCAGGCTAATCCTCAGCTTCAGCTACCGGTTCATCCTCAGGTACCTCCTCCATGGGTTCATCCTCCTGCCTCTCGTCCTCCTGCTCCACGATCTCACCATCATTTCTATTCCAGTTGTCATCGTTGATCGAGTACACGGGAGTACGAGCTTCATCCTCAAATGTCGGGTCCTTAACATCCACAACCGACCCATCCTTATGGTTTGTTGTACCCTCCCCAAATGCCTCTTCCAGAATGTACACAGGCACGTCACTATTTGGAATGGGTCCCTCTCTTCGCCTGTGAAAATACTCACGATACCAAGATCGAAAATCATGGGGTCTCAGGGCATTTCCTCTTATGTCAACCCAGACGATTGACTTAACCAATACGTACTCCAGTCCTTCTAGGTGAAGGTGTATGTGGAAGTGGATCTCTAACCCAGTCATCTCTTAGGGAATACCAAAATGCATAGTAGGACAAGGAGGTGGAGGTGCTGCCATCTAGGGGCCTGAAATGGTTATATAATAACCAGTGAGACAACGTCTCAGCGAGTTCTACCCCCTAAGACTCAATTAGTAAACCAATACGCTATACAGTTGCCTAAGCATAGCATGAGTGAAAGGACTTACCTTGGCCTCAGTCCCAACCTGCAATTCAAGGGTATACACAGATGCCTCATATATCACATTAAATATTGAATCAATTCACGACATCATATCAAATCATTGATCAATTGACTTAGCTAAACATGTCAGTTGGACCGTCTCTAGGTTATTCCCACTCATACCACGAGTTCCACATGGTATACTTGGTCGTCAAACCACATATGTTTTCTCGGGCGCCGTTTTTGCCAAATGACATACCGATCACTGACACCGTGCATTCTTTAAGGCGTCGTTTTTGCCAATGATGTCCTTAATTACCAAACCACGTGTCTTTTCTAGGACGCCGTTTTCGCCAAGATGATGTATGTAATAGACAGCAACATGTGTTTTTTAAGGCATCGTTTTCACTAGTGATATCCTTAATCACCGAACCACGTATGTCCATAAGTCATTTACGTGCGTTCTTTAAGGCGCCGTTTTCGCCAGTGATATTCCCAATCACCGAACCTCGTATGTCCAATAACATCGTACCTGATTGGCCTTAGCCAAGAATATTCCTAGTTCGCTCTCAACAGTCTCTCTACTATATAGCCCATCAATGTATAACTGCCGCCATATACCCATACTCGGCCATCTACCAATCAATTGCTCAATTTCAAACAATTTGGAATAATTCCTAAAATTCCACAATCAATTCAATTCAACACAATGTAGAGCTTAAATAAATAAACGGACTACACCACGATAATCAGCACAAAATTCCGGTCACCGACCATCCCGGTTGAATTTTCGAAAAATAAGTAAATAATTAAAGTAATTTCGAAAATTAATAAATAATTACTAAATCCAATTTAGGCCCGTAATGCCTAATTGGAGCCCGAGACGGGTCGGGAAAAATCCCGAGATGCATTCATTAAATAATATATGCTATCCTCTAGCTAAATGCACTAGTCAAATGCTTAACATGCATCACAATTAACTGATAATCACTAATCTACTATAATCTAACAACCTAATCCTACTTAATTAACACTATTCAACCCTTAAGCATCATTAGCAAACTAAGAAAGGATTAGTGAGCTAAACTCACCCGTTTAACGATCCGATCGAATCGAAATGTCGGGAATGTCGCTAGGGATGTTTTTCTCCGAAGCGGGCCTAGGGTATGAGGCCTAGAACCACCTCTAATCGAGACCACAAGGTGGCTGGAAACCCACACCTTGGCTTGCTGGTCTTGGCTACAAATTGAAGGAAATCAACTTGGTTTGGTGCAGTGAGGGTCGGGAATGAAGGAATAGGCCAAACCGCGCCTTGACAGAGCTTTATTGGTGAAGAAACAATGGAAGGCAGCTCTGGTTGAGCCTCCACAGAGTTGAACAGCATCTGTTGGGTGAGAGGGAGGCGACCAAGGGGGTGACGGTGTACGGTAGGGCGGCGCGCAGGCGGTGGCTTGCGAACCGACGGAGTGAACGGCAGTTTAGCATGGCTGTGGTGTCCAGGCGTGGCAGCTGCAGCTCCTTCCTCCGGTGCTATTGGTTGGTGTCGCACAAATGAGAGAGAGAGGATGGAGGTGGACGGTGGGTGAGAGAGAGTGAGGGAGAGAGTGGATAGAGTCGAGGAGGCATGGAGGGGCCGTTTGGCTTGATTTTTCTACAAAATATCTCTAAGACATAGTGTTGGCCATGCATAATCCCTTTGCTCACAATGGTCCACCATTACACTCCCCATGACTTCTCTTTTGGTCCATTTGGCTAGGGGGAAGGGAGAGTTACGAATTTTTGCAAGAATTGTCTTCAATTGTTGGCTTGATCCACTTCAATTCCATCTCAATTGGCCTCCATAAAATCAATCGGTCATCCATCAGCCATCTCGACATTTTTCCTCACTCATGTATCCAACACGCATCCCAATTTTGCTATCAAAAGTGATCTCCGGCTTTTTCTGTACAAAAATGACCCGGCAACGACTTTTCCCAAAAAGTCTCGGTTGTCAGAAAAATCTTCTGAGACTAAGTCAATACTCCTATAATTTATTGTGACATGACAGAAACTTCAATTTCTGAAATCGGACTTGAATTCACAATTAATTTCAATTTGGCGCGTTTTTAGCGTGACCTAGGCTACTGGGTAACTTTCAAAAGATTTAAGTGCAAATAACCCGTGGTCGATTTTCTTCGAGCCTCTATGAACCCACTCGACTCATTGGCGACTCTCGAGGATCCAAATACGGACACAGGGTATCAAAACAATAAGAAAATCAGCCTAGTGCCGGTCGACGAGAATTTTTCAATTTAGTGGTGTCACCCACGATTAGGCACATATCTCTATCGATCCAGTATTTCTCTGATTTCAAATATATTTTTAACTGTATCGTAATGACCTCTAAAGATGGACACGGTCGAGAAGTCGATTCCTGATCGAGTTCTCAAGTCTATTGCCTTAAAACTCCTTAATAATTTCCCCAAATATTCTAGTTATCTCAAGAGTGATCAGCTATGAGAATAGCCCTATAGGCACGTCAATGAAATGCCCGATTCATTTAGTAGAAAACAGAGTTGAAAATTTGGGATGTCACAATTTGTGTTGTGGTTGAGCATTTGACCAAGTCGGCTCACTTCATTACAGTACGAAAAGATTATGCCATGGAGTGATTAATATGAAAGGGGCTTCCAGGAACTCAAGAAAAGATTGACCACAACCCCCATACTAACTATTCCTTCTGAATCTGGTGGATTCACGGTATATAGCGATGCCTCCCATAAAGGATTGAGGTGTGTCTTGATGTATCATGGGAAGGTCATATCCTATGCATCAAGACAATTAAAACCTTATGAATTGAGCTACCTGACTCATGATCTAGAATTGGCAGCAATAATTTTCACATTAAAGATTTGGAGACATTATTTGTATGGGGAGAAATTTGAAATTTATACAGATCACAAAAGTAGAAGTACTTATTCTCTCAAAAGGAATTAAACATGAAACAAAAAAGTTGGATGGAACTATTGAAGGATTACGACTGTGAGTTATTGTATCATCCAGGGCAAACAAGGTAGCAGATGCTTTCAGTCGTAAGTCGGCAATGGATATGGCAAGTATACGGACAACAAAATGGAACTTGTTAGAAATAATAGCAAATTTGGAGTACCAACCGCATTGAGGATTGAACCAAAAATTATTCAAAAAATTAGAACTACAATAGTCTAACTCGGAAATCATGAAGTTTCGAGACGAAGTATCGTCAGGGAAAAGACCGAAGTTCCAAGTTTCTGAGGATGGAACAATGAGATACCAGGGACGACTATGTGTCCTAAATAATGAGGATATAAAAAAGAAAGTTATATTAGAAACACATAGAAGTAATTATAGTATCTACCTTGGAAATACAAAGATGCATAAAAACCTATGTCAACAATACTAGTGGAATGTTATAAAGGTGGACATTACTAAACACGTTTCTCAATAATTGACCTGCCAACAAGTGAAGGTAGAACATTGCAAGCCCACAACAATGCTAAGACCACTAGATATACCGGAATGGAAATGGCAGCACATAATGATGGATTTCGTACAAGGGTTACCAAGGACGTCAAGTGGCCATGATTTTATCTGGGTAATAGTGGATCGCCTGACTAAATCCGCCCATTTCTTAGCAATATATAAGGATTATCCAATGGACAAATATGCAGAGATGTATGTGAGACATATAGTACACTTACATGGTGTTCCCATGACCATCACCTCAGATCAAGACTTGAGATTTACCTCAAATTTCTAGTGGGGTCTCCAAATTACATTAGGGACCAAGCTTCGGTTTAATACTACCTTCCATCCATAGACGAATGGATAAACATAAAGAATAATCCAAGTGCTGGAAGATATGTTGAGGGCTTGCATGATCGATTTTAAATGAAATTGGGATGAGAAGTTACATCTAGTAGAGTTCGCATATAACAATAGTTTCTAGCAAAGTATTGGTATGGCCCCCTTTTAGGCACTATATGGAAGGATTTGTAGTTTTCCCATCTGTTGGAATGAGATGGGTGAGAGAAAACTAACAGGACCAGAGCTGGTACAAGCTACTTCGGATACGATAGAAATCATTAGGAATCGACTTAAGATGGCTCAGAGTTGACAGAAAAAACTATGCATATAAGCGTAGAAGACCTCTAGAATTTAACATGGGAGATCATGTATTCTTAAAGGTGTCGTTGATGAAGGGTATATCAAGATTTGGAAAGAAAGGCAAGTTGAGCCCGAGATTTATTGGACCCTTCAAAATCCTTGAAAGGATAGGGGATTTGGCCTATCAATTAGCATTGCCTTCTAAGTTGTTGAATTTAAATGATGTCTTTCACGAGTTGATGTTAAGGAAGTATCATCCCAACCCTGCTCATATACTAGATCATAAGGTTATCGAAGTGGATGAAAAAGTGAAATACGTGGAGGAGCCGATGCAGATATTGGATTGGAAAGAACAAATCCTCCGAACAAAGGTAATCCCACTAATCAAGTTCTTGTGGCGACACCATGATGTAGAAGAGGCCACGTGGGAAATTTAGGAGGAAATGAGACAAAAGTATCCCCATCTTTTCAATGGAACGTAGGGAACGTTCAATTTCGAATATGAAATTCATTAAGAGTGGGAGATTTATGACATCTAGATTTTCGCTTTAGCCTCGAATGCTTAACAATCCATGCCACATCTACAAGCTCGTCATCAAACTATACCATTAGCGTCCCCAATGGCACCACCTAGCACCACACTACCTCACCTCACACGCTATCGTTCGGCACCACATTGCCATGACCCCAAACCCACGTATGCCTCCCCCTGAAATGCCACGAACGGGGTTAATGTGGCGGTCAAATGTGACACGCCCAGGAGCTAAAAAGGAAGTAAATGAAAGCCACACCTGCATCTCTCTATCAACATCATAGGTTGCCACAAATTGAAGGATTGACCAAAGCAAATTTCAAAGGCGGTGGAAAATTTAAAAAAAATAAAAAAATTCAGTCACTTCCTTACATTAATTTGCAAGGTGTCATGAACATGTGAGAATTTCTCACCCCATAGACACAAACCCTCGGAGCTGTCTCCTCCTCAAGCTGCCTCAAAGTTGAAGGATGTTGACCAATAATTCCAAAAGCAATGGAATAAAAAGATAAAAAGGCCGCCTCACCAAATTTTCATTTTCCCTTACGGCCTCACCATTGTCATCTTCATTTTAAACCTCACGACTACATCCATCTTCTCCTTTTTCATTCTCTCACCAGAACGTTCGCCATTCTAAAGCCACGGCTTGATGTCGTTCCACTCGCGCCATCCTACCGCTCCACCACCAACCTTCATTACCTAGAAGTTGAGGCAAGTAGCTATCTACTATTCGATACTATGTGGATTCTATTATTGCTTGACAAGACATATTCCTTCGGATTTTCGTACTATTAGTACTATGCAAATTGGTAATATTTGCCCAAGCCCTTATTTGGGTTCCATCGCTCGCTTCGAAACGTCGTCAACTTGCGATGCAATGGACGCTGTATCTATTTATACAAGTATACACCTTGATTCTTCACTTCTGTTCGTGACTTGGGTTAGGATCTTTCTGCGTTCTCACCACTTTCTTTTTTAATTGAATTAGGGCTTCTTTCTTTATCCACTTTCCTTTCTGATGGTTTTATTTATGATGGGCCTGAGTTGGCCCGTTAAGACCCGGCCCGTGAGTTGAGGGCCCATGGAGGAAAGGTTGCGATGTGAAATGTTGCATTGTTTAGATACGATAGGTTGTGTCTTTTGGAAGGGGTGTTACGTTGAGGAGTCGCGTCGTTTGGAGGAGACGCTTCGAGGGAAAATATAAAAGAAAAAGAAACGTATTTTTTTCGGATGTTACGTACGTTATTTTTCCTCTCTCACTCTCCTCGAAACCAACATAACAACGTTGCTGGAAGAACAACGTCTCTTCCACATCGCTTCTCTCCCTAAGCAAAAAAAGAATTCTCTTTTGAAGAACAGTATCCGGTTTCCTCCTCGAATTGCAACGTCGGTGTTTAGTCTGTGGACAAAAGGTACACTCGATCCCGTGGTGTGCTTTTGATCGGTGATACATGTAATTTTCTCGGGCTCGTCTTCCGCATTAAGTTTAGGGGTTCGATTTAGTGTCGAATCCGGTTTCTGGGTATCAGTAAAACCCAACATTGGTATCAGAGCCCCGTTCATGTAATTCCCGACCCCTTTCATGTTTATGGATGATTTCTTATTGATTTTTCGTGAAATTAATCGGCCGACACCAATCGGGACTGAAAAATCCCGACACCCGAGCACTGTTCATCCATTTTTTCGAGTTTTTGTAAGTTGAAATCCATTTCTGAAGGCTCTGGATGGAAGGTCTCGTTGAGACGATCGCGACGAGTGGTGGAACGCCGCCAACGGCCACCGGAAGCGCCCCCACGCGCAGCCGGAACGAACCGGCGTCTTCGGCGCGTGCAACGCACGCCCCAATTCGCAGGGGAAGGCGCGTGCGTCGCACACGCGCGTGCGACCGACGCGCGCTCGTGTGCGTTCGCGGTCACTGACGCGTGCCTTGCACGCGCCAGCTAACGTCATTGTGACGTCAGCTACACGCGTGCGCGCACGTGCCGGTCGGACGAACCAACCGGCCCGACCGGTCCGACCCAACCCGGCGACCATTGACCCGTTGACCGACCGTTGACCGTTGACCCAAAAAAAAAAAGAATGTGTTTCTTTTTCAATTATGTCTATGTGGATTATATGTAATCCATTTTTTGTTCTGCATTTGTTGCAGGAACAATGCCTCCCTGTAAGCCACGCGCATCTGTGCACACAATGTCAGATGAACAAAAGGAAAGGCTTTCAAGGTTGATAGCCGATTTGAATGGTTATCGATGGGAGAGTGACGACATAATTGATCATGTCATAGAAGTCAACAACAAAATTCAAGAAGTCATTTGGAACGGTTATCCCATGCCAGATATTCAGATGGTGCGATTCTTTATGAACACTCTTCCACTAGCATGGCAAGGAATGTTGAATCGCCTATGGGAGGTCAAAGGATTTATTAGCTATAAGGAGCTAGTAATGGAATTCGTAGATGAATATCATCAGGTTGGAGCCACAAAGACTGCGACCCCAGGAATGACTTCGATTAGGCCAGGAATGAATGTGCGTAGGAGAAATCCTAAGAGATATCCGTCTGTTTTTTCTGTGGCTGTCAAGAATGCCTGAAAATTTTTTATAGAAAAAAAGAAAAAGAAATTGAACCAAGTAGCAGCTTTCCCTATTAGTAGTATGATGCCTTGGTTTTAGATGTTATGGCTGGTCTTTATTTAGTGTTCTTTGTGGACATTTTATATTATGTTTTCTACCTAATTGTTGTTGATGTAGCAACTAATATGTTAGTTATATTATGTGAAAGCATTGTTATTATATCATTGTTGGATGTCAAATATTATTTGCTCTCTGTTGTTGTTAACTGTTGTGGGTAGTTCATAGAAGTTTTTGTAGCTTCATAGAATTTACTTTGCATGGACAATTATATTAATGATAGTTTTAAGTTAGGATTTTTGGAGGATGATTGGAAACATAGTGACCTTTTGATTCTGAAACCTTACTTAAAATTATTAATTAATATGATGGGTTTGTGCAAAATAGATGCATAAGTGATAAGCATTAATATTTCGTGCATATATGTCTGATATGTTCAGATCGGTGGATTTCAGCAACTAAAAACATAATTGCTGATTTGAACAAAGAGGACAAATTGAATGGCGAGAATAATGAAATATTGTATATGAGAATTCAATATGTGCTGGAAAAGCAAAAAGCACTAAAAGCTCTTGACATGTTATGGAAGATCTTGAGGATGCTGTGCGCCACCTTGAGATAGTTGATCATCGCCTCAAGGCATTTGAGCAGAATACAGATATTTTTTGTGTTGCTTTAAGCTCAGAAGAGGCTTCAAGCTCTATGCGTAAACGCATTCATTCGTTCAATAGGTGGGAAAGCAAGGGATCAAGTCCTTCTTGCAAGAAACCAAGAATTAACCAACAAAAGAGAGGAAAACGTCCTCGTGTGAGGAGAGGAAAACGTCCTCATGTGAAGAATATTTCAAGGGTGAAATGTTACAACTGTGACCAGAGGGGTCACTATGCCCGCGATTGTCGCGAGCCAAAGAAGGTACACACCCTTTGTACTATTGGGAACTTTGCATATGTGTCAAGTTCTATATTCTTGACTGAATCTAATCCTCTGTGGACTGTAGATTCAGGAGCGACAGACCATGTAGCGAAGGATAGAGAATCCTTCGTAGAATTTCGACGAGTTCCGACTGAAACTAAGTGGATCTATGTGGGAAACAACTCCAGAGCTGAAGTAAAAGGAATTGGCACATGCCAACTGAACATGCGTGGTGGGCGCACTTTATTCCTACATGATGTGTTGTATGCTCCGGATATTCGTCGAAATTTAGTGTCTGTTTTAGTGTTGGTTAAGTTTGGTTTTAATGTGAACTTCCATAATAGAGGTGTAGATTTGTATTTGGATACAAACTACTATGGTTGTGGTTATTTTCTAGATGGTTTCATTGTATTAGACATTGACTATGTTAATGCAAATGTTTGTTATTCCCTTCTCACGTCTCCTAATTCATATGATAATGATGTGAATGTGTGGCATGCTAAACTTGGTCATATTGGCCAACAACGTATGAATAGACTAGCCAAAGAGGGCTTGTTGGGCAACATTGAAAAAGTCGATTTGCCCATATGTGAGCATTGCCTAGTAGGGAAAACGACAAGGAAACCATTTGGAAAAGGTAAAAGAGTTGAATTTCCTCTGCATTTAATCCATTCTGACGTATGTGGTCCAATGAATGTGAGAGGAAGGCATGGGGCTGTTTATTTCATCACTTTTATAGATGATTATACTCGATTCAGATATGTCTATTTGATTTCTCATAAATCTGAAGCATTAAGTTGTTTCAAAAGGTTTATGAACTTGGTAGAAAATCAATTAGACAAGAAAATAAAAGTATTAAGATTTGATCGAGGTCGAGAATATTTATCTGATGAGTTCAGAAAATTATGTGATGAAAAAGGAATAGAAAGACAGTTGTCTATTCCATATACTCCTCAACAAAATGGTGTTGCGGAGAGAAGAAACAGAACCCTACTGGAAATGGTTAGGTCTATGATGGCGCATGTTAACTTACCTATCACCTTTTGGAGTGATGTGTTGTTAACTGTTGCCTATATACTTAACCGAGTGCCTTCCAAATCAGTTACTTCTACTCCATATGAGTTATGGACAGGTAGGAAACCGGACTTAACTTTTCTTTAGCCATGGGGTTGTGCTGCCTATACTCATGAGCCCTCTCACAAGTTTGGGAAATTGGGTCCCAGAGGAAAGAAGAGTATTTTCATAAGATACTCCGAACACTCGAAATGGTATGTGTTCATAGGTGAGCAGGAAAGTGGGAGTATAACTGAATTTGAATCACGGGATGTCACATTCTTAGAGAATGAATTTCCTAAGAAGGACGAAATAGGTGAAGAATACTCCTTATTTGAAACATTGGACCAAGATAATGATATTAATGGAGTTCGTCTAAGTGGGAGTAATATGAGAAGCGATGAATTGAATTTGATTCATTCTCAATTACAACCACATGATGAGACGACAACATCATTATATAATCCTAGTGGGAGCGTAATGGGGAATGATGTGCAAAGTGTACAATCTCCCATATGGCGAACAAGTCGCAAAAGTGTTCCCCGTCGACGTTTTGACATTAAAGGGGAAACTTTTATCATTGCCCCACAAGATGAGGATGAGCCAAGAAATATTAATGAGGCTCTGAATTGCCCTAGTAATGAAAAATGGATTCATGCAATGGAAGAGGAGGTTGAGTCAATGAAGTCAAACCAAGTTTGGGAACTGGTTGATCTTCCAAAGGGGCGCAAAGCTATTGGGAACAAGTGGGTTCTCAAAATAAAGCGAAAAGCTGATGGCTCGATAGAAAGGCATAAGGCTCGCCTTGTGGCGAAGGGGTATAATCAACATGAAGGAATTGATTATGAAGAAACATTTTCTCCTGTAGTGAGATTTATCTCGATTCGCATTATTCTGGCAATAATGGCTAGTATGGATCTTGAGTTACATCAAATGGATGTAAAGACTGCTTTCCTCAATGGAGAATTAGAGGAAGAAATATATATGGAACAACCTGCTGGTTTCATAATGAAAGGCCAAGAAGAAAAGGTGTGTCGACTTTTGAGATCGATATACGGCCTAAAGCAGTCATCGAGACAATGGTATATACTAATTGCCGGAATGACATATGATTTTACAATGATTGATGAGGATCATTGTGTATATATCAAAATATCCAAAGAGCAATTTGTGATCATATCATTAAATGTTGATGATATACTAATTGCCGGAAGCAATATGGAGTTTGTTTATATTGTCAAGAGTTGGTTGTCTTCCAACTTTGAGATGAAGGATATGGGTGAGGCTGCATACATTCTTGGAGTTAAGATTTCAAGAGATCGTTCGAAGAGATCGTTATCTCTTTCGCAAGAAACATATATAAATAAGGTTCTTGAACGATTTCGTATGCAAGATTGTAAACCCATTGATACTCCTATTGCAAAAGGTGAAGGATTGAGCCATAGATTGTGTCCAAGGACTCCACAAGAGAAGGAACAAATGAAGCATGTTCCTTATGCTAGTGCTGTTGGGAGCTTGATGTATGCTATGATGTATACAAGACCTGACATATGTTTTGCAGTTGGAATGGTGAGTAGATACCAATCCAATCTAGGTCAAGCACATTGGAAAGCCGTTAAGAGAATACTGAGGTATCTGAAGGGCTGATTATACGCTGAGTTATCGAGGAAATGATCTGCGACTCGAAGGCTATTCTGATGCTGATTGGGGAGGAGATTTAGATGAAAGGAAATCTACCTCTGGATTTGCTTTCTTACTGAACAATGGCGCCATATCATGGAGTAGTAAGAAGCAAACATGTATAGCCTTGTCCACGATGGAAGCTGAGTTCGTGGCATTATCAGCAGCGGTACAAGAAGGAGTTTGGCTTAAGAGATTTTTGGATAATTTAGGTGTTATTGAGAAAGCTGCACATCCATTATTGGTTAACTGTGATAGCCAAGCAACTATAGCGTACACCAAAGATCCAAAATATCATGGCAAGACCAAACATATAGATACCAAGTATAACTTTGTCAAAGATATGGTTGCACGAAAGGATGTGAACTTACAGTACATATCTACGCATAGAATGGTAGCAGATCCTATGACAAAGCCAATACCTAGAGATGTGTTTTGTGGTCATGTAAAATCTCTAGGATTGCGTAGAGTCGATGTACTTGGATATTGTAATTTCCCTGAGTTGTTCACATTTAATGAATTTGTGTTTTCATCATTAATGCCTATGAATCTTTGTTTGATCTTTATGCATCTTAATGCTCAGTGCATTATATTATGTTGAGAAAGTATGTCGGACAGATAAGAGATTAGCCCACTCACACGGGTAATCGCCTCTATTTACTGTGTGATAAATAGAGATTGGACGGTTTTTAAGCTTATTATCTAGGTGATAATCAAGAGCTCAAGCTTAAAATAAATATGTCGCCTTAACTAAGTGTTAAGATGAGGACATGATATGTACTATGTCCGAAAGTAAAATACGCCACATATTTTACTTTATCTGTCTAAGATGCCAGATGTGAGTTCTGATGAATTTTGTGAATGAGTAAATACGTGAACTCAAGTTAGACATTGGGTATGTCGAACTATCATCTGTACGGTATTGATGGTGTAGACATACGCTCCATGGGAAAGGAGTTAATACCGTAATACGTATTTCATACTACGTATGCATGAGACGACCAATAAGAGTGGCAAAAGTTTGATCTCAACTTTCATGCCGTATGAGACTCTTGAGGAAAGGAGTTCCTCAATTTAGTGCCCTCATGACTTTTACTTATTCTCAAGATTTCTATTTAGTGTTTGCTATCTTAGAATGTTGCCAATGGTCATGAGTTGATTCGATCTAATGGGACATTTCTAGAAAAGCAAGTTGAACTGAAATTGAGAGTTTGAAGGAAAGAGGAAGATCGGATTTGGAGAATCACATTATAGTTTTGTATTCATTTGGTCGACCAATTATGACTGTCTTTGGGATAATCATAATTGTGAATACAATATATATATATATATATATATATATATATATATATATCATTGTTTAAAAGAGATCAAGAGAGATATAAATGTGATCGATCGATCTAGGGTACTACATACTAAATTTACTCGGAATGTGATGTCCATTATGAGCTGCTATATATTCCTAATAGATGTATAGCAACGAGCTCTCCAAGTATGCTGGTCGCACGGATTATTCACCAGTATGAATGTTGCAATGAGAAAAAGAGAATTCTGTTCGGGCCACTATATCAAGTGGGAGTTGATGGTTTTTCAATTGATAGGCCTAAGTGGGGCCTGTCTGCCCATGTTGGTTTTGGCCCACCATGTGCAAGTGGGAGATGATGGTTTTATTTATGATGGGCTTGAGTTGGCCCATTAAGGCCCAGCCCATGTGTTGAGGGCCCATGGAGGAAAGGTTGCGATGTGAAATGTTGCATTGTTTAGATACGATAGGTTGTCTTTTGGAAAGGGTGTTACGTTGAGGAGACGCGTCGTTTGGAGGAGACGCTTCGAGGGAAAATATAAAAGAAAAAGAAACGTATTTTTTTCAGATGTTACGTACGTTATTTTTCCTCTCTCACTCTCCTCGAAACCAACGTAACAACGTTGCTAGAAGAACAACATCTCTTCCACATCGCTTCTCTCCCTAAGCGAAGAAAATAATTCTCTTTTGAAGAACAGTATCCGATTTCCTCCTCGAATCGCAACGTCGGTGTTTAGTCTGTGGACAAAAGGTACGCTCGATCCCGTGGTGTGCTTTTGATTGGTGATACATGTAATTTTCCCGGGCTCGTCTTCCGCATTAAGTTTAGGGGTTCGATTTAGTGTCGAATCCGGTTTCTGGGTATCAGTAAAACCCAACACTTTCCGTTTGCGATGAGAAATTGGTCATTTTGATTTGGGGATTCATACTAAACGTGACTTGAAATTGTCTTTCGATTTATAAGTATTGTTCAAATGTTGCTGATTTTGGTGTCGTTAATTTTTGGGCTTTATTTACAGCTAGTGTTACATTATACAATGGCTCTAGACTTTGGAACTAGAAGTGTTTTATTTTGCATTAGCAATTTAAAAAATAATTTAACTTGGATTACTAACTCGTTGCACCATGGTATGAATTTGATGGATGCCGTCAGTCCTTATGAAGATGATGCCTCGGGTGTCAGGATACTTGGAGGGGTGTAACACGGTACCCTCCGGATGCCTGGGGGATATCATAAACATCCCTTAGAGGTCTTCGCGATGCCAAGTGGGGTGCGAGATGCCTGAAGAGACGTAACACAATGCCTTCTGGATGCTTAAAGAATGTGATAAAGGCCCCCGGAGGTTCTCGCGATGCTAGTTGGGGGTGCGAGATGCCTGGAGGGGTGTAACACGGTGCCCTCAAGAAGATGACGACGACTAATTGAAGTTCCCAAATTTCCATTTGCTTCTTGGTATACTGTTTCCATGAATTTCTTTTAGAGCCGCTGCAAGTTGAATTATTTCAATTTCGTGTATTTTATTTTTGGCATTCCGTCGAACGAGTAGTGGTAGATTCATGTAGCATAGTCTAGTAGACTTTTGCTTGCTAAGTGTCATACTCACCCTTGGTGGATTATCATGTTTTTCAAACCCAAGGTTATGCCTCTACTACCCATGTCCTCCATGATATTCTATGGTGTCCCGAAAGATCTCACGTGGAATCAGACGGAGCAAGTCGACCCCGACTTCCTAGAGGTCACATTTATTCAGATCACCGCAACCCTAACTGTCAACGCGGGCCTTCCATTGGGCTCCATGCTGATTGGATTTGTCGCCCTCTATGCCCAAATCAATGGGTGTATGGTGGCACCACTCTCACTTCTAGATGGCGATGACAATGGCGACAGGGGGTCAACTAGGAGGAAGGCCCAGGGGGCTAAGGTGGCTCTTTTGGAGAGACCGGGACTTGTTATGTTGGAGGCCGTGTAAATAGATAGTAGGATGGTCGAAGTAGTATTTTGGACATAGCTAGGGGAAGGAGCATTTTGACCCCTAATGTACCGACCTAGGTCGCCTACAATATATAAATAAATAAAAGTGCCTAGTTCTATATTTCTACGTGCATCGATTGAGATTATAATGCATTGATTTTTCATTACACGTTTCCGCATGCTAAAAAAAAACAAAGAATTGGGTAGTCACGTTAGCCGTGACGTGCTGGGGGTGTCACACTTAATTTCACGAATCAAGTTTCAATTTCACTATTAAACCTCGATTCATTTTTAGCATAAGAGTCGTGACATCAATTCAAAGTCAATTTGGGTACAATAGGTTATCCTAAGCATGGGCAATTAATGGAATAGGTGCCTTGTGATATTAATTGAATCCTATTTTGATTCATCCGTGATTTTGATCAAGAAATTACATGGAATTGTCCAATTTGGCCTGTAATGTTCAATTATGTGTTGTGACAACCCTCGGCCCGTTAGGGTCACCACAACGTTCCCTGGTTATTACTATTATTTTGATGTGGAAGCATATATTGACAACTCCATCATAACTTAAATCGATGCACACGAAAATATATAACTAGGCACTTTTATTTATTTATGTGTTTTAGATGACTTAGGTCGGTACATTAAGGCCAAAAAGTTCATTTTTTTGGCTAAACCAAAACACTGTCCTGACCATCCTATAGCCTATTCACACGGCCGTCTGCGTATCCCATCCTGGTGTTGTCCAAAAATGCTACCTTTGTTCCCCCAGGCCCTTCGTCTACTCGACCCCGCTAGCACCATCGTCGTTGTTATCTGGAAATGGAAGCGGTCCCACTGTGCACCCATTGACCCAGGCGTAAAGCGTGATGAACCCCATCAGCACAGGGCTCGACGCGAGACCAGCATCTACCATCAGGATCATAGTGATCCAAATGAATGTAACACCAGGGAAATCAGGGTCGACTTGCTCCACTTGGTCCCACGTGAGATCGGTGGGGACGCCGTAGAGCATCAGGGGGGACGCGGATAGTAGAGGCATACTTACGTGTATGAAAAATAGCCCATGAGGGGTGAGTACAACCACTCAGCAAATAAGAGTCTACTAAACTATACTACGCGAACCTATCACCACCCGTTCAATGCAATCCAAAAATAAAGTACACAAACTGAAATAATTCAACTTGTGTCGGTTCTAAAAGAATTTCATAAAACGGTATATCAGAAAGCAACAGAAATGTGGAATTTCAATTCATCTAGATTCAACTACCACCATCTTCCAGAGGAAACCGTATACCACCCTCCGGCATCTTGCACCCTAACTAGCATCGCGAGGACCTTCGAGCCTTTATCACATTCCCCAGGCATCCGGAGGGCACTGTATCACACCCCTCCGAGCATCCCGACACCCGGGGAATCATCGTCAATGTGGTCCAATAGCATCCGTCAATTAAAGATCATGGTGCAACAATCCAATAGTTTAATTCTTAAAAAAATTTCACGCTGCTACTGCATGGGAGGTAATTCAATTCCGAAATCTAGCATTATAGTATAAGACAAAGTGAAATCAAAATCTGGAAAATATGCTACACATACCCCCCTCGGCAGAAACATTTTGTAAAATCAATGTCGTAAACATGACCCGTATCGATCACAATCAAATTCACGGTTTCACCCCCGAAATTCGTATTGTTCTACCCAAAATGCCTTCGAAATTCACAAGCATGTACTTCAATGACATTTTCAAGTTTCGAAAGTTCCGGATTTCCGTATAATATAAAGATAGTTCGTATGTAAAGCCCCAAAATTCTGCAACACCAAAAACAATAAAGTCAAGGGTCCATAAACAGAACCTGACCATGATAAAATCACGTATTTCATTCCCCCTTCGATTCGTGGTCAATCCAAACGACTTCCAAATTCGCCAAATAACACAAATGTCATGGAAATAATGGTAATCCATAGGATTCCAAAGGAACACGTCTCACCATGCAATGACGGAATTCACGTAGTAGAGAATAGTCGACGTCTACTTGCCTTGAATCCTTGGTGATGAAGGCAGGTGGCGGAGGGATGGGATGATGCGAGCTGGTGGCAGAGTAGCAAGGTGACGCGAGCTGAACGGGCGCGAGGCTGTGACGTCTCCAGTCAGTAGTGAGAGTAGGGCAAGAGGGTGGTGCGGCGAGGTGCTGCGGACGGTTGGTGCCGATCAGCAAGGCACGGATGGAGCTGTGAAAGTTTTTGGCTGAAGGTTCGCTAAAGCCGTCGGTGAAAAAAGAAGGAAATTGTGTGAGAAGGTGAAAATGATAGACGTTCTTGATGGAATTCTAGTCGGCAGAAGACGACTTACCTGATTCCAATGCGCAAACAGCAAATAGCCCCGGATCAAATGTTGAATTGCGAATCAATTCACGAACAATACTGCCTCACGTTGGTCTGGATGCAATCACAAGGAAAACACCCGATTTCCACGGCGTAAATGCAAACCATTCTTGCAAATTGATGATGGAATCCTTTCTTTCTTGAAGACGGAATTTTGAGAGAGAATTTGGTGCGAATGAATTGACAACCCGTCCAACGGTTGTGTTCGGGAGATTTTATACGTCTCCCTTCGTACCCCTCCATTGGTGACCTTCCATCGTAACGCATCAAGGTGAACCAGTGCGTTCCGTTCGCACCCCATCATGGACGTACCAGCTGAAAGAACTACATCTCCCACTCGGACATGATGGACTTGATAGCGCTCTATCAAGAATATAAGGCAAGGCATTCAATCATTCATCAACTTTACAGAACAATTCATACTGGCAAGTAAGCCGTGCGACCAGTGAGTACACCTGCACTTGGGAGCTCAAATTATGCACCTGTTAGGGATGACATAATGGCTACAACCCGAAAAAAAAAATAAACAACTTGTTACATCAATTCAAGTATACCTATCCCTTAAAGGCTATACTTGATTATCCTCTAAAACACCATGTATTTACAATTATATCCGCAACCACATAAGGCGATATAATTAGTCGACTAGTAAATACATGTGACAGATGTAAAACAACAATAGTCTTCCTTCGCACTCATGTCTCTCTCAATTTTAGAACAACTGCTTTCCTAGACACGTCCCATAGGTCATATCTATTCATGACCGCCCGTAACATGCTAAAGTAGCAACATTAATCTTTCATTTCGAGAACATAGTCAGAAGTAACTTATGGCACAAATTGAGGTAAATAATAAATTACCTCAAGGGCTCACACAATGAGTAAATAGGGATGATTTTACTCACCTTCCCTTGCCGGTCAAACAATGCACATGTAGTATGAATTACATGCTATAGTGGCTTTCTCTTTCTATAAGAGCGTATGTCATTTCTTAAATATATCCACTATACGGATCTTAGCCTAAACATAGTCATGTGCTTCTCACGTACTCATGTTTAACTCGAGTGATATATTAGCTCGCTTTCTATAGCGCCCAATTAAGTACTCGCATCCGGCATTTTACAGGCATACATGATTGTGGGACTATCATGTTCAGTCTTAAACAAATCACAGACCTCATCTTGACTCCAATCAACGCGACATATTTTATGTACTAGACTTGCTCTTTAGCATTTATTTGTACATAACGTCTCATCTCAACGTGCTAACTATAGCACTTGAGGCGATTGCTCGTGTGAGTAAGCCAATCATTATCTGCTGACATACTTTCCAATTATATATGTGTGCTTGTGCTAGTCTCGTAATGGATTTGTACTTTTTGATAAAACATCAAGTCATTAATAAACAAACAAGTACAATACATATGTCCATAAATACATAAAACAATGATCCTCTACAATAACACATATCACATCCTACGTAAACCTAGTGACATCCTGTGGGTCAAAAATATGTCTATAGGAATAGCCTTCGTAAATGGATCAGCAACCATTCTATTGGTTGAAATGTATTGTAGAATCACTTCTTTCTGCGCTATAATATCTCTGATGAAGTTATTCTTTATGTCAATGTGCTTCGTCCTTCCATGATACTTGGGATCATTCACATAAGCAATGGCTGCTTGACTATCGCAATAAACTGTCACCGGTCTTGGAATCTCAGTGACAGTGGCTAAATTTTCAAAGAAACGTTTTAGCCATACTGCTTCTTGCACTGCGGTAAAACACACAATAAATTCAGCCTCCATAGTTGACAAGGCTATGCATGTTTGTTTCTTGCTATTCCAAGAAATTGCACCTCCATTGAGCAAGAACGCATATCCAGAAGTCGATTTACGCTCATCCAGGTCTCCACCCCAATCAGCATCTGAATAACCTAATAGGCATAAATCATTCCCTTGGTAACAAAGTCGATAGTCCATAGTGCCCTTCAAGTATCTCGGGATCCTCTTTACTTGCTTTCCAGGTGTCTTTGGACCGGGACTTGATTGAAATCGGCTCACCAATCCCACGGCATAACATATGTCGGGTCGAGTACACATCATAGCATACATCAAACTTCCGATCACACTAGCGTAAGGAACAATTTCCATTATTTTAATTTCTTCTACAGTCTTAGGACACATCTCAGTACTTAGGCCTTCACCTTGCATGACAGGGGTATCAATGGGATTATAATGCTGCATATTGAAACGCTCAAGAATCTTCATAATATAAGATTCTTGTGATAAAGTAAGGAGTTTCCTTGATCGATCTCTTTCAATCTTAACTCCTAATATATAAGTAGCTTCTCCCATGTCCTTCATTTCAAAATTGGAGGACAACCATTCTTTTATGGTGATTACCATAACCTTGTCATTTCCAGCCAACAGAATATCGTCCACATAAAGTGATAAAATCACAAATTTATCTTCAGACCGCTTGACATATACACAGTGATCCTCTTCGATCATCGTAAAACCATAAGTTGTTATGGCTCGATGAAAACGAAGATACCACTGTCTAGATGATTGCTTAAGGCCATATATTGAGCGATGAAGTTTGCAAACTTTATGCTCTTGACTTTTAGCTATGAAACTTAATGGTTGCTTCATATAAATTTCTTCATCTAGTTCTCCATTGAGAAATGCTGTCTTTACATCAATTTGATGTAATTCAAGGTCCAAATTTGCAGCGATGGCTAGAATAAGACATATTGAGGCAAACCTTACAACTGGTGAAAAAGTTTCCTCGTAGTCTATACCCTCTTGTTGAGTATAACCTTTCGCCACAAGACGAGCCTTATACTTTTCAATGGATCCATCCGCCCTTTGCCTAATCTTAAAGACCCATTTGTTTCCAATGGCCTTACGATTGGGTGGTAGATCAACCAAGTCCCAAACATGATTTGTCCTCATTGACTCCATCCCGTCTTCCAAAGCTTTTCTCCATTCTTCTTTATCAGAGGATGAGAGAGCCTCTTGAACAGTCTTAGGCTCGGCATCATCTTTATGAGCAATCATAAATGCTTCCCCTTCAATCTCAAAACGACGACAAGGAATACTTTTACGATTACTTTTACGCAACTGAATTTCTCTTGAATTCAATTCGCTAGACGATGCTACACTCCCACTAGGTCTTTCATGTTGAGGTAAATCTTCATTCCCCTCCATAACATTAGTGGGTGTATTATTAGGATCTTCCATCTCATATAATTGGAAATCCTTATCAATCTCACCTCTACTAGGAAAATCGTTCTCCAAGAATGTGACATCTCGTGACTCCTTTTCGGTCACACTTCCATCAGCTTGTTCACCTATGAACACATACCCTTTGGAGTGTTCAGAATATCTTATAAAGATACATTTCTTCCCTCTAGGGCCTAATTTGCCATATTTATGGGAAGATTCATGAACATAAGCTGCACATCTCCATGGACGTAGACTACTTAAGTCTGGTTTTCTTCCAGTCCATAATTCATAAGGGGTGGAAGTGACCGATTTTGAGGGCACTTGGTTAAGTACATAGGCAGCAGTCAATAATGCATCTCCCCAAAAGGAGATAGGTAAATTTGCTTGCGCCATCATAGACCTAACCATTTCCAATAGGGTTCTATTCATTCTCTCAGCTACTCCATTTTGTTGTGGAGTATAAGGAATAGTCAATTGTCTTACAATTCCCTTTTCATCACAAAGAGCCTTGAATTGCTCCGATAGATACTCACGTCCGCGATCGGTTCTTAATGCCTTTATTGTTTTGTTCAACTGATTCTCTACGATCGTTATATATCGTCTAAAGCATTCTAATGCTTTGGACTTATGGGAGATCAGAAAGACATAACCGAAACGCGTGAAGTCATCTATGAAAGTAATGAAATATGAGGCTCCATGCCTCGCCCTCACATTCAAAGGACCACAAATGTCGAATGTATGAGTTGCAATGGAAATTTAGCTCTAGTCCCTTTACCGAATGGTTTTCTAGTTGCTTTTCCCGCTAGACAATGTTCACATACGGGTAGATCAACATTAGTGAGTGACCCTAAAAGGCCTTCTCTAGCTAATCTTTGCATTCTTTGCAACCCAATGTGACCTAATCTAGCATGCCAAGTATTTGCATCGGTCCCAACGTTATCGAAGACGCAATTAAAGAAAAACAACCATCAACATTAACATTGTACTGATCATAGTCAATGTTTAACACCATAAAACCATTCAATACATGACATGAACCATAATAAACTGTTCCATACAAAATATCAACACAATCACCATGGAAATTCAATACATAACCTAAGCTAAGAAGAACAACTACGGAGACCAAGTTTCGTCGAATATCGGAGCATAAAGGACATCATGCGGGAATAGGTTTCGACCACCACGTAAGATTAATTTGCATGTGCCGATACCCTTCACTTCAACTCTTGAGTTATTCCCAACATATATCCATCTTCTTCCAGGCGGTATCCGATGATACTCCACAAATGCTTCTCGGTCTCTAGCTACATGGTCCGTTGCTCCTCGCTACAGTCCACATTGGATGAGATTCAGCAAGCATTACAGTACTAGAAACAAAAGCATTACTCAAAGTAATGGAGTAATAGGGTACCTTTTTCGGCTCAATGCATTCAAGAGCAAAATGACCCAGCTTACCACAATTGTGGCACTCCATCTTGGCCTTGTCCTTCTTCCCACCACGCTTCTTGCGTCGGAAGGTCTTAGCCCTCTTGGGTCCCTGATCAATCATCTTCCCTTTGTTGTTGAACTGAAGGTTCCTCTTGCGCTTGAAGCCCGAAGCTTTGCGCGAACTCGTTTCAGCAACATAAGCATGGGTAGAGGATCTTGCAGCCTCTAGGCGCTCATCCTCTAATTCCAAATGACGCGCAATATCATCAAAAGTGACGATGTTCTCACTATGCGTCATATTGATCTTCATATGTTCCCAATTATCGGGAAGAGACCTAATAACAGCCTAAACTTGCTGTTCATCAAGTAAGGAGTGACACCGCCGACTTCAGCTCACGGATCATGTTTGACATCTCCCGAAGATGTTGCCTCATTGTTACATTTGGGCGCTTTCGGAAAGTGTCAAACTTGATGGTGAGTCTCCTCAGCTTAGTGGCAGATGTACCCCCAAACTTATCCATCAAGGCAACCCACATAGCTTGAGCTTTATCATAACTTTCAAACCCACACATGAGATCATCTTGCATACAGCTCGGCAACGTGATGCGAGCAATGCTATTCTTCTTTTCCAAGCTTGATAAGCTTCTAGATCTCTCCCGTGTTGAGCTGAAGTTCCATGCTTAGGTTCATCCATGGTGTGGTTGAGGGTTTCCAAAACCTCTTGTTTCTCAAGGATGTACTGAACCTTTCGGTGCCAAATATCATAATTGTCACTTTGTTCAGCTTCTCACCCTTATTGAGGTCAGCCACAATGGTCTTGGATGCCGATGCCATAATCAATTTCTATAACACATTAACATAATAGACGCAGAATCAATACTAGCACATTTTTCAGAGTAACACACATTTAATTTTCAGCAAAAACAAAATAAAATAATAATAATTCAACAAAAGACACAGAAACAAAAGTTCACTATGTTCCCAATCAATTTCTATGTACAATTGTTCAATTATCATTAAATATTTTAATTTGCACAAATTTTGAGTTCTAGGTGAGGATTCCTTCGAATTCTACAAACCTACGAACTCCCACTAGGAAAAATAATTACATGACCTCATGTAATTTCTACATCTTTCCTTAACACAAAACCATAGCATGATAATAACCAATGTATAAACAACAATCATGCTTCAACTATAATTAAAAAAAAAAAAAAACAATTCAACATGTAATGGATTTCCTACCATTGTTCTAATTTTCTAGCAACTAGAAAATTGCAAGTATATTAAAACTATATACATGGCATTATCAAACCAAGTTCTACACAGCATATATGACATCATTTGTACACAAGCTAGCTACTGTATTTATTAAACATAAGGAAATACACGCTACAAATGAATAAACTATGCATAAAACCCCAAAAAATACGCGTACATAGGGTTCCTTACACTTTTTCATACATTTATAAATTTCAAAAATGAAAAATAATTATTCCATAGTGTAGAGGACATCCATACGAACCCAACGCCACTGACCACGCTCCAATCGGAGCTCGCACGCGCCCCCACGCGCCGCCTGAGTGCGCGGCGCATGTGGCGCACGCGCTAGCGAGCCAAAAGGCTCCTGGCCGGTCCGACCGTTGACCGGTCCGACCGGCCGACAGTCCGACCACCGACTAGTCTGACCGTTGACCGGTCAACGGTCAACGGGTCGGGTCGGTGGTCGGGTCGGGTCGCCGGCTGGTGACCGGCCGGCCAACAGCCGCCGACCGTGATGTCATCCCGACGGTTAATGACCGTTGGATGACGTCATCCGTGACGTCGGCACGCGTCGGTTTGCCGACGCGCGCGTGACTTCACACGCCGGTTCGGCCAAGCAGCGCGTGACGTCACGCACCGGTTCGCCCACCCGCGCGTGACGTCACACGCCGGTTCGCTGGTGTGCCCAGCACGTGCAGCGCGTGGCGCCCACGCGCCGCGGCTTCTGGCCGCGCGTGTGGGCGCGTCCGGCGTCGTCTGTCGGCGTTCGACCCATCGTTGGACTCGTCTCGACGAGTACTTTCACCCTGTATATTCAAAAATTGATTTTGGCCCAAAAATTATATCGAAAAAAAGGCCAAAACCGTACGGGTGTACACGAAGCCGAGTCCAGTCTCCACTCTGGTTGAAATTTCGAGTTTTTCAGATGGTAATTCCGACCATTAGACATCCAAACAGTGTAGAATTGATACTCTTGATCTCAATATCAAAAGGTAAACGAGAAAATTCAATGAAAAACAAGGCAGAAATCACGATCTTGCTCTGATACCAATGATGGAATTCTAGTCGGCGGAAGACGACTTACCTGATTCCAATGCGCAAACAGCAAATAGCCCCGGATCAAATGTTGAAGTGCGAATCAATTCACGAACAATACTGCCTCACGTTGGTCTGGATGCAATCACAAGGAAAACACCCGATTTCCACGGCGTAAATGCAAACCGTTCTTGCAAATTGATGATGGAATCCTTTCTTTCTTGAAGACGGAATTTTGAGAGAGAATTTGGTGCGAATGAATTGACAACCCGTCCAACGGTTGTGTTCGGGAGATTTTATACATCTCCCTTCGTACCCCTCCATTGGTGACCTTCCATCGTAACGCATCAAGGTGAACCAGTGCGTTCCGTTCGCACCCCATCATGGACGTACCAGCTGAAAGAACTACAGTTCTTCTCCCCTGCTTCGGCTTCTCCGATGTTGACTATCTTAGTCAACCATCTTCAGCTTGGTGGTAGCTAACATGGAGAGACGCGTGGGTGGACGTGGCCATCTGTGGTGACCCTCCTTGCCACCTTGATGAAGTCATTGAAATGTGGCTGTATTCTTGAGGCAAGGTCTTCAATTCGCTAGCCAGCTGAGGAGAAGCGGTGGAGTTGACGTGGCGAGGGTGGGAATTCTCAGCTCTTCCCTTCATCATGTGCACGTATGCATGGGGATGGAGGCAACTTGCATGAGGAGGTAGCTTTGTAACATACCGAAAGAGGTAGACGTTGGTCTCACTTGTGGCGTTTCATGAAAAAGAAAACTTTAGGAGATAATGGACTAGGTGATGGTCGAGCTGTCATAGTATGGCAGAGATGTGACGATGAGGTGGTGCCGTGGGGACGTGACGGTTCGGTATCGTGTTGATGGTGATGAAATAGTGGCCGTGGGTGGTGCCAATAACAAAATCCAATGACAAGCTTGTTGACACGGCATGGACCATTAAGTATTTCGAGGTTCGGGTGACGTCTGGATATCACATGTGTACCTTTGTAGGTCAACTATTTTTTATGATAATCAAGCTATTAGGCCAATAGAAAATCATAGGATCGCATTTTTATGGTTTAATTGGCCTAATCTCTTTAGAATTGGATCATTTTTTTCTCAAATTGAGTAATTTTTCCTTCCAATTTGGTCATTGAGGTACTAAATTACATAAAATTTAAACCTTCAAGGACCGGCTAGCCCAAGCCACTTAAGAATCAGTCGAGTCGACTTGAACTAGTCCGACCAACCACCGGCAGAGGATGATGGTTCAGCCCTCTATCAGCCAGCTCTTGATGGTCGGTGACCACCTGTGAGTTCCTTATCACATGTCTTTTACCCCTACGCTCTTCAATTTTCCAAATTTAATGAAAATTCCCTTGGATTTCGTGAAATTACAAAATTGCTCATAATTGGTCCTTAATCGCAAATTTGGTACTTTCGATTTGGCATATCAACACCATTCAGATGATCATGAGATGCATTTTGATTAGGATTAATCCCTAACAATCTTAATTAGGCCATTCGATCAAGTTTCCACCATCGAGATTTGATCTCAAATAGAGATTATATAAGGATTTTCCCTCCAAAAATCATAAGAGGTTCATTTACAAGATTTCACATATGCATAGCAAATTTTTCTCTCAAACTCTCTCTCTCTTTCATTTCCCATGCTCTCTCTTTTCCCTTCTCTTTCGCATGCTCGGCATCCCCCCATTGTCGCACCTTGCCATCGCTCGTTGAAGCTCCTTTGGCGACATGCCTTCATCCCTGAGCATCTTTACCTCCCATCCGTCCCCGTCGTGATCGCCATCCTCTCCGGTGATCGCTAGATCAGCCCACCCAAGGCCGATCTTCTTCTCGGCCAAAGATCAGCCTATACACTGGTCTTTCTCACGGCGATGGTCTTGAAGCCCTTCAATTAAGCGGTTGGAGCTTGGCTGGACATCCACTAGAGAACATCCAATCGACTGATCTTACACCAGAGGTCCAAACTGACCCAAACCGGAGTGGTTTTGTTCAGGTGTGATATGGTTCAACTGGCCTTGACTCAATCAGCTCCAACAATCCACGGCATCCCTCTAGTGATTCTCGAAGTTCATTAGAAGATTTGCAGCTTTGATCCTCGATCGTTCATGCTTGATTCATCAAAATTGCAAAAGGTAATAAACCGAAACTTGAATATGATGAGGTGAGATCGAAATAGTTGATCAAGGCTAGGATTTTAACCTAGGATTGTATCTCATGCTTATATCTGAAGATTTGAATTTGATATGATGATATGTATTTATGTTGTGTTGATTGAAGGTGAGTTTAAACACGATTTACCTTGTTCTACAAAAATTGTATGTTTGGATGTGACTTCTGTTAAAGCCAATTTGAGGTCTTAAACCTTGTTATTTGGCCTCAAGTTGTTCTAAACATATGATCTATGTTTGATGAGCTTCAATTTGATAAGTCATATGATCCATGTTTGATGAGCTTCAATTTGATAAGTCATATGATCCATGTTTGATGAGCTTCAATTTGATAAGTCATAGGTTCCTAACGGAGTTTGTTTGATACCTGAATTACATCTCAGAATTTGGATGATTCTACTGTTTTTGTGTAATGTTATGATGTTTTAATATATTTTTTTCAAAATTTTTGGAGTAGATTTAATTAGGCAAAACTTTGAAAAATCGTCCTTAGGTTAGTTTGCCCTATTTGAGTTTACTAATGTTTGCTCTGAAATGAGGTCTTGAGTGTGTTCGATTGGATTTTCATCCTTCATAAGAGTTGTAGTATGTGTCATAAGCTTTCTAACTAGTATAATGCAAATGATCATCATTTACTACATTAATCTCATGTACGAAAACATGTTCATGCTGCTACATTTTGTGATGTTGATTGCATTGTCTTGTGCTGTCATTTTTATGTAGGTTTGTGTGAATCAAACTAGGCTTTGGTGTCTTCATGAAAATAACCATGATATTGCATTCTAAATGTAGGATTTTCACATGATTTTAGAATGTCATCAAATCATTGAAAAAGGACTCATGTTTTGTGCTACCCTTGCTGTGATAAAGGTTGATCATGAATCTATGAAAACATCTTCGTTTTAGCTCCTTAAGAGCTAAATTGGTGCATGAGGTCTTCTATGCAAATCAAGAGCATATCGCAAGCTTCATAATGATGTACAGCATGCCCCATTTGAAATCTATTTACCATGTGAAAACCATGCACCAAATTGACATATTATAACTGAAAGTGTCCTGCATTATGTCCTTAATGGCAAGTCACCTATCAATGTTAATGAAATTGCATGACTTTTTGCACATAGATTTAGAGTTAAATGTCTTAACAAAATTTGATTGTCACATTTAGCTCTAGGTCATGTGTGAATTTCACATTTTTATGCATTATTTAGGTGGCTTAATAAGCTAATTATCATGCATCAATTTTTTATTTGCTTATTGCCGATTTGCACACTTTTGTCATTGTCACTATTCGACCATGAATTCGACCCAAATTGAACTCAACATCTCTTAGAAAGTCTTAGGGCTTTCTTAATCTTTCCAATGGCACTAATTTTGCATCATTTCTATGTCACTTGACTTGTTTTCTATTTTTGCCAAGTTTGCCTAGAAATTTGTTTCTAGTGAAATTCGAAATGCTTGCTTTGTTCTTGTTGAGTCAATCCTCTTGTTATTTTTGTATGATTTTTCGGTAGGGGTTATGAGGTCGGATCCTCAACAAAGTTTTTTCGTCTTTCTCGTGTCTATATTATGATGAAATTTCAGGGTTTTTAGACTTTGTTTACTAGGACAAATCATCAGTGATCTGCCATGATACCTTGTTGTATTGTTACATTTCTAATGTGATGCTATGTTTCTTGAATTTTTATAAATTCTTACGTAGTTCACCTTAGAAAACTCTCTTATTCCTCATGATATGTTTAATGTTCTGTAATTTTCTTAGAGCCAATTATTCATGGGTCCCTCTCCAATTACTTTGATCATATTTGCCTTGTTTGATGATTTCTGTTGTGATTCTCCACTGTGATTTCATTCTAGGATTTTTTTAGAAGATTGTGCATGCTTAATTGAGATCATTTGTCTTCATGAGTTCCGATCCTTGCCTTATGAACTTCGTACACAAAAATTCTTCAAAAATAAAAAGCACTTTACCATGCTTTTAAGACCTTTTGAATGTTTATGAAATCAATCTGAAAATTTAGTTTCTAATTGATTTGAACTTGATTTTTGTTCAAGATGACACTCATGTACAAAATTTTCAAAATCCTTATGCTATGTTTTGTATTCCAAATTTCCAAATCATGTTTTGGCCCGGCATTGGTGTTGTCTAGGTTTGGACCATATTTAGGGCGTTTGCAAAGCTCAATTAGTGTGCACATAGATGTACTCGAGTTAGCCTTGATAATTAAATGCATTCCATAGCCTTGATACAACTTTACTATGCCACCTATAATTTTCCTTACGATCTACTATTTAATTGTTCTTTGGTTTTTGATGTGTTCATTTTTTGTTAAACACATGTGATTATGTTTGGCGCTTGTTGATTTAATAAGTGATCCAATGTTGGCTCACTGAAATTGCTTGATTGATTCAGAACCAAGGCCCGAGGGCCTACCTATGTGTTTACTTTCCACTGTGCATGTGATTTTTAGATGTATGCATAAGTGTGATGCATGATCTCGTGGGGATACCTTTAGGTCACACTTAGAACTAAGGCAGTATGAATAATCAATCAAATTTGGCCTTGGGGTCAGCCTTTGTGGCTCATGTGATGTCCCCTTTAGGATGCCTATCCCAATTCATTTTTTATGGCTTATAGCTATTGGTCATCATTTGTGTTCTCACGTGATTGTCCCTATTTGTTTTGTGATTGTGATTGTTTTTGTATGTTTGTAACAATGATTGTTTATTTCACATTGTATATATCTAGTCTTCATATTAGATTATGCTTAAAATAGGTCCATCGAGGTGGAGGCCTCTCAAGACATGAAGACGACGAATGGTTGATGTCCAATCCGACCATGTTTTTATATCATTCGTTCCCCGATATGTGTTTCAAGTTGTGGGTTTATTTCCTTCAATTTAACTTCTATTTAGGATTGCATGTTAGATTTATTTCTTTCCTAAACTACTTTGGATGTTTAATTACCGCATCATCATTAAATTTCAATTGGTGATTTTCCTTCCTTCCTTTTGATAGAAATAGAATTGCATGAAATTGGCCATCCACATATAATCACTTAGTTAGTTTCATTGATAATAAAAAGCAAAAAGACACACATGAACACCTTAGAAAACACAAAAAATTGTTAAGTACTGAAAGGGCACTAATAGAAATGTTAGCATAATCCAAGTCCTCAAGCCTTAGAATCTTTGTTTGCATAGATATCGAGGGACCACTCCCGACTCTCAATTGGGTTTTATGGCCAATCTCGAAAACAAGGTTAGTGGGGACTCTTAACTTTAATCTAGGTTGTCTTAAACAACTCATAGATAATGAATCAATCCGTCATGAAGGGTATGGGTCTCGACGATACTCACCTTGGTTTAGCATACTTGATGTGGAAATCATTCTAAAAGATGAAGTGATACCATCCTTATGGATAAGTGTACTATCAAGAGGGTTACCCTGGTAATAATACCCTCAAGCTCACCTTAACTAGTTTCCTTTTAACCTTAAAACCATCGATCATGATGTGCTGTGACATCGAGGTAGGTCATAATAACTTCAGCTGTCACACAAGGTACAAGCTTGGGAGAGCTCACGACCGTAATTGAGCGAACTCACATGGTCGAGATGCGAATACTAGTCTTGAATTGAGCTGTGGGTTGCTATGTGTGGGCAAAGAGCTATTGAGGTCACTTTTGGGTGCGGTTGGAGAGGTTTCGGGGTACTAAAAGAGGTTGTAGATGAGCTAAATAGTGTAGTTGAGCTGTAAATGGGGATAGTGGTTTGGGATGTTCTGGTTGGGAAAGACAGAGATGAAAAACCTACTAGTTTATGTGTCGCTTGGGGTTTTAAAGGTGTAGTTAAAGGAAAGAATTAGTTTTCTTAAGAGTGTACTAACTATTTTAGGCTTCGACCATCAGTTGTAGTGAGATTCTTGCAAAAACATGTTGGCGAGAACATTCTTCCTTAGAACAGTAAGCCGATCTACAGAAGACAGAAGAACCTTAGGTAGTTCTACGAATCTTCTATAATTTTGTAGCTAAAATTGGACCTTAAACCCTTCATGAAAGTTGTAGGAAACATCTTTAGGAACAACATACAAGATTTGAGAACAAACGATTGAGATTTGGGCAGTGAAATGATCCTTCTTTTGTAGGCACTCAATCTGAAAGTTGCTGCAGAATTTAGGGTTAGGTTTCTTCACAAAAAAAAATGTTAATCTATGTATGTTCTATAACATACTAAAATTTCGCAGCATTTAGATGAGATTTGATACACTTTCCGCTTCTGTGATTAAAACTGCCCATGTCGGTTTATATCTTGCTTTGATCCGAGATAGAGCAATAGATGTTGTGCCCCTTATAGTCGTTTTTCATGAAATATAGGTAGTCTAGTGGTCTTGTGATAAAGGTTAGTTTGTGCATGAGCATGCCTCTTCCATAATTCGAAATGTGGTCATTGTATAGTTACAAATTGTGGCATGTGTGTGCAATGAGTGAGTCCTGTTTGAAGTAAATTTGTATTCTCGAGGTCTCGTGCCTGCTGTGATGTGATATTATTCAAAGGTGTGATGTGTGGAATGTGTGAATTAAATAAGAGATTTCCATCGGTACTGAGATGCCGGTGATGCCCCGGGGAGTGGGATGCCCATGCTATGTGATCTTGGATGGCTCGGTTGAGTGAGATACCACGATGCCTCGGTGTTGAGATGCCCTTGTGTGTGATCAGGGATGCCTCGGTTGTGGGATACCTGGATGCCTCGGAGTGAGATGCCCCATGCTGAATGATCTTGGGATGCCTCAGTTGTGTGATACTGGGATGCCTCGGAGTGAGATGCCCATAATAGCAATATGGTGGAAGTCCAGATGTGGGATTCCGGAAGTGACTCGATCAAGCCAGCTCGCATTCCGGTGGGTAAACTGATCGAGGGTGGACCTTGATATACACACTATAATGTAAATTCCACTTGGCGTGTGAGTTCGCCTGCTACTATTGCATTTCATCTTAGTTCAAATTAGGAGCATGAGGTACACATGCGCATTTAGCATGTTTGTTATGAAGTGACCATACATGTGACATTTTAGTATTCATTTAGTTATACCTATGACAATCCTGCCTTAGTATGTTGAGCTATTTGGTTGTGTTCTCTTGCTTTCTTTGGCATCTGTGGATTGTCTAGTTTAGGGTCTTATTATTTATTTACCGGGCATTGCTCATTCCTTTCTTTTTTTCAGATCATTAGTATGGACGTACCACCGATTGCTCGTTATAGGGTGATAACATATATTGATGTTTCTTTCCATGACGTGTATGATCCTGATATCGAGCTGACCTACACGAGATATGAGGCTACACTTTGGGTGGACGATGGCAAGGTAGACTAGATTCCTATGAGGTTCATTGTGTGGTTCATAAACCACAAAGGGGAGCTGTTTGGCCCTCTTCAGTTCGGTGCTGGAGGACGTGGAGCCGGGGCAAGAGGTGCTTAGGCACTCGGATCATGATGAAGCCGGAGAAGACGTCTTTTGTTTTTTGGATGGACGTGGGGGTAGTGAAGTTAGGAACCCCTCTCACCCTTTTCCTTGGTTGATTACTTACACTTTTGTTAAGAACATGTGAATATATGTTGTACATAGGTGAAGAACTTTTAAGTAATCCAGGTTGACGTATGTAAGCCCAAATGGTTTTTAAAAGGAAAGTTAATGAAGCTTCTCATGATCTTTATATATGTTCTTAGTTGGATTATCTAATACTATGTGACAGGACTATTACAGGGTGATCACGTGTTATAAAGCTTTAGATCATAAAATATTCATGTTATACATGCTAACCAATTAGTTTAGGATGCTATAGTGCGATAATTGAAACCAACAGGTCCTATTATAATTTTCGCTTGCGCTTAGTATGTGACGCTACTGGGACATCACAGCTCTAGTTCTAGTCGTCACAGTTTTTTTTGGTATCAAAGCATAGGTTTACCTGGAGTGAAGATGTCTTTCCTAATGAACTTCTTGGAGGGATACCATCGATTCGAGGCATTGAACATCAAATTGACTTGATTCTTGGTGCGCCATTACCTAACCGACCCGCATATCGAAGCAATCTCGAGGAGACAAAGGAACTTCAACGGCAAGTTAGCGAACTATTGGAGCAAGGGTATGTGAGAGAGAGTCTTAGCTCGTGCATTGTCCCTGTTTTGTTGGTGCCAAAGAAGGATGGAACTTGGCGAATGTGTGTCGATTGCCGAGCAATTAATAACATTACGGTAAAGTATCGACATCCTATTCCTAGGTTAGATGACATGTTGAATGAGTTGCATGGTGCTTGCATTTTCACTAAGATCGATTTGAAAAGCAGCTATCATCGAATTAGGATGAAAGAAGGTGATGAATGGAAAACTGCATTTAAGACCAAGTATGGATTATATGAGTGGTTAGTCATGCCATTTGGATTAACTAATGCACCGAGCACGTTTATACGACTTATGAATCATGTTTTGCGTGCTTTTATTGGTCGATTTGTGGTTGTCTATTTCGATGACATCTTGATATATAGCCGAAGCCTTGATGACCATATTGAGCATGTGCAGGCTGTCTTGCAGGTTTTAAGAGCCGAGCAATTGTACGCTAATCTAAAGAAGTGCTCTTTTGTTACAAACAAATTAGTATTTCTAGGATTTGTTGTTAGTACTGATGGTATACACGTTGATGAAGAAAAGGTCAAAGCAATCCGTGAATGGCCAATGCCTAAGACCATAGGAGAGGTGCGTAGCTTTCATGGATTGGCGAGTTTTTATCAACGATTTGTGAGAAATTTCAGCACCATTGCCGCACCTTTGATTGAGGTTATCAAAAAGCACGTGGGTTTCGCGTGGGAAGAAGAGCAAGAGAAAGCATTTAATCTACTAAAAGATAAGTTGACTAATACTCCTTTGTTATCTTTGCCGAATTTCAGTGCTACTTTTGAAATAGAGTGCGATGCTTCTGGTACAGGAATTGGACCCGTGTTGATGCAAGGAAGGCGTCCCATAGCTTATTTCAGCGAGAAATTGAGTGGAGCAATATTGAATTATCCTCCCTACGATAAGGAGATGTATGCTTTAGTGTGAGCTTTGGAGACTTGGCAACATTATCTATGAATGAAGGAGTTTGTGATTCACACCGACCACAAGACCTTGAAATACTTGAAAGGGCAGCAGAAGTTGAATAAAAGACATGCCAAATGGATGGAGTTCATTGAGACTTTTCCATATGTGATCAAGTATAAGAAAGGTAAGGAGAATGTGGTAGCCGATGCACTTTCTTGAAGGTATGCGATTCTAACTATTTTAGAAGCAAAGTGTTTAGGTTTTGGGCATATCAAGGACTTATATATTGATGATGATGACTTTGGGAGAGTATTTGAAGCATGTGAACATACTGCATTTGATAAATTCTATAGGCGTGAAGGTTATATTTTCCGTGAAAACAAGCTATGTTTGCCTAAGTGTTCTTTGCGTGAATTATTGGTGAGAGAAGCGCATAATGGCAGTTTAATGGGGCATTTTGGCATTAGTAAGACTTATGAAGTGTTGCATGAACATTTTTATTGGCCACATCTGAAGAGAGATGTCACACGTGTTTGTGAGAGATGCATTGCTTGGAAGCAATCGAAGTCTACAACTAAACCGCATGGCTTGTATACACCATTACCTATTCCAACGCATCCTTGGACTAATATTTCTATGGATTTTGTGTTAGGATTTGTTATAACTCATGAAACAACAATCAAAACAGAAAACATCTCTATTGATCGAGGGAGAGAAATGATGAAAAAACAGAGCATAGCACTTCATACGTCTTGTGCAAAAAAAAAAAACTGTCGAGTACCACAACTAAAAATAAAGTAGAAACTGCTCACGTACGTGCAACAAATAACTGCACACAAACGTGCTATTAACTTCCTAGAAAATAACAAAAACACTTAATGCATAACTAAATGAACTTGGCTGTTTTTTAATAAAAAAACAGAGGAAAACAAAGGAAAAAAGAGGAAAACAGCAACAACGGAAAACAACAGCACTGAGATAAATCCAACAAACTCCTCCTTGGATCAGTTGCTGCTGCAAACTCCTATTTTCTCTCTTAACAGCTCAATCTTCCAGCCTGAAGTGGCTTTGTGAAAATGTCTGCAAGCTGATCTTCAGATCTACAATAGACCAATTTAACTTCACCACTTTGTTGCACCTCACGCAGAAAGAAAATTTTGACTTCGAAATGCTTGGTTTTGCCATGGAAAACTGGATTCTGTGATATTGCTAGAGCAGCCTGATTGTCCACATTGACTTCGATACAATCACTGGAATTCAACCACAAATCTTTTATTATCTTCTTCAGCCACAAAGCTTGATTTGCAGCTGCAGTAGCTGCTATAAACTTAGCCTCTACTGCAGACTGAGCTACAATCTCTTGCTTTTTGGAACACCAGGAGAAACAAGCAGAACCAAGATTGAAACAATATCCAGACGTACTCTTCATGTCATCTACTGAACCAGCCCAGTCACTATCAGAAAATCCCTGCAAATTAAACTTTTGACCTTTCTTAAACTTCACACCAAAGAACAATGTTCCTTTGAGGTATCTCAAGACCCTTTTTGCTGCAACCAAATGTAACTGACTAGGACTACTCATAAACCTGGATAAAACACTCACAGCAAATAGAATATCTGGTCTGGTTGCTGTAAGATACATGAGACACCTAATCAGACTTCTATACATAGAAGCATCTACTGCATCCGTTTCATCATTCTTCTGTAGCTTCTCTTTAGCAGCCATAGGAGTGCTTACACTTCAACAATCTTCCATCTGAAACTTCTTTAGAATTTCCTTCATGTATTTTTTTTTTTACAAATGAAGATCTCATATGAAGCTTGTTTGACTTCCAGACTAAAAAAATAAGCCATCTTTCCCAAGTCTGACATCTCAAAAACTGCAAATAGATCTTGCTTCACCTTCTTTATCAATTCCATATCATTCCCTGTCACTAATAGATCATCTACATAAAGTGACAGAATTACAACACTGTGATTCACTTTCTTGACATAAAGAGTGAACTCACTTAAGCTTTTTACAAAGCCAAAATTCTGCAAATATCGATCTATCTTCCCATACCAAGCTCTTGGAGCCTGCTTCAGTCCATATAGAGCTTTACTCAATCTGTATACACTCTCTTCTTGCCCTTTGATACTGAATCCTTCAGGTTGTTCAACAAAAATCTCCTCCTCAAGCTCTCCATTCAGGAATGCAGACTTGACATCTAACTGAAATATAGGCCACCCATTCTCTGCTGCAATAGCTAACAGTAGCCTTATTGTATCAAGTCGTGCAATAGGAGCAAATGTTTCAGAATAGTCTACTCCCCATATTTGTGCATAGCCTTTCACAACCAATCTGGCTTTGTGTTTACTAATAGAACCATCATGATTAAGTTTTGTTCTAAACACTCATTTAACCCCAATCACATTCTTATCAGATGGTCATCAACAAGCTCCCATGTGTGGTTTTTCCTGGATCATTGCAATCTCCTCCCCGCATTGCTGCAATCCACCTCGATCCTCCTTCGCTTCCACAAAGTTAGATGGTTCGAGCACTGCCACATTGCTTCTTTCATAGATTTCAGCAAGTGACCTTGTGCCTCTCACTGGTAAATCATCCATACTGTCTTCCAATCCATCTATAACTTCATCAACCTCTACATCTGTTGCACGTTGTTTTTCGAACTGCTGCTGTTCTGCACTCTTTCCTTCCATCCAATTCCACTCATCTTCCTCTAGAAAAATAACATCTCTGCTCACAGTCACCTTCCTTGTCATGGGATGGAAAATCCTGTAAGCCTTTGATTGAAGGCTATACCCAATAGAGATTCCAAGCTTTGCTTTCTTATCTAGTTTGTCCCTCTTGACTTCAGGAACATGAGTGTAACACAAACACCCAAAAACCTTCAAATTCTTCACAGAAGGTCTAACACCATGCCAGACTTCAAAAGGTGTTGACTTCTCTAAGGCCTTTGTGGGCAATCTATTCAATAGAAACACTGTAGTATTAGCTACCTCAGCCCAGAACTTCTTAGGTAACTTCTTCTCCTGCATCATACATCTAGCCATCTCCATAATGCTTCTGTTTTTCCTCTCACTAACCCCATTCTGTTGAGGTGAATAGGGAGCAGTGAATTGCTGCACAATTCTTGCTTGTTCACAATTCAACTTTAACTTGTGAGCAGTATACTCAGAACCATTATCAGACTTGAGCATTTTAATTTTCTTCCCACTCTGATTCTCAACTAAAGCTTTAAACTTCACAAACACATCAACAACTTCAGACTTGGCTCGCAGAAAATAAATCCAACTCATCCTAGTCATATCATCGGTGAAAGTAATAAAATACTTGCTACCATTTAGAGAAGACTCGAGACATAGGTCCACATAGATCTGTGTGAACTAATTGCAGCTTTTCACATGCTCTCCAGCCTCCTCCTTTGAAAGGAAATCTGGCTTGATTGCCAAGAAGACAAGTTCTGCATTGTGGAAATTCCTCCTCCAAACTTGGCAAGTCATCTGCCAAGCTATTTTTTTGCATAAACGACATACTCTTCCTGTGAACATGCCCAAGTCTTTTATGCCATAGCTCTGCATTTTCTTCTTTGCACTTTAAAGCCATTTGTTGCATCTCTTGTGGCTTGAACATGAAACTCTTGTCCTTCATTGGGATTCTTAGCACTTCTTTGCTATCTGCATTATTAATACGACATTCATTCCCTTCGAACTTCACTTTATAGCCCCTCTCAACTAATTGACCAACACTTAACAGATTCTGGTCAATATTTGGCACAAAGAGAACATCACTGATCAGCTTCATCTCCCGATTTCCTTCAATAGCAACTATACCCTTCCCTTGCACTTCGATATACTGTCCATTGCCAATTCTGACTCTGGACCTGACTGACTTGTTTAAACTTCTAAACAGCTTCAAATTGCTAGTCATATGATTGGTACAGCCACTATCCACCAGCCATGCATCATTCTCAACAAAAGATTTAGAAAAAGAAGCTACAAACAAGTGCTCTTCCTCAATTTCATTCACTGCTACCTGCGCTTTTCCTGCTTGCTGGTAATTTTTTTCTTTGTAGATGGCTTCCATGTGACCCAACTTGTGACATCTTCTGCATCTAGCATCAGGCTTTCTCTAACATCTAAAAAACTGATGATTAGTTCCACCACACTATTGACAAGGCTTTTTGTTCATCTTCCATTTGCTAGACCCACCAAAATTTCCTTCTTTTGCTACAAACTTGGAGTCACCAGCATTTTCTCTGGACTGAATCCATTTCTTCCCTTTGCCTCCATCATTGGACTTCACTCTAGCTTGCAAGGTGCACCCTCTACATGCTCTTCTCTTCTCATCGCCTCTTACGTGCTCCCGTGCTCGCAGAGCATTTAACAATTCTGCAAGCTTTATATAGGCTAAGTCTCTTGTATTTTCTAGAGAAGCTATGGTGGCTTCGAACTTCTCAGGAAGAGACACCAGGATCTTCTGAACAAGCCTTTCATCCTTCAAGTCAGTCCCTAAAACTCTGATTTTTTCAGCTATCCCAACCAGCCTATCGAGTACTCCTTCACCGACTCTGAATCCTTCATCTGCTGTCTCTCAAACTCCCTCAAGAGATTCAGCACCTTTATGCCTCTTATCTTCTCATCTCCCTCGTATTCATCCTTCAAGAAATCCCATATTGCCTTTGCAGAATCACATCTCATAATCCTTGTGAAGATAGTGGGTGAAACAGCAGCATACATGCAAGACTTTGCCTTAGCCTTCCTTGTGATTCTCTCTTTATGGTACTTTATCTGATTTAAGGTCGGATTATTTGGAAGTGGAGCAACATGATAATCATCCTCCACAGCCTCCCATAGATCATGACACTCCAAGAATGCCGTCATCTTGACAGCCTATGCCTGATAATTTTCCCCAGTAAAGACTGGAGCAGCCATTGCAGAGAATACACTCGATCCTGCCTCCATCAGCTTTTTCTTTGCAAATTGGAAGCAATCTTCACTCACTTACCCTCACTTCACAGTCCCTTAAGATCCCTCAGAAGCTCTGATACCAATGTTATAACTCATGAAACAACAACCAAAACAAAAAACATCTCTGTTGATCGAGGGAGAGAAAAAAATGAAAAAATAGAGCATAGCACTTCATACGTCTTGTGCAAAAAAAAAACTGTTGAGTACCACAACTAAAAATAAAGTAGAAACTGCTCACGTACGTGCAACACATAACTGCACACAAACGTGCTATTAACTTCCTAGAAAATAACAAAAACACTTAATGCGTAACTAAATGAACTTGGCTGTTTTTTAATAAAAAAAACAGAGGAAAACAGAGGAAAAAAAAGGAAAACAACAACAACGGAAAACAGCAGCACTAAGATAAATCCAACAGGATTGCCTAGGTCTAAGTATGGTAGAGATTCTATTTATGTGGTTGTTGATCGGTTTTCAAAGATGGCTCATTTTATACCTTGTCATAAAATTGATGATGCATCTCATGTTGCTAATTTATTCTTTAGGGAGGTTGTACGTTTGCATGGCATGCCTAGATTGATTGTTTCATATCGAGATTCTAAATTTCTTAGCTACCTTTGGAAAACATTGTGGAAAAACTAGGAACACGGTTGTCATTTTCTACTACTTGTCATCCACAGACCGATGGTCAAACCGAGCTAGTTAATAGAACTTTAGGGGTATTGTTGCGTGCTATTATTAAAAAGAATATAAAATCTTGGGAAGATTGTCTACCACATGTTGAGTTTGCATATAATAGAAGCATGCATTCTGCTACTAAATTTACACCATTTGAGGTTGTCTATGGTTTTAATCCGTTAACTCCGTTAGATTTAACCCCTTTACCTATTGATGAGCGTGTGGATTTAGATGGAGCAAAGAAAGCTGAATTTGTCAAGGAGTTGCATGAGAAGACACGCGCAAATATTGAGCGCAAGACTGAGCAATATGCAAGGCAAGTCAACAAATGGCGCAAGGAAGTGGTGTTTGAACCCGGCAATTGGGTTGGGTTCATATGCGCAAGGAGCGATTTTCTGAGCAGCAACATTCTAAGTTATTACCGCGAGGGGATGGACCATTCATGGTGTTGGAAATAGTTAACAATAATGCTTACAAGCTTGACCTTCCAAGTAAGTATGATGTTAGTGCTACATTTAATGTTTCTGACTTGACTCTTTTTGATGCAAGCGATGATTTTAGGGCAAATCCTTTGCACGGGGCAGGGAATGATGTGGACATCGAGCCATATCGAGGAGGAGGTGCTAAGGATCCATTGTCTATTCCGACTGGCTCGATCACTCGAGCACGGGTCAAGCAATTTAGGCAAGCTGTTGGCATCATGGTTCCTGATCTTTGGCATGGAGATGACCTTGGATCAAATCTTGAAGAATCTTGGAAATCTTAGTGTAATTTTTGGCATGGAGATGACCTTGGATTGAATCTTAAAGAATCTTGGAAATCTTGGTGCAATTTGATTATATGGTCACCAAATATTTGACCAAGTCAAAAAAAAAAAATTATCTTCTTGTTTAAATATTTTCTAGATAATGACGCATTAGATTTCTAGGGTTGGTTTTAGGGTTTGTGTGGCAACTAGAAGGCCTATATAAAGGACTGGTCGACTTTCTTTGAGACACAGACATATTTTATTTTTGACGAAAAGAATTGAGAGGTTCTCTTTTACTGCTCTTTTGAGGATTTGACCTTATCAAGATTCTCTTGTGGCGGTTGATTCGACTTATCGAGCGAGATAATGAATTCTTTCGCTTGTGACGTCTATAACGTTGGTTGGTTGACACATGTTCATCAACAGGTCACGTTCATACCGAGATTGCCAATCACAGGTTTGATTGGAGGTCGAGGTTCGCAATTCGCACCATTTGGACCTTCGTAGAACGATCTTTCCGCAACGATTCACATCAGGGGGGAGATCAGCGCCAAAGATTATAATAAAGGGAGAGACCGTGACGAAGAAAAACAGTGCAAGAGGAGAGAGAAAGGGAAATGAGATATGATAATGGGCCTGCAAGAGACACATATTGCATGATAGAAGGACCTGTAGTTTGCTGAGTTGGCACCACTTGGATACCTAATATTTTCTTGAGAAGATATTAGATAAACCCCCTGGGTTAGCGTAATCCTACGTCACATAGCGGTTGAGACATGCCACCGGTGCAGGTGGGTCTCTCAGATGAAGACTCCCTTCCTCCCTCTTTCTCTCTCTTTTACTGTTCATCTTCCCCTACAAATCCTCCAGTTTCATCTCCCTCTCTTTCCACTGTTCATGGGTAACCCGCATGGTCAACAAAGGGTGTTGGCCCTTAAAAGGGTCCCGGGTGACCCATCGTTGGTGGTGGCAGCCTCTGATCAACAGTGAAGCCTTTGATTTCACACCCCCAAACATTGCCCTTTATTGGTTTCTCACTGAACGTCAAAATGTACATATATCTATATCTATAAATCTATGCACACATTCTCCTCCAGGCCCAAACAAAAGCCAAAAAAAAAAAAGTAGTAATAATAATAATGAGCAAAGAAGAAGACGAAGAAAGTTGAGGCCGAGAAAGGTAAAAGATCAGCTGCAATGCATTTGTTTTGCTTTTATTTTCCTCGTAGTCTTCATCATCATCTTGATCGAGAAGTTTCCAGAAATTCATCAACGTATCCTCTTCTTCAACCAATTATCGTTAAGAAAGAGCGAGAATACGTACAAGATAAAAAAGGCTATAATGATTCGTAATCCGGAGGAGAGAGAAAATGAAAGCAGGTAGACATTGACAACTGGCCGTATTTTTGGCGGGCCGGCCGGAACTGGTCGTCAGCCACGGTCGTTTTCCATCTTGTGGTATGACCTAAGGCGAATCTGAGCCTCGCCATCTTCTGACAATTTTGGCCCTGTTTTCCATTTTCTCTTCCATCCTTTTTCCCGGATCTAATTTTATTTTGGTCGGCCCGGATCTGATTGTTGACAAAAAGTTGTGTGTTGGGGAAAATGAACGGTGCAGAGATAGAAAAGGAGAGGAACGATTCACCCGTGGAACTCACTTAGACCACGTGTCGATCGCTGAAAATGCATGGGTAGCGTTTAATATTTTCTCTAGAGGTCGAGCTGGCGTGAAATATTACAAGACACTACGCCCTAGGAAGAGATGATCTAGAGGGTCAAGTTACAAGAGAGGAGAATATTCAAGGAAGAGCAACGAAGAGAGTAATATTATATTCGCTGCTCTTCAAGAAAAGGCAAAAAAAATTCACTATCCGTTTTATGTCGAGCAATACTAACTACCAACATAGTGATAAAAGCAAAGCATGTAGGCGGATTGACTCATCAAGTTCTCATTGAAATAGGATCCACATAAGCAAAAACACTTTGAGCCAAATATTGGATTGTTGGGTTTCCCTCTTTTGATCATAATTCAATCAAAACTTCTCAAATTATTTTAATTTGTAGGACAAATTCTTTGATTCTTCCATTTCGAGGGATCGTAATAGCTCTCCTTATTCATTAGTATACCACTCGATTTGTATTAAATTGAAAACTTTATATGGATTTCAAGGAAGAGCTCATAATCAGAAATTGAACCATGTCATGTGATGAGAGCAGCCAGTGCAGTGGGCCTTGCTCTCCTTTGCGCTATTTATGGGTTATTGCAAAAAAATACTTTATTTGAGTATGATAATGGTGTAAATACATTATACGCCTTTAACTCAACTCGAACTGAAGAAACTTATTCAATGGTCACCAATAATCGCTTTCGGTTCCAAATCTTTGGGGCTGTTTTTTTTTCAATACATGTTGGTTATATTTCTTTTTGTTCTTTGTACCGGTAACCGATTTATGAATTAGTACTCTTGGAGTAATCAATCTAGCTCCGAGCCTACTTTCATATGACTTCATTCCCTATGAGATTTGTTCAACAGAAGATCCTGAATTTGAAACTTTCTACACTAAATATATTCTCTTAAGCGAAGGTACTCATGCTTAGATGGCAACTCAAATTAGTCTCATTAAAACCTTATATACCTTGAGGAGGTTCCACCTAATGGAAGTTTAGCTTTAGTTGATCGTCACGAAGAAACCATTAGTTTTGCATGGTGGGCCGAAGAATGCATGGCTTATCAATTTATCTAGCAAACTGTTGGGGGGCTCATGTAGCCCATGCCTAACTAATCTTATTTAGGGCCGGAGCAATGAACCTATTTGAAATAGCCCATTTTGCACCAGAAAAAGTGTCACGCCCTAGAGTTCTGAGCGCGTGCGCATCCCTTGGTGGTCGATGAAAATGCGACCTCCTAGGACACGTCGCCGACCCATTCATTTTAATGCAGATGCAAAAGCGAATAACCAAATCCCCTAACAACAAACAACATGAGATAGAAAAGCAGAATAACAATTTCACAACCAAAACACACCTTTATAAATAGCCAACTAGTTTATATACAATACTAGTCTATCTACCAAAAAGATCAGCCTTAAAAAGGAAATTGTCCTACGACCCCCTAGTCGGACACGTTCACTGACCCTTTGGACTCCAAAGGCTCCAAGGGTGCCAGGTCCTCCACGGCACCATCAGGATGGTCAGCTGTACCCTCACCAAAAGTGGTGTCGACTACTGCAGCGGGGACCTTAAAACCCTGGAAGGGGCCCATTATGTATCCATTGACTCTGCGGCAAAACCACGTCCCAAATCGATGAGGTACCCTTTGAGATAGGTCCTCATCAACCCAGACGATGGTCACTACGAGCTCATAGACCTAGACCCCATGGCCTCTGGGAATAGGGAAGTTAGTAACCAGCTCTGTAACCCTCTGAGGCTGACCATAACGAACAGGCGGGGCCGCCATCTAAGGACATGAAAAGAATTGAGCCCACGACCGGGTGAGACAACGTCTCAGCAAGTCCACCCCCTAAACTCTGACTAGGAATGAAATATGCCTAGCCACACAATCACACAACCATAGAGACTTACCTCGTCTCAGATCCTCCTTGCAAGTCAGCACAGTTCAAATACACAACCATATGCAGTAATCAAACTCAAACAATTGGAACGCCACCACTTTCATCTCAAAAGACACAAGGGTCCCAATTATAAGGCCAAATCGTTATGACACGTCCTATACCATGCCACACAAATTTATCCCATAATCAGGCGCGTCAATTTCACTCAACATGTGTTCCAACTTTTTAATCACGACCCAACGGGCACGGCTTACTCGACGTTCGGCGATCTTCTGGCATAGCCAGGCATTGTCTCATCCCTTGAGTGGAGCAACATCCACCCGACACACATTAGGGACGGCATTCCCGAAGGAGCTTCGATCCGGCCTCTACCGCGATCTGGCATCCATTGATATGGCATCCCACATAGGGGCACGTCGACCCAACTCATTTCGGGGACGAGTTCTCTTAACCAACACACGACTATTCGATCTCGGCCAAGGACACCATGCATTGCACTCAAATGCCTTAATAAAAATAGTGAACTTAGCCTATTTTCTTCATATTCAAAATACACGGTAAAATAATCGTGTGTGGATACACGGTCAATTTAAACCAGAAAAATTGATACCCTTCTTTTAAAATCACATTATTTGATATAGTATTTAAAACCATTTTCGGTGTTAAAACCCGACACCCGGTATTCTCTAATTAAATATCAAAATTTCACAATTTTGGAATAAATAACCAAAATTCCAATCACCACTCAATTTGCACAAATTAACACTCAATTGAATAAACTAACCACACCATTGCAATTGGCACGAAATTCCGATCACCGGGTATCTCGATATAATTTTTGAAAAATAATAAATAATTAAATAATGCAAATTAAATACAATAAATACTAACTTAGGCTGGAAGTGCTAATCTAACCACCTAAACGGGCCTAGAAAATTTCCAAACCTATCTAAATAAATAGTACAATCCATCTAGCCCTTAATCAATCTATTCTAACCACCTAACATGCATAATTGAACAATTAAATCACTAATCCATACTAACTAACCACCTAATCCCTAATTAGCCTAAACTAATTATCCATTAAACATCATAAACTCCCAAAGCAGAGTTTAGCAAGTAAACTCACAGGTTTAGCAAGCCGGTTAGTCCATGACGTCAGCGACGCAGAGGTGAGCGACTCTCGAGCCTGTGGCAACACCAATGGAGGTCCGAACGGGCCTAAAAACGGGCCACAAGCCCTAAGCCCTAGCTTGAGTTTGGCCACTATTTGCTCGGCCGAGAGGGCTGGAATGGGCGGCTGGTTGGGATGAAACGGCATGGGATGGGCGGCGGAGGTTGCTGTGGGGTTAGGCAGGCAACGACGACGATTCCAATGGCTTGGACAGTGGCCTGGTGACCTACGACAGTGAGCTGAGGCGGCTTGAGACACAGCTGGAAGGCTCAGGACGACAGGATGGCGAGCAGAGGCGCGGACGCAAGGATCACATGGCTTGGCTCGCAGGCGCCATGCGGCGGGTCCGGTGGCTCGAGAGGCGGTCAACAATTAAGGGGGGAGGGCTGGCCGGTTTCTTCTAGTTCTCTAAGCTTTCAATATGCTACAACAATGGGGAAATGAGCTGCTAAAGGAAGAAGATGGCTGCTGCAAGAGAAGGGGGCCACACAAATATCCAAAACACTTGAGTTTAGGGCCCCACCAGCTTGGCTGTCATCCTCAGCCCTTTGTAGCCTTCAAGCTTTCTTAGCAAGCTTCCCAAATGGTCCATAAGGTTATCTCCCCCTTGGCCAACAAAATTTGGACCATTGGCCATCCAATTTGATTAAATTCCCCTTGAATTCTCCTCCAATTTGATCCAATTGAAGCTCCAAAAATTCAGCCAACGTGCCATCTTCCATATCATGATTTTTCCTCATCAATTGAACCAACTTGACGGCCAAAAATGCGACCAAAAGCGGTCCCTTGAATTTTTGCTGAAATCTCGAGTTTGCAGAAAAAATCTTCGGAGGATGAGTCGACGTTCCTAAAATAAATCGTGACATGACAAAACTTTCAATTTCTGAAATTGGGTTTAAATTCACGGTTAATTTCAACCGGGTGTGATTTTAGCATGGCTTAACTTACCGAATAGCTTTTAGGAATTTTTAGTGCAATTGACTTGTGGTCGATTATTTTCGAGCCATATCGTACTTGTTTGACACATTGACGACTCTCAGTTTTTGTGAAATCTCGAGATTTTAAATATGGGCATAGGGTACAAAAATGACAGAAAAATCGGTTTAGTGCCATTTGACAGAAATTTTGCAATCAGGTGGAATCACCCACACACTAATCACATACCTCTTTTGATGGTGCCGTAATGACCCTTGCAGATTAGCACGATCGAGCAGTCAATTTTTGGTCGAATTCTCAAGTCTATTGCGTTAAAATCCCATAACGGCTTCACCTGATAGACTAGTTATCTCGTGAGTGATCAGCTCAAGGAAAAGAACTATAGGCGCGTCGATGAAAAGCCCAACTTGTTCAATTGAATACAAAACTTGAAAATCAGGATGTCACAACTCTTCCCCTTTTATAAAAATTTCGTCCTCGAAATTTAAACCATTACAAATCTTTAAGCAAAAAGGTGGGGGTAAAGTCGTCTCCTCGAATCTTCACTTTCCCAAGTTGCTCCTTCTATGCCCGTGGTATTGCCAGACCACTTTAACTAATGGGATTATCTTGGTGCGCAGAACCTGTTCCTTGCGGTCTACAATTTGTACCGATCTTTCCACGTACAACACCCTGTCGTCCACGTCTAACTTCAAAATTCAGCACGTGGGTTGAGTCAGGCTCATACTTTCTCAACATTGACACGTGAAAGACATCATGCACTTGCACCAACCTCGATGGCAATGAAAGATGATATGCTAGGGTCCCCATCCTTTCCAAAATCTCAAAAGGAACCTACGTATCTCAGACTCAGCTTCCCTTTCTTGCCAAAGCACGAATTACCCCTCATCAATGACACCTTCAGAAAGACATGCTCACCAACTTGGAATTCCAATGGTTTCTGACGCTTATCTACGTAGCTTTTATGGCGGCTCGGAGTGGTCTTTAGTCTATCCCTAATAATTGCAACTGCATCCACTGATTACTGAACCAACTCTGGGCCTGTGATCTTTCGTTCTCCGACCTCATCTCAACAAACTAGCGTTCTGCATGCTCTGCCATACAACGCTTCGAAAGGTGCCATCTAAATACTCTACCGGTAGCTGTTGTTGTAGGCGAACTTGACAAGGTGAAACTATTCCTCCTAGCTTTCTTTGAAATCTAGCACACACGCTCTCAACATGTCCTCAATAGTCTGAATCGTCCTTTTAGACTGGCTGTCTGTTTGCGGATGGTAAGATGTACTAAATTGCAGCTTCATTCCCGAGGCGATTTGCAAACTTTTCCAAAAGGCAGCTGTAAATCTTGAGTCTCTATTAGATGTAATTGTCACTGGCACTCCATGCAGACGACCAATCTAATGCACGTACAATTCTACATATTTGTCCAATGCAAGGTCCTTCTGTACAACGATAAAGTAAGCCGACTTCGTCAGTCTGTCAACCACAACCCAAATGGAATCATTACTCCTCTTACTCCTCGGTAAGCCCGTCACAAAGTCCATTGTGACGTGTTCCCACTTCCACTCGGGAATCTCGAGAGGTTGCAGAAGTCCTCTTGGCATATAGTGTCGTGCCTTCACTTGTTGACACATCTAACACTTGGCGACATGCTTGGCGATATCCGTCTTTATACTGGACCACCAATAGTGTTGATGCAGATTCTGATACATCTTTGTACTGCCTGGATGAATGCTGTGACTGCTACGATGAGCTTCTAACAAGATTTCCTCCTTAAGCTCTGCATCATCAGGTACACATAATCGTCCTCGGAACCTTAGTGTTCTGTCATTAGAAATCTAAAAGTCAGCCTTTCTCTTTTTGGTATCCTCTTGCATGATCTTCTAAATCGCTGGGTCTATCAGCTGAAGCGTCTTGATCCTGATCTGAACTCCGTGCTCAATTCTAAGTGTGACCATAAGATTTAAAAGGTGGCCTACCTCAAATTTGAAAACCGAATCTTGAACTCTCTCAAGTAAGGTCCACTCCTTAACCATCATCTGTGCAACTGAAGACTTTCGACTTAGTGCATCTACGATCTTATTCGCCTTTCTAGGGTGATTCAAGATATCAAAATCATAGTCCTTTGGAAATTCCATCCAGTGACGCTGTCTCATATTCAACTCCTTCTGAGAGAATAGGTACTTGACACTTTGATGGCCTACAAAGATCTTGAATCTTTCTCTACACAAATAATGTCTCTGTCGCGACCCAATTTTTCGGGTTTGCCACCTAAAACTAGGTTGATGGACTACTAAGCCTTTAAGCTTAGCTCAGGCTCTCCCAAGCTCATACCAAATCGTGACTTAGGGTTTTAACATGCAAAAGATCATTATCTATGAGTCACCACTAATCGGTTTAGGGTAGGTCGATTAGACACCTAAGTAAAATAATGGGAGGATTATCTTACTTCTACGAACCAGAGATTTTGGGTACAGGGACTTGGTTACACTAGACTATCCTAGTGCCCTTCCGGTACCATTTTCTTTTTAATTTTAAAAAATTTTGGCAATGATTTGATTTTAATTTAACTTCCTAACGTGTGAGGTGATCATACATGTGCGCATACCACCAATTTAACACATCAAGAAAGCAATTAAATAATGCAAAAACATACCTTAAAGCAACGAAAGCATCTGCAATGTTAAATCAGAATTCACATCAACAATCCTAGATATGATTAACACGCAACTTCAATTTTTGCTTTCACTTTATTTAATGAAAATCATGACTTATGCAATGCATGCCACTATACTAACATGAGATGATTTGATAACATGCTCAAAATTATATGACATAAATAAGCATGCAATCTGTCATAAAGCATGAAATAAATTCATTCAAATTCTTTTATATTTTCCATGAAATTAGAAATTAAAGAGATGCAATAATTAAATATGCAATCTAAATTACCTAAATCTAATTACATGTAATGCAATGCAATGACATACAAAATTATTTAAACTAAAATGACATGCCTCATGCAATTTAATATGCGAACTATATGTCACGTGACATTTATTAAATGACTTAATCTAATGACATGAAAGTTCTAATTAAATGAACTTAATAAAAACTAAATGACGTACATTTGATGTTTTTATTTTTTAAAAATGCAATCTATTCTAGATAATGATATTAACTTATGCAAAGACGAATTTTGTATTTTCTTTCATGAAATTCAAATGCAAAAATGATATAGCTAGATTAAAATTCTATCTAATTTAAAATAGGATTAGGTCATATTAAATCCTAATTTAAACTAAGACATTATCTTAATCTAAAATGCAACTTATCTAAAAAAATGATTTAAATTAAAGATGAAACATGCAATTCTAACATAATATGCACAATGATTTTTTTTGCTTTTCTTTATGAAATTCGAAATTAAAACTAACACATAATTAAACGTGCAATTCGAATAAAAAAACTAACAACCTAAATGAATGCATTTTTTGTTTTTATATTTTTTTAAATTCGAAATAAAATCCCTATTCTAGATATGCAAAATAACCAGAAATATTCTAGAATCAATTGAAATCCTAATTCAAATATCTTTTTGATTTTTCTTAGTGATTTTCCAAAACAAACATTAAATCTAACAAGCCAGATATTCAAACAGATAAAAGATTAACATAAACGAAAAATAACCCGTTGTCTCACGGGTCAAATTAACGATTATTTTTAACCGTAAACATCAAACAAGAAATCAAAATAATTAAAAATCTAATCCGAAATCTTACGGATCAAATTAATAAATATATTGATTTAACAGTTAATATATCATAAACAAACCCAAGAGTTAATACAACTAAAAAATGACCCAAAATCTTACGGGTCAAATTAATAATTACAATAAACCTTAGGGACAAATCCTATAACAAAATTCAACTTAAACACTAATAATAAAATTAACAAAAAGTAAAGCAACATGAAATAAAGTAATAAAATAAAATAAAATAAAAGCAACCTAAGGAAAAATGGAGGGGGAGCAACGCTCGTTGGTCCGGCCAAGGGAGTCACCGGCGGCGGTGGGCGAGGGCACTCCGGCGAGGGGTAGCAACGCGCGGCAAGAGGCTTCGAGGCTCGGATCGCGATGTCGGCTGGCGAGCGGAGCAAGGGCTTCGGTGCTCGGCGACGGCAGCGATTTCAGGTGCAGCGGGCTCGCGGGCGAGGGGATCTCCGGCGACCGGCTTCGTGCGAGCGAGAGGTCACGCTGTCACGCCGTGGGTCGGTGCGGGCTGGAGCGGTGTCGGGTGGTCCGGCGACCGGCTTCGTGCGGGAGGCGAGCCGGGCGGTGATGATGGCGCCGCACGTCGGGGCTGAGGAGTTGCAGAACGGGCGATGCTCCTCGTCGGAATCGTGTGGGACGGCGACGGCGCGGCGTCGGTTCGCGGGTCGTCGGGTTGAGGAATCGGGCCTGAGGCGAAGTAGGCGAGAGACGGCGCGGAGGTGACCGGCGGGTGGAGGCGAGCGATCAGCGGTGGTGCGCGGGCGTCGCGCGGAACGCGGGCGCCGGTGAAGAGAAACCAGCGATCGGGACAGCAGATGGGGGCAGAGCAGGTGGGGAAGACCGTGAACAGTAAATGTCCAATCCTCTTCCCCTCTGCCGCTTCGCTTTTTACTTTTCTTATTTTTTTTCCACCTTTTCTTCTTTTTGCTTTCTCTTCTCCACGCACGGCCTTCCCTACTTTTCTTTCTCTTTTTGTCTTTTTTTTTCTTCTATTTTTTTTGAACGGAGAGAGAGCCCCAAAAATCCGAACAAAGAAACCCCCCAATGAAAGACTTTTTTTTTTTTTCAATGGCCGTGTATTCAATATGTGTGGCCCCCCAAAAAACCGAACCCTACGTACACCTTTTATAGCCAAAAAAAAAAAAATGTGATCCTAACAAAATATTTCGAAAATTCCTTATATCCTCCGAATCACAAAAATCCTTATCTCCTTAATATTTTCAAAAATGTTATCACCTAAAGACTAAAGATAAGACTTCGACCCGATTCTCTTAAATTTGAAAAACCACCGTAATATCAAATCTCGATTTAGGTAATTTTTGTCATTAAAAGAAAACGGGCTCGGGCCAATTTTGTTTTTTCGTGGGCTTAGTCCATCTAATTTGAAACTCAAAACCATTAATTCAACACATCCGCCGTCCTAAAAGTAAAAAATGCAAAACATGTAAATTAAAAATAAACGCACCTAAAATTAATGATACGCAAATGAATTATAATATTTTCAAAAAATAAAATTACCCCTAATGACTAAATGGACCGTCAAAATTTAGGTGTCAACAGCTCCAAATCTTTAGAGCAAAGATAATCGCTGCAAGTTCCAAGTCATGCGTCGGGTAGTTCAGCTCATGAGGTCTCAACTGACGGGACGAGTATGCAACAACTCTGCCATGCTGCATTAACACGCAACCCAATCCTCTAAACGATGCATCACTATAGATCTCGTACCCTCCAAGACCAAATGGAATTGTTAACATCGGTGCGAAAGTCAGCTTCTGCTTAAGCTCTTGGAAACTACGCTCGCACTTATCTGTCCACACAAACTTCTCTTCCTTCTTCAGTAGTCAAGTCAACTGCGAGACTAAAGCTGAAAACTCTTCCACAAATCATCTGTAATAACCTGCTAAACCCAAGAAACTTCTGATCTCTGTCACTGTCGTCGGTCTTGGCTAGCTGATAACTGCTTCGATCTTAGTTAGGTCCACGGAGATTCTTTCGCCCGAAATCACGTGACCTAGAAAAGCAACACGAGTCAACCAAAACTCGCACTTGCTGAACTTGGCGTACAATCCATGATTCCTTAGAGTCTGAAGCACTATCCTTAGATGCCTTTCGTGCTCCTCAGGACTTCTCGAGTATACCAGGATATCGTCGATGAACACGATCACAAACTGATCCAGGTACTCTGTGAAAACTCGGTTCATCAGATCCATGAAAGCAGCTGGGGTATTCATCAAACCAAATGGCATTACAATGAACTCATAATGGCCGTATCGCCTACGAAACGCCGACTTCGGTATGTCCTCTTTTCGATTGTCAGTCGATGATATCCCGTCCTCAAGTCGATCTTAGAAAATATTGATGCTCCTTACAGCTGATCAAACAAGTCATCGATCCTCAGGAGTGGATACTTATTCCTAATCATCACCTGATTAAGTTTATGATAGTCAATGCACAGAGGCAACGAACCATCTTTCTTCTTCACGAACAGAACTGGTGCTCCCCAAGGTGATGCACTGGGACATATGAATCCCTTATCCAACAACTCCTGCATCTACACATTCAGTTCTTTCAACTCAGACAACGCCATTCGGTAAGGAGCCTTTGAGATTAGCTCTGTCTCGAGGGCTAACTCAATCACAAATTCTATCTGTCTCTTTGGCAGCAGACCTAGCAATTCCTTCGACAACACGTCTAGAAAATCCTAAACCACTACGATATCTTCAATCTTCAGCTCCTCAACCGTCGTATCAACGACAGTTGCCAAGTAACCTTGACAACTCCCGTCTAACAAACGGGTTGTCTCAAAAGACGAGATTAAGGTAATTGAGGGTCCTCCTCGACTCCTAATAAACTCAAAACTTTCACCCGCTAACGGGTTAAACTGAATCGCTTTACGATAGCCGTCCATTTTAGCTCATTATTTGGTGAGCCAGTCCATGCCAATTATTATGTCAAAATCATACATGGCTAGGATTATCAAATCTATCCTCCCCTCTCGCTCACCAATCACTGACTTGCAACTAGTACAGCCCATGGTAGACAACACCTTATCCTTTAATGGTGTAGATATATTAACCACTGACTTCAACAACTCAGGACTCAATCCTACCAGCTTAACAAATTGCTCAGCTATAAATGAATGAGTTGCACCAGGGTCAAATAAAGCATAAGCAAAGTGGTCGTTCAGGGAAACAGTACTTGTAACCACATCAGGCGAGTCCTCTGCCTGTCCTCTAGTGATGGCGTACACTCTTCCTTATGATGGAGGTCTATTCAGTCTACCTTGTTATGCAATCTGAGGCGGAAACCCCCTATTTTGACTCATCGGCGGCGGTGGTGGCGGCTGTGAGAAGAGATATATTTTACATCCCAGAGGGGTCCCATCGGTCTTTTGGGACAATTCCTGGCGATGTGACCCTGCTAGCCACACTCATAACAAGCACCCGGCCTAGAATGGCATGGGGCTGATCCATGTTGCCTTCCACAGAAGTAACACACGCCCATCTGGCTCGGCACTGACTTACCTACCCCTCCTTTCCTGTTAGGTGGGATAGGGTACCTTCCTCCGGTCATAGGTCTCTTCCCAAACCTATTTCCATCCCTATTTGAACCAAATCGCGACCCAGATGTAGCGGTTTGTTCGTTCAGATTCCTTTCTATAAACTGGGCCTGACCATATAGTTCATTATAATCCTTCAGGTCGAATAGCACCGGCGGATTCTTCAACTCTAGTCGAAGGCTATTCCTAAACCTCCGAGCTCTAACCTCAGGATCTTCCACCAGTCTGGGAGCGTATTGTGATAGCTTTGCAAACTTAGCTTCATACCGATTTACTGTCAGCATGCCTTAACGGAGGCACTAGAATTCCTCCATCTTCTGCTCTCGGGTGCTATCAGAAAATAACTTGCCATTAAAGGCTCTGAGGAAGGTGTTCCACACCGGAACCACTCTTTCGGGGAAAACCATGCCTATGGTGGCCCTCCACTAGGTACTCGCGTTAACCTGCAGTTGATATACTACCAGGACAACCTTCTCCTCCTCATTGCACATCAGCAATGCAAATGCCTTTTCTAGGTCTTGTATCTAGAGGGTCGCAGCCTCGGAATCTCCTACACTAGTGAACCTTGGCGGGTTCATCTTCAAGAACTGTTCCATCAATTTGTGCATCTCTCTCTCTCTCTCTCTCTCTCTCTCTCTACAACCACATTCCCAAGTGGAACTTCGGCAAGTACGGTTGCAACGGCGGCAACGACAATGGTACCAGTAGCTATAGCGGCGGTGGTAGTGGTGGCGGCTTGATTCTAGGCCTACTACCCCGTCAATGCTCCCGATGTCTCAAGCGCTTGTACGATTCCGTCTATCCTAGGATCACCAGGGGCTACTACCCCAGCACCGACTGGAAGCGATGTTACTACACTAGCGCTGGCCTGAGTCGGTGCTAGACCACGACCACCTCAAGTATTGACCCTTGTCGACGTCCTACCCTAGGTTACTGGTCCCATGGTCCTCTTCCTAAGAGTCTTCAGCTTCTAATCACTCATTTTGTAGACTTTCTACAAGTACTGTTCTCAATTCCATACAGAATTAGAAATTGAGTGATCCCACAAACAAACTACCAAATAGCTATCAATCACATGCATCAGTATAAAATTAAGGTCATTCCTACTAACTATCCCATGAACCCTTGCACCTTATCACTCCAACAACCAACCAGCTCTGATACCACTCTGGGCCAGGATGTCACGCCCAGGAGTTCCGAGAGCGCGCATATCCCTCGGTGGTCGTTGAAAATGCGACGTCCTAGGATGCATCGCCAACCCATTCATTTTAATACACATGCAGAAGGGAATAACCAAATCCCCAAACAGCAAACAACATGGGATAGAAAAGCAAGATAACAATTTCACAACCAAAACACGCCTTTGTAAACAACCAACTAGTTTATAGACAATACTAGTCTATCTACCAAAAAGATCAGCCCTAAAAAAGGAAACACAGAGATTTACCTCGTCTCAGATCCTCCCTGCAGGTCAGCACAGTTCAAATACGCAACCATATGCAATAATCAAACTCAAACAATTGGAATGCCACCACTTTCATCTCAAAAAACACAAGGGTCTCGATTATAAGGCCAAATCGTTATCACACGTCACATACCATGCCACACAATTTTGTCCCATAATTAGGCGCGTCATTTTCACTCAACATGCGTTCCAACTTTTTTTAATCACGACTCAACATGCACGGCCTACTCAACATTCGATGGTCTTCTGGTGTAGCCAGGCATCGCCTCATCCCTTGAGCACGGCAACGTCCACCTGACACACATCGAGAACGGCATTCCCGAAAGAGCTTTGGTTTGGCCTCTACCACGATCCGACATCCATTGATAAGACATTCCACACAGGGGCACGTCCACCCGACTCATTTCGAGGAAGGGTTCTCTTATCCAACATACGACCATTCAATCTCGACCAAGGACACGGTGCATTGCACTTAAATGCCTTGATTAAAATAGCGAACTTCACCTATTTTCTTCATATTAAAAATACATAGTAAAATAATCGTGTGTGGGTACACGGTCAATTTAAATCAAAAAAATTGATACCCTTCTTTTTAAAATCTCACTACTTAATATAATCTTTAAAACCATTTTCGGTGTTAAAACCCGACACTTGGGATTTTCTAATTAAATATCAAAATTTCACAATTTTGGAATAAATAACCAAAATTCCAATCACCACTCAATTTGCACAAATTAACATTCAATTGCATAAACTAAGCACACCATTGCAATCGGCATAAAATTTCGGTCACCGGCTATCCTATTATAATTTTTGGAAAATAATAAATAATTAAATAAATTCTAAAAATAATTAAATACAATAAATACTAACTTAGGCTAGAAATGCTAATCTAACCACCTAAACAGGCCTAGAAAATTTCCGAACCTATCTTGATAACTAGTACAATCCATCCAACCCTTAATCAGTCTATTCTAACCACCTAACATGCATAATTGAACAATTAAATCACTAATCCATACTAATTAACCACATAATCCCTAATTAGCCTACATTAATTATCCACTAAGAGTCATTAACTCCCTAAGCAGAGTTTAGTAAGTAAACTCACCAGTTTAGCGAGCCGGTGAGTCCACAACGTTGGCAACGAAGAGGTAAGCGACTCTCGAGCCTGCAGCGACACCAAAGAAGGTCCGAACGAGCCTAAAAAACGGGCCTCAAGCCCTCAGCCCTAGTTGAGAGTTCGGCCACTATTTGCTGGGCTGAGAGGGCTGGAACGAGTGAATGGCTAGGCTGAAACGACACGGGACAGGCATCGGAGGCTGCTATGAGGTCAGGTAGGCGACGGCGGCGATTCCGATGGCCTGATGACTTGCGGCAGTGAGCTGAGGCTTCTCGGGATGCAGCTGGAAGGCTCAGGACGACGGGATGGCGAGTAGGAGGCGCAGACGTAGGGGTCGCACAGCTGGGCTAGCAGGCAACATGCAGCGAGTCCGGTGGCTCGAGAGGCGGTCGACGGTGAAAGGGAGAGGGCTGGCCGATTTCTTCTAGTTCTCTAAGCTTTCAATATGCTATAACAATGGGGAAAGCAACTGCTAAAGGAAGAAGATGGCTGCTGCAAAAGGAAGGGGCCACACAAATATCCAAAACACTTGAGTTTGGTGCCCCACCAGCTTGGCTGTCATCCTCAGCCCTTTGCAGCCTTCAAGCTTCCTTAGCAAGCTTCCCAAATGGTCCATAAGGTTGTCTCCCCCTTGGCCTACGAATTTTGGACCATTGGCCATCTAATTTAATTCAATTCCCCTCTAATTCTCCTCCAATTTGATCCAATTGAAGCCCCAAAAATTCAGCCAAGGTACCATCATCCATATCATGGTTTTTCCTCATCAATTGAACCAACTTGACAGCCAAAAATGCAACTAAAAGCAGTCCCTCGAATTTTCTGGTCCAAAATAGCCTTACTTTGAATTTTTGCCGAAATCTTGGGTTTGTAGAAAAATCTTCGGAGGATGAGTTGACATTCCTAAAATGAATCGACATAACAGAACTTTCAATTTTTGAAATCAGGTTTTAATTCGTGGTTAATTTCAACCATGCGCGATTTTAGCATGACCTAGCCTACCGAGTAGCTTTTAGGAATTTTTAGTGCAATTAACCCGTGTTCGTTTATCTTTTAGCCACATTGTATATCTTCGACACATTGGCGACTCTCGATTTTCGTGAAAATCTCGAGGTTTCAAATACAAGCATAGGGTACAGAAATGACAAAAAAATCGGTCTAGTACCGTTCGACATATATTTTGCAATCAGGTGGAATCACCCACACACTAATCACATACCTTTGTCGAATCGACCTATCTCCGGTCTCTGATCGATTTTAATGATGCCATAATAACCCTTGCAGATTAGCACGGTTGAGTAATCGATTTCTGGTCGAATTCTCAAGTCTATTGCGTTAAAATCCCTTAACGGCTTCACTTGATAGACTAGTTATCCCATGAGTGATCAACTCAAGGAAAAGAACCATAGGTGCATCGATGAAAAGCCCAACTCATTCAATAGAAAACAGAACCTAAAAATCAGGATGTCACAAAAAGTCCATGTATGAATAAGGATTAATTTTGCTTCTCCGGTTAGACACATTTCCATATTTTGTATTTGGGGTACTTCACTTAAGTTCGTTTGCAGTATTAGGCGTTAGTGGTATTTATTATGCACTTATGGGCCCCGAGTCTCTTGAAGAACCTCTTCCATTCTTTAGTTATGCATGGAAAGAGACAAATAAAATGACCACAATTTTAGGTGTACTTAATCTTGTTAGGTATAGGTGTTTTTCTTCTAGTAGCCAAGACTCTTTATTTTGGAGGCATCTATGATACCCGAGCTTTGAAAGGGGGAGATGTAAGAAAATCACCAACTTGACCTATAGCCCAAGTGTTATATTTGGTTATTGTCATGACTTACCCCTCAGTACGGAGTGAATTATAGGTTTAGGGGTATTGCCTAAGGATGAGCCCACTGCCCATGATTTAGACATAAGCTCTCCCAAGCTCATATCTCACACAACGTTGGATGTTCAAATCGATACTATGAGACATTTCTAATGAGAAATCGCCACTAGCCTATTAGAAACCAAGTGAAATGTGGGAGCGTACTTCACTTCCTACACAATTAGAGAATTTAGAGTAAATGACTTGGTGACACTAATTAACTAATTAGTGCCATTTTGATACCTAATCTTATTCAATTCAAGAAAAAATTTGTCAAGCAATCTAGATTGATTTTAAGCTTATCCACTAGAATATAAAGTGATTAGGTAGGTACGCAATTATTAAAATAACTATCAGCAACTAAAGGAGCATTAAATAAATCACGAGGCAAACATTCAAATCTTGTTATAAAGCCCTAGACTTATTCAACTTGAGCACAATTCTTATCCAAGATTTTCATATAGGAGAAAGCTACTCAAGAACTATTTTTAAGCCTTTTCTAATAAAAAAAAATCATAATTTAATTATTTTAAAAATATTTTTTTTTTATAAAAAGGTATATTTCAATCTAAAAATGAGCTACATGCTGGTCTCTCGTGGGTCTAAGTTATGGACACAAATGTGCTTTTTCAAAACAAGCCCATTCAAATAGAAAACTCATCAAGCCCAATTTGCTAACGCTCAATGCACTAATTCCATCTTGTGAAAAAAACCTCTACCCAAGAACCTTTAAGACTAAAGCCAACTTGAATCTACTAGAACAACCCAAAATCCATCAAGGCCAATTAAGCCCGAAATTCATTAGACTAAACTACGGGTGCATTTGGTTGGACTTTTGGGGAAAGCCTTTGGGAAAATGCAAAGGACTTTAAGTTAAAGGGGTTTTTTAAAATGCAAACTGTGTTTGGTAAACTATAGTTTGAGAGCCCATTGTGAAGTACCTTTGAGTAAAATAGTGTTTGGAAAGATTACATTTACAAAGGACTTTGGTGATTAATAAAAAAAAGAAAAAAATTATAAAAACAATAAAAGAGTTCACCGGCGAGGCAGGTGGCCGCCGGCAGCCTCAGGCAGCCCCCAGGAGATGGCGGCGAGGATCGCCTAGGGTCGGGCAACCCTCGGCGGCCCTTCACGGAGGTCATCCAACCCAAATCCGGGTCCACCCTGAGGTCGCGGGACCTCGCAGCAACCTAAATTTGGGTCACGGGACCTCGCGGCAGCCAGATTTGGGTCGCGCCGAGGTCGCGGCGACAAGACTTGCAGGCAGTCGCCAGGACTCGCGAGCGGTTGTCGCGACTTGCCGGGGTCGCGCGACTGGCTGGTGACGGTCGCCGCGACCTTTCCAACCTCAGCCGTGACCTCGCCGGCCTCTCAAGCTATCTCTGATTAGCCACGCTGTTGGAGAAGAAGATGAACAGTGGACATGAGGCATTCTGAGAATGCTAAAAGCCCAAGGCAGCCTAGGACTTGCCTTGGGCTTTCAGCCTTGCAAATGCCATATTTGCCTTAATGCCCCTTGGAAAGTAGCTACCAAATACCTTCATTTTGGCCCAAAGGTCTTTTGCCCCCCAAAGCCCCTTGGAAAGCAGTTCCCAAATGGAGCCTAAGCCCATTTTCTCTTCCGTTGTTGTCATCCTTTTTTGTTTCTCCTTCTTCACACCCCAAGCCCCATCTTCATCAGCAATCCACCACCAGAACCTTTTTGTCGAACTCAATGTCTATTGCCCACACTATCGGTGAGCACCACCACCAATCTTATATCTTTATCACCGATCATGATCGGAGAAGAACAAAAAGCATGGGTTTGGCTGAGACATTTTGTCAAACCCTCAGCAGGCGTCGACTTAAGGGGAATAACAGACCCATATAAGACTTTAAGTTCAAGTCTAAGCCTGAGGAAATCAACATTCAACACTCAAAATGGATGGGGGACATGCCGTTCGTACTTAGCACACACATGAACCAACAATGGCGAACCTTGATACCGGTTCGATTGAAATAGGCAAGGCGAGGAGGACTTCGGGCTCACCTAGCTCGAGAGGATTATTGGCTGGGTGGTTGCTTGCAAATTGTGAAAAGTGGTGTCAGAGGACGCCGGGTTGCAGTCAGTATGAGGAAAAACACCAACCTTACTGATCAAGCAAAAGAGTTTAGAATTGCTAGACTTGACTTGTTCCTGCAAGGAAATTGTTAGGTGTGGCAAACTTTGTGAACCAACTGGTCACGGTGATATGAAGGTTTACTAGATGGCCATCAAAAAAGGCATAGGAACACCGAGAAGATTAAGAGATTCGCTGACGGTATTAGTGATGCGATGGGAGCCAGCAACATCAACAGATCCGAAACGCGACAGGGTGGAGTACGTGGGGACCATGAAAGCGCGATTGAGGCATTTTGGTCCCCAACCACTGGAGTCATTGGAGACGCTGGACTGGCCATTAGCGATGTGGGAGCACCAACTGGGAAAAATGTGGTGTGAGTAGTGGCGGCCGCAAAGGAGGCTAGCGCAAGGAGACACCAAGCACGAAGGCAATTCACGATCGCCAACAGGAGCTTGGCAACATGAGGTTCCAGCTTGGAGCGCTAGTGATGTGTGGGCGGAGCGTCGGCGCATGAAGAGGGAACTTAGCAGCAGTGAGGATGGCATGACCCTGATGAGCCACTCTCAGTGGTCGTGGGCTCATCGGGTTTGGCTCATTGGAATTACGCCAGAGTTGTGAGCGTTGGTACTTCGTTGGAGTTGCGGTGGCTATGGTTTTGAGTCATCGAGCTAGAGTGAAGGAATAGGCTGTTGGGATTTTACGAAACATATATATATGCTAAAAAAACATAAACGCTATGGAAGCAAAGATAAGATTCTACTATACATGTATCTCCAAAGGCATTGTTCATGTGTTTTAATAAAAAAAATAAGTATATCGAAGGGAGGTTATATGAATTACCTCTCAAAGCACGCTTTAAATGACTTGATTCAAATATCCTTTAGTTCGAGCCCCACAAACTTTGGGTCTCTAATTCAGACACACCACCAACACACCTCGAATGAAAAAGAGCTCGTAGGTAATTGCCACTATAATTGTGCTAGCAATCTCATGGAGACAATGCTCTGCACGTGGTTAGCAACTGTTTGCTAACCATGTAATTCTCTTTCTCTCTTTTTCTTACTTAACCCACTCACCTCCTCTCTGCTCTATATATATAATGTCCTAGTGAAGTCAACATTTAACTTCCTCTAGAAGCTAGTCTTTAACCTTTCAAAGAAGTTATCGACTACTTCTTCCAAAAACTAGTCTTTAACTTCTCAAATAAGTTATTGACTACTTCCTCCAGAAGCTGGGTGAGCAAGAGAACAACTCTTGTGAGTGGGCTATGTCCGATCGAGTAAATTGGTTATGGTGTGTGACATCCATAGGTTCATCACTAAGCTAACAATAAGACTTGCACTAACACATTAGTACTCCCGGGAGAATTGATTGTCCCGATCGATCTCTAGGTCCTACAAGTCATGATTGACATCTAGCAATATGTCATGGTTACCCAGATAGTGTGAATGCTTTAAGAACATAATGAACCTGTCAGTTCTAGCTACAGTGTAATTCAATCCCTCTGTCTTACTATGTCCCAATCGAACAAAGACCATGGAATATTTGTCAAGTTACCAATTCGATCATATGCACAAACCTAATTGACTTGCATTTTATATGAGACATAAACAATTCATTCTTGATTACAACCCCGGCCGAGGATATCAATGCAGCGTCACAATTAGATCGCATAGGACATCATTACTATACCTTGCATGTAACAAGGAGACGGATTCCATGTTGCACATACGTGTAACTTCATATGTGAACGAGCTATGACCATTAGGTACAAAGACGAATCAATGAGTAGCTAATATGCGTACCCGTGAACCATAGCCGTCCAACACATAAGTTAACATTGTGCCTCAAGTCTAAGGATTATTTACACAAGACTAGAGCATGAATTAGTTATTGACCCCGCTAAAAACTTCCACGTTACTAATCGTTTTTATGTGTCATGTTCAGTGAACTTGTCTGCTACAAGCACCTGTGTTTTAACTCGACCATCATAATACCCAATGACTTATGACTCGTCATTACCTTAAGCATCTAATACTTAATGGTGAAGCTAAGAACACATCGGTCTCAACAGGATCATTAATATCCACTCAAAGATCCATTGACCGGGAATGGTTTAAAGATTCAGTCTAACTGTGAACTTGTCATGCATATTCTTAACGTCTCAAGAATAAGTCCTGTCACAACTAATCTTATGGAATCATTCATATAGATAATTGGACAAATGAATGTATACATCTTTGCCATTAATTTGACATTACAACTAAAATTCCTAACATGTAACTATTACATTATTACTTTAGGGCATATAACTAATATTCTCCCACTTGTACTAAAGCCAACTTGTCCGATACCTCAAACCCATTTTGTCAATGTGTCTTTCAAAAGAAGACTGAGGTAAGGCCTTAGTGAGAGGATCTGCCACGTTTTCCGCTAAGGCAATTTTCTACAAGACGATATCACCTTTCCAAAGAATTTCTTTAATGAGATGGAAGCGTCTCTCAATGTGCTTGAATGACTCCAAGTTCATATATGAACTTTTTCATCCAAGTAGCTTCCTTCGTTGCTTCAGAAGTAGCTACATACTCTGCCTCAGAGGTGGAATCAGCAATTATGTTTTGTTTGGAACTCTTCCAACTAACTACACCACCATTCAGTGTAAAGACAAATCCAAATATAGACTTATAATCATTAGGATCCGATTGAAAATTGGAATCAATATAAGCTTCAACTTTAAACTCTCATTCTCCATATATCAAGAATAAATCCCTAATGCTTCCAAGTACTTAAGGATATTCTTGACTACAATCCAGTGCTCTTCCCCTATATTAGACTGATATCTACTAGTAATGCTTACAGCATGCACAATATCAGGTCTTGTACATAGCATAACATACATTATGCTTCCAATAGTAGATGCGTAAGGTATCTTCGCTATCCGCTGTCTTTCTTCAGGAGTGTTAGGACACATCTCCTTGGAAAGATGGATTTCATGCCTAAAAGGCAATAATCCTCTTTTGGAACATTGCATGTTAAAACGTGTTAACACTTTGTCTATGTACATGGACTAATTGTCTCAATCTATCTCTATAGATCTTGATACCTAAAATATAGGTTGCCTCTCCTAAATCTTTCATGGAGAATTTTTGTGACAAGAATAGTTTTATCAATGATATCATTAATACATCATTCCTAATCAAAAGTATACCATCAACATACAGAACTAGATACGCAATTGCGCTCCCACTGACCTTCTTGTATACACAAGATTCATCCAGGTTTTTAATAAAGCAAAATGATTTGATTATATCATCAAAACGGATGTTCCAACTTCTAGAGACTTGTTTGAGTCCATAAATGGATCTCTTAAGCTTACACACCTTTCAACTTTCACTATTGGATTCAAAACTCGATGGTTGTTCCATATAGATGTCCTCCTCAAGAAAACCATTTAGAAAAGACGTTTTGACATCCATTTAGAATATCTCATAATCAAGATGTGCAGCTATAGCCAACATAATCCGAATGGATTTTAACATGGTTACAGGTGAGAAAGTTTTGTCATAATCGATTCCTTCTTTTTGACGATATCCTTTCGCCACCAGCCGTGCTTTGTAAGTTCCAACGTGACCATCAGCCTTCATCTTCCTCTTGAAGATCCATTTATAACCAATTGGTATAATACCATCAGGCATGTCAACTAAGGTCCAAACATCATTGGAATACATTGAATCCATTTCGGATTTCATAGCTTCTAGCAATTTATCAGAATTGATGTTCGACATTGCCTCCTCATAGGTGTTAGGATCACCAGGTTTATCATTATCATTCACAATGAATAATGGTTCTATATGTTCAACCAAGTGTCCATAACGAGTAGGTGGACGAGACGTTCTCGCACTCCTCCTAAGAGGTTTGTATCAGAAGCTTCCACTGAATCAAATATCGATGTCTGAAATGGTTGTTTGGTACTTTGTTATTCTCTTCTTGTAAGACTATTTTCCATCTAGAACCACCTTCCCGAATGAACTTATTCTCCAAGAAAGAAACATGCCTGCTGACCAAAATTCTTTGGTCAAAGTGAAAATAGAAATAGTATCCAAGAGTCTCCTTTAAATATCCAATGAAGCGACCTAGCTCAGATCTAGCCTCCAATTTTTCCATTTTCAGCTTTTTGACGAAAGTTGGACAACCCCAAATCTTAATATGATTAAGATTTGGTTCCTTACTATGCCATATCACATAAGGCGTAGTTGGAATAGATTTGAACGGCACTCTGTTCAGTATATATGCAACTATCTCAAGGGCATATCCCTAAAGGGATATAGGCAAGTCGGTGTAACTCATCATAGATCGCAACATATCTAATAAAAGTGTGATTTCTTCATTCAGATACACCATTGTGCTATAGAGTTCCAAAAGGTGTCCATTGTGATAAAATGTCATTGTCTTTAAGATAGTGAAGGAACTCAGTACTAAGGTATTCACCTCTTCGATCAGATTGAAGAGCCTTAATACACTTTCCTATTTGTTTCTCAACTTCAGCTCTAAATTCCTTGAACTTTTCAAAAGATTCAGATTTATACTTCATTAAGTACAAATAACCATACCTTGACTGATCATCAGTAAAGGTGATGAAGTAAGAATAACCACCTCTAGTAGTTTCATTAAGTGGTCCGTATACATTTGTATGTATCAATCCTAATATGTTAGTGACTCGCGTACTATGTCCCACAAATGGCGTTTTGGTCATTTTTCCTAGAAGACAATGTGGCACCCCTGAACGGCCCTCGATTCGTCAGGGTTGCCATAGTTAGCTTACCTCTCTCTTAACCTGATCACATATTATTCTGATACCAAGAATTTTAGTAAGTCTATAAGTCCTGGGGGTTTATATCTTTCAAATCAGTCCCTGCGCAGTTTATATAGCGGAAGCAAAGTCACATCTCCCTATCCCAAAATTAGAAACGATGCACACCTACTAGACATTTTTACAAGTCAAGCCGAACACTTTTATTTACATAGGTCTGATAGACAACATTGGTCGGTACATCAAAATTTGCCGTGGTTTTCTATATCCGACTATGTACCAAAAGATAACTGACTTCTCTTTTTCTTTTCTTTCCCAACAGTCCTATACATGAGTCTATCAGTAAGTGCCAGCGATCCAAAAAACTTCATCTGCTACCCGTCACGCTTAGTCACACCTAGCCTGGTCCGTCAGCTGGCGGCGGTGACAACATCCCCAGCATGATCCCATCACGTTGGACGTGCATTGACAGAAACTCCTGAACCACGGGGCCATCAGGTAAACCGATGTCATATATGACTAGAACCCGCACTCGAATAAAAACCAATCCTCGTATAACAAGATGAGGGTGCTCCGAACACTCGGACTCGACGTCAACTGGGACACCGTAAAATGTGCCGGGGGTGACTGGTAGTAGAGACATATCTTCTAATCTGAAATGTTAGTCTCCAAATGGGGTGAGTACAGCCACTCAGCAGTAAAAGATTCATCAAGCTATGTCAAGCAGTACCGTCAATATCTAGACTCATGTAGGATAGACAAAACAGGTAATGAATGGATAAATATGCATCAAAATCATGAAATTCTTTAATGCAATGGCAAATGCAATTTTAAAAAGAATCAAGATGCATCATGTCCAGTTACCCAAGTCTCAATCATAGGGTCAAATTGTAATGACACATCCCATTCCATGCCATACAAATTTAGTCCTATAACCAGACCACACACACACTTAGCAGAATCATCCGTTTAATCATTCAAAAAGTTTCATCCCCCCGGAGGACCAATGCTTGCGTCCCTCCGGGCATTCGCATCCACCCTAGCATCGCGAAAGCCTCCGGCATTCAGCCACTAGTGCCACCAGGCATCTGGAGCGTATCACACCTCCAGGCATCTCATACCCCACCTGGCATCATGAGGAACCCTCCGAGACTCACCATGAGAATGGTTATCCCGGCCCTCCAGATTTACGTACCGACTAGCATACAATCGGGCATCCCGAAGCTCCCAGGGAAAAACCTCCGGCATTCAGCCACTAGGGCCACCGAGCATCCACAAGGCATTGACTCATTCAATCCTTTGGGCCTCCCGACTCCCGGGGCATCGTTGACCCGAGGGTCCAACGGTATCAATTAACATCTTAATTTCCAAAAGTACTTTCAAATGCAATGACAAGATGTCCCATGAAACCTTCATCAAATCGCAATATTGCATTGTATTCTAAATGCCAGTATCAACATGTCAATAACAATTCAAAATATATTCACCCTTGGGACCATTTGAGCAAATTCGGAACAAAACAGCTCAAACATCACAATGCACAGTTTTAATAACAATTTCGAAATAATCCCTAAATGAACTCAGAAAATTCTGAAATTTTGACACGTTATAAATAAGACCTAAAGGCAAAATTTTCATGAAGAACACCAAGTCGAATTCATTGTATATCAAGAGCATCAATTGCCATATTCCTCACTAACAGTCTGTAATAGCTTCCGGATTTAATATTTACAAAGAAAATCATCTCGCTGGCCAAACCTTGATAATTGTGGCACCCCCAAAACCCGAGGCGGGTCGCCACAGATACTACGCGATAGAAGAAAGAATTTGAAAATACAAGCCCAAGCTTAGGCGTAAAATTTTTCTTTTCTTTTCCTTTAAAAAGGTTTTAAGGATTTTGCGCAGCTTAGCGGAAATTAAGAGGCGAGTCTCACCAACACTTCGCTTCCCTCACGACAACACAATACACACCAACTATCTTTGATTAAATGAAAGCACAAGGCCGAACCACTTTTATTTACACTTATAATTACGAAGGGCTACACAGGTCGGTACAAAAAGGATAGGCCAAGACTCATCTATGCTCGGCCTTCACTCCTCAAAAGAGACACACGACCCTAAAAATGCGACGTGTAACGATCTCCCTTCGATTTACTAGTGGCGGCCATCCAAAAAGTTGCTAACCCCCACTCCACGTGTGCAGGCCGTCACACCCAACCCGGTGCGTCGGGCGGTGGAGGTGGCAACATCCCCATCATCACACCGTTGCGGCGGATGTGGACAGAGATGTACTCTGGATGACCGGGCCTCCGGATAAGCCCACGTCATACGATACGATCGCGCGAACACGCAAAAAGGTCAGTCCCCGGCAGTGGGACAATCTATCTCGGTCACTTCGACCTCCACGTCAGATGGTAGGCTGTAGAACACTCCCCGTGGAACGACGGGGATAGGCATCGCACTAATCTGAAATGTTAGGTCCCCGAAGGGGTGAGTACAACCACTCAACAAGTAAAGGAATCCAAACACCAATCAATGCATTTAAACAATATAAACAATTACATCATACATGCCACATATGCAATCCAATATACTTACCTCAAAGCCAGGCACATGCCAACATACATCATCATATCATATAATTCATACATGTCATCGTATTTTCATGTCATATCATGTATACACATGTCATCACCATGTCATATCATGTATACACATGTCATCACCATGTCATATCATGTATATACATCATCACTATATCATATCATACATGCATGTCTTTATCATAATATCATGCCACACATGCATGTCATCGTCATGTCATATCATGCCATACATGCATGTCATTATCATGTCATACCATGCCACATATGCATGTCACATCGTCGCGTCACATCATGCCACACATTAATGTTATTTCCACTTTGAAATCCCAATTGATCATCACATCTTCCTTCCTTGGGATCATCCATCCCATATTATACGCTCGCACCCTCACTCGGGTCTCACGAGAAAAACCTCCGGAATTATGCCAACCATGGCCACCGGGCATCCGGCACCCCCAACGCTCCAGGGCATCTCGCATCCCAACCGGCATCACGAGGTATCCCTCGGGCAAAGACCTCCGAGGCTTCCGGCACCCATCTCATTCCAGGCATCCTGACACTCCCAGGGTATCCGGCCATGTATCTCTCTATACATTCCGGCCAACGCTTCCCCCCTCCAACCATTACCATAGATCACATTGCCAATTACTTTTCAATTTATCATGCACATGATGTCATGACAAAACAGGATTACCTTAGTACTTGTGCATGCATAAATTAAGCATCTACACATACATGCAATAGGTGCAATTGCTAATATAGATTAAACCCTTGTGGGATTTTTACTTACCACATGCATTTTGAATTATAAAAATCCAATTTATTCCAAATTGAAATTAATTAAATAATCACATAAATCCTAAAATCATGAAATTAAGGCATATAATATCCAAATATAATAGAATGGAAAAATATGCAGAAAACACATGGCAAAACAATTTCCACATAGTAAACCACTTTTCCACAATTTCAATGCACGTTTTCGGATAAGGGCAGAACGCACAATTTTCTTGGTAAGTCAATTAAAATACCCATATGACCTCAGAAAATTATGAAATTTTACCAGGATGTAGTTAAGACATTAAAATATACTTTTCATGAAGGAAACTAAGTCAAATTCGTTTTAGATAATTTTCTACAGACCCACGAAGCTCCTGGTCAAGTCACCGAAATACACAGAGCACTATGTCCGAAATATGCAGATTTGACCTACTTACACTTCTTCGTTCTCTCTGATTTTTGGATATGTTATACTCCTAAGGATCCTATACAACTTTCATGAAGAGACTTAAGCCAAAATACCAAAGGAAGACCTTCAAATGGTCCCACGAAGTCTCTGGTAACCCACATCGCAACTCCAGTTTCATCGTCTTCAAGGTCAGGTTGGTTACCTAGCCTAAAATTTTTATTTTTGCTTCAAATTTGAGTATGTTCATCCTTAAGATGTTCTCTACAAGTTTCATGAAGAAGTCGAAGAGAGATTCTTAGTAAAAACCAACATGCAAACCACGAACTCACCTCAAGGTCAGAAAAACAGTTCCAGATCTAGGGTCTCCAAAATATGAGGTTTATACCCCTCAAATCTCCATCATTTTTCACGAAATTTCAGTATGTTATAGTTCAAGATGTTAGCTACAACTTTCATGAAGAGATCCAAGCCAAAATCGAACTCCAAACACACATGCAAGCCCTCACAAGTTTCTGACTTCACTGGTTCATGCGAAAACAGCATGCATTCTCAACATCCAAGCATTCTCACTCCATTTTCGTAGCTTTAAACCACCAAGAATCCAACATGCAAACACACAAGCAAGGAAAGGAGATGGATCCTAACTTGCCTCTAGCCAAGAAAAGAACCACGGGAACGGCGGCGGACGGCGGCGTGCGGCGGCGGACAGCGGCTCTCTCTCTCTCCCTCTCCTCTCGCGCGACGCCCTCCCTCCTTCTTCTCCTTTCTCTCTTCCTCTCTTTCTCTCTTTCTCTCCCTCTCTCTTCTTTCTCTCGCACAGCACCCCCTCCTCTCTCTCCCTTCTCTTTTCTCTTCTCTTCCCTAATCATCACAAGGAAGACTCTAAGCATGTATGCCAAGTGGCATACACACTAGACACTTGGGGAGGGGCATGCAAACCCCCCTCCTTCCTTCGCACGGCCACACAAGGCCCATTGGGCCTTATGGGCTTGGCCCACACGGCCCACCCTTAGGCCCTCCAACCATGGGCCTAAGTCCATGCTATTGGGCCTAAGGCCCAATCCACTCCCTTTTCTAAATTAAACTTAAAACTAACAATTAATCTTACCTAATTAAAATTCTATAATAATAAATTTATAACAAACAATCTATAACAAGCATGGCAACATAAAATTTTATCTTTAATAATTATCTTATAGCTCAATTTAAATTAAAAACAAACAAGGCACAAGGCACAAGGCCTTAAGAGAGAACTAAAATTAAAGCACAACCAAATAGGTAAATTCATTACCTATTTAAAAAGCTCTAGGGCACCTTAGGACATGCCCTTAATTTCTAGGATGCCACAATAATTTATTCTCAAATTTTGATATGTTATTCCTAAAGATATTCCCTACAACTTTCATTAAGGGTTCGAAGTCCAATTCTAACTAGATAATTACAGGAAATTCACGGAATCACCGAAGGTCATGTTGTTTTCTGCGAAAACAGTTTGCTAACCCAAAGAGAACTACTTCTACTCATTTGAATCCCAGCATCCAACGTCCACAGCCAAGTGTTTATAAATCTATTGTACTACATTTCAACTACTTCACTTCAAAAAACCACTATAGTTAGACCCTTAAGTTCTTATTTCAACCTAAAAACCGAAATCCATAGAACATACTCTGTTTTTGCTCAGTTTCTTAGTCCAGCTTCATCTCATTCATCTAAAATCAACGTGCAGCTCCAAATTCTGCATTTTCTCACATCTACCAGCACTTCACTAGATAATTACAGTATGCAAAACATAGATCGATGAACTTTCACTTGCCTCAAGCTCTTCTACTTGGTTACAAGCAAAAACAAGGGCTCAGCGTCTCGGGTTTCGGCTCAACGGCGGCGAAGACCAATGGCGAAGATTGGTGGCAGCTCGAGCACGACCACGGACTCTCTCTCTCTCTCAAACTCTCTCTCTCACTCGCGGTTCTCTCCCTCTCTACTTGCTCGAACACAGGAGCCTTTTTGCCTACTAAAATGGTTAATTACATTAATTGCTGCATGCAGGTTATTCGATGGATGATCGGTCAAGAGGCAGCTGGGGTGCGCGTGTCTTCAACCGGTGAACTTTGGGGTTTCGTGGGCAGCCCTCAAGGAAGCAACGTGGCCACCTCTGGCCATCTCTCGGTCAACACCCCTTAATTTTGTTGACCCAATATCGCCCGAATGGAAAAGAAACTCGGGCAGCTTGGATGTAGATGAGCTTCACCACCATGCATGCATACTCATCCCACTTGTGACCGAATTTTCCTTGCTCCTTTAACTTATAAAAATAAATTTTCAATCGACCAAAGTTCAAAGACCTCTCTTGTTGTGTGGTTGGTCGGTCCAAGAGGTAAAACTAACGTGGCTGTTGGTGCAATTGTCCATACCGCCATTCAAAGACGAATTTCTTTTTCTTCGAAAGTAAAAGTTTCGGACGTCGAGTGGCAATGAGACTAGGCCAAATGTGGTACCAACGATACTTTCGTCGATTACTTACAGCCGTTGCATATTTGAGGGTCGTTGAAATTTATGGATGCCACAACATACCTTACAAGTCGAGTATGACTCAAACATGGACCGATGAATGTATCCATCATTACTCAACTTGTTGATTCTATCTTCTCCAATATGACCTAATCGGAGATGCCAAACATACTTCGGATTTGGACTATATCTAGAGCGTTTATTAGTTATGGCATTTATATCAATTCTAGTTTACTTATTGACATCAGTAATTGCATTACTAGACATTGTAATGCAATTACTGATTATTGGTTAACAAGTTAGAACCAACACATCTTCTATTATGATAAATAGAACATACATCATTAGCAAAAGAAAATTCATAAATCTCTTTGCTCAAATGAAGTACAGAGATGATGTTCCTGACAGCATTCTCATAATGCAAACAATTTTTCAAAACCAATACATGTCCAGAAGGCAAACATAAACGAAAAGTCCCTACAGCTAATGCAGCAACTCTTGCTCCATTGGCAAATGTCAAGATGATTTCATTTCGCTCTAATCTCCAACTTATTTCCAGATTCTGCAATGACATACGAATATGTGAAGTTGTGGCAGAATCTAGAACCCATAAGCTGAATTTAGTACTAACCATAAAATTAGTTTTAATAAGTATAGATTCCATACCTTCATAAGGTTGGTCCTTGGGCTTGACCTTCAAGCTCATGAGGTACTTCTTACAGTTCTTCTTCCAGTGCCCTTGGACACCACAGTAATGACATTTCCCTTTTTCAACCTTGGGCTTTGATTGCACAGCAAGTTTGACAGGCCTCTTCCATTGGTTTTCTTCAAAATAGTCTTACTTTTTGAAGAATATGCCTTAGCCATAGCCACTACATTGGGCCTCGTGTTGTGCATTTCCTTCTCATAAACTACCAGCATGCCATGTAACTCAGCAAGAGTTTTTTCCATCTTATGCATGTGGAACTTTTGGACAAAACCAAAGAAGGAATTGAGTAAAGATTGGAAGATCAAATTCATAGCTAACTCATTGTCCATAACAAGATTTAGCCTAGCCAACTCTTCAATATGCCATATTATTTTCAAAGCATTATAATTAACCGGTGATCCTTCAGCCATCCTCATATGATATAATGCCTTAGATATCTCATATCTAGAGGCTCGACCATTCTCATCAAAGTATTTCTTTAAGTGCAAGATGATTGACCTAGCATTTTCCATAGTTTCATACTTCTTATGCAATTCATTATTCATCGAAGCAAGCATATATGACCTAATTTTAAGTCATCGTCACACCACTTGTCATAAGTGATGCGTTCCTCTTGGGTCCCACCCTGAGGAAAAGAGTTTGACATCTTTTCATCAAGCACATACTCGATTTTCTCTGAATTGAGAACAATTTTCAAATTCCTTACCCAGTTAGAGAAATTGGATCCAGTCAAACAATTTTATCAAGTATAGAAGCGAGTGGGTTTGTGGTTACGATTTTTCAGAGATTAGTATATCTGTGCAGAAAATATATTGTTAGCTATTATATTTCAAAATAACTATTTCATTTTGGCCTTTAAATGAAATAGATCCTCCCACTAAATTTATGTTCGAATCTCATACTCCTTAAAATGGGAAACGGTAATCTTTTGTTGGGTAAAGATTACTAGTGGGGATTAGAGTCCCACCAATCCAAAGCGCACCTCACCCGACAGTTATTAGTGTTCTATGAACTTAGTGAGCAAATCAACTTGTTCAATGCATCATATGTGAGTGTCAATCATAACTTCGGCCTCTAGATCATGAAAACCTCACCTAATAGTTATTGGCATCATGATCATAGTTAAGTCTAGCCCATCATCTCTTGTAAGTATTAAAAGCACAAACGATTCCCTCACCTAACAGTTATTGGAAATCGTTCAGCTTCAACCCCACAACATCACATGCATAATGGAGTGCTCCAATGTTATGAATGGCTATTAACCCCTATGTATCCATAGCCGGTCAATCAACTATTATAATGTTGGATCAAATCACGATGATGGAAGGCCACGAGTCCAAAACCCGTTTAAAGGAGGTTTGGGTCATTATTAATAGTCTCACTTTGCAAATTAACCGGTTTTACATGCATAATAACATAAACATAATAAATAAATAGATATCGAATGCATAGATATCTATCCTACATGGTGATCATGGAGCTATGCCTCAATGGGTCTCGAGCCAATGAGGCCCATTTAGCCATTTTAATGTTTTAATAATGTTCATAAAATTCTAAACGCAAGTGAACGTGTCGAACAAATAATATAATGATGAGAAAATGTATCGTCCCACGGAGATCAATAATTAATAAACTAATTAAATACTAAAATAGATTAATTCTAAAATTTATCTAACGGATCAAAATATAATTAAGAATAGATTAAAAACAAAAATTGTAAACTAAATGCAATAAAGCGTTCAGATAAATATGTTTAGAGCATCCGATTTCACCATAACCACTAGATATGAATTTCATATTGTTGTGGGTACAAGAACGATATCAAACATGTGATAGCGGAATTTCCTAACCTATTTACTATCCTATCTCTAGGTATAGCAAACCTAATCAGTTTATTGATCCACTATATCTCTATATGAATTAAAATAAACATAAGTGCATTAAAAACTATGAATATTCACGGCTTACAATTAGTCTTTTGGATCACCTTATCACGCAAAGCTATATAAATAACGTGGCATATCTCTATCCACGTTTAATTTATTGTTATATATTATAATGAACAATTGCATATTATCACTTCTCAATCTCAAACATGCACATCAGATCATTCAAGTGGTGGCTAGTCACTCAAAAGCATTATGCACAATAATATATAACTCACATCAATGGAATTAATTGCAAAACATAAAAATCATGAAATTCACATCATCATGGTTAGGCAACATCGTAGCCCTAACAAAAGAAAATTAGAACATAGTAGAAGAAGAAATAAAAATATATATCAAACCCAACATCTTGAATCTACGAACAAGAATTCTATCACCACTTTTGTCCTCTCTTCAAAATACTTGAAAAATTCTCAGAATAATGAAAAACGATCTAACAAAAACCTAGCTTCTCTCTCAGGCTCTCAAATGTTCTCCTCTTCATAGGATATATCCAAGATATCTATCTCTCAACGCTTGCAGATAACATTAGGGAACAAAATTAAGGATTCCTTAATTTGATATTCATCTTCCACTACTTTTTTATTTGAATTCCTGATTTTTGCAATTCTTTTCCTTATCTTCTCTATATCTCATTATTCTGCATAAACAAGGAAAATTCGAATAATTAGAAGGAAATTCAAATACTTTCTCATAGATATTGCATTAATTGTTGTCTAAAATAGGTCAAATAACTCTATTTTTATAGAGTTATCAAACCCCCAAACTTAACATTTTGCTAGTCCTCGAGCAAAATCAAGACATAACACATATTCAAGCTAACAACCTTCTCCATGACATCTTTCCATAATTGCTCAAATTCACAATTCAAAGAAAACACAAATTTTATCTGAACATTGAAATTGATTTATAAGTTAAGACCAATTCTAACTATGTGATCCAAGTGTGTGTGAGAGAGTCCTCATCTTTTTTAAAATTATATGCAATCCAGATAAATTCACATTGATATACAACCTCTCAAAAATTCTCAATAATTATGACCAAATCTCATAGGTTTGCTTTTCATTCCTCTCTCCACTAATGTAAGCTAATTATCCAACCAAAAATCAATAGGAATTTTCTCGGTTTGTAATGTAAGGCTAGGTTAAAGGTGAGATAACGGAAATTTTAAGCTCAAATCACCCATCAACACGTTGATTTCTATGATCTAATTAGAGCCAATGTCACTGTCCAATTTCACTCATTCAAGATAATTTTTTTGCTACCAAAGTCCCTCCTAATATAACATGAAAATTTCCAACCCATTGAGTATCCAAAAGGCTCACTCAGTTGAAAGTTGGATAGGGAACCATAAAAGCAATATTTTTTTTTTCATAATACACCCCAAACAACCATAGCAATCACTTTTTTTTTGTTATACTCCATCCTTCCTCCCAAATTTCTATCAAGCTCAAATAATTTTTCATCCCAAAAGAAAATCAACGTGTTCATAGGGCATGGGACAATGATATAATTTGATAACGGCTAGACTAAACATATATGGGTGCCAATGAAAAATTGGGTAATAATTAAGGCTCAAAGGGGTAACTAGGGATAAATAAACAGGGTTAGCTTAAAAGGTTCAATCAATCCAAAAATTGCCTAAATCATTTTCTCAATTAGATAGCTTAGGATTTCGCCTCAAGAAAAACTCAAACAAATTCTAAGATTTGGGTGAAATCTAAGAAAATCACATACTTCACATGAATGTTCTCTAGATTTCCACACAATTCAAAAATTAAGGACTTTTAGTGCTCAGTAAGCAGATCAACATAATCAGAATTAAAATTAACTCACACATCAATTGCAATTTTAAATAAATTTATATTTTCCTAAGAATCGTAAAAATTCACAAACAGGAATGCAAACATGATAGACAAAAAAAAATTATCAAAAAAATTGTCTCCCCCACAGACTTGAATAAAGCAGTGTCCTCAATGCAAATAATAGAAATAGGTAGAAGAAAACTCCCTGTTGTAGGATAAGTTCATAGATGACCTTGATGATTAAACTCTTGAAAGGTAATCCCTAAAAATTAACCTGGATAAAATAGAGAAAAGTTGATCTATTTTTTTTTTTTTTGGCAAAACATAAACTTAACAATAAAAGAAAAACATAATTAAAATGCTTGGGTTGCCTCCCAAGAAGCACTTGCTTTATAGTTTTCAGCCAAACTATCTCAAATGTCGCTATTCTGGAGGATGTAGTTCAATGGTGGTCTTCTACTTGTTGTAACCACCTTCAAAGTAGGGCTTCAAACGTTGACCGAGCACTATTCCTTCCTCAACCTTCATTACTTCTTGCATCTTTAGGTTCAAACGCCTCTGAGGTTGGATAGTGGGTTTATATTGTTTCTCCATCAAAATTTTGTACATGCAAATTGAAGAACTAATTCCCTTAATATCAGCTATTTTCCATCCAATTGCACATTTATGCTCTCTTAATACTCTAAGCAATTTCTCCTCCGTCAAATCTGTCAAAGAAGAAGATATAATTACCGGTAAAGAAGAAACTCCATCTAAATAAGCATATTTCAAATGAGAATGTAAGGGTTTGAGTCAAGAATTGGAGGCTCTTCAATTGATGGTTTAGGCTTTGTTATGTGTTGTCCCAACTCCTCAAATTTAATTGCCTTTTGCCTTGAATATGGTGGAATTGCAAGTAAACGTGTCGAACAAGTAATATAATGATGAGAAAAGTATCGTCCCACGGAGATGGATGATTAATAAATTAACTAAATACTAAAATAGATTAATTCTAAAATTTATCTAATAGATCAAAATATAATTGAGAATAAATTAAAAACAAAATTTGTAGACTAAATGCAATAAATCGATCAGATAAATATGTTAGAGCATCCGATTTCACCATAACCACTATATATGAATTTCAGATTATTGTGAGTACAAGAACGATATCAAACATGTGATAGCGGAATTTCCTAACCTATTTACTATCCTATCTCTAGGTATAGCAAAACATACTCAATTTATTAATCAACTATATCTCTATGTGAATTAAAATAAACATAAGTGCATTAAAAACTATGAATATTCCCGGCTTACAATTAGTCTTTTGGATCACCTTATCACCAAAAGCTACACAAATAACGCGGTATATCTTTATCCATGTTTAATTCATAGTTATATATTATAATGAACAATTGCATATTATCACTTCTTAGTCTCAAATATGCACATCAAATCATTCAAGTGGTGGCTAGTCACTCAAAAGCATTATGCACAATAATATATAACTCACATGAATAGAATCAATTGCAAAACATAAAAATCATGAAATTCACATCATCATGGTTAGGCTACATCGTAGCCCTAACAAAAGAAAATTAGAACATAGTAGAAGAAAAAATAAAAATATATTTCAAACCCAACATCTTGAATCAAAGAATAAGAATTCTATTACCACTTTTGTCTTCTCTTCAAAATACTTGAAAAATTTTCTGAATAATGAAAAACGATCTAACAAAAACCTAGCTTCTCTCTCAGGCTCTCAATGTTCTCCTCTTCATAGGATATATCCAAGATATCTATCTCCCAACGCTTGCAGATAACATTAGGGAACAAAATCAAGGATTCCTTAATTTGATATTCATCTTCCACTGCTTTTTTATTTGAATTCCTGATTTTTGCCATTCTTTTCCTTATCTTCTCCATATCTTATTATTCTGCATAAACAATGAAAATTCGAATAATCAAAATGAAATCCAAATAGTTTATCATAGATATTGCATTAATTGTTGCATAAAATAGGTAAAATAACTCTATTTTTATAGAATTATCAAATAATAGACCCGCTCTTCACTTTTTCTTAGATCCTTGATCCCTTCAAAGATGGGGCCCATAGAGCTCTCCAGCTTTATGGCTCCTCTTCTCATTGCATTTACATTAATAGTTGATATACTAAACTATGCTAAAAATACATTTCATGAAAATTAAAAGGAATGACGCAGCCTCCATTTAATAATTACAAGCCCATAAAATACTTGTAATCATCATACATTCATCCATACATCAATCATATTAATTAGGGGTTTTTCCATGATCACCAGCCTTCCTTACAAGCCATAAATTCATAATTTAAAGCTTTGAAAGGCACAAATAAAATTTTGTATTGAATCAAATTCATGGCCGAGCAACGCAAGCCACATCAAGAGATCAAAACTGGTGAAACAAATTTCATGAGCGTGATTCCAAGCAATAGGCGCATTGTTGCCTCTAGATTCACATTTGCGAATCATTTTGTAGAAGATAAACTCAAAATTTAGCAAATTACAAATTTTTGATTCAAAATTGATTTAGTTCCAATTTTTGCTTTAGTTGATTAAATTTATTACATAAATTAATCAACTTCTATTGGCCATGTAAGAGCAAGCGATTCTCTTAACCAACGTGAATTGGCCATTAGAACGCAAAAATAAATATGAACCAAAATCAATTAAACACACGAAAACACCTAAGGATTGGCTTTGATACCACGATTGGGATTTTACGGAATATGTATAGGCTAAATAAACATAAACGCAGTGGAAGCAAAGATAAAATTCTACTATACATGTATCTCCAAATGCGTTGTTCGTGTGTTTTAATCAAAAATCAAAATATTGAAGGGGTTATATGGATTACCTCTCATAGCGTACTTTAAACAACCTGATTCAAATATTCTTCAATTCGAGCCCTACAAACGTCAGGCCTCTAATTCAGACACACCATCAACTCACCTTGAACGAAAAAGAGCTCGTAGGTAATCGCCACTATAATTGTGCTAGCAATCTCGTGGAGACAATCATCTACACGTGGTTAGTAACCGTTTGCTAACCATACAGTTCTCTCTCTCTTTCTCCCTTTTTCTTACTTAACCCACTCACCTTCTCTCTGCTCTATATATATAATGTCCTAGTGAAGTCAACATTTAACTTCCTCTAGAAGCTAGTCTTTAACCTCTCAAAGAAGTTATCGACTACTTCTTCTAGAAACTACTTCTCCCAAAAACTAGTCTTTAACTTCTCAAATTAGTTATTGACCACTTCCACCAAAAGCTAGTCGATAACTTCTCAAATAAATTATTGACTACTTCCTCCAAAAGCTAGGTGAGCAAGAGAACAGCTCTGATAAGTGAGCTATGTCCAATTGAGTGAATGTGTTATGATGTGTGATATCCTTAGGTTCATCACTGAGCTGGCAGTATGACTTACACTAACACATTAGTACTCCCAAGGGAATTGTTTGTTCCAATCAATCTCTAGAACCTACAAGCCATGATTGACATCTAGTAATATGTCATGGCTACCTAAATAGTGTGAATGCTTTAAGAATATAATGAACCTATATGCTCTGGCTACAATGTAATTCAATCCCTCTGTCTTACTATGTCCTGATCGAACAAAGACCATGGAATATTTGTCAAGTCACCAATTCGATCATATGCACAAACCTAATTGACATGTATATTATATGAGACACTGAGGATTTCAATGTAGTCTCACAATTAGATCATATATGACATCATTACTGTACCTTGCATGTAACAAGGAGATAGATTCCATGTTGCGCACATGTTTAACTTCATATGTGAACGAGCTATGACCATTAGGTACAAAGACGGATCAATGTGTGGCATCCTAAAATTTCATAATGATCTCTAGATACACTGCAACCCTTGAAAAGGTATCGGAAGCACTAATGGACTATTGTTTTGATTTGGAATTGTATCCTATATCCAAGTATGATCAAGGAATTTTCTGTTCTTGGCTGTGTACTCTATAAGTTGGATTTTTATTGATTAATGTTGCAATTTTATATGGCCATGTGAGTAGTTGAGATTATGAAATTTAGTGGGAATTAAAGTAAATTGTTAAGAGCAAATATGGGCTTATTTAGTATTATTTTTGGGCCATTTAAAAGTTGGACTTTAGGCCCAAGAGTGTTGGGCCCAAAGTGGGCCAAGAGGCCCGGCCCAAGAAGCCCCATGGGCCGTCGACCGAAGGAGGGGGGGGAGGAGTCGGATGGGCCTCCTCCATGTGTCTTCAACAAGAAGACACTTGTCTCCTTCTTGGAGACAAGCGTCCTTCCATGCAAAAATTAAAACATGCAAGAATTTTAATCAACCAAAAAGGAAAAGGGGAGGGGCAGATTGAGCAAGACCGAGAGAGAGAGAGTGAGACCGAGAGAGGAGGAAGAAGACTCGCCGCCGTGCATCCGCCTAGCCACCATCAATCGAGCTCGCCTTGCCCTGCCGTGGTGCTTGCTGTGATTTTCTTTGGATTTGAGGCAAGTAGAGTCCATTGATCTACACTTTGCTTGCTGTGATTGTGTGTGTTGTATGGTGAATTTCGGAGGTGGTGGTGGTGAGAATTTTCGAAGTTATGGGAGTAATGCCTTAGTCTAGTAATCTATTTTCTGGAAAAACAGTCCGACCTTTGGTGATTCCGTAAGCTGCATGCAATTTTCCAATTAGAATCTCACTTCGACTTCTTGATGAAAGTTGTAGAGGAATTCTTGAAGATTAACATACTAAAATTTGAGATGAAACGAATAAGTATTGGTCGGTGAAATGATTTTTCTTTGAAGAAACTAGATCTGGAAACTGTTGTGCCGACCCTTGGTGATTTCGTGAGCTGTAAGGCAATTTTCGAGCTGGAATCTCACTTCATGTTCTTCATGAAAGTTGTAGAGGACTTCTTAAAGTTTAACATATCAAATTTTATGGGAAACGGACAAGTATTTGATGGTGAAACCATTTTTCTTCAGAGATGTTAGATCTGGAAACTGTTATGTTGATCCCTTGCAATTCTGTGAATTTTGTAAAATTATCCAGTCCGAATTTGATCTTGTGTCCTTGATAAGAATTGTAGATGACACCTTGAGGAACAACATACTGAAATTTGAAAGGGATTAAATCTGGAGATTGAGCCGAGGGTTAGGGTGAGTTGTAATAATTATATCTTTTAATCCAGAATGAATTGGACTTCAATTTATTCATGGGACTTTTACCTTTAGGTCTTAAATATAACATATTAAAATCTCAGAATTTTCGGAGTTCATTTGTGTATTTAATCAAAATTATTTGTGAAACTGTGCAAAAGTGGTGCTGGAATTTCTTTTGCTGTGATGTATGGACCTATGTGATTAATATGAAACTTTCTTGACATGGTGTTCTGCATGAAATCTCTTTCTCTAGGTCTTTTTTACATCGTGTTAAATTTTCAGAATTTATTAATATCATTTACTAATTTTTCCAGAATTTTAATTAAAGGAATACATTCTATTTTATTTGAAAATTTTCTTATTTTTAAGAACAAATACATTACTCTATGGGATGTGGTATTCTGAGTTGCTATCTATGTAGCATGCATGGTGACAATTATGCATTTCACATGACATGTAAAATCAAATGAGATTTTGGCACTACTACATCAAAAAGCATTGTTGCAAATTGAGATATATCCATGTGAAATGATAATGATGATACCGTCGGACGGCTAAGTCAACAATGCCCTGAGGTGTGTGCCAAATGTCCTCGGGAATTTCAAGATGCCCGGAGGTGTGTGCCGGATGTCCGGAGGTGTGTGCCGGATGTCCTCGAGAGTTTCGAGATGCCCGGAGGTGTGTGTCAAATGCCTGGAGGTGTGTGCCGGAGGTTCCTCGCGATGCCAGGTTGGGTGCGAGCGATATGAGGCATGCAAACACTGGTCCTTGGAAGAACAATGAGATCCTTTTTGAAATAAATCAATATGGAAATTGAATCATGTGCATGTGTGTACATGGCCTGGGTATAAATTGTCTTTGAATTTGAATTGGTATTGCATGATTTTTGGAAGTGTGATCACCAAGGCATTGAATGGATCTCATGGAGATATATGCATGATTGCATGGAGATATATGCATGACTGCATGGTGATGTATGCTTGAGTGCATGAATGATATGTGCTTTACTTGTGATGCCTTGTTTGTCTTGCTTGTTGCATTTTGTAGTTTGATGGATCTTTACTGCTGAGTGGTTGTACTCACCCTTTTTGGGGACTAACATTTCAAATTGAGAGAGATGCCTCTGCTACCTGTTTCATGAGGCACTTTTTACGGCGTTCCGGTAGACGTCGAGTGCTCATGCTTAGAGCACATTTGTGTTAGTGTCCGGGGTCCGGTATTTGTCTGCGTACGAGTCCTCGTCATGTATGATGTGGGACTACCTGGAGGCCCCATGGTGCAGGAGTTCCTATCCGTGCACGTTTGCCGTGACGGGATTATGATGGGGATGCTGCCACCGTCGCCAGCCGATGGACCAGGCCGAGTGTGATCGACCGTGCGTGATGGGTAGCTAAGAAAGCTTTTTTTGGACTGCCGGCACTATCTGATGGACTGGAGCTTATGACTATTGTGGAGTTGGACACTTTTGGTTATAGCCGAGTTTTAGAAAAGCCTTGGCCTTTTGATGTACCAACTCATGTAGTCCGTCAAGTGATGTAAATAAAAGTGATCGGCTTATCTTATGAAAATGTGTAGTTGGTGTGCATTGCATTATGTTGTTGGAGTATGGGATGGGAAATTTGTTTATGCTTTCGCCATATGAACTGCGCTGGGACCGATTTAAAAAATGCAAACCCCTAGGACTTTTGGATCCTCTATAGTTCAATAGTATTAGAGTGGCATGTTGTTAGGACTATTGAAGGGTTAGAGTACTGTGGCGACCCTAACGAATCGGGGGCCATGTCGAGCGGGTGCCACACAATAAGCCGCCAATATGCGTACCCGTGAACCATAGCCGTCCAACACACAAGTTAACATGGTGCCTCAGGTCTAAGGATTATTTACACAATACTAGAGCATAAACGATTAGTCATTGACCTCGTTAAAAGCTTCCACATTGCCAATCGTTTTATGCGTGTCACGTTTTGAGTGAACTTGTCTGCTACAAGCATCTGTGTTCTAACTCGAGCATCATAATATCCAATGACTTGTGACTCGTCATTACCTTAAGCATCCAATACTTAATGGTGAAGCTAAGAATACATCGATCTCAACAGGATCATTAATATCAATTCAATGATCCATTGACCGAGAATGGTTTAAAGATTCAGTTTAATTGTGAACCCATCACACATATTCTTAACGTTTCAAGAATAAGTCCAATCATAACTGATCTTATGAAATCATTCATATAGATAATTAGACAAATGAATAACTACATCTTTTCCATTAATTTAACAATACAATTGAAATTCCTAACATGTAACTATTACATGGTTGTTTTAGGGCATATAACTAACACAAGCGAATGTCGTCAGGTACAGGCTCGAGAAGGCGTGATGGTGGCCCACGGCAGTGATAAAGATGGAAGAGCCCCCTTGCGCCTTGCCTCCTCCTCTCTTCCTTTTCTCTTTTCTGTACATCTTATTCTCTCGGAGCTTCCCCCTCTTTCTCTGGTTTCTTGTCCAAGGCCCCCTTATTTTTGGCTGAACAGCTCCAGAAGCAGCACCCCTCGAGCTCTCCCCCTATTTCCGATTTTCTCTCTCAGCTTCCGTTCTCTCTCTCTCTCTCTCTCTCTCTCTCTCTCCATACGACATTCTCCTCGTCCTTTCTTCGCTAGCTTGTCCTCTGTCCTTACTTTCCTATTTGTCGTCGAGCTAGTAGACAAAATGGAGAGAAGGAGAAAAGAAGAAGACAGGGTCGAGTCGGGAAAAAGGACAAGAAGAAGTGGGTTGGGCTGGCCCAGGTGGGGAAAAAGGAAAAGGGAAAAGAAGGAGGGGTTAGGCTATGGTTGGTCTCCATTCGGATGAGAGGGATGATTTGGAAAATGTGATTAGAGGGTGTGCATGGATAGGTTCCATTTGTATGCTCAGCGAAATTTGAAATATTTTAACCAAATCTTTAGCAGCCATATCTATTTTTGGTTTCATTGCTTGTTGCAATGAAAAGTTAGTTGCTCTTCACTATTCAAGGAAACAAAGAAAAGAGATGTCTTGATTAGTCAAGGAAAAGCAATGCAGCAAAGAATATGATATTATTTGAGGTCTTTGCTTCTCCTGACATTGGCTTTTAAAAAGCAAAATTATTGCTATTTGCTTTTGGTAGTTTGCTTTTTCTAACAGATTTGCTTTTAAAAAGCAATTATTGCTATATGCTGAACAATAATTGTGTTATTTGCTTTTCTTTAGAACTGAAAAGCAAATACTTCCTTGAGAAGTGAAAAGCAAATAGGAAAAGTTAAGTGAAGAGATCATCTCTTCGCTATTCAAGGAAAAGCAACGCAACGAATTCAATATTATATTCCTTTCGTCGCTCTTCCTTGACAAGGAATAATATTATCTTCCTTGGGCGTAGCGTAATGTAATACTACACCTTGCTTGAAAGAACACGCTGAAGTTTTACCCACAAACGCGGTTGCAGTCCACGCCGCAGTATTCCTTTTTTCTTTGTCTTTTCTTTTTTAAATCAACATTCAACACTCAAAACGGGGACATCCCGTTCTTACTCAGTACACACATGAACGAACAATGGCAAACCTTGATACCAGTTCTGTTGTACTTTAGCTCAGTACGTCCATGATGGGGTGCAATGAGAACGCACCGTATCATCTCAATACGTTACGATGGAAAGACACCCTTTTGAAAGGGTGTGAGTGAGTCATATAAAAGACTCTGGGATGACAACCGTTGGGTTGGTTGGCAGAACACACACTCAGAAATTCTCTCCCTTTCCATCAAAGAGAGAAGGCGTTCCATTTCACCTTTACAAGAACAATTTGCATTTATGCCGTGGAAATCGGGTGTTTTCCTTGTGATTACATTCAAACCAACGTCAAGTATTATTGTTCATGATTCATCCGCAATTCAACGTTCGTTCCGGGGTTAATTGTTGTTTGAACATCGGATAAAGGTAAGTCGTCTTCCGCCGACTTGAATTCCAACATTGGTATTAGAGCCCGATCATGATTTCGGCCTTGTTCTCCATCGAATTTTCTTGTTTATTATTTGAAATCGAGATCAAGAGTACGAAATCTATACTGTTTGGATGTTTATTGCTCGGAATTGCGATTTGAATCGTCGAAAACGAACCGAAGGGAAGAACGGGTTCGAGGTCGCATACACCAGTACGGTTTTGGTGATTTTTTGAAATATTTTTTCGGCCAAAATCCACTTTTGAATATACATGGTGAAAGTACTCGTCGAGATGAGTCCGACGATGGGTAGAGCGCCGTCGGAGGACGCCAGACGTGCCCACACGCATGGCCAGAAGCCGCTACGCGTGGGCCTCATGTGCCTGACGCGCTGGGAATGCCAGCATGTGCGCAACACGCGATGGTCGGTGAACCAACGCATGAGTGTCATGCGCGTGTCGCCGAAGCAATGTGTGCTAACGTCATCCAACGGTCGATAACCGTTGGGATGACGTCATTGATGACGTCACCGCCGACGTCAGTTGGCCGGCCGGTCACCAGCCGATGACCCGACCGAACCTGTCGACCCAACCCGACCGGCGACCCGACCTATTGACCTGACCCGACCTGACCGTTCACCGGTCAACGGTCAGACCGATCAGACCGGCCAGGAGCCATTTGGCTCGCTGGCGTGTGTGGGCGCTTGCAAACTCCGATTGGAGCGTGGTCAGAGGCGTTGGGTTCGTATGGATGTGCTCTACACTGTGGAATAATTATTTTTTATTTTTGAATTTTTTAAAGGTATGAAAATGTGTAAGTAACCCTAAGTACGCGTATTTTGGGGTTTTAAATGCACTGTTTATTCTTTTTTATCTATATTTTCTTGTGGTTTAGGAAATACAGTAGCTAGCCTATATGGAAATGATTTCATATATGATGTGTAGAGCTTGGTTCGATGATAGTATGTATTTAGTTTAATATACTTGTAATTTACTAGTTCCATGAAAATTCGAACAATTGTAGGAAATCCTTGTTTTTCTGTTACATGTTGAATTGCGGATTTGAATATAGTTGCAGCATGATTTTTTTTTTTTTTGTACATTGGTTTATATCATGCTATGCTTTTGTGTTAATGGAAAAATGTAGAAATTACATGAGGTCATGTAATTATTTTTCCTAGTGAGAGTTCGTAGGTTGGTAGAATTGGAAGGAGTTCTCACCTAGAACTTAAAATTTGCGCAAATTAAACTAATTAATGATAATAGAACAATCATACATAGAAATTGATTGGGAACATAGTGAACTTTTGTTTCTGTGTCTTTTGTTGAATTATCATTGATTTAGTTTGTCTTTGCTGCAAATTAAATGTGTGTTACTCGGATTAAGTGTGCTAGTATTGATTCTGCATTTATTATGTCAATGTGTTATAGCAATTGATTATGGCTTCGGCATCGAAGACCATTATGGCTGACCTCAAATAAGGGTGAGAAGCTGAACGGTGACAATTATGATATTTGGCACCGAAAGGTTCAGTACATCCTTGAGGAGCAAGAGGTTTTGGAAACCCTCAACTACACCATGGATAAACCTGAGCATGGAACTTCAGCTCAACACAGAAGAGATCTAGAAGCTTATCAAGCTTGGAAAAAGAAAAATAGCATTGCTCGCATCACTTTGTTGAGCTGTATGCAAGATGATCTCATGTGTGAGTTTGAAAGTTATAATAAAGCTCAAACAATGTGGGTTGTCTTGAAAGATAAGTTTGGGGGTACATCTGCCACTAAGCTGAGGAGACTCACCATCAAATTTGACACATACCAAAAGCGCCCAAATGTAACAATGAGGCAGCATCTTCGGGAGATGTCAAATATGATTCGTGAGCTAAAGTCGGCAGGTCACTCCCTTATTGATGAATAGCAAGTTCAGGCTGTTATAAAGTCTCTTCCTAACAATTGGGAGCATATGAAGATCAATATGACACATAATGAGAATATTGTCACTTTTGATGATATAGCACGTCATTTGGAATTAGAGGATGAGCACCTAGAGGCTGCGAGAACCTCTACCCATGCTTATGTTGCTGAATCGAGTTCGCGCAAAGTTTCGGGCTTCAAGCGCAAAAGGAATTCTTGATTCAACAACAAAGGGAAGAAGACTAATCAGGCATCTAAAAAGGCTAAGACCTTCCAACGCAAGAAGCGTGGTGGAAAGAAGGACAAGGCCAAGATGAAGTGCTACAATTGTGGCAAGATGGGTCACTTTGCTCGTGAATGCACTGAGCTGAAAGAGGTACCCTATTACTCCATTACTTTAAGTAATGCTTTTGTCTCTAGCACTGTAATGCTTGCTGAATCTCATCCAATGTGGACTGTAGACTCAGGAGCAACAGACCACGTAGCTAGAGACCGAGAAGCATTTGTAGAGTATTGTCGGATACAGCCTGGAAGAAGATGGATATATGTTGGGAATAACTCAAGAGTTGAAGTGAATGGTATTTTACGTGGTGGTTGAAGCTTATTCCTACATGATGTCCTCTATGCTCCGGATATTCGACAAAACTTAGCCTAGGTTATGTATTGAATTTTCATGGTGATTGTGTTGACATTTTGTATGGAACAGTTTATTATGGTTCAGGTCATGTGTCGAATGGTTTTATGGTGTTAGACATTGACTATAATCAGTACAATGTTAATGTTGATGGTTGTTTTTCTTTAATTGCATCTTCTAGTATTGTTGAAATTGATGCAAGTACTTGGCATGCTAGATTATGTCACATTGGGTTGCAAAGAATGCAAAGATTAGCTAGAGAAGGCATTTTAGGATCACTCACTAATGTTAATCTACCTGTATGTGAACATTGTCTAGCAGGAAAAGCAACTAGAAAACCATTTGGTAAAGGGACTAGAGCCGAATTTCCATTGCAACTCATGCATTCTGACATTTGTGGTCCTTTGAATGTAAGGGCGAGGCATGGAGCCTCATATTTCATCACTTTCATAGAAGACTTCACGCGTTTCGGTTATGTCTTTCTGATCTCCCATAAGTCAAAAGCATTAGACTGCTTTAGACGATATATAACGATGGTAGAGAATCGGTTGAACAAAACAATAAAGGCATTGAGAACCGATCGCGGACGTGAGTATCTATCGGAGCAATTCAAGGCTCTTTGTGATGAAAAAGGGAATTGTACGACAATTGACTATTCCTCGTACTCCACAACAAAATGGGGTAGCTGAGAGAAGGAATAGAACCCTATTGGAAATTGTTAGGTCTATGATGGCGCAAGCAAATTTACCTATCTCCTATTGGGGAGATGCATTATTGACCGTTGCCTATGTTGTGACATCCCAAATTTCATTGACCTTCATTAAAGTAATTGAATCATTAGGAGTTCATATTATTTTAAATCGGGCCAAGAAGTGAACCCGATGGACCGTGAGGATTGAATGGGCTTGAGAAATAAGTGGGCCACATGAATTGGACTTGTGAATTCGAGTGAGAGATCGTGGGCTTGGACTTGGTTTAAGTGGGCCAAGGTTCGGGATTCTTAGGATCGAAGGTTTAGTTTAGTGGGCCGGGATTGTTATGGATTAGGCCCATTGGGCCAGGGATAGATAAATTAGGCCCAAGTAATTTTATTCCTAGTTAGGATTTATAAATCACAATTAAGATAATTTAAATTAATGATTGTGATGCTAATATAAATTTCTGACTTTAGTATTTTGTGATGGATTCTTTTAGACTAACATTAACTAGTTGATATGTGGTATATGTTACAATTTCGTGTAATTGAACCAAGCGGAAATAAAAGGGATTAATTGAAGAACATTATCAACTAATGTTATAACTAATGACATGAATTAAGACCTAACAAAAATTAAATGGCAAATGGCAAGGAAACTCCTCAATTGAAGCCGCGACACACCCTTTCCCTCCTCTCCCTCCTCTCCCTCCGTTTTCTCTCTCCACCACTGTGGCATCCCAGAAATTAGGGGCAAGCCCTAAGGTGTCCTAAAGCTTTTAATAGGTAATGAATTTACCTATGAGTTGTGTTTTAGCCTTTAGTTTTCTCTTAAGGCTTTGTGTTTTGTGCTTGTGTTCTCAATTTAAATTTTTGAAATTGGATTATAAGGTAAATTAATGAGGGTAGTCTATGCTTGGTCATGCGTTTTATAGATTAAGTTCTCATAGATAAAATATTATAGGATTTTGTTTACGTGAAATTTAGTAATTAAGTCCCTAAAAAGAAATTAAAAAAAAAAAAAAAGAGGAGAGAAAATTTGGATTGGGCCTTGGGCCCAAGGGTGGACCCTAATGGGCCAAGTGGCCGGCCCATTAAGGCCCAAGGAGGGCTGTCGTCGGCCCAAGGAGGGGAAGAAGTGGCCTGCCCACTTCTCCCAAGAGGCCCAAAAGCCCAAGCCCATGCATGAAGCCTTGCCATGTGGCAAGAGGGCTTGCCATGCATTGGGCCTTGGGGGAGGCAATCTAATGATTGCCTCTTGGGGAAATTAAAGGAGACATAGCCGGATGGGAGAAGAGAGAGAGAAAGAGTTGTCGCCCAAGAGAGTGAGAGGAGAGAGAGAGTTGCGAGAGAAAGGGAGAGGAGGAGGCCCGTCCGTTCGCCGTCCGTTCGCCGCCGTTCGTCCGCCCTTTTCTTTGGTGTTTAAGGCAAGTTAGGATCCATCTCTTCTCTTGCATGTGTGTCTTGCATGTTGGTTGGATCTTTGGGTGTTTAAAGGTAAGAAAACGAAGCTAGGGTGGTTTGTTCTTGAAGATGCTTGCTGTTTTCGCATGAATCACTGAAGTCAGAATCTTGTGAGAGGTTGCATGCATGTTTGGAGTTCGATTTTGACTTGTATCTCTTCGTGAAAGTTGTATCCAACACCTTGAACTAAAACATACTAAAATTTCGTGCAAAATGATGAAGATTTGTGGGGTCAAAACCCCATCCTACGGAGACTCTAGATCTGGAACTATTTTGCTGCCCTTGTGGTAGATTTGTGGCTGCATGTTGATTTTTACCAAGAATCTCTCTTCGACTTCTTCATGAAACTTTTAAAGCACATCTTATGGATCAACATAATCAAATTTGAAGCAAAATGAACAAGTATAGCTTAGGAAATCGGCCTGATCTTGACGATGATAAATCTGGAGTCGCGGTACAGGACACCCGAGACTTCATGGACTTATATGGAGGTCATTCCTTGGAAATTTGGCTTAAGTTCCTTCATGAAAGTTGTAGGGGATCCTTAGAAGTAAAACATATCCAAATTTCAGAGAAAACAAAGAAGGATAGGTATGTCAAACCTCAATATTTCGGACATAGGACCCTGGACGTTTCGGTAATCTGACCAGTAGCTTCGGGTGACTATAGAAATTTATCTAAAATGAATTTGGCCTAGATTCCTTCATGAAAAATCTAATTTAGTGTCTTAAATATAACCTGGAAAAATTTCATAATTTTCGGAGGTCGTTTGGGCATTTTAATTGAATTACTTAGAAAACTGCACATTCTGCCTTTGTCCGAGATTCCATGCGGTAATTTTAGAAATATTACATTTTGTGTAGAAATTGATTGGCTATGTGTTTTTCCGTAGAAAATCACTATTTTATTGTATTAAATTATCATGTGCTTTAATTCATGAAATTGGGCCTTGTGTGATTATTTAATTAAATAAATTGCAAATAGGATAAGTTGAAATTTAAATAAATTCTAAATGAATTTGGTAAGTAAATTGTTATGAGTGGCATATGTTCCATAAGAACTTAATGACTATGAGTGATTGCATTTCACTGCACGTATGTTAATGCTTAATGATGCATGTATAATAACGAAGGTGATCTTGTCTTGCCATTACATCCTGTGCATGGTATATTGAGACCTAAATTGGCAAACATGAGTAATGGTAAATGAGGAAGTTGCTTGTGGAGGATGATGATGCTTGGAATGTATAGAGATACATGACCGGATGGCCTTGGGAGTATCAGGATGCCCGGAATGGTTGGGTGCCGGAAGCCTCGGAGGTCTTTGCCCGAGGGGATGCCTCGTGATGCCAGTTGGGGTGCGAGATGCCCGGGATGTGGGGGTGCCGGATGCCCGATGGCCATGAATGGCTTAATGCCGAAGGTTCTTCTCGCAATGCCTGGATAGGGTGCGAGTGTAAAGTATGGGATGGATGATCCCGAGAAAGAATGATGTGATGATAATCACCTATGATATAATGACGTGGTGACATGATGACATGATGGCATGTATATATGATATGATGATGACATGCATGGGTGATATGGCATGATGACATGCATATGTGATATGATGTGATGATAATCACCTATCATATAATGATGTGGTGACATGATGACATGTATGGATGACATGGTATGATGATGTACAATGGTATATACATGGCTTCGAGGTAAGTATGCTGGAATGCATGAATGACATGTAGAATGGAATTGTTCGTATTGTTTAAATGCATTGAGTGGTGGTTGGACTCCTTTACCTGCTGAGTGGTTGTACTCACCCCTTCGGGGACCAACATTTCAGATTAGCACGATGCCACTCCCTACCGTCACGTGGGGAGTATTTTACGGCCTTCCGTCAGATGTGGAGGTCGAGTTGATGGAGATCGATTGTCGCACCGTACCGGGTCTAACGTTCATCTGGGTTCGCGCCATTGTGTCTTATGACGTGGGTCTGTCTGGGGGCCCAGTCATTCAGGAGTACGTGTCCGTCCACATTCACCGCGACGGAGTGATGATGGGGATGCTGCCGCCCCCACCGCCTGACGCACCGGGATGGGTGTGACGGCCCGCGCGTGTGGAGTAGGGGTTGGCAACTTTTTGGGATATGGCCGACACTAGTAGTCCGAGGGGAGGATATTACATGCTGTTTTTAGGGGGTCGTGTGTTCCTTTTTGGGTTGAAGGCCGAGCGTATGGAAGAGTCTTGGCCTACCTTTTTGATGTACTGACCCGTGGGAAAACCCCTCGTAAATATATATATGTAAATAAAAGTGGTTCGGCCTTGTGTTTTCTTTCAATCAAAATAGTCGGTGTGCATTGTGCTGTCGTTAGGGAAGCGGAGAGATGGTGAGACTCGCCTCTTATTTTCGCTGTGAGCTGCGCAAATCCGTAAAGCCTTTTCAAAAAAAAAAAAATTTTACGCCTAAGCCTTGGCCTGAATTTCAATTCTTTCTTCTATCATCATATAAGTTGTTTTTGCCTTAGATTCTTAACGCGTAGTATCTGTGGCGACCCTACCGGGTTTTGGGGGTGCCACAACCACCCACGGTTTTCTTCTTAAATCCATAGAACCGAAAATGGCAACTTCAAGGAAATATAATCATTAACTAAATCCAATCATTTCACTAACCTAGGACTAGCTTATAGCTTATTTTCCCCTCATAAATTCGAAATCCTCTCTCTCTCTCCTCAAAACCGAACAAACTCATCTTCATCTTCTTCTCTTCTCTCTTGGACGGGCAGTGAAGAACCAGCAACAAAAACCAGCCATTTTCCTCTTGCATGTGAAGTTTTGGTGTTGTTCTTGAAGTGTTTTTGTGTTAGATTGATAGCCGAACAAGGTAAGGAAAAATAGAACTCTAAATTGAAGTGTATCCGCTACTTCATCAAGAAAGCTTGTGGATCTAACCAAGCTATGAGGAATATGAGATGTAGTTGTTGTTTTATGGTTAAATTGAGTTGAGTAAGTGATGGATTAGGGATAGAAGTCATTGCATGTTATATTCGAACCATGCATGTTGCGAATTCCAAATGTAAGTGTGCTGTCTTGTGAAGAAAAGTGATGAAAAGTGATGGTTTTGTGTTGTTTTGAGCTTGATGGACCTAAGAGTGAAGCTAGAAGTCTTTGCATGTTGTTTTTGAGCTTTGCATGTCTCGAAAATTTGATGAAAGTTGGCTGTTTTGTTGAGCGAAGTGATGAAGTGGATGTCGAGTGTGTTGTTTTGGTAGAATTCGTGATCAGTGACTTACGGGTGCAACGACACTTCGAGCCGAGCTGTGGAATTGATCATTTGTTAAAGAAAGATATGTTCTGAGTTGCTGTGAGTAAGCATTGGAGTATTTTAGAAGAGATTGGTGGATAGATAAGTTGTTTCGTTGAGTTAGAAGTAAGAAAAGTGATGTATCTATTCGGTTCTAGGCGAAAACAATTATAGATTCTTTTGTTTGTGTTTGATTCTCTTTATGTATGTTAATAGAAATATGAAAGAACCATTTTACATGATGGAACATATATAAGATTGAGTTATACACGTAGTTATAATAATATAAATATATAAAAACGTAGAAATGGAGGTGAACTTAGTAAAGTCAGTAAACTGTTTTTGTGATAAATGGTATGACCTTTACTGATTATGTGAATTTTCTGTATTTACCTAGTTAGAATTGGACTTTGAGTTCTTAATGAAAATTGTAGAACACATATTAAGGAATAATGTGTCAAAATTTGAGATTTAATGAACAAGAATTGATTAGTAAAACAATTTTCTTAGTGAATATAAAATCTGGACGTCAGTATAGGGTAATAATAAAGATTACAGTAATTGTTTTTCGTAATACAGCAAGATTCGAAATTAAGTTTCTTCACGGAAGTTGTTGATCTATGTCTCTAGTATAACGTACTAAAATTTGGTAATATTTTGACAAGAATTGATATATTTTCTATTACCAAAACAGAAACTGTGCATTGAACTAATAATGTGTCCTAATCCGAGAACTTATATATACTGTGTTATATAATCGACTCATGAGGTATATATATATAAAGTCTAATAAGCTCACGGTAGACATAGTCTTAGGCCACATACATCCTTAGAAATATAAGTGCATATAGTACCATGCGAGTGCAATGTGTGCGGTGCATAGTGCTTGATTATGGGATGAATATTTGTTCGGCATGGTATGGGACATGTCGTAATGGATTTTATCTTATAATTTGGACACGCACGTGTGCTAGGATCATGAGAATTAGATACCTAGATAGATACTTTGGAGTCTTTTCTTTTGCATACGATAAATGCATTAATCAAATGTGTGATGGTGTGAAATGTGTGCTTAAGAGAAGTGAACGAACCCATCGGTACAAAGATACCGGTGATGCCCCCGGAAGTTTGGGATGCCCTTGCTGAGTGGTCTTGGATGCCTCGGTAGAGAGATACCGGGATGCCTCGGAGTGAGATGCCATTGTGTGTGATCAAGGATGCCTCAGCAGTGTGTGATATTGAGATGCCTCGGAGTGAGATGCCCCTTGCTGAGTGGTCTTGGGAGGACCTCGGTTGTGTGATACCGGGATGCCTCGGAGTGAGATGCCCATAATAGAAATATTGTGGAAGTCCAGATAACGTACTTTCCGGAAGTGACTCGATCAGGCCGGCAGAGTTCCGGTTATGACTGATTCGAGGGTGGATCATATGTACACTAAATATAATTCTATTTGGTGGGTGAGTTCATGCATTATTGTTGCATTATATCTTCATGTGAAATTGATTTTGAAAAGGTAAGTTTGGAGATGGATGCATACAAGGTGATTATCTAGGTGGTGTATTAATATCTAATTGACTATGCTTATGACAATTATATTGTTATGTTCTGAATTGTTTGGATTATGATTCCCTGGTATTATTGATGGTTGTGGAGTATTTAAGTTAGAGTTTTATTATTCTTTACTGGGCATAGATTTGCTCATACCTTACATTTTTCAGATTGATAGTATGGACGTGCCGCCAGTAGCTCGTTACGGTGTGATAACGAACATTGAGGTTACTTTTACCGATGTGTATGATGATGATGTTGAGCTGACCTTCTCCAAGTACGAGGCCACGTTATGGATGGATGATGGTAGAGCGGAGATGACTCCCCTGAAGTTTGTTGCTTGGTTTATCAAGCACGATGGTGCGATGTTTGGCCCCATACCTTTTGGAAACGATGGAGCAAGAGTTGGGACGGATGGCGCCTAGACGCCTTTGATCACGAAGAATCTGTCTAACTTTCTTTTCTTTTTGCACGTGGACTTGTGTGGGAACTTATGAAGTAGATACCCTCACCCTCTTATCCCTGGTTTATGATGCGCCTTACTTTTGCTATATATATGTTGTACATAATGGCGAGGAACATGAAAGAAGTCCAGGTCGATAAAATTGTGTAGGCCCTATGATGATAAAGAAATGAAGCTTCTTGTGATCTTATCTCTGTGGACTATATTAATCATTGGTAGAGTAATAGTAGGATAACCTCAAAATACAAACTATAGATTTTAAATAATCCATGTTATACATGCTAACCTTCAATGGTAAATACTATAGATACCTAAGAAGGAGGTTATAACTAAAGGAAGATAATAATCTTAATTATAATTAAGTTTCCGCCTGCGCTTAGTACTTGACGCCCTGGGACGTCACAACCTATGTACTCAACCAAGTGCCCTCAAAATCGGTCACTTCCACCCCTTATGAATCATGGACTGGTAGGAAACCAGACTTGAGTATTCTACGTCCATGGGGATGTGCAGCTTATGTTTATAAATCTTCCCATAAATATGGCAAATTAGGCCCTAGAAGGAAGAAATGTATCTTTATAAGATATTCTGAACACTCCAAAGGGTACATGTTCATAGGTGAACAAGTTGATGGGAGTGTGACCGAAATGGAATCACGAGATGTCACGTTCTTGGAGAACGATTTTCCTAGTAGATGTGAGATTGATAAGGACTTCCAATTATATCAGAGGGAAGATCCTAATAACCCACCCACTAATGTTGTAGAGGGAAATAAAGATTTACCTCAACATGCAAGACAGTATTCTACGTCCATGGGGATGTGCAGCTTATGTTTATAAATCTTCCCATAAATATGGCAAATTAGGCCCTAGAAGGAAGAAATGTATCTTTATAAGATATTCTGAACACTCCAAAGGGTACGTGTTCATAGGTGAACAAGTTGATGGGAGTGTGACCGAAATGGAATCACGAGATGTCACGTTCTTGGAGAACGATTTTCCTAGTAGATGTGAGATTGATAAGGACTTCCAATTATATCAGAGGGAAGATCCTAATAACTCACCCACTAATGTTGTAGAGGGAAATAAAGATTTACCTCAACATGCAAGACCTAGTGGGAGTGTTGCATCGTCTGGTGAATTGAATTCAAGATAAATTCAGTTGCATAAAAGTAATCGTAAAAGCATTCATCGTCGTCGTTTCAAGATTGAATGGGAAGCATTTATGATTTTTCAGAAAGACGATGCCGAGCCTAAGACTGTTGAAGAGGCTCTGTCATCCTCTGATAAGGAAGAATGGAGAAAAGCTTAGAAAGATGAGATGGAGTCAATGAGGGCAAATCATGTCTGGGACTTGGTTGATCTACCACTCAATCGTAAGGCCATTGGAAACAAATGGGTTTTTAAGATTAAGCGAATGGCGGATGGATTCATTAAAAAGTATAAGGCTCGTCTTGTGGCGAAAGGTTATACTCAACAAGAGGATATAGACTATGAGGAAACTTTTTCACTAGTTGTAAGGTTTGCCTCAATACGCCTTATCCTAGCCATCGTTGCACATTTGGACCTTGAATTACATCAAATGGATGTAAAGACGGCATTTCTCAATGGAGAAATAGATGAGGAAATCTATATGAAACAACCAAGGTTTCATAGCTAAAGGTCAAGAGCATAAAGTTTGCAAATTTCATCGTTCAATAAATGGCCTTAAGCAATCATCTAGATAGTGGTATCTTCGTTTCATCGAGCCATAACAACTTTTGGTTTCACTGATCGAAGAAGATCACTATGTATATGTCAAGCGGTCCGAAGATAAATTTGTGATTTTATCACTTTATGTGGACGATATTCTATTGGCCGGAAATGACAATGTTTTGGTTATCGCCATAAAAGAATGGTTGTCCTCTAATTTTGAAATGAAGGACATGGGAGAAGCTGCTTATATATTAGGAGTTAAGATCGAAAGAGATCGATCAAGGAAACTCCTTACTTTATCACAAGAGTCTTATATTATGAAGATTCTTGAACGTTTCAATATGCAGTATTGTAATCCCATTGATACCCCTGTCATGCAAGGTGAAGACCTAAGTACTAAAATTTGTCCTAAGACTCCAGAAGAAATTAAAGTAATGGAAACTGTTCCTTACGCTAGTGTGTTCGGAAGTTTGATGTATGTTGTGATGTGTACTCGACCCGACATATGTTATGCCATGGGATTGGTGAGCCGATATCAATCAAATCCCAGTCAAGCACACTAGAAAGGAGTGAAGAGGATCCTGAGATACTTGAAGGGCACCATGGACTATCAACTTTGTTACCAAGGGAATGATTTACGCCTATTAAGCTATTCATATGCTAATTGGGGTGGAGACCTAGATGAGCGTAAATCGACTTCTGGATATGCGTTCTTGCTCAATGGAGATGCAATTTCTTGGAATAGCAAGAAACAGACATGCACGGCCTTGTCTACTATGGAGGCTGAATTTATTGCATGTTCTGTTGTAGTGCAAAAAGCAGTATGGCTAAAAAGTCTCTTGGAAAATTTAGCTACTGTCACTAAGGTTCCAAGACCGGTGACAATTTATTGCGATAGTCAAGCAGCCATTGCCTATGTGAAAGATCCCAAGTATCATGGAAGGACGAAACACATTGACATAAAAGAAAAACTTCATCAGAGATATTATAGTGTAGAAAGAAGTGATCCTACAATACATTTCAACCAATAGAATTGTTGCTGATGTTAGGACTAGAATTAGCACCTAGAGGGGGGTGAATAGGTGTTTAAAGCAATTTCAATAAATTAATCTGAATGAGAGATTAATGAATTAAAATCAACAATTGCAGCAAATGAAAGCAGTTAAAGATAAAAGGATTAGGGATAGAGAATCAAGACTCCAAATTTATAGTGGTTCGGCTTAGACCAAGCCTACATCCACTCTCCCGCACGGACAGCCCTTCTGGCTGGATTTCACTAAGAATCAATAAGAGTGATTACAATCTCACGCTCTTGAGTCCACAGTGTAGAAAACTCTACTACACTTCCTCAATGTCTCACTACAATATGATCTCTCTTTTGATTACATATAATGCTCGAGGAATGATATCGCAAAATAGAAAAGGAGATTCAGACTTTGGAATTCTTCTATCCGCACCCTTCAACAACTAGAGCATCTCTCTTATATACTTCTTTATGCCTTACATACCGTTGGCACCTTGCAAAGAAGTTCTTCCAATCAACTCGTTGGACAGAATCAATTAGAGAGATCTCGAGCTCTTTAAGGTAAGTGTTGATAGCCCATCAATCATGCTCGCCCATACAATCAGGATCTTGGTTTCCATAAGTAGATCCTTCCAAATATAAGTCGCGAAATCTTTGAAGAATCTATACATATTCGAATACGAAAGTTAGATCTTCTAGTGCTGAATCCAGTAGAAAGATATTCTCTAGTCGTTAGAATAAAGATCATATAAGATCAGAATAAACGCCGGTCTGGAAACTGTCCATGTGAGTAGACTTTGAAACATGAGTCTTGAGTCTTGCTAGCTTCAGACTTTGATCTTCAGACTTTGTCAATAGAGTCTGTAAGTCTTCAGACTAGACTGATGAAAATGTTTTGTCAACTTCAAAATACTTTAAGAAAAATTATCCAACAATCTCCCCCTTTTTGATGGTGACAAAACTTTCCTGCAGATTTGAATATTGTTGCCCTGCAATACAACTTTTAAGCAAGCATTGGTATCTCATAAAAGATTAAAAATAATAGAAGTTATCATGTACACAGACTTACCCTGTACACAGATCTGCATTCACCGAAACCTCATTAGTCATATACAGACAATACTATCTTTATCTAATTTAAAAGCTTAAAGTAATGCAATAATGAGCACACATTCAAAAAACTGCGCACAATTAAAAACTCAAGATAAGGTCAAAATAATGTTTTAAAAATTGAAGATAAGATTTGGTTTGGTTTGAGGATAGAGTCTGAATAAGATAGAGTCTGAAGTTGAAATGCTTGAAAATCTGCAAAGTCTTCTCCCCCTTTTGTCGATAAAAAAAAATCATGGAGCACGAGGAATGCGAATAAGTTGAAAGTCCTCCATAGACTTGACAGTTGCTTCTAGCTTCCTCAAATCTTCCTGTACTTGGGTGAGAGTAGTGCTTTTTGCAGTATTCTGTATCTGACGCTGAACCTCTTTAAGCTGATCATGCAGAGTGATGAACATTGCATGATTTTCATTCTGCAAAGTTTGAAATTCATACCCCATGGCATAAATTTGGCCTTTGAGTTCCAAGATGATTTCAAGCAGCCTTCTAAAATCTCCAGAATTTTCGCCTCAGTGTGCTTGTTTCAGCTCGGTCGACGGTGGAGTCAAGCTAGTATGAATATCGGCGGAATTTCAGTATATGGAGATGATGCCTCTCCTTCGAAACGTGCAGCATGAACATCTTCAAAGCATCATGAGGTGATCGACTAACACCCGTTTGTGAATCTTCTTCTCTAAAAGTCGGTAGAAGAGGGGTATGTTCTCTGTTTGTATCTCCCCCTCGTTTCCATGTCCTCCGGAGGAGAAAATAACTCTTCTTCTTGCCGAGGAGTTTCCTCAGTGACAGGCTGTTGAAGATCATTTTTCTCTGCTGGAGAATCTATCTGTTCTAGTTCATCCGCTTGTTCTGCTTTTTCTTCTTCCTCTTCCTTTCTTTCTTCCTCTTCCTCCTTCTCTTCTTCTTTCTCTTCTACTTTCTCTTTCTCTTTCTCTGTTTCTGCAAATTGTTGTTCTGGAACAACTGGAACAAATGCAAAAAATTGAGAAACAAGAGCAGAGATGGGTAGAGCATCCTCATCATCTTCATCTTCCAAGATGATTGCCCGTCTCTTCTTGGTAGAACTAACCACTAGTTCCTTCCCTTTTCGTTTGGCCGTTGATGAGTCTGGTCTGAACTTGATAGGAGTCTTCTCCTTGAACTTCTCTAACTTCTTACTGAGTTCTTTCAGACGCATCTCGGTAATCATCCTCAGCCCGATGACCATTTTATCAATAGTCTTCACGAGAGAAATGTGAGGAGGCTAAATGTTCGATGTCTGAAAAGACGAGTGATAAGAGCAAAGATAAGGAAGTTTTCCTTTGTCCTTTGCCATGCATCCGTACATGTGAAATATGATGGTGTGCGGCAAAGAGAAGTTAAGACCGCCTTGATTGCAAACATCAACTTAGCCTCGGAGATGGATACATCTGTCTTGGATGTTGATTTGGGTCGAAGACAGTTGATCACAATCTTGTGAAGCAAGGTATTTGTTGCATTCATCCTTGAGTAGGAGAGTCGACCTTCAATTCTGTCTTTTGCAAGTTCAAGAGTAGCATGGCTTACGTACACACTAATTGATTGGAAAGCCCCTCTTTCCACACCTAGTACATCTGCCAAAATGTCCTTATCAACAATATACTCTTTATCCCTCACGTTGAAAGAAAAGCTATTTGCATCAATGAAACTGAGATTGGAATAGAAGTACGCTGTTAATTCAGAATGTGCCATATCACGCAAGCATTCGACCGATAATAAAGTTGAAGTTTTTCAAACTTCTCTCGCAGATTTATGCTCAATAAGTCCAGAAAATCGAAATCCACAGTCCGTGGGTTCATTACTCCACGTTTCAACAACTTTTCATACTTTTTCTTATGACCGTCTGAGCGAAACAGTTCATCCTTCTTCCCACGAAGATTTGCAGCCACACCCATCCATGGTTTAAAGTGTATGAACATCTTTTCATCATCATCCTTTCCCTCTGGTTGATTCATACTACCAAATCTAGGGTCACTGGGAAAGTTTGCAAATGCTTTTGCAGCCGTTCCTTTAGGAACAATCCCTGACCTCTCCATGACAGTGAGAAAATGAGTCGTTTCTATAACCTTTCTCTTTCAGAAATTCATCCACGAAGGTCATTGCAGAACCTCCTTCCTTTAATGCAGAGTAAAGCCTATAAACAAAGGCAGGTTTAAGTGTTCTTACTGGTTCAATATCTTCAACCACTGTTTCTACATCTTGAGGGCGATGACCTTGAGGTCTAGTTGGGGAAGACCGCTATTGAGATCGTTGAGGAGTTTGCTCAGATGGAAAGTCGCTTTCTTCGGTCAGATCGAAGTGCGTAGGCCCCTCACTAGATCCTTGTGGTCCCCTTTCGCTATTCCTGGATGACTTCCTTTGATACGACATTGTTGCTTTCTTTGGAAAAGCTTTCTCACTTATGTCGCAAGAAAGTTAAAAACTTTGAGACGAAGAAGTTTTGGAGAGAAAAATACAGAGTAGTGAAAAGCTTTTTGTTCTAGGGTTTCTGGGTAAAGTGAAAACGAAGGAGAAGAAGTGTATAAAAGATAACAGATACGGGGGAAATCCAAGCGTCGCAAATTTTGGAAATCTTAAGAATTTCCTTTTGAAATAAAATAACTGCCTTAATAAATCGATAACCACCCCTTTTTTAAAAATAACTGCCTTAATAAGCTCAATTAGAGATAAACAGATAGTCTTACCTTATCGATATGACAGTTTAAATAAATGAACTTACAAATCGTGTCGATTCGTATTCTCGCCTTCAACCTTTGAGTCTCGATGCTCGTCGACTTTAGTTTTTGAGTCTCGAGCTTCAACATTCTTCAAGAGATAATATATTGAGTCTTGAGCGAATAGACTCAAACAAGCTTTTCTCAAGTGGCTTTGTGAAGATGTCTGCCAATTGATTCTTTGAGTCTATAAATTGTATCAAGACCTCTTTGTTTTGAACATGATCTCTTATAAAGTGATGTCTAATCTCAATATGTTTTGCTCTTGAATGTAGGATTGGATTCTTTGTAAGATTGATTGCGCTGGTGTTGTCACATCTTATTTTACGTGCAAGAGTCTTCAATGCCAAAGTCTTGCGGTTGTTGTTTTATCCACGGTATTTGAGAACAGAACTTCCAAGGGCTACGTATTCCTTGCTTTGTTGAAAGAGCCACGTACTTTGTTTCCTTGAAAACCAAGATACTTGCCATGTTTCCAAGCAATTGACAAGTACCGAAGTGCTTTTCCTTTCAACTCTACAACCCGCAAGATCTCGCGTCTCGAATAGCCAAGAAGTGTAAAGTCTCCTTCTTTGGGATACCATAGACAGATCTTAGCAAAGAGTAGCAACATATTTAATAATACGTTTAACAGCACTTAGATGAGATTCTCTAGGATCGATTGAAACCTAGCGCATATGCAAACACTAAATAAAATGTCGGTTACGGATGCGTAAGATAAAGAAGTGAACCAATGATACTCCCGTATAACTTTTGGTCGATTTTCTTCCCTGCTTCATCTTTGTCTATCTTCAAGGAACTTGACATTGGTATGTCGGTTTTTTGCAATTTTCCAGACCGAACTTTTTAACAAGTTCTTTTGCATATTTCTCTTGATGAATGAATATTCCCTCCTTTAGTTGTTTTACTTGTAGACCAAGGAAAAAAGGATAGTTCACCCATCATGCTCATCTCGAATTCATCCTGCATAGACTTAGAAAATTTCTTGCACAAAGTCTCATTAGATGATCCGAATATGATGTCATAAATCTGAACAAGTAGAAAACTTTTACTTTCCTTTTTAATAAACAAGGTAGTGTCTACCTTTCCTTTAGAAAAGCTATTATGAATTAAGAAATTACTTAGCCTTTCATACCAAGCTCGAGGAGCTTGTTTCAATCCATATAAAGTTTTCTTCACCCGAACACCGAGTCCGGTTTCTTTGAATCTTCAAATCCAGGGAGGTTGTTCCACGTAGACTTCTTCTTGAATAAATCCATTCAGGAATGCGCTTTTGACATCCATTTTAAACAACCTGAAATTCTTATAGCAAGCAAAAGCAAGTAGTAATCTGATTGCCTCTAACCTCGCTACTGGAGCGTAAGTCTCATGATAGTCTATCCATTCTTCTTGCGTGTATCATTTAGCCACGAGTCTTGCTTTGTTTCTCGTTACTTTGCCTTTTTCGTCAACTTTGTTCCTGAAAACCCATTTAGCTCCAACAACTGATTTACCTTTTGGTTTGGGAGTTAATTCCCATACGTCGTTAATACTTGAATTGTCTCGAGCTCTTCTTGCATTGCTTCAATCCGCTTTCATCGCTAAAGCTTCTTCAATATTTTTGGGTTCTATTTCAGAAATAAGGGCAACAGCACTAGACTCTTCTCGCCTTTTGGATCTTGTTCGAATTCCATCATTAATGTTCCCAATAATGAGTTCTTCAGGATGACTAGACTTGTGCTTCCAGTTACTAGTCAGTCTGATAGATTGTTGATCTTCCTCTTGAGTAGATTCTTCATCAGTAGCTTGTTGTACTGAATCCAAATTAGTAACTTGCTTCAATGGAGTTAGATCTAGCGATTAAACTGGAGCGGTTCGAATCTTGATCCAATTTGCTGAACTTGTGGAGAGTCTTGAAATTTGACATTCATTGATTCTTCCACACCCGAGTATTTTTGTTGAATACTCTAAAAGCTTTGCTTGTAGTTGAGTAACCAAGAAAGAATCATTCATCTGATTTTTCTTCAAACTTACCAACACGATCATTTGCATTCTTTAGAATAAAACATTTGCAACCAAATATTTGAAAATAAGAAACTATTGGTTTCTTTCCTTTAGAAATTTCATAAGGAGTTTTCTCAAGAATTGGCCTTAAAAACACTCGGTTTATAATATAGCAAGCAGTTGAGACAGCTTCAGCCCAAAACCTTAAAGAAATTTGATTTCCAATTAAAAGAGTTCTTGCCATTTCTTGTAAAGACCTATTCTTCCTTTCCACAACCCCATTCTGTTCTGGTGTATATGGAGAGGAGAATTTGTGTTGAAGACCAAATTCATCACAAAATTTAGTAAAGTCTTGATTTTCAAACTCACCTCCATGGTTTGTACGAATGCTTGAGATAGTGTGACCTTTCTCATTATGCACTTTCTTAGCAAACTTTGAAAAGAGAGAAAGTCTCGACTTACTTGAAAGAAAGTAGACCCAAGTAAATCGTGAGTAATCATCTACGATTACTAGACGTAACCTTTTTCCACCAATGCTTTGCGTTCTGGTAGGTCCAAACAAATCCATATGCAGTAGCTGCAGTACATGATTAGTGGAAACTTTATTTATTGATTTGTAAGAGTTTCTAACCCGTTTACCTAGTACGCATGGTGTACATAGATCAGACTTTGAGTAATTGAGAACAGGCAATCCTCGAACAAGTTTCTTGGTAGAGATCTTGTTGATTTGCTTCATATTGATATGTCCTAGCTTTTTGTGCCATATATTTGCTTCATCTTGTACGATATTAAGCACCGTGATCTTTCTTGATTCACATCCGTAAGATAGATGTTTCCATGTCTTCGTCCAAGAAAGATTGAGTAAAGTCTTTACCGATTCCGAGCACGTTTCTTCCCGGAAGTTGATCTTGAAACCCGGTATCACACAACCGACTTATGCTAAGCAAGTTGTAATTTAATCCTTCAACTAAGGAAACATTATTGATTGACAAGCTTCCAATCTTTCTTTGTTCCTCGACCGGTAATTCTTCCTTTGTTGTTACCGCCAAAGGAAACTTTTCCTCCGTCTATATGGACAAGTTTTATGAAGCAGCTTGAGTCTCTTGTCATGTGTCTTGAGCAGCCACTATCAAGATACCATTTAATCTTCTTTTTGATAGTAACCTGCAATTAACACGTATTCAAGCTCTTTTTGGTACCCATACCATTTTGGGTCCTGAAGTGTTAGAACAATAGACAGTCTTAGCCTAGCTCTTTTTAATAGGTCTCCAAACCAAAAGGACATTCTTTCTCAAAATGTTCTGAGCTTTTACACTTGGAACATCTCAAAGCATTTCGCCAACAAAGTTTTACAAAAACTTTCCTCGAAATGATTCTTATAAGCAATTCTAGCTGGTCTTTGTTTAATTCTTTCTTTTACCTTCGGAAAATCAATCGTGGAATAATTTCAAAGTCATACCAAGACCTAACTTATCAAAATATGGTCTTTGTATTGAAAGAATCTTATCCAGCTTTTCGGAACCATTTGAAAATCTTTTTGATATGTTAGTGATATCATTTTTCAAAAGATTCTTTTCATTTGAAATACTTTTCTCGAGTTTTCTTTCACAACAACAAAATCTTTTCAAGCTTTTCAAACTTTTCTTTCATAAGTTTATCTGTTGCTTCAATGTAGAATTTTCCCTTTTCAATTCGGAGATCCTCTTAAGAGAGGTTTTCGACTAAGACAAAGTTCATCAATGTATTTAGAAACCTTAACAGGAATTTTCAGGTTACCAACCTCGAGTTCACCGTCCGAGTCCGTGTCCGAATCAAGGTCTCGAGTCTAAGTCCGATTTTGCCATTAAACAGATATTGGCATAATCATCGTCACTTTCTTCACATTCAGTATCACTACAAGTCTCTGCTTTGAGTGCTTTCTGTTTTTCTCGCTTTCCTTTTCTCTTCTTTAACAGAGGACAGTTGGGTCCGATGTGTCCCTTTTCTTGCATTCAAAGCAAGTCACTTCTTTGTTAGAATCATCTTCCTCTCGTTGACTTGTTTTGAAACCTTTGAGAGCTTTGTTTCTTCCAATTGAATTTCCTTCATTTTCTGTTCAACTTTCGAATCTCTTTATCATGAGTGCCGCTCTTCATCATCTAGATCTTCTTCACAGTCCGTAACATCGGAATAGTCATTAGACTTTAAGGCAATAGATTTCTTACCTTTTGAGTCTTCCACTTCGTTGGTCCTGTTCCACTTCATAGGATTGAAGAGTCCCAACCGCCGTCTACGAGAGTGGAGCAATCCTCTCGTGTCTCTCTTATTGAGGTTTTTATGTAATTCCGCCTTTTGAGAGTCCTCGAAGAAGTTTGTTGACCTTCATATGTCCCGAGATTGGATGTCCCCTCGATATTCAAGACCATTCACAATTTTAGTAAAGCGACTAAACATGTCAGTTATTGATTCTCCTAATCTCGTCTTAAAGACTTCATATTGCCCCAAAAGAATAATGATCCTCGTTTCTTTCACACGATCAGTTCCTTCATAGGTAATGTGAAGCCTATCCCAGACTTCTTTTGCTGTATCACAAGAAGATATTCTGTTATATTCAGTAGGGGATAAAGCACAATATAAAGAGTAAATAGCTTTGGCGTCAAGAGTCTGTCTCTCGGTGATTTCTTCTTGAGTTAGAAGAGTAGGAACAACAGTTTCTTTTCCTCTCTCTGATTTTGATGCAGCAGCAGGAATGATTCCCTTATCAACCACTTCCCATTCCAAAGGATCTTTCGATCTTAGGAATGCCTTCATCTTATTTTTCCATATGCTGTAGTCTTTTCCATCAAAGTATGGAGGTCTGGTATTGCTTTGACCTTCAACCAACCATGTAGGCAACATACTAGCCATAGATCTTTTACTTAGAAGTAAAGACACTTCTTATAAGCAAGTACACAAGCTCTGATACTAATTGTTAGGACTAGAATTAGCACCTAGAGGGGGGTGAATAGGTGTTTAAAGCAATTTCAATAAATTAATCTCGAATGAGAGATTAATGAATTAAAATCAACAATTGCAGCAAATGAAAGCAGTTAAAGATAAAAGGATTAGGCACCTTGCAAAGAAGTTCTTCCAATCAACCCGTTGGACAGAATCAATTAGAGAGATCTCGAGCTCTTTAAGGTAAGTGTTGATAGCCCATCAATCCTGCTCGCCCATACAATCAGGATCTTGGTTTCCATAAGTAGATCATTCCAAATATAAGTCGCGAAATCTTTGAAGAATCTATACATATTCGAATACGAAAGTTAAATCTTCTAGTGCTGAATCCAGTAGAAAGATATTCTCTAGTCGTTAGAATAAAGATCATATAAGATCAGAATAAACATCGGTCTGGAAACTGTCCATGTGAGTAGACTTTGAAACATGAGTCTTGAGTCTTGCTAGCTTCAGACTTTGATCTTCAGACTTTGTCAATAGAGTCTGTAAGTCTTCAGACTAGACTGATGAAAATGTTTTGTCAACTTCAAAATACTTTAAGAGAAATTATCCAACAGCTGATCCATTTGCAAAGGCTATTCCTAGAGACATATTCTTGACCCACATGATGTCACTAGGATTGCGTAGAATGTGATGTGTTACTGTAGAGGATCATTGTTTTATGTATTTGTGGATATATGTATTGTACTTGTTTGTTTATTAATGACTTAATGTTTTATCAAGAAGTACAAATCCATTTTGAGACTAGCACAAGCACACACATATTATTGGAAAGTATGTCAGTAGGCAATGATTGGCTCACTCACTCGAGCAATCATCTCAAGTGCTATAGTTAGCACGTTAAGATGAGATGTTATATACAAATAAATGCTGAAGAGCAAGTCTGGTACATAAAATATGTCGCCTTGATTGGAGTCAAGATGAGGTATGTGATTTGTTTATAATAAGACCGAACATGATAGTCCCACAATCATGTATGCTTGTAAGATGCTTGTAAGATGCCGGATAAGAGTACTTAATTGGGCGCTATAGAAAGCGAGCTGATATAGCACTCGAGCTAAACATGAGTACTTGAGAGGCACGTGATTATGTTTAGGCTAAGATCCGTATAGTTGATATATTTAATAAATGACATACGCTCTTATAGCAAGAAAAATCCACTATAGCATGTAATTCATACTACATGTGCATTGTACGACCAACAAGGGAAGGTGAGTTAAATTATTCCTATTTACTCATCGTGTGAGCCCTTGAGATAATTTATAATTTACCTCATTTTGTGCCTTATGTTACTTCTGACTATGTTCTCAAAGTGAAAGATCAATGTTTCTACTTTAGCATGTTATTAGCGATCATGAATGGATATGGCCTTATAGGACGTGTCTAGGAAAGCAGTTGTTCTGAAATGGAGAGAGACATGAGTGCGAAGGAAGACTATTGTTGTTTTATATCTATCACATGTATTTACTGGTCGACCAATTATATCGCCTTATGTGGTTACGGATATAATTGTAAATACATGGTGTTTTGAGGATAGTCAAGTATAGCCTTTAAGGGATAGGTATACTTAGATTAATGTAACAAAATATGTCTGGGGCACTGTGAGACATCAATTGTTTATTTCTTTTTGGGGGTTGTGGCTATTATGTCATTCCTAACAGGTGCATAATTTGAGCTCCCAAGTGCAGATGTACTCACTGGTCGCACAACTTACTTGCCAGTATGAATTGTTTTGTAAAGTTGATGAATATTGAATGCCTTAGATTCTTGATAGGGCACTATCAAGCCCATCATGTCCGAGTGGGAGATGTTGTACTTTAGCTAGTACGTCCATGATGGGGTGCGATGAGGACGCACCGTATCGTCTTGATAAGTTACGATGGAGAGACACCATTTTGAAAGGGTGTGAGTGAGTCATATAAAAGACTCTGGGATGACAATCGTTGGGTTGGTTGGCAGAACACACACTCAGAAATTCTCTCCCTTTCCATCAAAGAGAGAAGGCGTTCCATTTCACCTTTATAAGAACAGTTTGCATTTACGCCATGGAAATCGGGTGTTTTCCTTGTAATTACATTCAGACCAACGTGAAGTATTATTGTTCGTGATTCATCCGCAATTCAACGTTCGTTCCGGGGTTAATTGTTGTTTGCGCATCGGATAAAGGTAAGTCGTCTTCCGCTGACTGGGTGGTTGCTTGCAAATCATGAAATAGTTGTGTTAGAGGACGTCGGGCTACATGTCAGTATGAGGAAAAAAACGCCGACCTTACTAATCAAGCAAAAGAGTTTAGAGTTGCTAGACTTGTCTCGTTGTTCTTGCAAGGAAATTGTTAGACGTGGCAAACTTTGTGAAGCAACTGGTCATAGTGATATGAAGGTTTAGTGGACGGCCAACGAAGAAGGCATAGGAACATCGAGAAGATTGAGAGATTCACTGACGATATTGGCAATGCGATGGGAGCTAGCAACATCGACAGATCCGAAATGCGACCGGGCGGAGTATGTGGGGAGCGTGGAAGCACGATTGAGGCATTTTGGTCCCCAACCACTAGAGTCGTTCGTGACGCTGGACTGGCATCAGGGCTGTTGGAGCACTGGATTGGGAAAAATGTGGCAAGAGTAGTGGCGGCCGCGAAGGAGGCTAGCGTAGGGAGACGCCAGGCACGAAGGCAATTCACGGCCGCCACCAGGAGCTTGGCAACATGAGGTTCCAGCATGGAGCGATGCTGATGTGGAAGGAGCGTCAGCGCGCGAGGAGGGAACTTAGCAGCAGCGTGGATGGCAAGTGAGCTGCTCTCAGTGGTTGTGGGCTCATCGGGGCTGGCTCGTTGGACTGACGCCGAAGTTGCGGGTGTTGGTACTTCGCTGGAGTTGCGATGGCTGTGGTTTTGAGTCATCGAGCTAGAGTGAAGGAACGGGTGGATATCGTCAGGTACGGGATCGAGGAGGCGTGATGGTGGCGCACGGCGGTGATGAAGATGGAAGAGCCCCTTGCACCTTGCCTCCTCCTCTCTTCCTTTTCTCTTTTTTTTATCTCTGTACATCTCGTCTCTCTGAGCTTCCCCTCTCTCTCTAATTTCTCGTCCAAGGCCCCATCATTTTCAGCCGAACAACTCCAGATGCAGCCCCCCCTTAAGCTCTCGCCCTATCTTCGGTTTTTCTCTCTTGACCTTCGCTCTCTCTCTCTCTCTCTCTCTCTCTCTCTCCAAGGACAATGCTACCTGCCGTTGGGCAGCTCGCCCTTGATCGAACGTTCTGCCTAAACGTCCGCTCCACGTTCCCCTCGTCCTTTCTTCGGTAGCTTGTCCTCTATCCTTGCTTTCCAATCTGTCGTCGAGCTAGCAGACAAAGTGGGGAGAAGGAGAAGAGAAGAAGACAGGGTCGGGCCGAGAAAAACGACAAGAAGAAGTGGGCTGGGCTGACCCTGGTGGTGAAAAAGAAAAAGGGAAAAGAAGGAGGGACCGAGCCATGGTTGGCCCTAGCCTGGCCCAACTGCCCTTCTTTTAATTAAAAAATTAATTTTTATAATTTTTTAATATTAGTAATGCAAATGTTCTTAATGTTTATATGTGATTCAATTTAATGAAAATGCGATGCATTTTAATGAAAATTATTTACTTTACTTTGTACTTTTTTTATACTTTTTTTAGAGACCAATCCCTGAATTTCTATACAATTAAGTCCTAAATAAAAATGAACCAATTTAGGTGTCAATAGTTATTTACTAAAATCTCCATTTGGATGAGAGGGATGGATTGTCAGTGTGGCTAATTTGGAAAATATGATTAGAGGGTTTGCATGGTTAGGTTCCATTTATATGCTTAGCGAAATCAAATATCTTAACCAAACATTTTGCACAAACTTATCAAGCATTTGTATGGTATGAGGCTTACTTGTCTGATTGCTTAGCAGCTTTATCTATTTTTGGTTTCATTGCTTGTTGCAATGAAGAGAATAACAATTGTATTAGTTGCTCTTCATTATTCAAGGAAACAAAGAAAAGATGTGTCTTCATTAGTCAAGGAAAAGCAACGTAGCAATGAATATAATATTATTCCGGTCTTTGCTTCTCCTGATATTGGCTTTTAAAAAGCAATTATTGCTTTTTGCTCAACGGTAATTGTGTTATTTGCTTTTCTTTAGAACTGAAAAAAGCAAATATTTCCTTGAGAAGTGAAAAGCAATATTTGCTTTTCAGCTGAAAAGCAAATACTAGTGCAGGAAAAGCTAAGTGAAGAAATCATCTCTTCGCTATTCAAGTAAAAGCAACGCAACGAATTCAACATTGTGTTCTTTTCGTCGCTCTCTTCCCTGACAAAAGAATAATATTATCTTCCTTGGGCGTAGCGTAAATGTATACTACACCTTGCTTGAAAGAACACGCTGACCTTTTACCCATAAAAGCGGTTGGAGTCCACACCGCGGTATTCTTGTTTTCCTTTTTTTTTTTTTTTAAATCGATAATTTAGGTCTTCTCTGAACACTGCTCTGGTTAACAACTCATCAGACGCCCCCCCAGGCCTCCCAAATCCTCGCCCTCCTCCCACCCTACCAAGAAAACCCTCTCTCTCGCTCGCGCTTAGTATCTCAAGGAATCGGTTGAATGATCATGGATTCTTGTACACATCGGGTTTGGCTTTTACATGTGCCTCGAGTTTCGAGCTTTCTTATCTCGCGATTCAGTTCCAAGCACATCTCCTCCACAGGTCAGTTCTATCGTGTCCTTCGCTCGAATATGGAATTCCAAGGTTCCGTGCTGATAAAACTTTCAATCATTCTGAAGATCTATCATTCTGAACTTTATGGGCAGTTTTGAGTAAGTGCTTGATGAGCGAGGACGAGACTCCTAATGATGGGCTTCCCGGGGAGTACCAAGACGATGTACGTGTTGCCATTTTATCTCTGATCTTCTCCTTCGTGGAGTTTTGATTTGTGTCGTGACAAATTTTCGTGATTTTTCCGTCTACTTGAATTCTGGAATATGAGTAAATGATGCATCATAGGTGATGAATGGGAAACCGTTGAGCTAATCTAAAATCTGGTTGCAAAGATAACTGAGGATTTTCTGTGTAAGGCTAGCTAACTTGTATGGTCCTTGACATCCAGAGCCAGCCTTTTATTTGACGTGAACTAGTTGGCATAAGCGAAGGCTAGATCCTTGGATCTTAATTTCTTTTACTCCTTTCTGGAATTCATAGAAAGGTGTGATTTTCGCTCTAGGATACATCGAGGCGTAATGTTGAAAACCATAAAACAAGCACCCTGTGAGAAGGAAGTTCGTTAGGGTCAAGGACCTTGTAAATAGAGGGTATCGATGCCCTCATAACTCTGTATAGCATGAGGTTGGAGGTTTGAGTTCTTGAAACCTAATATGGTCGTGCTGGACCAAAAGCTTTCGGTGATGGTACAGGATAAGCTTAGACTGTTGTCCAGATTGAGTTGGTTGAACTCTTCTTACATTCAAGTTGTAATACATATTCACATGCTTGCAAATAGACGTGCTGATTAAATCTCATCAAGGAATATGCGATTCATCTTACTTTTGTGCCTAATTTCTATGTAAGCTATTGCTTTGTTAAATGGATAATTCATTACTTATCTGGGAGCAACTGGAGACATGCTGCTTTTGATCATCTTTTACTCTTTCTGTTAGATCTGTAAATATTTTCTCCGCTTGGAACGGCAAGCTCTTCAAAGCGAGAAGACGAAGGAGCTGCATCATAGGCAACAGGAAGAAGATGAAGAAGGAGAAGGAGAGGAGTATCGTGAAATTCGAATGAGATTGAAAGGTTATCCTGAAGAAGATGTTCAAAAGGCAAGGAGATTAGTATCAAGCTTTGTCGGATCTGCAGAAGAAGTTGAAGAGGTGCTTTGGTTTCCTCTTAGTATGTGTTTTTTGGGTTCATTTTATTGTCTGGAGACTTCCAACCATTTTTGCCTCCCTGCTAGTTTGTGTAGAGTATTCCTTAGGACCATAACAGACTGGTTTTGAGCAGATGTAAGGCCAAGGCTGCATCATAAGCAAGCTAGAAGTTTTATTGGGATGCTTTCGATCAGGTCATGTGGAATAGTGTTAAAGTGACAGCTAAGCAACTTTTAATTATAGTCATACTAGTTCCTGGTGGCCTTTTTGATGACGCAGGGAAAGTAGTCTTATCATCCATTAAAACTTGTTCCGCTGGTATCTTCAATGCTTGATGTAGTTGTTTAGTCTGCGTAGTTCCATGAATTGGCTTTCTGTTAATTTTCTTCTCCAGGAACCATTTCCTCCATTATTTTGCATCTTTCATTGTGGATCTGTGATTAAAGCATGCCTGAATACTGACTCGCTGTATTCCCTCTCTTCAGAAAATCGAGGAAGCTCTCAAGAGAGGGGAGCTCACGGAACTTGTCTTAATGGTTATCTGGAATTGGATTGATCTTGCTAGACGTTATGTAAGTTTGCATTTTCACAATATCTTAAGGAGGGTGTATCAAGATATGGTGAAACGGGTGGGTGGAAAAGTCAGGCGGGGATTGGAGAATGGGTTGGGAAGTTGTTTAGCTGGTTTAAATGAGCCTTTTCAGTTCGATCTCTTTCTCATTATTAATGTCTCAATGATCTTTTCCTGTTCTTTTAGGATGCAAAGGACGTGGTTATAAGTCTTGACCTCTTGTTCAGGCGGGTTGAGGTATGCTCCATTTTACTGTACTTAGATGATTTTTCTATATTTGGTCAAGTAATTAGGAGAAAAGAGTAGACCGTCACAGGTTATTCGAAATGGCAACTTGTGCTTCCAACCGAATGATATAAATAATCATTCAAAGCTCTTGCTGTGATTAATTTATTGTCTCGGAATTGCTCCATCTAACAGTCTTCTATACGTCTTCCTATGAGAATGGCTCGGCTTTTCCAACCCGCTCTTATTCCAGTTGGCATTATCAGGTAGACCATCTCGTCCATGTTAATTGGTTTAAGCGTAACCAAGCCATCCTGCTGGATTGTTGTTGAAAATTACTTTGTCAGACCAAAATCACTTCGAGACCGTCGAGCCATGGAACTTTGAAAAGAAATAAACTCTTGATTATGACGGTAGTCTCTGGTATAATTGCAATTAAGAAGTCTTTCTTCCTTTCCTGTTTCATCTGCTCTTCTTCTTCTTCCACGTTCACTATGCCATCTGACCGAAGGCAATCACAGGTGCAACTCGCGAAAATTTCCACACATGTCCTGCCAAAGTCCGGCTACAAGTACGATGTGTTCTTGAACTTCCGAGGGCCCAACACTCGCCGTACGTTTGTGGATTACCTCTATGAATGCTTAGTTGATGCTGGAATTAGCGTCTTTAGAGACAACGAAGAGCTTCATGTAGGCAGAAATATTGGACCGAGCTCAAGCGCGTGATCAACAACTCAAAGATCCACATGCCAATCTTCTCGGAAGGCTATGCGTCCAGTCCATGGTGCCTCGAGGAGCTCGCATGCATGGTGAGGTGCCGAAGAGAATCTGCAGAACGAGAAATCGTGCCTGTCTTCTATGGCGTGAGTCCTTCGGATGTCAGGCTCAAGACGGGGTCGTATGGCGAGGCCCTGCTCAAGCATGAGGGGCATTACTGTGAGGATACGGTTCAAGAGTGGAAGGAGGCTCTAATGGAGGTCGCTGATCTCATAGGATGGGACACCCGGAACGCAGGGTAACTGAAAAAGAAAGTTTAATGGCCGTTAAGCCCTTTCCTTTTAACTATATGTGTGTATCGAGTCTCCTGGATGAAAACTCTACCGAAGCAGGAGCAAAACAAAGACCGTAATCACATAAATAATTGTTCCTCCCCATCTCTGTCATTAATTTTTTGGAATTATAGGAAAGGAAATTGGTCCCAAAATGGGGTAATACCTACGGTATTATGTGTGTGTGTGTGTCTACGGTATTATGTGTGTGTGTGTGTGTGTGTCTACGGTATTATGTGTGTGTGTGTGTGTGTGTGTGTGTGTCTACGGTATTATGTGTGTGTGTGTGTGTGTGTGTGTGTGTGTGTGTGTGTGTGTCTGTGTGTGTCTGTGTGTGTGTGTGTGTGCGTGTGCGTGTGCGTGTGCGTGTGCGTGTGCGTGCTTAGAAGGTCTAATTTTGATGGGCAATTTAAGGTTTCATAGCATGGTTGATGGTAATTATGTCAAGAGGTTTAGTGAAGACATTATAAAGCTTTTTGTATGTTTTGGAGGAATGTGCTATTTTAGAAATGAACAGGCTCAGTCTGTGTGGCTGTTTTGTGCTATTCTGAGACTCAGAAGACGGAAGAATTTATTGAGCCAATTTGATCCACTTTAGAGTTTTTCCAGCCAAAGGAGGATTGAAAGTATTTTCTATTTTCTAGAGGATTCCTAGATATGCTCATATATTTCTGATATAGTTGCTCTCTTTTCTTCTAAATTGACAATTTATTATGCATGGCAGGCTTGGTAAACTTATTAAAGATCTTGTTCGAGATTTTTCTATTAAGCTAAAGCAGAGACAAAAGGTTTTTCCCTATCATTTAGTTGGAATTGATGATCAAGTCAAAGAAGTGGTGCGGTGGTTGAACTGTGGCTCCCTGGACGTACGAGTTCTAGTTGTGCAAGGGATGGGAGGAATCGGCAAGACAACTCTTGCCAAGGCGGTCTTCAATGAGATAGTACCTCTATTTGATGGTTGCAGCAGCTTCCTTGCAGACATTCGAGAATGTTCGCGAATTGGTGGTGTTGTAAGTTTGCAGAGCCAGCTTTTATCTGGTATCCTGAAGAGATCAGCAGATGTACATGATGTCAACCACGGTGTCAAGAAAATACAAGAAAGACTTCGCAACAAGAGGGTCCTTATTGTTCTTGACGACGTCGATAAGAGAAAGCAGCTCATGGGACTGACGGGGAATGGTGACTGGCTCGGTCCAGGAAGCAGGATTATTGTCACAACTAGGAATGTGGGTCTTCTGGCATTGGAAGAAACTAGACAACGGGATAATGTCCCAATTCTTGCTAAAGAGCATTATGCTTATGAGATGAAGGAGATGAATCCTTGGCATGCTCTTCAACTTTTCAGTCAGCATGCCTTTGGGGAAACCCTACCTCCAGATGATTGCGAAACTCTTTCCAGTGAAATAGTGGCCACTATAGGAGGAAATCCTTTGGCTCTCGAAGTTTCAGGCTCTTTTCTCCGTGGCAAAAGCTTCAAGATATGGGAAGAGACACTAGAGCGTCTAAAGAAAATACCTGATAGGAGAGTCCAAGAAACATTAAGGATAAGTTATGAGGCATTAAGTTTTGAGGAGAAGCAAATCTACTTGGACATTGCATGCTTTTATAATGGGGAGGAGAGCACATCCGCAACATATGTATGGAAAGATTGTGGTTATTTCCCTGAAAGCGGACTTGCTACTCTCATTGATTTGTCTCTGTTGAAGATGGACGACCGCAAGATTCTTCGGATGCATGACCTGATCAGAGATTTTGGAAAAGAAATTGTTAGACAGGAGAATCATCTGGATGGAGGAAGTCAAAGCAGGTTGTGGGAATCTGAGGAACTTCATTTGGACGGTTGCGGTGAGCTCAAACCAATCCCTAGGCTTCCTGCCAGATTGATTAACCTGAATGTCGAGTGTGGCTGCTTAAAGACAGTTTTGAACCTCTCAAACTTGATCAATCTAGTTTATCCAATTGAATCTGACTCTTCTGAGGAATCTCTTTCTAACCCATGGGATGCCGATTCTGTCCAAACTCCAAACCTGGAGTGGGGGAGGTTGTCTAGACTGGAGAAGCTGAAACTGGTTCATAAAAGCATCATGAGTCTGCCAGCTGGGTTAGCTTCCCTTTCTGGCCCGAAGAGACTAGTTCTGTTTTGTTTCCCCACTCCCCTGCTTTATTCCACACTGTCCATGGTGAAGATTGTCAACCTCAACTCATTGGCCAAACTATCGCACCTTTCTTACTTTAAAAATTTGTCAAGTTTAGAGCTATGTCGATCGTGGCTGATGGGAATTCCACTATGTTGGTTTGGACAATTGGAGAATCTGAGGGAACTGACTGTGTCGAACTGTCTATTTCTGGTGCGATTATCCTCTGTGTCAGGCTTGAAGAAGCTTCGACGTTTGTGCTTGTTGAACTGCCCGAAGCTAGTTGGCATCCAAGGTCCTCGCAGACTGGAATAGCTCAAAAGTATTAAGGGTTGGCCAGTGCAGCCGCCTAGAGGGGTCCCCTAATCTCTTGAAGGTGTGAAGTTGAGGGCCATGGAATTCATATTCTGCTGCGGGAGTTTGCCTTTTTCTATCTTGGGTAACTTTTAATAATTGTTATCTATTAGTTGATGGATGCGATAAGCTAGCCAGCCACAAGGCCCTTGCTGGATTCACTAAGGAAAAAGGCATGTCCGAACCCCCATTCGTGCCTATGAGCCGGAGGATACAGAACACTCGCCTTGGCCTGTTTGCATATAATTTCCCTGAGAATGAGATTGCTTTGTTGGAGGGGATTTACTAACACTCTTTCCTTTTCTCCCCAGGTTGTGCTTTTCCTTCTTCTCGACTTTCCAGTTAGCATGCTCTGGATTAACTGGGGAAGCTCGTGTATAAAGAGATTACATATGCATAAGCAGTCTAGTAATCTATTTCTTTTGTCTTCACCGTACTCTGAACTCACACAGGAAGCTCGTTTGATCGTAGCTTAACTCGGTTTCTTCTTTTAAACAAATACTTCCTTAATCTATTTAAGTTGCGTAAGCGTTTAAAATGTAATGAATCTGGGAGTTGGACAGAAGACAAGGAATAATTTTCGAAGCTATCATGCAATTGTTAATTAGGATTTGTTTTCTTTAAGGAATAAAGAATGTTTCAGATTGCCGGTTGTACCAATTTGCACAATTAAGCCTAACTGGGTTAGGTACGGTACATTTCTCTTTCATGCGCAAACGAGTTCTAACAGGCATTGATGTTCGTGTCCTAGTTATAAGTTGAACGGATAATTTTAACTTGGCATCTTGATAGTTAAATTTTGAATCATTAAATGGATTGCACTTGTGATTATATATTTAAAGGGAAAAGTATCAGAAAAGTTATCAATCTATTACGTTGGTTTGGTTTCAATTCAGTCCAAAACATTGCGTTTGGATTAATTTAGTCTAAATCTTTTCACATTTATACCAATTGGGTTTATTCGGCCAAATTATGTTGGAAATTGATGCCATGGATACTGATCATTTTATGTGGCACGATCAGCGCTGGCGTGGACAATTATATATAATAATTTTTAATTTTTTTTACTTTTTTTTTTCCTTCTCTTTCCATATTTTCTTGTTTTATCTTTTCCTCTTATTTTCCTTCCTTATTTTCCTTCGCTAGCCTTTCTGATGGTCGGTGGAGGTTGCCATGCCAATTGCTAGTACGGGCTATTGGGGCGCCTCGCTTGCCACAAGCGAGACTTAAATGATTCAAAAGCTAATTAAAATTGCAAAATAAATCTAATCTAAAGCAAACTGAAAATTAACAAGGCAAATTTCAAGATCACAAAGCGTTAGATTATCCACCTTTACCTAACCACTCATAAACAATTCTCTTAACTTGTCATGCAAAAAATTAATTTCCAATTGTATTGGTGAAATTTCCCTAAGTTAATTACAAGCTAACCCCAATCTAATAATCTATAATTAGGTACGTTAACCCACACTAACTTTAGAAGAATTTAAACTACTTAAAAGCATTAAGTTAATGTAGAAATTCCCAGATTTAATCTAAGTAGTCCCAAACTAGATTTGCTAACACAACCATACAAATAACTTAGTATACCTTGACCTAGATTTTATTTATTGTTCAATATTACTAATGTTTATGCATGCAATCTCCACCTGGTATCTTGCATATATCGAAAATCATTTAAAAGTTGGCCAACTTCTACGAGCATTAAGATCATAATATAGAACACCACAATTAAAACAATTATATTGCATGAGTAAGTCTTGAAAATCAATCAATCATGGTTAAGATCCATTATAGCTCTAACAAAAGAAATTTAGAACATAGTTAAAACTAAAGTAACAACAAAAATTAAAGAGAACATAATGTTAAATTAAAACAAATTCACCAATTTGAGTCACAAAGAGGCTTGAACTTGTCTCCTCCTTCCCTCCCTGACATATGCCAACTCCACTAATAATGAAGCATAAAAGCAATCTTCCTCAGAGGTGGCGACTCCAAGGCTCCTCGGGATCTGAAATATGCGACACAAGAGAGGTTTATATAGTCTCCAAAACTCTAACCTAGGTCAACCTCCCATTAGGTCTTGAATAGGACTCCTCGCCAAATTAAGAATTTTCCTTCTCAAGATTTCTATTCTTGATTTTCTTTGACCCAAGTCTCAATTATAATCAAATCCTTCAAATTTCTGGTCTTGTCTAGCTTTTTCTTTAAGACAAAATATTCCGGAAGATATTGAAATATTCTAGAAGATGCTGGGTGCAAAGACTAATTTTCAATTCCAGCACAAGACACATGAAAAAATTATGCATATGGTCCTGATGTGTTTTGCAAATGGTGCCATGGTTCCTGATGAATCCAAAAGTCATATTTCCTATAAAATTTAATAAAATTACATGGGTAGCAAATAAATTCATCCAAAATTCATCAAAACTGAGCAAATATAAAGCTTAAATTAGTAAAAATACTCTATATAAAATAGATTTATCAACTACCTAAACCTATCAAAAAATCATTGTGTTTTTTTTTTTTTTTTCAAGAAACTAGTTTTTAATTTGGTGTCTGTCCATGGCCGAGATGACGTGAATTATGTCACAAAAAATTACTTAATTAGGTCATGTCCCAAACATTAATGTTTTGAAGTGAACTGAGTTTGCCATGGCTGTGACTTTGCCAATTTTCAGTTAACTTTCTGTGCAAGCAGGAAATGCCAGATGGTCGAACTTCTGACATTTCCATGTTATAACTTCTCTTGCACTCCTACCAGAAACGGAAGCAACATAAAAATGACTCATCTTGTCGATGGCGATGAAGCGTGCGCTTCAAATGTTTTTTTTTTCCCTCTAAAAGGAGGAGGAGGAGGAGGAAGTTGTGCTCTGGCGTCGAAGGATTCTAGCTCAGAGGTTGGTAATAATGATACCTTCTGTTTTATGAGAAAGGGTATTGTAGGATTTAATCATGGGCCTAAGTCGGGCCGGCCACGATGGGCCTAAGGGCCCGGCCCACGGGAATTAGGCCCGTGGAAAAGGGCACCTATAAAAGGGATGAGAAAGAGAATGAATGTACCTTTTCGCATTTAAGACGTTCGCATTTCTCTCCCAAGAATCTCTCTCTCGAAGGCCAAGAAGCGACGCCATTTCCACTTCACGGCTAATCTTCGACATCGGATCGAACGGGACTGAAATCTCTTCCTCAATACGGCATCGGTGTCTAATCTGTGGCCAACAAGGTACGCTCGAATCCGTGGTGTGCTTTTGATCGGTGATACGTGACAATCCCGGGCTTATCTTCCGCATATGATTTAGGGGTTCGGTTTCAGTGCCGAATCCAGTTTTTCGGGGATCAATCGATCCCAACATTGGTATCAGAGCCCGTGTTAGCGTTTTCCCGACCAGTATGATGTTTTATGATGTTGTATGATGTTTCACGATTGATTTTTCGCAAATGAACTTCGGCCGTACGGATCGGGGCAAGGAATCCCGACACCCGAGATTGTTCGCCCATTTTTTCGATTTTTCGTAAGTCGAAACAAAAATCTGATTGCACAGGGAGGAAGGCGACGTCGAGACGAGTCCGGCGACACGTCGTGCGCCGCCGGGGACACCGCACGAGCCCCCACGCGCGGCCGGAAAGGCGCGCGCGTGGGCGCGACGCGCCTGCCGCGCTGGTTCGTCCAGCGCCAGCAGTGCGGCACACGCGCGGTGACGAACCGGCGCTGCGACCCGCCGGCCGGCGAACCGGGCACGCGCCGGTCCACGGACCGAGCGCGTGGTGACGCCGCATGACGTCACCCAACGGCCGGTAACCGCCGGGGTGACGTCATCGCTGACGTCATCGCCGACGTCGTTTGGCCGGACGGTCACCGGCCGGCGAACCGACCGGCGACCCGACCCGACCGCCTGGCACGCGCGCGGCACGTAGGATGATGTCGCGTGACGTCATCCCTCGCACGCGCGCGCACGTGCCGTCGGTCCGTCCGACCCGGCGGCCGGTCCGACCGCTCGACCGGTCCGACCGCCCGACCGGTCCGACGACCCTGCCGGTTGACCGTTGACCCGTTGACTCCGTTGACCGTTGACTTCGAGGTTGACCGTTGACTTGACCGTTGACCGGACGTTGACCGTTGACCCAAAAAAAAAAAAAAAAAGACTATTTTTTTTTTTTTTCAATTATGTCTATGTGGATTATATGTAATCCATTTTTTTTTCTGCATTTGTTGCAGGAACAATGCCTCCCGTAGCCGCGCGCATCTCGTGCGCACAATATCGATGAACAAAAGAAAAGGCTTACAAGATTGATAGCCGATTTGAATGGTTATCGATGGGAGAGTGACGACATAATTGATCATGTCATAGAGGTCAACAACAAAATTCAGGAAGTCATTTGGAACGGTTGTCATATGCCAGATATTCAGATGATGCGATTCTTTATGAACACTATTCCACTAGAATGGCAAGGAGTGTTGAATCGCCTACGGGAGGTCAAAGGATTTACTAGCTATAAGGAGCTAGTAATGGCATTCGTAGATGAATATCATCGGGTAGGAGCCACAAAGACTGCGACCCAAGGAATGACTTCGATTGGGCTAGGACTGAATGTGCGTAGGAGAAATCCTGAGGGATATCCGTCTGTTTTTCCGTGGCTGTCAAGAATGCCAGAAAATTTTACAGAGAAAAAGCAAAAGAAATTGAACAATGTAGCTGCTTTCCCTATTAGTTGTATGATGCCTCGTTTATAGATGTTATGGCTTGTTTTTTATTTCATGTTCTTGGTGGACATCTTATGTAAAGTTAACTGTCCTGATTGTTGTTGTTGTAGCAACCTATTTGTTAGCCATGTTATGTGAAAGCCTTATTGTTATATTGTATGTCAATTATCCGTTGCTTTCTGTGATTGCTGGTTGCTGTGGGTAGGTAGCTGTGGGTAGAGATAGAAGTTTTTGTAGCTTCATAGAATTGATTTTGCATATGACAGTCATATTAATGATAGTTTTAAGTTAGGATTTTTGGAGGATGATTGGAAACATAGTGACCTTTTGATTCTGAAACCTTACTTAAAATTATAAATCAATATGATGGGTTTGTGCAAAATAGATGCATAAATAATAGGCATTAATAACTCGTGCATGTATGTCTGATGTGTTCAGATCAATGGCTTCAGCCACAAAGAGCATAGTTGTCGAGCTGAACAAAGGTGAAAAGCTCAAAGGTGACAACTATGAAATTTGGCAAATGAAAATTCAATGTGTACTTTGGAAAAGCAAAAAGCACTAAAAGCTCTTGACCATGTTATGGAAGATCTAGAGGATGCTGTGCGCCACCTTGAGTTAGCTGATCATCGCCTCAAGGCATTAGAGCAGGAAACATATATTTTCTGTGTTGCTTTAAGCTCATAAGGGGCTTTATGCTCTAAGCGCAAGCGCATTGATTCGTTCAATATGTGGAAATGCAAGGGATCAAGTCCTTCTTGCAAGAAACCAAGAATTAACCAACAAAAGAGAGGAAAACGTCCTCATGTGAAGAATATCTCAAGGGTGAAATGTTACAACCGTGACCGAAGGGTCACTATGCCCGCGATTGTCGCGAGCCAAAGAAGGTACACACCCTTGGTACAATTGGGAACTTTGCATATGTGTCAAGTTCTGTATTCTTGACTGAATTTAATCCCCTGTGGACTGTGGATTCAGGAGCGACAGACCATGTAGCGAAGGATAGAAGATCCTTCGTGGAATTCCGACGAGTACCTACTGGAACTAAGTGGATCTATGTGGGAAACAACTCCAGAGCTGAAGTGAAAGGAATTGGCACATGCCAACTGAATATGCGTGATGGACGCACTATATTCCTTCATGATGTGTTGTATGCTCCGGAGATTCGTCGAAATTTAGTGTCTGTTTTAGTGTTGGTTAAATTAGGTTTTAATGTGAACTTCCATAATAGAAGTGTAGATTTGTATTTGAATACAAACTACTATGGTCATGGTTACTTTCTGGATGTTTTCATTGTATTAGACATTGACTATGTTAATGCAAATATTTGTTATTCCCTTCTCACATCTCCTAATTCATATGATAATGATGTGAATAAGTGGCATGCTAGACTTGGTCATATTGGCCAACAGCGTATGAATAGACTAGCCAAAGAGGGCTTGTTGGGCAATATTGAAAAAGTCGATTTGCCCATCTGTAAGCATTGCCTAGAAGGGAAAACGATAAGGAAACCATTTGGAAAAAGTAAAAGAGCTGAATTTCCTCTGCATTTAATCCATTATGATGTCTGTGGTCCAATGAATGTGAAAGGAAGGCATGGGGCTGTTTATTTCATCACTTTTATAGATGATTATACTCGATTCGGAAATGTCTATTTGATTTCTCACAAATCTGAAGCAATAAGTTGTTTCAAAAGGTTTATGAACCTGGTAGAGAATCAATTAGACAAGAAAATAAAAGCATTGAGATCTGATCGAGGTCGAGAATATTTATCTGATGAGTTCAGAAAATTAAGTGATGAAAAAGGAATAGAAAGACAATTGTCTATTCCATATACTCCTCAACAAAATGGTGTTGCGAGAGAGAAGAAACAGAACCCTACTGGAAATGGTTAGGTCCATGATGGCGCAAGCTAACTTACCTATCACTTTTTGGAGTGATGCGTTGTTAACCTGCCTATATATACTTAACCGAGTGCCTTCCAAATCGGTTACTTCCACTCCATATGAGTTATGGACAGGTAGAAAACCGGACTTAAGTTTTCTTAAGCCATGGGGTTGTGCTGCCTATACACATGAGTCCTCTCACAAGTTTGGGAAATTAGGTCCCAAAGGAAAGAAGAGTATTTTCATAAGATACTCGGAACACTCAAAAGGGTATGTGTTCATATGTGAGCAGGAAAGTGGGAGTATAACTTAATTTGAATCACGGGATGTCACATTCTTAGAGGATGAATTTCCTAAGAAGGGCCAAATAGGGAAGACAACACCCTATTTGAAACCTCGGATCAAGATAATGATCTTAGTGGAGTTCGTCCAAGTGGGAGTAATATGAGAAGTGATGAATTGAATTCAACTCATTCTCAATTGCAAGCACATAATGAGACGACATCATTATCTAATCCCAGTGGGAGCATAATGGGGAATGATGTGCAAAGTGTACAAACTCCCATACGGCGAACAAGTCGCCAAAGTATTCCCCGTCGACGTTTTGACATTGAAGGGGAAACTTTTTTGATTGCTCCACAAGATGAGGATGAGCCTAGAAATTAACGAGGGTCTGAATTGCCCTAGTAAGGAAAAATGGATTCATGCAATGGAAGAGGAAATGGAGTCAATGAAATCAAACCAAGTTTGGGAACTGGTTGATCTTCCAAAAGGACGCAGAGCTATTGGAACAAGTGGGTTCTCAAAAATAAAGCGAAAGGCTGATGACTCGATAGAAAAGCATAAGGCTCGCCTTGTTGCGAAGGGGTATAATCAATAGGAAGGAATTGATTATGAAGATACGTTTTCTCCTGTAGTAAGATTTACCTCGATTCGCATTATTCTGGCAATAGTATCTAGTTTGGATCTTGAATTACATCAGATGGATGTAAAGACTGCTTTCCTCAATGGAGAATTAGAGGAAGAAATTTACATGGAACAACCAACTGGTTTCATGGTAAAAGGCCAAGAAGAAAAGGTGTGTCGACTTTTGAGGTCGATATACGGCCTTAAGCGATCATCGAGAAATGGTATATACGTTTTCATAATGCCATAATGGCATATGATTTTACAATGATTGATGAAGATCATTGTGTATATATCAAAAGATCCAATGATCAATTTGTGATCATATCATTATATGTTGATGATATACGATTGCTTTGGAAGCAATATGGAGTTTGTTCATACTGTCAAGAGTTGGTTGTCTTCCAACTTTGAGATGAAAGATATGGGTGAGGCTGCATATATATTCTTGGAGTTAAGATTTCAAGAGATCGTTCGAAGAGATCGTTGTCTCTTTCGCAAGAAACATATAAAAATAAAGTTCTTGAACGATTTCGTATGCAAGATTGTAAACCCATAGACACTCCTATTGCAAAAGGTGAAGGATTGAGCCATAGACTGTGTCCGAGGACTCCACAAGAAAAGGAACAAATGAAACATGTTCCTTATGCTAGTGCAGTTGGGAGCTTGATGTACGTTATGATCTGTACAAGACCCGACATATGTTTTTGCAGTTGGAATGGTGAGTAGATACCAATCCAATCCAGATCCAACACATTGGAAAGCCGTTAAGAGAATACTGAGGTATCTAAAGGGAACTGCTGATTATACGATGAGTTATCAAGGAAAGGATCTGCGACTCAAAGGCTATCCTGAAACTGTTTAGGGAGGAGGTTTAGACAAAAGGAGATCTACCTCTAGGTTTGTTTCTTAATGAATACTGGCACCATATGTTGGAGCAGTAAGAAACAAACGTGTATAGCCTTGTCCACGATGGAAGCTAAGTTCGTGGCATTATCAGCAATAATATAAGAAGTAGTTTGGCTTAAGAGATTTTTTGGATCATTTAGGTGTTATTGAGAAAGCTGCAAATCAATTATTAGTTAATTGTGATAGCCAAGCAGCTATAGCGTACACTAAAGATCCAAAATATCATGGCAAGACCAAACATATAGATACCAAGTATAACTTTGTAAAAGATATGGTTGCACGAAAGGATGTGAACTTGCAGTACATATCTACGCATAGAATGGTAGCAGATTCTATGACAAAGCCAATACCTAGAGATGTGATTTGTGGTCATGTAAAATCTCTAGGGTTGCGTAGAGTCTGATATACTGGATTGTAATTTCCCTGAGTTGTTCACATGTATGAACTAGTGTTGTTTCATTATTAATGCCTATGAATCTTTTGTTTGATCTTTATGCATCTTAATGCTTAGTGCATTATATTATGTTGAGAAAGTATGTCGGACAGATAAGAGATTAGTCCTCTCACACGGGTAATCGCCTCTATTTACTATGTGATAAATAGAGATGAGACGATTTTTAAGCTTATTATCTAGGTGATAATCGAGAGCTCAAGCTTAAAATAAATATGTCGCCTTAACTGAGTGTTAAGATGAGGACATAATACTTACGATGTCCGAAAGTAAAATAACCCACACATTTTACTTTATCTGTCTAAAGATGCCGATGTGAGTTCTCGATGAATTTTGTGAATGAGTAAATACGTGAACTCAAGTTAGACATTAGGTATGTCTGAACTATCATCTGTACGGTATTGATTGTGTAGACATACGCTCCATGGGAAAGGAGTTAATACCGTAATACGTATTTCATATTACGTATGCATGAGATGACCTATAAGAGTGGCAAAAGTTATGATCTCAACTTTTATGACGTGTGAGACTCTTGAGGAATAGAGTTCCTCATTTATTAGTGCCCTCATGACTCTTACTTATTCTCAAGATTTCTATTTGGTGTTTGCTATCTTAGAATGTTGCCAATGGTCATGAGATAATTCGATCTAATGGGACATTTCTAGAAAAGCAAGTTGAACTGAAATTGAGAGTTTGAAGGAAAGAGGAAGATCGGATTTGTAGAATCACATTGTGGTGTTGTATTTACAGGTCGACCAATTATGACTGTCTTTGGGATAATCATAATTGTGAATACAATATATATATATATATATATATATATATATATATATATATATATATCATTGTTTAAATGAGATTAAGAGAGATATAAATGTGATCGATCGATCTAGGGTACTGCATACTATTTTTTACTCGGAAAATGATGCCCATTATGAGCTGCTATATATTCCTAACAGATGTATAGCAACGAGCTCTCAAAGTATGCTGGTCGCACGGATTATTCACCGATATGAATGTTGAAAGAGGAACAGAGGAATTTCAGTTGGTGGGCCTAAGTTGGGCCTATCCGCCCATGCTGGTTTTTTGAACCACCATGTGCGAGTGGGAGATGTAGGATTTAATCATGGGCCTAAGTCGGGCCGGCCACGATGGGCCTAAGGGCCCGGCCCACGGGAATTAGGCCCGTGGAAAAGGGCACCTATAAAAGGGATGAGAAAGAGAATGAACGTACCTTTTCGCATTTAGTACGTTCAGATTTCTCTCCCAAGAATCTCTCTCTCTCTCGAAGGCCAAGAAGCGACGCCATTTCCACTTCACGGCGAATCTTCGACATCGGATCGAACGGGACTGAAATCTCTTCCTCAATACGGCATCGGTGTCTAATCTGTGGCCAACAAGGTACGCTCGAATCCGTGGTGTGCTTTTGATCGGTGATACGTGACAATCCCGGGCTTATCTTCCGCATATGATTTAGGGGTTCGGTTTCAGTGCCGAATCCGGTTTTTCGGGGATCAATCGATCCCAACAGGTATTTTATTCAAATAGTGAAAAACCTTTCACCAAGAGTTGATCTTTGATTTTTTTTGTCAGAGTGAGCTCTTGAGAATTTGGATAAGAAAGCTTGGAAGCTTTGGCGCGTCGACGTAAAATGAAACATAAAAATTATAAAATGCAAGCGAGAAATGAAACGACTAAAACATGAAAAGACTGAAAATTTCACGCATTTATTGAAAATATTGAAAACGGGATAGCTAGTAATGATAATCATACCTTTACACTATAGATCGTTGGTATTATAACACATTGGTGACAATTGCGCACAAACATTTATTCTTCTAAATACCGTTGAAAAGGGTGTCAACGATTCGGTTTAGGTTTTCTAGCAAAAAAAACCGTTAGGGTGTGTGCTTGCTCCAAACCAAAATGTGATCCAAACCGAATATGACCCACAAGGTTTTTTTTTTTTTTTTTTTTTTTTTTTTTTGGGTGGAAGGCCCTGATCCCAACTTAAGGTTAAGCAAAATCACCATTTTTTATGAATTTTCAATAAAACAAAACATAAGGTTTCTTCATTGAGCTTTTCACATTTAAAATGGAAATGGTGTGAGAAACAACTGTGTCAAACAAGTGTACATTTGAACCACAACACGCAGCATAAATTTACTCATAAGGCAAAATGTGTAATGATCTCAACTCCATCTCCAGGGTTTTGAGCAGCATGGGTTATTTTTGCAATGTCCCAAGCTTGTCTCCGTCACGATTCTTTTTATCTTGTCAATAAACACATGTGGAAGCGTGAACAAAAAAACTCTCCCGACAAGCAACAGTCAAAAGACTAGGACATACATCACACAAAACACATAACTTTATATTTTAACAATACATTTACAATCCATTTTTTCCTTTTTACATCCCATTGCAAGTTTCCACGTAGGCCAGGGAATTCCTATCCCCTCTAGCGTGATTACAACTCCCAAATTGACGTGAGACTTCCATGCCTACAAGATTGAAAGATGAGGGAATGAGTCTTGGGAACTCGGTAAATAAAATTCCTAACTCTCTACTAGGAAAGCATCTTATCATCAAAGCCTAACGAGTATGATACTCGCAAATAATGTCGACGACTTATCAATAGCAAATGTATCATTACATCTCGACTACATGTAAATGTCCATCACATCATGTTTCAATGCATGCTTACCTTCTGCTTGACAATGAACACATCAACATATCATGCATATGCATAATCGGCACTCATGAAAATTCATTTATCTTTGTCCTAGCTCGATCAAGCCCTCCCGGCTTGACCAAGCTTTTAGCTTCTTGCTGAGCTTCCTGGCTTGACCAAGGCATCTCAGCTCGACCGAGGCTTCTTCGGGCTAGCTTCCTTAGATTTTCGGGTTCAAGACTCAAGTATCTTGCCTCAACTAGGGCATCCTGTTCAATGAACAAGGCATCGCCGCCACGCTATGTGATGACAGGTGCTTTTTCCTCAAAGTGCACACATATAAGTGTATCATACAAGCCAGTTCTTATTTTCTTCTTAGCAGACACATGCATGACTTGAAGGTGTGCTCATACATACGTGTGTGCCATGAATCCTTGTATGACAGTAATAAACATGTCGGGAACGACCCTTGGTTTGTGACTTGAACCGATCACTTGGCGTTGATCCCCACATCAGACAATGCTTGGAAATGGCACGCCTCAATTTCTATCCAAGACCTTGAAGCTTGGGTACACCTCACTTTCATGAAGATCTTAAGCTCGACGGACTTTGGCTTCGATCTAGTGTGAACATACTTCGTGCCATGACTGACCCTTGGTTTATGGCTTGATTCAAATGCCAAGCGTAAAGTCCCCACACCAATCAAGATATATAATGGCATGCTTTAGTGCCTTATCAAGTCCTTGTGTACTGATCAAGACTTAGAACGGGACGCTTCAATGCTGATCCAAGACCTTGCGGCCTTGGACGATCCCAACACCAAACAAGACTTGGAGCTAGCATGCTTTAATGCCAATCTAAAGCCCTAGGGCCTTGGGTGACCTTGCCTAGCATTAAACTCAACCCGAGCAAACCTCGGCCTCATTCCGAGCATGAACAACTCAAGCATACGTTCAAATACAATCATGAACAAAACCATACAAAAGATCTAACATCCTTTTCACGACTTAACGAGTGAGCACCTGACTAGACTTGACAATAGAGACTACTGCCCTAGAGGAGAAATAGGGATCTTACTTACCTGGATAGACTTTGAGAACTAGCTTGAGCGACTTGATGAGGGGCGATGGTGTCAGGTCCGGAGAAAGGAAAGAAATGAGAGAATGGTGTGTGATTGACAAAAGGGTTCCAATGATGGAAATGAATGGGGGCTCCTCCTATTTATAGGCACTAACCTCTTAGATTTTTATGCAGGCTCATGATTACACCTAGATGACAAGTTGGCCTATCTATCATCTCGAGTTGGTGCCTATGTCCCTTGGTGTTCGTTTGCAATTGGTCCACCTATTAACTTGTTCTTTAAGGCTCACTTTAGGCTCGTTATTACCTAAAATGCCTAGGGGACACATAAGCCCCTTTGATGTCTAATGTCCTCTCCTAATTGGTTGGCTCTTGCCTTGTTTTCTAAGGCTATAATTTGGGCTCATCATAATCTAAGATTCTAGAGGACACCAAAGCTTATGAGTCACCAACTTCTTCTCCAAGGCAAATCTTAAGCCATTATTACCAAATCTTCAAGTGGACACCTAGGCTTATGAGGTGGAGATCTGATAGCCTAGTGTAATCATTTGAAGGCTTGTTTGTCTCCTTTTTATTGGGCCACCTAAGCACTTGACTCATTATTAAAGGACATGTCATCATGAATAGGTGGCACCTTAAAAAGATAAGGTAATACCAAGGCCATAGGATAGCCATAATTTGCCCCAAGATCTCTCATTTTTATTGGGACATTTGGCATGAATTCTTTACTTAATCTCCAAGGTGAAACCTTGGTAATCGTTACCAAATCTAGAAGGATCTACCCAAAATGGTGAGTTACCTTCCTTCATGAAGAAGCTAGGGTGTTCTAGAGACTTCTCTTTTGTCCATTTCCAAACAATATGGCAACCATGGAAAATAGGCCATTGGAAATGCAACTAGGACTAGGCAAGGGCTTTTTGTGTACATCTCCTAATGACCATTCCGACATGCCCGAGGTTCATGGTAAAGCCACCCTCGGTGTGGTTATTGTAGGCAAGTTTGCCTTCTTGTCTAGATTGGTGGCCTAGGGCATGGGCTTAATGATTGACTCTTAGATCGATTCTGATCGAATGGGTTGATCCTAGATCAGCCGTAGGCCTCATCCAGATTGACTCCCTATTGTCATGTGGCTGTTCGAGATAGATTAGATCCGTACGTGACACACAGTCATATTGAGTCGAATCATGGTTGTCCAAGATTGGTGCATGATTGAGCAAAATCACCTACGATTGGAGTATGACCGATTGGACTGATTCATGATCGTCAATTGATCTGTGGTGGACGTGACCATCCCTCAATCAACCCTTATGGTCGGGTAGCCCTCCATCGACCGAACTACTTGGGTCCATTAACATGGTCATTAGATTGGTCCACGGCCGTTCCTTTGATCGATCCATGATTAGTACATGGCCGATTCTTGGAACGATCCACGACCTATCCCTGCCACTGGCACACCAGATTTACAACCATTTCTCATAGGTAAAAAAACAGGATGTTACAACTCTCTCCCCCTAAAAAATTTCATCCCCAAAATTTCAAAACGTACTTGATCCTTGAAATAGACATGGGTGCTTGCGTTTCTTGGCCTCCTCACTTTCCCATGTCGCCTCTTCTATGCCATTGTGCCACCATAAGACCTTTACTAAGGGAATGACCTTACTTCTTATCACTTGTTTTCTTTGATCCATGATTCGCATTGGCTCCTAAACATATGACCCTTTGTCGTCTACTTGGTTCTCATCGAAGTTTAGCACATGTGCTAGATCGGGTTCATACTTTTTCAACATAGATACATGAAACACATCATGTATTTGAGCAAGTTTTGGTGGTAGCATCAACCGTTTTGGTGGTAGCATCAACCGATAGGCCAAATTCCTAATCCTTTCTAGAATTTCAAATGTTCCTATGTATTTAGGGCTTAGCTTTCCTTTTTTCTCCAAAGCAAAATATACATTTCGAGGGTGATACCTTGAGGAAAACATGATCATCTACCTAAAATTCTAGGGGTTTTCGTCATCTACTTATATAACTTTTCCATCTACTTTGGGTTGTCCTAATGCCTATTTCTACTTACTTGCAAGGCATCCGTTGTAAGTAGGGCTATCTCTGGACCGGTGACCTTCCTTTCCTCGACCTCATTCCAACAAACTGAAGTTCTGCAAGCTCGGCCATACAGTGCCTCAAATGGAGTCATGCTAATGCTCTACTGGTAATTGTTGTTATAAGTAAATTTGATGAGATTTAAATGCTTCTCCCAACTTCCTTGGAAGTCAATTGCACAAGCTCTCAACATATCTTCCAACGTCTAGATGGTCTTTTCTATTTTAACCATTTGTCTGCAGGCATTGCCTAAATGTTCTTAAGCACTCACAATGTCATCACAGTTCCGTTGTGCACTCTAAATATTATTCTTCTTATTATAATGTCAAAATCACACATAGTTGACATGACTAGATCTACTAGTTTCTCTTATTACATATAATGACCCTATGCTCTCTACATCCTACAGTGGACAATACTTCATTCCATGGTTTTGAAATTTCTCGCTTCCTCCTGAGTGAGTGTGTATACTTTTCCTTGAGTTGGAGGACGATTATCTTATGGTGGGACTCCATTTTGTGGTGTTGTTTATAGCTGCTACTACGGCATCATTTGTTGTCATTGTGGACAGTCTCTTATCATGTGGCCTTGATGACCACAGCCATAACAAGCTCGTGTTCTAGCCAAATAGGGAGTATTGCCATACCATTTCTTGCAACAGCGGCATATCTCATTCGGAGCAAAAATCAATATTAGTTTCTTATTCTTCTTGTAGGGATGCTCTCCTTCTTGTATTGACCTCTTGTCATGACACTAGCTGACTTGAGAGGTTGGAAGACAAGACCTTCCTTGGTAAGTTGTCATAGCAGCTCACTCTAGTAAATTTTTTATACTAGTTGGACTTATTCATATAGCTCATTGTAGTCCTTAAGGTTCAATTGCACCGATTGACTCCGAATGTTAGGCTTTAGGCCATCTCATAATCTTTTTGCTTGATCCATGGGATCTTTGATTAGTTTAGGAGCGTACCTCAACAACTCAGCAAGTTTTGCCTCATATTGACCAACGGTCATATTCTTTTGCTGGAGTTGTAGAAACTTTGCCATCCTCTTGTCTCGAGTGCATTAGGAAAAATAATTTCCATTGAAAGCTCGGATGGAGACATCCTTAATTATGTGATATTTTCTGGAAATATTCTCCCTTTAGTTGCATCCCACCAGTGAATGGCATTACCCTGTAACTGGTATATTGCCAATGTCACTTTGTCTTCATCCGAGCACCTTAAGAGTGCGGATATATTTTCCATTTCTTTAATCCATGATTCAATTTCTACGGGATTCCCTGTCCCAGTGAATGTTGAGGGTTGTAACTTCAAGAATTGCTCAACTAGTCCTTGCATAAGACAGTCGCCATTGCTATTCCCATTACTAGATGCAGAGGCATTGGCACAAGTAGAGCCTAATTGTTGTTGAGCCTACTGCTCCATCAAGCTTCTAGTGGTAGTTAATGCTTGCAGAATTCCATCTAGTCAGGGGTCCTCTTTCGATTTTTCTTTTGAAGTCACCTGATCCTGAGCACTCATGTTGCCTACTAGGAATACTATAGGAATCTTAGGGATGTTTTCTAGATTTTCTGGACAAGCACAAGAAAAGATTAGTAGTTCCGATTCATCGTTAGGAAAATCTATCAAACAAGCCAATCACATGCATGGAATTTTTTTTTCCTTAACTAACTATCCCACGACTCCTAACACACCTTATCACTCCAGGTAATAACCCCAGCTCTAATACCAAAAACTATAACGATCCCAACTCTATCTCTAGGGTCTCGAGTAGCAGGGGTTATTTTTGCAACGTTGCAGGCTCGTCACCATCCCGATTCTTTTTATCTTATTAATAAACACATGCAGAAGTGTGACCAAAACAACTCCCCAAACAAACAACAAATGGAAGACTAGGACATACATCTTATAGAACACGTAACTTTATATATCAACAGTACATTTACAATCCATTTTTCCTTTTTAGATCCTATTAAAAGCTTCCACATAGGCCAAGGGAATTCATATCTCTTCTAGCGTGACTACAACTCCCAAAACTAACATGAGACTTCCATGCTTATAAGATTGAAAGATGAGGGAGTGAGCCTTGGGAACTCAACAAGTAAAATTCCTAGCTTTGTACTAGGAAAACATCTCATCATTAAAGCCTAATAAGTACAATACTCGTAAATAGTGTCGATGACAGATCAATAACAAACTTATTGCTACATCTCGACTACATGCAAATGTCCATCACATCATGCTTCAATGCATGCTACCTTTGGCTTAACAATGAACACATCAACATATCATGCTTATGCATACTCAATACTCATGGAAATTCATTTATTGTCGTCCTAGCTCAACCAGGCCTTTTGGCTTAACTGGGACTTCTAGCTTCTTGCTGGGCTTCTCAGCTCGACAGGGCTTCTCGGCTCGTGTCACGCCCCGATCCTCGGGCACGCACACATCCTTCTACTTGGTCGATTTTAGAATGTTATATCCCAGGACTATGTATCGCCGACCCTTTCATTTATTAAGCACATGCGGAAGCAGTTATAAATCCCTAGACAATAAAATGATGGGATAGAAAAGCAGGGCCATATTTTTCATATTGAAATTCACAACCATACTTTTATACAAAGCATAACTCCAAGTATATTTACAAACTATTCATGACTTTCTAATTTAACTCTATTCACATCAAAACACGATTCACAAAAGCGGATGGGATTTCAGTCCTCATCCGGGTCCTACTCAGGATCATCATCCCGATCCTCCTCAAACTCTTCTTCTCTAAGTTCAATTTCTTCAAGCTCTTCATCCTCTGCTGGCTCGTCATCAGGGTCATCCAACCGGTAATCCTCCTCTGGTCCCTCTACGGACCTGAAATGGTTATTCAATAACTAATGAGACCACGTCTCAGCGAGTTCTACCCCCTAAGACCCGATTAGTAAACCAATACGCTACTCGGTTGCCTAAGCACAACAGGAGTCAGATGACTTACCTTGGCCTCAGTTCCAACCTGCAATTCAAGGTTAAACATAGATATTCAAACAATTCACAACATCCGATCAAGCATTGATCAATCGACTTAGTCAATTACATGTCATTCGAACCACCTTTAGGTCATTCCCACTCATACCACAATTCCCAAATGGTGTACTCATTCACCAAATCACATGTGTTTCTCGGGCGTCGTTTTCGCCAATGACATACCGATCACCGACACCGTGCATTCTTTAAGGCGCCGTTTTCACTAGTGATATCCTCGATCACCGAACCACGTGTCCTTTCTAGGATGCCGTTTTCGCCAAGGTGACATCGACAATAGACAACATCGTGAGTTCTTTAAGGCGTCATTTTCACCAGTGATATTTCCTTAATCACCGAACCACATTTGTCTATAAGTCATTCACGTGCGTTCTTTAAGGCGCCGTTTTCACAAGTGATACTTCCAATCACCGAACCACGTTTGTCTATAAGTCATTCACGTGCGTTCTTTAAGGCACTGTTTTCGCCAACGATACTTCCAATCACCGAACCACGTATGTCCAATAACATTGTACCTGATTGGTCTCAGCCAATAATGTTCTTAGTTGGCTCTCATCATTATCTCTACTATATAGCCCATCAACGTATAACTGGCGCTATATATTCATACTCGGCCATCTACCAATCAATTACTCAATAACAAACAATTTAGGACAAATCCTCAAATTTCACAATTTAAATCAATTCCATATAAATTGAAGCTCAATTAAATAAACGGACTGCACCACGACAATCAACACGAAATTCCGGTCACCGGCCATCCCGGTTGAATTTCCAGAAAAATAATTAATTTCGAAAAATAAATAAATAAATATTAAAAATCCAAATTAGGCCCATAATGCCTTATTGGAACCCGAGACGGGTCGGGAAAAATCCCGAGATGCATTCAATAAATATTAAAGGCTCTCTACTTGCTAATGACTAAGTCTAACCACCTAACATGCATCATTAATTCACTAATTTAATTGTTCTAAACTAATTTAACCACCTAATTGCACTTAATTAAATCTAACCAACCCTTAAGCATAATTAGCTAACTAAGAAAGCATTAGTGAGCAAAACTCACTTGGATAAAAGTGAGAACCGAAACACCGCGATGGCGATCGAAATCGGGCTTTCGATAACACCGGTGGGCTTGGACCGAGCCTTAAACTTGGGCCCAACAAATCTTAGCCCAACTGGGATTTGTTCTTGCACTGGACTGGGCTCGCTCTTGGGCTTGGGCTTGGCTGCGATTGAGCTTTCTTCACGGGTTGAACTTGGGCTGAACTTGTTTGGGCCAAAGACTCAATTAATGAGGTGCACTTGTGGACTTGGGCTTCAACTAAATTAAACCAACTTGGGCTAAGCTTGCTAGGCCACTTGGTCTTGTGGGTTGAAGTTCACTTGGGCCGAAGTTGGGCCGAATCCCAATGGGCTGAACCCCGGGTTTGGCTTGCGGGCTGCAGAGAGGAGACCAGCAGCTTCTACGGCAAAAACGGGCCGATCGGAGCTCCGGCGAGTGGGTGGTTGGCAACCGGTGGCTCTCGGGGGTCTTAGGGATCTTGTGGGTGGATGGAATGGGCAAATGAAGAGCTTAAATGGGGCGAAACAACAAGAAAACACGAAAATAGTGCCGGCGGGCAGCTTCCGGATGGTCCGGCGAGCAATGGACTCCGGCGGCCGTACGGGACGAATGGCAGCTCCGTTCGGGGTGATGTTGGGCTTTTTGGAACGGTATGGATGTCTTCTTCACGGAGATAGGTGGCTCATTTTCTGATTCATCAAGGAAAACCACTTTTAACTCGAATCTTTGACGAAAGGTCGGCTGGAGCAGAAACCGGCAGTGGCGCGGGCGGAGGCGTGCGACGGCTTGAGGGGCTGCTCCGACTTCTTGTTTGCGTTTTCTGGAGTACGAACAGCAGCAAGGAGAAGAGAATGGGCTGGTAGGCTGCCTTGGTGAGGAAGAAAGGCAAGAGGGAGAGAGAGATAGGAGTGTGGGGCAAGTTTTGCCTTGGTGGGGCCTCTTGGTCAAATTTTTCCACAAGAAATATCTCCCAACTCATCCTAGGCCATGCACTCTTCCTTTGCTGCCATTGATCCACCATTGCATGCTCAACAAGTCATGGAATGGTCCAAAATGGTGGTGGATGGGGGGAGTTACGAATTTTGAGGGAAAATGCTTCAATTGGATTCAATTCCTTTACAATCCAATCTCAAATGGCCTCAATAATTTCAATCCACCTACCATTGGTTACCTTAGTAATTTTGCTCACCCATACATCCATCATGCTTTCCAATTTTGCCATCAAAAACAATCCTTGGCTTCTTCTGCACAAAAACGGTCTTTTGCGGCGACTTTTTCTCAAAAAGTCTCGGGTGTCATAAAAATCTTATGAGACTAAGTCGACGCTCCTAGAATTTATTGTGACATGACAGAATCTTGAATTTCTGAAATCAGACTCGAATTAGCGGTTAATTTCTATTCGACGCGTTTTTAGCGTGACCTAAACTACCATGTAACTTTCAGACATTTTTAGTGCAAATGACCCGTGGTTGATTTTCTTCGAGCCACTATGAACCCACTCGACTCATTGGCGACTCTCGGTTGTCGTGAAAATCCCGAGGATCCAAATACGGACAAAGGGTACCAAAATAATAAGAAAATCAGTTTAGTGCCGGTCGACATGAATTTTCTAATTTAGTGGTGTCACCCACGATTAGCCACACATCACTGTCGATCTAGTCTATCTCTAATTTCAAATCGATTTTTAACTGTGCCGTGATGGCCTCTAAAGATGGACACGGTTGAGAAGCCGATTCCTGGTCGAATTCTCAAGTCTATTGCTTTAAAATTCCATAATGGTTTCCCTAGATAGTCTAGTTATCTCGAGAGTGATTGGCTCTGAGAATAACCCTATAGACATGTCAATGAAATGCCCGATTCATTCAGAAGAAAACAAAGTTGAAAATTTGGGATGTCACAACTCTTCCCCTCTTATAAAAATTTCGTCCTCGAGATTTAAACATTACAAACTTAAGCAAAAAGGTGTGGGTACAATTCTCTCATTGACTCTTCAGTCTCCCAAGTTGCTCCTTCTGTACCGTGGTGTTGCCAGACCACTTTGACCAACGGAATGGTCTTTGTACGTAGTACTTGCTTTTTTCTGTCTATAATCTGGACCGGTCTTTCGACGTATGACACTTGGTCATCCACGTCCAATTCTTCAAAATTGAGCACATGTGTCGGGTCAGGCTCGTACTTCCTCAACATCGACACGTGGAAGACGTCATGCACTTGCGCCAACCTTGGCGGCAATGCAAGACAATACGCTAAGGTCCCGATTCTTTCAAGAATCTCAAATGGACCTACGTACCTCGGACTCAGTTTGCATTTCTTTCCAAAGCGCGAAGTTCCCCTCATTGGTGACACTTTCAGAAAAACGTGATCACCAACTTGGAATTTCAAAGATCTCCGGCGCTTATCTGCGCAACTTTTCTGTCTGCTCTGCGCAGTCTTTAATCTGCCTCTAATCACTGCCACGGCATCCACTGACTGCTTAACCAACTCTGGGTCTGTTATCTTCCTTTCCCCAACTTCATCCCAACACACTGGTGTTCTGCATGCTCTGCCATACAATGCTTCAAATGGAGCCATCTTGATACTCTGCTGGTAACTGTTGTTGTAGGCAAAATCTACCAGGTGCAACTAATCTTCCCAACTTCCTTTGAAATCTATTACACAAGCTCTCAGCATGTCTTCGAGGGTCTGAATTGTCCTCTCAGACTGACCATCCGTCTAAGGATGATACGCTGTACTGTACTGAAGCTTTGTTCCTAAAGCACTTTGCAAGCTCTTCCAAAAAGTAGCAGTAAACCTCGGGTCTTTGTCTGAGGTTATCGTAACCGGCACTCCATGTATTCGAACCACTTGACACACGTACAGGTCTGCGTGCCTATCAAGACTAAGGTCCTTTCGAACTGCAATGAAGTGAGCCGACTTTGTCAGTCTGTCGACTACTACCCAGATCAAATCATTCCCTCTCTAACTCCTTGGTAGTCCAGTCATGAAGTCCATCGTGATATGCTCCCATTTCCATTCTGGGATCGCAAGAGATTGCAGAAGTCCTCCCGGCTTGCAATGCTGGGCTTTCACTTGCTGACATGTCAAACACTTGGTGACATGCTTGGCGACATCCGCCTTCATACCTGACCACCAATAGTGTTGACGTAGGTTCTGATACATCTTGGTGCGTCTAGGATGAATGCTGTAACTGCTACGATGTGCTTTAGATAAAATATGTTCTCTAAGCTCTACATCATCAAGCACGACCAAACGTCCTCGGAACCTTAAAATTCCGTCATCAGAAATTTGAAAATCAGCCTTTCTTTTCTTAGTGTCCTCTTGAAGAATTTTCTGCACATCTGGATTTGTCGGTTGGAGTTGTTTGATTCTGACCTGAACATCCAGTTCAATTCTGAGGGTGGCCATAAAACTTGAAAGGTGGCCCACCTCAAATTTGAATTCTGAATCTCGAGCTCTCTCAATTAAGTTCCACTCCTTAATCAAGATTTGCACTACTGAAGACTTTCGACTCAATGCATCGACGACCTTGTTCGACTTCCTCGGGTGATCTAGAATATCACAGTCATAGTCTTTCAGCAATTCCATCTATCGGCGTTGTCTCATGTTCAACTCCTTATGAGAGAACAGGTACATGAGACTCTGATGATTCGTGAAGATTTGAAATTTTTCCTCACACAAATAATGTCCCCAAATCTTCAGGGCAAAGATAATAGCTGCGAGCTCTAAGTCATGCGTTGGGTAGTTTTGCTCATGGGTTCTCAGCTGATGAGAAGCGTACGCAACAACCCTATCATGTTGCATCAGCACGCATCCTAACCCTCTATATGATGCATCACTATAGATCTCGAATCTTCTAGGACCAGATGAAATTGTTAGCACAGGTGCGGTAGTCAGCTTTTCCTTCAGCTCTTAAAAACTACGCTTGCACTTGTCTGACCATACAAATTTCTCTTCTTTCTTCGTGAGCTTAGTTAAAGGCGATGCTAACGCTGAGAAACCTTCTACAAACCGTCTGTAATAACCTGTCAATCCCAGAAAACTTCTGATCTCTGTCACTATAGTCAATCTCTGCCAATTGATCACGGCTTCTATCTTGCTCGAGTCGACGGAGATTCCTTCTCTGGAAATCACATGACCTAAGAACGCAACACGAGTTAACGAAAACTCGCATTTGCTAAACTTAGCATACAACTGATGCGTCCTTAAACTCTGGAGCACTAATCTCTGGTGATTCTCATGCTCTTCATCACTTCTCGAATACACCAAGATATCATCAATGAACATGATCACAAACTGATCTAAATATTCCTTGAATATCCGGTTCATCATATCCATGACAGTAGCTGGAGCATTCGTCAACTCGAATGGCATCACTGTGAACTCATAGTGACCATACCGAGTATGAAATGCTTACTTAGGAATGTCCTCTTTCTTAATTCTCAGCTGATGATATCCTGTCCTCAAATCAATCTTCGAGAATATTGACGCTCCTTGTAATTGATCGAACATATGATCGATCCTTGGGAGGGGATACTTGTTCTTAATGGTTACCTGGTTGAGTTGCCGATAGTCGATGCATAGGCGCAACGAACCATCTTTCTTCTTTACGAACAGAACTGGTGCTACCCAAGGTGATGCACTAGGACGAATAAATCATTTATCCAATAATTCTTGCATTTGCACCTTCAGTTCTTTCAACTCTGATAATGCCATCCTATAAGGTGCCTTTGAGATTGGTTCTATCCCTAGTGCTAACTTGATCACAATTTCTAACCCTTTCTCTGACGACTATCTGACAGTTCTTATGACAACACATCTAGAAATTCTTAGACTACTGATATGTTCCCCCATCTCCAATTCTCCAATCTGTCTTATCTATGACCATCACCAAGTAACCCTATTAACCTTCGTCCAACAAGCGGGTTGTCTTCACCCGATGAGATTAATGAAATCGAAGATTCTTTTCGACTTTCAATAAATTCGACACTTTCATGTTCTAATAGACTAAGCTGGATTACTCCATAACCATGATTCGATACCACATGATGTTCCATGAGCCCACTCTACTCATGTAGCGCCAAAGCACACCTCAGCAGCTAGTCAAGCACAACTATAGCTAGTGATTCCCCTTTCTTTCACTTATTTCAATAAACCAAAGTTCCCCAATCTTCACCAAGAGTTACGATACTCTGATAGAATTTTCTCCAAAACATTCTTCCCCTGACTAGTGTCGGGTCGGTTCCATTTCCATTCTTCTCGCCATACCCGAACATTGAATTCATCCATGTTTCCTCCCACAATTTCGACACCTATCTGGCAAGTCTTCTACTTCTTGTCAAGTGTCAGCATGCACTACTTCTTGTACCAGAGACCTATCCCAAAAATTTCACGGTGCGTTCTATGGCGCACTTCTTCTGACCTGTCCCATCGACGGCGATAGTAGTAACCGTTGTCAAGATTTCATCTACTAATGCGGATAACCCATAAATCATTGTCCGTACTGGTGATACTTATTGCAAATTCTTGTCGTCAAAATACACGAGATTGATCCATACCATGTTCCATGGGACAACATGTTCCATTTGTCTCAATGCTGACCTGACTATTCCACCCTCCCTATTGGGTGGAATAGAATACTCTTTCCTCAATATGAGTCTTTTCCCTGATCGATTTCCAAATCTGCTTACGCTGGATCTTCACTCAGATATCGAAATCTATTCCTTGATCATCCTTCCGGGTTTGACCTCGGCAAAGGTGGCAACAACAACAACTTGATCCTGAGCTTGCTTGCTCAAACAGATCCCAAGGAACACTAGCATTAGAACGATCCTACCGAACTTAGGATCATTCGACGCTGCTACACTAGTACCAACCTGCGATGGCACTCTTACGCTCAAATTGGCCAGAGTCGACACTCTGCCACAACCACCTCAGGTACTGACCTTTCTCAGCAATTTACCCCGAGTTACAGAGGATACTATCCTCTTACTAGGAGTTCTCTACTCCTACTCACTCATGGTTCAGTCTTTTACTAACACCTGCCTTCCGAATCCACACTAGATTAGAAATAGAGCAATTCAAACAACAAGCAAATTTAGCACTCAGCTAACACAGACATGCACTAGCATGGATTTAAAGGCCTTTCCTACCAACTATCCCGTGGTCAACACTCCTTATCACTCCAATCTTGAACTTCGCTTTGATACCACAAAAAGGGGATGTCACGCCCCGATCCTCGGGCACACACACATTCTTCTACTTGGTCGATTTTAGAATACGATATCCCAGGACTATGTATCGCTGACCCTTTCATTTATTAAGCACGTGCGGAAGTAGTTATAAATCCCCAGACAATAAATAGAAAAGCAGGGCCATATTTTTCATCTTAAAATTCACAACCATACTTTTATACATAGCATAACTCCAAGTATATTTACAAACTATTCATGACTTTCTAATTTAACTCTATTCACATCAAAACAGGATTCACAAAAGAGGATGGGATTTCAGTCCTCATCCGGGTCGTACTCGGATCATCATCCCGATCCTCCTCAAACTCTTTGTAATTTTTGTAACTTTTTAGAATTTTTTGTATTTTTTTTAAATTTTTAGTAAATTGTTTAAATTTTTTGTAATTTTCCTAAATTTTTTGTAAATTTTTCAATTTTTTTTTTTTTTTTTGGAATTTTTAAAGTTTTAAAATTTTTAAAATTTATTTTTTAAATGTTTTATATAAATTTATTTTAAATTTAATTTAAATAATTTTTATATTATATTAAAATTCAAATTATGCTAAAACGACGTCGTTTTGGGTGAATTCGAGCCGACTCGGCTCTTCGGCGAGACACATCGACAAGAAATATTAATATTTTATTGCCACCTATGATTTCCGGCCAACTTCGCTGGAGATGGCACTCAGGTGTCCCACTTTTCTTAAAATGTGGCACTTAAGTGTACCTTTCGTAAGTTATGGCACTTAAGTGTCCCTTTGTGCCAAGTTATGGCACTTGAAATGTTCTTTTGCCACCTGAAATGGTTATTCAAGAACCAATGAGACCACGTCTTAGCGAGTTCTACCCCCTAAGACCCGATTAGTAAACCAATACGTTACTCGGTTGCCTAAGCACAACACGAGTCAGAGGATTTACCTTGACCTCAGTTCCAACCTGCAATTCAAGGTTAAACACAGATATTCAAACAATTCACAACATCTTATCAAGCATTGATCAATCGACTTAGTCGATTACATGTCATTTGAACCACCTCTAGGTCATTCCTACTCATACCACGATTCCCAAATGGTGTACTTATTCACCAAATCACATGTGTTTCTCGGGCGTCGTTTTCGCCAATGACATACCGATCATTGACACTATACGTTCTTTAAGGCGCCGTTTTCACTAGTGATATCCTCGATCACCATACCACTTGTCCTTTCTAGGGAGCCGTTTTCGCCAAGGTGACATCGGCAATAGACAACATCGTGAGTTCTTTAAGGCGTCGTTTTTACCAGTGATATTTCCTTAATCACCGAACCACGTTTGTTTATAAGTCATTCACATGCGTTCTTTAAGGCGCCGTTTTCGCCAGTGATACTTCCAATCACCGAACCATGTTTGTATATAAGTCATTCATGTGTGTTCTTTAAGGCGCCGTTTTCGCTAGTGATACTTCCAATCACCAAACCACGTATGTCCAATAACAACGTACTTGATTGGTCTCAGTCAATAATATTCTTAGTTAGCTCCCATCATTCTCTCTACTATATAGCCCATCAACGTATAACTGGCGCTATATACTCATACTCGGCTATCTACCAATTAATTACTCAATAACAAACAATTTAGGACAAATCCTCAAATTTCACAATTTAAATCAATTTCATATAAATTGAAGCTCAATTAAATAAACGGATTGCACCACGACAATCAGCACGAAATTCTGGTCACCGGCCATCCCGGTTGAATTTTTTGAAAAATAATTAATTTCGAAAAATAAATAAATAAATATTAAAAATCCAAATTAGGCCCATAATGCCTGATTGAAACCCGAGACGGGTCGGGAAAAATCCCGAGATGCATTCAATAAATATTAAAGGCTCTCTACTTGCTAATGACTAAGTCTAACCACCTAACATGCATCATTAAGTCACTAATTTAATTGTTCTAAACTAATCTAACCACCTAATTGTACTTAATTAAATCTAACTAACCCTTAAGCATAATTAGCAAACTAAGAAAGCATTAGTGAGCAAAACTCACTTGGATAAAAGCGGGAACCGAAATACCGCGACGGCGACTGAAATCAGGCTTTCGACAACATCGGCGGGCTTGGACTGGGCCTTAAACTTGGGCCCAACAAATCTCAACCCAACTGCGATTTGTTCTTGCACTGGACTGGGCTCGCTCTTGGGCTTGGGATTGGCTGCGATTGGGCTTTCTTCGCGGGCTGAACTTAGGTTGAACTTGTTTGGGCCAAAGACTCAATTAATGGGCTGCACTTGTGGACTTGGGCTTCAACTAAATTAAACCAAGTTGGGCTGAGCTTGCTAGGCCACTTGGTCTTGTGGGCTGAAGTTCACTTGGGCCGAAGTTGGGCCGAATCCCAATGGGCTGAACCGTGGGTTTGGCTTGCGGGCTGCAGAGAGGATACCAACGGCTTCTACGGCGAAAACGAGCCGATCGGAGCTCCGGCGAGTGGGTGGTTGGCAACCGGTGGCTCCCAGGGGTCTTGGGGATCTTGTGGGTGGATGGAATGGGCAAATGAAGGGCTGAAATGGGGCGAAACAACAAGAAAACGCGAAACAGTGCCGGTGGGTAGCTTCTAGACGGTCCGGCAAGCGGTGGACTCTGGCGGCCGTACGGGACGAACAGAAGCTCCGTTCAGGGTGATGTCAGACTTGTTGGAATGGTATGGATGTCCTCTTCACGAAGATAGGTGGTTCATTTTCTGATTCATCCGGAAAGACCACTTTTAACTCGAATCTTTGACGAAAGGTCGGCTGGAGCAGAAACCGGCAGTGGCGCGGGTGGAGGCATGCGACGGCTTGAAGGGCTGCTTCGACTTCTTCTTTGCGTTTTCTGGAGTACGAACAGCAGCAAGGAGAAGAGAATGGGCTGGTAGGCTGCCTTGGTGAGGAAGAAAGGCAAGAGGGAGAGAGAGATAGGAGTGTGGGGCAAGTTTTGCCTTGGTGGGGCCTCTTGGTCAAATTTTTCCACAAGAAATATCTCCCAACTCATCCTAGGCCATGCACTCTTCCTTGACTGCCATTGATCCACCAATGCATGCTCAAAAAGTCATGGAATGGTCCAAAATGGTGGTGGATGGGGGGAGTTACGAATTTTGAGGGAAAATGCTTCAATTGGATTCAATTCCTTTACAATCCAATCTCAAATGGCCTCAATAATTTCAATCCACCTACCATTGGTTACCTTAGTAATTTTGCTCACCCATACATCCATCATGCTTTCCAATTTTGCCATCAAAAACAATCATCGGCTTCTTCTGCACAAAAACGGTCTTGCGGCGACTTTTTCTCAAAAAGTCTCGGGTGTCATAAAAATCTTCTGAGACTAAGGCTACGCATGGTAACCTTCCCCAGCCAAGTTATTTCTATTCTTTTGTTCCCCGGAACAAAAAAAGAATAGAAACCTGTTTGGTAACGGCAAGTTAGTTTTTTGTTCCCGGGAACAAAAAGTTAGCCCGGGAATGGTTTTGGAATAGAAATGAGAAGTAAAAAAAAGTTGCTTCTTGTTCCCGGAATAAGTTTCAGAAATAAGTGAAATTTTTTTTTTTATTCATCTCTTGCGCGCTGCCGACCACCGCCCCGTCGCCGCCGGTCGCCGGCCGCCCGCCGCCGGTCGCCCGGCCGCCCGCCGCCGGCCCGGCCGCCGCCGCCCGGATCGCCGCCGCCGCCGTGCGTCGCCGTCGCCACCGCTGCACGTCCGCCCGGCCGCCGCCGCCAGCCCATCGGCCGCGGCCGGCGGTCGCCGGCGGCCGATGGGCGGGCGGCGGCGGCCGGCGGACGTGCAGCGGTGGCGACGGCGGACGACGGCGGCGGCGATCCGGCGGCAAGAATAAAAAATGAATAAATACAAAAGAGAAATTGTTGCGTTACCAAACGCATTTCTATTCTTTTTCTATTCCAAGAGTAGAAATTTTGTGTAGTTACCAAACGGGTTCTTTTACTCAGAAATTGTTCCCCGGAATAGAAATAGAAAAGAACTATTTCTGAAAAAAAACTCTTCCCCAGCCGAGAAGTGTTCTCATGCGCAGCCCTAAGTTGACGCTCCTAGAATTTATTGTGACATGACAAAATCTTCAATTTCTGAAATCGGACTCGAATTGACAATTAATTTCTATTTAATGTGTTTTTAGCGTGACCTAGACTACTAGGTAACTTTTAGACATTTTTAGTGCAAATGACCCGTGGTCGATTTTTTTCGAGCCACTATGAACCCACTCGACTCATTGGCGACTCTCGGTTGTCGTGAAAATCCCGAGGATCCAAATACGAACATAGGGTACCAAAACAGTAAGAAAATCAGTCTAGTGCCGGTCAACATGAATATTCTAATTTAGTGGTGTCTCCCACAATTAGCCACACATCACTGTCGATCTAGTCTATCTCTGATTTCAAATCGATTTTTAACTGTGCCGTGATAGCCTCTAAAGATGGACACGGTCGAGAAGTAGATTCCTGGTCGAATTCTCAAGTCTATTGCCTTAAAATTCCTTAATGGTTTCCCTAGATAATCTAGTTATCTCGAGAGTGATTGGCTTTGAGAATAACCCTATAGACACGTTAATGAAATGCCCGATTCATTCAGAAGAAAACAGAGTTGAAAATTTGGGATGTCACAGCTCTACCGAGACTTCTTGGGACTAGCTTCCCTAGGATTTCAGATTGAAAACCTAGGCATCCTGCCTCAACCAGAGCATCTTGTTCAATGAACGAGGCATTGCTGCCACACTATGTGATGATGGACGCTTTTTCCTTTTCAAGTGCACACAGATAAGTGCATCATACAAGCCATTTCTTATCTTCTTCTTAGTGGATACATGCATGTTCCGAAGGTGTTCTCACACACATGTGCGTGCCATGAATCCTTGTACGACACTAATAAACATGTTGGGAAAGACCCCTAGTCCGTGACTTGAACCGATCACTTAGAATCGACACACTTTAATTGTGATCCAAGCCCTTGTGGCCTTAGGTGATCCCAACATTGAACGAGACTTGGAGCCAGCACGCTTTAATGCCAATCTAAACCCCTGGGGCCTTGGTCGACCTTGCCTTGTGTTGAACACGACCTGAGTGAACCTTGGCCTCATTCCAGGCATGGACAACTGAAGCACACGTTCAAGCACAATCATGAACAAAACCATACAAAAGATCTAACATCCTATTTGCAGCTTAATGAGTGAGCACTCGATTAGACTCGACAATGGAGACTATCACCCTAGAGGAGAAATAAGGATTTTACTTAACTGGATAGATGTCGCAAACTAGCTTGAGCAACTTGATGAGGGGTGATGGTGCGAGCTCGAGAGAAAGGAAAGAAAGGAGAGAATGGTATGTGATTGCCAAAAGGTTCCAATGATGGAAATGAAAAGGGGCTCCTCCTATTTATAGGCACTAACCTTGTAGATTTTTATGCAGGCTCATGATTACACCTAGATGACAAGTTGGCCTATCTATCCTCTGGAGTTGGCACCTATGTCCCTTGGTGTTCACTTGTGATTGGTCCACCTATTAACTTGTTCTCCAAGGCTCACTTTAGGCTCGTTATTACCTAAAATGCCTAGGGGACATATAAGCCCCTTTGATGCCTAATGTCATCTCCTAATTGGTTGGCTCTTACCTTGTTCTCAAAGATTATACTTTAGGCTCATCATAACCTAAGATTCTAGAGGACACCTAAGCTTATGAGTCATCGACTTCTTCTCCAAGGAAAATCTCAAGCCATCATTACCAAATCTTTGAGTGGACACTTAGGCTTATGAGGTGGAAATCTAATGGCCTATTGTAATCATTTGAAGGCTTTTTTTTTCCTTTTTATCAGGCCACATGAGCACTTGACTCGTTATTAAAGGACAAGTCATCATGAATATGTGGCACCCTAAAAAGATAAGGTAACAAAGCCATAGGATAGCCATAATTTGCCCCAAGGTGTCTCATTTTTATTGGGACATTTGGCATGAGTTCTTTACTTAATCTCCAAGGTGAATCATTGGTAATCATTACCAAATCTAGAAGGATCTATCCAAAATGGTGAGTCACCTTCCTTCGTGAAGAAGCTAGGTTGTTCTAGAGACTTCTCTTTTGTCCATCTCCAAGCAATATGACAACCATGGAAAATAGGCCATTGAAAATGCAACCGTGACTAGGCAAGGGAAGGGCTTTTTGTGTACATCTCCAAATGATCATTCCGATATGCCTAAGATTATGGCAAAGCCACCCTTGATATGGTTGTCGTAGGCAAGTTTCTCTTCTTGGCTAGATTGGTAGCCTAGGGCTTGGGCTCAATGATTGGCCCTTAGATTGATTCTAGCTGAATGGATTAAATCCTGGAACAATCATAGATCTCATCCAGATCGACTCTTTATTGTCATGTGACCATTTGAGATCGGATCCGTATTTGACACATGGTCATATCGAGTTGAATCATGGTCATTCAAGATTGGTGCATGATTGAGCAGAATCACCCATGATCAGAACATGACCATTTGGATCGATTCATGATTGTAGATTGATCCGTGGTGGACGTGACCATCCCTCAAATCAACACTTACGATCAGGTAGTTGTCCATTGATCGATCTACTCGAGTCCATTAACATGGTCATTAGCTTGGTCCACGACCGTTCCCTTGATCAATCCATCATCAGTACATGGCCGATTCTTGGAACGATCCATGACCTATCCCATCCTTTGGTACACTAGATTCATAGCCATTTCTCATAGGTAAAAAATCGGGATGTTATAGAATGTGAGCATAAATAGCCTAGGAACATGAGCATTGATGACCACAGTTCTTGCCCTATCAAGCGCACTGAATTTTCATGATCAAAACTTGAATTCAGCACATATTTGATGGTTGAGACACAAACCACTTCATGTCATCCTGCAAAGCAATGTCCTATATCTACATTAACAGATAGATGTTCTATAAGTTAAAGGGTAAAGGGAAAAGAGATAATGCAACACTAGATACAAGACACAAAACTATGTTTGGTATTGCTAGTCACATAAAGAGAAAACCATTCCCAAATATCAATATCTCAAAGTCAGATAGATAGAGCCAATTTCTATGGAAATAGACAAGTGGTGCATGGAAGAGGGACTTGAAAGAATGTTTTTCATCGTAGTAATACTAACACGCTAATAAGTGATTGGTCTCCTTCCTCTTTATTAGGTTGGGCCCACGTAATCTTCAGCACCAAGATTGGCATCAAAATACTCTCCGGTGAGTTTTATAGCAAGGTGATTATCCTTTGCAAGAAATATTGTCTAAAAAATTAGAGGATCGACTGTGCTCCAAATTAATAGAAGTTAAAGACACAAAGGATAACTACCAATCTCCACAACTACCATCATTCCCAAACTATCTCAAAATCTCAATAACATAATGGTTTAAAAAGCACCAGTCTCCAAGTTCATCAATCATGAAGAGAAACTAATATCGAGTTTAGTTACCTGGTCATAGTTGGCAACTTTGCATTAAATTCAGAATGAAAATGAGTGTTGAAGTATCTATCATAATATTGAAGGTGTTGGGAAATATTGTGAGCAAAAGGGTAAAATAGTAACTTAGTTATGAGTAGGGTTAAGCACATATAAGTATATATATATTTGTAGCACTATTTTTTGTTGAATAATAGAAAACAATTATCTCTTCACATGGTATCAAAACTGCATGTAAAAGAAAAAAAAAACTAGCTGCTAGATTACTAGAGACCACTGTTCCGTCATCGGAAAAGGCCGTGCTTTCGGTTGGCAACACTATTCCATCATTGGAAAAGGCCAGGTCTCTAGTCGATGACATTGCTTTGTCGCTAGAAAAGGCTACGTCGCCAGCCAGTGACCCACGACATTGACCGGCGACTCAGCTGTCATCATTCGAGTTCCGTTGCATCGACCAGCCTTAGGAACACATCGACCAATGCTGTGGTCGCTGTTGCTTAGCCTTGGCAACCAAATTTAGCTCTCATAACCCATCTCGACATCGCCAGATTTCACCAGATCTAATGCAGTTCAAATTCGACGATGTCCAACCAAGATTGGACCTGAAAACCTTAAAAGTCCTCTGATTAGCAGTGACCTTGGTGATGTCGAGGAGAACGTGCTCGATCTTGAGGTCTTTTATTAAAGCCACCTTCAAATTTTGTTGCAGCTCATGAGCCTCTACTCATGCAAGACAGAGTTAGGCGCCTATTCCTAGAATCAAGCCTCACCCTTTCCTTGGGCTCTACTCATGAACTTTTTGTTGGATGAAATCCCTTAAAGTATTTTGAAGTTGACAAAACAGGTTTATCAGTCTAGTCTGAAGACTTACAGACTCTTTTGACAAAGTCTGAAGATCAAAGTCTGAAGATCAAAGTCTGAAGATTAAAGTCTGAAGATTAAAGTCTGAAGCTCGCAAGACTCAAGACTTATATTTCAAAGTCTACTCACATGGACAGTTTCCAGGACGACGTTTATTCTGATCTTATACGATCTTTATTCTAACAACTGGTGGATATCTTTCTACTGGATTCAGCACTAAATGATCTTAGTTCTATATGGAATTTGTTTAGATTCCTTGACGACTTCGCAACTTATATTTGGAAGGATCTACTTATGGAAACCGAGATCCTGATTGTATGGGCGAGCATGATTGATGGGCTATCAACACTTACCTTAAAGAGCTCGAGATCTCTAATTGATTCTGTCCAACGGGTTGATTGGAAGAACTTCTTTGGAAGGTGCCAACGGTATTGAAGGCATGAAGAAGTATATAAGAGAGATGCTCTAGTTGTTGAAGGGTGCGGATAGAAGAATTCCAAAGTCTGAATCTCCTTTATTATTTTGCGATATCATTCTTTGAGCGTTACATGTAATCAAAAGAGAGATCATATTGTAGACCTTGAGGAAGTGTAGTAGAGTAATCTACACTGTGGACTCAAGAGCGTGAGACTCGTAATCACTCTTATTGATTCTTAGTGAAATCCAGCCGTAAGGGCTGTCCGTGCGGAGAGTGGACGTAGGCTTGATCTAAGCCGAACCACTATAAATCTGGAGTCTTGATTCTCTATCCCTAATCCTTTTATTGTTAACTGTTTTCATTTGCTGCAATCGTTGATTTTAAATTATTTATTTCTCATTTGATTTGAATTGTTAAAATTGCTTCAAACACCTATTCACCCCCTCTAGGTGCTAATTCTAGTCCTAACAATTGGCATCGAGCTTGTGTACTTGTTTATAAGAAGTGTCTTTACTTCTAAGTAAAAGATCTATGGCTAGTATGCTGCCTACGTGGTTGGTTGAAGGTCAAAGCAATACTAGACCTCCATACTTTGATGGAAAAGATTATAGCATATGGAAAAATAAGATGAAGGCATTCCTAAGATCGAAAGATCCTTTGGAATGGGAAGTGGTTGATAAAGGAATCATTCCTATTGCTGCATCGTACTCGAGAGAGGAAAAGAACCCGCTGTTCCTATTCTTTTGACTCAAGAAGAAATCACGAAGAGACAGACTCTCGACGCCAAAGCTATTTACTCTTTATATTGTGCTTTTTCCCCTACTGAATATAATAGAATATCTTCTTGTGATACAGCAAAAGAAGTATGGGATAGGCTTCACATTACCTATGAAGGAACCGATCGTGTGAAAGAAACAAGGATCAACATTCTCTTGGGACAATATGAAGTCTTTAAGATGAGATCAGAGAATCAATTACCGACATGTTTAGTCGCTTTACTGAAATTGTAAATGGTCTTGAATATCGGGACATCCAATCTCGGACATATGAAGGTCAACAAACTTCTTCGAGGACTCTCAAAAGACTGGAATTATATAAAAACCTCAATAAGAGAGACACAGAGGATTGCTCCACTTTCTGCAGATGAGTTGGTTGGAACTCTTCAATCCTATGAAGTAGAACAGACTAACGAAGAGGAAGACTCAAAAGGTAAGAAATCTATTGCCTTAAAGTCTAATGACTATTCTGATGTTACAGACTCAAGAAGACCTAGATGATGAAGAACTGGCACTTATGATAAAGAGATTCGAAAGTTGAACGAAAAGGAAGGAAATTCAATTGGAAGAAACAAAATTCTCAAAGGTTTCAAAACAGTCAACAGAGGAAGAAGATACGAATAAAGAAGTGACTTGCTTTGAATGCAAGAAAATGGACACATCGACCTAACTCGTCCTCTCGTTAAAGAAGAGAAAAGGGAAGACTCGAGAAAAACAGAAGGCACTCAAAGCGAGACTTGGAGTGATATTGAATGTGAAGATAGTGACAATGATTATGCCAATATTTGTTTGATGGCAAAATCGACTCAGACTCGACCTTGATTCGCATACGTACTCGCAACGAACTCGAGGTTAGTAACTTGAAAATTCCTGTTAAAGTTTCTAATTACATTGATGAACTTTGTCTTAGTCTGAAAACCTCTTAAGAGGATCTCCAAATTGAAAAGGGAAAATTCTACATTGAAACAACATGATAAACTTATGAAAGAAAAGTTTGAAAAACTGGAAAAAGATTTTGTTGTTGTGAAAGAAAACTCGATAAAGATTTCAAATGAAAATAATCTTTTGAAAAATGATATCACTAACATATCAAAGAGATTTTCAAATGGTTCTAAAAGCTGGATAAGATTCTTTCGATACAAAGACCATATTTTGACAAGTTAGGTCTTGGTATGACTTCAAACTATTCAACTAATTGATTTTCCGAAGGTAAAAGAAAGAATTAAACAAAGACCAGCTAGAACTGTTTACAAGAATCATTTCCGAAAGTCTTTGTAAAACCCGTGGGTAGAAATGCTCGAGATGTTCCAAGTGTAAAAGCTTAGAACACTTCGAGAAAGAATGTCATTTGGTTTGGAGACCTGTTAAAAAGAGTCGGGCTAAGACTGTCTATTGTTCTAACACTTCGGACCCAAGATGGTATGGGTACCAAAAAGAGCTTGATTTCTCAATTGCAGGTTACTATCAAAAAGAAGATAAAATGGTATCTTGATAGTGGCTGCTCAAGACATATGACAGAGAGACTCAAGCTCGCTTCATAAAACTTATCCAGATAGACGGAGGAAAAGTTTCCTTTGGTGGTAACAACAAAGGAAAGATTACCGGTCGAGAACAAAGTGAAGATTAGAAGTTTGTCTATCAATAATGTTTCATTAGTTGAAGGATTAAATTACAACCCGCTTAGCATAAGTCGCTTGTGTGATTCTGTTTCAAGATCAACTTTCGGGAGGAAACGTGCTCGGAATCGCAAAGACCTTACTCAATCTTTTACCGGTCGAAGACATGGAAATATCTATCTTCCGGATGTGAATCAAGAAAGATCACAAAGGCTTAATATCAGGTACAAGATGAAGCAAATCTATGGCACAAAAGCTAGGCCATATCAACATGAAGCAAATCAACAAGATCTCTACAAAGAAACTTGTTCGAGGATTGCCTACTCGAATTATTCAAAGTCTCGATCTATGTACACCATGCGTACTCGGGTAAACAGGTTAGAAATTCTTACGATCAATAAATAGAGTTTCCACTAATCATGTATTGCAGCTTTTGCACATGGATTTGTTTGGACCTACCGAACGAAAAGCATTGGTGGTAAAAGGTTCCTCAGCTGGTAATAGTGGATGACTATTCACGATTTACTTGGGTCTACTTTCTCACAAGTAAGTTAGAGACTTTCTCTCTCTTTTCAAAATTTGCTAAAAAGGTGCAGAATGAGAAAGGTCACACTATTACAAGCATTCGTACATGTACCATGGAGGTGAGTTTGAAAATCAAGACTTTGCTAATTTATGTGATGAATTTGGTTTTCAACACAAATTCTCTTCTCCATATACACCCGAATGTAATGGGGTTGTGGAAAGGAAAAATAGATCTTTACAAGAAATGGCAAGAACACTTTTAATTGGAAATCAAGTTTCTTCAAGGTTTTGGGCAGTGTCTGTTTCAACCGCTTGCTATATTATAAACCGAGTGTTTTTAAGACCAATTCTTGAGAAAACTCCTTATGAAATTTTTAAAGGAAGAAACCAATAGTTTCTTATTTTCAAATATTTGATTGCAAATGTTTTATTCTAAAGAATGCATATGATCGTGTTGGTAAGTTTGAAGAAAAATCAGATGAATGATTCTTTCTTGGATACTATACAACAAGCAAAGCCTTTAGAGTGTTCAACAAAAAGACTCAGACTGTGGAAGAATCAATGAATGTCAAATTTCAAGACTCTCCACAAGTTCAGCAGATACAGACTGAAGACTCAGAATCTGCTCCAGACACTGCTAGATCTAACTCCACCGCTAGTTGCTAAATCAAAATCAGTACAACAAGCTACCGATGAAGAACCTACTCAAGAAGAAGATCAACAATCTATCGATCGAACAAGAATCGGAAGCACAAGTCTAGTCATCCCGAAGAACTCATTATTGGAAACATTAATGAGGGAATTCGTACAAGATCCAAAAGGCGAGAAGAGTCTAGTGCCGTTGCTCTTATTTCTGAAATAGAACCCAAAAATATCGAAGAAGCTTTAGCTGATGAAAGCTGGATTGAAGTAATGCAAGAAGAGCTCGAGACAATTCGGTATTAACGACGTATGGGAATTAACTCCCAAACCAAAAGGTAAATTAGTTATTGGAGCTAAATGGGTTTTCAGAACAAAGTTGATGAAAAGGCAAAGTAACGAGAAACAAAGCAAGACTCGTAGCTAAAGGATACACGTAAGAAGAAGGGATAGACTATGATGAGACTTACGCTCCAGTAGCAAGGTTAGAGGCAATCAGATTACTACTTGCTTTTGCTTGCTATAAGAATTTCAGGTTGTTTCAAATGGATGTCAAAAGTGCATTCCTGAATGGAGTTATTCAAGAAGAAGTCTATGTAGAACAACCTCCTGGTTTTGAAGATTCAAAGAAACCAGACTCGTATTCGAAAGAAAGCTCTATATGGACTAAAACAAGCTCCTCGAGCTTGGTATGAAAGGCTAAGTAATTTCTTAATTCATACTGGCTTTTCTAAAGGAAAGGTAGACACTACCTTGTTCATTAAAAAGGAAGGTAAAAGCTTTCAACTTGTTCAGATTTATGTTGATGACATCATATTTGGATCATCTAATGAGACTTTGTGCAAGAAATTTTCTAAGTCTATGCAGGATGAATTCGAGATGAGCATGATGGGTGAACTATCCTTTTTCCTTGGTCTACAAGTCAAACAACTAAAGGAGGGAATATTCATTCATCAAGAGAAATATGCAAAAGAACTTGTTAAAAAGTTCGGTCTGGAGAATTGCAAAAAGACTGACATACCAATGTCAAGTTCCTTGAAGATAGACAAAGATGAACCAGGAAAGAAAATTGACCAAAAGTTATACATGAGTATCATTGGCTCACTTCTTTATCTTACTGCATCCAGACCTGACATATTATTTAGTATTTGCATATGTGCTAGGTTTCAATCTGACCCTAAAGAATCTCACTTAAGTGCTATTAAACGCATTATTAAATATGTTGCTACTCTATGCTAAGATCGGTCTTTGGTATCCCAAAGAAGGAGACTTTACACTACTTGGCTATTCGCGTATCTTGCAGGTTGTAGAGTTGAAAGAAAAAGCACTTCGTACTTGTCAATTACTTGGAAACAAAAATCCTGGTTCTCAAGGAAACAAAGTACTCGTGGCTTTTCAACAGCTGAAGCTAATACGTTGCTCTTGGAAGTTGCTGTTCTAAAATATTGTGGATAAAACAACAACCGCAAGACTTTGGCATTGAAGACTCTTGCACAGAAATTAGATTTGACAATGCCAAAGGCAATCAATCTTACAAAGAATCCTATCCTACATTCAAGAGCAAAACATATTGAGATTCGACATCACTTTATAAGAGATCATGTTCGAACAAAGAAGTCTTGATACAATTCATAGACTCAAAGAATCAACTGCGGAGACATCTTCACAAAGCCACTTGAGAAAAGCTTGTTTGAGTCTATTCGCTCAAGACTCAATATATTATCTCTTGAAGAATGCTGAAGTTCGACTCGAACTAAAGTCCGACAGAGTATCGACTCAAAGGTTAAAAGATCGAGAATACGAATCGACACGACCGTAAGTTTCCTTACTTAAACTGTCTTATTGATAAGGTAAGATTATCTGTCTATTTCAAGGCGGTTATTTTTTTTAAAAAAGAGTGGTTATCGTTTTATTAAGGCAGTTATTTTTTCAAAAAGGAAAATTCAAGATTTTCAAAAGATACGACGCTTGGTTTATCCCCCGTACCTGTTATCCTTATACACCTCTTCTCCCTCATTTTTCACTTTACTCAGAAACCCTAGATCAAAAGCTTTTCACTGCTCTGCATTTTTCTCTCCAAAACTTCTTCGTTTCAAAGTTCTCAACTTTCTTGCGACACAAGTGAGAAAGTCTCTCCAAAGAAAAGCACAATGTCGTATCAGAGGAAGTCTTCCAGAATAGCAAACAAGGGGACCACAGGGATCTGGTGAGGGGCCTACGCACTTTGATCTCACTGAGGAAAGCGACATTCCTACTGAGCAAACTCCTCAACAACAGGGCCCTCAAGATGAAACGATTTATGAAGATATCGAACCAGTAAGAACTCTAAAGCCTGCCTTTGTTTACAAGCTTTACTCTGCGTTAAAGGAAGGTGGTTCTGCTATGTCTTTTGTGGATGAGTTTCGAAAGAGAAGGGTTATAGAAACGAGACGCACTTTCTTACTTTGTTATGGAAAGGTCTGGAGTTGTGCCCGAGGGAACGGCTGCAAGAGCATTTGCAAATTTCCCGAGTGACCCTAGGTTTAGTAGTATGAATCAGCCTGAGGGAAAGGATGATGATGAAAAGATGTTTATACACTTTAAACCATGGATGGGTGTGGCTGCAAGCCTTCGAGGGAAGAAGGATGAATTGTTCCGCTCGACGGATACGGGAAGAGGTATGAAAATTGCTTTGAAGCGTGGGGTGATGAACCCACGAACCGTGGATTTCGATTTTCTGGACTTGTTGAGCATAAATCTGCGAGAGAAATTCGAAAACTCCAACTTTATCGATTCTGCATGACGTGACACGGCACATTTTGAATTGACGGCTTACTTCTACTCCAATATCGCCATTGATGCAAACAAACTTTACTTTCAGCGTGAGGGATAAGGAGTATGTCATTGATAATGACATTTTGGCTGATGTGCTTGGTGTGGAAAGAGGGGCTTTCCAACCAATCGGCGTGTCTCGTAAGCCATGCTACTCTTGAACTAGCAAAGGACAAAATTGCAGAAGGAAGACTCTCTTATTCCAATGAATGCAACAAATACTTTGCCGCACAAGATTGTAATCAACCTGTCTAAGACCCAAATCGACATCTAAGACAGATGTATCAATTTATGAAGCTAAGTTGATGTTTGCCATCAAGATAGGTGTGAACTTCTCTTTGCCACATACCATCATCTTTCACATGTATAGATGCATGGTTAAGGACAAAGGAAAGCTTCCTTATGTCTTTGCTCTCATTACTCATCTCTTCAAACATCTACACATTCAACCTCCTCATATTCTCACAAAGAAGACTATTGATAAAATGGTCATCGGGCTGAGGATGATTACCAAGATGCGTCCGAAAGAGCTTAGCAAGAAGCTGGAGCAATTCAAGGAAAAGACTCCTATCAAACTCGGACTGCACTCATCGCAGCGAAAAGGAAAGGGAAAGAACCCGTGGTTAGTTCTACCAAGAAGAGGAGGGCAAGTCATCCCGGAAGATGAAGATGATGAGGATGCAATACCCATCTCTACTCTTATTTCTCAATTTGCTGCATCTATTCCAACTGTTCCAGAACATCAAGTTGCAGAGGAAGAGAAAGAGGAAGAGAAAGAGAAAGAGGAAGAGAAAGAGGAAGAAAAGAAAGAGGAGAAAGAGGAAGAGAAGAAAGAGGAAGAGAAGACAGAGGAAGAAAGAGAGGAAGAGGAAGAAGGAAAAGAAGAACAAGCAGATGAACCAAAAAGAACAGATTCTCCAGCGAAAAGGAGGATATACAACGTCACGTCACCGAGGAAACTCCTCGTAAAGAAGAGTTCTTTTCTCCACCGTAAGACATGGAGACAGGGGGAGATAAAGAAAGAGAACACACACCTCTTCGGCTGACTTTCGAGAAGAGGATGCTCAAATAGGTGTTAGTCGATCACCTCCGATGCCGAGGATATTCATGCTGCACGCTTTCCCGAAGGAGAGGCATCATCTCCACACACCGAACCTCCCGCCGACATTCATACTAGCTTGACTCCACCTTCGCACCGAGCTGAAACAAGCACTCGGGCCGACAACTCGGAAATTTTCAAAGGCTGCTTGAGATCATCTTGGAACTTAAAGGTCAAATTTATGCCATGGGATATGAATTTCAGACCTTGCAAAATGAAAATCATGCCATGTTCATCACTTTGCATGATCAGCTTAAAGATGTTCGCCGTCGATTCGGGATACCGCAAAGGGCACTACTCTCACCCAAGTACAGGAAGATTTGAGGAAGTTGGAAGACACTGTCAAGTCTATGGGAGACTTTCAACTTGTTCGCATTCCTCGAGCTCCTTGATTTTTTAATGCTGACAAAAAGGGGGAGAAGACTTTGCAGATTTTTTTCTCAAACCAAACCAAATCCTATCTTTTTATTGCTTGCTATCTTGACTTTAACTTGAGTTTTTAAACGTGTGCAGTTTTTTGGAATGTGTGCTCTCTATGGCAATACTTTAAGCTTTGTAAATTAGATAGTACTGTCTGTTTATGACTAATGAGGTTTCGGTGAATGCAGATTTGTGTACAGAGAAAGTCTCGTATGCGGATAACTTCTACTATCTTATTTAATCTTTTATGATGCTTGCTTAAAAGTTGTATTGCAGGGCGATAATATTCAAATCTGCAGGAAAGTTTTGTCACCATCAAAAATGGGGAGATTGTTGGATGAAATCCCTTAAAGTATTTTGAAGTTGACAAAACAGGTTTATCAGTCTAGTCTGAAGACTTACAGACTCTTTTGACAAAGTCTGAAGATCAAAGTCTGAAGATCAAAGTCTGAAGATTAAAGTCTGAAGCTAGCAAGACTCAAGACTTATATTTCAAAGTCTACTCACATGGACAGTTTCCAGGACGACGTTTATTCTGATCTTATATGATCTTTATTCTAACGATCGGTGGATATCTTTCTACTGGATTTAGCACTAAATGATCTTAGTTCTATATGGAATTTGTTTAGATTCCTTGACGACTTCGCAACTTATATTTGGAAGGATCTACTTATGGAAACCGAGATCCCGATTGTATGGGCGAGCGGGATTGATGGGCTATCAACACTTACCTTAAAGAGCTCGAGATCTCTCTAATTGATTCTGTCCAACGGGTTGATTGGAAGAACTTCTTTGGAAGGTGCCAACGGTATTGAAGGCATGAAGAAGTATATAAGAGAGATGCTCTAGTTGTTGAAGGGTGCGGATAGAAGAATTCCAAAGTCTGAATCTCCTTTATTATTTTGCGATATCATTCTTTGAGCGTTACATGTAATCAAAAGAGAGATCATATTGTAGACCTTGAGGAAGTGTAGTAGAGTAATCTACACTTTGTGGACTCAAGAGCGTGAGACTCGTAATCACTCTTATTGATTCTTAGTGAAATCCAGCCCGGAAGGGTTGTCCGTGCGGGAGAGTGGACGTAGGCTTGATCTAAGCCGAACCACTATAAATCTGGAGTCTTGATTCTCTATTCCTAATCCTTTTATTGTTAACTGTTTTCATTTGCTGCAATCGTTGATTTTAAATTATTTATTTCTCATTCAATTTGAATTGTTAAAATCGCTTCAAACACCTATTCACCCCCCTCTAGGTGCTAATTCTAGTCCTAACACTTTTTGCTTTTGCTTTGGAGCAATATCTTTATCCAAGGTAATGTAGAGTACTTAGGACAATTCTCTGATGACTTTGGTGCTGGAGAGGCTCCTAAAAAGGCCGAATGATGGAATAATTTCTTGGTGAATGGAAACCCAATTTACTATTTATACCGGACATAATTTTAGATGTGGCCATTATGGAGGTTAGATTTGATGGTTATGACAGAGGATAGAGCTGTTGTTCTGCACCTAAAAGTGATGTATTTATGTTTTTTCTCACCGATTTTTTGCTGCTGAATATTTGGGTTTAGTATATATTTGTGTGATGTTGCGTTGATTGAAGGAGATGTTGAGAATAAGTATGCTGGTGCTTTGGTGATTCGTATGGTAATTAGATTGAGGCATTTCTATTCGGAATTATTGTGTATTTGATTGGATTGTTGGAATTAAGTATTGGTAATTAGTGTTAGTGGAGTTGGGTAAATGTATTGAAAGGACCATGTAAGAAGGGAGGTTGACTAAGACAACAAAAAAATTGTAGGTATGCCCCAAAGAAGAACTAGGAGTCAACTGTGGAGATTGCTTATATACAAAACTCCTCCTCAAAAAAATGTACAATCCTCTCTCTCATAAACCTACTATGGAGGTCAAGAATCCTTCTCGAAATTTTGATCGCAAAGGAAAAGCTTCACAAGGACAAATTAATCCATTGCCCACACCCATGTCTCAGCTACTTCCAATGTTGATCGAAAATCATCTCGTGGCAAGAGAAATCCCAAGACATAATCCGCTAACATTCCTTAGGATCACATGGGCTTGAAAGGACATCATGTAGATAATTGTTACATCCTCCGTTCGAAGATCCAGAATCTGCTGGACAAAAATCTGCTTACATTCAAAGACTCAATGCTGAATGTCCAACAAAATTCCCTCCCGAAACATGCTAAGGATATCAATGTAATCTTTGGGGATGATGACAAACGTCTACTCTTGATGGATATGTGAAAGTTGAGGCAAATTATGTCTTTCGCAAATTGCTAATTGAAAGGTGACATCACTCATGATGAGAAGATAGCCTGCTTGGCTAAGTTGGCCGAGATTGGAATTCTCCAATATGAAGATAATGGGGCTATCCAAGAATCGATGACTATAGTTGAAGTTGGTTTGTCTAGCAAAGACATGATCTCAAAGGTCATAAAGGAGGTTGAAAACCCGAACAAGGACGACATGCAAGAAGATGTTGTCATGCCTTAAAAAGAGAGGCCCCGATGTACCAAGATGGAGATTCAGACACCAAAAGTAAGGATGAGTATAGAGCTTCCCACATGGATCGTGAGTTTATTAAGAAAGCTCGCGAAAGTAGTGAAGTTATTGATATCCTCGCCTAACCAAGTGACAAATACGACTTCAGGGTGAAGTTCACACTGCTGTCAAGTTTCTATGTAAATATTGGAAACATTGTCTCGAGTGGATGGGATGATGAAGAAGATCTCATTCAACCCTCGACAAAAGATGAAGGAGTTTCCTCTGATGACGACGAGCCTAAATACAAGACCTCCCACTGGGACCATGAATTCGTAAGGAAGGCCCATGAGAAGGGTGAAGTAGTAGATATCCTTGGGCAACCAAGTGGGAAATCTGACTTCATGATTAAGTACACTCCACCCTCAAGCTTCTTTGATGACCGTAAGGACATCGTTCTAATTAGATGCAGTGAAGAATTCGATGACAGCTTTGTGGCTATGATTGAGCCCACTGTGATTGATTTGACCAAAGAGAGTGCCCCTCGCAAGGCTTCTATGACTCACAAGAGTGCTATTGAAGTTAGCTTATTGGTTGATAATTTTGAAGCTATGAAGCTTTTAGGCATGTGTTTTGAACCTATGGTCATTAAATTACCCCCATAAGTTGGTGAGTGCTCAAATACTAAGGTACCTCCCACTTATAGCACCAAGGCAGTCCCAGGGAGCTACAATGCCAATGAGATCGACGCTGTTACTATATCGGGTTGAGTCTACCCACCTCGTAAAAGTGTTGAAAAGAAAGCCGTAACCGACAAGGAAGTCGAACGACTCCTCAAGATGCTCGACTAGTGAAGCTAAAGTGATAGGGCAGCTACGAAAGATGCCCGCTCAAATTTCTTTGCTAGAGCTTTTCATGTCTTCCGAGAAGCATAGGAATGCCCTCCTTAAAATCCTGAATGAAGTTCACGTGCCTAAAACCATTGGAGGAGTTGGTGGGTGCCATACTCTTTAAAGATCAAATATCCTTCTCCGAGAAGGATTTTCCTCCTGAAGGGCAAGTGCACACTAAGGCACTGTACGTATCTGCTCGACACTTCAATACTTGGATCTCAAGGGTATTATTTGACAATGGCTTCGCCTTGAATATATGCCCTCTATCTACCTTTCATCCATTGGGGATAAGCATGGATATTTTTCGCTCTCTAAAGACTCCCGTTTGAGCTTTTGATGGGATGAGGAAGGAGGCATTAGGGGAGATCGACCTACCATTAACAATTGGCCCCATCACCATTACTCAAATTTTCCAAGTGCTTGACATCCTAAGCAATTTGAGTTTGCTATTGGGATGTCCTTAATTCCATGCCAAGGGAATCATTCCCTCGAGCCTTTATCAAATGATGCACCTTACTATTGATGGCAAGATTTTAACCATTCGATGTGACAGGGATATGGAGACCTGCTAAAATATTACCATACCTTACATCAAGCCTGAAGTTAAAAGAGAGTCGAGCTACCACTCATTTGAGCTCATGTCGGTCACCCATGTGCCTATAGGGTGAATCATCAGGGAACCTCAGTTCTCAAAAGCATCCCTGATGTCAAGTAAAGAATTGCTCAAGAATGGATTTACTGTTGGTAAAGGATTGGCTAAACTTGCCAAAGGTGTGCCAAATCCTATTGAGGTGATCAAGAGGAACAAACATGAAGGCTTAGGTTACTAGGGCAATCGAGAAGGTCAAGGTAACTAAAAGGGCCTAGATATTAATGTTAAGAGCTACTGACACATTCTACCTCATCTATTGAAAGGTTTCTTTCCTGGCTCACCGAAGCTCCTACAAGAAGAGGAAGCCACTGTCCATCGTTTCGCCGATCTATTTGAAGATGACATAGTCAGTATCATCGGTGAATATGAAGAGCCTAGTGATCCCTCAGTGTAAGGGATGTTTCTAGTTCTTGCTTTTCTTTTTAGTTGTATTCCGTTCACTTCTCCCCTCATTCCATTTGTTCCATTCGTTCATATCTTGTAATAGTCTGGATCACAAGCTCTTCTAGGAGAGACATAATTGACTGCATTGATCTCGATAGCGACACCACCCACAGAATTTAAAGAACCTAAAGGAGCATGAGTCATATATTCTGCGGAACGACGTTCTTGCCAAGGCTGTATATCTTTTTCAGCCTACTCAAGTCCAATCCATTTGGACCCCTTAGAGGTTCTAACCAAGGAGCACGCAGATCCCAAAAACGCATAGTTTCCCCTCCAAAAATTACTTCTCCAGTCGGGGAACGCATTAGGTATTTACCTAAACCAGTAGGTCCTTGAGCGGATCCCACGTTAGCCCCTGAAATCAATAACTCTACCCCTACCACCTATAGGTAGTTTTAGACAAGTTTCCTTTGAAGTGGATACTTGAATGCCAAGTATGGCTCATAATAATCTATCTTCTGGGGCATACGATCATTCTTTCGCCGTCTGGGGAGTTAATTTACCTACTAAAACATCGCCCGCCTCTACCCAAGATCCATACCTTCCTCGCGTATGTATAAGACCGAATCCATTCGGCTTACTACTTAGATGCTTTCAGCAGTTATCCGCTCCGCACTTGGCTACCCAGCGTTTACCGTGGGCACGATAACTGGTACACCACCGAGGTGCGTCCTTCCCGGTCCTCTCGTACTAGGGAAAGGTCCTCTCAATGCTCTAACGCCCACACCGGATATGGACCGAACTGTCTCACGACGTTCTGAACCCAGCTCACGTACCGCTTTAATGGGCGAACAGCCCAACCCTTGGAACATACTACAGCCCCAGGTGGCGAAGAGCCGACATCGAGGTGAAGTGGGCTATTTCTTTGCAAAATTGTGCTCAATTTCATATGTGGCAACCGAATGAATAGCGAGTCATTCATACTCGATTCTTAGATAGTTGCGGACAATCAATTAGAAAATGAAAAAAAAAACTTTTCATCAAAAACCTTCCCGGTAGATAAAAATAATCTGGAGCTTCTAACTAGGATGAATGCGCTAACTATGGATATGATGCCGGAAATAGACCGATTTTATATTACCCTTCAATTCGAATTAGCAAAAGCAATGTCTCCTTGCATAATATGGATTCCAAATGGAAAGATCCCTTCTTCTGATTGTTGTTTCAATAATCAATAATAAACATTTTTGTTTTCAAACAAATCATTTTATCTATATCTATGATTTGGAATGGAACAAAAAATGGCCCGGCTAGGTACTGACCAGGCCAGGCCGTGAAAAGAAAAAAAGCTCTTTCACAATATATATTGTCATGGATCACTAGAGCTTGTAGTGATATAATTTTTTGCATATCAATAAAATTCACTTTTTGTTAATAGACGTATAAGGTATCCCAAACTAGTCCCGTGATGATGCTTTGAGGCCTAGGCCTCCACACGATCTATAGTTTCAAAATGTTGAATAAGGATGTCTGATGACATGAGGGTGAGTTCCTGGTAGATTTTTTGAAAATCTGAAATTTAAAAACAATTTTTCATGACATTTGCATGCATTGCATTTATTTATATTTACATACTAACCATTTTTTATTGCATCTTAGGCATAGTATTTCACATCATGATAGTCATACGCATGACTCGAATTCGCATCCTAGAGATTTAGGCAAACTCGATTATTCTGACTCAAAGAATAAAGATGACCCTTGAGTTATTGAAAGTGAGTGGCTTAGACATGAGGAATCCAAACCTCCCACTACTAAACAACCAATTACCGTAAATTTGGGAGACTTAGAAAACCCAAAGGAAACCAGGATAGAGGTAGGTCCTTTTCAAGCAAGTGCTGATGAGATAATCAAACTCTTGAAAGAATACCAAGATGTCTTCGCTTGGTCTTATGCCAACATGCTAGGTTTAGATCCTGAGATTGTGGAGCACACTCTCTACCACTTAACTCTGATATTCCACCCAAGAAACAGAAGCTCAAGAAGATGAAACTTGAATTATCTAAGAAAATTGAGGAAAAAATCATGAAGCCGTTGAAGCTGGGTTTTATCGAAGTCACCCATTATGCTAATTGGATCGCTAACATAGTCCCAGTCATGAAGAAAGACAGGTGGGTCTGAGTATGTGTTGACTACCGTGACCTAAATAAAGCAAATCCTAAAGATAACCAAATCCAGATGAAAGAAGAAGATAAGACTAAAAGTCTTTTATTACTCCATATGGAACATTTTGCTATAAAGTTATGTCCTTTGGCCTAAAAATGTTGGGGCAACTTTTCATAGAGCTATGGTGGTTTTGTTCCATGATATGATGCATAAAGAGATTGAAGTCTATGTCGATGACATGATTGTGAAGTCAAGACAAGGTGAAAATCACATCGAAGTCTTAAGACAATTATTTAATCGACTGAGGAAGTTCAAGCTGAGATTGCATCCCACAAAATGCACATTTAGGGAAAAATTTAGGAAACTCCTCGGATTCGTGGTAAGTAATAAGGGCATCAAAATAGACCCCCCCAAGGTGAAGGCTATATGTGACTTAAAACCTCCTTCTATTGTTAAGGAAGTTCGAAGCCTATTAGGAAGGTTGAACTATGTGGCGAGATTCATCTCCCAACTGTTAGAAACTACAAAGTTGTTCTTCAAATTGTTGAAGAAGAATGCTAAAATCAATTGGGATGAAGAATGTTAGAAATCCTTCTGTTGAAGAGCTCAAGCGATATCTTTCGCAGTTCGCTATGTCGGTACCATTCATTCAAGGCTTGCCGCTAATCTTGTACTTACCATCCGTATGAGTCTTTAGGAGCTATGTTGGCGCAAAAATGACCAAAGGATGGGATAGAATGCGCCATATACTATCTTAGTAAGAAGTTCATTACCTTTGAGGTTTGTTATCCCGAGATGGAAAAGACATGTGTAGCCCTGATTTGGGTATTACACCGTTTGAGACAATATGCTTTTCACCACCACATCTTACTAGTAATTGAGAATAATCCAATCAAGTATCTTTTGGAGAAGCTTGCATTGGTTGGAAGGCTCACCAATGGCAAATATTAGTCTTTGAGTTTGATATTCGAAGCATGGCACATAAGTCTGTCAAAGGATAAGCCATAGCTAATATGCTAGCTAAAAATCTGGAGAAGTCTAAACATTAGGATGAAGTTGATGAACGGATCCACCTTATCTCATATGACAAGTGGACCATGTATTTGGACAGTGCTATCAATCTTTCTATTTTTGGTACTAGGGCAATCCTAATATCCCTAACTAGTGAACATTACCCAGTGGCTACAAAGTTGGTATTTCCTTACACCAAAAATATTTATGAATATGAAGCCTGTATCTTGGGCTTACAATTGGCCATTGATATGAAAATCAAAAAGCTTCAAGTCTATGGTGATTTTGCACTCGTCATCCTCTAAATAGGTAGTGAATGGCAAACCCAAGACATAAAATTGATTCCTTACCATAAATATCTCAAAGACCTAGTTAAGGAATTTGATGAAATCTCTTTTGATAATTTGCCAAGATCATAAAATCAATTTGCCGATGCCTTGGTGACGTTATCATCATTGTTATAAGCGACTGAAGGTTTGAACATTGATCCCTTACAAATTGACATCTTGAATAGGTTTGCTTATTGCATGATGGTTGAAGAAGAGCCAGATGGCCAACCATGGTACTGTGTTATCATGAATTACCTACAAGAAGGTAAATATCCAAAGGGAGTCAAGCTAATGATAAAAAATACTTGATGAAGTTGGTGTCCAAATTCTTCCTTAGTGGAGGAACCTTTTATAAAAGGTCTTTCGATTCAATCTTGTTGAAGTGCATAGACGCACAAGAAGCCAAATTATTGATGAAGGATAAACATGAAGGAGAGTGTGATCCTCATATAAGCAGGTCATCTCCTGGTAAGGAAAATCATGAGGCTAGATTACTACTAGTTGACCATGGAAAACGATTGTATTAAGCATGTGAGGTGTTGTCATTAATGCCAAGTCTATGGAGACAAAATCAATGCTCCTCCTAACGAACTTCTACAAATGCCCAAGTCGTGGCCTTTTTCAATGTGGGGCATTGACATCATCGAACCAAATAATCCCAAGGCGTCAAATGGACACTGCTTTATCTTGGTGGCCATTGATTATTTTACCAAATGGATTGAGGCTAGTTCCTATGCCAATGTTATTGCAAAAAGCGTGGCAAGGTTTATCCATCGTGTTATGTCACGCCCCGATCCTCCGAATGCATGCCCATCCCTAATTGGTCGATTAAAAAGCGACATCCCAGGATGCATCGCTGACCTATTCGTTTTAATGCACATGTGGAAGCGATTAAATTAATCCCCAAACAACAACAAGATGTGATAAAAAAGCAGGACCACCAATTATTGAAAACCAAACTATACCTTTATACATATCAGACTAAGTCATATACATTACTAGCCGATATTCACAAGGTCTACAAAAAGGTCGACTCTCCAAAACAAGCTGTCCTACGATCAACTAGTCCGACTCGTTTGCTGATTCTTCATTGTCCATAGGATCTGGGCAAGATGGTGGATCCTCCACTGTACCATCTGGAGGGTCAGCTGGATCCTCGTCCAAAGCAGCATCAATCACCGCAGTAGGGATATCTAAAGATCTAAGGGGACCTAGTCTCACACCATAGGGAGTGGTGCAGAACCATGTTCTGAATCGATTAGGTATCTCCTGATGTGGAACCTCTTCGACCCAAACAAAGGTTACGACCAACTCGTAAACCCAAAAACCTCCGAGATCGGGGAAACTAGAGACCCGCTCGGTCACCCTCATGGGACGACCATGAAGCCTAGGGGGACTCGCAATCTAATAACCTGAAAATGTTATCCCACAACGGGGTGAGATGACGTCTCAGCAAGTTCACCCCTTAAGACCCGACTAGGAAGAAGATATGCCCCAAGGCTGCCTAAGCACAAACATGAGTTAAAGAACTTACCTTGGCCTCAGTCTCTTCCTGCAAATCAATACAATTCAATTAACCATTTCGACTAATCAATTCATTCACTCAGATCGAATCATCAATCTATCAACTTAGTCGATTCCATGTCATCGAGACCATTCCCCGGTCATCTCAATCAATACTACCTATATAATCTGATCATAATCAGGACTGCTCACTCTAAGCTGATATATAGAAAGTATAACTCACCAGAAGCTGCGAATAAATAGTATATTGCTCGCTCTAAGCTGACATATCGTCCGCAGGCTGATATATTATACTAATAATGCTCACCAGAAGCTACCAGGTATACTGCTCGCGCTAAGCTGACATATCAGAGCCCATAGGTTGATATAATATACTTGGTATACTACTTACTATAAGCTGATGTATCGAACTCCGCAGCTAATACAAAGATACCACCCCGATCATCTAACCAATTCACAAATTTTTATCATACCCGAAAAAAAAAATCATGTGTGGGTACCTAAACGATCTTAACCAAAATACAATTTTCTGCCATTTGAAAATTCCACTAGTTTCAACAGTTCACAAATTCATTTTTTTGGAGCCAAACCGACGCCTGGTGATTTTACAATTAATTACTGAAATTAAATAAATTTATGAATAAATTCTCAAGATCACAGATAACACTCAATTTGCACAAAATAACAATCAATTAAATAAACAGATCACAACACCACAATCAGCACAAAATTCGGTAACCAGCTATCCCGGTTTAATTTCCAGAAAATAAATAAATAATTAAATAATTACGAAAATTAATTAATTAATGCCAAAAATAGCAACTTAGACCCGTAAAGCCTAATTAAAACCGAGACAGGCTCGGAAAATTTCCGAACCACTCTAGATAAATACTAGAGCTTGTCTAGGCTCTAATTACACTAAACTAACCACCTAACATACAACAACGGTTAATTAAATTGCTAATCTACTCTAACTATCCACCTAATCCATACTTATTCTAAACTAATTAATCCTTAAGCGTCATTACTTACTAAGCAGGGATTAGTGAGTTAAACTCACTTGATTTGCTATCTGCTCGGACCAAAACGACAGTGATGGGACGAGGATCGACAAACTCCAAAGCGGGACCGTCAAGCGGGGTTGGAACGGGTTTGAAAACGGCCTCCCAAGGCTCACGGTTGGGCTAGGTTTATGTTTTTGCTGCGGTCTTGCTGGTCGCGACTTTGAGAGGGCTGGTCAGCTCAGTTCGGGTTGGTTTCGACTCGATTGTGGGCTAGATTCGGCGGCCACGAGTGGTGGTGTGGCTTGGCGTCACGGGTTGAAGCTCACTGGCCCAGCTGGCGGTGGCTTCGAGTAAATGAAGCCCACAACCTCGGCATAGATGGACCACGATGGAGCAGAAATTTTGGTTGAGGATGGACGCTGCTAGAGTCCACTCCGGCTTGAGGAGTTGCACGTGAAGTGGGGTGTCTCGGTGGGGCTAAAAGAGGGAGAAAACGGTTGAAGGTGGGGGCATATGTGGGGTTGAAAACGTGCGGTAGAAAAGGAAAAGAAAGGAGAAGCATAAATGGCTAGGGGACCAATCAAGCTGCGGGCCAGAGAGAAAATCGAAGGGGATTGGGGTCGCTGGCAGATTGGTTCGAGCATAGAGGGAGAAGAGAGAGATAAGAACGACCTAAAAGTCAAAGGAAAAAGGGCAAAAGAAGACCAGTTATAGGGCTTGGTCGGTTGAGAAGGGGAGAGAGTGAGTGATGTGCGGAGAGAGAGAGAGAGAAAAAACGTGAGAGACGTGCGGAAATTAGAGACCGAAAGAGGAGGGGGCAAAATAAAAATAAAACATCTTATTTTGGTCCAAAATTGGCTCCATAAATTTCCATGTAAAATGCTTGGTCCTCACTTGCTTCCTTGCACCATAATTCTCCCAAACTCATAAGTCTTGAGTAGCAAAATAGCCATTCCCTTCCATTTCGACTTCTATTTTCTTTTTCCCTGGATCCAATTTCTTAACGAATTTCTCCGATTGACGTCCAATTTTGTCGAAGAAAAGTGTCATACAATTTTATTTTTACCAAATAATTCACACAGAAGGCCAAAAATCTCCTCAAATTGACCAATATGAATTTCCGTTCGTTTTCAAATCATCGGAAACGATTTTCTGAAAAATCGCGAACTCGCCGAAAATTCCTCGAAAGATGAGTTGACGTTCTTAAAATGACTTTGTACATGACAGACTTTCCATTTTTGAAATCAGGTTCAAATTCGCGGTTAATTTCAATCAAACGCGATTTTAGCGTGACATAATCTACGAAGTAGCTTTTAGGAATTTTTGGTGCAATTGACCCATGGTCGATTTTCTTTGAGCCACACGTACCTCTTCGGTACATTGGTGACTCTTGGTGGTCTTGAAAATCTCAAGGTTTTCAAATACGGACACAAGGTACCCAAATGACAGAAAATCGGTCTAGTGTCGATTGACGAGAATTTTGCAATTAGGTGGAATCACCCACACTTGATCGCACATCTTAGTCAAATCGACCAATCTCCGATCTCCGAATCAATTTTTAATTGTGCCATAATGACCCTTGTAGACTAGCACGGTCGAGCAGTTGGTTCCTAATTGAATTCTCAAGTCTATTGCATTAAAATATCTTAACGGCTTAACCAGATAGGCCAGTTATCTCATGAGTGGCCATCTCAAAGAAAAACAGTATAGGCGCGTCAATGAAAGGCCCAACTTATTCAATCGAAATCAGAACCTGAAAATCAGGATGTCACAACTCTTCCCCTCTTATAAAAATTTTGTCCTTGAAATTTAAACCTTCACAAATTCTTAAACAAAAAGGTGGGGTATTGTCGTCTCATCAAGCCTCACTTTCCTCGGTTGCCTCTTCAGTCCCGTTGTGTAGTCAAACCACTTTGACCAAGGGGACCATCTTGGTACACAAGATTCGATCTTTCTGGTTCACAATCTGAACCGGGCTTTTCATGTACGACACTCTGTCATCCATGTCTATTTCTTCAAGATTTAACACATGGGTCGTGTCAGGCTCATATGTCCTCAACATCGACACGTGAAAGACATCGTGCACTCGTGCCAACTTTGGCGACAATGCTAGACGATACGCTAGGATCCCGATTCTCTCCAGAATCTTAAAGGGACCTACGTACCTCGGTCTCAACTTTCCCTTCTTGCTGAAGCGTGAAGTATCCTTCATTGGTGACACCTTCAGAAAGATGCAATCACCAACTTGGAATTCCAGCCTTCAACGCTTAACAAGACAACTTTTCTGGCGACTCTGAGTTGTCTTTAATCTGTCTCTAATCACGACAACTACAATCAGCGACTACTGAACTGACTCCGGGCCTATGATCTTTCTCCACCTAATTTTCTTCACGCCAGTGAAATTTTGTACACTCTGCTATGCAATGTTTCAAAAGGAACCATCTAAAAGTTCTTTGAAACTAGGAACCTTGAGTCTAGATTTAATATGATTTCATCATCAGCACTCCATGCAGACGAATTATTTGATGCACATACACTTCTGCATGCCTATTCAAATCAAGTTCCTTCCATACAACAATGAGGTGAGTCGGCTTCATCCATCTATCGACCACTATCCCAAATGGAATTATTACACCCCTGATTCCTTGGTAAGCCTATCACAACGTTCCTTCGTGATATACCTCCATTCCCACTTGGGACTCTTGAGTGATTGTAAGTTTACTCTCGGCTTGCATTACTGAACTTTCACTTACTGGCGCATCTAACACTTGCAACTTGTCTGGCGATATCTATCTTTATATCGGCCTACTAATCGGGCTGACGCCTATCCTGACCCACTTTGTACTGTCTGGTCGAATACTGCAACTACTACTATGAGTTCCTTATAAGGTCTCCTCCTTAAGCTTCATACCGTCTGATACCTATCATCACCCATGAAACTTCGGCATTTCATCTTCAGAAATCTGAAAAGTCAACTTTTCCCTTCTTGGTATCCTCTAGTAGGATTTCCTGAACATCTGGTTCTGTCGTTGAAACATATTAATCCTAAACTGGACTTCCGGTTCCATTCTGAGGGTGCCTATAAGATTTAGAAGGTAGCCTACCTCAAATTTGAAAATCAAATATCGAGCTCTCTCTCGAGTAAATTCCACTCCTTGATCACCATATGTGCAACTGGAGACTTCCGACTCAGTGCATCTACGACTTGATTCCTCTTTCCAAGGTGATACAGGACATCATAATCACAATCCTTCCGAAGTTCTAACTCACCACACTGTCTCATATTCAACTCCTTCTAAGAGAATAAATACTTGAGACTCTGATGGTTAGCGAAGATCTGGAATCTTTCTTCACCCAAATAATATCTCCAAATCTTTAGAGCAAAAATTATTGCTGCGAGTTCCAAGTCATGTGTCGGGTAATTTAACTCATGAAGTCTCAACTGATGGGATGCGTATGCAACACTCTACCATGTTACATCAACACGCAACCCAATCCTCTAAACGACGTCTCACTATAGATCTCGCATCCTCCAAAACCATATGGAATGATCAGCACAAGCACGGTAGCCGACTCTTGCTTAAGCTCTTGGAAACTATCCTCGCACTTGTCTGTCCACCCAAATTTTCTCTTCTTTCTTCAAAAGTCGAGTCAACGGTGACACTGATGTTGAAAATTCTTCCACGAACCTTATGTAGTAACTTGTCCAACCCAAACAGCTTCTGATCTCTGATATTGTTGTCGGTTTTGGTCAAATGATAACTGCTTCAATCTTGATTGAGTCCACGAAGATTCCTTCACCTGAAATCATGCGACTTAAAAACGCTACACGAGTCAACCAAAACTCGCATTTGCTAAACTTAGCATACAATCCATGTATTCTCAGGTTTGAAGTACCATTCTCAGATGTCTCTCATACTCCTTAGCATTCCTTGAATACACCGGAATGTCATTGAAAGACACGATCACAACTGATCTAGATATTCTTTGAACACTCGGTTTGCCAAATCCATGACAACAGCTAGAGCGTTCAGCAAACCAAATAGCATTACAGTACTCTCCTAAAGGTCATATTGAGTATGAAACGCTGTCTTTGGTATAACCTCCTTTCTGAACCTCAAGTCGACCTTTGAAAGTATCGACACTCTTTGTAACTGATCACACAATTCGTCGATCTTCGACAATGAACACTTGCTCTTGATCGTCACCTGAGTGAGTTGACGATAGTCGGTGCACAGACGCAAGGAACCATCTTTCTTTTTCACAAACAAAACTGGTGCTTCCCCAAGGTGATGCATTGGTACACATGAATCCTTTATTCAATAATCCTCACATTTGCACCATCAGTTCTTTCCACTCAGACAACGACATCTAGTAAGAGGTAAAGAGTGACTCTGTCCCGGGTGCTAACTTGATTGCGAATTTTATCTCTTTCACTGACGACAGGCCTGACAATACTTGTGGGAACACATCTAGAAATTCTTGGACTACTGAGATGTCCTCAATCTTCAGTTCTTCAATCTAACTTATCTATAATAATCGCGAAGTAACCTCGGCAACCTTCGTCTAACAAACGGGTCGCCTCCAAGCGACAAGATTAATGAAATCGAGGGTCTTTCTCGACTCCTAATAAACTTGACACTTCCACATGATAATGGACTAAGCTGGATTACTCCATGACAATAATTCATTACCACAATATGCTCTATGAGCCCACTATGTTCTTATGTGACGTCAAAGTTATACCTCAGCATCTGGTCGAGCACAACTATAGCTAGTGATTCTCCTTTCTTCAGCTTTATTTCAACAAACTGAAGTTCCCCGAACTTAACCAAAACTCTGTTGTGCTACTTTGATAAAATCTTCCCAAAACATTCTTCCTCTAATCGATGCATGATCAGTTCCATTTCTATCATTTTCGCCATTCTAGTGGCGTCCTATCCGCGGTAACGATGTTTGTGCTCCCTTGGACTATCACTGACAGTCCATCACTTGATGGCTGTGCTTGTCACAATCAAAGCACATTCTAGCCATACCCGGACATTGGATTAATCCATGCTTCCTTTGACAAATTCGGCACATAACTAATGAGTACTCTATCTCTAGCCGGTTGACAGCATGCACCCCCTTCTTGCACCCGAGGCGTGTTCCAAGTACCCTTACTGTATGTTCTACGGCGCATTCCCTCTGATCTATCCCATCGACGGCGATGGCACTTGCGATCCCATCGGCCTATGCGGTCAATCCTTGACCAAGTGGTTGTAATGGCGACATCTGTAGCAATTTCTTATCCTAGGAAAGACACGAGGCCGATCCCTATCGTCTCCCACAGGAACGACATACTTCATCTCGACTCGATGTTGACTTGACTATCCCACCCTTCCTATTGGACGAAATAGAATATTGTTCTCTTGACATCGATCTTTTCCTTGACTGATTTCCATTCCTGTCTGGACTGAATCTTAACTTAGATGTTGTAGTCTGTTCTTTGATCATAATTCCAGGTTGGACTTTAGTAGATGTGGTAGCAACAACAGTTATGGCACTAGCGGCGGTAGTTACGGCGGCAATAGAGGCGACTCGGTCCTGAACTTGTTGACCAAGCAAATTTCCAATGTTCACTAACGCCTAAACGATCCCGTCGAACCTAGGATCGCTCGGTGCTGCTACACTAGTACCAACCAGTGGTGGTACTCTTACACTAGTGCTCATCTGAGCCTGTGCTCTGCCACGACTACCTCGAGCATCGATCCTTATTGGCGTTCTACCCCGAGTTACAGAAGCTACAGCCCTCTTACTAGGAGTCCTCAGCTCTTAATCACTCATACTACAAGATCTTCATAGGAACCTATTTTCTAGATCCAATACCATATTAGAATTTGAGTGACCCCCACACAAGCAAGCTACCAATTAGCTATCAATCACATGCACCGGCATGAAATAAAGGTCATTCCTACTAACTATCCCATGACTCATCGCACCTTATCACTCCAAACACAAACCTTGCTCTGATACCATTAAACGGGGATGTCACACCCCGATCCTCCGAATGTGTGCCCATCCCTAATTGTTCGATTAAACAACGACGTCCTAGGACGCATCGCTGACCCATTCGTTTTAATGCATATGCGGAAGCGATTAAAAAAATCCCCAAAAAACAACAAGATGGGATAGAAAAGCAGGACCACCAATTATCGAAAACCAAACCATACCTTTATACATATTAGACTAAGTCATATACATTACTAGCCGATATTCACAAGGTCTACAAAAAGGTCGACTCTCCAAAACAAGCTATCCTACGATCAGCTAGTCCAGAGGGTCAGCTGGATCCTCGTCCAGAGCAGCATCAATCACCACAACAAGGATATCAAAAGATCTAAGGGGACCTAGTCTCACACCATAGGGAGCGGTGCGGAATCATGCTCTGAATCGATTAAGTATCTCCTGATGTGGAACCTCTTCGACCCAGACAGTGGTTACGACCAACTCGTAAACCTAAAAACCTTCGGGATAGGGGAAACTAGAGACTCGATCGGTCACCCTCATGGGACGACCATGAAGCCCACGGGGGGTCACCATCTAATAACTTGAAAATGTTATCCCACAATGGGGTGAGACGACGTCTCAGCAAGTTCACCCCTTAAGACCCAACTAGGAAGAAGATACGCCCCAAGGCTACCTAAGCACAAACATGAGTCAAAGAACTTACCTTGGCCTCAGTCTCTTCCTACAAGTCAATATAATTCAATTAACCATTTCGACCAATCAATTCATTCACCCAGATAAAATTATCAATCAATCCACTCAATCGATTCCATGTCATCAAGACTATTCCTCGTTCATCTCAATTAATACTATCTATAAAGTTTGATCATAATCAGGACTACTTACTCTAAGCTAATATATAGATAGTATAGCTCACCAGAAGTTGCCAATAAATAGTATACTACTTGTTCTAAGTTGACATATTGCCCACAGGCTGATATAGTACACAAATAATGTTCACCAGAAGCTACTAGATATACTGCTTGCGCTAAATTGACAAATCACGGCCCGTAGGTTGATATAGTATACTGGTATACTGCTCACTCTAAACTGATGTATCGAACCTGTAGGCTGATACAATATACCACCCTGATGATTTAACCAATTCACAAACTTTTATCATACCCGATAAAAATAATTGTGTGTGAATACACGATCGGTCTTAGCCAAAATACAATTTTCTACCACTTGAAAATCCCACTAATTTCAACAGTTCACAAATTCATTTTTTTGGCGCTATAAACCAACGCTCGGTGATTTTCCAATTAATTATTGAAATTAAATAAATTTAAGAATAAATTCCCAACCTCACAAATAGCACATAATTTGCACAAAATAACAGTCAATTAAATAAACAGATCACACCACTGCAATCAGCATAAAATTCCGGTCATCGACTATCCCGGTCTAATTTTCGAAAAATAAATAAATAAATAAATATTTACGAAAATTAATTAATTAATGCCGAAAATAGCAATGTAGGCTCGTAAAGCCTAATTAAAGTCGAGATGGGCCCGGAAAATTTCCGAACCACTCTAGATAAATACTAGAGCTTGTCTTGGCTCTAATTACACTAAACTAACCACCTAACATGCAATAACAGTTAATTAAATTGCTAATCTACTATAACTATCCACCTAATTGATACTTATTCTAAACTAATCAACTCTTAAGCATCATTAACTTACTAAACAGGGATTAGTGAGTTAAACTCACTTGATTTGCGATCCGCTCGGACCAAAACAGTGGGGATGTGATGAGGATCGACAAACTCCAAAGCAGGACCGCCAAGCGGGGCCGGAATGGACCTCAAAATGGCCTCGCAAGGCTCACGGTTGGGCTAGGTTTCTGTTTTTGCTGCGGCCTTGCTAGTCGCAGCTTTGAGAGGGCTGGTCAGCTCAGTTTGGGTTGGTTTCAACTCGATTGCGGGTTAGACTCGGCGGTCGCGGGTGGTGGTGCAGCTTGGCATCACGGGCTGAAGCTCACTGGCCCAGCCGGCGGTGGCTTTGAGTAAATGAAGCCCACAACCTTGGCATAGATGGGCCACGATGGAGCATAAATTTTGGTTGAGGATAGATGCTGCTAGAGTCCACTCCGGCTTGAGGAGCTGCACGTGAAGTGGGGTGTCTTAGTGGGGCTGAAAGAGGAAGAAAACGATCGAAGGTGGGGGCGTCTGTGGGGTTGAAAACGTGCGGGAGAAAAGGAAAAGAAAGGAGAAGCATAAATGGCTAGGGGACCGATGAAGCCGCGGGCCAAAGAGAAAACCGAAGGAGATTTTTTTATTATTTTTAGTAAAAATTAACCCCAAAAGTTTATGCAAAAATTTAGGTGTCAACACCAAAGCTTAATTGTTTGACTTTCTTATGTTCGAAACAATAAAATTCCTCAAATGAACAAGTCTTAATGTGAATTTCTCAAAATCAATTTTGGATTTGGACTTATATAAAGAAAATGAGTGGAGAACGATCGTCCGTTCGCAAGTCATGAAAAACTAATTTAGACACCTAATTTGGGGCAAAAAAGGGCAATTTATGCACAACATGGTCGATCTCAAAATTAGTTCAATGAGTGAATGGGTAATTACCTCTAGATCAAATGTCAAAAAAGAAACTAGACCTAATTAAGACTAGAATGAAAGTAATTTTATTTTTTGTTGATTTTGAGTCTCAAATCAAAAAAATCTAGAAAACAGGGTTCTGAATTAAATTTTTTGGAAAATTTTCAAAAGTTAAGTCAAATTGGCACTAAAACAAAGCATTTTGAAGATTTTTGACTTTTTTCTTTTTGGTTAAATATTTGACCAAAAGTCAATTATTTAGTTGACTTTTCCTAAAAGATTGATTTTTGAGTCAAAACTTTGAAATTTTTGAAAATTGGTTTGGCTAAAATGAAATTAAAGCTATTTGACTTTTTTTTAAAAAGTAAAAAGCCAATTTTTGACTCGTGGTTGACTTTTGGTCAAGAGAAATGCATGGACAGGAACCTAAGGGATGAGATTTATGATTACTAGGAACCTAAGGGACGAGATTTAAGGTTTACTAGAAACCTAAGGGACGAGGTTTAAGATTAACCAGGAACCTAAAATTGGAGGTATGATTTAGGATGACCAAAAATAAAAAAAAAAAAAAAAAAAAAGCTATAGTTTAGGATTATTAAAAACTGGAGACAAGAGTATGGTTTAGGATTATCAAAAACCGAAAATAAGGGTATGGTTTAGGATTACCAAAAATCGGTTCACTAGGGAAACACATATTTTGAAGAAGGGTTTCAAGATTGCTTATCAGCCAATCTTGCGAAACGATTATGATTATCAAATCTCTTCGGAGAGTATTTTAACAAAATGAAATTTGATTAACTGCCGAAAAGTCAAATCAAATATGCCAAGTGGAAATAGCCTAATCAAAAGAGGTCTTTCACACTAGCTCTGAAAAAGGGTTTTTATTCCCAACTATTGATGTAGGAAAACTACTAAAATCTCATTAGAGAGGTTTCACTCAACCTACATCTAAAGCTTTCAAAAACGTTCATATTGAATACAATTCATTGATCAAAAGGTCTTTTGAAAGGACCGTAATGATGGCTTGGTCATGGGCTTACACAAAGGGTGTGCACTTTGAGGCCAATAAACGAATATTCAAATAACATTTTCATCAAGTTTACAAGTCAAGAACCTCGAAGATAAGATAAGATAAGATTGCTTCCACTCCTTCCAGTGGTAGCTCTTATGTGAAATTCTCATTTCAACTCAAACCATCCCAATCAGAAGAGACTTTGGATAGGGAGTTGTAATGTTGGTTCGGGTGAGGCTTAAAAAGGCTTGAAAAATTTTCAGATATCGAGGGGTTAAAAGTGAACTATTATCTTGGCATCATTATCATCACACAACTTTTCAGAGATCTAACTCTTGAAATTTAACCTATCTCGAGAGTCCTTTTGACTATTTGTCTTGAGACATGAGAGTTTCGCTCTCTTTTCTAATGACATTGCTCGCAATACATGTTTTGCAAAGCTTTTTTTTTTTTTTTCGTTTTTTTCCAAATGGTCTTTTGCATGACCATTAATTCTGTTTTTCTTTGCATTATTGTTTTTCTTTGTTTTTTTTATGGGCATTGGCCTTGCTTTTACCAGACACATTGTTTTTTCATGAACCTAGTTTTCACTCTCTTTTGAGTATTTAGGACTCTCAAGTGGTATTTACAAACATGACCAACATTCTCAATTTTGTTGGTAAATCACATGCCTTGCCCCAGTATGGGGAGATAATCATCACCTAAGGATATGAAAGAATTCTATAAGGCTCAAATTGGCTAAGTAAAGGGTAATAATGTTTAAGGTAGTGAACGGAATGCTCTTCGTCACTTCGGGATGCTTCGAGCTTCAATAAGAAATCACCTGAAGTTAGCACGAGAAGATCAATACAAGTGAAATCAATAAAATCTTTCTTAATCTTTTTGCTCCATAATTTTCAATCAAGACCCCTTATTTTGCCCTAATGTGGGGTTTCTTGACAGGGTTATTTTAGAAATGCTCCCAATTTGGCTCAAAGTGGCTTGCAAGGGATATCAATAGTATTTAGGATTAAGAAAAGAAATGCCTCTATCATCTCAAACCATTTTTTATTCACTATGAATGAACCATATACTTCATGACATGGTTCTTTTCACTTAATTTTCTCAGATAGTGTATAAGAACGTGTTTGGCAAAGAGGTTGCCTCTCATCATTTCAGACACTACCACTTGGCATATTTAACAATCCCTTTCTGGTTTTTGAAAGCACATTTTGGTTATTGGGGAATGAAAATGTAACGAATTTTTTTTGAAAAGACATGTTCCCTTGACCTTACTAGGTAGACTTTTGGAAATAAGGTTGAATAAAATTTGTGGATAGAATAGGCTTTGCTCAACATAGGGATTCACTTCTAGAGTTCTAACTGACTCTTTCAACGTTCTAAGGGACACAGTCACTTCTAAGTTCTAAAGAAGATGATCACTTTAAGGTTTTGCACTTCTAAGATCAACCTCCCGTGGATAGGTAGAATCTTCTTCAGAGATCTTACAAAATGAACAAATATCCATATACGACATGTATGCATGAGATGAATGATGCAAACATCCTAAAGTGACTCAAATTCAATCCATAAGCAGCTCAATGGCCTTTCACTTTATCCATGGATAATACTTCTTGACAGTATCAACATTTACAGGTCTTGGCAATTCTTGGCAATCCATTTCTACAAGGATCAATGCTCCACTAGGTAGCACTTCCCTTACAATATATGGACCTTCATAGTTCAGAGTAAACTTCCCAAAAGGATCTAGAATGATAGGTAAGACCTTTCTTAAGACAAGATCGTTGATCTCAAAATGTCTTGGCCTGACCTTGCAATTGAATGACTTAGCTACCCTCTTCTGATAGCTTTGTCCATGGCATAGGGCTTTTACCCTCTTTTCATCAATCATATTGAGTTGTTCAAACCTTTGTTGAGCCAATTTTGCTTCAGAGAGCTTGACTTGAGAAAGTACCCTCAGTTAAGGGATTTCCACTTCCAAGGGTAGCATAGCTTCCATCCCATAGACCAATGAGAATGGTGTTGCCCCAATTGAAGTGCAAATTGAAGTTCGATAAGCAAGCAAAGCGTATGGTAACTGATCATGCCAATCACGATAATTTTTAGCCATTTTGGCTAAAATCTTCTTGATGTTCTTATTCGCCGATTCCATAGCTCCATTCATTTGTGGGAGGTAAGGAGGAGAATTCAAATGGCAAATGTAGAACTCTCCAAGTAATTCACCCACCAACTTATTGTTTAGGTTTGATCCATTGTCTATGATAATCACCTTGGGTACTCCATATCGAGCGATGATATCATGACGGATGAACTTTTCCATGCATTTTGCAGTGACATACGCATAAGAGTAGGCTTCAATCCATTTGGTGAAGTAATCAATAGTGACCAAAATAAAGTGGTGTCCATTCAATGCTTTAGGATTAATTATTCCAATGATGTCGATGCCCCACATTAAGAATGGCCAGGACTCGGACATTTGATGCAGTTCATTAGGAGGAACATTGATTTTGTCTTCATCGACTTGGCATTGGTGACAACACCTCACATGTTAAATGCAGTTGGCTTCCATGGTCAACTAGTAATAATCTAGCCTCATGATTTTTCTTGCTAAGAGATGGCCATTCATATAAGGGCCACATTCTCCTTCATAAATTTCTTTCATCAGGAGTTTAGCTTCTTGTGCATCCACGCACTTCAATAAAATTGAATCGAATGATCTTCTATAAAGGGCTCCTCCACTTAGGAATAATTTGGATGCCAACTTCATTAGGTATTTTCAATCATTAGCTTAACTCCATTGGGGAAATTTGCCTTCTTGAAGGTAATTCATGATGTCATAATACCAGGGTTGACCATCAGGTTCCTTTTCAATCATCAGGTAATAAGCAAGCTTATTTAAGACTTCAATTTGTAAAGAATCAATGCTCAAGCCATCAGTTACTTGTAACATTGAAGAAAAAGTCGCCAAGGCATTAGCAAATTGATTTTTTGATCTGAGTCATCAAATTCCTTGATTAAGTTTTCAAGATATTCATGGTAAGGAATCAACTTTAAGTCTCGCGTTTACCATTCATTTCCCGTTTGGAGGATGAGTGCATAATCACCATAAACTTGAAGCTTTTTGACTTTCATATCGATGGCTAATTGCAGACCAAGGATGCAAGCTTCATATTTAGAAATATTATTGGTATAAGGGAATACCAACTTTGCAGCTACTTGGTAATGTTGACCTTCTGGAGATGTTAAAACTGCCCAAGTGCCAGAACCAAAAAAGGTTAACTGTACCATCAAAATACATGGTCCACTTTTCAGGTGCGACTAGATGGATTTGTTCATCGACTTCATCCCAGTCATCAGACTTCTTAGGATTTTCAACTAACATATCAATTATGACTCTCCCTTTGATGGACTTTTGTGCCATGCTTCTGATGTCAAACTCAGAGAGAAATATTTGCTATTTAGCGTGCTTTCCAACTAATGTAGGCTTCTCCAAAAAGTATTTAATCGGGTCATTCTTAGTGACCAGTAGAATGTGGTGATGAAGAGTATATTGCCTCAATTGGTGTAAAACCCAAGTCAAGGCTACATAGGTCTTTTCCACTTCGGGATATTGGATCTCGAATGTAGTAAACTTCTCACTGAGGTAGTATATAGTACGTTCCATTCCGTCCTTTAGTCCTTTTTGTGCTAACATGGCTCCTAAAAACTCTTTGTGAATGGCGAGATACAAGATGAGACACACCTTAAATAGGTGGTATGAGTATAGAAGATTACGAAAGATATCGCTTAAGCTTTTCAAAGGATTTTTGGCAATCTTCATCCCAATTGACGTTGGCATTCTTCTTTAATTGCTTGAAGAATAGTTTAGCGGTTTCTGACAATTATGAGATGAATCTCGCAACATAATTCAATCTTCCCAGTAGGCTTTAGACTTCCTTAACAATGGAAGGAAGTTTTAGCTCGCATATGGCTTTTATCTTACAAAGATCTATCTCGATACCCTTGTCACTAAATCCATGAAGTTTCCCAGACTTTGTTCCAAATATGCATTTTGTGAGGTTAACATTCAACTTGAATTTCCTCAGTTGGTCAAATAGTTTTCTTAAAACTTCAACTTGGTCTTCACCTTATTTTGACTTTGCAATCATGTCATCGACATAGACTTCAATCTCCTTATGCATCATGTCATGGAATAGTGCCACAATGGCTCTTTAATATGTTGCCCCTGCATCCTTCAAGCCAAAGGCATAACTTTGCAGCAAAATGTTCCCAATGGAGTGATGAAAGAACTTTTAGTCTTGTCTTCCTCTTTCGTCCAAATTTGATTATAATTGGAAAATCCATCCATGAAGGAGAACAGTTCGAAGCCAGTAGTACTGTCAACTAAGACATCAATGTATGGCAAAGGAAAATCATCCTTAGGGCTTGCCTTATTCAGGTCACGGTAATCAAAGCAAACTGGGACTCATCAATCCTTCTTCATAATCGGGACTACATTAGCAATCCAATTAGTATAATGAATGACTTCGATGAAACCAACATTTAAGAGCTTCATGACTTCTTCGATCTTTTTCGACAACTTAGGATTTGTCCTTCTGAGTTTTTACTTCTTGGGCGGACTACTAGGATCGAGTAGTAATGCATGTTCCACTATCTCAAGGTTTAAACCCATCATATCAGCATACGACCAAGCAAAAACATCTTGATATTCTTTCAAAAGTCCAATTAATCTATCGGTATCCGTTTGAGAGAGACCTGCCCCAGTCTTGGTTTCCTTAGGGTTATCTGAATCTTCTAAGTTCACAATAATTGGTTGCTTGGTGGTAGGAGGTTTGGACTCTTCATGTTTGAGTCATTCCATTTTAATAACTCAAGGATCATCCTCATTCTCTGAGTCAGAAAAATTGCGTTCGACAAAGTCTCTTGAATGCGAATTTGAGCCATGTAAATGACTGTCATGATGAGAAATGTCATGCCTGACATGCAATAAAAAATGGTTAGTATATAAGTATAAATGAATGCAATGCATGCTGAGGTTATGAAAAACTTACTTTCGAATTCGGGTTTTCGAAAAAATTTATTCGAGAGCCCTCATGTCATCGAATGTCTTTGTTTTATTAAAACATTTCGAAACTATAGATTGTGCGAAGGCCTAGGCCTCAAAGTATCATCATAGGTTTGCTTTGGGAAACCTCATACATCTATTAACTAAATGTAAATTCTATCAATATGCTAAAACTGTATTACAATGTATATCATCTTGGATCCATAAAGTTTGCGATCTAGATTATTACAAGTGTAAACAAATGAAATGAATGAAATTACCTCGCAAGGGAGAAATGAATGGAATACAACTAAAATGAAATGCAAGAACTAGAAACATCCTATACACAGCGGGAACTGCAGGCTCTTCATCCTCATCAACAATGCCAACCAAACCATCTTTGAACAAGTCAGCAAAGTGGTAGACATTGGCCTCCTCTTCTTACAAGAACTTTGGTGGACCAAGGAAGAAATCCTTCAATGGTGGAGGCAAGACATCATGCTAAAATCAGTCTTTCGAAAGAATTTCAATTTAAAAAGAAGATTTGGGCCTTAAGATCAGCCTTTGTCTTTCATGCGTGGGTCCCACTAAGACACCTACCCAATCCTTTTTATTTTTTGGTGACTTATAGCTATTATCAACCAATTGTATTCTCGCATGGCCAATAATACTTATAAGTCTCCTAACCAAGCAATCTATGTGATCCCAGGGTTTTCCCTTGATATCATGCATTGACCCTATCATTCATCTAGAAATCACATGCATTTGCAGGAATTAAACACGCGTGTAGGTCTTTTGGACCTTGTTTATCAATCAGTCAAACAACAAAGGGGTACATGTGATATTTTATAGGTTTTTTTTCGAAATCATCTATGAAATTTTTTGAGAAAAAGTGATGTCTCGGTTATGAAAAGTATACAATTGCCAAGGCTAGCCCAGGGCTCGCATAAATGCTTACAAGCATCGCAGGCATTTTGGATATAATTCAAACTATGACTTTTCACAATGTCAAATATTTAGGATTAATGAACATCTAGGCTATGGAAACACATTCAATTGTCAAGTTAGCTTGGAGCTCACATAATGCAATCAAAAGCATCGCAGAAATTTTGAATTCGGTCCACACCACGACTTTTCCTTAAACCAAATCAAGCTTTGGAAAAGAATGTCTTAGAAATTATTTTTGGGAAACATCACATGTGCCAAAGTATTTTTTTGAAATATGCAATTTGGAAAGACCAATTATTTAACAACAAGGATCAAAGAATTTAGAACAACTTCTATGAAGATGACATGGCCTAATTTCATGCACAAACTAATTTAAAAAGTATAACTAAACAAACACAACTGAAGGTTCACATCAGGAAATTTTAGACCAAATATGTCAAGTTAACAAAATTGAGTAATGCCCATTGATAATCTAGCTATGGAAAAATTCCTTAATGTGCATGGCATAATAATGAACAACTTTCATGAAAAAAAAAATTTAATTGTGCTACACATGATTTTACAAAAATTAGACAACAATAAACAGCATGTCAGAAAATTGTTAAAACAACAGGACACTCAGCCAATATTGCAAGGATTTATCCTATCAAAACAAGTCTAAAAATCACAAAATTTACACACAACATAGCTAACATGATGACAAACAAGTTTCATTAAAAGGCCAAGTACATAATCCTAATAGGAAAAATGGAACAAAACTATCAAAGGTTTGTCCAAGCAGGGGTTAGAACAGGGATCCAAATTTGATCCCATGTCCAGATTCCGATCTAGTTTAAAAAAATGGAAAGTAGTCCAAACGATGAGCGATCTACATGAAATTGGTGTCATTGGAAACCTCTAAGGATGCCTTTCGTCTTCCTAGAAGGGCTCGGGTCCAAATTAGAGTATTCTAAGATCGAGATCTCTAAAGGTGTGCGTGTAAAAAGCTCAAAATCAGAACAAAAACACACATTAATAAACTCAAATGATTCAAGTAATGCACAAATGACATAAAAGGATCACTTGTGACTTAGAATTGGATGTGACAAACAATTTGGGTAATCGCCTAATCCTAAGTTGGTATGAGAAGATGTCATACAATTCGATGACAATAAAAGATGCCTCAAGATTCATGATGAAATGCTTGAGGGTTTCTATGTGAGCATACACTCTTCCGGCACAAATTTAATGTGACGTCCCAGTAACGTCATATACTAAGCACAAGAGGAAATTATACGGATTGTCATCTTACAGGACTTACTGATTACAATTTTCGGACTGTAGCGTCCACCTATAATTGGTTAGCATGTATAACATGGATGTTTTAAGATTTAAAGCTTTATATCACAAGGTCGCTCTGCAATAGTCCTGTCATTTAATATTAGACAATATAACTAAGATCATATGTAAAGATCATGAGAAGCTTCAATTACTTTCCTTTTTAAAAGCATTTAGGCTTACCAAAAATCGACTTGGATTACTCACAAGTTCTTCACCTATGTACAACATACTTACATGTTCAAAACAAAGGTGTAAGCAAACAGCCAGGGAAAAGGGTGAGGGGGTTCTTCGCTACCCCACACTAGCCCATGTCTATCAAAAAACAAAAAGATGTCTTCTCCAGCTTCTACACGATCTAGGCGCCTAACCACCTCCCATGACATCTTGAAATTCGAGCCCTCTGTGGGATAAATAAATGTGAATTTCGTCAATGCATTATTGGTTGATCTCACTGGGAATTGATCACTTCTGAGATACTGACCTTGAGGGGAAAGGCTAATGAGGACAAAACTCGTACTACTAATGTGGCATCCTAGAATTTCATGACAACCTCTAGATGTGCTATGAACCATGAATAGGTGATGGAAGCACCATGAATTTATATTGTAGCCTTTAGACCCATGATTTGCAATAAGATTTTGGCCGAGCATTTCGATGGACCATTATTTGATAGGAAAATTTTATTCTTGGCCGTGCACTTTATAAGTTGGAACTTATTGATTTATGTTACGTAATATTATGGCCATTTGAATTGGTAATTAGGTGTTTACTTAGGTGATGATTAAATGGGGAAAAATTAGAGAAGAATGGGTTGATTTTCTTAAGCCCAAGACCAGCCCCACTGTTCGGCCACCAAGGGCTGGCCCATGAAGTCCAAAGGAGCTGCCGTCGACCGAAGGGGAGAGGGAGAGGCCTGGCCCATTTGAGCCCATCAAATTGCATGGAAATTGCCAAGTGGCTAGGGAGATTAGCCAAGTGTTTGATGCCATGCAAATCAAATGATAGCTAATGATGAAGGGAAAGAAAATTAGAGAGGAAAGAGGGGGTGGATTAAGCGAGGAGAATGAGAGAAAGGGAGGAGTGTCGCACGAAGAGAAAGGAGAGGAAGAGAGAAAGAGAGGAAGAGAGAAAGGGAGACTGAGCGAGCGTGTGAGAGAGAAGGAGGAGGAGACCGGCCACCGTGCATCCGCCTAGCCGCCGTCGTCGAGCCTGCCTCACCCCACCGTTTGCTTGCTGCATTTTTCTTGGACTAGAGGCAAGTAGAGTCCATAAATATACTCTTTTGCTTGCTGTGATTTGTGTTGTGAGGGATGATAAACTTTGGTTGTGGTAGAAGTGATGAAATTTCGAAGTTTGGGGAGAAGTATCATACCCTAGCATTCTGTTTTCTAGAAAGGCAGTCCGACCTTTGATGAATTCGTGAGCTGCATGTAACTTTTTAGTTGTAATCTCACTTCGACCTCATGATGAAAGTTGTAGAGGAAATCTTGAGGAGTAACATCCTAAAATTTGAGATGAAACGGACAAGTATTGCTTGGTGAAATGATTTTCCTTTGGAGAAACTAGATCTGGAATTTGTTGTGCTGACCTTCAGTGATTTCGTGAACTGTAAAGTGACTTTTCAGTTGGAATCTCACTTCGACTTCTTAATGAAAATTGTAGAGGACTTCTTGAAGTATAAGATAATGAAAATTGAGAAGAAACGGACTTGTCTAGGTCAGTGAAACGAATTTTCTTTGAAAGGCGTTAATATGGAAAAACAGTACCGAGAATAGGGGAAATTAAATCGTCTATGGCTATTAATCTAGAACTACTTGGATTTCTATTTCTTCATGAGATATTTACCTCTAAGTATTTTCTATAACATATCAAAAGTTCAGAATTTTTGGAGTTCATTTGGGTATTTAATCGAAATTATTTCTGAAACTGTGCAAACTGTAATGCTGAAATTTTGAAAGCTGTGATGCATGGACCGTACTGAGTTGTGTGAAGTTCTTTTGGTATGGTGTTCTTCATGAGATATTTGCCTCTAGGTCTCTTCTATAACGTGTCAAATTTTCAGAATTTATTAATATCGTTTACTAATTTGCCTAGAGTCATAACGAAAGGAGTGCATTCTGTTTTATCCGAATATTGATGCATTTTCAAAAATAAATGAATTTCTCTATGTGATGTATTGTCTTGAGTGGTTGCTTTTTCTGCACATGTGGTGAAATTTGGCATGTCATATAACATCAAAATTTGGTTTAAACCTTTGACATTATTACATCAAATGCCATGTTGAAAGTGAAGCACACATGTGAATATAAATTGTGAAACTGATGATACCGTCGGACCCTTGAGTCGACGATGTCTTGGGGAGAGTTGAGATGCCCGGAGGTCTGTGCCGGATGTCCTCGGGAGTTTCGAGATGCCCGAAGGTGTGTGCCGGAGGCTCCTCGCGATGCCAGGTTGGGTGCGAGCGATAAATAGAGGGATGCAAACATTGATCCCTGGGAAGAAAGATGAAATGAGATCCTCTTGAAAATTAAAAAAATTGAATCATGTGCATGGGTATGTCCATATGACATGGTGATATAGGCATGACTGTACGGTAATGTACGCATGACTGCATGGTAATGTATGCTCGATAGCATGGATGATATGCACTTTACTTGTGACATCCTGATTGTTCTGCTTGTTGCACTATGTAGTTTGATGGATCTTTACTGCTGAGTGTTTGTACTCACCCCTTTGGGGATTAACATTTCATATTAAAAGATACCTTTACCACCGGTTGCCCATGATCCCTTCTACGGCTTATCATCTGATGTCGAGGTTGAGTGCGCAGAGCACATCTGTGTCAGTGTTCCTGGTTTGGTGTTTGTTCGAGTCCGCGTGCTAGTTATGTATGATGTGGGCCTAGCTGGGGGCCCTGTTGTCCAAGAGTTTCTGTCTGTCGACATTCGACGCGATGGGGTGATGGTAGGGATGCTGCCGCCGCCGCTGCCCAATGCACCAGGTTGGGTGTGAGGGCACGTATGATTGGTGGGAGCTGACACTTTTTGGGATAGCCGACACTTGTTGATGGATGGGTATACATGTCTGTTGTAGGGTCGAGTTCTCTTTTGAGTCATAGCCAAGTATAGTTAAAAATCTTGGCCTTTTGCTGTACCGACCCGAGATGTCCATTGTAAAAATGTAAATAAAAGTGACTCGGCTTTATCTTTTCATTTGGTGCGTAGTTGGTGTGCATTGCATTATTGTTATTGGAGTAAGGGATGGTGAGACTCGTTTATGCTTCCGTTGGTGAGCTGCGCTGGAATCTTTTCAAAAAAAAAAAATTAATTGAACAACCCCTATGATCTATGGTTCCATTTTAATTAAAAAGGCATTAGACTGGTATGTAGTAGGATAAGTGATAGGTACCTGTGGCGACCCTAACGGATTGGGGGCTGTGCCGAGGGGGTGCCATAGCGGTTGGTATCAAAGCGGAAGGTTTATATGTGGAGTGATAAGGAGCCTCATTTGGAAATTGAGGAAGATAATGACAATGCACACCTTAGGATGCTGACTAAGAATGGTTGACTAACTTTGAACAACGGGTGATGGGTATTCACTCGTAGATCCCTAGTCTGTTTTATGAGCTGCTTTTAGGTGCCAATAACATGTTTATGTTACTTATTTCCATAGTTGCAGTTACTTTTAATGGAGACATTGAGCCACAGATTATTCTTGAGGTAAATGCTTGGAAACTGCAGGAAAATCATGGTACGAACTGGAGGTCATCATCCATCGAGGGCTGAAGCCTCTACAGCAAAGGCTGAACCCCGAATGGAAGATATCCTGTAGGCATTGGCCAATATAGGAAATCTGATGGAAAGACAAGCGCAGCAACAACCCGGAGTAGAATGTCGTACTCAAGGACTGGTGGAGCAATTCTTGAAGTTGAAACCACCTAAGTTCAGTGCAATGGGAAGTCCTGAGGAGGCGGAGCACTGGATTGATGGGATGGAACAAATTTTCCAGGTGTTGAACTGCAATGATACTGAGAAGATAACTTTGGCAGAGTACCAGCTGGAGGGAAATGCAAAGTTTTGGTGGAGAGCTTTGAGGGACACGATCTTTCCACCAGGTACTGATGTAAATTGGGATGAGTTTATCAGAGCTTTCAATAGAAACCATTTCTCTGATTGTGCTAGGGATAAGAAAATTACAGAATTTGTTCAGTTAGAACAAAAGGAGCTGACAATGGATCAGTATGAGGCGAAGTTTTCTAAATTGTCTAGATATGCTCCCAGGCCGATTGAAGATCGAGAAGAAAAAGCTAAGAGGTTCCTGAAGGGATTGAGAACTGATATCAGGAAGCAACTGGTGCCTTTGAATAGAAGAGATTATAATGAGATTTATGAAAGGGCACAGTTGGTGGAGCAGGAGTTGGTAAGAGAGTAATCAGAGTACAAGAGGCAGTCGACTTTTGGTGATATCAGATTGGGTAAGAGACCCTATACAGGTCAAGGTCAGACCTGGGAATCTAAGAAGAAGAGCAATATCGGGAATTTTGGAAAAGCCAGGGATGGCCTGAATCTGGGAAAAGCATCTTATCTAAATGAAGAATGTCGAAGGTGTGATGGGCGACATGGCCCCGGACCTTGTAATGGACGGCTGAAATGCTATGGTTGTGGACAGGTAGGACACCTTAAGAAGGATTGTCAACAAGAGAGGTTGCAGACAAGTATCAACCCAATGCGATGAGTACCACAACATATTGCTGGACCATATCCACAAAGAAATCTATAGAGATCACCAGCACAAGGAAAAGTGTATGCGGTCACCCAAGAGGAAGCAAAAGCTTCCAAAAACGTTATCTCAGGTACAATTTTCATAAATGGCAAGAAGGCATATGCATTGTTTGATATGGGTGCTACGCATTCATTTGTGTCTGAAAGATATAGACTGTTGAGTAAAATAGAAACTACGTCCCTTAGGACGCCCCATTGTGTTTCTACACCTTTAAAGAATATGGTGTTGTCTACGCTGGTGTGTAGAAAGTGTAAGATAACAATAGGAGGAAGGGATATGGAAATAGACTTAGTCGAAATGGCTATGTATGATTTTGATGTTATCATAGGAATGGATTGGCTTCGTAAGTATCGGGCAAAAATGGATTGTTATAGAAAAGTGATCCAATTTGTTTTACCTTATTAGTCTAGTTGTGAATTTTTGGGAGGTCAGACCAACCTATCTATAGCACTTATTTAAGCGATAGAGGCCTATGCGTTACTTGATGAAGGATGTCGAGGGTACTTGGCTATGGTTAAAGATTATGCTAAGGAAGAGCCTAAGCTCGATGAAATTCGAGTAGTCAATGAATTTCAAGATGTATTTCCTGAGGAGTTGCTCGGATTACCGCCGAAATGAGAAATTGAGTTTGAAATTGAACTAATGCTTGGAACAGGACCAATATCGAAAGCCCCGTATAGGATGGCCGTAATGGAACTGAAGGAGTTGAAAGTGCAACTGCAGGAGTTGCTTGATAAAGGATTCATTAGGCCAAGTGCTTCACCTTGGGGTGCACCAGTCCTGTTTGTGAAAAAGAAGGATGGGTCGATGCGCTTATGCATTGACTATAAGCAACTGAATAAAGTGACCATTAAAAATAAATATCCCTTGCCTAGAATTGATGATCTATTTGACCAAGTACAGGGAAGTTCGGTCTTTTCTAAGATTGACTTGAGATCGGGATACCATCAGCTAAGGATTAAGAAAGAAGACATTCCTACGACTGCAATTAGGACTCGTTATGGACACTACGAGTTCCTCGTCATGCCTTTTGGATTGACGAATGCATTAGCTGCATTTATGGACCTAATGAATAGGGTATTTAAGCCTTATTTAGATCAGTTTGTGATTGTTTTTATTGATGATATCCTGATATATTCTAGAGGGCCTGAAGAGCATGAGCAACACTTGAGGCTAGTTTTGCAAACTCTGAGAGATCATAAGCTGTATGCTAAATTCAGCAAGTGTGAATTTTGGCTGGACCAAATAATTTTTTTGGGACACGTGGTGTCAAGAGGAGGAATTGCAGTGGACCCGGCGAAAGTTGAGATGATAATAAATTGGCCGAGACCGACAACACCCACTGAAATACAGAGTTTCCTAGGACTGGCTGGTTATTATAGAAGGTTTATTGAAGGGTTTTCATGACTGGTAGGTCCCTTAACAAAATTGACTTGAAAGAATGTGAAGTTTGAATGGAGTGGAGAATGTGAAAGGAGCTTTCAGGAGCTTAAAAGAAAATTGACCTCGGCTCCAATCCTGACTATACCATCAGGATCTAATGGTTTTACAGTGTATAGTGATGCATCTCACAAAGGACTGGGATGTGTTTTGATGCAACACGGCAAGGTCATAGCCTATGCATCCAGACAATTGAAACCTCATGAACTGAACTACCCAACGCATGATTTAGAATTGGCAGCTATAGTGTTTGCTTTGAAGATATGGAGGCAATATTTGTATGGAGAAAAGTTTGAGATCTATACAGATCATAAGAGCCTAAAATATTTATTTTCACAAAATGAGTTGAACATGAGACAAAGGGGGTGGATGGAGTTGTTGAAGGATTATGATTATGAGATACGGTACCATCCAGGGAAGGCGAATAGGTAGCGGATGCCCTTAGTCGTAAGTCAGCTATGGAGATGGCCAGCTTAAGAATGGCAGAATGGAACCTATTAAAGTCTATAGCAGACTCAAAGTTTGAATTGAAAGTGGATCGCCTTACCAGTATGCTTACTGCATTAAGAATTGAACCCGAAATTATACAAAAAGTTAAGATTCTGCAAGAGTCTAACTTGGAAATTATAAAAGTGAAAGATGCAATGTCTTTAAGAAAAAGACCATAATTTCAAATCTCTAAAGATGGAGTGGTAAGATGCCAAGGGCGACTCTATGTTCCCGACAATGAAGAAATGAAGAGGGAAATTCTGTCGAATGCACATAGGAGTAATTATAGTATTCAACCGGGTAGTACAAAGATGTACAGGAATTTGCGTATGCAATTTTGGTGGAATGGCATGAAAGCAGACACGGCTAGACACGTTTCTCAATGTTTAACGTGCCAGCAAGTAAAGGCGGAACATCGCAAACCCGCAGGACTATTAAGACCGTTAGACATACCATAATGGAAATGGGAACATGTAACGATGGACTTTGTGCAAGGACTGCCAAGGACATCAAATGGTCACGATTCAATTTGGGTGATAGTGGATCGCTTGACTAAATCTGCCCATTTCCTAGCGGTCCGCATAAACTATTCAATGAATAAACTTGCTGAGATATATGTAAGCCAAGTAATACGCTTACATGGTATTCCTGTAATGATCACCTCTGATCGAGACTCTAGGTTTACTTCAAATTTTTGGCGGAGTCTCCAAAATGCCTTAGGGACAAAGCTTCAATTTAGTACTACCTTCCATCCTCAAACAGACGGACAATCGGAAAGAGTGATCCAGACTCTAGAGGATATGCTAAGAGCCTGTGTTATTGACTTTAGAGGAAACTGGGATGAAAACTTGCACCTGATAGAATTCGCCTATAACAATAGTTTTCATAAAAGTATAGGCATGGCTCCGTATGAAGCATTATATGGAAGAAGATGCAGAACCCATGTCTGTTGGAATGAAGTAGGTGAAAGAAAATTGAGAGGACCCGAGATTGTGCAAGTTACTACAAAAGCAGTCGAGATAATCAGGAAAAGGCTTAAGACAGCCTAGAACCGACAAAGAGACTATGCGGATAGGCGTAGAAGGCCTTTGGAGTTTAGTGTGGGAGATCACGTATTTCTTAAAGTGTCTCCAATGAAAGGAATATCTCGATTTGGGATGAAAGGAAAATTAGGTCCCAGATTTGTTGGACCCTTTGAGATACTTGAAAGAATAGGAGACGTAGCTTATTGTTTGGCGCTGCCTCCTAAATTGGGAAATTTACATGATGTGTTTCATATGTCGATGCTAAGAAGATATCAGCCGGATCTTGGTCACATACTCGATCATGAAGCCATCAAAGTGGATGAGAAAGTGAGGTACATTGAGGAACCTGTGCAAGTACTGGATTGAAAGGAGCAAATTCTTAGGTTCAAGAAAATTCCCTTGGTAAAGATATTATGGCGAAATCACGGTGTGGAGGAAGCCACATGGGAGAGCGAAAATGAAATGAGGGAAAGGTACCCTCACTTGTTTCAAGAGACATAGGAAATATCTAATTTCGAGGACGAAATTCTCTAAGGAGGGGAGAATTGTGGCATCCTCGAATTTCATGACAACCTCTAGATGTGCTATGAACCATGAATAGGTGATGAAAGCACCATCAATTTATATTGTAGCCTTTAGACCCATGATTTGCAATAAGATTTTGGCCGAGCATTTCGATGGACCATTATTTGATAGGAAAATTTTATTCTTGGCCGTGCGCTTTATAAGTTGGAACTTATTGATTTATGTTACATAATATTATGGCCATTTGAATTGGTAATTAGGTGTTTACTTAGGTGATGATTAAATGGGGAAAAATTAGAGAAGAATGGGTTGATTTTCTTAAGCCCAAGACCAGCCCCACCGTTCGGCCACCAAGGGCTGGCCCACGAAACCCAAAGGAGCTGCCGTCCACCGAAGGGGGAGAGGGAGAGGCCCGGCCCATTTGAGCCCATCAAATTGCATGGAAATTGCCAAGTGGCTAGGGAGATTAGCCAAGTGTTTGATGTCACGCAAATCAAATGATAGCTAATGATGAGGGGAAAGAAAAATTAGAGAGGAAAGAGGGGGCGGATTAAGCGAGGAGAAGGAGAGAAAGGGAGGAGTGTCGCACGAAGAGAAAGGAGAGGAAGAGAGAAAGGGAGACTGAGCGAGCGTGCGAGAGAGAAGGAGGAGGAGACCGGCCATCGTGCATCCGCCTAGCTGCCGCCGTCAAGCCCGCCTCACCCCACCTTTTGCTTGCTGCATTTTGCTTGGACTAGAGGCAAGTAGAGTCCATAAATCTACCCTTTTGCTTGCTGTGATTTGTGTTGTGAGGGATGATAAATTTTGGTTGTGGTAGAAGTGATGAAATTTTGAAGTTTGGGGAGAAGTATGATACCCTAGCATTCTGTTTTCTAGAAAGGCAGTCCGACCTTTGATGAATTCGTGAGCTGCATGTAACTTTTTAGTTGGAATTTCACTTTGACCTCTCTATGAAAGTTGTAGAACACATCTTGAGGAGTAACACACAAAAATTGGAGATGAAACGGACAAGTATTTCTTGGTGAAATGATTTTCCTTTGGAGAAACTAGATCTGGAATTTGTTGTGCTGACCTTCAGTGATTTCGTGAACTGTAAAGTGACTTTTAGTTGGAATCTTACTTTGACTTCTAAATGAAACTTGTAGAGGACTTCTTGAAATATAAAATATCAAAAATTGAGAATAAATGAACAAGTATAGGTCGGTGAAACCATTGTTATTTGAAGAAACTGGATCTGGGAAAACCTTACCTTGACGTAGTATGATTCTGTGAATTTTTATAAAATTATCCAGTTGAAATTTGATCTTGTGTCCTTAATTAAAGTTGTATATGACATTCTTAGGAATAACATAGTGAAAATTGAGAAGAAACGGACATGTGTAGGTCGGTGAAACGAATTTTCTTTGAAAGGAGTTAATCTGGAAAAACAGTACCAAGAATAGGGAGAATTAAATCGTCTATGGCTATTAATCTAGAATGAATTGGATTTCTATTTCTTCATTAGATATTTACCTCTAGGTGTTTTCTATAACATATCAAAATTTCAGAATTTGTGGAGTTCATTTGGGTATTTAATCGAAATTATTTCTGAAACTGTGCAAACTGTAATGCTGAAATTTTGAAAGCTGTGATGCATGGACCGTACTGAATTGTGTGACGTTCTGTTGGTATGGTGTTCTTCATGAGATATTTGCCTCTAGGTCTCATCTATAACGTGTCGAATTTTCAGAATTCATTAATACCGTTTGCTAATTTTCCTAGAGTCTTAACTAAAGGAGTGCATTCTTTTTTGTCCGAAAATTGATGCATTTTCAAAAATAAATGAATTTCTCTATGTGATGTATTGTCTTGAGTGGTTGCTTTTGCTGCACATGTGGTGAAATTTGGCATGTCATATAACATCAAAAGTTGGTTTAAACCTTCGACATTATTGCATCAAAAGCCATGTTGAAAGTGAAGCACACATGTGAATATAAATTGTGAAAGTGATGATACCGTCGGACCCTTGAGTCGATGATGTCCTCGAGAGTGTCGAGATGCCTGTAGGTGTATGCCGGATGCCCAGAGGTGTGTGTCGGATGTCGTCGGGAGTTTTGAGATGCCCGGAGGTGTGTGCCGGAGGCTCCTCGCGATGCCAGGTTGGGTGCGAGCGATAAATAGAGGGATGCAAACATTGATCCCTAGGAAGAAAGATGAAATGAGATCCTCTTGAAAATTAAAAAAAATTGAATAATGTGCATGGGTATGTGCATATGGCATGGTGATATATGCATGACTGCACGGTGATGGTAATGTATACTCGATAGCATGGATGATATGCACTTTACTTGTGACATCTTGATTGTTCTGCTTGCCGCACTGTGTAGTTTGATGGATCTTTACTGCTGAGTGGTTGTACTCACCCCTTTGGGGATTGACATTTCAGATTAAAATATGCCTTTACCACTGGTTGTGCGTGGTACCTTCTACGACTTACCGTTTGATGTCGAGGTTGAGTGCGTGGAGCACATCTGTGTCAATGTTCCTGGTTTGGTGTTTGTTCGAGTCCGTGTGCTGGTTATGTATGATGTGGGCCTGGCTGGGGGCCTTGTTGTCCAAGAGTTTCTGTTTGTCCACATTTGACATGATGGGGTGATGCTAGGGATGCTGCCACCGCCGCCGCCCAATGCACCGGGTTGGGTGTGAGGGCACGTATGACTAGTGGGAGCTGACACTTTTTGGGATAACCGACACTTGTTGATGGATGGGTATACATGTATGATGTAGGGTTGAGTTCTCTTTTGAGTCATAGCCAAGTATAGTTAAAAATCTTGGCCTTTTGCTATACCGACCCGAGATGTCCATCGTAAAAATGTAAATAAAAGTGACTCGACTTTATCTTTTCATTTGGTGTGTAGTTGGTGTGCATTGCATTATTGTTATTGGAGTAAGGGATGGTGAGACTCGTTTATGCTTCATTTGATGAGTTGTGTTGGAATCTTTTTAAAAAAAAAAAATTAATTGAACAACCCCTATGAACTATGGTTCCATTTTAATTAAAAAGGCATTAGACTGGTATGTAGTAGGATAAGTGGCGACCCTAACGGATTGGGGGCCGTGCCGAGGGGGTGCCACACAACATTAACATCTTAATTTATTTCAATAGCAAAAATATTTTCAATGCAATGACATTGGATGTCCCATGAGTTCTCATCCAATCTCAATGTTGAATGATATGCTGAATGCCCACCATTTTTTAAACAACAACCACATTTGAAATCATTTTGGGTTCTTGAAAATCCCCTTGTATAGTATCAAGTAATGTGAAACAAGGTTTTCAATGACGCATCGTGTGGCATCCAAAAAATTTCATAACGATCCCTAGATACACTGCAACCTTTGAAAAGGTATCGGAAGCACCATCAGACTATATTGTAGTCATTAGACTGATGGATTCCAATTGAACAAGGCCGAACATTGAATGGACTATTGTTTTGAGTTGGAAATGTATCCTATATCTAAGTGTGATCAAGGATTGTACTAAAGGATAAATTGACAAGGAATTTTCTGTCCTTGGCCGTGTACTCTATAAGTTGGATTTTCATCGATTAATGTTGCAATTTTATTTGGCCATGTGAGTATTTGAGATTTTGAGATTAAGTGGGGATTAAAGAAGATTATTAAGAGAAAATATGGGCTTATTTAGTATTACTTTTTGGGCCGTTTCAATTTGGACTTTAGGCCCAAAAGTTTTGAGTCCAAAGTGGGCCAAGAGGCCCACAAGAACTGTCGGCCATGGGGAGGGGGGAACCGGATGGAAGCCCCACGCCACCTCGTCCATGTGTCTTCAACAAGAAGACACTTGTCTCCCTCTTGGGGCCAAGTGTCCTAGCATGCAAAATTAAATCAAATGCAAGAAATTAAACAACCAAAAAGGAAAAGGGGAGGGGGCAGATTGAGCAAGGCACCGAGAGAGAGAGAGAGAGAGAGAGAGAGAGAGAGAGAGAGAGAGAGAGAGAGAGAGAGAGTGAAGTCGAGAGAGGAGGAGGAAGACCGGCCCGCCGTGCATCCACCTAGCTGCCGCCATCGATCGAGCTCGCCGAAGCCTCAAGTTGCCGTTGTGCTTGCTGTGATTTTCATTGGATTTAAGGCAAGTAGAGTCCATTGATCTACACTTGGCTTGCTGTGGCTGTGTGTGAAGTATGGTGAATTTCGGATGTGGTGGAGGTTATAATTTTCGGAGTTATGGGAGTAGTGCCTTAACCTACTAATCTGTTTTCTGGAAAACGGTCCGACCTTTGGTGATTCCGTCATCAGCATTCAATTTTCTAGTTGGAATCTCACTTCGACTCCTTGATGAAAGTTGTATATGACATCTTGAGGAGTAACATATTAAAATTGGAGAACAAAAGGACAAGAATTGGTTTGTGAAATGATTTTTCTTTGAAGAAACTAGATCTGGAAACTGTTATGTTGATCCCTTGCGATTCTGTGAATTTTGTGAAATTATCCAGTCCGAATTTGATGTTGTGTCCTTGATAAGAGTTGTGGATCACATCTTGAGGAGCACCATACTGAAATTTGAGAATAAACGGACCAGTATTGATTGGGGAAATGATTTTTCTTTGAAAGGGTTAAATCAGGAGATTTAGCCGAGGGTTAGGGTGAGTTATAATAATCATATCTTTTAATCCAGAATGACTTACACTTCTACTAATTCATGGGACTTTTACCTCTAGGTCTTAGCTATAACATATTAAAATCTCAGAATTTTCGGAGTTCATTTAAGGACTTAATCGAAATTATTTCCAAAACTGTGCAAAAGTGGTGTTGGAATTTCTTTCGCTGTGATGTATGGACCTATGTGATTGATATGAAACTTTCTTGACATGGTGTTCTCATAAAATCCCTTTCTCTAGGTCTTTTTTTACATAATGTAAATTTTCATAATTTATTAATATCATTTACTAATTTTTCCAGAATTTTAATTAAATGAATACATTCTGTTTTATTCGAAAATTGTCTCATTTTTAAGAACAAATAAATTACTCTATGGGATGTGGTATTCTGAGTTGCTACCTATGTAGCGTGCATGGTGACAATTATGCATTTCACATGACATTAAAAGTTGATGAAATTTTGTAAAATTAAATGAAATTTTGGCACTATTGCATCAAATGGCATTATTGCAAAGTGAGATATATCCATGTGTAATGATAATGATGATACCGTCGAACGGCCAAGTCGACAACACCCGGAGGTGTGTACCGAATGTCCTCGGGAGTTTCGAGATGCCCGGAGGTGTGTGCCGGATGTCCTCGGGAGTTTTGAGATGCCCGGAGGTGTGTGCCAGTGGTTCCTCGCGATGCCAAGTTGGATGCGAGCGATATGAGGGATGCAAACAGTGGTCCCTGGAAGAACAATGAGATCCTTTTGAAAAATCAATATGGAAATTGAATCATGTGCATGTGTGTACATGGCTGGTGTATAAATTGTCTTTGAACATTGAATTGTTATTGCATGATTTTTGGAAGTGTGATCATCAATGCATTGAATGGATCTGAAGGAGATGTATGCATGACTGCATGGAGATATATGCATGACTGCATGGTGAGGTATGCCTGAGTGCATGAATGATATGTGCTTTGCTTGTGATGCCTTGGTTGTCTTATTTGTTGCATTATGTAGTTTGATGGATCTTTACTGCTGAGTGGTTGTACTCACCTCTTTTTGGGGACTAACATTTCAGATTGAGAGATGCCTCGGTACCCGTCACACGAGGCACTTTTTACGGCGTCCCGGTAGATGTTGAGTGCTCATGCTCGGAGCACCTCTGTGTTAGTGTCCGAGGTCTGGTACTCGTCTACGTACGAGTCCTAGTCATGTATAATGTGGGTCTACCTGGAGGCCCCGTGATACAGGAGTTCCTGTCCGTGCATGTTCGCCGTGACGGGATTATGATGGGGATGCTGCGGCCGCCGCCAGCTGATGGACCGGGCTGGGTGTGATTGATCTTGCGTGATGGGTAGCTGAGGTAGCTTTTTGGACTGCCGACACTATCTGATGGACCGAAGCTTATGACTGTTGTGGAGTTGGACGCTTTTGGTTATAGCCGAGTTTTAGAAAAGCCTTGGCCTTTTGTTGTACCAACTCATGTTGTCCATCAAGTGATGTAAATAAAAGTGCTTTGTTTATCTTATGAAAATGTCTAGTTGGTGTGCATTGCGTTATTTTATTAAGTATGGGTTAGGGAGATATCGAATATGCTTCCGCCATGTGAACTGCGCTGGGACCGATTTAAATAATGCAAACCCCTAGGACTTTTGGATCCTCTATAGTTTTACAGTATTAGAGTGGCATGTTGTTAGGACAGTTGAAGGGTTAGAGCACTGTGGCGACCCTAACGGAACGGGGGGCCATGTCAAGGGGGTGCCACAGTGGTTGGTATCAGAGCGAAATGTTATATGTGGAGTGATAAGGAGCCTCATTTGGAAATTGAGGAATATACTGACAATGCACACCTTAGGATGTTGACTAACTTTGAACAACGGGTGATGGGTATTCACTTGTGGATCCCTAGTCCTTTTTATAAGTTGCTTTTAGGTGCCAGTAACATGTTTATGTTACTTATTTTTATAGTTGCAGTTGCTTTAAGTGGAGACATTGAGTCATAGATTATTCCTGAGGCAAATGCTTGGAAACTACGAGAAAATTATGGTATGAACTGGAGGTCATCATCCATCAAGGGCTGAAGCCTCTGCAGCAAGGGCTGAACCCCGAATGGAAGACATCCTGTAGGCATTGGCCAATATAGGAAATCTGATGGAAAGATAAGCGCAGCAACAACCCGGAGCGGTACGTCGTCCTCAGGGATTGGTGGAGCAATTCCTGAAGTTGAAACCACCTAAGTTTAGTGGAATGGGAAGTCCTGAGGAGGCGAAACATTGGATTGATGGGATGGAACAAATTTTCCGGGTGTTGAACTGCAATGATGCTGAGAAGATAACTTTGGCAAAGTACCAGCTAGAGGGAAATGCAAAGTTTTGGTGGAGAGCTTCGAGGGACACGAACTTTCTACTAAGTATTGATATAAATTGGGATGAGTTTGTGAGAGCCTTCAATAGAAAGCATTTCTCTGATTATGCTAGGGATAAGAAAATCATAGAATTTGTTTAGTTGGAACAAAGGTAGCTAATAGTGGATCAGTATGAGGTGAAATTTTTTGAACTGTCTAGATATGCTCCTAGGCTAATTGAAGATCAAGAAGAGAAAGCTAAGAGATTCCTGTAAGGGTTGAGAACTGATATCAGAAAACAACTGGTGCCTTTGAATATAAGAGATTATAATGAGATTTACGAAAGGGCACAGTTGGTGGAACAAGAATTGGTAAGAGAGTAATCAGAGTATAAGAGGCAGTCGACTTTTGGTGATATCAGACGGGGTAAGAGACCCTATACAGGTCAAGGTCAGACCTGGGAATCTAAGAAGAATAGCAATTTCAGGAATTTTGGAAAAGCCAGGGATGACCTGAATCTAGGAAAACACCTTATCGAAATGAAGATTGTCGAAGGTGTGATGGGCGACATGGCCCAGGACCTTGTAATGGACGGCTGAAATGCTATGGTTGTGGACAGGTAGGACACCTTAAGAAGGATTGTCCACAAGAGAGGTCGCAGCCAAGTATCAACCCAATGCGACGAGTACAGCAACGTACTACTGGACCATATCCACAAAGGAATCCACAGAGACCACCAGTACAAGGAAGAGTGTATGCGGTCACCCAAGAGGAAGCGAAGGCTTCCAAAAACGTTATCTCAGGTACAGTTTTCATAAATGGCAAGAAGGCATATGCATTGTTTGATACGGGTGCTACGCATTCATTCGTGTCTGAAAGATATAGACAGTTGAGTAAAATAGAAACTACGTCTCTTGAGACGCCTCTTTGTGTTTCTACGCCTTCAAAGAATGTGGTATTGTCTACGCTGGTGTGTGGAAAATGTAAGATAACAATAGGAGGAAGGGATATGGAAATAGACCTAGTCGTAATGGCTATGTATGACTTTGATGTTATCATAGGAATGGACTGGCTCCATAAGTATCGGGCAAAAATGGATTGTTATAGGAAAGTGATCCAATTTGTTTTACCTGATTAGTCTAGTTGTGAATTTTTCGGAGGTCAAACCAACCTATCTATAGCACTTATTTCAGCGATAGAAGCCCGTGCATTACTTGACGAAGGATGTCAAGGGTACCTGGCAGTGGTTAAGGATTATACTACGGAAGAATCTAAGCTCGATTGAATTCGAGTAGTTAGTGAATTTCAAGATGTATTTCCTGAGGAGTTGCCTGGATTACCACCGGAACGAGAAATTGAGTTTGAAATTGAACTAATGCTTGGAACATGACCAATATTGAAAGCCTCATATAGGATGGCCTTAATGGAACTGAAGGAGTTGAAGGTGCAACTACAAGAGTTGCTTGATAAAGGATTCATTAGGCCAAGTGCTTCTCCTTGGGGTGCACCAGTCTTGTTTGTGAAAAAGAAGGATGGGTCGATGCGATTATGTATTGATTATAGACAACTGAATCAAGTGACCATTAAAAATAGATATCCCTTGCCTAGAATTGATGATCTATTCGACCAACTACAAGGAAGTTCGGTCTTTTCTAAGATTGACTTGAGATCGGGATACCATCAGCTAAGGATTAAGAAAGAAGAAGTTCCTAAGATTGCATTTAGGACTCGCTATGGACACTACGAGTTCCTAGTCATGCCTTTTGGATTGACGAATGCACCGGCTGCATTCATGGACCTAATGAATAGGGTATTTAAGCCTTTTTTGGATCAGTTTGTGATTGTCTTCATTGATGATATCCTGATATATTCTACAGGGCCTGAAGAGCACGAGCAACATTTGAAGATAGTTTTGCAAACTCTGAGAGATCATAAGTTGTATGCCAAATTCAGCAAGTGTGAATTTTGGTTGGACCGGATAATATTTTTGGGACACGTGGTGTCAGGGGGAGGAATTGCAGTGGACCCGGCGAAAGTTGAGATGGTAATAAATTGGCCAAGACCGACAACACCCACTAAAATACGGAGTTTCTTAGGACTAGCTGGTTATTATAGAAGATTTATTGAAGGGTTTTCACGACTGGCAGGCCCCTTAACGAAATTGACTCGGAAGAATGTAAAGTTTGAATGGAGTGGAGAATGTGAAAGGAGCTTTCAGGAACTTAAAAGAAAATTAACCATGGCTCCAATCCTGACTATACCATCTGGGTCTGATGGATTTATAGTGTATAGTGATGCATCTCACAAAGGACTAGGATGTGTTTTGATGCAACGTGGCAAGGTCATAGCCTATGCATCCGGACAATTGAAACCTCATGAACTAAACTACCCAACTCATGATTTAGAATTGGCAGCTATAGTGTTTGCTTTGAAAATATGGAGGCATTATTTGTATGGAGAGAAGTTTGAGATCTATATGGATCATAAGAGCCTAAAATATTTGTTTTCACAAAAGGATTGAACATGAGACAAAGGAGGTGGATGGAATTGTTGAAGGATTATGATTGTGAAATACGGTATCATCCAAGGAAGGCGAATAAGGTGGCAGATGCCCTTAGTCATAAGTCGGCTATGGGGATAGCCAGTCTAAGAATGGCAAAATGGAACCTATTCAAGTCTGTAGCAGACTCGGAGTTTGAAGTGAAAGTGGATCGCCTTACCGGTATGCTTACTGCATTAAGGATTGAACCTGAAATTATTCGGAAAGTTAAGATCCTGCAAGAGTTTGACTCGGAAATTGTGAAAGTGAGAAATGCAGTGTCTTTAGGAAAAAGACCAAAATTTCAAGTCTCTGAGGATGGAGTGGTAAGATGCCAAGGACGACTCTATGTTCCCGACAATGAAGAAGTGAAGAGGGAAATTCTGTCGGAAGCACATAGGAGTAATTATAGTATTCATCCAAGTAGTACAAAGATGTACAGAAATGTACGCCAACAATTTTGGTGGAATGGCATGAAGGCAGATACGGCTAAACATGTTTGTCAATGTTTAACATGCCAGCAAGTGAAGGCGGAACATCGCAAACCCGCAGGACTATTGAGACCGTTAGACATACCAGAATGGAAATGAGAGCATGTAACGATGGACTTTGTGCAAGGACTGCCAAGGACATCAAATCGTCACGATTCAATTTGGGTGAGAGTGGATAGCTTGACTAAATTAGCCCATTTCCTAGCGGTCCGCAGAAACTATTCGATGAATAAACTTGCTGGGATATATGTAAGCCAGGTAATACGCTTACATGGTATTCCTATAACGATCACCACTGAACGAGACTCTAGGTTTACTTGAAATTTTTGGCGAAGTCTCCAAAATGCCTTAGGGACAAAGCTTCAATTTAGTACTGCCTTTCATCCTCAAACAGATGGACAAACGGAAAGAGTGATCTAGACTCTGGAAGATATGCTGAGAGCCTACATTATTGATTTTAGGGGAAGTTGGGATGAAAATTTGCACTTGATAGAGTTTGCCTATAACAATAGTTTTCAAAAAAGTAGAGGCATGGCTCCGTATGAAGCATTATATGGGAGAAGGTGCAGGACCCCTGTCTATTGGAATGAAGTAGGTGAAAGAAAACTGACAGGACCTGAGTTAGTACAAGTTACTACAGAAGCGGTTGAGATAATAAGGAAAAGACTGAAGACAGCTCAAAATCGACAAAAAGACTACGCGGATAGGCATAGAAGGCCTTTGGAGTTTAGTGTAAGAGATCACGTATTTCTTAAAGTATCTCCAATGAAAGGAATATCACGATTTGGAATGAAAGGAAAGTTAGGTCCCAGATTTGTTGGACCCTTTGAGATACTCGAAAAAAATAGGAGACGTAGATTATCGTTTGGCGTGGCCTCCTAAATTGGGAAATTTACATGATGTGTTTCATGTGTCAATGCTAAGGAGATATCGGCCGGATCCTAGTCACATACTCGATCATGAAGCCATCAAAGTGGATGAGAGAGTGAGATACATCGAAGAGCCTATGCAAGTGCTGGACCGAAAGGAGCAAGTTCTTAGGACCATGAAAATCCCATTGGTTAAGATATTATGGCGACATCATGATGTGGAGGAAGCCACATGGGAAAGTGAAGATAAGATGAAGGAAAAGTACCCTCACTTGTTTCAAGAGGCATAAGTGATGTCGAATTTCGAGGACAAAATTCTCTAAGGAGGGGAGAATTGTGGCATCCAAAAAATTTCATAACGATCCCTAGATACACTGCAACCCTTGAAAAGGTATCGGAAGCGCCATCGGACTATATTGTAGTCATTAGACCGACGGATTCCAATTGAACAAGGCCGAACATTGAATGGACTATTGTTTTGAGTTGGAAATGTATCCTATATCTAAGTGTGATCAAGGATTGTACTAAAGGATAAATTGACAAGGAATTTTCTGTCCTTGGCCGTGTACTCTATAAGTTGGATTTTCATCGATTAATGTTGCAATTTTATTTGGCCATGTGAGTATTTGAGATTTTGAGATTAAGTGGGGATTAAAGTAGATTATTAAGAGCAAATATGGGCTTATTTAGTATTACTTTTTGGGCCGTTTAAATTTGGACTTTAGGCCAAAAAGTTTTGGGCCCAAAGTGGGCCAAGAGGCCCACAAGAACCTCAACCATAGGGAGGGGGAACTAGATGGAAGCCCCACGCCACCTCCTCCATGCAAAAGTAAATCAAATGCAAGAAATTAAATAACCAAAAAGGAAAAGGGGAGGGGGCGGATTGAACAAGGCACCGAGAGAGAGAGAGAGAGGGAGGGAGGGAGGGAGGGAGGGAGGGAGAGAAGAGAGAGAGAGAGAGAGAGTGTGTGTGTGTGTGAAGTCGAGAGAGGAGGAGGAAGACCGGCCCGTTGTGCATCCGCCTAGCTGCCGCCGTCGATTGAGCTCGCCGAAGCCTCAAGTTGCCGTTGTGCTTGCTGTGATTTTCATTGGATTTAAGGCAAGTAGAGTCCATTGATCTACACTTTGCTTGCTGTGGTTATGTGTGAAGTATGGTGAATTTCGGATGTGGTGGAGGTTAGAATTTTCGGAGTTATGGGAGTAGTGCCTTAACCTAGTAATCTGTTTTCTGGAAAACGGTCCGACCTTTGGTAATTCCGCGAGCTGCATGAAATTTTCTAGTTGGAATCTCACTTTGACTCCTTGATGAAAGTTTTAGATCACATCTTGAAGAGTAACATACTAAAATTTGAGAATAAATGGACAAGTATTGGTTGGTGAAATTGTTTTTCTTTGAAGAAACAAGATCTGGAAACTGTTATGTCGACCTTTGGTGATTTCGTGAGCTGAAAGGCAATTTTTTAGCTGGAATATTACTTTGTGTTCTTGATGAAATTTGTAGGGGAGTTTTTGAAGATTAACATATCAAAATTTGAGGGAAACGGATAAGTATTTTCTGGTGAAACCATTTTTCTTCAAAGATACTAGATCTGGAAACTGTTATGTTGATCCCTTGCGATTCTGTGAATTTTGTGAAATTATCCAGTCCGAATTTCATCTCATGTCCTTGATAAGAGTTTTGGATGACATCTTGGGGAGCAACATACTGAAATTTGAGAATAAATGGATTAGTATTGAACGGGGAAATGATTTTTCTTTGAAAGGGTTAAATCTGGAGATTGAGCCGAGGGTTAGGGTGAGTTTTAATAATCATATATTTTAATCCTGAATGAATTAGACTTCGGTTTCTTCATGGGAATTTTCGAATTTTAAAATCTCAGAATTTTCGGAGTTCATTTAAGGACTTAATCGAAATTATTTTCGAAACTGTGCAAAAGTGGTGTTGGAATTTCTTTTGCTGTGATGTATGGACCTATGTGATTGATATGAAACTTTCTTGACATGGTGTTCTTCATGAAAACTCTTTCTCTAGGTCTTGTTTACATCATGTTAAATTTTCAGAATTTATTAATATCATTCGCTAATTTTTCCAGAATTTTAATTAAAGGAATACATTCTGTTTTATTCAAAAATTGTCTTATTTTTTTAAGAACAAATAAATTACTCTATGGGATGTGGTATTCTGAGTTGGTATATATGTAGCATGCGTGGTGACAATTATGCATTTTACATGACATTAAAAGTTGATGAAATTTTGTAAAATTAAATGAAATTTTGGCACTATTGCATCAAATGGCATTATTGCAAAGTGAGATATATCCATGTGTAATGATAATGATGATACCATCATATGGCTAAGTCAACGACACCCGGCTAAGTCGACAATACTCGGAGGTGTGTGCCGGATGTTTTCAGGAGTTTCGAGATGCCCGGAGGTGTGTGCCGGAGGTTCCTCATGATGCCAGGTTGGGTGCAAGCGATATGAGGGATGCAAACACTGGTCCCTGGAAGAACAATGAGATCCTTTTGAAAAATCAATATGGAAATTGAATCATGTGCATTTGTGTGCATGGCCTGGTGTATAAATTGTCTTTGAACATTGAATTGGTATTACATGATTTTTGGAAGTGTGATCATCAAGGCATTGAATGGATCTCAAGGAGATGTATGCATGACTGCATGGAAATATATGCATGACTGCATGGTGAGGTATGCCTGAGTGCATGAATGATATGTGCTTTGCTTGTGATGCCTTGGTTGTCTTATTTGTTGCATTATGTAGTTTGATGGATCTTTATTGCTGAGCGTTGTACTCACTCCTTTTTGGGAACTAACATTTTAGATTGAGAGATGCCTCTGCTACCTATTACACGAGGCACTTTTTACGGCGTCCTGGTAGATGTTGAGTGCTCATGCTCGGAGCACCTCTGTGTTTGTGTCCGGGGTCTGGTATTCGTCCGCGTACGAGTCCTAGTCATGTATGATGTGGGTCTACCTCGAGGTCCCGTGGTTTAGGAGTTCCTGTTTGTGCACGTTCGCCGTGACGGGATTATGATGGGGATGCTGCCGTCGCCGCTAGCCGATGGACCGGGCTAGGTGTGATTGATCTTGCGTGATGGGTAGCTGAGGGAGCTTTTTGGACTGCCGGCACTATTTGATGTACTGAAGCTTATGACTGTTGTGGAGTTGGACGCTTTTGGTTATAGCCGAGTTTTAGAAAAGCTTTGACCTTTTGTTGTACCAACTCATGTTGTCCATCAAGTGATGTAAATAAAAGTGCTCGATTTATCTTATGAAAATGTCTAGTTGGTGTGCATTGCGTTATTTTATTAAGCATGGGTTAGGGAGATATTGAATATGCTTCCACCATGTGAACTGCGCTGGGACCGATTTAAATAATGCAAACCCCTAGGAATTTTGGATCCTCTATAGTTTTATAGTATTAGAGTGGCATGTTGTTAGGATAGTTGGAGGGTTAGAGCACTGTGGCGACCCTAACGGAACGGGGGGCCACGTCGAGGGGGTGCCACACATCAATACAACAACCATAGTCTTTGAAAATAGATCAATCTCATATCGATGAAATCAATTCATAAAATCGAAAGCATGATACCAAATCCATAAAATCCATTTTCACGTTTAAATTTCAAATGCTTGTCGAAATCCACATAAATAGCCTCGAGTCGCACTTGTATCACGGCTCAAAATAAAACAATTTATCAAAACCATGAGTAATTTGTAATCGGCACTTTGGCAAATCCAAATCTCAATCCCAACTCCAATGGTTTTGGGATGTTTTCTATAAAAAGTTCAGAAATCTTTAAAATATAAAACATTTCTAAAAACATTTGGCTACGGTGTCACAATACCCATAATTTTGATGTAATTCAAGAGATTTTCTAAAACGATTTGCGAACAAAGCCTCATGGTGCTACCACCTCAACATTTGGTGTAAAAATCAAAGGCTTAAATCGAGGTACTCACAAAAACTCCTCAATTATCTAGCCTCAAATCGATTCGGTCATTTTCGAAGTCACTATACAACATCCAAACTCAAGTATTTCCAATCTAACTGCACTATATCATGCAACAACGGTAGTGCATTACATAGGTTAGTAGACTTTCACTTGCCTTAGGTCCAAAAGCGTTGACGGCAAGAACTCAAGAAGCTCACGGTCACGGACATGGCTCGGCAACCAAGTGCGAGTGGTGTCGGTGTTGGCAGCGTGCGTGCACGGGCGAAAGGGAACGGTCCCTTTCTTCCTCTTGCTGCTCACTCTCTCGCCCACTACTCTCTCCCGATTCCTCTCTCTTTATTTCTCTCTCACTTGGTTTTGCTATTCCCGTCACTGGTTTTGTTGACAAAAACCAGTCAACAGAAAGGAAAGCTTCGGCGACAGAAGGAGGCGAAGACAGGTGGAGGGAACGTGGCTATCTTTTACCCCTCCAGTAATTGACTAATTTGGTCAATAATTGTTGGTTCGGTGGCGGCAAGAGGAGGAGGCACGGGTGGGTAGGCGTGTCGCGCTCGAAGCAACCGGATGGACAGCAATTGGGGACGTGGCTTCTTCTCTCGGTTTGTTGGTCAACATTCTCCTTTTCTTGTTGACTGTCAAAGGGGTGGCGTGTCTTCCTGCATGCACGGCTTACGTTGATCGGCCACCTAAGGGGAAAAGAGAAGTCGTGGCTGCCGCGGTCGAAGTCTTCTAGCGAACGTCCAAAAGCGTAGCTCCTAGCCAATTGACTAATTAAGTCAATAAGAAGGCTTCGTGGCAGCAGCTACATGCTTCACTTCTTCATTTGCTGTTCGAGGGTGATGAAGCAACGTGGCTACGGCTTTGTGAGTCAACCCCCTCCAATTTGTTGACTCTTGCTAGACACGTGCATGGAGAATGCATGGGCTCTTCACAAGGGAGAATAAATGTACGTGAAATTGTAGGGTGAAATCTTCAGCATTTTTCTTCGAAATCCTCACGTACACATGGGGTCGGAAGTAACTGGCATGAATAATTCACTTGACTCGGTACGAATGCGAATGAATGTGAGTCGAAGATGGATGGCTTGCATGGAAATGCTGCGGACGTACGCATGGCCGTTGCGTGCTATGGGTCTTCAGCTCGGTCAATTGGCGAGGCCGTTCGTGATTAACGTCGGACGTATGCATGGCCGTGCATGGGAATTTCTCTTCGAAAGTTGATGTTTCGGAACGACGGGTGGTGATGAAATGATGGCCTAATGCTATACCGACGATGATGACGAAATAGTGTTTGCAAATGGTGCTAATGATGTAGTTTGTCGATACTCCCGTCGGCCATGACGAGCCATTACTTATTCGTGGTCTGACGAAAACCCGGATGCCACAGGCTTCCGACGACGATGGCGGCGTGCGACGGCATGGGTGACATGCGGCTTGCTCCGGTGCTTCCTTGGCTACTGCTGGTGGTTGCACGGCTAAGAAGAGAGGAGAGGATGGCTTGGACGGCAACTCGTGGAGGAAGAAAGGGAGAGAGGAAAGATTTAAGGGACAAGGTCTCCACCAAGCCAACTTCTTTCACAAGCTTGTCTCCTTGAACTTGTCCACCAAGCTAGGATCCCTTGGCTGCCATTCAGCCACCAAGCCACCTCACTTTACAACCTTGAAGTGGTCCAAAATGGTGGTGAATGGGGGGGCATACGAATTTGGAAGAGGATGGCTTCGATTGGACTTGATTTCCTCTTCAATTCAATCTCATATGGCCTCGAAAATTCAATTGGCACCTTAATGCTCCCCATTGATATTTTTCCTCACCCATATATCCATCATGCTTCCCAAATTTGCGATCAAAACGATCACCGGCCTTTATCTGAACAAAAACGGCCTTGTGATGACTTTTTCCCAAAAAGTCTCGGGTTGCAGAAAAATCTTCTGAGATTGAGTCGACGTTCCTAGAATTTATTGTGACATAACAGAAACTTCAAGTTCTGAAATCGGACATAAATTCATGGTTAATTTCCATTCGGCGCGTTTTTAGCGTAACCTAGGCTACCGAATAACTTTTAGAAATTTTTGGTGCAAATGACCCGTGGTTGATTTTCTTGGAACCACAATAAACCCACTCGACTCATTGGCGACTCTCGATTGTCGTGAAAATCTCGAGGAACCAAATACGGACACAGGGTACCAAAACAATAAGAAAATCAGTCTAGTGCTGGTTGATGAGAATTTTCTAATTTAGTGGTGTCATCCACGATTAGCCACACATCTCGGTCGAACCAGCCTATCTTTGACTTCAAATCAATTTTATACTATGCCGTAATGGTCTCTAAAGATGAGCACGGTCGAGTAGCCGATTCCTGGTTGAACTCTCAAGTCTATTACATTAAAATTCCTTAATGGTTTTCTTAGATAGTCTAGTTATCTCGAGAGTGATCAACTCTGAGAACAGCCCTATAAGCGCATCAATGAAATGCCCGATTTATTCTGTAGAAGACAGGACCGAAAATCTGGGATGTCACAGTTAGAGTGGTACTTGGTTATTTTTGCTAGGAATAACTTTGAGATTGTAATTGAAAAAGGATTGGCTCAAGGAGCATCTTGTTGTAATAAATCATTATTATGCAGTAATCCAATTTAACCTGTTAGCGGAAAAAAAGTTTCAAGTTTGTTGAAAATCGAGAAGGACCCTCATTTATTTTAATGTCGCCATTTAAGGCACCCGATTATTGGATGTGAGTTGCTAATGTTACTTGACAACTATAGTGGATACGACAGTTAAGGAGCCAAAATTGGAGAGCATCGCCGTGGTACGAAAGTTTTCTTACGCATATCTTGAGGAATCGTCTAGTTTTCCCTAGAAAGGAAAAATTGAGTTTGTGATAGTGTTTATCGACGATATCCGAGTGTACTCTAGAAGTCTAGAGGAGTAGGAAAGACGTTTAAGGGCAGTGCTTCAAACCTTGCAAGAACTTGAATGGAACTTCTCAAGGACTGTGATTACGACCCTTTGTATCACCCTAGAAAAAGTTAGTAAAGTTACAGATGCGTTGAATCAAAAGTCATCGACTGCGTAAATGGTGATTTAGGAGTGGATTTTTACTTGAAGGAGCTGGAGATTCGGTTTCAAATCTAAGGTGGGCCACCTTTCAAGTTTTACGGCCATCATCAGAATTGAACTGGAAGTACAGTTGAGAATCAAGACATTGCAGTTGATAGATCCTGAGATCAAGAAGATCCTGCAGGAAGATACAGAAAAGAGAAAGGCTAATTTGCAACTACCGAGGACGGGACACTTATTATTTACGGACGAATGTGTGTACTCGATGATGTGGAACTTAAGAAAGAGATCTTGTTTGGAGCTTACTATAGCAGTTATCAGCAGATTGCGCAGATGGCACCATTTGAAGCGTTCTATTGCAGATAATACAGAACTTCAGTTGGTTGAGATAAAGTCAGAGAGCGGAAGATTATCGGCCCAGAGTTAGTTCATCAGTCAGTAGATGCCGATACAATAATCAGAGACAAGATTAAAGACCACTCAGAGCCGCCAGAAAAGTTGCACTGATAACTATTGAAGATCATTGGAATTCCAAGTTGGTGCGCACGCCCTTTTTGAAGGTGTCACCAATGAGGGGTACTTCACACTTTGGCAAAAAGGGAAAGCTAAGTTCGAGGTATGTAGGTCCCTTTGAGATTCTGGAAAGAATTGAGATCCTAGCATATCGTCTTGCATTGCCGCCGAGGTTGGTGCAAGTACATGACGTCTTTCACGTGTCGATGTTAAGGACGTATAAGCTAACCTGACCCACGTGCTAAATCTTGAAGAATTAGACGTGGGCGACAAAGTGTTGTACATGGAAAGCCCGATTCAGATTATGGATCGGAAGGAACAATTTTTGCACAACAAGATGGTCCCCTTGCTCAAAGTAGTCTGACAACACCACGGGACAGAAGGAGTAACATAGGAAAGCAAGGATTTGATGAGATGACTATACCCCCCCCACCTTTTTTATTAAGGATTTGCAATGGTTTAAATTTCGAGGACGAAATTTTTATAAGAGGGGAAGAGTTGTGACATCTGAAATTTGAGCTCTCTCTTGGATAAATGAATGTGAATTTCATTAATGCATTATTGGTTGTACTCACTCGGAATTGATCATTCTTGAGACACTAACCTCGAGGGGAAAGGTTAATGAGGATAGAACTCGTACGACTAAAGAACTTGACTTGGGAAAACGACTTGACCATGAGACTTGCGTGAGGACGATCCTATAGATAGGCAGGCCAATTTTAAGAACGACTAGAAGTCGATTCGCGGACAAAACATAATAGAACGACGGGTGATTCTATTTACCGTTATTGAGCCCGCGAGCGACCCTATGTCGATCATCGGTAATCGTGTACTTTAAAATAAGAATCTATCCTCCACAAATTCATGTAGTCAAGGACGTCCATGTGTCAAGGTGTCTTGAACGTGGTTAGACACGAGTCGGTTACGCGTGAATCCTCAAAGCTGCCTGTCAGTCTAAGTTGTACCCAAAATGACATTAGGGCGAAATTGACATGGCATGAGAACCTAAGATTGGACTTCGAATTATCGGGAATGTCCGGGACGGACTTTGGATGATGCAACTTCGACAGTCAGCAGTACCGAGCAAGCCAAGTGTGGGGAGAAATGACTTACGGTCTGAGAAAGTGAGCCCAAGAGGAAATGGGTCGAGCAAAGCTAGTGTGGGCCCTAGGCCCAAGGTGGGACAGCCGCCATATTGGGCCCAAAGCAAGCAAGTCAGCCACTTGGGCCCTGTCACGACCTCTCTTTTTCCGTCCGGGGGAAAAGAAAGAAAGGTTTAGGGGTATTTGCCTAAAGAGACGGACTAACGGCCCTAGATTAGGCGCGGGCTCTCCCAAGCCCATACCTCGTGCGAGGTTGGATTTTGTATTTTTATTCTTAACAACCTATGTATTTCTAGGAGTCGCCACTAGCCTATTGGGGTCGGCTAGAAACCAATCAAGACGCGGGAGTGTTGTCTCGATTCCTACGCAACCAGAGATTTCTAGGAACAGGGACTTGTTTACGCCAATGTTTCTATTAGCGCCCTTGCGGTACCACTACCTTGATTTCTAGGAAGGTTGTTCATCTAAATGGCCACACAATCTTGATTACCAATTATAATCCTTGTGAAACCACTAAGTGTCCATGCAAATGTTTTTGTAGGTTTTTTTTTTTTTTTTTTTTAATATAACATAATCTAGAAAAGAAATTTATACTCAAATTAATGAAAAGCGGTGCATAAGTAAACATCCAAGAAATTGAAATAACTTGAAAATAAATGCGGAAAATGAAAACCCGATACAAGTCGGGCAAATAATATTACATGGCCTTGTTATCATGCCCCGGGACAAGACCCCCGTGAGCGAAATGAGAATTTAAATTTGCATGAAATTACCCTAGATGCATGAAATTACTCTAAATAATTTTAATCTAAACAAAATAGATTATTTACAAAAATGGTTATAAAATACCAAATATCATTAAATTAAGAAAATGACCTTTAAAAATTAGGAAAATTTCCTAGATGTCATTTTTTCCTAATTTGATACTATATAACATTTTTTTTTTATATATATTTTTGAAATTTTCAGATTTTTTTTTTTTTTTATTTTTTATTTAAAATTAATTCCTAAACCGATATATGCCGATTTACACTAATATGGGACTGCTGATTACATGAATATAATAAGAACTGAGCTCAAATCGACCGTTTGAAGATCGAAACTTGGTTTGCACATTTTGTCGAACACTTGGCATGCCTCAAACTAGCCCAAATAGCTTCCTCAAGCATTGTTTGCGGCCTTCAATCTCAACGCATGAGCAAACTTATGTGGAAATAAAGTATCAAGATTATACTACCACATACAAAGAACAAGATTAGATAGAAATCATAGCTTAAAACACACTAGAACCAAGCTAAAATCGTCCTCAAATACACGGGTTTGAGCTGATTTTGCAAATCTGGGTTTGAACCCAAGTCAAGCAAATAGGTTATATGCCCATATTCAAGCCCCGACACTCATCACATGCAAGATCTACGGGAAACACTACTTGATCCGAGTAAAAGTAGGTAACTTGAGCTTTCAAAGGCAACAAACATCACAGAGAATGACCAACCAAACACATCAAAAGCGACCTCTCCAAGAAGCACACATGCAAAACTCTTGAAGAGATCCCAACACCACCTCGAAAATCAGTCCTCCGGACTAGTTTTCCTCTTGATTTTCATGATCAAAACATGTTCAAAATTAAACCAAAATACATCTAGGATGCTTACCTTGCTTCCTAGTTTCCCTTTCAAGTGACTCTTGGCCAAGGAAACCAAGAAATTGTCCTCCGGGAGCACGTGGAAGTTGGTTCCTTCAAACTGAAAATGAGATCTACTAAGAAAAAAAGTGACAACGAAGGTTTTTGTCGACCTCTAAAATTAGACTTCAATACCTCTTTTGTTGGAGAACTTAACACCAAACCAAACTATATATATTCTAGTTTGGGGTAAAATCAAGCTTTTCCTCATTTTTCTCTCGCTTTTCTAAAAACACTCGCTTTCTCTCACCCCTCAACACTTAAGAAAATTTTCGGACTTTCTTGGCCCGAACTCCATTTTGTACGTGCGACCTATGGATGGAAAGATCTTTGAGTAAAGTTTAACTCTCTAGTTGAAGGTTTTGGCTAATTGTTGCCGCAGGTGTGTGAAAATCACACTTTTCTCTCTCTAGGTCGGTCTGGAATTTCTGGGTTTCCTTTTCTGGAGTTGCTTCTGAGGGCTTCTTTGGGGAACCATTCCGAGCTCTCCCTTCTCCTTTTCATCCCCTCTCTCTCCTCCCCTGAAAGAGCTTGCTTCAGTGATCTTATCCCCTGAATTAAGGGATTTTTGGTCGGTCTTTCGTCCACCTACCACACCTGTCAACATAGCTACTTCAACAACTTTCTGACTTAGCCAAATTTCCACTCTTTCAGCTGTTGAGTGTCCGGACTTTGCTAGGACTTTCCCGTACTTTCAGCAGCTTATCCCTGGCCAATTCTTGTCCACTTGCACTACTAATTATGGTCTTCCATCACGTGCAAAGATCAGGCTGGTTGGGCAGGTGAGGAGGATATAGTGGGGCCACCAAGTTGCTTACTCAGCAACTCCGAAATGAGACCAAACCGTGGGCTGGGTTTTGGTAGCTCGTTTGAGTGCTTTAATCCATCAATTTGGCTGCGTTTTTTGATCAATTAGCAAGCTCATGTATAGTAGTTTAAGATCTTGGCCATTTTTCACAATTGTACTCACTCAATTTTGCAAGAAAGTCCTTCAAAGTTGGCCATTTTCTTATCCAAAAATACCCATTTCAATGCAAATTTAGTCCTTTTCACCCGATTTGATTGATTCGAATTGGCCCATATTCAATTTCAACTTAATTGGTGACCAAGAAGATGATTTAAGGGTTTAGGCAAAATTTTGCAAAATTTGCGAATTGGTCCCTCAACTTTTGGAAATTGCACTTTAGCCCCAATTTGCCATTTTAATTCCAATCACCTCCCGGGCTTGGCTAGTCACATTTAGATCATTGGCTCCCAACTTTTTTTTTTTTTAAAGAAAAACATCTTCCATTAAAAAAAAAACTATACCAAACACCTAGATAATCTATATGCAATAATTTGACAAGAAATATTTTTGTAGAAAAGCAAGTTCCCATTTGTTGGAAATGATTTTTGAGCAAAAATTTAGGTGTCAATAGGCCCAAACCAACAATTTTTTCTTCCAAGCCCATTTCCTAATTTTAAGCCCATTTGAGCCCAACCAATTCCCGAGCCCGTTACTATTCATTTCCAAGCCCATTTCTTAGGCCCATACATCAATTTTAGCCCAAGGTCAGATTGGTAATTTGTGCTATGTGGAAATTACCATTTTGCCCCTAAAAGCATTTGGACAAGGGCAAAGGAAGAGAGAGAAAGGTGAGGTCTTGTGCATGGGGATTTAGGGCTTTGATGAGGCTTGATAGCAGCTCTCCCATCACACTCTCTCTCCCCTCCATCAGCCCTAAACGGTCGAGCTCTCTCTCCTCGTTTTTCCTTTCTTCTTGTTTCTGTTCCAGCAGACCTTCCTCCAAATATATGAGTTGATTGTTGGCTTCCCGAACGAATTAGCTTGTGTACCACCCACCGTTGTGCTCAGGAGGTCCATACCGTACGAGAGGACTTGGCTGTTTGCCGGTCAAAGTCGCCGTTTGACCTGCCGGCCAGCCAGAAGCTAGCGACAGTCTGACCGCCTAACCCTATTATGCTCCAGCTGACCTTTCGTCAAAAACTTGAGTTAAAAGTGGTATTCCCGTGAGAATCAGCCTACGTTCCACCCACCACCGTGACCAGGACAGAGAGTTCGTACGAATGGTGGCCACTGCTCGCCGAACGGAGCCGCCGAATGTCCCGTCCGTCGATGAGAAGGAACCAGCCACCAGACCGCTTGGTTCCGCTTAGTCCGCGATTCCAACCCATTTTCTCCCATTCCAACCCAAGTTTCACCCATACCAACCACCAGCAAGACCCCCTTGAGCCCCTGGTGCCGCCGGTTGCCGGCCACCCCCCTCGCCGAAGCTCCGACGAAGCCATTTTACTCCTTTCCTCCTCTGCTATTTGGTTTCTTGGAGTTGCAGAGAAAGTTCGAGCTTGTGGATGCTGTTTCAGTCTCAGAACTGCCTTGGATCATCGTGGTCGAGGTCCTGGTCGTAGCCTCCGTCGTTGCCACTGCGTGCGTGTCTTCGGCCCGTTTAACAAGTGAGTTTCACTCCTAATCTCTTGATCAGTGCCTAAACTTGCTTAGGGTTGTTTTGATTAGTGTTGATTCTAGCTTAGGAGATTTAATTAAGCTTTGTTTGTCCTAAGATAGGTGGTTAGATTAGTGGCTAGGATTAATTTAATTTAATCTTACTTTATGGGCTTAATTGTGGCCTATGTGCTTGATTGAGCTTAGTCAACCTTAATGAAATAATTGTTTACTTAAATTAATTTTTTTGATTATTTTTGGATTTAATTTATTGGTTATTAAATTTTGGAATTTACTGTTCACAACACTGTTTACGAGTTACTGCTTTACAAACACTGTTCACGTACTGTTCACATGCACTGTTCACCTGAGAATAAAAAGTGTCTAATTTCATGTGTATTGATCTTATGAGGTGATTTGAGTATATAAATGCATGGGCATCCGCATGAATTGAGTGGTTTTCACAAGAAGGGAAATATGGATTGTCCGAGGGACACTAGAAATGGACCGTTTTTATGAGAGATGGAATTAAGGAGGTATGTGTGTGTGACGGGAGTTTGGGCATGATACTTGGCGGGAGTCGAAAGCTGGTCGCATTAGATTCTGGACCAATGTCCCACTTTGGGAATTTGTTTGAACGGGAGTTCGAGACATAGCCGTACCCGACGGGGCGGGATGAAGCCCGATCTTTTTATCGATAACCCGGTAGGAGTTAGATGAGCGCTGACTGGGAAGTTAGCCATGGCTGGGAGGTCATTATTATCTGGAGCACACATGAGTGTTGAGGTGAATGAGCACTATTTGGAAAGTTAGCTATGGTCGGTAAGTCATTAGTAGTTAGAACACGCGTGAGAGTTGAGATGGTTGGGCCTTATTATGAGGGAAAATTGTGTGGCGCGATATGAGACGTGTCATAACTATTTTACCGTATAATTGGGACTCGTGTGATCGAGTGATGCATGATAGGTGGCGCACTAAAGTGCAAGGGCATATGTGAATCATGGCATCTTTGGTTTTGACTGTGAATGAGTTGAGCACGTTGATTATGATACACACGCATGAATCGATAACGTGCAGGGTGTGGTAGCGACCAGGTGAGATCGCTTGTGATGCGACTAGTATGTGATTGATGAACTATATCATCTAATGGCCATGTGCATTGCATGTATTATACTAAGATTCAACGTGCAGGGTATGGCATACCGGGTAAGATTGCATGCAAACCGACTATTGAATGTTGGTTGTTAATTGTGGGTCTTTGGTTGTTTATGGGGTGGTTTTGAAGAGATACTTGAGTTGAGTTGGTGTCCTAACCGGGGGCTTAAGGGAGGACTCGCTGAGATTTATATCTCACTAGTTATTGTATAACCACTTTCAGGTCCTTAGGATGGCACTTCCGCCAATGAGGTTCAGTATCCCTAAGGACTAGGATACTATCATGACGCACCACCGCTTCTCGAGTCAATCACATATGTACGAGAAGTACCTCACCACCATCTAGGTAGATGAAGGACCGGGGCAATAGATACCCCATAGGTTCCTAGTGTGGTTCATTCGGAATGGTGACATGTTGATCGGTCCCCTGAGAGGTTTTAACGGGCCGCCTGGTAGGGGCCCCGAGGACGATGACTAGGATCCCATTGACAGTGCAGTGGAGAATCCTAGCCCCACTTCACTAGTGACAAACCCGTATGGCTCAAACTCTGAATCGACGGGGTCTGAATCCTCTGGATTCGAGTGACTGTAGTATCAAGCCCGAGAATTCTTTTTGGTGTACAGTTGAGTTAGCCTAGACTAGTCTCTTTTTGGTCTAGCTTAGAGGATGGATCGGCCCTCTGTTGGGCTTGTAAATCGGAAACGATCATCCATATGTTAATCCAATATGAAAGTGTAAAAATGTGTATATATGAGTAAAGGTTGTGTTTCTACTGTTCATCTCACTATCCTTGCATGATTGCTTGATTGTCTATTGATGGGGAGATGGTTTGCTTTCCGCTTGTGTATAATGAAAGATTAAAATGAAAGGGGTCAATGATGAGTCTTGGGACATTGCTTTCTATCGACCAAGGAATGGATTGTTGCATGCCTGGGGTTTGGGGCGTGACACCTCCCGTCCTGGCTTCAAGTCCTCTAGCTTCGAACTGAAGAGGGCCAAAAAGCTCCCCTTCGTGATTTATAAACCACGAAACGATCCTCATTGGAATCCAATCTACCCTGTCGTTGTCCATCCAAAGTGTAACCTCATATCTCGTATAGGTCAGCTCGATATCGGGATCATACACGTCATGGAAAGAAACATCAATACGTGCTATCACCCCGTAATGAGCTATCGGTAGCACATCCTTACGAACGATTTGAAAAAAGAAAAGAAAAGGAATGAGCGATGCCCAGTAAAAAATAATAAGACCTTAACCTAGACAATCCACAGCTGCCAAAGAAAACAAGAGAACATAACCAAATAGCTTAAGATACTAAGACACGATTGTCACAGGTATAACTAAATGAATACTGAAGCATCACATGAATGATCACTCCATATCAAACATGCTAAATGCACATGTATACCTCATGCTCTAAATCTGTACCAAGATGAAATGCAACAGCAGCAGGCGAAAGTCACACGCCAAGTGGAATTTATTTTTTAGTGTGTATATCAAGTCCACCCTCGATCAGTTTACTTACTGGAACGCCGTCGGCCCGATCGAGTCACTTCCGGAATCCCACATCCGGACTTCCACAATATTACTATCATGGGCATCTCACTCCAAGGCATCCTAGTATCACAAAACCGAGGCATCCCAAGATCACACGGCATGGGGCATCTCACTCCGAGGCATCCCGGTATCCCACAACCGAGGCATCCCTGATCACACATAGGGGTATCTCACTCCGAAGCATCCCGGCGTCTCACTCAACTAAGGCATCCAAGATCACACAGCATGGGCATCCCACTCCCTAGGGCATCGCTGGCATCTCAGTACTGATGGAAATCTCTTACTCAATTAATGCACACATTACACACATCACACCTTTGATTAATATCACATCACAGCATGCACAAGACCTCGATAGTACACAATTACCTCAAACAGGACTCATGCTCACACAATACTTCACTCATGTCACACTCATTGCACACACATTCCACAATTGGTGACTATACAATGACCACACTTCAAATGATGGAAGAGGCATGCTCATGCACAAACTAACCACTATCATGAGACCATTAGACTCCATATATGTCATGAAAGTCAGGTATAAGAGACACAACAACCATTGCACATTCTCGGATCAAGGCAGTATATAAGTTAATATGGGCAGTTTAAAACACAGACACAGAAAGTACATCTAATCTTATCGGAATGTTACGAAATTTTAGTATGTTATAGAAGGTACATAACTTAAAATTTTATGTGAAGAAACCTAAGCCTATGTCTCAATGTATAAAGAGCAATAATTTGCTGTCTTCTGTCCTAAAATTCTGCAGAAACTTTCCAGATTGAGTACCTACAGAAGAAGGATCATTTCACTACCCGAACCTTGACCGTTTGTTCTAAACTTTTGATATGTTGTTCCTAAAGATGTTTCCTAAAACTTTAGTGAAGGGTTTAAGGTCCAATTCTATCTAGAAAATTACAGAAAATTCATAGAACTACCTAAGGTTTTGCTGTCTTCTGCAGAACAGCTTACTGTTTCAAAGAGAAATGCTCTCGCCAATACATTTTCGCATGAATCTCACTATAACTAGAGGTTGAAACCTAAATTAGTTAGTGTTCTCTTAAGTAAACTTGTTCTTTCCTTTAACTACATCTTTAAAATCCCAAGCGACGCATAACTAAAGGGTTTTCCTTCTCTGTTTTTCCAAAACAGAATGTTTCGAACCATTATACTCATCTACAGCTCAACTAAACCATTTAGCTCCTCTACAATTTCTCTTTTAGTATCCCGACACTTCTCCAACAGCACCTAAGAGTAACCTCAGTAGTTCTTCGCCTACATACAGCCATCCACAGCTCGATTCAAGACAAGTACTCGCATCTTGACTCATCCACAGCAACATGCCACACCTATCTTCACTAGGCAGTTACCTTTCCACTTACTCGACCAACTCAGCTTGCTCACACTCAAGTTTTAAACCATCCAAAGCCTTATCATGACATGCAAGGACTCACAGCTTCAATCTAGAGCTCATCTAGCCTATTTCAACACAAAACAACATCATCACACCTAATCCTCCACCATTCAGCTAGTTCCGCGAGTTCCCTCGACAAAACAGCAGATAACTTCTAGCTTAGGAACTTTTCATTTCCTTACCGGTTGCTTGTCTTCGATGGTGGCTCAAAGCTCTCCAATAATCTGCCCTTAAACATGTTGGATGTATGCCCTAAAGCTACTATGTAATAGTTACATATTAGGGATTTCAATTGTACTAGTTAATGGCAATGACGTATTCATTCATATGTCCAATTATTTTATATTTATGAATGATTCCATAAGATCAGTTGCAAGTAGACCTATTCTTGAGACGTCAAGAATATATGTGATGGGTTCATAGTTAGACTGAATCTTTAAATCGTTCCCGATCGATGGATTATTGAGTGGATATTAATAATCCTGTTGAGACCGGTGTGTTCATAACTTCACCATTAAGTATGGGATACTTAAGGGAATGATGAGTCACAAGTCATTAGGTATTGTGATACCTGAGTTAAGAACACAAGTGTTTGTATTAGACAAGTTCACTGAACGTGACGCATATGGAACGATTAGCGACATAGAAGCTTTTAGCGTGGTCAATATCTAATTGTTCATGCTTTGGTCTTGTGTAAATAATCCTTAGACTTGAGGCACAGTGTTAACTTGTGTGTCGAACAACTATGGTTCACGGGTGCACATAATGCCGGGTCGTTGATCCGTCTTTATATCTGATAGTCATAGTTTGTTCATATACGAAGCTGCGCGTATGTGCAATATGGAATCTGTCTCCTTGTTATATACAAGGTATAATAATGATGTCCTATGCGATCTAATTATGACACTGCATTGAAATCCTCGGCTAGGGTTGGTAATGAGAATAAATTGTTTATATCTCAAATAAAATGCATGTCAATTAGATTTGTGCATATGATCGAATTAGTGACTTGACAAATATTCCATGGTTTTTGTTTGATCAGGACGTAGTAAGACAGAGGGATTGAATTACACTGTAACAAAAGCTAACAGGTTCGTTATGTTATTAAAATATTCACACTATCTGGGTAGCCATGACATATTGCTAGATGTCAATCATGGCTTGTAGGACCTAAAAGATTAATCGGGACAATTAATTCTTTTGGGAGTACTAACATGTTAGTAAAGGTCTTACTACCAGCTTGGTGATGAACCTAGGGATGTCACACACCATAAACAATTAGGATAACGTGGAACAAGAGAGAAATATTATTGCAAATGTGTTTGCAATTACTGCAATCGAACTGAGTCGATTTGAAATTAAATTAAATGAGTTTTAATTTAATTTATATGATAGTCAGGAGCCTACTTGCATATGATGCACACGCATGTCCAAAGTGAATATATGTTAATGTATTCCAAATGCACACACAAAGATTATGTCCTCTTTATAAAATGGATTGATTAATTATTTTATTTAATTAATCAATGTGCTTTTATTTTAATTTAAAAAAAGAAAATATATATAAATAAAGAGGGTGCATCGTGCATGAATGGTCGGCAATTGCTGACCTTGCTCATGCAGGATGATCGTGCATGAGTAATCACTAATGCACGATGGTCGTGCATGAGCGGTTATATATTTTTATTTAAATTCTATTTTTGAGGACATAAAGAGGGTTGCTGAAAATAGAGAAAGGTGTGCTTGTTTCGAAACGTGATAAAGAAGAGGGATTCTCTCTCGTTCGGGCCGTGACTATAATACATCAAGGATACAACGGATTGTCTCCACGAGATTGCTAGCACGATCATAGTGGTGATTATCTGAAAGTTCTCTCTTCCGTTCGATGTCCATTGTTGGTGTGTCTGAACTAGAGGTCCGACGTTTGTGGGGCTTGAACTATAGAACATTTGAACCAATTCTTATAAAGCATGCTTCGATAGGTAATTCGTTTAACTCCCTTTTTATATTAAAAACACACGTACAACGCCTTCAGAGAATCATGTATAAAATATATCTTTGTTTCTGCTGCGTTCTTTTTTAATTTTACTTATACATGATTTATGAAACCTCAACAGTGGTATCAGAGCCAACCTTAGGCATTTTTCATGCGTTTAATTGATTTATAGTTCAAAGATATTTTTGTGTTCTAATGGCCAATTTATTTTTGTTAAGAGAATTGGTTCTCTTGCTCTTATGTGGCCTATAGAAGTTTAATTTATATGATAAATTTAATCAACTAAGCAAAAATTAGAACTAAATCAATTTTGAATCAAAAATCCATAATTTGTTATACTTTGTGTTTATATTCTCCGAATGATTCGTGATTGTGAATTTAAAGTTGACAATGCAACTTCCGTTCATAATCACGCTCGTGAAATTTGTTTCATCGATATTGATTTCTTGACATGGTTTGCATTGTTTGACTTTAAATTTGATTAAATGCAGAATTTTATCTATGCCTTCCGGAGCTTTAAATTTTGAATTTATGGCTCGTAAGAAAGGGTGGTGATCATGGAGAAATCCCTAATTGTTGTGATTGTTGTATGAATGAATGTATGATGATTACAGGAATTCTTTTTGGGGTTGTAATTATTAAATGGAGGCCGCGTCCTTCCTTTTATATTTATTTTTATGAAATGTAATTTTTAGCATAGTTTAGTATTTCAATTGTTGATGTAAATGCTACAAGAGAATAGGAGCCATTAAGCCGGTGAGCTCTCTAGGCTCGATCTTTGAAGAGTTCAAAGATTGAATAAAAAGTGAAGAGCAGGTCCATATTATTAAAACATTAAAATGGCTAAATGGGTCTCTTTGGCTCGAGACCCATTGAACCATAATTCCATGATCACCACGTAGGATAGATGTTTATGTGATATCTATTTATTTTTGTGTTTATGTTATCGAGCATGTAAAACCGGTTAGTGTGCAAAATGAGACCGTTAATAACGACCCAAATCTCCTTATCAATAATTTTAAAGTCGAAACGGGTTTCGGACTCGTGGCCTTCCATCGTCGTGGTTTGATCCAATATTATAGTGGTTAATTGACCAGCTATGGATACATAGGGGTTAATTACTATTCATAATATTGGACCACTCCATCATGCATATGATGCTGTGGGGTTGGAGCCAAATGATTTCTTATAACTGTCAAGTGAGAAAATCGTTTGTGTTTTCAATACTTGCATGAGACTTAACTAAGATCATGATGTCAATAACTGTTAGGTGAGGCTTTCATGGTTTAGAGCGTTGAACAAGTTGGTTCACTCACTAAGTTCATAGAACACCAATAACTGTTAAGTGAGGTGGACTTTGGGCTAGTGGGACTCCAATCCCCACTAGTAATCTTTACCCAACAAAGATTACTGCTTCCCATCTTAAGGAGTATGGGATTCGAATATAAATTTAGTGGGAGGATCTATTTCATTTAAAGGCCAAAATGAAATAGTTAATTTGAAAGATACAACGGCTAACAATTTATTTTCTGCAACAAATATATTATTACTCTGAAAAATGGTGACCACAAACCCACTCGCTTCTATACTTGACAAGAATTGTTTAACTGGACCCAATTTCACTGACTGGGTGGGGAATTTGAGAATTGTTCTCAATTCAGAAAAAAAAAAATTGGGTATGTGCTTGATGAAAAGATGCCAACCTCCTTTCCTGAGGGTGGGACCCAAGAGGAATGTGTCACTTATGATAAGTGGCGTGATGATGACTTAAAAGTTAAGTCATATATGCTTGCTTCGATGAATAATGAATTACAAAAGAAGTATGAATCTATGGAAGATGCTAGGTCAATCATCTTGCATTTAAAGGAATACTTTGATGAGAATGGTTGAACCTCTAGATATGAGATATCTAAGGCATTGTACCATATGAGGATGGCTGAAGGATCATCAGTTAATGATAATGCTTTGAAAATGATCTGGCACATTGAAGAATTGGCTAGGCCGAATCTCGTTATGGAGAACGAGTTAGCTGTGGATTTGATCCTCCAATCTTTACCCAATTCATTCTCTGGTTTTGTCCAAAACTTCCACATACATAAGATGGAGAAAACTCTCACTGAGTTACATAGCATGCTGGTAGTTTATGAGAAGGAAATGCACAACACAAGACCAAATGTAGTGGCTATGGCTAAGGCTTCTTCTTCAAGGGGTAAAACTGTTTTAAAGAAAAAGAAATGGAAGAGGCCTGTCAAACCTGTTATGCAAATAAAACCCAAGATTGATAAAGGGAAATGTCATTACTGTGGTGTCAAAGGGCACTGGAGGAGGAACTGTAGGAAGTACCTCGCAAGCTTGAAGGTCAAGCCCAAGGACCAACCTTATGAAGGTATGGTGTCTATGCTTATTGAAACTAATCTGATGGTTAGTGCTGAATCCAGCTCATGGGTTCTAGATTCTGCTGCAACTTCACATATTTGTATGTTTTTGCAGAATCTGGAAATAAGCAGGATGCTAGGGCGAAATGAGATTGTCCTGACATTTTTCAATGGAGCATGAGTTGCTGCATTAGCTATAGGGACTTTTCGTTTATGTTTGCCTTCTGGACATGTATCGGTTTTAAAGAACTGTTTGCATTATAAGAATGCTGTTAGGAACATCATTTCTATACCTCGTTTGGGTAAAGAAAATTATGAATTTTCTTTTGCTAATGATGTATGTTCTATTTATCATAATAAAAGATGTGTTGGTTCTAGCTTATTAACCAACAATCTTTATACCATTAAAATGTCTGGTAATGCTATTACCGATGTCAATAAGCAAAATAGAATTGATATAAATGACATAACTAATAAACGCCCTAGAGACAGTCCAAATAAAAAGTATGTGTGGCATCTCCGATTAGGTCATATGGAGAAGACAAAATTAACAAGTTGAGTAATGATGGGTACATTGATCCGTCAAATTTTGAGTCATACTCAACTTGTGAGGTGTGTCTTCTAGGAAAAATGACCAAAGCGCCTTTTGTGGGATATAGTGCGCAAGCTGCTGACATATTAGAATTAATACATACATATGTATGTGGACCAATTAATGAAACTGCTAGAGGTGGTTATAATTACTTCATTACCTTCACCGATGATCAGTCACGGTATGGTTATTTATACCTGATGAAGTATACATCTGAATCCTTTGAAAAGTTCAAGGAATTCAAGGCCGAAGTTGAGAAACAAACAGGAAAATGTATTAAGGCTCTTCGATCGGATCGAGGAGGTGAATACCTTAGTACTGAATTCCTGAACTATCTTAAAGAGAATGGAATTTTATCACAATGGACACCTCCTGGAACTCCAAAACATAATGGTGTATCTGAATGAAGAAATCGTACTTTATTAGATATGGTGCAATCTATGATGAATTACACCGATTTGCAAATATCCCTTTGGGGATATGCCCTTGAGACAGTTGTATATATACTGAACAGAGTGCCGTCCAAATCTGTTCCAACTACGCCCTATGAGATATGGCATAGTAGTAAACCTAGTCTTAATCATATTAAGATTTGGGGTTGTCCAACTTTTGTGAAAAAGTTGAGAATGGAAAAATTGGAGGCAAGATCTGAACACGGTCGCTTCATTGGATATCCAAAGGAAACTCTTGGATATTATTTCTATTTTCATTCAGACCAAAGAATTTTGGTAAGCAAGCGCGCTTCTTTTTTGGAGAATCAGTTCGTCCAAGAAGGTGGTTCTGGGCGGAAAATAGTCTTACAAGAAGAAAATAATGAAGTACCAAACGAATAAGTTCATATACCAATCTCCGATTTAGTGGGAGCTTCTGATACACAACCTCTTAGGAGAAGTGCGAGAACGTCTCGCCCACCTGCTCGTTATAGACACTTGGTTGATTATATTGAACCATTATTCATTGTGAATGATAGTGATCAACCTGGTGATCCTAAAACCTATGAGGAGGCGATGTTGGACATCGATTATGGTAAATGGCTAGAAGCCATGAAATCCGAAATGGATTCAATGTATTCTAATGAAGTTTGGACCTTAATTGACCTGCCTGATGGTATTATACCAATTAGCTGTAAATGGATCTTCAAGAGGAAGATGAATGCTGAAGGTCAGATTGGAACTTATAAAGCACGGCTGGTGGCAAAAGGATATCGTCAGAAAGAAGGAATTGATTATGACGAAACTTTCTCACCTGTGGCTATGCTAAAATCCATTCGGATTATGTTGGCTATAGCTGCACGCCTTGATTATGAGATATTCCAGATGGATGTCAAAATGGCTTTTCTAAATGGTTTTCTTGATGAGGACATCTATATGGAACAGCCACGGGGTTTTGAATCCAATAGTGAAAAACGAAAGGTGTGTAAGCTTAAGAGATCCATTTATGGACTCAAACAAGCCTGCATAAGTTGGAATATCCGTTTTGATGAGGTAGTCAAATCATTTGGCTTCATAAAAAATCCGAATGAACCTTGTGTATACAAGAAGATCAGTGGGAGTGCAATTGCATTTCTAGTTTTGTACGTCGATGATATACTTTTGATTAGAAATGATGTACCAATGATATCATCAATAAAACTATTCTTGTCACAGAAATTCTCCATGAAAGATTTATGAGAGGCAACCTACATTTTAGGTATCAAGATCTATAGAGATAGATCAAGACGATTGATTGGCCTCTCACAGTCTACGTACATAGACAAAGTGCTAACACGTTTTAACATGCAATGTTCCAAGAGAGGATTATTGCCTTTTAGGCAAGGGATCCGTCTTTCTAAGGAGATGTAAACCAACACTCCTGAAGAAAGAGAGCGGATGGCGAAGATACCATGTGCATCCACTATTGGAAGCATAATGTATGCTATGCTATGTACTAGACCTGATATTATGCATGCTATAAGTATTACTAGCAGATATTAGTATGATCTAGGTGAAGAGCATTGGATAGCAGTCAAGAATATTCTTAAGTACTTGCGAAGGACTAAAGATTTATTGTTGATATATGGAGAAGGATAATTTAAAGTTGTAGCATATACTGATTCCGATTTTCAATCGAATCCTAATGATTATAAGTCTACGTCTGGGTTTGTCTTTACATTCAATGGTGGCGCAGTTAGTTGGAAAAGTTCCAAACAAAGCATAATTGTTGATTCCACCACTGAGGCAGAGTATGTGGTTGCTTCTAAAGCAGCAAAGGAAGCCACTTGGATGAAGAAGTTTATTTCAAAACTTGGAGTCGTTCCTTCAATTGAGCAACCGATTACATTGTTTTGTGACAACAATGGGGCAATAGCTCAAGGTAAGGAACCAAGGTCTCACTAGAAGTCCAAGCACATTGAGAGACGCTTCCATCTCATCGGAGAAAATGTTAGGAGAGGTAATATCGCCTTGCAGAAAATTGCCTCAGCAGAAAACGTGGCAGATCCCATTACTAAGGCCTTACCTCAGTTTTTTTTTGAAAGGCATATTGACAAAATGGGTTTGGGGTACCAAACAAGTTGGCTTTAGTACAAGTGGGAGATTATTGGATGTATGCCCTAAAGCTACTATGTAATAGTTACATATTAGGGATTTCAATTGTACTATGATTATTATTTAATTAATGGCAATGATGTATTCATTCATATGTCCAATTATTTTATATTTATGAATAATTCCATAAGATCAGTTGCAACTAGACCTATTCTTGAGATGTCAAGAATATATGTGACGAGTTCATAGTTAGAATGAATCTTTAAATCGTTCCGGTCGATGGATTATTGAGTGGGTATTAATAATCCTGTTGAGACTGGTGTGCTCATAACTTCACCATTAAGTATTGGATACTTAAGGGAATGATGAGTCACAAGTCATTAGGTATTGTGATGCTCGAGTTAAGAACACAAGTGTTCGTATTAGACAAGTTCAATGAACGTGACGCATATGAAACGATTAGCAACATGGAAGCTTTTAGCGTGGTCAATATCTAATTGTTCATCTTTTGGTCTTGTGTAAGTAATTCTTAGACCTGAGGCACAGTGTTAACTTGTGTGTCGAACAACTATGGTTCACGGGTGCACATAATGCCGGGTCGTTGATCTGTCTTTATACCTAATGGTCATAGTTTGTTTATATACGAAGTTGCACGTGTGCGCAATATGGAATATGTCTCCTTGCTATATACAAGGCATGATAATGATGTCCTATGCAATCTAATTATGACACTGCATTGAAATCCTCGGCCGGGGTTGTAACTGAGAATAAATTGTTTATGTCTCAAATAAAATGCATGTCAATTAGATTTGTGCATATGATCGAATTAGTGACTTGATAAATATTCCACGGTCTTTGTTTGATCGGGACATAGTAAGACAGAGTGATTGAATTACACTGTAACCAAAGTTGACAGGTTTATTATGTTCTTAAAATATTCACACTATCTGGGTAGCCATGACATATTGCTAGATGTCAATCATGGCTTGTAGGACCTAAAAGATTAATTGGGACAATTAATTCTTTTGGGAGTACTAATGTGTTAGTACAAGTCTTACTACCAGCTTAGTGATGAACCTAGGGATGTCACACACCATAAACAATTAGGATAATGTGGAACAAGAGAGAAATATTATTGCAAATGTGTTTGCAATTACTGCAATCGAATTGAGTCGATTTGAAATTAAATTAAATGAGATTTTATTTAATTTGTATGATAGTCACGAGCCTACTTGCATGTGATGCACACGCATGTCCAAAGTGAATATATGTTAATGTATTCCAAATGCACACATAAAGATTATGTCCTCTTTATAAATGGATTGATTAATTATTTTATTTAATTAATCAATGTGCGTTTCTTTTAATTAAAAAAAAGAAAAAAAATATAAATAAAGAGGGTGCATCATGCATGAATGGTTAGCAATTGCTGACCATCATGCACGAAGCAAACCTTGCTCATGCACAATGGTGTTTGTATGTTTATTGTGTGTTCTTGTGTTTTTCGAAACGTGAGAAAGAAGAAGGATTCTCTCTCATTTGAGCCGTCACTATAATACATCAAGGATACGGCGAATTGTCTCCACGAGATTGCTAGCACGATCATAACGATGATTATCCGAAAGTTCTCTCTTCCTGTTCGACATCTATTGTTGGTGTGTCTGAACTAGAGGTCCGACGTTTATGGGGCTCGAACTGTAGAACATCTGAACCAATTCGTATAAAGCGTGCTTCGAGAGGTGATTCGTTTAACTTCCTTTTTATATTAAGATTTTTTTTTATTAAAAATGCATGAACAATGCCTTCGAAGAATCATGTATAAAATATATCTTTGTTTTTGCTGCGCTCTTTTTGTTAATTTTACCTATACATGATTCATGAAAGCTCAACAAAACGCACACAAGAAGAAGCAAAAATTGCTGGAGCTGTTGGGCTTCGCTTCTGCTCAAGCTGCGCGAGAAAGAGAAGAAAAGAGAGGGTTTTCGATCTGTTTTGGAGAGAGAGAGGGTGGCGTGAATTATGAGGGAGATGAAGCTATAGGTGTAATCCCAAGGAGAAGTAATCATTAGCAAGACTAATGATTATGTTTCTTCTGCAGCTTTGGTTTTGGGGGAGAAGAAAACCGAGAGAGAAGAGAGAGAGAGAGAGAGATGTCATGGCTTCCATGCACGCTTCGTTCCTCACGATCGACGTCTGGCGTTTGAAATCAATTAACTTCTAATCTATGTCGTTAGTCGGTTTATTAGTTTCTAATGTCTTTTACTTAGTTTCGTTCCAAATCCACAAAATTTCGATTCCCTTGTAACTATATGAATCTATGAGTTGGCACGAATTGAAATGACGTGTTAACATCTCGGCACTAATCTACAAACAATAATTTACCGTGAGAAATACTAAAGTTAGTAGTTGACACTAGCATTACATTCACTTATAATTTTTTAATAAAATTTATAATTAAATCCTCATAATGGTAATCTATAAGCTTAATTGGAAATTAAAGCCCTCGAGCCTAAATTACCGTCTCTGGCCCACTAGGCTCATCCTACGACAATTCACGGCCCACTAGACTTAATTTACCATTCTAATGAACTCGACTCTTGGCCCGCTCCAAGCCAAGTCCAAGTCCATAACCTATCCTTCGGCTGACCGAGCCCATCTCGATAACTCGTGTGGCCTGCTAACTACTTAAGTCCACACATTCCTCACGGCCCATCGGGCTTGTCTTATGGCCCACTTTAAAGTAATCCAAGCCCTTAACAATCCGATTACACTTAAAGGGTCGGTAAAATTCGGGATGTCACATTTAACATGCAGAATGACATTCAAATGCAATAACGTAAACTCGTACTCAAACCTTGTAACATGTAGTTTAAGTTTCAAGAATGCATTATTGCAAAATTTGGTCTCCAAAAGACCTAAACAAACATGGCAAGGTGCATGTATGGCAAGATTTCATTTCAACATTAAATTCATAGAACGGGCATGACTTTAGCCATCATCAATACATGCAAAAATCCTATGAAAAATCCTACATACATAACATACAATGATGAACACATCTTGTTAAGAATTCAAAACTTAAATGTGATCGCATACAACATATTTTCACTTTAACTCATACAATTGACTCACTTCCAACGCCAAGAATTTGCAAAGCATGCATCGATTGAATAGATACATCATGTATTTCAACTTTCATGAAAGACTTAAGACCAAATAAGCGCATTTGTGGACTCAATTTCATCAAAACAAAATTCAGACCAATGTAAGGCAGACTATTCTATGTTCGAATCTAAGAGATTTTGACTTGGCTAAACATATCCAAATATTCTGAAAAAATATAGGATTTTCTCCAAACAATTACAAGCAACTTCCATGAAGGAAAGTTCTTCCAAAACTCAACATAGAAATCAGTAAAAAACTGTCAAAATCAAAGATCAATATGGAATAACTGACCTAGGCTTGGATCTGAGTAGATTTGACCTAATTAGGTACATCCAATAATCATAAAAAAAAAGTTATAATATGTACAAGACGATTCAGAGCAAAACTCATCAAGGCAATATTATCCAAAAATCATCACAGGATGCTACACAAAAATAGTAAATTCTCATTTTGGAATAAGAACAAAGCCAAAAATCTACTTAAACTACTACAGAATCATTCATCTTTGGAGGTGTTTTTCGAAGGTCAAATGACACTTGATTGGGGTATGCAACCTATCGATTCGAAGCTTGTGATGTGTATTATCTAAACCTAAGAGGACTCAATTGAAACAAGGTCATTTCAAACCTCATTTTGGCCAAATCATCAGATCAATCTTATAGCTACGAAATTGTAGATTCAACCTAAATCAACCACAATCATCCAAGTTCATCATCCAAGAACACTCAATTATAGCAAATCATCATCCAAATCCATCATCTAGCATCTAATCATCATGTATTTACTTAACGTTGAACCCTAGCCCTAGTCGGCTATTTCGGCCTCGCTTCACAGGGGTTTGAAACTGATATCGTTACCTTTGTTGTGTTTTTATCGATTTTGATTGAAATCGATCGAAGTTTTCATCGAAACCTCAATCAAACCTCCACAAACCACCAAGGACTAGATCCAGGCAGTAAGGATTAGCTTTGAAAGGTAGCCGAATCACCTACAGCGAAGGAAAATAGAATCGGTCCAAAACTGGATCGCTTTGGATGTCGTCGGAAGAGATTGGACTAATTGGAAGCCGATCGGCTAGTTCCTCACTATAGTTAGGTCAGGGGCCTTCAGTACAAGTGATCGCCGATGATTGGAGGCGCCGATGAGCTCTGGTGGTCGCTGGTTTGGTCAAAAACGGATTGGTCCCTCTTAGACTAGTTTTGAGGTTTCCAAGGGAAATCAAGCCACCGGACAGGGGGAAATCAACAACTGCCTATTATTGGAACGTCCCCCGGAAGAAAGGAAGGATGAGGCTCATCGCAAGGGCTGGCGGTGGTAGGTGCGCCGCCGGTTCAAGGCCGGCGAGCGACGGCCGGAGAGAAGGCTAGTTTGAACTGATTGAAGAGAGAGAGGAATCGGCAGGAAATAACAAGAGAGAGAGAGAGAGAGAGAGAGAGAGAGAGACTAATGAGAGAGAAAGATTTTGTGCCAATATGAAGCTCCCCTAAAATGGAGGGAAAATTGGACTTATATACTCCCCAAGTTAAGCGATTTCGGCCGTCAGTTCGATCCAACGATCAACATTTCGATCCAATGGTCAAAATCAATTTCGAAGGCTTTATCATGATCTCAAGGTGTTGAGTAATTGATCTAGTGGATTTGATTTGCAAAAACTCGAGCCAAAATCGAGAATTGCATCGAAATGTCCAATTAAGGGTTAATTTACAATTTGATGAAATTCGATGATCAATCTATAAAATTTTGGAAAATTGAAGGTGCATAAATGAATTTGACATTGAGAGGATCCCATAATCAATCGCCAGAGGTTAAGAACCAGCCAATAAGGGGCTAAATCGGCCATCCTCGCTAGCGGCTGGTCAGACCGATTAGATCGATTTGGTTTCAACCGATTTTTGGCCGATTCTTGATCGATTTGGTCTTATTTCTATCATTTCACCCACTTGGGACCCCTATGGTCCCAAAATTTATGCAATTTGTTCCTTAGATGACCAAATTGAAAATGAATTCTACCCTATTTGAGAAGAAATTGGCCAATTGAGATACGATTAAGCCAATCAAACTTTATGAACGTAATCTAGGGGTCTTTTATTAACCTAATTGAATGTTTATCATGAAGGGCAACGAGTCAAAATCATGGGTGCCATGAATTGGGCCTAAAGGGCTAAAATGGTTAAATTTGCAATTTAATAAGCAAAATTGCAAATTAACTAAAATTGGACTCAATTAGTGTCATCATTGCCTTATCTAATGAAGTAGCCATGTGCAAGATCAATCATCACCTTCAAATTGACCTTAAATTGAAGCACTCGGGCTTATGCCAAAAATGAATCTAGGCTTAATATCCAAATTGGACCTAGATTGATGAAATAAAACCATAACCATGAATGGGTCAATTCAAATTTTGTCGATTAAAGCTTAATTGCTTGATTTTATTATGCTCGGGAGGATACAATTCTTCAAATTGATAAGTTCTTGTGTGAATTTGTGAAAATTGATTTCAAATTTGGACTTATCTTAAGGAAATGAGTGAGAAACAATCGTTCATTCACAAGTTATAAAGGATCGATTTTGTTCCCCAAATTAGGCCTCAAAACAACAATTCGCATTTTGACTCAGTAAATCGCGAAATTGAATACATAAGCAAATTTCAAATAGTCCTAAACCAAATGTCAAATAATGAACTACACCTAACTATGACTAAAATAAAAGTAATTTATTTTTGGTTGATTTAAAACCTAAAACTGAAAAATTCATAAATCAAGTTCTTTAATCGAATTTTGTGAAATTTTTTATCCAAAAGTCAACATTGACATTAAAGGAAACATATTTGTATATATTTTTTTTTATCAAAGGTTTGACCAAAAGTCAACCCTTTAGTTAACTTTTCCTAAAATGTTGACTTTTTGGTCAAATCTTTGAATTTTTTAAAATTTGATTTGACAAAGTGAAATTAAAGCTAATTGGAATCTTTTTGGATAAAAAGGCAATTTTTTTACCCGGGTTGACTTTTATTCAAAGGGTTGATGGAAAAGTCAACCTCAAAGTCAACCATTTGACCTTTCGAGTTTTTTCTTGAAAATGAACTAGAAATTGTTTAAAAATGACAATGCAAAAGAAATAAATTAAAAATAACACTTTTTTACCACGAAATGAGGTTCCATCGCAATCAGAAACCCAAGTATTTGACTTTTTACCTTTTAATGAAGCGTTAACTAAAAATCAGGTGTCAACAATGTGATGCTTCCAAAAGCAACCATTCATAAATCCTTTTCAAAGCTTCATTTGACATTACAAAAGTCATGGTTTGACCTATTTTCAAAATGCCTGCAACGTTTGTAAGTGCATTTATGCGAGCTCCAAGCTAGCCTTGGTAATTGAATGCGTTCCATAACCGAGACATCACATTGTCTCAAAGGAATCTTTTCAATGATTTTGAATCTATTCATGAAATGTCACATGTATCCCTTATGCATATAACCACTTCATTCATTGGAAATGCTTGTGCTCTTGATTGGTGCATGTATTGGTAATAAGTGACCTGTCGACAATTCACTTTTTTATCTGATTGGTTGAGAAATAAGATCCAAAAATTCAAATTCATTTTTCACTTAATGAGTTAGACTTGCCTGTATGTTTAACTTATGCTATTACATGTGACTTCTAGATGTATGTCAGGATTAGTGCATGATACCAATGGAAAATCTTAGGAATCACATAGAGCACCTTATTAGGGACTTATATGTGTTATTAGCCATGCTAGAATACAATTGGTCAATGATAGTTGTAAGTCATAAAAAGGAATCGGGTAGGTGTCTAGAGGGACCTACACTTGAATTCTAAAGGTTGACTCTATGGCCCAAATTTGATTGATTTTGAACCTTGCTTCTTTTGATTGATTAATCTTGACTTTATGGTGTGCTTTTGATTGTTTTTGTAATATCCTTGATTTCGACCCTTATTTTGGTCCCAACTAAGAGGCTAAGCTAGATAGGCTAATCTTCTTGAAGAACAAGAGTCAACTGCATTAAATGGGGGTAATGAGTATGGGGGCTTAGGCATCCTAAGTAATTAATGAAACAATATGACTAATAAGCTTAGGTGTATAGTCATCATGACAAGCCATTAATGAATGAGGTTAATCACATGTCCATGTGTAACATCCTTGATTTTGACCCTGTAAGGATCGGCCATAAGGTCCTAAAAAGATAGATCATGGGCCATTGGCCATGGATCAATCGGTTCGATCGACAAGGAATCACAGATCGGTCATGGTCCGATTGACCGACCAACCGACCGGCCGACCGACCAATCACGAATTGGTCGAGGTGTCGGCCATGAATTTTTACCGACCATATCGATGGGATAGGATCACTAGCTCATAAGATGACCTTTTGATCATGATAATTGATCACAGGATCGGCGGATGGTCATGGGTCGATCCAACCAGTCGCAGTTTCTGATTGCGAGTGATTCCACCCGGTTATGCACCGATACACACACGATCCAAATTGATCAAATGCAACCGTCTTCCGATAAAAAATTCATCATTCCTTATTTAATTCTTAGCGATCATAACGAAATCTCAAATTGGTGATGACCGATCATGGATCGGTAATGAACAACCATGAACCCTATCGGTGGATCGGGTGTCGACCGAAATGAGCCCAGGGATAGACTCAACTATTCTGTCATTAATTCTAAGGTTCGTGCGTACCTTGGCTTAGTGCTAGGCCATGAGTAGCCTTAGGATTAGTCTCAAACCGATCGAAAAACAACCAACCCTATTGGTCGATCGATCGTCCAAAGGAACAATTCGAGCAAGTAGGGGGCGTGATGACTGAACCATGAGTGTACGTGATTCAATTTTTTGAGGTGTACCTAATGATCCATTCTCTGGCCCTGGAACCAACTTGGATGATAGAATTCTCTAGACTGCCTTATTAATGAAGAAAAAGACAAAATAAGAAAATTTCTAAAAACCACTCATTAAATGAAGGGGTGATTGTTCTTTGAATAGTCAAAAGTCATGATGGCAGCCAAAATGTTCTTGGATATTCTAGAAGAAGGTGGCACATAAGTGGACCAATTAAAGAGTGATACATGAGCCCTCATTAATAACCGCATGTTCTAGAATTGTCGAGTTGGCAACTATAGCACAATTATTGTCAAATTTCATTAAATGTCCATTAAATGCGGCATATAGGTGGACCAATGGAAGAGCGAAAAGCGGGCCATCGTCGATGATGCCTAGGAGCTTAGATTTCCAAGTAAGGCCTTTAGCTTGGCCAACTCACTTTCTAGGTACAATCATGAGGCAAAATAGACTTGCCACCCAAGGAATTTGGGCGGGACACTTGGAAAAATTCGAGTGGACCATTTGGCTTGGTAATGATGAATTGAGATTTACCTTGGAGAAGAAGTTTACTGATTCATGCTTAGGTGTCCTTTAGAATATTAGGTTATGATGAGCCTAAAAAATTGCCTTAGTGAGCAAGGCAAAGGCCAACCAATCAAGAGAGGACATTAGGCAGGGGCTTATGTGTCCCTTAGGACCATATGCACATCATGAGCCTAAATTGAGCCTTGGATAGCAAGTCAATAAGTGGTCCAATAAGAAGATGGTAAGTGTTCTCTTAGGACCCTAGCCGTGCCACTTTGATGTCATAGCTGTGCCACTTCAAGAAATGTGATTGGGCTGCTTGGATAAGTAATGATGGCATCGAGTAGTATAAATAGGAGGATCCCTCCTCATTTTTCACCATGCCATTCGGTTTCTCCTTTCCTCCTTTATTTCCTTTCTCTCAACCTTGCATCCTCAATCCCTCAAGCTAATCTAAGGTAGTCTTCAAGGTTGCCAAGGTAAGTAAGATCCCTATGTCTCCTCTAGGGCAGTAGTCTCCATTGTTGAGCCTAGTTAGGTGCTCACCCATCAAGCCGTAGGTAGGATGTTAGATCTTTTGTATGGTCTTGCTCATGTTTGTGCTTGAATGTGTGCTTGAGTCATTTATGTTCGGAATGAAATCGAGGCTCATTCAGATTGATTTCATAACAAGACAAGTTGCCCAAGCCATAAAGCCTTGGTTTCAGCATAAATAGGATGCTGGTTCCAAGCCTCGCTTGGTGCAGGAATCACCTAAGGCTGCAAGGTCCTAAATCGACATTGATGTGTGCCAAGCTTATGTCTTGATTGGTACGGGGATCACCCAAATTCACGAGGTCTTGGTAAGGCACCAAGGCATGCCGCTTTCCATAGTTTAAATGGACATGAGGACTTTGTGCTTGGTGTTGAATGAAACCGCGAGCCGATAGTCATTCTCGATACATGTGTATTCACATCAGGTTGGAGTCGAGGTCCGTCAAGCTTAGGATCTTCACCTAAGCAAGGTATACCTAAGCCTCAAGGTCTTGGATCGGCATTGAGGCGTGTTATTTCCAAGCCTTGTTCGGTAAGGGGATCAGCGCTAAGTGATTGATTCGAGTTACGGACCAAAAATCATTCCCAACTTGTTTGCTAGTAAAGTATAAGAAACTCATGACACACACGAATGAATGAGAATGCCTTCGGGCCATGCATGTGTCGGCTAAGAGAAAAGATAAGAACCGGCTTGTGATATGTATTTATGCATATACTTAAAAAGGAAAAGCGCCCATCGCCACACAACGTTGGTGGTGATGCCTTGTTTATTGAACGGGATGCTTCGGTTGAGCTGGGATGCCAGAATTGAGCCAGGATGCCTGGGTTTTGAACCCGGAAGCCTTGGGAAGCTAGCCCAGAAAAGCCTTGGTCGAGCCAGGAAGCCCAGCAAGAAGCTGGAAGCCTCGATCGAGCTAAGAGGGCCTGGTCGAGCCAGGACGACGCTAAATGAATTTGCATGAGTGTCGATTATGCATAAGCATGATATGTTGACATATTTATTGATAAGCCAAAGGTAAGTATGCATTGAAGCATGTTGCGGTAGACATTTGCATGTATCAAGAGTAACAACAAATTTGCTATTGATCTACCATCGACACTATTTGTGAGTGTTGTACTTGCTAAGCTTCGATGATGAGATGCTTTCCTAATAGAGAACTAGGAATTTTACTTACTGAGTTTCCCCAAAACTCATCCCTCATCTTTCAGTCTTGTAGGCATGAAAGTCTCTCATTAATGGGAGCTGCAATCACACTAGAGGAGATAGGATTTCCCTTGAACTATGCGGAAAACTTCTATTGTTATGTAAAAAAAAAAAGAGCCCGTGGAGAAAGGGCTTGGAAAAGTATTGTTATAATATAAGTCAGTGTGTTCAATGTGATGTATTTCCTAATCTCCTAGCTATTGTTTTTCCGGGGAGTCATTGTTCACGTTTCTGCATGTGCATGATAACTAGATAAAAAGAAAATCGGGATGGCGACAAGCCTAGGACGTCGTGAAAATAACCCTTGTTGCTCGTGGGGTCGTGACACCATGTGTCCTTATTAGATTAGGGTCATCATTTCCTCTCCTTTGAGACTTGGAAGACAAGTTCTTCCCAACCTAAAATGCTTGGTAAATCATTGGTCTAGAAGAATTAATGAAGGATGGTCTTGCAAGCCAAGTAGGGCGCTACCTTTCCCTCATAGACTTGCCACCTTGAGTTTCATAAGTTTTGACTTCCCAGTTTTTCAAAATTGCTGGATCTTTTATGCTTTCCAATTTTATAGAGCTTTTTATGTTATGAATTTGAAGAAGCTTCCTGCATGTAAGTTGCTCAAAATATCCTGACCTATAACATACTTTCATTTCATATGTTTCTGAGGTGAAATGGTTAGAATGAAGGCCCAATCAATTACCGTACAGAACCTGCCCAGTATAGTGAAAATGGTAACCAAGTTGCTTTGTCGAATTTTTATAAAATCTTCCCTTTCGAATTTGGAAATGTTTCCTTTAGAAAAAATTTTAAATGACATCCATATCTATAACATATTAAAATTTCAAAGAGTTTTGTGAATATTTGGATTTCAAAATGAGTCTCTCTCTCTCTCTCTCTCTTCGACCGTTGAATCTGCTCAACGGACGAATTTTTGGGTTATGTTCAATTTTTTTTTGCTCTTTCCACAGAACAAGTTTGGCTTGGATTCCTTCATGAAAAATGTTTTCTAAGGTCTTCTCTACAACAATTTAGAATTTTATAATTTATCGAGCCCGTTTGACAAGGTAATGGTACTGATTTCGAGAGTTGCTCGAAACTATTTTCGCGTTAGAATGGGAGAACCACAGGCCCAAGTTGGAGGTGAAGGGGGTTGCATGCTCAACTTGAGGAGTAACCTAACCTAGAGACTTCTTAGCTTGAAGATAATGATACATTAAATGCTTTTGGACCTTAGTGTGTTAAAAAGAAGAAACTTGGAGAGCAAATTGGCTAATGTGAACACATCTAAGCCTAATGATTGCATGAAATCTTTGCAATTAATGAGAGAGGTGAGTCACCTACTTAGGTGTCCCTAGAATCTTAGGTGAATCTTAGGTTCTGATGGTCTTAGATTATAGCCTTGGTGAACAAGGTAAGTACCAACCAATTAGAAGAAAACATTAGGCATTAAAGGGGCTTATGTGTCTCTTAGGCACCATAGGCAATAATGAGCCTAGAGTGAGCCTTGGAGATCAAGCAAATAGGCAGACCAATCACAAGCCAACACCAAAGGACCTAGGCACCAACTCGGAAAGATAGGTAGGCTAACTCATCATTTAGGCGTAATCATGAGTTTACATAAAAATCTAAGAGGAAGAGGCCTATAAATAGGAAAAGGCATCCTCACATTTTAAGGATGAGCCATTCTCTTCTTTCCTTTCCCTTCCTTTCATTTCTTTCATGCTCTTCTCTTCCAAGCTGCCCTAGACGCTGATCGACTACCAAAGAAGCATCTTGAAGTTAGGTCCAAAAAGTAGTAAGTAGATTTTCCTAACTCTTTGATAGGGCGATGTGCTACGCTTATCGATTTTAGGATCATATCATCGTTTGCTTGTGTTGGCTTTGTATTGTTATGCTTGTTGTGTTTCTATTGCTTGTTGTTGCATTAAGTAAGTTCATGATCCCGCATGGGTGTCAAGCACAAAGGATGTCGACGAGAGGTCTCAGTGACTATGGACAATGTTAAAGCCTGAGCGAATGGTTCCAAGTTAAAGTCACGAGCCCGAATCGCATCTAGCATGAGTTTAATTTAGTAAGACATAAGTGTCGTTCATTAGTTCACCTTGCATAGCACGCTTTCGAGCCACTCATTTAACTAAAAGTTTAAACACAAAATGAACCGATTGATGCTTGAAATGCATGGACACACGATAGACTTATATGTCAATGCTAGGGGATGCCGGGTCATTGCCTGGGGTAAAGCCCCAGATGCCATCCCGATATTGAGATCATGGACGATGCTGACCTGGGTGAGGATGATACCTAGGGGTCGCCCTGGATGCCGTCCTGATAATGAGATCAGGACGATGTCAGTTGCCAGAGGGGACTGATGCCTAGTTGTTACTGGAAGAGTTGATTAATTTCGACTATTATGATACTAAAAAAGAAAATTGAAAGTCCATGTGTGATACTTGCAAAAGCTAGGTTTGTTTGATATGTGTTGTTAAGTCCTTGCATCGATTTGAGCATATATTTGAATTGGGTCACTTAGTGCTTGAATGAGTTTCATGAGCATCTCTTTGGAAAGTTTGTTCATATGCACTAACTCCTTGCCTTTGATTCTTGAAAGCACATAGATGGTTGAGAGCCTTTCATATGCATAAGGAAGGCAAGGCATGAACCTTGCTATTTATTTACCATCGACAAGTGGGTGGTGATCTTGTATCCGACAATCGACGGTGAAACTTCCTCCTATAGGAGAATTAAGGATTTCTACTTACTGAGTCATCGACTCACTCTTGTTGTTCTTTATAATTTTAGGTGTGATGGGTGAACCTAGGTCCAAGAAGGGAATGAACTTAACATGGGGGCCGCTTTTGGGAGCAGCTCAATAGAGGAGCTAGGCTGCCCCAACCTTTTGATTGACTATATATGGAAACAAAAATAAGTAACCTAGGGGCATGTAATCAAAATAGCTTTTAATATTTGAATATGTTGTTTTTATTTGCTTGGCTTGCATATGTTTTGCTCGGTTTCCGTGTTTGTTTGTACAGGGACTATTCATGATCACTCCCGTATATGCTTAACTAAATATAAAAGACTTTCGGGACGTTCGATGTTGCCTGGGGCGTCGATGCTAACCTGCCGGGTCATGCTCTCGTGCCAAAGGTGGGGCGAGGGTGTGATAGTTTTGACATGTATGTTTGTTTATTTTTATTGTATGCATCTAGTTATAATTCTTAGACTAGGATTAGATTAGAATCCTGAAGATGAGGACTATGCAAAGATGGCCAATGGTCAATGTCCATTCCAACCGTACTTTTGTATCATTCATCCTCAACATATGTCTCGGGTTCCTCTTGTTTGTATAAATACCTAACAAGTTTTCACATTCCTTAAGATTGCATGATAGATTCACAACTTTCCTTGATTGTTTAATTATTGTCTCGCACTTCCAATTTAATTGATTGCATTCTTTTCATTTAATTAAGCATGATCGCCTAGTTTAGGATAAACAACCTTGAAAAAGAAAAGAGAAATGCATGGACACCATAGGTAAACACAACATACTATTAGGTACCGAAAGGGTGCTAATAGAAATGTTAGCATAATCCAAGCACCCAAACATAGATATCTAGTAAGGAATAGTCCAGATCCTCGATTTGGTTTTCTAGTTGAACCCCAAAAATGAGGCTAGTGGGGACTCCCGTCTCCTTTTTGATTGTCTTAAACAAATAGATCATATAAATGAATTCATCGCGAGGGGTATGAACCTCAAGAAAAAGGTTCACAATTGTGATTTAGCATACTCTAGATGGTGAAGTCGATAAAGATGAAGTGATACCATCTTTGGTGGATGTACATCTCGAGAGGGCTATCATAATTGTTAACAATACCATTAAACTCACCTTTACATCCGGATTCCTTTCGACCTTAAAACCGTCAATGGAGACATACTGTGACAACGAGTTAGGGTCACGATATCATGCGGAATATGAGCTTGGAAGAGCTCACAATCATGATTAAATGAACTCACAAAAGGTTCATCTGAGGGGTGAGGTGATGACATCCCTGTGGTTGAAAACCGTGAGGAACTTTCATGGTCAAGTTTCTCTAAACCTGACCTTTGCCCTTCTCTCGTGGGATGGCGGCGAGATGGAGTAGCGACAACAATCTGAGTGGGCTAGGGAGAATTGATACATCGGGAAGTGTTGTACAGTTGGCAACCTCAAGTAGGTGCCCGTGACACTAGATTGGAAGGTTTTCAGTCCAAATTTGTCAGGACATCTTAATTCCTCGGATTAATGTCGTTTTGAATTTGGTAAGAATTTAAAGCCTTAATTCATCTAATTAAAAAAAAATTCTTGGTTAAGATGTAATTTCCATTCAGTTTGGGTTTTAGGTTTCTAGGTTGATTTAAAGACTATAAAATCATGTTCTAATTATTTACACAAAAAAAGGACGAAGTCATCCATATGGATAAGCATGTGATTAAAGCACAAATATTGTCAAGCATGTGACTCACCATTGACGACCATAAGGATCAATATCAATATTGATGCACATCAAGTGAATATTGCTGATTAGTTGTAAATATAGGATGATGTATGGCCAACGATGAGCAACAAAGATATCAATTAATGAAATTAGTGAGATGTCATGATTAGACAAATGGCGAGTGCAAAGTGCAGTTATAAGAGGGAAATTGTTGAAAAGCAAAGTGATTGGGATCTTGGAGCAATAGGCACACGTTTTGAACTATAATGTTGGTGCCAAATTTTGCCCTACTTTACCCATCTTTTGAGTTGAAGGTAAGTTTGCCTTTTCAATTTTGTCTACTTGGCTTTCTAGTGACTTTAATCCAGTTGCCATGGGTTGAATTCAATATTATCTAGATTAATCGTTTTAAGTTTGGCATGCAATCTTCTACAGTACAACAAATAATTGTAGTTATGGTACATATCTACTTGAATATGATATAATTGATAGGATTTCAAGTTTATTTTCCTTGAGATAACTTTCTTTATACAGTTTTACATTTTTCAAGTGAATATGCTTGTCTCTTTTATGATTTGTAAACTCGTGTCTCGAAAATGATAAGATTAGAAATGTTATAAGTATGAAAGAGGCATCACATGGTATTATATTAATTAAAAAAAAAAGGATAAGTGCATTGGAAATCCTAAAACTTATTAGAAAAGTGCAATCAAGTCCTAAAACTTGTCAAAATGGTTCAATCAAGTCCTTAAGTTGATTACAATTTTCAAAAATTTTAGGACTTAATTGCATTTTTTTAATTTTTTTTTTGATGACCCGAGAACCCCCATACAGCTGGTAGCCGGCGAGGTAAATCCGGGGTGACGCTAGCGGAGGACCCACTACCCCGACGTCACACTTAAGACACCAAGCGCATCCATTGGGTTTTGAACCCCTCACCTTTGGGGAAGGATCAACGAAGCCCTTATTCAGTGAAGCCACCACGGCCGGTGGTCATTTTTTAAAAGTTTCTATTGCACTTTCGTATTAAGTTTTAGAACTTAATTGCATTTTTTTGAAAGTTTTAGTACTCGATTGTACCATTATAACAAGTTTAAAGACTTCCAGTGTACTTATCCCAAAAAAAAAAAAGTAATATTAGATTGCGTTTGGCGGTCGGGATAAAATTTAGAATATGATAAAATTTATCCTATTTTCCATTTGATGCCTGCTAAAGGCAGGATAAAGTTAAATATAAAAATGATATAGACCAAATAAAATTATCTTATGAGAAATGTGAGATAAAGGCGGATAGAATTTTAATATTCATAATGAGAAAGTTATTTTTCTTGAATAAAAAACTTCTTACATCAATAAAATTAAAATTATATTTCAACATACATAATATTTGAATTCTAATATAAGAAATTCAAAATAAAAAATAACAATTTTTTTTATTTTAATCTTACTTTTATTTATATATTCGAAAATTCTATGATACAATATAAATTCAATATATAAATATAAATGAGTACATTTTAGGTAAATTCCATCTTATTTAAATTCAATATATATTTATATTTATATTTATATTTAGTATTTTGGGTATATTAGTACAATTTACTATTTAAAAAATTTTAGTAGTCAATAATGGAGGGAAAAATAAATAAAAAGAATAATTAATAAGAGAGGAAAAAGAAAATAAAAAGAAAATAAAAATAAAGTAAGCAAAGTGTCGCGAGATATTTTTACTATTCTGTTTGTTAACTTTTAGGTTTATTTACATTAATATGTCATTTATACCAAATAATGTACATGATGTGACATAAATATATCCGATATTAACGCGATTCATCAAATAGTTGATAAGATATAGCAAATGTCATGCCATGACCCACTTCGGGCTTGCAACCACCCGCGCTTTCGCTTTCACTTAGGTCATTTGCTTGCGATGTCCCAAGACGCTTCGCTGATCTATTCGTATTATCAATTATATATATGAAAGCAGAAGTAGAAACAATTCACTCAACCAACAAACAAGGATAGCTAGGAACACATCAACAAAGTCTTGCATAAGCACATCCATTAGCCAATACAAATTAACTTTAATTACACCCTCAAAGTTTAGTTGTACACGCGCTTCCAAAAAGGATCTAGGGATTGGCCTAGCACCTTTATTCTACCAAGGTGACCTCACAAAGTGGTATCCCCTATGCGTCTAGATTATAAGGCCCTAGCTTCAGCTAAGTGTCCAACTTTGGATATGGATCCACCTCAAGGTTAATAACGTCAGCATTGAGGGTAACCTATCCATGGGGAACTGACTAGCACCCTTGGATCCCTCACCTGACGATCCATCAAATCCCTAGAGGAGGCCTTAATGTTCCCCTTTAAACCAAGTATGAAACCTCGAACCTATGGGGCACTAGGTTAAGCACCCTTTGTCCACCTAAATGGTGGTCACATGCTTCTCATATCTAGTGTCTGTACACTCAGCTAGATTGGGGGTCACCTTGGTGTCCTGATCCATAGGCAACCCAAAACAAATGTAGCAATACGACTTAGACATGGTTAGGGCCTGTAAAACATTTAATCCACCATAGCGAGATAACTCAATGAGTGAACTTCCTAGACCTCGCGCAGGGAAGTCGTTCACCTTAGAAATGCCCTAGACATGCAAATATCTATCGATGGCAAGGACATAACAAGCTTCTCTCGCTTTACTCTTTCTATTCACACAAAAGCTAATTTACTTAATCAAAGGTCATCAATATAATACATAGACAAATCCCATAACACTTTCCATGCTCTTGAGCCAATCATACGAATGCGCAATATGATTAAATCATGCGCCCATGCCATGCAATAATCTGAACCTGCTCATGTATCAATCTCATGTAACATGTGTGTAGACTATAGCATTAGTTCTCAAAATGTGCATTAATGCACTCGTGCACTTTACACACGTGGCGTCTTGAGAATCGTGTGGTATCTCATACTACCATGCAACCCTTGAGACCATGCTTTTAGATTATTATGGCTGCTTAGCGCCCACGGTCAACCCAAAGGTTCATAGTCATCTGACATAACTGGGTATCATCTCACCCCATTGAGCACAGCATCATCCTGCGTATGCATATGCCTTAGGACGGCATTCCACTAAGGAGCTTCATTCCGAAATCAATCCACGAACAGTATCAAGTCGACTTAAGGGTATTCGAACTGAATTGGGTATTGTCCCATGTAAAACACATCAGGATGGGTTCAAACACTGTGTAAAATGCATTAAGGTCTTTAGATGATCACAAGGGTATACCATCACACAATTTGTGACATCTTGATTTTCATGTTCTGATTTCGATTGGATAAGTTGGGCCTTTCATCAACGCGCCTATAGTGTTTTTCCCTAAGTTGGCCACTCATGAGATAACTAACCTATCAGGTGAAGCCGTTAAGGGATTTTAACGCAATAGACTTGAGAATTCGACTAGGAATCGACTGCTCGGCCGTGCTAGGCGCAATTAGAAATCAATCGGAGACTGGAGATAGGTCGATTCGACTAAGGTGTGTGATCAAAGTGTGGGTGATTCCACCTAATTGCAAAATTCTCGTCGACCGGCACTAGACCAATTTTCTATCGTTTTGGGTATCCTGTGTCCATATTTGAAACCTCAAGATTTTCACGACCATCGAGAGTCACTAATGTATCGAAGAGGTACGTGTGTCTCGAAGAAAATCGACCACGGGTCGATTGCACAAAAAATTTCTAAAAGCTACCTGATTTGTTAGGTCACGCTAAAATCGTGTTTGATTGAAATTAATCGCGAATTTGAATTCGATTTTAGAAATTTAAAGTTTTGTCATGTCACGAATCATTTTAGGAACGTCGACCCATCTTCCGAGGAATTTCCGGCGAGTTCAGGATTTTTACGGAAAATTGATTTAGATGATTCGGAAGCGAACGAAAATTCAGATTGGCCAATTTGAATGGATTTTGGCATCTGGTGTGAGTTAATTAGTGACACGGAATTTTGGGGGCTCTTTCCACAACAAATTGGACCTCAATCAAAAAAGTTTGTTTAGAAATCGAATTCCGAGAAAAATGAAATAGAATTCGTATTTGAGGGAAATTCATAGGTTTGAGGGACTATCCTATCTTGGTCTTCAATTAGACTTCAAATTGTACAAGTTGATGATGAAATTGGCCTTGGATGACCAATTGTTCTTGTGGTGAAGTTGAGTAAAAATATAATTTTGTTTTATTTAAACATTTCATCCCATCTTCAATTTTTGGACTTGGCTGATCCCCCTCCATCGCACGTTCCTTCCCCCTTCTCCTTGTCGCTCTCTCTCTCTTTCTCTCTCTCTCTCTCAGGTCACACACTTCTTATCTTTTCTCCCTCTCTGCCGACTAAACACTGCAAGCTGGTGTCCTCTTTACCCTTTTCCTCTTTTGACTTGTAAACCATCTCTCTCTCTCTCTCTCTCTTTGTCTACGTCGAGCCCCTTAAACCCATATGCTTCACTTTTATTTTCCTTGGCCCTGCACGTTCCCTACCCCCACCAAGCCCTCTCCGAAATTGTTGCTGTCTTCCTCATGTGCACCCCAATGATTCTCCTCCTTTCGGCCACAAAGAATTAGTCAAATTTTTCCGAGCAAGCTCCCCTCGATTGACCATCCCTCATGGCCCGTCTTCACTCCATTGAAGCTGCTCCCATCCGTCTACGTTGGCCCAGCTTCGAAGCCCAAATGACAGCCTCGCTCTAGCAAATCCAATAGCAACTCGGCTCGGTTCATGGCCGTTCCAATCACGGCCCGCACCCCCACTTGCGGCTGCCGAATCTAGCCCCGCTTAGCCCACAATCCAGCCCGTCAACTCCATTAGCAGCCCTCTCAGCTTAAAGGTGGGCTTTGCGAGGCTGAGTTCGAGCCCGTCCCAGCCCCGTTTGGTGGTTTCGCTTTGGAGTTTGTCGTTCCTCACCACGTCCCCGTCGTTTTGATCCGAGCAGATCATTAATCAGGTGATTTAACTCATTAATCCTCATTTAGTAAGTTAATGATGTTTAAGGACTGACTAGTTTAAGTTAAGTTTGGATTAGGTGGTTAGTTATAATAGATTAGTGAATTAGTTATTTATCGATGCATGTTAGGTGGTTAGTTTAGTGCAATTAGGGCCTAGACAAACTTTGGTATTTATCTAGAGTGGTTCAGAAATTTTCCGAGCCCGTCACGGCTTTTATTTAGGCTTTACGGGCCTAAGTTTTATTTATTGGCATTTAATAATTATTTTCCGTAATTATTTAATTAATTATTTATTTTCCGAAAATTAAACCGAGATAGCTTGTGATTGGAATTTTATACCGATTGCATTAGTGTGATATGTTTATTTAATTGAGTTTTAATTTGTGCTTATTGTGAATGATTGTGATTTTGGGAATTTATCCTAAAATTATTTACTTTCGATAATTAATTAGAAAATCACGGGCGTCGCCTTACGGCACCAAAAATAAAATTGTGGACTGTTGAAATTAGTGGGATTTTTAAAAGTGAAAATATTATATTTTGGCTAAGGCCGACCGTGTACCCACACACGATTATTTTTATCGGAAATAATAAAAATGGTGATTTGATCAAACGAACTATATCAATAATTGCGGCAACTTCTGGTGAGTGGCAGCTTCTGTTGAGAATAAATAGTATACTATGAAGTATTTGTGGCAGCTTCTGGTGAGCATAAATAGTATACTATAAAGTAATTGCAGCAGCTTCTGGTGAGCTATACTGTCTATTATCGACTTATAGTAAGCAGTCCTGACTATGATCAGACTTTATGGATAATATTGATTGAGATGACTAGGGAATGGTCTCAATGACATGGAATCGACTGAGTTGATTGATCGATGATTCGATCTGGTTGGATGAATTGATTGTGAAATGATTGACTAGATATCTATTTGAATGATATTGACTTGTAGGAAGGAACTAAGGCCAAGGTAAGTCCTCTAACTCATGATTGTGCCTAGGCAGCCCTCAGAGCGTATTTTCTTCCTAATCGAGTCTTAGGGGTTGAACTTTCTAAGACTTCGTCTCACCCCGTTATGGGGTAACATTTTCAAGTTACCAAATGGCGACTCCCCCTAGGCTTCATGGTCATCCCATGAGGGTGACCGAGCGGGTCTCTAGTTTCCCCGATCCCGGAGGCTTTTGGGTTTACGAGTTGGTCCTAACCACTGTTTGGGTAGAAGAGGTTCCACATCAGGAAATACCTAATTGATTTAGAGCATGGTTCTGCACCGCTACCTATGGTATGAGACTGGGTCCCCTTAGATCTTTTGATATCCTTATTGCGCTGATTGACGCTGCTCTAGACGAGGATCCAGCTGACCCTCCGGATGGTGCAGTGGAGGATCCACCCTCTCACCCAGACCCTATGGACACCAAAGAATCAGTAACGAGTCGGATTAGCTAATCGTAGGATAGCTTGTTTTGGAGAGTCAACTTTTTGTAGACCTTGAAAATATCGGCTAGTAATGTATATGAATTAGTCTGATATGTATAAAGGTGTGGTTTGGTTTTCATTAATTGGTGGTCCTGCTTTCCTATCCTATTGTATTGTTGTTTGGGGATTTATTTATTTGTTTCCGCACACGCATTAAAAAGAAATGGGTCAGCTACTCGTCCTAGGACGTCGCTATTTAATCGACCATTGAGGGACAGGCACACACTCGGAGGATCGGGGCGTGACATCCCCATTTAGTGGTATTAGAGCAGGTTTGTGTTTGGAGTGATAAGGTGCAATGAGTCACCGGATAGTTAGTAGGAAGGACCTTTATTTCATGCTGGTGTATGTCTGTGATAGCTTATTAGTAGCTTGGTTATGTGGGTCACTCAAATTCTAATATGGTATTAGAATTAGAAAACATTTGTCTATAAGAGCCTGTAGTATGAGTGATTAGGAGCTGAGGACTCCTACTGAGAAGGCAGTAACCTCTGTGACTCAAGGTAAAATGCCAACGCAGGTCGGTACCTGAGGTAGTCGAGATAAGCGCAAGTTCAGACCAGCACTAGTGTAAGAGTACCACCGCAAGTCAGTACTAGTGTAGCAGCATCGAGTGATCCTAGGTTCGATGAGATTGTTTAGGCGGTAGTGACCCTTTGGAATTTATTAAGTCAGCAAGATCAGGATCAAGTCGCCGTTGTTGCCGCATCTGCTGAGGTCCAACCTAGAGTTGTGATCAGGAAACAGACTACAGTATCTGAGTAAAGATTCAGTTCAGGCAGAAATGGAAATCGGTCAGGGAAAAACTGATGTCGAGAGAAAAGTACTCTATTCCGCCCAATAGGAAGGGTGGGATAGTCAGGTCAGTACCGAGTCAAAATGGAGCATGTTGTTCCCGTGTGTGACAACGGATATCAGCCTTATATCTTTCCTAGTACAAGAATTTGTTTAGAGTGTAGCTAATAGGGTTACCTAGCCAGAAACGTTCCTAGAAGGCTGATGGGATAGATTGGAAGGAGTGCGCCATAGAACGCACCATGGGGTTTTTGGAACAGGCCTCTAGTACAAGAAAGAATGCATGCTATCACCTGACAAGAGATAGAGGACTCACCATATGGGTGCCAAAATTATGGAAGGAAGCATGGATAAATCTAGTGTCTGGGTATGGCTAGAACGTGTTGTGATTGTGACCAGCACGGTCATCAGGTGAGGGACTGTCAGTGAGAATCTAAGGGAGCATAGACACCGCTACCACAGTTAGGACGCCATTAGGATGGCGAAAGGGATAGGAATAGAACCAACCCTGCACCAATCAGAGGAATAATGTTCTTGGGGAGATCTTATCAGAGTAGTGAAGCAGAGTTTTGGTTAAGTTCGAGAAATTTCAGTTTATCAAAATAAAGTGGAAGAAAGGGTCGACTAGTTGCTGAAGTATAACTTTGACATCGCATATGAACAGAGTTGGCTCAAGGAGCCTCTCATAGTGGTGGATTATTGACGTGAGATAATCCGGTCTAATCCGTTGACATGTGAAAGTGTCGTGTTTATTGGGAGTCGAGAAGGACCCTCGATTACATTAATTTTGTCGCTTGAAAGCAACCCGTTTGTTAGATGGAGGTTGCCAAGGTTACTTGGTGGTGGTCATAGATAAGACAGATTGAAGAACTGAAGATTGAGAACATCTCAATAGTCTAAGAATTTATAGATGTTGTTGTCTAAGTTGAAAGAATTGATGGTTCGTTGCAATTATGCATCGACTGTCATCAACTCAATTAAGTGACGATCAATAGCAAGTGTCCATTGTCGAAGATCGATGAATTGTGTGACCAGTTACAAAGAGTGTCGATGTTTTCTAAGATCGACTTGGAGACAGGTCATCATCAGCTGAGAATTAGGAAGGAGGTTATACCGAAGATAGCATTTCATACTCGATATGGCTTTTGTGAGAGTACCGTAATGCCATTGGGTCTGACAAACGTTCCAACTGCTGTCATGGAATTGGGCAAACCGAGTGTTCGAAGAATATCTAGATCAATTGTGATGGTGTTTTTCAATGATATTCTGGTGTATTTGAGGAATGCTAATGAGCACAAGAGAGATTTGAAAATAGTGAAGGAATTTCCGTGGACTCGATCAAGATCGAAGCAGTTATCAATGGACCAAGACCAACAACAACATAAGAGATTAGAAGCTATTTGGGTTGGACAGGGCACTACAAAAGGTCCGCATAGGATTTTCAGCATTGGTGTCGCCATTAACTCAACTCCTGAAGAAAGAAGAAAAGTTCGTATAGATGGACAAGTGCGAGCGCAGTTTTCAAAGAGCTTAAATGGAAGCTGACTACCACACTTGTGCTGATCATTCCATATGGTTTTGGAGGATGTGAGATTTGTAGCGATACGTTGTTAGAGGATTGGGTTGCGTGTTGAGGTAACATCGTAAAGTGTTACATATGCGTCCCATCAATTGAGATCTCATGAGTTGAGTTACCCAATGCATGACTTGGAACTCGCAGCAATAATTTTCGCTCTGAAGATTTAGAGATATTATTGGTGTGAAGAAAGACTCCAAGTCTCCGCTGACCGTCAAAGTCTCAAAATATTTATTCTCTCAGAAGGAGTTGAATATGAGACAACGTTGTGAGTTAGAACTTCGGAAGGACTGTAATTGTGCTGTCTTGTGTCACCCTAGAAAGGTGAATTAAGTCGTAAGTGCACTGAATCGAAAGTCTTCAGTTGCACAGATGGTGATCAAGGAATGAACTTTACTCATAAAAGCCCAAGATCGGTTTTCAAATTTGAGGTAGGCTACCTTCCAAGTCTTATAGCCACCCTTAGAATTGAGCCGGATGCTTAGATTAGAATCAAGGCATTGTAGTTGATAGACCTAAAGATTTAGAAGATCCTGCAAGAGGATACTGATGAGGGGAAAGGTTGACTTTCAGATTTCGGAAGATGGAACGCCGAAGTATCATGGGTGATGATAGGTGTCAGGCGGTATAGAGCTTAAGGAGGAGACCTTGTCAGGAATTCACTGTAGCAGTTGCAGTATTCGACCAAATAGTACAAAGTAGGTCAGAATCGGCGGCAGCTTGTTTGGTAGACTAATGTAAAAATAAATATCGCCGAATAGGTTGCAAGTGTCAGATGTGTCAGTAAGTGGAAGTTCAGTAATACAAACCGGGAGGAATTTTACAATCACTTGAGAGTCCTGTGTGGGAATGGAAGTATATCACGATGGAACGTTGTGACGGGCTTACCAAGGAGTCAGATAAGTAGTGATTCCATTTCGGTTGTGATCGACAGATTGACAAAGACGGCTCACTTCATTACAGTACGAAAGGATCTTGATTTGGATAGACACACAGAAGTATATGTGAGTCAGATAGTTCGTTTACATGGAGTGCTAGTGACGGATCTATATCAGCTCTAGATCAGAGGTTCCTAGTTTCAGCAGAATAGTTAGATGGTTCCTTTTTGAAGCATTGCTTAGCAGAGTGTATAGAACTTCAGGTTGTGAGAAGGAAATTAGATGATGGAAGATCACATGCCTAGAGTCAGTTCAGCAATTGGTGATTGCAGTTGCAAATATCAGTGACAGATTAAAGACCGCTCGGAACCGCCAGAAAAGTTGTATCATTGAGCATCGAAGGCCCTTAGAGTTCCAAATTGGTGATTATATCTTTCTGAATGTGTCACCAATGAGGGATACCTTGCACTTCGGCAATGAGAGAAAACTGAAACCAAGGTACGTAGGTCCCTTTGAGATTCTAGAGAGACAATCAGGATCCTAACGTATCGTCTTGTATTGCCACCGAAATTGACGCAAATCATGATGTCTTTCAAGTGTCGATGTTGAGAACCTATACGTTTGACCCGACCCACGTGCTGATTCTTGAATAGCTAGACGTGGACGACAAAGTGTCGTACATGAAAAGCCCGGTTCAAATTGTGAACCAGAAATATTGGATTCTGTGTACCAAGATGGTCCCCTTGGTCAAAGTGGTCTGACAACACCACGGGACTGAAGAAGTAACCGAGGAAAGTGGAGACATGATGAGACGACGATAACCCCCGCCTTTTGTTAAGATTAGTAAATGTTAAAATTTCGAGGACGAAATTTTTATAAGAGGGGAAGAGTTGTGACATCCTGATTTTAGGTTCTGATTTCGATCGGATAAGTTAGGCATTTCATCAATGCGCCATAGTGTTTTTCCCTGAGTTAGCCACTCATGAGATAAGTAACCTATCAGGTAAAGCCGTTAAGGGATTTTAACGTGATAGACTTGAGAATTCGACCAGGAATCGACTGCTCGGCCGTGCTAGCTTGTAAGGGTCATTACGGTACAATTAAAAATCGATCGGAGACTGGAGATAGGTTGATTTGACTGAGGTGTGTGATCAAAGTGTGGGTGATTCCACCTGATTGCAAAATTCTCGTCTACCGACACTAGGCCGATTTTCTATCGTTTTGGGTACCCTATGTCTGTATTTGAAATCTCGAGATTTTCACGTCCACCAAGAGTTGCCAATGTGTCGAAGAGGTACATGTGGTTTGAAGAAAATCAACCACGGGTCAATTGCACCGAAAATTTTTAAAAGCTACCTGGTAGGTTAGGTCACTTTAAAATCGCGTCTGTTTAAAATTAATTGCGAATTTGAATTCGATTTCAGAAATCGAAAGTTCTGTCATGTCACGAATCATTTTAGGAACGTCGACCCATTTTTTTAGTTATTTCCAGCGAGTTTGGCATTTTTACGGAAAATCGATTCGGACAATTCGGAAAGCGAATGAAAATTCGGATTGGCCAATTTGAAGAGATTTTAGCATCTGGTGTGAGTGAATTAGTGACGGGGAATTTTGTGGGCTCTTTCCGCAACAAATCGGACCTCAATCAAAGAAGTTTGTTCAGAAATCGAATTCTAAGAAAAATGAAATAGAATTCGGATTTGAGGAAAATTCAGAGGTTTGAGGGACTATCCTATCTTGGTCTTCAATTAGACTTCAAATTGTACAAGTTGATGTTGAAATTGGCCTTGGATGACCAATTGTTCTTATGGTGAAGTTGAGTAAAAATATAATTGTGTTTTATTTAAATTTTTTCCCCCATCTTCAATTTTATGGACTTGGTTGGTCCCCCTCCATCGCACGTTCCTTCCCCCTTCTCCTTTTCGGTCTCTCCCTCTCTCTTGGTCACACACTTCTTTTCTTTTCTCCCTCTCCGCCGACCAAACACTGCAAGCTGGTCTCCTTTTTACCTTTTTCCTCTTTGACTTGTAAACCATCCTTATCCTCTCTCTTTATTTCTCTCTCTCTCTCTCTTGTCTACTTCAAGCCCTTTAAACCCATCTGCTTCTCTTTTATTTTCCTTGGCCCCTGCATGTTCCTTGCCCCCACCAAGCCCTGCTATCTTCCTCACGTGCACCCCACCGATTCTCCTCCTTTTGGCCACGAAGAATTAGTCAAATTTTTCCCAACAAGCTTCCCTTGGTTGACCCTCCCTCGTGGCCTGTCTTCGCTCCGTCGAAGCTGCCCCCATCTGTCTACATTGGCCTAGCTTCGAAGCCCAAACGACAGTCCTATTCTAGCAAGTCCAGCAGCAACTCGATCCGGTTCATGGTTGTTCCAATCACGGCCTGCACCCCCACACGCAGCTGTCGAATCTAGCCCTGCTCAGCCCACAATCCAGCCAATCAACTCCATCACCAGCCCTCTCAGCTTAACGGTGGGCTTTGTGAGGCTGAGTTTAAGCCCATCCTGGCCCTGTTTGGCCGTTCCTCTTTGGAGTTTGTTGTTCCTCGCCACGTCCCAGTCATTTTGATCCGAGCGGATCATTAATCAGGTGAGTTTAACTCACTAATCCTCGCTTAGTAAGTTAATGACATTTAAGGGCTGATTAGTTTAAGTTAAGCTTGGATTATGTGGTTAGTTAGAATGGATTACTAAATTAGTTATTTATTGATGCATGTTAGGTGGTTAGTTTAGTGCAATTAGGGCCTAGACAAACTCTAGTATTTATCTAGAGTGGTTCGGAAATTTTCCAGGCCCGTCTCGGCTTTTATTTAGGCTTTACGGGCCTAAGTCTTATTTATAGGCGTTTAATAATTATTTTCCGTAATTATTTAATTAATTTTTTTTCCAGAAATTAAACTGAGATAGCCGGTGATCGGAATTTTATGCTGATTGTAAATGATTGTGATTTTGGGAATTTATCCCAAAATTATTTACTTTTAGTAATTAATTAGAAAATCACCAAGCGTCGGTTTACAGCGCCAAAAATGAAATTGTGGACTGTTAAAATTAGTGGGATTTTAAAAAGTGAAAATATTATACTTTTGGCTAAGGCCGACCATGTACCCACACACGATTATTTTTATTGGGAAGGATAAAAATGGTGATTTGATCAGACGAACTATATCAATAATTACGACAGCTTCTGGTGAGCATATTTAGTATGCTATAAAGTATTGCGGCAGCTTCTGGTGACCATATTTAGTATACTATAAAGTATTGCGGCAGCTTCTTATGACCATAAATAGTATACTATAAAGTAATTACAGCAGCTTCTGGTAAGCTATACTATCTATTATCGGCTTATAGTAAGCAATCCTGACTTTGATCGGACTTTATGAATAGTATTGATTGAGATGACTGGGGAATGGTCTCGATGACATGGAATCAACTGAGTTGATTGATCGATGATTTGATCCGGTTGGATGAATTGATTATGAAGTGATTGACTAGATGTCTATTTGAATGATATTGACTTGCAGGAAAGAATTGAGGCCAAGGTAAGTCCTCTGACTCATGATTGCTTAGGCAGCCCTCATATCGTATTTTCTTCCTAGTCGAGTCTTAAGGGGTTGAACTTGCTAAGATGTCGTCTCACCCCGTTGTGGGATAACATTTTCAAGTTACCAAATGGCAACTCCCCCTGGGCTTCATGGTCATCCCATGAGTGTGACCGAGCGGGTCTCTAGTTTCCTCGATCCCAGAGGCTTTTGGGTTTACGAGTTGGTCATAACCACTGTCTGGGTCGAAGAGGTTCCACATCAGGAAGTACCTAATCGATTCAGAGGATGGTTCTGCACGACTCCCTATGGTGTGAGACTAGGTCCCCTTAGATCTTTTGATATTCCTATTGTGGTAATTGACGATGCTCTAGACGAGGATCCAACTGACCCTCCAGATGGTGCATTGGAGGATCCACCGTCTCGCCCGGACCTTGTGGACACCGAAGAATCAGCGAACGAATCGAACTAGCTGATCGTAGGATAGCTTGTTTTGGAGAGTCGACTTTTTGTAGACCTTGTAAATATCGGCTAGTAATGTATATGAATTAGTCTGATATGTTTAAAAATGTGGTTTGGTTTTCGTTAATTGGTGATCATGCTTTCCTATCCCATTGTATTGTTGTTTGAGGATTTATTTATTTGTTTCCGCATGCGCATTAAAAAGAAATGGGTCGGTGACGCGTCCTGGGACGTCGCTATTTAATCGACCATTGAGGGATGGGCATGCACTTAGAGGATTGAGGCGTGACACAATTCTTTTCAAATCTTTCTCATTATTCAACGTGATGCCCATGCGATATGCTATATCACTTGCAAAATGCCATCATGTTACAAACTTGCATCATACTATATCAAATATAAATGCACCATTTTATTAATAAATCCATAGCATATAGGCCACTTATCAAAATAGAATAACGTTATCATATTATTTCAAAGTCATTTATCACATGCCATTATAGCCCATAATATGTCCAAATAATTTATCACGTGCTATCATACCCCATCACATAATTCATCCTTCAATTAATATAATGTGCACATCATGTATAATAACTCAAATACATACCAAACTTAACAAATATAATCCATTTAGCATGTACATCACATAACCCATATAACACATTTAATATATAATATGTACTCCATAAAACACATGCATTACACAATAGTCTATCCTCCTATTATGGCATTTTAAGACAACATATCAACTTCCTTTAACATAACTTTGTTAGGACGATAACCTAAAGTCCAATAACCTATCATCAAAAGCCCGATAACCTATCGCCAAAAGTCTGATAACCTATCACTTCAACCTCAATAACTTATCGGTAAAAGTTCGACAGTATATCTAAACCAAACAATCACTTATCACACAACATCCACTTTAACCTCAATAACTTATCGGTAAAAGTTCAATAGTCTATCTAAACCCAACAATCATTTATCACACAACATCCAATTATCACACTAATAAATCACCATTTAACCTTAAACAAGCCCTAAACTACTCATTAAATAAAACAATTGTTGGAGAAAACTTCCTTATGTATTTTGAAGTTGACAAAACATTTCCATCAGTCTAGTCTGAAGACTTGCAGACTCTTCTGTCAAAGTCTAAAGACCGTTAGATTCAAGTTTTAAAGTCTGCCCTCATTGACAATTACTAGACCGTCGAAGAAGACTTATCCAGAATTAAGTATTTATTTAAGGATTTGATTCGAGCGGCTAAAGAAGTTTCTCATGGCTGGAGATAGCATCTCGAGATCTTTTATTTGTTTTGAATTTGATACGAGTAAATTGGATTCATTGATTGGCAAGGTATACTTGGAAGGTTCTACTTATGGAAACCTAGATCCTGATTGTATGGGTGAGTAGGATTGGTGGGCTATCATCACATTCCTTAAGTAACTTGATATCTCCCTAATTGATTATGTCCAACGGGTAGATTGGAAGAACTCCTTTGAAAAGTGCCAACGGACATGAAGGCATGAAGGAGTATATAGGGAAGAAGCTTTAGTTATTCGAGTGTGTGCGTGATAGAGAAATTCCAAAGTCTGAAGGTCCTTGTTCTTTGTTGATTCAATTGTTGAGCAAGAAATTTGTACTCAAAAGAGCGTTTAGATACTTGTGAGACCTTGAGGAAGTGTAGCAAAGTCTATATACTATGGAGTCAATGACGTGATACTGTAACGACTCTTTTGATTCATAGTGAAATCCAGCCGGTGGGCTGTCAGTTCGGGAGAGTGGACGTAGGCTTGGATTAAGCCGAACCACTATAAACTCTGTGTTTATTTTCTCTTATCCCTGAACTTCTTATTTATGCTTACTTGTTCATTCGTTTAAAAGTTGAATTCTCTCTTATTGCCAACATCTACTGAAACCAAAAATATATTTTAAGTCCTGCGAAAATTCTTATATACACCTATTCACCCCCCTCTAGGTGTATTCACTAGCCCCTTTCAATTGGTATCAGAGCCTGTGTGCTTATTTGTTGAAGTGTTTTACTTCTTAAGTTAAAGATCTATGGCTAGTATTTTGGTCCAGGATTGGTTGAAGGTCAAAGCAACACCAGACCTCCTTACTTTGATGGGAAGGAATACAACGTATGGAAGAACAAGATGAAAGATTTCCTAAGATCGAAAGATCCCCTTGAATGGGATGTGGTGGAAAAAGGAGTTATTCCTACAATAACATCAACTTCGAAAGAGGGAAGGAAGTGACGATGCTAGAGAGATGACACAAGAAGAGATAACCAAGAGACAAGCTCTTGACGCAAAAGCTATCTATTCTTTATATTGTGCCTTATCTCCTACTGAGTATAACAGAATTTCATCCTGTGAAATAGCAAAAGAAGTTTGGGATAGGCTGCACGTTACCTATGAAAGAACCGATCGAGTCAAAGAAACCAAGATCAACATTCTTCTTGGGCAATATGAAGCTTTCAAAATGTAGCCAGGAGAAACCATCACTGATATGTTTAGCTATTTTACAGAGATTGTAAATGGTCTTGCATATCATGGTCAACCAATCTCAGGGCAAATGAAAGTCAACAAGTTGCTGCGAGGACTTTCTAAAGACTAGAATCATATCAAGACTTCCATTAGAGAAACACAAAGGATCACACCTTTATCTGTCGACGAATTAGTGGGCACACTTCAATTTTATGAAGTGGAACAAATCGATGAAGAAGAAGGTCCTAAAGGTAAAAAGTCAATTGCTTTAAAATCTAATGATGATTCTGATGTTACAGATTCAGAAGATGATTTGGATGATGAAGAATTAGCACTCATGATAAGGAAGTTCAGAAAATTAAACAGAAAAGGAAGAAAGTACAACTGGAGAAAGCAAAATACTCAAAGATCTCAGAATAAAGCAACTGAAGAGAATGAGTTCAGCAAAGATGTGATTTGCTCCGAATGCAAGAAGAAAGGACACATCAGACCCAATTGTCCTCTATTGAAGAAAAAGAAAGGAAATACATAGAAATTCAAGAAAGCTCTCAAAGCAAAGACTTGGAGCGACACAGAATGTGAAGAGGGTGATGAAGAATATGCCAACATTTGTCTGATAGAAAATTCAGAATTAGACTCAGACTCTGAAACACACTCAAACTCAGATTCAGACAAGGAAATTGAGGTAAGTAACTTTCAAATTCCTATTAAAGTTTCAAAGTATATTGATGAACTATGTCTTAGCCTTAAGGTATCTCTTAAAAGGATTTCCGAACTAAAAAAGGAAAATTCTATACTGAGGCAACAAGAAATTTCTTGGAAAGAAAGATTTGAAAATATGAACAACAATTTTAAAACTTCAAAAGAAAATCTTCATTTTCTTTCAAAAAAAAAAAAACATTCTCTTGAAAGAAGACATTTCAAATATCTCAAAAAAGTTTTCAAATGGATCTGAAAAACTTGATAAAATTCTTTCAATTCAAAGACCTTACTTTTATAAATCAGGTTTGGGAATGACTTCGGAAACCCCATTACTTTAATTGATTTCCCAAAAGTAAAGGAAAGAATCAAACAAATACCTACTAAATTTTTTTACAGAAATCATTTTCAAAAAGTTTTTGTAAAACCTGTTGGTCGAAGTGCTCTTAAATGTTCAAAGTGTAACAACTCGAAAATTTTGAGAAGGATTGTCCTAAAGTTTGGAAACCTGTTAAGATAAACTGGGCAAAGACTATTTTTGGAACTAACTCCCCTAGACCCAAGAAAATGTGGGTACCAAAGAGAACTTGAAATCCTTTTATAATTGCAGGTCACTATTAAGAAAAAGATCAAATAGTGTTTGGGTAGTGGCTATTCGAGACACATGACAAGAGATTCAAATTGCTTCATAAAGCTTACCCGAATAAATGGTGGAAACGTTTCTTTTGGTGGAAATGGCAAAGGAAGAATTATTGGATGTGGAACTGTCAAGATTGGGAGTCTCACAATCAATAATGTTTCCTTGGTGGAAGGCTTAAACTATAATCTTCTCAATATAAGCCAATTGTGTGACACTGATTCAAAATCAATTTTTAAGAAGGCATATGGTCAGGAACTAGTAAGGATTTGTCTCAATCCTTTACTGGACGAAGACATGGAAACATCTATCTACTGGATATCAAATCAGAAAGCTCTCAGTGTCTAATTTCTATTCAAGATGAAGAAAATATTTGGCATAGAAAACTTGCCCATATCAATATGAAGTAGATAGCCAAAATTTCCTCCAAAAAGCTTGTTCGTGGACTGCCCAACCTAAGATTTCAAAAGTCTGAGTTATGCACACCTTGTGCTTTGGGAAAACAGGTAAGAAATTCCTTTAAACCTATAAATCAAGTTTCTACTAATCATGTTCTGCAGCTTCTGCATATGGATCTCTTTGGACCAACCAGAACACAAAGTATTGGTGGGAAGAAATATTGCTTGGTAATCGTAGATGACTATTCTCGCTTTACTTGGGTATTCTTTTTATCAAGTAAGTCTAAAGCTTTCTCTTATTTCTCAAAATTTGCTAAGAAAATTCAAAATGAGAAATGATATATTATAACAAGCATTCGGACAGACCATGGAGGTGAGTTTGAGAATCAAGACTTTGCAAATTTTTGTGATGAATATGGTTTAAAGCATGTTTTTTCTTCGCCATATACTCCAGAACAAAATGGAGTTGTGGAAAGAAAGAATAGATCTTTGCAAGAAATGGCAAGAACTCTCTTAATTGAAAGTAACATTTCTTCTCGTTTTTAGGCTGAAGCAGTTTCTACAAAGCATGTTATATCATTAACAGAGTTTTCTTAAGGCCAACTTTGGAGAAAACTCCTCAAAGGAAAAAAGCCAATTGTTTCCTATTTTCATGTGTTTGGCTGCAAATGTTTTATTTTGAAAAATGCAAATGATTGCATTGGTAAGTTTGAAGAAAAATCAAACGAAGGAATCTTCATTAGATATTCAACCACCAGCAAAGCCTACAGAGTATATAACAATAAGACTCAATCTGTGGAAGAATCAATAAATGTCAAATTTCAAGACTTTATACAAAATCAATTGGTTCAGACTCAACCTGAAGAATTTGAACTTGCACCAAACTCTACAAAGTCTAATTCCTTTGAAGCAGCTCAGACTACAGAAGGTCAACAACGAACGAATTTTGAAGAATCAAATGAAGAAAAAGATGAGCAGACTGTCAGACCAACCAACAACTGGAAGCACAAGTCTAGTCATCCCAAAAAACTCATCATTGGTAACATCGATGAAGGGATACGAACAAGATCGAAAAGGCATGAAGAGTCTAGCGCTGTGGCTCTTAATCTGAAATAGAACCCAAAAGCATAGAAGAAGCCTTAATAGACGAAAGCTGGATTGAAGCTATGCAAGAAGAACTCAGATAGTTTAGTGTCAATGATGTTTGGGAATTAACTCCGAAACCAAAAGGTAAATCTATTATTGGAGCTAAATGGATTTTCAGGAACAAGATTGACAAAAAAGGAAAAGTCATAAGGAACAAAACAAGACTCGTGGCCAAGGGATATACGCAAGAAGAAGGGATAGACTATGATGAAACTTACGCACCAGTGGCAAGGTTAGAAGCAATTTGTTTATTACTTGCTTTTGCTTGCTATAAAAATTTCAGGCTATTTCAAATGGACGTCAAAAGTGCATTCCTGAGTGGATTCATTCAATAGGAAGTTTATGTGGAACAACCTCTCAGTTTTGAAGACCCAAGGAAACCAGATTATGTATTCAGATTGAAAAAAGCGCCATATGGATTAAAGCAAGCACCTCGAGCTTGGTATGAAAGGTTAAGTAAGTTTTTAATCCAAAGTGGCTTTGTGAAAGGTAAAGTAGACACCACTCTATTTATTAAAAGAGAAAGTAAAAATTTTCTACATGTTCAAATTTATGTTGATGATATTGTTTTCGGATCTCCTAACGAAAATCTGTGCAAGAAATTCTCTAAGTCTATGCCGGAGGAATTCGAGATGAGCATGATGGGTGAACTATCTTTCTTTCTCGGACTACAATTGAAACAATTGAAGAAATGAATTTTCATTCATCAAGAACAATATGCTAAAGAACTTGTTAAGAAATTCGGTTTGGAAAATTGCAAAAAGACTGACATACCAATGTCAAGTTCTTGGAAGCTAGACAAAGATGAAAGAGGAAAGAAAGTTGACCAAAAGCTATACAGGAGTATCATTGGTTCACTTCTTTATCTTACTGCCTCTAGACTTGACATTTTGTTTAGTATTTGCATTTGTGCCAGATTTCAATTAGATCCCAAAGAATCTCATCCAAGTGCTGTGAAACGCATTATCAAATATGTTGCAACAACCTCTACGTTAGGTCTATGGTATCCTAAAAAGGGAGACTTTACTCTTCTTGGATACTTAGACGCAGATCTAGCTGGATGCAGAGTTAATAGAAAGAGCACCTCAGGTACGTGTCTATTACTTAGAAACAGGACAGTATCTTGGTTCTCAAGGAAGCAAAGTACGGTTGCTCTCTCAACAGTAGAAGTAGAGTATGTGGCTCTTGGAAGTTGTTGTTCTCAAATCTTATGGATAAAACAACAGTTAAAAAACTTTGGAATCGAAGACTCATGCACTGAGATTAAATGTGACAACACAAGCGCGATTAATCTTACCAAGAATCCAATTCTTAATTCAAGAGCAAAGCATATAGAGATTCGACATCACTTTATAAGAGACCATGTTCAAAATGGAGAAATTCTGATTCAATTCATTGACTCAAAGAATAAGCTGGTGGACATCTTTACAAAACCACTGGAGAAAAGTCAATTTGAGTCTATTTGACACAAGCTTAATATTATAAAATCTGAACAAGCTCGGACTCAGGGATAAAAGCAAAAAGATGTTCAGACTCAGAAGATCAAGGATCTCGACTGTAAGTTATTTCAAATTTAAAAATTTATCTTTCGTAAAGATATGTTTGTCTATTGATCCATAATTGATTGATATTATCTTTCCAAGTTTTTTTGTATTTACAGCAATCATTCCTTTTTGAAAAAGATGTTATCTTTTTTAAAGTTTATCTATTTTCAAAAAGGCAGTTATTTTTTAAAAGGCATTTTTTTTATTTGTGACGATTCATATACCCCGGTTCAATTGCTTTATATACTGTTCTTCTTCTTCTTTTTACTCACAAACCCTAAAAGCACAAAACTCCACCTTCTTACTTTTTCTCCCTAGTTTAATCCTTAAAGTTTTCATCTTTCTCTTGAATCGAGTTCGGAAACTCTCAAAGACTGTAAGAATGTCTTTCCAAAGAAAGCCTTCAAGGATTGCAAGCAAGGGACCACAGCATATGAGCTAGGGTCCTACGCACTTTGACCTTACCGAGCAAGAAGATTCTCCAAGGCAACAGCAGAATCCACAACATTCTCAATTGCGCCATTCTCCTCAGGCTAGACCACGGAATGTTCAGCAACAAACGGAGGAAGAAGTTATCGAAGATGCTGAACCCGTAATAACTCAAAAGCCTGCTTTTAACTTCAAACTTTATTCTACCTTAATGGATGGAGAATCTCCAATGACCATTATTGACGAGTTTTTGAAAGAAAAGGGGTACAGAAATGAAACCCACTTTTTGCAAACAATGGAACGTTTGGGGATTACTCCTGCTGGTTCCGCAGATAAGGCCTTTACAAATTTCCCAAGTGATCCACGTTTTGGAGGAGTTAGTCAGCCTGATGGAAATGATGATGAAAAGATGTTTACTCATTTTAAGCCTAGAATGGGTATTGCTGCGAACATTCGAGGAATAAAATCAGATCTGTTTCGTTTTGAGGAACACAAGCAAACTTACTCTAAGTTGTTAAAGCGAGGGGTGATGAACCCAAGAAGTGTGGATTTCGATTTTCTTGACTCTCTGAATGTGAAGTTGCGGAAGAAATTTACTTTACTTCAACTTGAACGCTTTTGCTCTAACTCTACTATAGCCCATCCAGAACTTTCTGCTTATTTCTATTCCAATCTAAGTTTTTTGGATGCGAATAGATTCTCTTTTAGTGTTAGAGACCAGGATTATGTGGTTGACATGGACACTCTGGCTGATGTGATTGGAGTAGAGAGAGGGTCATTTTAATCAATTAGCGTGTCTATTGGTCGTGCAACAGTGGAGCTTGTTCGAGATGGAATGGCAGAAGGCCGAATTTCCTATTCGAGGATGAATGCTTCCAATATCTTGCTTCACAAGATTGTGATCAACTGTCTTAGACCCAAATCCACATCAAAGACTGACGTCTCCAATTCAGAAGCAAAGCTGATGTACGCTATCAATGCTAGTAAAAAGTTCTCTCTGCCGCATACTATCATGTTTCACATGTATAGATCAATGGTGAAGGATAAGGGTCAACTTCCCTATTCAACACTTGTTACTCAGCTATTCAGACACTTTAACATTCAACTTCCAAGAATTATGTGTGTTTAGACATGTGATCAAATGATGATAGGGCTGAATATGGTTTCCAAGATGCGTCTAAAAGAGCTAAACAAGGCTCTAGAGAAATTCAAGGAGCAGACTCCTGTCCAAACTCATCTAGACTTTGTGGCTGCAAAGCAGAAAGGCAAGGAGCCCATGACAGCTCCATCTAAAAGAAGAAGAGCGATCATCTTGCAGGATGAAGAAGATGATGATGATGATGTTACCATTTCCGCTCTTGCCTTAAGGAAGTTGCAGCGTTCTGTTCCAGAGACAGAGGATAGAGAAGACCCATAAGAGACAGAGAAGAGGAGTGAAGAGAGGGAATCAATAAGGAAGGAAGCGGAGGAAAAAGGAGATGCAGAAACGGAGCAACAAGGAGAATAAGACCATCTTGTCACTGAAGAAGAAACAGAACATGAAGAGTACTTCTCTCCACCTGAAGGCACTGAAACAGGGGGAGCTGCTGAGAAAAGAGGTACTCCTTCACTTCCTTTTACTAGTGATGATGTCAGTCGTTCTCCTGCCAATCCAGAAGATGTATATGCCTCACACTTCCCTGAAGAAGGTCATGAGGCATCTTCTCTGAATCTAGATGCTCATGCTGATGTGCGATCATCTCCACAATCTGATAATGCTGAAGCAAGCACTCAAACTGACAACACAGCAGACTTTAGAAGACTGCTTGATATTCTCATGGAGATGCGATGTCAAATTTATGCCTTGGGATGCGAATTTCAGAATATGCAGAATGCTTATCAAGCCTCTTCAGAATCTTTGCTCAATCAAGTTTAGGCCCTTAATCTTCAAATTCAAGCAATTGCCAAGGGTGAGGAATTAGCACATCTGAAGGAGTATCTAAGAAAGCTGGAGGAGACTATCAAGTCGATGGGAGATTTCCAGCTTGTTCGCGTTCCAAAACAATCTTAAACTAATTCTCGTTTTCATCTCTACCTCTTTTTTAATGCTGACAAAAAGGGGGAGAAGTGTAGATTTGATTTAACACACTTATTTTTTACTTTAAACTTTTGCCTGGTTGTGAGGTTGTGACTTTTGGATTGTTGTGGTTTTTGGATTGTGGTTTGACCATTTAAATGTTTGCAGTATCTGAAGCATTGTTGGTACTCATGGCAAAGATAGTTGTTTTTACAGGACTAACCTATTTCCTATGGATGCAGATTCGATACTATATTTATCCTAACTCATTTATTTGTTATGAGATATTCTTGTTTGCTTGAGAATTGTCTTGCAGGTCAAAAATTTCCAAATCTGCAGGAAAGTTTTGTCACCATCAAAAAGGGGGAGATTGTTAGAGAAAACTTCCTTATGTATTTTGAAATTGACAAAACGTTTCCATCAGTCTAGTCTAAAGACTTGCAGACTCTTCCGTTAAAGTCTGAAGACCCTCATATTCAAGTTTTAAAGTCTGCCCTCATTGACAGTTACTAGACAGTTGAAGAAGACTTATCCAGAATTAAGTATTTATTTAAGGATCTGATTCGAGCGGCTTCTCACGGCTGGAGATAGCATCTCGAGATCTTTTATTCGTTTTGAATTTGATACGAGTAAATTGGATTCATTGATTAGCAAGGTATACTTGGAAGGTTCTACTTATGGAAACCTAGATCCTGATTTTATGGGCGAGCAGGATTGGTGGGCTATCATCACATTCCTTAAGTAACTTGAGATCTCCCTAATTGATTCTGTCCAACGGGTAGATTGGAAGAACTCATTTGGAAAGTGCCAACGGACATGAAGGCATGAAGGAGTATATAAGGAAGAAGCTTTAGTTATTCGAGTGTGTGCGTGATAGAGAAATTCCAAAGTCTGAAGCTCCTTGTTCTTTGTTGATTCAATTGTTGAGCGAGAAATTTGTACTCAAAAGAGAGTTTAGATACTTGTGAGACCTTGAGGAAGTGTGGCAAAGTCTCTACATTGTGGAGTCAAGGACGTGATACTGTAACGACTCTTTTGATTCATAGTGAAATCCAGCCAGTGAGTTGTCAGTGCGGGATAGTGGATGTCACGACCTCCTTTTTCCGTTCGGGGGAAAAGAAAGAATAGTTTAGGGGTATTTGCCTAAAGAGGCGGACCAATGGCCCTAAATTAGGCGCGGGCTCTCCCAAGCCCATACCTCGCGCGACGTTGGATTTTGTTTTTTTTGTTTTTTTTTTTTTTTGTTCTTAACAACCTAAATATTTCTAGGAGTCGCCACTAGCCTATTGGGGTCGGCTAGAAACCAATCGAGGCACGGGAGTGTTGTCTCGATTCCTACGCAACCAAAGATTTCTAGGAACGGGGACTTGTTTACGCCAATGTTTCTATTAGCGCCCTTGCGGTACCACTAACTTGGAAGGTTTTAATCTAAATGGCCACACAATCTTGATTACCAATTATAATCTTTAAGAAACCGCTAAGTGTCCATGCAATTGTTTTTGTAGTTTTTTTTAATGTCTAGACTAATCCTAACATAATTTAGGAGAGAAATTTACACTCAAATTAATGAAAAGCGGTGCGTAAGTAAACATCCAAGAAATTGAAATAACTTGAGAATAAATGCGAAAAATGAAAACCCGATACAAGTCGGGCAAATAATATTACATGGCCTTGTTATCACGCCCGGGACAGGACCCCGTGAGCAAAATGGGAATTTAAATATGCATGAAATTATTCTAAATGCATGAAGTTACTCTAATTGATTTTAATCTACGCAAAATAGATTATTTACAAAAATGGTTCTAAAATAACAAAATATCATTAAATTAAGAAAATGACCTTTTAAAAATGAGAAAATTTCCTAGATGTCATTTCTATCATAACTTGATACCATCCATCATTTTTACAATTTTTGAAATTTTCATTTTTTTCATTTTTAAAATTTTTATTAAAAAAAAAAATCCCTAAACCGATATATGCCAATTTACACTAATATGGGACTGCCTAGTACATGAATATAACAAGAACCAAGCTCAAATCGACCGTTTCAAAACCGAAACTCGATTTGAACATTTCATCGAACACTTAGCTTGCATCAAACACCTCAAAACGGCTTCTTCGGGCTATGTTCGTGGTCTTCAATCTCGGCTCATAAGCAATCTCATGTGAAAGAAAAGTATCAAGGATATACTATTACATGTAAAGAACCGGTTTAGCTAGAAATCACAGCCTAGAACTTGTAAGAACCAAACTGAAAACGGCCTCCAATATGCGGGTTGGAGCCGTTTTGCAAATCTGGTATGGAACCAAGTCAAACAGCCATGTCAAATGCCCGGATTGAAGCCCCGACAACCATCACATGCAACATCTATATGAAATATTATTCCACTCGGATGAAAATAGGTAACATGTAATCTCACATGCAACAAACATCACCGAAAACGATCAACCGGACGCATCAAAACGGACTCTCCAAGAAGCCCACATGCAAAACTCTACACTGACCAGCCAAGAACTAATGTGGATAGGCTTGGTTTTGACGATCTCATAGTTCACACGAGGATTTAAAGACCAAACCAAGCTGACCTATGTATCATTTGTACTCTCATATAACATTAATCAAGCTCGTGAAGATAGAAAACACATGTAAAGGGGAGTAGCAAGTCAAACATGTATGGCTCTTGAAGAGGTTTCAAACACTTAGAAAAATTTCAGCCTCAGAAATCAGTTTTCCGGGCTGGATTTCCTCTTGATTTTCGTTATCAAAACGTGTTCAAAATTAAACAAAAATACATCTAGGATGCTTACCTTGCTTCCTAGTTTCCCTTTCAAGTGACTCTTGGCCAAGAAAACCAAGAAATTGTCCTCTGGGAGCACGTAGAAGTCGGTTCCTTCAAACTGAAAGTGAGATCTGCAGAAGAAAAAGTGACAACGAAGGTTTTTGTTGGCTTCCAAAATTAGACTTCCAAACCTCCTTTGTTGGCCAAGTTAAAATCAACCCAAGCTATATGTATACTAGTTTGGGCTGCAATTCATGGCTTTCCTCATTCGTCTCTCACGTTTCTCAAAAACACTCGCTTTTCCTCACGTTTCTCAAAAATCTACCCACTTTCTGACTTAGCCAAAATTTTGAAGTTTTGCAGCTGTTGAGTGTGCGGGTTTTGCTGCGACTTTCCCGTGCATTCAGCAGCTTATCCCTGGCCAATTTCCGTCCACTGGCACTACTCATTATGGTCTTCAATCACGTGCAAAGATCAGGCTGGATGGGCTGCTGAGGAGGATATGGTGGGGCCACCAAGTTGCTTACTCAGCAACTCCGAAATCAGACCAACTCGTGGGCTGGGTTTTGGTAGCTCGTTTGGGTGCTTTAATCCATCAATTTGGCTGCGATTTTTGATCAATTAGCAAGCTCATACATAGTAGTTTAAGATCTCGACCAGATTTTGCAATTTTGCCCACCCAAATTTGCAAGAAAGTTCCTCAAAGTTGGCCATTTTCTTATCCAAAAATACCAAATTCAATACAAACTTTATCTTTTTGGCCCGATTTAATTGATTCGAGTTGGCCCAAGTTCAATTTGAACTTAATTGGTGACCAAGATGATGATTTAAGGGTTCGGGCAAAATTTTGCAAAATTTGCGAATTGGTCCCTCAACTTTTGGAAATTGCAATTTGGCCCCAATTTGCCATTTTAATTCCAATCTGACCTCTTGGGCTTGGCTAGTCACATTTAGATCATTGGCCCCAACTTTTTTTTTTTTTTTTTTTTTTTTTTTTTTTTTTTATATATTTTTTTTATATATTTTCAATTTTTTTTTTTTAAAGTAAAAATATCTTCCATTTAAAACACCATATTAAATACCTAGATAACCTATATGCAAGAATTTAACTTGAAATATTTTTGTGGAAAAACAAGTTCCCATTTTTTTTTTATTATTATTATTATTATTTTTTTTTTGGAAATGATTTTTTGGGCAAAAATTTAGGTGTCGACAGTGGACGTAGGCTTGGATTAAGCCGAACCACTATAAACTCTGTGTTTATTTTCTCTTATCCCTGAACTTCTTATTTATGCTTACTTGTTGTTCATTCGTTTAAAATTTGAATTATGTCTTACTGCCAACATCTACTGAAACCAAAAATATATTTTAAGTCCTGCGAAAATTCTTATATACACCTATTCACCCCCCTTTAGGTGTATTCACTAGCCACTTTCAACAATGACCCTAATTAAGGGATAGAAAGTCACTCACACATGATCCAAGCATAGAAACGCATCGGGGCAAGTGCGGCAAGGCTGGACAGCAGCTGAGGGGTGCTGGTCACACATCTACAGTGCGCATAGAAGCCAGACGGTGGCTGGTCGACGTTCCGACGATGGCACAGTGGCGGTGGTAGCCTCCAAGCTTCGTGGGGAACCAAACCGGAGAAGAAATGAGGGAGAGAGAGCTGCTATGGGGGCTGGATAGCGGCTTCCACAGCTCCAAAAGCTCGACTTTGGCGATGGAAACAGCGTGCGAAGGGGGGTACAGGAGAGAGAGAGAGAGAGAGAGAGGAGAGAGAGAGTGAGAGGAATCTTATCCATTCAATGCATTGTACTCCAAATCTCCCAAATCCCTCGAATCTAGAGCTCAATTGATGTGGAAGTGACTTCTTGAAGAGAGAAAATCCAAGGCAATTAATGAAGGGATTGCACTTTAGTGAATAGGCTTAGGGTAGGCTAGTCTAGGTTGGCGTCAACTCCTTCAATTGCCACCCATTTGTTTTTGCCCCCCTTCCCTTGCCATTTTCCAATTTTGTCATTTTGTCCTTAATCGAAAGGAAAGGCATTTCGATCTTTTCACCAAGATTGAGCACTATTCATTTACTTGTGTGCAATAAATGCCAAGATCTTGCAATGATGGCTTCAAACTCGAGAAGCAAGAAAAGATCTTAGCCCTTCGTTTGCCAAGATCATCATCCAAGATTGTTTTTTCACTTTCTTAATTATCAAAATGATGAAATTCCTAAACTTAGTAAGCAATGGTTGATCTCAACCATGCAATTGCCTAACCTTGTCCTTCAAGCTTGGGTGTGTGGCCCTCTCCTTCCAATGTGAAGAACAGTTTCGAGCAATTTTCAAAATAAATGTCATTACTTATCAAACGGATTCAAAAAATTATAAAAATCTAATATGTTGTAGAGAAAACTTTAAATAACATTTTTTATGAAGGAATCCAAGCCTAATTCATCCTGTATAAAGAGCAAAAAATCATCAAATACAACCCAAAATCTCGTTCGTTGAATGTTTCAACGATTGGAAAAGAAAACCCATTTCAATATCCAAATCTTCATAAAACACTTTAAAATTTTAGTATGTTATAGAAATAGATGTCATAACAAGCTTAATGGGTGTGAGGCCCAATGGGCCAAAATCAGGTGTGTAGCCCATTGGGCTTCCAATTTCTTGCCCAATTTTACTTATCCAAGAATTTGGGGTTTACCGATAATTAAGAAATTTGACGAAGTAATGTCTAGTGGTGGTCTCTTAAACCTCTAAAGTCCGATACCCTTAACCAAACTAGAATTTGTGGTTGAAATCTATCAAATGCAGCTTTAACATAATTAAACCAACGGGCAGCCTTTAGGGATTCTGTGAGTTTGACCTGTGATTGATTCGATATCAATTCATGTTTGAGTCTTTTCAATTCATGGATGTTCCTTGGTTGTCATGTAATCGTGAGGGGCCAATTGCTCACTCCAAAGTACACAATCATTTGGAATTGGTTTAGGGTTGTTTGTAGTTAATATAGTAATCATGTGGAATCACTCGCAATCCGATTATATACTACCATCGAATCGATGTACAACCATTCCTGGATTGGTTAGAAACAACTTAAGATTGTCCCTCATCGATCCTTATAGTCGAATTGTCAATCCATGGTCGAGTTCTCTGGTCGTGCACATCAAAATCCTAAATTGCCTTTCCCAATAAGTTTAACACTCTTGAATGGTTCACGAACCAATTCAAAGTTCAATTCTACTAATTACGCATTGGTAGAGGTACACCCCTTATCGTATCTTGAATAGGATCAAATTTTGAGGATGTCACAACTCTTCACCTCTTAAAAAAAATTTGTCCTCGAAATTTAAAACATACCAAATTACTCAAAAGATAGGGACGTTGATGCCACATTATTCCATCGCTTTCCTAAGTTGCTCCCTCCGTTCCCTGGTGTTGCTAGACCACCTTAACTAAAGGGATTGTCTTGTTTCGAAGCACTTGCACTTTTCTGTCCTCTATCCGTACTTGTATTTTCACATACAACACTTTGTCATTATTGTCTATCTCTTCATAGTTAAGCACATGGGTCAGATCAGGTTCATACTTCCTTAGCATGGACAAGTAGAATACGTCATATATGTGAACAAGTTTTGATGGCAACTCCAATCGATAGGCCAAAATTCTTATTCATCCCAAAATCTCAAACTGTTCTACGTATTTTGGACTCAACTTTCCTTTCTTGTTGAAACACAAAGTTCCTTGCATCGGTGACTATGACATCCTAAATTTTACCAACCCTATAAGTGTAATTGGACTATTAAGGGCTTGGATTATTTTAAAGCGGGCCAGATGACAAGCCTAATGGGCCATGAAGAAAGTATGGGCTTAAGTAGTTAATGGGCCGCATGAAGATATTGAGCATGGGCTTGATCGATCAAAGGATAGGATATGGACTTGGGCTTGGCTTAGAGCAGGCCAAGAGTCGAGTTCATTAAAATTGTGAATTAAGTCTAGTGGGTCATGAAATGTCGTGGGATGAGCCCGGTGGGCTAGAGACGGGTATTTAGGCCTGAGCACTTTAATTTTTAATTAAGTTTATAGATTACCATTATGAGGGATTTAATTAGAAATTTTATTAAAAACATATAAACGATTGTAATTCTATTATCGAACACTAACTTTAGTAATTTCTCGCGATTATTTCATGTTTGTATCATAGATTAGCATCGAGATGTTAACTCGTCAATTCGATTCGTGCGAACTCATAGATTCATATAGTTACAAGAGGATCAAAATTTTTATTGATTCGAAACAAAACTAAGTAGAAGATGTTAGAAACTATTAGACTAATTAACGACATGGACTAGAACTTAATCTTAACCAGTCTCGAGCACCAAGTGTCGACCATGAAGAAGAATTCGTGCATGGGAGCCACGACATTTATCTCTTCCCTCTCTGTTTCTCCCCAACCCGAAGCCTTTAGAGGAGACATCATTATTATCCCTTTCTAATGATTACTTCTCTTCTTGGGATTTAAAATAAAATCTACACACATATTTGATTTTTTCCTTAGAACTCACGCCATTCTCTTCTCCCCAAAACAAACCCAAAATTCTCTCTCCATTTTCTTCTTCCTCCCTCTCTCTTTCGTGACTTGCACAAAAATAGAATTCAGTGACTTCAGTTTCTTCTTCTTCTTTTTGCGTGCATTTGAGGGCAGAATTCTGAAGAGCAGCGAGCCACCAGTGAAGCCGAGCCACTAGTAAGGAAATGATGAGGTCCAAAACTAGAATTTATTCACTGTTTGTCGAGGGAACTTGCGGAGCATGCTAAATGGTGGAAGATTAAGTTTCATGCGTCTGTTTTGAGTTTGAATAGGTTAGATGGGCGCTCAAATGAAGTTGTTGGTCTTTGCATGTGATGATTGGGGTCCGGATAGTCAAAGAACTTAGCGCGAGGGAGCTGAGTTGGTCGAGTTAGTGGGTAGACGATTGCTGAATGATAGATGGGTGTTGCATGTTGTTTTTGAGGGGTCGAGATGCGAATACTATGATATTTGGACTTCGCCCGGACCTTGAGTATGTAATGGTCCATGCAACGTCGACCAGGTTATCGTCGGACTACGTTGTTGACACCATTCACGACCACCGTTTTGCCATCACCATCCCATACCAAATTGTCACCTTTCGTCATGTCCCCACGACACCACTTCATCGTCACATCTCCGCTGTACTAGGACAGCTCGATCATCACCAAGTCTGTCACTACATTTAAATTCTACTTCATGAAACGCCACCAACAATGACCAATGTTCACTCTCTGCAGCACGTCGCCAAGTTTGTTCCTCATGCGAATCTCCGACGTTTCCATGCATACGTGCACCTAGCAAGCAAAAGGGCCGAGAACCCCCACCCTCACACGTCCATGGCACCGTTTCCCTTGGTAGTAAACAAAGGGGAAAAATGTTGACTTAACTGGGTAGCCACGTCGTTGCCGATTTCAGCAAGGTGGCAGAGAAGACGTCAGCCAAGAAGACACGTTCGCTCTACCTGTCCCCTCCACGAGCTACCACAAAGAAGATTGTTGACTAATGCAGTCAATAGGCGGAGAGACCAAGGCAGAAGGAGGCACTGTTCTTCTTCTTCCCTCGGCAGCCACGACTTCTTCATTCTTCTGGAAACCTCAACCAGAAAAAAAGAAAAAAAAAAAAAAACTCTCACAGCTCGGTTGTCCCTCTTCGCTACTCGACACCGACCACCACACCACCCTGCCGCACCGCCGTATTACCTCATCTCCACTGCCAGCCAAGAGAATTCATCCTTCGCCGTTGCTCAGCTCGAGTCGCCTCGCTGTTCTGCCACAGCTTGCATCGCCGTCTCGCCGCCTCACCATCAACCGCGCCACCAGCTCGCACCCCGTGGATTTAAGGCAAGTGAAGGTCTTGTTACTCTATATTGTGTGGTACTGCCTTACTCGGGTTTCCATTCTAGGATTCCAGCAAAATTAGGCTCGGATGCTTCGAGTTACCATGTAGTCGGGTCTGTTCTAGGCGAGTTGAGCTAGAATCGGTAGTGACTCACGTTGTTGTGCATGGTGACAACCGTCGACATGGTCAACACTGGTCCGGGTGTGAAGTTGTGGGTCTTGTCGATCGTCGAATAGTTAGTATTGTTTTTATTTTTATTTTTATGATTGAGTCGTTGCTGGTCAGTCCGCGCCCGTTACAGCCTTGTTTGGATTTGAGGTGAGTGGCATGTAGATGGTAACAGAGATAGTCGAGACCGTAGCCATTCTAGTAAGCTATGACCACGCACGATTTCGTGACAACTAGGCGTGTGCTGTGATGTTAGGACAATCCTATGAGGTTCGTCTAGTGTTTGGGAGTTAGAATTTCCTTAGCCGAATCGGTTAGATTGAGTCGACTTTAGGATAGTACAGCTTCAATTAGGAAGATGGCCTTAGTCTTATGCATCGACAAGTGGTTTGGTCTAGTCGGGTTGGATGGCATCAATAGAATCCTCAAGTGTTGTGCCATGGAATGAATTGATATTGGTACCGTTAGTCCACCGTTGTGACGATGCCCTGGGTGTCGGGATGCTTGGAGGGGAATGAACATGGTGCCCTCTAGATGCCTAGGGAATGTGATTGAGCCTCGGAGGTCCTCGCGATGCCAAGTGGGGTGCGAGATGCCTGGAGGGTTGTAACGCGACACTCTTCGGATGCCCAAGGACTGAAATAAGAAGTCGGAGGTCCTCGTGATGCCAGGTGGGATGTGAGATGCCTGGAGGGGTGCAACACGGGTCCCTTCAGAAGATGGTGGCAGTTAGAACCAAAGTTAGTTCGATTATTGAATATTCCTAAACGTCTATTTGCTCCTTGGTGTGTCATCCCATGAAATTCTTTTAGAGTTATGGTCATTTGAGTTTTTCGATTTCCACATTGTATGTCTAGAATCCTATCAGATGAGTAGTGGTAGAATTATGTAATATGGTTTAACTGGCTTTCATTTGCTGAGTGGTTGTACTCACCCTTATGAGATTATTACATTTCAGACGCGTGACCATGCCGCTCCAACCTGCATCTTCCACCATGCTCTATGGCATCCCCACTGACCTCACGTGGGATCAAGTGGAGCACGTGGACCCCAACTTCTCGGACGTCACGTTCATCCGGATTACGATGATCCTGACAGTGGATGCCTGTCTCCTGACAGGCCCCATGCTGATGGGGTTCATAGTACTATACGCCCGGGTCAATGATCGTATTGTGGAGCCACTTCCACACCCGGATGATGACGACGACGGTTCTAGTGGGGTCGAGTAGGCGGAGGACCCAGGGATGGAAGGTTGCATTTTTGGACAAGACCAGGATGTGATATGAAGACGACCGTGTGAATAGACCATGGGATAGTTGGGACAGAATTTTGGGGTAGCTCGAAAAAGGGAACTTTTTGGCCTAAATGTACCAACTGGAGTTGTCTAAAACATATAAATAAATAAAAATGCCTGGTTTTATATTTTTGTGTGCATTGACTTAAATTATGATGGAGTTATAGATATATGCTTTCGCACCAAAATAATAGTAATGATAGGAAATGCCGTGGCGACCTTAATGGGTCGAGGGTTGTCACAAATACTAGCCTCGAGTTGAGCTGTGGGTTGCTGTGTGTAGTTGAAGAGCTAATAAGATCACTTTTGGGTTTTGTCGAAGAGGTGTTGAGGTACTAAAAGAGGTTGTAGATTAACTAAATAATCTGATTGAGTTGTAGATGGGGACAGTGGCTTGGGATGTTCTGTTCGGGAAAGACAAAGACAGAAAATTACTACTTTATGTGTCACTTGGGGTTTAAAAGGTGTAGTTTGTTGGAGAAAACTCTTGTTAGGTTTTGAAGCTGACAAAACTTCTCTAGTTATATTTTGAAGAATGTAAGAATTTTGTGAAAGTCTGTCAAAGTCTATCTTACATCAGAAGTCTGCCCACTCTGACGAAGATCCAGACTGAACGCAAAAAGAAGAACGAAGACATAATCAGACACAAGATCATTCTTCTTCCTTTAAGGCTTTAGTACGTACAGGATATATCATGTTTTTTGGTTGGAAATATCACTTACCATATTGATTATCTTAATTGGAATCAATTTCGAAGAAGAAAATCATTGCGGAAGGCAAGCTTATTTAGAAAGAATCTACTTATGGAAACCAAGATCCCGATTGTATGGCCGGCCAAGATTGATGAACTTTCATCTCAATCTTCAAATGGCTCGAGATCTCCTTGATTGATTCTATCCAACGGGTTGATTGGAATAATTCCTCTGGAAAGTTTCAACAGTCAAAAAGGCATAGAGGAGTATTTAAGGAGGTTCTTCAAGTCATTCGATAGAGAGCGTGAAAGCATAATTCCAAAGTCTAAAGCTTCCAAAGATCACTTGTTCTTCATCATATAGTGCTCAAACTTGTATTCAAAAGAGAGAAACTCTAGAGAGTGACTTTGTGAGAGCATTAGAATCTCCTCTCTGAAAAGTCCAAATCATAAGGTTGTAGCATTCTCTTTTGATTCATAGTGGAAACTAGCTAGAAGGTTGTTAGCGTGGGAGGGTAGACGTAGGCTTGATCTAACCCGAACCACTATAAATCTTGTGTTCTTTTTCTCTTCCATGAACTCATTTACTTTATTTGCTGTGATATCTTTTTGTGTTTTGAGATAGTTGTTAAAGTTTGAATCATTCCGCAAAGTTTGTAGTTCATCAGACTCAATTTAAAAGTAAAGTATTTTTGTTGCATAACAAAAAAATTGTTTCACACCTATTCACCCCCCTCTAGGCATTTATACTAGCCATTTCAATTAGTATAAGAGCCTATGTGCTTGCTTTATTGAAGTATTTTTACTTCTAAGCTAAAGATCTTCTATGGCTAGTATCTTGGCTCCAAGATTGGTTGAGGGACAAAGCAACACCAGACCTCCTTATTTCAATGGAAATGAGTACAATGTGTGGAAGAACAAGATGAATGTGTTTCTCAGATCCAGAGATCCCCTGGAGTGGGATGTTGTTGAAAAAGGGATCAATCCTAAAGCAACATCAACTTCAAACAAAGGGAAAGAAGTGATTGATGCTGATGAAACAACACAAGTTGAAATTACCAAGAGATAGGCTCTTGATACAAAAGCAATTTACTCTTTATACTGTGCTTTGTCTCCCATTGAATATAATCGAATTTCTTCTTATGAAACAGCAAAAGAAGTTTGGGACATATTACATGTTACCTATAAGGGGACTGACTGTGTGAAGGAAACAAAAATAAACATTCTACTTAGACAATATGAAGCTTTCAGAATGAAGCCTAGAGAATCTATTACTGATATGTTTAGTCGCTTCACAGAAATTGTGAATAGTCTGGCTTATCAAGGTCAACCAATTTTTGGACTAATGAAAGTCAACAAACTACTACGTGGACTTTCAAATGATTAGAATCACGTGAAGACTTCAATCAGAGAAACTCAAATGATTATGCATCTATCGGTTGATGAACTAATAGGCACGCTTCATTCATATGAAGTGGAGCATATCAATGATGAGGAAGATCCAAAAGGTAAGAAATCGATTGCATTAAAGTCTCACATTGATTATGATGATACAGATTCGGAAGATGATATGGATGATGAAGAACTAGCCCTTATGATAAAGAAATTCATAAGACTAAATAGAAAAGGTAGAAGGTTCAATTGGAAGAAGCAAAGCTTGCAGAATTCCAAGAAGAAACCAACAAAAGAAGCTGAAACTAACAAGGATGTAATATGCTTCGAGTGTAAGAAAAATGGCATATTAGACCAAACTCTCTCTTGTTGAAAAAGAAGAAAGAGAAGTCTGAGAAGTACAAAAAGGCTCTTAAAGAAGAAACCTGGAGTGATACCGAATGTGAAGAAAACGAAGAATAATTCGCAAACATATGTCTAATGGCTCACTCAGAGTCAGTCTCAGATTCAAAAACAGACACTGATTCAGACTCTAACAAAGAAATCGAGGTTAGTAATTCAGAAATTCCTACTAAAGTCTCTATGTATATAGATGAACTTTGCCTCAATCTTAAATCTTCTCTTAAAAGGATCTCCGAACTAAAGAGGGAGAACTTTAAGCTCAAGCAACAGGAAGTTTCTTGGAAACAAAAGTTTGAAAGTCTGAAAATAAGTTTTGATGATTTGAAAGAAAATTCTGATTCTCTTTCAAAAGAAAATGTTGTTTTGAAAAGAGAGATTTTAGATATTTCAAAAAGGTTTTTAAAAGGATATGAAAAATTAGAGAAAAAAATCTTACAACTCAAATACCCTATTTTAACAAATTTGGTTTGGGTATGAATTATGAGACTATTCCTTTAATTGATTTTCCTAAAGTAAAGAGAGACTTAAACAAAAACCTGCAAAAACATTTTATAAAAATCATTTTCAAAAGCATTTGTAAAACATGTTGGCCGAAGTGCTCTTAGATGTTCAAAGTGTAACAACTCAGAACATTTCGAGAATGATTGTCCCAAGGTTTGGAGACCGGTTAAGAAAGATTTGGCTAAAACTGTTTTTAACACTAACACCCCTTGACTCAAGAAAATCTGGGTACCAAAGAAAGTTTAAGTTTTTCTTCTGATTGTAGGTCACGATTAAAAGAAAAATCAAATGGTACTTGGACAGTGGATGTTCTAGGCATATGATAGGAGACTCAAGCTGTTTCGTAAAGCTTGATTATCAACATTGTTTCCCTGGTGAAAGGCTTAAATTACAACCTTCTGAGTATAAGTCAGTTTTATGATACAGGGTTGAGAATAAACTTTGAAGAAGCCATTTGTTCTAGAATAAGTCAAGACTTCTCTCAATCCTTTACTAGGCGAAGGCATGGCAACATATACCTTCTAGATGTAAATCTAGAAAATTCACAGTGCCTTATTTCTATTCAAGATGAAGCAAGTCTCTAGCATGAAAAGCTGGGTCATGTAAATATGAAGCAGAATGTCAAAAATTCTTCTAAGAAGCTAGTTCGAGGGCTTCCTAATTTGGCATATCAGAAGACTGAGTTATGCACTCCCTGTGTCTTGCGAAAGCAAGTCATAAGTTCTTTTTAACCAGTCAATCAGGTTTCTACCAGTTGAGTATTGCAGCTTCTTCATATGGATCTCTTTAGGCCAATAAGAACTCAGAGTCTTGGTGGAAAAAAATATTGTCTAGTAATCGTGGATGATTATTCTTGTTTCTCTTGGGTATTCTTTTTAGCAAACAAGTCCGAGACTTTTACATACTTCTCCAACTTTACCAAGAAAGTTCAGAATGAGAAAGGATATGCTATTTCAAGAATAAGAACAGATCATGAAGGTGAATTTGAGAATAAGAATATTACAGATTTCTATAATGAATATGGTTTTTAGCATTTTTTTTCTCCTCTCCTTATACTCCAGAACAAAATGGGATTGTGGAAAGGAAAAACAGATCTTTACAGGAGATGGCTAGAACTCTATTGATAGAAAGCAAAATACCCTCTCGTTTTTTAGCAGAAGCAGTTTCTACTACATATTGTTGGAGAAAACTCCTTTGATGTTCTGAAGATGACAAAACTTATCCAAAGTCTATTCTGAAGAATTCTAGACTTTTGTGTCAAAGTCTAAAGACTCCCAAATTTTGTGTCAAAGTTTGAAACTCCCAGACTTTGTGTCAAAGTCTGCCCACTCTGAGAAATTCCAGACTAAACGAAAGTTAAGGATGGAGACTTTTCTAGATAAGGGATTATCTTTCTTTCTTCTAAAGTTTGGTTCGTAGAGGTTATATATGGATTTCTAGTTGGAGATATCATCTATGAGATTGAATATCTTTATAGGAATCAATTTAGATACATCGAATCTTTTGGAAGGCAAGTAATTTTGGAAAGAATCTTCTTATGGAAATCAAGATCCTGGTTGTATGGGTGAACAGGATTGACGGGCATTCATCACAATCTTCAAACGCCTCGAGATCTCCTTGATTGATTCTATTCAATGGGTTGATTGGAAGAATTCCTTTGGAAAGTGCCAACGGTCGAGAAGGCATGAATGAGTATTTAAGTAGGACTCTCCAGTTGTTCGATAGTGTGTGTGAAAGAGAAATTCAAAAGTCTAAAGCTTCCTAGTTTATTCCATATAATATGCTCTAAATTGTACTCAAAAGAGAGAGACTCATAGTGTGACTTCATGAGAGAGCAATAGAGAGTCTTCACTGTGAAGTCGAGATCGCAACATTGTAAATTCTCTTTTGATTCATAGTAGAATCTAGCCAGAAGGTTGTTAGTGTGGGAGAGTAGACGTAGGCTTAATCTAAGCCGAACCACTATAAATTTTGTGTTCATATTCTCTTTCCTAAACTTTTTTAATTTTTTGGTAGTTCTATTTAACTGCTAAAGTTTGAACTTGCTCAAAATTTGTTGTTTTTCAGACTCAGTTTTAAAAGTAAAATATTTTTACTGTTCTTTGCAAAAAAATTGTTTTCACACCTATTCACCCCCTCTAGGTGTTCATGCTAGCACTAACACATGTTATATTATCAGGGTGTTTTTAAGGCCTATCCTAGAGAAGACTCCCTATGAAGTATATAAAGGAAAGAAGCCAAATGTTTCCTACTTTCATGTTTTTGGCTGTAAGTGCTTTATTTTGAAGAATGCAAATGATCGATCTGGAAAGTTCAAGGAAAAATCAGACGAAGGAATTTTTCTTGGGTACTTTATGACAAGCAAAGTTTACAGGGTCTTTAACAAACAGACTCAATCTGTGGAAGAATATATGAACGTCAGGTTTCAGGAACATATGCAGATTCAACTAGATCAGGTTCAACTTGAAGAGTCTGAACCAATTCCAGACTTAACAAAGTCTGTTTCCCTCGAAGAGGTTCAGACTTATGATGTACAACAAGTAGACCCAGAAGATTCAAAAGGAATGGAGGATCAATAGATTTCTAAATCAAATAGAAACTGGAAGCACAAGTCAAGTCATCCAAAAAAACTCATCATTAGCAAGATTGATTAAGGAATTCACACCAGATACAAAGGAAGAGAAGACTCTAGTGTAGTAGAACTTGTTTCTGAGATAAAACCAAAAAGTGTAGAAGAAGCATTGTCTAATGAAAGCTGGATCGAAGCTATGCAGGAAGAACTCAGACAATTCAGTATCAATGATGTATGGGAGCTGATTCCAAAACCCAAAGGCAAATCTGTGATTGGAACAAAATGGGTTTTCAGAAACAAGATGAATGAGAAAGGTAAAGTGATCAGAAACAAAGCAAGGCTTGTGGCAAAAGGGAACACACAGGAAGAAGGGATAGACTATGACGAAACCTAAGCACCAGTAGCAAAATTAGAAGCGTTTAGATTATTGCCTATTATCAAAATTGCAGGTTATTCTAGATGGACGTCAAAAGTGTTTTCCTTAATGGATTCGTTCAAGAAGAAGTCGATGTGGAATAACCACCAGGATTTGAAGATCCAAGAAAACCAGACTCTGTCTACAGACTAAAAAAGGCATTGTATGGTCTGAAGTAGGCACCACGAGCTTGGTATGAAAATTTGAGTAAGTTTCTAACTAAGAATGGCTTTGAGAAAGGAAAAGACGATACTACTCTGTTTATAAAAAGAGAAAGAAAAGATTTTATGCTTGTACAGATTTATGAAAATGATATAATAATTGGTTCTCCTAATGAAAAACTCTGTAACAAATTTTCAAGATCTATGTAGGATGAATTTGAAATGAGCATGATGGGTTAATTGACCTTCTTTTTGGGACTGCAAGTCAGACAATCAAAGAAATGTATATTCATTCACTAGGAGAAATATGCCAAAGATCTTATCAAGAAATTTGGATTGGAAAATTGCAAGAGGACATAAACTCCCATGTCAAGTTCATCAAAACTGGACAAGGATGAATGAGGGAACAAAGTAGATCAAAAGTTATACAGAAACATGATCAATTCTCTTCTTTACTTTACTGCCTCTTAGTGTTGTTAAACGCATCATTAAATATGTAGCGACTTCTCCAAAGCTGGGCCTATGGTATCCAAAATATGATAATTTACTCTACTTGATTATTCTGACGCTAATTTAGCCAATTGTAAAGTGGACATAATGAGCACTTCCGGCACTTGTCAACTGTTGGGACAAATGCTAGTATCAAACAAAGTACTGTGGCATTATCCATAGTAGAAGCAGAATATGTGGCTCTTGGAAGTTGTTGTTCTCAAATTCTCTGGATAAGACAACAACTAAGAGACTTTGGAATAGAAGAATCCTACACTGAGATCATATGCGACAACACAAGCGCTATCAACCTTACCAGAAACCCAATTCTTCATTCAAGAGCAAAGCAAATCGAGATCCGTCATCATTTTATAAGGGATCATGTCTAGAATGGGGAGATTATGGTTCAATTCATTGATTCAAAGATTCAACTAGTTGACATATTCACAAAACCGTTGGAGAAAAGCTTATTTGAGTCTATTCGCAACAAGTTGAATATCATCTCTCTTCTCGATTAAAGTCTGAAGATGTTCAGATTCAGAACTTCAACTTAAGGAAGTTACTTCAGTATGTACATTTTCTACAATCCAAGTATTTTACTTTTAGAATGTAAATTCTAAACAAGTATGATTTTATTTGAATCATCGCTTGCCTATTTTATTTTTAGAAATTACTATTTTATTGCTAAATTTCGAATTTTAAATTTTTAGCAGTTACCTTTTAAAATTGTCTTGAAAAGGCATTTTTATTTATCACGCTTCATTTGCCTCTGCTCATTTTCTTTAAATACCACAGGGTATTTCATTTGAGTACAGGACTTTAAAACCCTAATACCGTATCTCTTTTTCTCTCTCAATCTCTACTCTCAAAATCTCTCTGCAAGTTTTCATCTTTCTTTCACTCGAACATGTCATCAAAATCCTCCAAGTCTGCATCTATGGCGTACCAGCGGAAATCCTCTTGCATTGCAAGCCAAGGTCCTCGGAACATGCCAGAAGGACCAACTCACTTCAATCTCACTGAAGACTCTCCTCAAAGCTCTGCTCATCAACCTATAGATAAAGAAGTTGATTAAGAAGCGGTTCCTCTCAGCGTTTTGACACCCCAGGTTCTTTACAAGCATTATTGTTATCTGAAACAGGGTGGTTCTCCAATGTCCTTTATCACTAGTTTTCTAAGAGGTCCTGGGCATGGAAACAAAACTCTATTCTTAAGAGCCATGGAAAGATTAGGAGTGGCTCCAAAAGGTTCAGCATAAAACGCTTTATTACATTTTCCTTATGATCCTCAATTTAGTTCAGAGAGTCAGCCTTAAAATAAGGATGATGATGAGAGAATTTTTACGAATTTCCAACCCCGGATGGGTGTGGCTGCTGAAATACCAAGAGAAAGAATGAAGCTATTTCGTTCAAAAGAGCATAAGAGGGTGTATGCTCAAATGCTAAATAGAGGGGTGATGAACCCACACACTGTCGATTTTGATTTTCTAGACTCCATACAGGTTAACTTGAGAGACAAGTTAGCAAGTCTTCAACTTGAAACGTTTTGTGCTAAGATGGCAATGGCTTATCCTGAATTGATAGTTTTTTTTTTACTCAAACTTGTCTTTCCTGGATCCAACTCAAATTCAGTTTAATGTTTGTGACAAAGTGTTTGTTGTGGATGTAAACACTCTGGCTAATATTCTTGGAGTTGAACGTAGTGGTTTTCTACCAATTAATGTCTTTATAAATCAAGCCACTAGATTTTTGGTGAAGGATAGATTGCCGAGTTGGACTATTACTTACTCTCGCATGCCAACCTTACATATTTTGCCGCACAAAATTGTCATCAATTGCATCAAATCAAAGGCTGCCTCGAAGACTGATGTCTCGAGATTTGAGGCGAAAATTATGTGGGCTATCTGCAATGGAATTCATTTTTCTCTGCCACACACTATTTTCCTGCATATGTATAGGACTGTTATGAAAGAAAAAGGACAATTGCCCTACTCTGCCTTGATCACAAGACTCTTCAGACATTTTCAGATCCAGTTTCCCTCTTCGCTTTGTCCAAGAACTGTTGCTCCTATGGAGATAGCAATGAAGATGATCTCCAAAATAAGGCTAAAGGATCTTACCAAGGCAATTAAGCTTTTGAAGAAGGAATCCTCAAGAAAAATAAAGGATCTACTGCTGCAATGAAGTGAAAAGGAAATGATATTGCCCAAACAACTTCAAAGAAAAAGAAGTCTACCCTCCTAATAGACGAAGAAGATGAAGATGATCTAACCATTTCTGCACTCGCCTTGTGGAATCTTCAAGGATATCCTGATTCTGAAGAGACACAAGAGGACGAAGTTGAAGCCGGAGCAGAAGAAGAAGATGAACAAGAGGAAAAGATTGATGCTGGAAAATCAGCAGAGAAGGACAATGAAGAAGAAGATTCTGAAGGAGCCAATGGTGTAATACCACTATCAGATGAAACTGAGAAATGAGATTTTGAAGAAGACAGGGAAGATGCTGCGTCTGAAGGAAAGGAGATTGAACAAGAAAGGAGATCTAGTGCTAGGAAGGAAAAGGCACAAGAAGGTGAAGTCTCATCTCAACCTGAAGTCAGCAAATCAGGGGGAGCTCATGAGAAAACTCCTTTGACAGCACCAATTGCTAGTGATGGCATTAGTAGATCTCCTGCAGATCCCAAAGATGTCTTTGCATCTCACTTCCCTGAGATTGTTTTTGAAGAAGAAACCCAGAGTCAGGACAAGGAACAAATTACACATGCCCAAGTTAATGTTCCTCCACTTTTGAATACTCCATAGATTCACTTCGCTGAAGCTAGTGCTCAAACAGAACCTGATGCAAACTATCCAAGGATAGTAGAGCTTCTTTTAGAGGTTAAAGCTCAGCAATATGCAATGGAGGTTAAGATTTAGAAGCTACACACTGCCCTGAGGTCTACCTCAGATTTCTAACTGGTAAGGTATAGTCTCTAGATACTCAAGTTCAGACTTTGAATCAACAAGTTTCGCAGACTGGTCCAAGGTCGAGAATATCTATCATCAATGCCAAGAGAAGCTTGAGGAGGCAGCGCAGCCACTAGAGGATTTCCGACTTGTTCGCGTTCCAAGACAATCCTGATTGACTCTATTTCTTTTACCTCATTTTTAATCACATCTTTTTGACTTTCTCTTTCTTTTTGATGTTGACAAAAAGGGGGAGAATGTAGTAGATTTAAAAGTTCTTGTGTTTGGTAGTATTAACTTTTGTGAATGTTTGTGTTTTGTAGTTGACTTTTGTGGTTGGTTGTGTATTTGGATTGATTTTTTGAAGTTTTTGAATCTCTAAATTGTCAAGTCTAATATATATATATTGTGGCACCCCCAAAACCCGGTAGGGTCGCCACAGATAGCAAGCGAAAGAAACCAGAACAAAAACAAAATATACGCCGATAGAAGAAAGATTCAAGCCGACACTTAGGCGTAAAAAATTTTCTTTTCTTTTCCTTTAAAAAGGCTTTAAGGATTTTGCGCAGCTCATAGCGGAAATTAAGAGGCGAGTCTCACCAACACTTCGCTTCCCTCACGACAACACAATGCACACCAACTATCTTTGATTGAGCACGAAAGCACGAGGCCGAACCACTTTTATTTACATATATAATTACGAAGGGCAACACGGGTGGTACAAAAGGGTAGGCCAAGACTCATCTATGCTCGGCCTTCAACCTCAAAAAGAGACACACGAGCCTCAAAAAATGCGACGTGTAACGATCTCCCTTCGGACTACTCGTGGCGGCCATCCAAAAAGTTGCTAACCCCCCACTCCACGTGCACGAGGCCGTCACACCCATCCCGGTGCGTCGGGCGGTGGAGGTGGCGGCATCCCCATCATGACACCGTCGCGGCGGATGTGGACGGAGATGTATTCTGGATGGCTGGGCCTCCGAATAGGCCCACGTCATAAGATACAATCGCGCGCACACGTAAAAAAGGTCGATCCGGCGGAGTGGGACAGTCTATCTCGATCGGCTCGACCTCCACGTCGGATGGAAGGCCGTAAAACACTCCCGGTGTAACGACGGGGAGAGGCATCGTACTAATCTAAATGTTGGTCCCCGAAGGGTGAGTACAACCACTCAACAAGTAAAGAGGTCCAATCAACACTCAATGCATTTAAACAATACAACAGTTCCAATACACATGTCATTCATACATTGTAATGTACTTACCTCGAAGCCATGTACGTGCCATCATACCTCATCATCACAATCATAGTAAATATGCATGTCATCATCATGCCATAGTACACATACATGTCATCGTCATACCATAGTACACATACATGTCATCGTCATACCATAGTACACATACATGTCATCATCATGCCATAGTATACATGCATGTCGTCATCATGCCATGGTATACGTACATGTCATCATCATACCATAGTATACATGCATGTCATCTTCATGCCATAGTATACGTACATGTCATCATCATACCATAGTATACATACATGTCATCATCATACCATAGTATACATGCATGTCATCATCATGCCATAGTACACATACATGTCATCATCATGCCATAGTACACATACATGTCATCATCATGCCATAGTATACATGCATGTCATCATCATGCCATAGTATACATACATGTCATCATCATACCATAGTACACATGCATGTCATCATGTCACTATATCATAAGTGATTATCATCACATCACATCACATATATGCATGATTTAATTTCCACTTTAGTTCTCAATTGATCAACACATCCCCCTTTCTCGGGATCATCCATCCCATACTTTACACTCGCACCCTATTCGGGCCTTGCGAAGAACCTCCGGAATTATGCCAATCATGACCACCGGGCATCCGGCACCCTCGCATCCTGGGCATCTCGCATCCCAACCGGCATCACGAGGCATCCCCTCGGGCAAAGACCTCCGAGGCTTCCGGCAGCCATCTCATTCCGGGCATCCTGATACTCCCAGGGCCATCCGGCCATGTATCTCTATACATCCCGGGCATTAACATCTTCCCCCAACAATTACCATGGATAACATTGCCAATTATGTCTCAATTCATCATGCACATGATGTAATGGCAAGACAAGATCATCTTTCTTATACGTGTATCATCAAGTAATTTCACATACATGCAATAGATGCATCCCCCATAGCAATTAGGTCCACATGCCACTCAAAACAATGTACTTGCCAATTGCATTTAGAATTTATTTAAATCCTAATTTAATTCTACCTTGCAATTAATTAATTAATCACAAAAATCACAAATTTATGAAATCAAAACACATAATATTGTAATGCCATAAAACAGTGATTTCACCACAGAAAAGCATGGCCAATCAACTTCTACACAATAAACACTATTTCAACAATTTCCATATTGAAAATCGGATAAGGGCAGAACGCACAGTTTTCTAAGTAAATAGATTAAAATACCCATACGACCTCAGAAAATTACGAAATTTCACCAGGTTATAGTTAAGACATTAAAATAGACTTTGAATGAAGGAACCTAGGCCAAAATCATTATAGATAAAGTTTTACAGATCCACGAAGCTTCTGGTCAGGTTACCGAAACGCACAGGAGACTATGTCCGAAATATGGAGATTTGACCCACCTAAACTTCTTCGTTTTCTCTAAAATTTGGATATGTTATACTTATAAGGATCCCCTACAACTTTCATGAAGGAACTTGGGCCAAAAAACCAAAATAAGACCTCCAAATGGTTCCACGAAGTCTCGGGTATCACACCTCGCGACTCCAGTTTCATCGTCCTCAAGATCAGGTTGGTTTCCTAAGCTATACTTGTTCATTTTACTTCAAATTTGAGTATGTTCATCCTTAAGATGTTATCTACAAGTTTCAGGAAGAAGTCAAAGAGAGATTCTTAGTAAAAACCAACATGCAAACCATAAATCCACCACAAGGTCAGAAAAATAACTCCAGATCTAGGGTCTCCGAAACATGAGGCTTTGACCCCTTAAATCTCCATCATTTTTCACGAAATTTAATTATGTTATAGTTCAAGGTGTTAGCTACAACTTCCATGAAGAGATCCAAGCCAAAATCGAACTCCAAACATACATGAAAGCCCTCACAAGTTTCTGACTTCACTGGTTCATGCGAAAACAGCATGCATTTTCAATAACCAAACACCCTAGCTTCGGTTTCTAGCTTCCAAACACCCAAAAATTCAATCATCCATACCAAAACACACATGCAAGAGTAGAATGGAACCTAAACTTGCCTCAACACAAGGAAGAACGACGACGAACGGCGGCGGTGGACGGCGGCGAACGGCGGCTCCTCCTCCTCTTCCTTTCTCTCTCGCGCGCACCTCTCTCCCTCTCTCCCTTTCTCGCAATCTCTCTCTCTCTCTCTCTCTGTGCGACCACCCCTCCTCTGGCCATCTCTCTCTCCCTTTTCTCTTTTCTTCCCCCTCCTAATCATTACAAGGAGGACTCTAATGCATGGGTGCCAAATGGCCCATGCATTAGGACACTTGGGGAGGGGCATGCATTTGAAACCCTCCCCCTCTCCTCTTCGCACGGCCACAAGGCCCAATAGGCCTCATGGGCTTGGCCCACACGGCCCACTTTAGGCCCTCCATCCATGGGCCTAAAGTCCATGCTATTGGGCCTAAGGCCCAATCCAACTCCCTCTTCTAATTTAAATTAAAATTAACAATTAATTACACCTAATTAAAAACCCATAACGTTAATCTATAACAAACATGACAACACATAATTTATACTTATTAAATACCTTAGGTTTAAATTAAAACCACACGGCACAAAAATACAAAGCCTTAAGAAAGAACTAAGGCTAAAACACAAACCAATAGGTAAATTCATTACCTATTTAAAAGCTCTAGGGCACCTTAGGACTTGCCCTTAATTTCTAGGATGCCACATATATATATATATATATATATATATATATATATATTTTTGTGGATGTAGATTCAATATCTTTCAGTTCTATAATAATATGTTGTTATGAATTATTATGTGCTGCTAAAGTGTATTTTGTAGGATATACGTTTTAAATCTGTAGGAAAGTTGTCACCATAAAAAAAAAGGGAAGATCGTTGGAGAAAACTCTTGTTAGGTTTCGAAGCTGACAAAACTTCTCTAGTTATATTTTGAAGAATGCGAGACTTCGTGAAAGTCTGTCAAAGTCTATCTTACATCAGAAGTCTGCCCACCCTGACGAAGATCTAGACTAAACACAAAAAGAAGAACGAAGACATAATTAGACACAAGATTATTCTTCTTCCTTTAAGGCTTCAGTACGTACAGGATATATCAGGCTTTCTAGTTGGAAACATCACTTACCATATTTATTATCTTAATTGGAATCAATTTCGAAGAAGCAAATCATTGCGGAAGGCAAGCTTATTTGGAAAGAATCTACTTATAAAAAACCAAGATCCTGATTGTATGGGCGATCAGGATTGACGGACTTTTATCTCAATCTTCAAATAGCTCGAGGTCTCCTTGATTGATTATGTCCAATGGGTTGATTGGAAGAATTCCTCTGGAAAGTGCCAATGGTCGAAAAGGCATAGAGGAGTATTTAAGGAGGTTCTTCAAGTCATTCAATAGAGAGCGTGAAAGCAAATCTTTGGGTACCTATCATGAAATTTATGGGCACTATCTAATAGTAAGAAGTGTAAAAAAGAAATTATTTGTATATACATTCGAACAACCGTCGGTCATATTTCTCTTTTTCGAGAAATCGAAGAAGCTATAAGAGGGTTTTGTCGAGCTGCTCATTTGGTACCTAATCATATGGTATCTAAATTAAGTAATTCTATGACACCGGTGTGAATTCGGGTCTCTCGGTTCAACTAGGACCCTAGTTCCTTAATTTCTAGGTGAATTAAGATCGGAAAAGGAAGTTTTCCAATCATTGACTGAAACTCATTGTCGAATCCCACTTAGCAGAATATGGAGGTACTTATGGCGAACGAGTCAATCTAGTCTTTCACAATAAAGTAATAGATGGAAACGCCATTAAAAGACTTATTAGCAGATTAATAGATCACTTCGAATGGCATATACATCACACATTCTGGATCAAGTAAAGACTACGGGTTTCCAAAGCAAGCCACTTTGCTACATCTATTTCATTAGGGATTGATGATCTTTTAACAATACCTTCGAAGGGATGGTTAGTACAAGATGCTGAACAACAAAGTTTGATTTTGGAAAAACACCATCATTATGGGAATGTACATGCAGTAGAAAAATTACGCCAATCCATTGAGGTATGGTATGGTACAAGTGAATATTTGCGACATCTTTTGCTGATATTATTACCAGTATTCGATACTGGGTTATTCATAGTATTACTATACCTTCCCTATTCATTGCGGGTTGGTTATTCGTCAGCACGGGTTTAGCTTATGATGTGTTTGGAAGCCCTCGTCCAAACGAATATTTTACGGAGAGCCGACAAGGAATTCCATTAATAACTGGCGTTTTGACCCTTTGGAACAACTCGATGAATTTAGTAGATCTTTTAGGAGGACCCAATGACCATAGATCGAACCTATCCAATTTTTCGATGCGATGGTTAGTTGTTCATGGACTAGATGTACCTACCGTTTCTTTTTAGGTCAATATCATCAATGCAGTTCATCCAACGATAAACCTAATAAAAATTATAGAGCTACGACACAATCAAATCCGAACGAACAAAATGTTGAATTGAATCGTACCCAGTCTCTACCGGGTTATTACTCATTTTTGTACTTGCTGTTTTATTTTCCAATTATTTCTTCAATTAAGAGAAGAAAAAAGAATAGTATAATACTAAATCATAATAAGAATTATCTTAACCCATTTGGAAGGATCACATCTCATAATTATCTATGGCTGTTTATGTCTTTAGCATGACAACTTTGATGAAAGAAATGGTGGAGGGAAGCGGGATAAATGGCCGATACTCTTTGGAAGGATTCCTCTTTGGATAATAGGTAATTGAATCGGTATTCTTGTGATTGGTTTAATAGGTATTTTCTTTTATGGTTCATACTCCGGGTTAGGTTCATCTCTGTAATAATCTAATAATAAGAATTGATTTTCTGTTACGATAAATTGACGAAACAATAGCTAACCCAATAGCTGCTTCGGCGGCTGCAATAGCTATAACAAAAATGGAGAAAATATCTCCTTTTAATTGTCGACTATCAAAAAAATCTGAAAATGTTACAAAATTTATATTAACCGCATTGAGGATAAGTTCAAGACACATAAGGGCCCCTAACCATATTTTGACTCGTGATCAATCCATAGATACCAATAGAAAATAAATAGGCACTCAAAACAAGTACATGTTCGAGTATCATTGACCAGCTCCTTATTAATTTGGATTCATTTCAATATGAACAAGAATTCAACGTATTCAATTGACTATAATATAACAAGTACAAAACAAAGGAATAGATTGATATTTGGTAATGGATCAAAATAAAGAATTTATATTTTATACATGAACAGTTTTCAAATATTTTTGAAGATAAATGGATTTGATAACAGAAAACAAAGTTGAATTTTGATTGCTAGTAATAGTTATAAAGATTTATCATTGACGAGCAACAGCAATTGCACCTATCAAAGCAACTAAAAGAATTATGGAAATGAGTTCAAATGGAAGAAAAAAATCTGTTGATAAATGAATTCCAATTTGTTGACTATTACCTATCAAATCTTGCTCAATAATCTGGTTTGACTTTGTCGTCCAGATAATCCCGTACCAAGACGTATCTAAACTAGTAGTCATTAGTGAAACCAAAATACTTGTACAAACCAACGAAGTAATCCCATCTCCAACAGTCCAAAGATTCAAATCTTTGGAATATTCTCAACCATTCATGAACATCACAAAGAAATAGAATTAAAATGTTTATAGCTCCTACATAAATAAGGAGCAGCGGCTGAAGCTTCCAAAGATGACTTGTTCTTCATCATATAGTGCTCAAACTTGTATTCGAAAGAGACAAACTTTGAAGAGTGACTTTGTGAGAGTAGTAGAATCTCCTCACTGAAAAGTCCAGATCATAAGGCTGTAACATTCTCTTTTGATTCAAGTGGAAACCAGCCAAAAGACTGTCGACGTGAGAGAGTGTACGTAAGCTTGATTTAAGCCAAAGCACTATAAATCTTGTGTTATTTTTCTCTTCCCTAAACTCATTTACTTTATTTGCTATGATATCTTTTTGTGTTTTGAGATAGTTGTTAAAGTCTGAATCATTTCGCAAAGTCTGTTGTTCATCAGACTTAGTTTAAAAGTAAAGTATTTTTGTTGCATATCGAAAAATTTGTTTTCACACCTATTCACCCCCGCTCTAGGTGTTTATACTAGCCCTTTCATAGTTAAAGGAAAGAACTAATTTTTTTAAGAGTGCACAACTATTTTAGGCTTCGACTACTGGTTGTAGAGATTTTATTGCAAAAATTAGCTGGCGAGAACATTCCTCCCTTAAACAGCAAATTGACTTGTAGAAAAACAGCAAAACCATAGGTAGTTCTATGGATTTTACGAAATTTTCTAGATGGAGTTGGACCTTAAACCCCGCATAAAAGTTGTAGGACACATATTTAGGAATAACATATTAAAATTTGAGAATAAACGCTCGGGATTTGGGTAATGAAACGAACCTTCTCCAGTAGGCACTTAATCTGGAAGTTGCTGTAGAATTTAGGGGTAAATATAGGAAATTACTGCTCTTTATACAATGAGATATAGGCTTATGTTTTTTCATAAGAAATGTTAACCTATGTCTCTTCTATAACATACTAAAATTTCATATTATTTTGATGAGATTTGATGCACTTTTTGCTTCTATGATTGAAACTGCCCGTGTCAGCTTGTATCCTGCTTTGATCCGAGACTGTGCAATAGATGCCGTGCCTCTTGTACCTGATTTTCATGACATATAGGGAGTCTAATGGTCTTGTAATAATGGTTAGTTTGTGCATGAGCATGTCTCTTCTATATTCCGAAGTGTGGTCATTGTATGGTTACTAATTGTGGCATATGTGTGCAACAAGTGCAACATGAATGAAATGCTATGTGAGTCTTGTGTGCTGCTTGAAGTAATTGTGTACTCTTGAGGTCATATGCATGTTGTGATGTCATATAATTCAGAGGTGTAATGTGTGGAATGTGTGAATTAAATGAGTAAGAGATTCTCATCAGTACTGAGATGCCGATGATGCCCCGGGGAGTGGGATGCCCATGTTGTGTGATCTTGGATGCCTTGGTTGAGTGAGATATCGAGATGCCTCGGAGTTGAGATGCCCCTGTGTGTGATCAGAGATGCCTTGGTTGTGGGATACTGGGATCCCTCGGAGTGAGATGCCCCGTGCTATGTGATCTTGGGATGCCTCAGTTGTGTGATACTGAGATGCCTCGGAGTGAGATGCCCATGATAGCAATATCATGGAAGTCTGGATGTGGGATTCCGAAAGTGACTCAATCAGGCCGGCATGCGTTCCATGGGTAAACTGATCGAGGGTGGACTTTGATATACACACTATGATATAAATTCCACTTGGCATGTGAGTTCGCCTATTGTTGCTACATCTCATCTTAATTCAAATTAGGAGCATGAGGTATACATGTGCATTTAGCATGTTTGTTATGAAGTGACCATTCATGTGACATTTTAGTATTCATTTAGTTAAACTTGTGACAATCCTGCCTTAGTATGTTGAACTATTTGGTTGTGTTCTCTTGCTTTCTTTGGAAACTATGGCTTATCTAGCTTAGGGTCTTATTATTTCTTTACTGGGCATTGCTCATTCCTTTCTATTTTTTAGATCGTTAGTATGGATGTACCACCGATCGCTTGTTATGGGGTGATAGTGTACATTGATATTTCTTTTCATGCCGTATAAGACCCTGATATCGAGCTGACCTACACGAGATATGAGGCTACACTTTGTGTAACGACCCGAGCCCCACTATGTAATATTGTCCGCTTTGGACACTGAGTCCTCACGGCTTTAAAATGCGTTACGCAGAGGCAGAGGGCCATCCCTCGGGCCTTCCCTCTCCCCTCTCCCAAGCCATAATATTGTCCGCTTTGGAGGCACGGTTCACCGGCCCATCCTCCCTCATAGCTTTGTTTTCAGTGCAGTGGAAGCATACGTGAAATGCGTTACACATATTAGAGGGACCCAAGCCTTTATAAACTAGCCTAGGACTCCTCCCTAAGTGATGTGGGACTAGAGAGGGACCCTTCCCCTTCACTGTGCACGTCCAGGGACCGAGGCGCGGACGCACCGCCATCCCTTCTCCCCACGCACCATCGCTTGGGCTGTCACACTTTGGATGGATGATGGCAGGGTAGACTAGATTCCTATGAGGTTCATTGCTTCGTTCATAAACCATGAAGGGGAGCTATTTGGCCCTCTTCAGTTTGATGCCAGAAGACCTGGAGCCAGGACAGGAGTTGCTTAGTGTCACGCCCCGATCCTCCGAGCGCGTGCCCATCCCTCTAAGGTTGATTAAATAGCGACATCCTAGGACGCATTGCCGACCCATTCATTTTACTACATGTGGCACCCCCAAAACCCGGTAGGGTCGCCATAGATACCAAGCGAAAGAAAACAAGACAAGAACAAAATATACAACGATAGAAGAAAGATTCAAGCCGACGCTTAGGCGTAAATTTTTTTCTTTTCTTTTCCTTTAAAAAGGCTTTAAGGATTTTGCGTAGCTCATAGCAAAAAATAAGAGGCGAGTCTCACCAACACTTCGCTTCCCTCACGACAACACAATGCACACCAACTATCTTTGATTGAACGAAAGCACGAGGCCGAACCACTTTTATTTACATATATAATTACGAAGGGCAACACGGGTCGGTACAAAAGGGTAGGCCAAGACTCATCTATGCTCGGCCTTCAACCTCAAAAAGAGACATACGACTCTCAAAATGCGATGTGTAACGATCTCCCTTCGGACTACTCGTGGCAGCCATCCAAAAGTTGCTAACCCCAACTCCACGTGCGCAGGGCCGTCACACCCATCCCGATGTCGTCGAAGGCGGTGGAGGTGGCAGCATCCCCATCATGACATCATCGCGGCGGATGTGGACGGAGATGTACTCTGGATGACTGGGCCTCCGATAGGCCCACGTCATAAGATACGATCGCACACACACGTATAAAAGTCGGGCCCCGGTGGGACAATCCTATCTCGGCCGGCCCGACCTCCACGTCGATGGAAAGCCGTAAAACACTCCCTGTGTAACAACAAGGAGAGGCATCGTACTAATCTGAAATGTTGGTCCCCGAAGGGGTGAGTACAACCACTCAACAAGTAAAGAGATCCAATCAACACTCAATGCATTTAAACAATACAAACAGTTCCAATACACATGTCATTCATACATTGTAATGTACTTACCTCGAAGCCATGTACATGCCATCATACCTCATCATCAAAATCATAATACGTATATGGCATCAATTACGAACGATCATCATCATCATACCACATATGCATACATGTCATCATCATACCATAGTACACATGCATGTCATCATCATACCATAGTACACATGCATGTCATCATCCTACCATAGTACACATGCATGTCATCATCATACCATAGTACACATGCATGTCATCATCATACCATAGTACACATGCATGTCATCATCATACCATAGTACACATGCATGCCATCATCATGTCATCATGTCACTATATCACAAGTGATTATCATCACATCATATCACATATGCATGATTTAATTTCCACTTTAGTTCTCATTTGATCATCACATCACCCTTTCTCGGGATCATCCATCCCATACTTTACACTCGCACCCTATTCGGGCCTTGCGAAGAACCTCCGGAATTATGCCAATCATGACCACCGGGCATCCGGCACCCCCGCATCCCGGGCATCTCGCATCCCAACCGGCATCACGAGGCATCCCCTCGGGCAAAGACCTCCGAGGCTTCCGGCACCCATCTCATTCCGGGCATCCTGATACTCCCAGGGCCATCCGGCCATGTATCTCTATACATTCCGGGCATTAACATCCTCCCCAACAATTACCATGGATCACATTGCCAATTGTGTCTCAATTCATCATGCACATGATATAATGGCAAGACAAGATCACCTTTGTTCTTATACATGTATCATCAAGCAATTATACATACATGCAATAGATGCATTCCCCATAGCAATTAGGTCCACATGCCACTCAAAACAATGTACTTGCCAATTGCATTTAGAATTTATTTAAATCCCAATTTAATTCTACTTTGCAATTAATTAATTAATTAATCACAAAAATCACAAATTCATGAAATCAAAACACATAATATTGTAATGCCATAAAATAGTGATTTTACCACAGAAAAGCATGGCCAATCAATTTCTACACAATAAACACTATTTCCACAATTTCCATAATGAATTTCGGATAAGGGCAGAACGCACAGTGTTCTAAGTAAATAGATTAAAATACCCATACGACCTCATAAAATTATGAACTTTCACCAGGATATAGATAAGACATTAAACTATACTTTTCATGAAGGAACCTAAGCCAAAACAATTATAGATAAATTTTTACAGGTCCACGAAGCTTCTGGTCAGGTTACCGAAACGCACAGGGGACTATGTCCGAAATATGGAGATTTGACCCATCTACACTTCTTCGTTTTCTCTGAAATTTGGATATGTTATACTTATAAGGATCTCCTACAACTTTCATGAAGGAACTTAGGCCAAAAAGCCAAAGGAAGACGTCATAATGGTTCCACGAAGCCTCGGGTGTCCCACACCGCGACTCCAGTTTCATCGTCTTCAATATCAGGTTGGTTTCCTAAGCTATACTTGTTCATTTTACTTTAAATTTCAGTATGTTCATCCTTAATATTTTCTCTACAAGTTTCATGAAGAAGTCGAAGAGATATTCTTAGTAAAAACCAACATGCAAACCATAAATCCACCACAAGGTCAGAAAATCAACTCCAGATCTAGGGTCTCCGAAACATGAGGTTTTGACCCCTTAAATCTCCATCATTTTTCACGAAATTTCAGTATGTTATAGTTCAAGGTGTTAGCTACAACTTCCATGAAGAGATCCAAGCCAAAATCGAACTTCAAACATACATGCAAGCCCTCACAAGTTTCTGACTTCAATGGTTCATGCGAAGACAGCATGCATTTTCAAGAACAAAACACCATAGCTTCGGTTTCGAGCTTCCAAACACCCAAGAATTCAATCATCCATACAAAACACACATGCAAGAGTAGTAATGGAACCTAAACTTGCCTCAATGCAAGGAGGAACGACGATGAACGGCGGATGGACGGGCGGCGTGCGGCAAACGGACGGCTCTCCCTCTCCCTCTCGCGCGAGCCTCCTTCCTTCTTTCCTTTCCTCTCTTCCTCCCTTTCTCTCTCTCTCTCTCTCTCTCTCCCTCTCTTCTCTCGCACGACACTCTCTCTCTCTTCTCTCCCCATCCGGCCAACCCTTTTCTCTTTTCTTTCCCCCCTCCTAATCATTACAAGGAGGACTCCAATGCATGGGTGCCAAATGGCCCATGCATGAGGACACTTGGGGAGGGGCATGCAATTTGAATCCCTCCCCCCTCTCTTCGCACGGCCACAAAGGCCCAATGGGCCTCATGGGCTTGGCCCACACAGCCCACTTTAGGCCCTCCATCCATGGGCCTAAAGTCCATGCTATTGGGCCTAAGGCCCAATCCAACTTCCTTTTCTAATTTAAATTAAAATTAACAATTAATTACACCTAATTAAAAACCCATAACATTAATCTATAACAAACATGACAACACATAACTTATACTTATTAAATACCTTAGGTTAAAATTAAAAACACATGGCACAAAAAAATACAAAGCCTTAAGAAAGAATTAAGGCTAAAACACAAACCAATAGGTAAATTCATTACCTATTTAAAAGCTCTAGGGCACCTTAGGACTTGCCCTTAATTTCTAGGATGCCACAATACGCATGCGGAAATGAATAAATAATCCCCAGACAACAAATAGATGGGATAGAAAAGTAGGGCCACAAATTTTGAAAACCAACAACATTCTTATATATATATACATAACATAACCAGTCATGTCATATATAATACAAGCTATTTATTTCCAAGTCTATCAAAACAAGGGGGTTCACAAAACTATGGATCTTCGTCCTCCTCCTCATCTTCATCCATGCCCCAGTTGGAGCCTTTAGTTGAGTACATAGGAGACTCAGGGTCCGACATGTCCGATTCTACATCTACCACAGAACCACCTAGAGAATTTGTAGTGCCTTTCCCAAAGGCAACCTCCAGCACGTAGAAAGGAATCTCATACTCTGGTATGGGCCATTTTCTCTGGCCATTTCGCTCCTGGCAATACCATGACTTGAATTGATGGGGCACCTTTTTGGGCAGGCCCGCATCGACCTAGACTATGGATTTCACCAACTCCTATACCCATCCCCTAGGGTCTATATAGAGAGGAATGAAGCACTTATGTTCTGTCACCTTCTTAGGCTAACCAAAATGCTCTGGGGGAGCTGCCATCTAAGGACCTGAAATATTATACCACAATGGGGTGAGACGACGTCTTAGCGAGTTCGACCCCCTAAGACCTGACTAGGAAGAAAATACGTCCTAAGGGTTGCCTAAGCACAAACACGAGTCAGAGGACTTACCTTGGCCTTAATTCCTTCCTGTAAGTCAAGATAGTTAAGATAACCATCCGATCATTCTACTCAATCAGATCGAATCATCAATCGAGTCAATCGATTCCATGTCATCAAGACCTCACATGGTCATTTCAATTACTCAATCCAACTATTAAGTATGGCCCAATGGGCACAGCCTACTAAATGTTCAGCAGTGAATTACGGGCCAATGGGCATAGCTTATTCCAAATTTGACAGTAAATTACTGTCGCACCCCCTAACGGCCCCCAATCCATTAGGGTTGCCACACTCACCTTTCACTTTGCCCTGAAAGTCAGTTACTCTGATACCAAAGAATTTCATTATAATTCATAAATCCTGGGGGTTTATATCTTTTAAATCGGTCCCTGCGCAGTAGATATAGCGGAAGCACATTCAACTACTCCCCTCCTTGAAATTAAAATGATGCATACCGACTAAAAATTTTATAAGTTAAAGCCGAACACTTTTATTTACATAACAGATGGATGTCTTTCGTTGGTACACCAAAATGCCAAGGTTTTTCTATACCCGGCTATTCTCAAAAGAGACCCGACTATACAAACAAATAACTACACGCGTCCATCAACCAGTGTCGACGTCCAAAAATACTTCCTATGTTGTCCTTCACTCTCGGTCACACCCACCCGTCCGGTCCGTCTGCTAGCGGCGATGGCAACGGTCCCAGCGTATGTCCATCGCGATGGACAAAGACTCGTAAGATACTCTTGAAGTACTGGGCCGGTGGGAGAACCAATATCAAACACTACCAGCACCCACACTCGTATGAAAACCAGCCCTCACACCTCGGGATGGTGATGCTCCGACAACTCGCATTGTAGATCAACCGAAATTCCATAAAATGTGCCGAGAGGTATAGGCAGCAGAGGCATGATGTCTAGTCTGAAATGTCAGCCCCCAAAAAGGGGTGAGTACAACCACCTAGTAGTAAAAGATCCACTAAATTATATCGTGCATAACCATCACTATCCAATTTCATGCAAGATAGACAAAACATGTAATCAAAGGAATGAGTAAATATGCATCAAATCGATAAAACTTTTTAAAGCAATGACAATGTAGTTTCAAAACCAAATGCACTGTTTCAATCACACAGGTCCGGATTATAGAATCAAACTATTATGGCATGACCCATTCCATGCCATACAATTTAATCCTATAACTAGACCACGCACACACACTTAGCAGGGCCATCAATTTTAATATTCAAAAGGTTTCACCTCCCAGAGGACCAATGTTTACGTCCCTCCGGGCATTTGCACCCAACCTGGCATTGGGAAAGCCTTCGGCATTCAGCCACTAGGGCCACCGAGCATCCAGAAAGTGTTACGTCACACCTTCAAGCATCTCGTACCCCACCTGGCATCGCGAGGAATCTCCAGGGCGCACCATGAAAATGGTTACCCCTACCCTCCGGATTTACATACCGACATGCATACGACCGGGCATCTCAATGCTCCCGGGAAAAACCTTTGGGGCACTATGGACCCCAGGCATCCAAAGGACATCGACACATTCGAGCCTTCGGGCCTCTCGACTCTCGGGGCATCGTTGACTCGTGGGTCCAACGGCAACATTAACATCTTAATTTATTTCAGTACTAAAAACATTTTCAATGCAATCACCTCGGATGTCCCATGAGTGCTCATCGAATCTCAATGTTGAATGATATGCTGAATGTCAACACCATTGCATCAAATGATAAATGAAGATGCATTCATCTTTAAGACAAATTGAGCAAACTCGGAATAAAACAGCCCAAAAATCAAAATGCACAGTTTTAGTAAAACTTTTGGAATAACCCCCAAACGAACTCAGAAAATTATAAAATTTTAGTATGTCATAAACACGATCTAAAGGAAATAATTTCATGAAGGACCCTAAGCCAAATTCGTCATGTATAAATCGCAACAAATCGCACAACTCAGCCCCAATTTCTTCCTTTAACAGAATCTATACGTTGGCAGAAAAACACCTCACATTAAAAGAAATTTGTGTCTATATAAGATTTCGAAAAATCTTACCAAAAACATATGTCATAGATTAAACAATTCCTCACAACTTTCATGAAGAAATCGGGACCCAAATCATCCTAGAACTGTCTCTAGAAGGTCTACCAATTTGCCGAGTTACACTCGATCTAATTCGGACAATACAGATTCAGCAGGATCCTGTACTTGTACCAGGGCTATTTCATTTCCAAAATTTCACCACTGATTGTTCTTTCGATCCTAGTTCGACAAAAATCAGAATGCATATAAATATTCAAAGCATTTTCCTCAATCCTTTGGTTCCAATCTACTGTAATCACTCAACAAATCCAGCATTCAACATCCAATTCAGACATTCTCAAGTCTACTTGCACTACCTCAGACCATAACAGTCTTGCATTATATAGATTAGTAGACTTTTAATTGCCTCAAGTCCTACAACTCAACGGCGAGCGAAACAGAAGGCTTTACGGGTCTCGGTTGCGGCTCAACGGTGGCAAAGACGAGCGAGGTCGGAGACAACAAAACACGAGCACGGCTGAGGACGGTCCTTCTCCTCTTTCCTCTCACACTTGCTCGTCGCTCTCTCGCGAACTCTCTCTCTCTCTCTCTCAAAACCGAGCCAATTGTTCCACTAAACTACCGACTAATTTATTTAATTGCATGTGGTTTCCTTTAGTGGCTGCACGCACACAAGATAGCGGGAAAATGGCGTGTCTTCATCATGCAACTCCTTGGGTAATTGCTGGCAGCCTAAACCGAAGCAACGTGGTTGTCGCTGATCTTCCTTCGGTCAAAAATCCCAAAACTCATTGACTCCATTTTGTCGACAATTAAGGGAGGCTTGGGTTAATTGGCTCAGCAATTTTGTGCCCGTACGGTCCTTAATACACGGCCCAATTTCTCCAAAGATTGGTCTTTAAATTTTTGTACATGAATGGAGCATTTCGGTTTCATGGTCTCCATGGAAATCAACTAATCTCCTCTTATTCAATCCACCTCATGTATAAGTACGTGATTGAAATTCTTGCGTGGAGAAAGAAATCGACAAGGCTGCATGGTGATTGAAATTCGTTTCTTCACTTGCTGATTCGCACAATGAAAAAGACGTCCATGGTCCTCATGCATGGTCCAACTTCTTAATTTTAGCATGTGCATGGGTTGAAATATCTCACTTACGTGGCTGCACAGGGTCGCAACAATGTACATGGGAGGTTCGGTTCGTAGGGTACACCATGGGGCGGCTAAAATTATCATAGAAAATATCTTGTCGACACATCTTATGGAATAAACCTCGGTCTCACCATTGATAGTATGTAGGGATGAGACTATAACTTATTCAACGATCGAACCATTTCTAAATCTGACCCATCGGTCCAATGATACTTCCGTCGATCAGTCACGGCTATCGCATATTCAAGGGTTGTCGAAATTCTCGGGTGCCACAATTCTCCCCTCCTTAGAGAATTTCATCCCCGAAATTGGACATCACTCATGTTTCGTTAAACAAATGAGGGTACCTTTCCCTCATTTCTCTTTCACTTTCCCATGTGGCCTCTTCCATATCATGATGTTGCCACAATGCCTTAACTAGAGGAATTTTCTTTGTCCGAAGGACTTGTTCCTTTTGATCCAGTACCCGGATTGGCTCTTCCAGGTACCTTACTTTCTCATCTACTTTGATGGCTTCATGATCGAGTATGTGACCAGGATCTGGCTGGTACTTTCTTAGCATCGACACATGGAACACATCATGTAGATTTTCTAGCTTAGGAGGCAATGCTAGCCGATATGCTACATCTCCTATCCTTTCAAGTATCTCAAAAGGTCCAACAAATCTAGGGATCAACTTACCCTTTATTCCAAATCGTGATATTCCTTTCATTGGGGATACTTTAAGGAATACATGGTCACCTACATTAAACTCCAAAGGTCTTCTACGCCTATTTGCGTAGTCTTTCTGTCGGCTTTGGGCTGTCTTAAGTCTTTTCCTAATGATCTCAACAGCTTCTGTAGTGAGTTGTACCAACTCAAGTCCTATTAGTTTCCTTTCACCTACTTCACTCCAACAGAGAGGGGTCCTGCATCTCCTCCCATACAATGCTTCATAGGAAGCCATGCCTATACTTTTTTGACATCTATTGTTATATGCACATTCTACTAGATTCAACTTTTCATCCCAACTTCCTTTAAAACCATTGACGCAAGCTCTTAACATGTCCTCTAATGTCTTGATCACTCTTTCTGTTTTTCCATCTGTCTGTGGATGAAAAGCATAACTAAACTAGAGTTTGGTCCCTAAGGCGGTTTGAAGACTTCGCCAAAAGTTTGAAGTAAATCTTGGGTCTCGATCTGACGTAATAGTTACAGGAACACCATGTAAGCGTACTACTTGACTTACATATATCTCAGCATATTTGTTCATCGGATAATCTACACGAACTGCCAGGAAATGGGCGGACTTAGTCAAGCAATCTACTATCACCCAGATAGAGTCGTCACCACTTGATGTCCTTGGTAACCCTTGCACGAAATCCATCGTCACATGCTCCCATTTCCATTATGGTATATCTAATGGTCTCAATAGTCCTACGGGTTTGCGGTGTTCCGCTTTTACTTGCCGGCATGTTAAAAACTAAGAGACGTGTTTAGCTATATCTGCTTTTATGCCATTCCACCAAAACTGTTGGCATAAATTCCTATACATCTTTGTACTACCTGGATGAATACTATAATTACTCCTATGTGCTTCCGACCGGATTTCTCTTTTCACTTCCTCATTGTCGGGAACACAGAGTCGTCCCTAGCATTTTACTACTCCATCTTCAGAGACTTGAAATTCTAGTCTTTTTCCTAAAGACACAGCATTTCGTACTTTCACAATTTCCGGGTCAGATTCTTGCAGAATTCTAACTTTCTGGATAATTTCCGGTTCAATCCTTAATGCAGTAAGCATACCGGTGAGATAATCTATCTCCAACTTAAATTCTGAATCCGCCATCGTTTCTAACATATTCCATTCTGTTATTCTCATATTGGCCATGTCTATAGTCGACTTACGACTAAGAGCATCTGCCACTTTATTTGCCTTTCCAGGATGGTACCATATTTCACAATCATAATCTTTTAACAATTCCATCCAGCTCCTCTGTCTCATGTTTAGTTCCTTTTGTGAAAACATATATTTTAAACTCTTATGATTTGTATAGATTTCAAATTTCTCTCCATACAGATAATGCCTCCATATTTTCAAAGCAAAAACTATAGCTACCAATTCTAAGTCATGAGTTGGGTAGTTCAATTCATGATGTTTCAACTGTCTAGATGCATAGGCTATAACCTTGCCATGCTGCATTAGAACGCATCCCAGTCCTTTGTGAGACACATCACTATATACCGTGAATCCATCAGACCCATATGGTATAGTTAGAATTGGAGCCGTAGTCAATCTTCTTTTAAGTTCCTAAAAACTCCTTTCACATTCTCCATTCCATTCGAATTTTACGTTCTTCCGAGTCAATTTCGTTAAAGGACTTGCAAGTCACGAGAATCCTTCAATAAATCTTCTATAATAGCCTGCCAGTCCTAAGAAACTCCGTATCTCAGTTGGCGTTGTCGGTCTCGGCCAATTTACGACCATTTCAACTTTCGCTGGGTCTACTGCAATTCCTTCTCCGGACACCACGTGTCCTAAAAATATTATCCGGTCCAGCCAAAATTCACACTTACTGAATTTGGCATATAATTTATGGTCTCGAAGGGTTTGCAACACTATCTTCAAGTGTCGCTCATGCTCTTCAGGTCCTTTAGAATATATCAAGATATCATCAATGAAGACAATCACAATTTGATCTAAATAGGGCTTAAATACCCTATTCATCATATCCATGAATTCTGCCGGGGCATTCGTCAGTCCAAATGGCATAACTAGGAACTCGTAGTGTCCATAGCGAGTCCTAAATGCGGTCTTAGGAATGTCTTCTTTCTTAATCCTTAGTTGGTGATATCCCAATCTCAAGTCAATGTTAGGAAAGACCAAACTTCCTTGCAGTTGGTCGATTAGGTCATCGATTCTAGGTAACAGGTATTTATTTTTAATGGTCACCTGATTCAGTTGTCTATAGTCAATACATAAACGCATTGACCCTTCCTTCTTTTTCACAAACAAAACCAATGCACCTCAAGGAGAAGCACTTGGCCTAATAAATCATTTATCAAGCAACTCTTGTAGTTGCACCTTCAACTCTTTCAATTCTGTCAATGCCATCCTATACAGGGTTTTCGATATCGATTTTGTTCTAGGCATCAGTTCGATCTCGAATTCAATTTCCCGTTCCGGTGGTAACCCAAGCAGTTCCTCAAGGAATACATCCTGAAATTCCCTAACCACTCGAATTTCATCGAGCTTAGTTTCCTCCTTAGTATAGTCCTTTACCACTGCCAGGTATCCTTGACATCCTTTATCAAGTAGTGCATGGGCTTCTACTATCGAAATAAAAGCTATAGAGGGGTTTGTCTGACCTCCGAGAAATTCAAAACTAGACCGGTCAGGTTAAACAAACTGGATTACTTTCCTATAACAATCCATCTTAGCTTTATGCTTATGGAGCCAGTCCATCCCTATGATAACATCAAAGTCGTACATAGCCATCACAACTAAGTCTATTTCCATATCCCGTCCCCCTATAGTTATGTTACACTTTTCACACACCAGCGTAAACAATACCATATTCTTTAATGGCATAGAAACACAAAGAGGTGTCTCAAGAGAGGTAGTTTCTATTTTACTCAACTGTCTATATCTTTCAGACACAAATGAATGTGTAGCACCCGTATCAAACAACGCATATGCCTTTTCTTGCCATTTATAGAAATCGTACCTGAGATAACATTTTTGGAAACTTCCGCTTCCTCTTGGGTGATCGCATACACCCATCCTTGTGCTGGTCGCCTTTATGGATTCCTTGGTAGATTTGGTCCAGCTGTACGTTGCTGCACTTATCGCACCGAGCTGACATTCGGCTGCGACCTCTCTTGTGGACAATTTCTCTTAAAGTGCCCCATCTGCCCACAACCATAACATTTCGATTGATTAATACAAAATCCTGGCCCATGTTGTCCACCACACCTTTGGCAGATATTACTCTGGTAGGGTACTCTCCCTAAAACCGGGCCACTCCTGGCTTTTCCAAAATTCCCAAAATTACTCTTTTTCTTAGATTCCCAGGGCTAACCTTGACTAGGATAGGGTCTCTTACCCTGTCTGACATTATTAAAGGTCGATTGCCTCCTTGACTCTGATTGCTCTCTCATTAATTCCTGCTCTATCAGCTGTGCCTTTTCATAAATCTCAGTATAATCTCTTATATTCAGAGGCACTAGTTGTTTCCTGATATCAATCCTTAGTCCCTTCAGGAATCTCTTAGCCTTTTCCTCTCGATCATCAATCAATCTGGGAGCATATCTAGACAATTCAGAAAATTTTGCTTCATACTGGTCTACTATCAGCTCCCTTTGTTCCAACTGAACAAATTCTGTGATCTTTGGCACAGTCAGAGAAATGCTTTCTATTGAAAGCTCTAACGAACTCATCCTAGTTTATGTCAGTACCAGGTGGAAAGATCGTGTCTCTTGAAGCTATCCACCAGAACTTGGCATTTCCCTCCAGTTGGTACTCTGCCAAAGTTATTTTTTCAGCATCATTACAGTTCAACAACTGGAAAATCCGTTCCATTCCATCAATCCATTGCTCCGCCTCCTCAGGACTTCCCATTCTACTAAACTTAGGTGATTTCAACTTCAGGAATTGCTCCACCAATCCTTGAGTACGGCGTTCTATTCCGAGTTGTTGCTGTTGTTGCTGAGCTTTTCTTTCCATCAAATTTTCTATATTGGCCAATGCCTACAGAATATCTTCCATCCAGTGTTCAGCCCTTGAAGCAGAGGCTTCAGCCCTCGATGGATGAGAACTGCCAATTCATACCATGGTTTCCTGCAGTTTTCCAAGCATTCGCCTCTAGAACAGTTAGTGACTCAATGTCACTGGTCAAATAACTAAAACAAAAGGGGTTACTAAAGTCACATAAGTAACATAAAATTGTTACTGGCACACAAAGGTAACTCACAATAGTTACCAGAGATCTACGAGTGAAAATCTATCACCCGTTGTTCAAAGTTAGTCAACTACCCTTGGTTAGTATCCTATGGTATGCATCATTCTATCCTCATTTCCTTCTGAGGCACCTTATCACTCCACATAAACCTTCGCTCTGATACCAACCGGTGGCACCCCCTAACGGCCCCCGATTCATTAGGGTTGCCACACTCACCTTTCTCTTTGCCCTGAAAGTCTGTTGCTCTGATACCAAAGAATTTCATTATAATTCATCAATCCTGGGGGTTTATATCTTTTAAATCGGTCCCTGTGCAGTAGATATGACGGAAGCACATTCAACTACTCCCCTCCCTGAAATTAAAATGATGCACACTGACTAAACATTTTTTAAGTTAAAGCCGAACACTTTTATTTACATAACAAATGGACGTCTTTCGTCAGTACACCAAAATGCCAAAGTTTTTCTATACCCGGCTATTCTCAAAAGAGACCTGACTATACCAACAGATAACTACACGCGTCCATCAACCGAGTGTCAACATCCAAAAATACTTCCTCTGCTGTCCTTCACACTCGGTCACACCCACCCGTCCGGTCCGTCTGCTAGCGGCGATGGCAATGGTCCCAACGTATGTCCATCTCGACGGACAAAGACTGTAAGATACTCCTGAAGTACTAGGCCGGCAGGAGAGCCAATATCAAACACTACCAACAGCCGCACTCGTATGAAAACTAGCCCTCGACAACTCGCATTATAGATTAATTGGAATTCCATAAAATGTGCCGGGAGGTACAGGCAGCAGAGGCATGATGTCTAGTCTGAAATGTTAGTCCCCAAAAAGGGGTGAGTACAACCACCCAGCAGTAAAAGATCCATTAAACTATATCATGCATAACCATCACTATCCAATTTCATGCAAGATAGACAAAACATGTAATCAAAGGAATGAGTAAATATGCATCAAATCGATAAAACTTTTTAAAGCAATGACAATGTAGTTTCAAAACGAATGCACTGTTTCAATCACACAGGTCCCGATTATAGAATTAAATTGTTATGGCATGTCCTATTACATGCCATACAATTTAGTCCTATAACCAGACCATGCACACACACTTAGCAGGCCCATCAGTTTTAATATTCAAAAGGTTTCACCTCCCAGAGGACCAATGTTTACGTCCCTCCAGGCATTCGCACCCAACCTGGCGTTGTGAAAGCTGCCGGCATTCAGCCACTAGGGCCACCAGGCATCCAGAGCATGTTACGTCACATCTCCGGGCATCTCGTACCCCACCTGGCATCACGAGGAATCTCCGGGGCGCGCCATGAAAATGGTTACCCTTACCCTCCGGATTTACGTACCGACATGCATATGACCGGGCATCCCAATTATCACGGGGAAAACCTCTAGGGCACTACGGACCCCAGGCATTCAAAGGACATCCACTCATTCGAGCCTTCAGGCCTCCCGACTCCCGAGGCATCGTTGACCCGTCGGTCCAACGGCAACATTAACATCTTAATTTATTTCAGTACTAAAAACATTTTCAATGCAATGACTTCGGATGTCCCACGAATGCTCATCAAATCTCAATGTTGAATGATATGCTGAATGTCAACACCATCGCATCAAATGATAAATCAAGATGCATTCATCTTTAAGACAAATTGAGCAAACTCGGAATAAAACAGCCCAAAAATCAAAATGCACAGTTTTAGTAAAAATTTTGGAATAACCAGTAAATGAACTCAGAAAATTCTAAACTTTTAGTATGTTATAAGCAAGATCTAAAGGAAAGAATTTCATGCAGGACCCTAAGCCAAATTCGTCATGTATAAATCGCAACAAATCGCACAACTCAGCCCCAATTTCTTCCTTTAACAAAATCTATACTTTGTTAGAAAAACACCTCACATTAAAAGAAATTTGTGCCTCTATAAGATTTCGAAAAATCTGACCAAAAACATATGTCATAGATTAAACAATTCCTCACAACTTTCATGAAGAAATCAGGACCCAAATCATCCTAGAAATGTCTGTAGAAGGTCTACCAATTTGCCGAGTTACACTCGATCTAATTCGGACAATACAAATTCAGCAGGATCCCGTACTTATACCACGGCTATTTCATTTCCAAAATTTCACCACAGATTGTTCTTTCGATCCTAGTTTGACAAAAATCAGAATGCATATAAATATTCAAAGCATTTTCCTCAATCCTTTGGTTCCAATCTACTGTAATCACTCAACAAATCCAGCATTCAACATCCAATTTAGACATTCTCAAGTCTACTTGCACTACCTCAGACCATAACAGTCTTGCATTATATAGATTAGTAGACTTTTACTTGCCTCAAGTTCTACAACTCAACGGCGAGCGAAACAGAAGGCTTTACGGGTCTCGGTTGCGGCTCTACGGCGGTGAAGATGAGTGAGGTCGGAGACAACAGCGCACGAGCATCACTGAGGACGGTCCTTCTCCTCTTTCCTCTCACACTTGCTCGTCGCTCTCTCGCGAACTCTCTCTCTCGCTCAATCTCTCTCTCTCTCTCAAAACCGACCCAATTGTTCCACTAAACTACTGACTAACTGATTTAATTGCATGTGGTTTCCTTTAGTGGCTGCACGCACACAAGATAGCGGGAAAATGGCGTGTCTTCAGCATGCAACTCCTTGGGTAATTGTCGGCAGCCTAAACTGAAGCAACGTGGTTGTTGCTGATCTTCCTTCGATCAAAAATCCCAAAACTCGTTGACTCCATTTTGTCGACAATTAAGGGAGGCTTGGGTTAATTGGGTCAGCAATTTTGTGGCCGTACAGTCCTTAATACTTGGCCCAATTTCTCCAAAGATTGGTCCTTAAATTTCTGTACATGTATGGAGCATTTCGGTTTCGTGGTCTCCATGGAAATCAACTAATCTCCTCTTATTCAATCCGCCTCATGTATAAGTACGTGACTGAAATTCTTGCGTGGAGAAAGAAATCGACAAGGCTGCATGGTGTTTGAAATTAATTTCTTCACTTGCTGATTCGCACAATGAAAAAGATGTGCATGGTCCTCATGCATGGTCCAACTTCTTAATTTTAGCATGTGCGTGGGTTGAAATATCTCACTTACATGGCTGCACGGGATCGCAACAATGTACATGGGAGATTCGGTTCGTAGGATACACCATTGGACGGCTAAAATTTACATAGAAAATATCTTGTCGACACATCTTATGGAATAAACCTCGGTCTCACCAGTGATAGTATGTAGGGATGAGACTATAACTTATTTAACGATCGAACCATTTCTAAATGCGACCCATCGGTCTGATGATACTTCCAACGATCAGTCACGGCTATCGCATATTCAAGGGTTGTCGAAATTCTTGGGTGCAACAATTACGACCCAATGGGCATGGCCATACATTGGCGGTTAATCACGACCCGACTGGCACAGCCATACTTCGGCAGTTGATTACGGCTCAATAGGCATAGCCATACTTCGGCGATTTTCATGATCTAATTCAAAACATCACCTGGTTATTCACCCATGGCCAACAACATTGCCCTTCATAATTAAATTCCTCAATTAACATAATACTTTGGCCTATTTTCCTCGAGTTAAAAATACCCGATAAAAATAATCGTGTGTGGGTATACGGTCGGCCTTAGCCAAAAATGTAATATCTGTACTTTCAAAATTCCCACCAATTATATTGTCTATAAAAACATTTTTGGCACTGTAAACCGACGGTCGGTGATTTTCTAATTAAATACTGAAAATAAATAAAATTTGGGATAAATAGCCAAAATTACAATCACACTCAATTTGCACAAAATAATGGTCAATTAAATAAATATATCACACGACTGCAATCAGCATAAAATTCCGGTCACCGACTATCCCGATCTAATTTCCGGAAAATAATTAATTAATTAAATAATTACGAAAATTAATTAATAAATGCAAATAATGCAAACTTAGGCCCATAAAGCCTAATTAAAAGTCGAGACGAGCCCAGAAAATTTCCGAACTACTCTAGATAAATACTAGAGCTTATCTAGGCCCTAATTGCACTAAACTAACCACCTAACATGTGATAACGGTTAATTAAATTGCTAATCTATTCTAACTATCCATGTAATATATACTTAGTCTAAACTAATCAACCCTTAAACGTCACTAACTTACTAAGTAGGGATTAGTAAGTTAAACTCACTTGATTAATGATCCACTCGGATCAAACGACGGGGACACAGCAAGGGTTGAGAAACTCCAAAGCAGGCTCGCTAAACGGGGTTGGGAATGGCCCAAAAAAGTTCTGAACAGTGCTGGAAATTGTGGCATCCGAGAATCCCGACAACCCGAAATATAAATTTTTGAAGGAAAGGAAGTTGTCTTTGAATGGCCATATGGACAATTACATCATCGGCTACGTTATTTTATCTCTTGGACCGAAACCCCCTATGTAAAATTGGTTATGGGAATGGTAATTGATTCCTATAAAAATCATAATGCCCTAAAGTGGTGTAGGAACTATTGGCTTATTAGTATTACTTTTTTTTTGGCCATTTAAATTTGGACTCTAGGCCCAAAAGTTTTCGGGCCCAAAGTGGGCCAAGAGGCCCACAAAACCGTCGGCCATGGGGAGGGGGGGGGAACCGGATGGAGAAGCTCACGCCACCTCCTCCATGTGTCTTCTTGTTGAAGACACTTGTCTCCCTCTTGGAGCCAAGTGTCTCTTGCATGCAAAAATCAATTGAGTGCAAGCAATTAAGCAACCAAAAAGGAAAAGGAGGGGCGGGGGGCAGATTGAGCGAGGCAGCAACCGAGAGAGAGAGTGTGATAGAGAAAGGGAGAGTGACTGAGAGAGAGAGGAAGGGAAGAAGGAGGTCTCTGTGCATGCACCCGCTGCCACCATCAACGCTGCCTAGCCTCGCCGTCGATCGAGCCATGTTTTGAAGTCCTCAACTCGCCGTTGTGCTTGCTGTGATTTCGTTGGATTTAAGGCAAGTGGAGTCCATTGATCTACACTATTCTTGCTGTGGTTGTGTGTGAAGTATAGTGGATTTCGGATGTGTTGGATGTTAGAATTCTCGAAATTATGCGAGTAGTGCCTTAGCCTAGTAAACTGTTTTCTGGAAAACAGTTTGACCTTTGGTGATTTTGCTAGCTGTAAGGCAATTTTCTAGTTGGAATATTACTTCATGTCCTTGATGAAAGTTGTAGATGACATCTTGAGGAGTAACATAATAAAATTTGAGAAGAAACAAACAAGTATTGGTTGGTGAAATTATTTTTCTTTGAAGAAACTAGATCTGGAATCTGTTATGTTGACCTTTGGTGATTTCGCGAGCTGTAATGCAATTTTCTAGTTGGAATCTTACTTCGACTCCTTGATGGAAGTTTTAGGGAACATCCTTGTGAACAACATATAAAACATTCAGAATAAAAGAACAAGGAATGACCATCGAAATGATTTTTCTATGAAAACACCAAATCTGGAAATTTTACAGAATAATAGTTAGGAAAAATCGAGATTTTTACCCTTGGTACACAAGGAATCTGACTTAGTGTTCTGCATGATATTTGTTTCTTTAGGTCTCATTGATAACGTGTCAAAATTTCATAATTTTTTGAGCTCATTTGGTAATTGGAACGAAATTATTATTGAAACTATGCATTAATGAAGTTTGGAATTTTACGACTGCAATTGTATGGACCATTGCGACACATGTGAAGTTTTCCTGACTTAGTATCCTTCATGAAACCTTTTTTACTAGGTCTCATTTAGAAAATTTTAAATTTTTAGAATTTATTAAGATCGTTTACTAATTTTTCCAGAATTTCAATTAGTGGAGTGCATTTTGTTATATCCGAGAAACTGTTTTGTTTTTAAGAACAAATGAATTGCTTTGTAAGCTAAAATGTCTTGTGTTGTTACTTATACAATGGATACTTATGATTGGTTTGCATCAATTGTCATTTTCAAAATGTGCCACATATGTTTATATTGTAATGTTGATGATACCGTCAGACAGCGAAGTCGACGATGCCTCGGGTTTGTTGGATGCCCAAAGGTGTGTCCCGGATGTCCTCAGGAGTTTCGAGATGTCCGGAGGTGTGTGCCGGAGGCCTCGTGATGCCAGTTGGGGTACAAGATGCCCGGAGGTGTGTGCCGGAGGTCTTGCGATGCCAGATTGGGTGCGAGATCCAGGAGGGATGCATAGATCGGTCCCTAGAAAAATAAATGAGATCCTTTTTTAATATCAAAATGGGAAATGAATTAGGTGCATGTGTGTGCATATGGCATGGTGCATAAATTGTTTATGAAATTAGAGTGGTACTATTGTGCATTGAAAATGTGGTCATTAAGGCATCGAATGGTTTTATGGAGATATATGTACGATTGCATAGCTGATAGGTGCATCTCGCATGATATCTTGGTTGTCTTGCTTGTTGCATTATGTAGTTTGATGGATCTCTACAATTGAGTGGTTGTACTCACCCCTTTTAGGTAGTAACATTTCAAATTGAGAGATGCCTCTGCTACCCGTTACACGTGGCACTTTTTACGACGTCCCGGTTGATGTTGAGTGCTCGTGTTCGGAGCACATCTGTGTTAGCGTTCGGGGTTTGGTATTCGTCCGTGTTCAAGTCCTAGTCATGTATGATGTGGGTCTACTTGAAGGCCCCGTGGTACAGGAGTTCCTGTCCGTGTATGTTCGCCGTGACGGGATTATGATGGGGATGCTGCCGCCGCCGCCAGCCAATGGACCGGGCTGGGTGTGATTGATTGTGTGTGATGGGTAGCTGAGGGAGCTTTTTGGACTGCCAGCACTATCTGATGAACTGAAGTTTATGGCTGTTGTGGAGTTGGACACTTTTGGTTATAGCCGAGTTTTAGAAAAGCCTTGGCCTTTTGTTGTACGAACTCATGTTGTCCATCAAGTTATGTAAATAAAAGTGCTCGGTTTATCTTATGAAAATGTCTAGTTGGTGTGCATTGCGTTATTTTGTTAAGTATGGGTTAGGGAGATATCGAATATGCTTCTGCCATATGAACTGCGCTGGGACCGATTTAAATAATGCAAACCCCCAGGACTTATGGATCCTTTATAATTCAATGGTATCAGAGTGACATGTTATTAGGACAAGTGAAGGGTTAGCGCACTGTGGCGACCCTAACGGATTGGGGGCTGTGTCGAGGGGGTGTCACAGCGGCGAGGAGGAGGGTTGGCGGTGCGTCCGCGCCTTGGTCCCCAGACGTGCGCAAGGAAGGGGTCCCTATCCCACATCGCCTAGGGAGGGAGTTATGGGCTACCTTATAAGGCAATGGGCCCTCTAACTATACATACGCATTTTCTAGGGGTAGTATGGGCTACCCCGAGAGGAACAAAACCGTGAGGACTTAGTGTCCAAAGCGGACAATATGTGTATAGTGGAGACCCAGGGCATTACAAGTGGTATCAAAGCCGACTCCCGACCGCGTGTGGGGCCACAGCGAGGACGTTGTGCTCCCAAGCGGGGGAGAGTGTGACGGCCCGAGTGGCGGTGCGTGGGGAGGAGGGTTGGTGATGCGTCCGCCCCTCGGTCCCCGGACGTGCGAAAGGAAGGGGTCCCTATCCCACATCGCCTAGGGAGGGAGTTCTAGGCTACATTATAAGGCAATGGGCCCTCTAACTATACATACGCATTTCTTTGGGTAGTATGGGCTACCCCAAGAAGAACAAAACCGTGAGGACTTAGTGTCCAAAGCGAACAATATGTGTATAGTGGAGACCCAAGGCATTACAAGATCCTTAGGGGCTTCGATTAAGTGGTGGTGGCGGTTGGGGCCGAGAAAAGTGGCTCCGGTGGCTGGCTGAGGCTAAAATCGGCAAAGGCAAGTGGCGGACCGGCTGTAGCAAGCTTGGCGAGCAACTCCAGTGGCAGGCGATGGCTCAGGCGTCCACGACGGCAATGCACAGCTTCCTACTGACCTACTAGTTGGACAGGATGGGCGAGATGGCGCGACTAGGACAGCGGTGGCGCGTGACGAGCAGACAAGCACACGGGGAGTGATGGCAATGCGGTGGCTCTGGCGGGTGGCTATCGGCGTCAACAGGAAAAAAAGGAGGTGTTAGTCGGCTTGCTGGGTTGCTGAGCTTAAAAATAGCAAGGAGGAGGGGAGATGATCGACCGGTTGGGGGAAAGAAAAGGAGGAGGAAGACCGACTGCTTTATGGGGGAGCGCCAAGCCTTCAACTCGATCTTATTGTCCCCCTTGGATGACCTCACCATACCAGCTATCCTCCTCAGCAAATTGCAAACCAAAATGCCCCTTCTAGAAGACTTGAGATGGTCCACAAGTCGTGGCCATGGGGGCACACGAATTTTGGTGCAACTCCCTCTAATTGGACTTCATTTCCTTCTTGAATTAACCCAATTTGGCTTCTATAAATTCCAATATCAAGTCCTCGATCAAATTGGCATTTTTCCTCGCCAATATAACCCACTTGCATCCCAATTTCGCGATAAAAAACGGTCCTTGGACTTTTCTGGACAAAAACAACCTTACCTCGACTTTTTCCCCAAAAAATCTCGATTTGTAGAAAAATCTTCGGAAGGCGAGTCGACATTCCTAAAATGACTTGTGATATGACAGAACTTTCAATTTCTGAAATCGGATTCAAATTCGCAGTTAATTTCAATCTAGCGCGATTTTAGCATGACCTAGGCTACCGGGTAGCTTTCAGAAATTTTTAGTGCAAATGACTCGCGGTCAATTTTCTTCGAGCCACCACGAATCTCTTCAACACATTGGCGACTCTTAGTGGTCGTGAAAATCTCAAGGTTTCAAATACGAACACGGGGTACCAAAACGACAGAAAAATCAATCTAGTGTTGGTCGACGAGGATTTTTTTCAATTTGGTGGAATCACCCACGTTTAACCACACATCTCAATCGAACTGACCTATTTCTAATTTCTAATCGATATTTACTGTGCCGTAATGATCTCGATAGATGAGCACGGTCGAGTAATCGATTCCTGGTCGAATTCTCAAGTCTATTGCATTAAAATCCCTCAGTGACTTCCCTAGATAGTCTAGTTATCTCAAGAGTGATCAAGTCTGAGAACAACATTATAGGCACATCGATGAAATGCCTGATTAATTTAATAGATCATGATGAAGCCGGAGAAGATGTCTTTTATTTTTTTATGGACGTGGGCTAGTGTAGGGGGTAGTGAAGTTAGGAACCTCTCTCACCATTTTCCCTGGTTAATTACTTACACTTTTGTTTATGAAAGTGTAAATATACATTGTGCATCAGTGAAAGACTCGTAAGTAATCCAGGTCGATGTATGTAAGCCTGAATGGTTTTTAAAAGGAAAGTTAACGAAGCTTCTCATGATCCTTATATATGTCCTTAGTTGGATTTCCTAATGCCAGGTGACAGGACTATTACAAGATGATCGTGTGTTAGAAAAGTTTCAGATCATAAAATATCCTTGGTATACATGCTAACCAATTAAGTTTGGATGCTATAGTGCGATAATTGAAATCAACAGGTTTTGTCATGATGATAATTTGTATACTTTCTGCTTGCACTTAGTATGTGACACTATCGGGACATCATAGCAACACTTTGAGGAAGATGTGATCACCTACTTGGAACTCCAAAAGCCTTTTCGTTGTTATCTGCATTGTTTTTTTGACGGCTTTAGGCTATCTTAAGCCTTTCCCTAGCGACCTTAATCGTATCTATTGATTGTTGCACTAACTTCGAGCTATTTATCTTTGTTTCTCCAACTTCACCCTAACACACTGGAGTTATGTAAGCTCTACCATCCAATGCTTCAAACGATGCCATTTTAATGCTCTATTGATAGCTATTGGTGTAGGCGAACTCAATAAGGTGTAGTTGTTCCTCCTAGCTTCCTTTAAACTCCAAAGCACAAACTCGCAGCACATCCTCGAGAGTTTGGATCATTCTCTTGGATTGATCATCCGTCTGTGTATGATAAGTTGTGCTATACTGCTGCTTTACTCCCATGGCACTCTAAGGACTTTTCCAAAACGTGACAGTGAACTTGGGACCGCAATCTAAAGTAATCATCACTAGCACTCAACATATCCGTCCACAGCATAATCTTTTTGTATGGGGATGAAATGCATAGACTTTGTCAGTCCCTCCACTATGACCCAAATAAAGTCATTACCTTCTTGACTCCTTGAAAATCCCATCTCGAAATCTATCGTAATATGCTCCCTCTTCCATTCTAGAATTTCAAGTGGTTGTAGAAATCCATTTGGTTTGCAACGTTATGCCTTCACCTACTGGCGCATTAAGCCCTTGGCTACATGCTTGGCTATGTCAACTTCGATAAGCTTCTAATAGACACTCTTCCTTGAGTTCTATGTTGTCTATCACACATAGATGTCCACGGAATTTCAATACTCCGTCCTCGATCACTTGAAAGTCAAGTTTTCACTTTTGTGCATCCCCTTGTAAAGTCCTTTGAATTGCAGGATCCGTTTGTTGCCATTCTTTAATCCTTGCCCGCACTGTGAGTTCAATCCTAAGAGTCGTCAAAAGACTCGAGAGGTGGCTTACCTCAAATTTGAAATTCAAATCTCGTACTCCTTCAAGTAAAGTCCATTCCTTAATTCCTCAACCAATGAATTAACTATTGTTGCCAGATAACCCTGGCAACTCTAACCCAATAGTCGGGTCATCTTAAGTGACGAAATCAGATGGATCGAAGGTCTTCCTTTGTTTCCAACAAACTCATAACTAGAGTGATCTAAAGGTTAAACTGGATTACCCAACAGCAACAATCCATTACAGCTCGTTGCTTCTTGAGCCATTCCTTTCCAATTATGACATTAAGGTCTTACATAGCCAAACAACCAAGTCTAACTTTACCCAAAGTGGTCCCCCCTTTTTCCCGACCTTATTTCAATAAACCGGAGTTCTACAAGCTTCACCATACTTTTGCTACACCACTCTAACAAAATTATCCTAGAAATGCTATTCTTTCTTCGGTGTATAGATCAGTTCATTCTTGCCCCCTTCGCCTTCAGACCGAATCGTTACAAGCCCACCAGCATTCACCTAGTTCGCCCCCGAGTTACATATGTGACATCCTAAAATTCTAGTTATGTTTTCAACGCGCCTATAGTTCTATTCTCTGAGCTAATCACTCACGAGATAACTAGTTTATCTAGGGAAGCCATTAAGGGGTTTTAACATAATAGACTTGAGAATTCGACTAGGAATCGACTACTCGACCATGCTCATCTGCAGAGATCATTACGGCACATTTAAAAATTGATCAAAGGTCAGAGATAGGTTGATTTGACTAAGATAGGCGATTAGAGTGTGGGTGACTCCACCAAATTGCAAAATTCTTGTCGATCGGCACTAGACCGATTTTTCTATCGTTTTGATACCCTATGTTCGTATTTGAAACCTTGAGATTTTCACGACAACCAAGTATTGTCAATGTGTCGAAGATGTACATTGTGGCTTGAAAATAATCAACCACGGGTCACTTGCACAAAAAAATTTCTAAAAGCTACCAAATAGGCTAGGTCACATTAAAATCATGCCACATTGAAATTAACCGCGAATTTGAATCCGATTTTAAAAATTGAAAGTTCTGTCATGTCACAAGTCATTTTAGGAACGTTGACTCATCCTCCGAAAATTTTTCTGCAAACCGAGATTTTTGGCGAAAATTCAAAATAAGGCCGTTTTCGACCGGAAAAATCAAAGGGCCATTTTTTATCGCGTTTTTGGGATTTAAGTTAGTTCAATTAGTGAGAAAAAATGTTGTATTTGACGAGGGCACCTTGGTTGGATTTATAGATGTTAAATTGAATTCAATTATAGGGGAATTGAATCAATTTGGATAGAAAGTGTACAAAATTTGTAGGCCAAGGGTCCCCCTCACCTTTTGGACCATTTGGGAAGCTTCTAGGGGATTTTGGTGTTGCAAAAATTGGCTGAGGAAGTCTGCAGAGCTGGGGTGGGGCAAGCAATGGACAAAGGGAAAGGAAAATTTTGGCCATTGGGACCCTCCACTTGGGCAGCTGTCTTCATCTTCTTCCTCAAACCACCTTTCTCCATTTCTTGTCCACTTGAAGCTCCCAAAACTAGAGAGAAGCCGAGCAGCCCCCCTCCCTTGCCGTCGCATGCCCGCCTGCCGTCGTCGTGCCTCACCGCGCCACCCACGTTGCGTCATGTCCCCCGCGCAAGCCTTGCGCTTCCTGCGCTTGTCCGCGCTCGTCCGCACCATTCACAACCCGCGACCAGCATGTCCCCCGAGCATGTCGAGCTTAGTCCTTGGCCATTAGAGCCCCATTGTCACCCATCTCCATCAAGCCCCGCCTGGACTGCTGCTGCTCGTCCCTCGTCGTTTCAGCCTAAGTTAGCCTCGCACCTCCCCTTTGGCCCATCAAGAACGAAGCTAGCAAGCTAGTCATGGGCTTCTATTAGGCCCGTTTTGGACTGCTTCCGGGCCTCGTTGGGTGTCGCCACTTCAGAGTTTGTCGCTTGTCTCCGCTTTGCCGTCGTCGTGGACTCATTGGATTTCAAAACCGATGAGTTTACTCACTAAACTTTGCTTAGGGAGTTAATGATGCTTAAGGGTTGTTTAGTTTAGGCTAATTAAGGTTTAGGTAGTTATTTAGAATGGATTAGTGATTTAATTATTCGTTTTTGCATGTTAGGTGATTAGATTGGCTTAATTAGCAACTAGATATGTTATATTATTTATCTAGATAGGTTCAAAATTTTCCGAGCCCATTTCAGTATTTTATTAGGCTTTTCCGGCCTAAGTTTGCATTTATTTAAATGTATTTATTTAATTATTTTAGTATTTATTTAATTATTTTTATTTTTTGGAAATTATACCGAGATTGCCGGTGACCAGAATTTTATGCTAATTGTAATAGTATGATTGGTTTAGTTAATTGAGTGTTGATTTGTGCAAATTGAGTGAGAATTGTAATTTTGGGTATTTATCCCAAAATTGAGTAATTTCAGTATTTAATTGAAAAATATTGGGTGTCAGTTTACAACGCCAAAAATGTGTTTATAGACTATTATAATTATTGTGATTTTCTAAAAGGAAAATATTGTGTTTTTGGCTCAGGCAGACAGTGTACCCACACATGATTATTATTACTGGGTATTGTAAAGATGGTGAATTGTTAATGGATGAGATCGGATATTTGCATACCAGCTTGTGGGCATTTTATTGTCGGTTTTTTGGACCCTTTGTACGTCAGCTTGTATACTCTAGTAGCTCTTTGGTTTTGAGCATCATAGGTATCTATACATTTTATCCGCTTTTGGGCCCCTATTATCTGCGGCTTGGTGAGCATTATAGATAAGGGCTTTGATACGTCGGCTTGTGAGAGCATCTATATTATTAGCTTGTGTGAAGATCATTATATTAGATATATAGAGCACGATCTATATTATTAGCTTGTGTGAGCTACTATCTATCTATATCAGCTTGTGAGTGCATTGAATGATTATTTTAGCTTGTGTGAGCAGTGGTCATATTGAATTGGTAGATAGTATTAATGGTTGGATGGAATCGAGTTGATCGATTGATCAATGATTTGATTTGAATTAAAGTGATTGGTTGAATTATGAACTGTCCTAACTTGTAGGAAGGAATTTAGGCAAATGTAAGTCCTCTATCTTGTGTGTGCATTGATAACCTTTAGGGCATATTTCATTCCTAGTTGAGATTTAAGGGGTGGACTTGCTGAGACGTTTTCTCACCCTGTCGTGGGCTAACAATTTCAGGTCCTTAGATGGAGGTTTCTCCCAAACATTTTGGCTAGCCGAAGAAGGTCACCGAACAAGTCTCTTATATTCCTCTTCATGGGGACCAAAGGGGATGAGTCTACAAACTCATGAGGTCCATTGTCTGGATTGATACGAGTCTATCACGGATGGTACCCCATCAATACAGATCGTGGTATCATCGCGAGCGAAATAAACCCAGAGAAGGTCCCCTATCGGAATTTGAGGACTCTATGTCAGTGCTGGAGGTTGCTTTTGGCAAGGGTGCGGCTGACCTTCCTGGTGGTGTAGTGGTAGACCCGAGCTCCCCGGAGCCAGAGCCCCTCGAGTCTTTGGTTGAGGGTTTGAATGCTTAAAGGATCTATAGCCCCTCTACCTTTTGTAGACTTGTTTATATAGACTAGACTTGTATATATGACTTAGTCTATTATGTAAATAAGTGTGTTATGATTTTCAAAATTTGGCCTTGCTTTTCTATTGCATCTTTTTGTTGTCTAGGGATTTAATTATTTGTTTCCGCATGCGCATTAAAATGAATGGGTCGGCAATGCATCCTGGGACATCGCAATTTAATTGACCACCGAGGGATGGGCACACGCTCGGAGGATCGGGGTGTGACATCCCCGCCTTGGAGTGGTATCAGAGTTGGTCGATAGTTGGAGTGATAAGGTGTGATAAGTTTATGGAATAGTTAGTAGGAATGACATTTATTTCATGCTGGTGCATATTAGTGATAGCTGTTTGGTAAATTGTTTGTGTGGATTGCTCAACTTCTAATTCTGTGTGGAATTGGAAGGCAAGTTTCTGTAGAAAATTTGCAGTATGAGTGTTCAAGAGCAGAGGACTCCTAGGAAGAGAACCATTGGACCTGTCACTCGGGGTCAGACACCAATGAGGGTCGGTACCTAAGGAGGTCGTGGTAGAACGCCAACTCAGGCTAGCGCTAGTGGAGTAGCACCACCTCCTGTTGGTTCTAGGGTAGAAGCCCTTGCTGATCCCAGGATCGAAGGGACCATGCAGGCGCTTAAAGTGATGGGAGCACTGATAGGGCAGCAGGCCCAGAATCAAGCCACCGCCACTACCACCATTGCTCAAGCTCCTGCTACTGTTGCCGTTGCCAGCGCTGCTAAGGCCGCCGCCGTTGCTGCACCCGTCAAGATTCCACCTAGGAACATAGTCGTAGAGAGAGAGAAAGAGAGAGACTGATTCACAAGTTGGTAGAATAGTTCTTGAAGTTGAACTCGCCGAGGTTCATGGATGCTGGAGACCTCGAGACTGCATCTCTTTAGATTCAAGACCTAGAAAAGCCCTTCGCACTTCTGATGTCCAGTGAGGAGGAAAAAGTTGTCCTGGCAGTATACCAGCTACAGGGTAACGCAAATACCTGATGGAGGGCCACCAGAGGTACAGTATTCCCGGAAAGCATAGTCTTAGTGTAAAATGCTTTTCGTAGAGTTTTTAATAGCAAGTACTTTTCGGGTAATGCCCAAGAACAAAAGATGGAGGAATTTTAGCGCCTCCACCAAGGGATGATGACCATGGATTAATAAGAAGCAAAGTTTGTGGAACTATCGTAATACGCTCCAAGACTGATAGAAGATCCTGAAGATAAAGCTCGAAGGTTCAGGAATGGCCTTCGCTTGGAGCTGAAGAATTCATTGGTGCCGTTTAATCTAAAGGACTATAATGAGATGTATAGTCGGGCCAAGCTGATTGAGAGGAGTTTGAGTGAACAAGCCGCCTCGTCTGGATCGAGGTTTAATTCGAGTAGAGATGGGAACTTGTATGGGAAGAAGCCTATGACCGGAGGAAGGTTCCATGTGCCATGCAACAAGAAGGGTGGAGTTGGAAAGTCAACGCCACATTAGAATGACACATGTCGCTTTTGTGGAAGATGACATGGTTCGGCCTTGTGCCATCTTAGGATGAGTGCGTGTTTTGAGTGTAGCTAGCCGGGTCACATGGCCAGAGACTGTCCCAAAGATCGAGGGGACAACGATTACTACCACCACCACCGATGGGTCGGAAAGGGGATTTGGCATCAAATCGCACGGCGGGGGAGGATAGAATAGACCCCTAGCGCAAAGACATAGTGTATGCCATCACAAGAGGATAGGTAGTGGACTCGCTTGATGTGATTATAGGTATGGTTTTGCTAAATGACCATGTCGCATATGCTTTATTTGATCCTAGTATAACTCATTCGTTTATAGTTGAATAGTTCGTTAAGCTGATAGGATTGAATCCTAAGTTATTAGAGTCAGTGGTTAGCATATCTACACCGTTAAATGATAAGGTGTTAGTTGCATTGGGTTGTCCTGGTTGCAAGTTAGTGATTGGTGAGTGAGAGGGGAGAATAGACTTGTTAGTCCTAGCCATATATGATTTCGATGTAATAATTGGCATGGACTGGCTCACCAAGCAACGAGCTAAGATGGACTGCTATCGTAAAGCGATTTAGTTTAACCCATTCGTGGGTGAAAGTTTCGAGTTTGTTGGGAATCAAGGAGGACCCTCAATTTCCTTAATCTCATCACTTGAGGCAAACCGTTTGTTAGATGGAGGTTGTCAAGGTTACTTGACAACTGTCGTGGATATGACAGTTGAGGAGCTAAAGATCGAAGATATCTCAGTGGTGCAAGAATTTCCATATGTGTTTCCAAAAGAATTGCCAGGCCTACCACCAAAGAGAGAGATAGAATTCGTGATTGAATTAGCTCCCGGGACAGAGCCAATCTCTAATACTTCTTACCGGATGTCGTTATCTGAGTTGAAGGGACTGAAGGTGCAAATGCAAGAATTGTTGGATAAGGGATTCATACGTTCTAGTACATCGTCTTAGGGAGCACCAGTTCTGTTCGTAAAGAAGAAGGGTGGTTCGTTGCGCCTATGCATCGACTATCGTCAACTCAATCAGGTGACAATCAAGAATAAGTATCTACTGCTGAGGATTGATGACTTGTTTGACCAGTTGCAAGGAGCGTCGATATTTTCAAAGATTGACTTGAGGACAGGGTATCATCAGCTAAGGATCAGAAAGGAGGATACACCGAAGTCAGCATTTTGTACTCGATACAGCCATTATGAGTTCACTATAATGCCATTTGGTTTGACGAATGCTCTTGCTGCTTTTATGGATCTGATGAACTGAGTGTTTAAAGAATATCTGGATCAATTTGTGATTGTGTTCATCAATGATATTCTGCTGTACTCGAGAAGTGCTGAGGAGCATGAGAGTCATTTGAGAATGGTACTCCAAACCTTGAGGGTCCATGGATTGTACGCTAAGTTTAGCAAGTGCGAGTTTTGATTGACTCGTGTTGCGTTCCTAGGTCACGTGATTTCAGGCGAAGGAATCTCCGTGGATCTGTCTAAGATTGAAGTAGTTATCAATTGGCCATAACCGATGACAGTGTCAAAGATCAGAAGCTTTCTGGGTTTGGCAGGCTACTACAGAAGGTTCGTGGAAGGATTTTCAGCTTTGGTGTCACCGTTGACTCGACTACTGAAGAAGGAAGAGAAATTTGTGTGGACAGACAAGTGCGAGCATAGTTTCCAAGAGCTTATGCAGAAGCTGACTACCGCAGCTGTGCCGACCATTCAATTTGGTTTTGGAGGCTAGGAGATCTATAGTGACGCGTCGTTCAGAGGACTGGGTTGCGTGTTGATGTAACATGGTAAGGTTGTTGCATACGCCTCCCGTCAGTTGAGACCTCATGAATTGAATTACTTAACGCATGACTTAGAACTCACGACAATCATTTTCGCTCTGAAGATTTGGAGACATTATTTATGCCGAGAAAGATTCCAAATCTTTACTGACCATTAGAGTTTCAAGTATCTATTCTCTCAGAAGGAGTTGAATATGAGACAGCGTCGCTGGATGGAACTTCTAAAGGACTACGATTGTGATATTATGTATCACCATGGGAAGGTGAATAAGGTCGCAGACGCTTTGAGTCGAAAGTCTTCAGTTGCACAGATGATGGTTAAGGAATGGGTTTTACTTGAGAGAGCTCGAGATTCGGTTTTCAAATTTGAGGTAGGCCACCTTTCAAATCTTATGGCCACCCTCAGAATTGAGCCGAATGTTCAGATCAAAATCAAGACACTTTAATTGACAGACCCTAATGTTCAGAAAATCTTGCAAGAATATACTAGTAAGAGAAAGGCTGATTTTCAGATTTCGGAGGATGGAACACTAAGGTTCCGAGGACGTTTGTGTGTACCTGACGATGCAGCACTCAAGGAAGAGATCTTATCAAAAGCTCATCGTAGCAGTTACAGTATTCATCCTGGTGGTATGAAAATGTATCAGAACCTTTGTCAACATTATTGGTGGTCTGGTATGAAGGCGGACATCGCCAAGCACGTCGCCAAGTGTTTGACATGTCAGCAAGTGAAGGCACAACATTATAAGCTAGGAGGACTTTTGCAACCTCTCGAGATTTTTAAGTGGAAATGGGAGCACATCACAATGTACTTTGTGACAGGCTTATCAAGGAGACAGAGGGGTAATGATTCTATTTGGGTAGTGGTCGACAGACTAACGAAGTCGGCTCACTTCATTGCAGTACGAAAGGACCTTGATCTGGACAGGCACGCAAAATTGTATGTACGCCAAATAGTTTGTCTAAATGGAGTGCCGGTGATAATTACTTCAGATCGAGACCCGAGATTCACAGCTACTTTTTGGAAGAGTTTGCAGGTTGCCTTAGGAACGAAGCTACAGTACAGTACGGCATATCATCCTCAGATGGATGACTAGTCTGAGAGGACGATCCAAACCCTCGAAGATATGCTGCGAGCTTGCGTGTTGGATTTCAAAGGAAGTTAGGAGGAATAGCCTCATCTCGTCAAGTTTGTCTACAATAATAGCTACCAGTAGAGCATTCAGATGGCGCCTTCCGAAGTGTTGTATGGCAGAGCATGTAGAATGCCAGTTTGTTGGGATAAGGTCGGAGAACGAAAGATGACAAGCCCAAAATTGGTTTAGCAGTCAATGGATGCAGTTGCCGTCATTAGAGGTAGATTAAAGACCACTCAGAGCCGCCAGAAAAGCTACGCAGATAAGCACCAAAGACCTTTGGAATTTAAAGTTGGTGATCACATTTTTCTAAAAGTGTCACCAATGAGGAGTATTTCGCGCTTTGGCAAGAAAGGAAAACTGAGTCCGAGGTACGTAGGTCCCTTTGAGATTCTAGAGAGAATCGAGATCCTAATGTATCGTCTTGCATTGCCACCAAGGTTGGCACAAGTGCATAACGTTTTTCACGTGTCAATGTTGAGGAAATATGAGTATGACCCGACCCACGTGCTTAATTTTGAGGAATTAGACGTGGATGACATAGTGTCATATGTGGAAAGCTCGGTTTAGATTGTGGATCGGAAAAGAACATATTCTGCGTATCAAGACAATCCCATTGGTTAAAGTGGTCTGGCAACACCACGGCACTGAAGGAGCAACCTGGAAAAGTGAAGATTCGATGAGACGACTATACCCCCACCTTTTTGTTTAAAGAATTGTAATGGTTTAAATTTTGAGTACGAAATTTTTATAAGAGGGGAAGAGTTGTGACATCCTGAAATTTCAGTTCTGTTTTTAATTAAATGAATTGAGTCTTTCATCGACGCGTCTATAATGCTATTCTCTAGAGAAGCCATTAAGAAATTTTAACACAATAGAATTGAGAATTCGATTAGGAATCGACTACTTGACCGTGCTCATTTACAAAGATCATTACGGCACAGTTAAAAATCGATCAGAGATCACAGATATGTTGATTCAACTGAGATAGGTGATTAGAGTGTGGGTGATTCCACCATATTGCAAAATTCTCATCAATCAGCACTAAACTGATTTTTTTATTATTTTGGTACCCTATGCCCGTATTTGAAATCTCGAGATTTTCACGACAATCTAACGTCGCCAATGTGTCAAAGATGTACGTTGTGGCTTGAAAATAATCAACCATGGGTCAATTGCACAAAGAATTCCTAAAAGTTACCCGGTAGGTTAGGTCACGCTAAAATCGCGCCAGATTGAAATTAACCGAGAATTTGAATCTGATTTCAGAAATTGAAAGTTCAGTCATGTCACGAGTCATTTTAGGAACGTCGACTCATCCTCCAAAATTTTTCCGCAAACCGAGATTTTGGCGAAAAATCAAAATAAAGGTTTTTGTTTGGAAAATCAGAGGACCGTTTTTATCACGTTTTTGGGATTCAAATTGGTTCAATTGGTGAGGAAAAATGTTGTATTTGATTAAGGCACATTGGTTGGATTTATAGACGTTAAATTGAGTTCAATTAGAGGGGAATTGAATCAATTTGGATAGACAACATACAAATTTCGTAGGCCAAGGTCCCCCTGCACATTTGAAGCTTTTGGAACATTTGGGACTTGTTTTGGTGTTTTAGTGCAAAATTGGTTGTGGATAGTCTGCAATTGGGGTGGGGGCAAACAATGATCAAATAGGAGGATTTTTTTGCCATTGGGACCCTTCACTTGGGCAGCTGTCTAAGTCTTTTTCTCCAACCACCTTTCTCCATTTTCTTTAGAGAAGCTCCCAAAAAAAATCAAGCCAGCAGCCCCCCCTATCGTCGCACGCATGCCCGCGCTGTCGTCGTCGCGCCTCACCGCCGCCCATGTCACGTTGCGTCCGTCCCCGCGTGAGCCTCGTGCGTCCCGCGCTCGTCCGCCGTCGTTCCGCTCTAGCTGTGACCCTAGCCTGTCCCCCAAAGCTTTCGAGCCACCGTCCCTAGGCCCCATCATCGTCGCTCCGTCGCCGTCCGCCTCCGTAAACCCCGCTATGGACCGCCGTCCGCTCGTCCCCATGCCATTTCCGAGCCAAGTCCGTCCCTCGCACCTCCCCATTCGGCCCAAGAATTGAATCGAGCCCCCAAGCTAGTCATGTGGCTTCAATTAGGCCCGTTTTGGACTACTTCCAAGCCTCGTCGGGTGTCGCCGCTTCGGAGTTTGTTGCCCGTCTCCACTTTGCGGTCGTCGTGGACTCATCAGATTTCAAAACCGGTGAGTTTACTCACTAAGCTTTGCTTAGAGAGTTAATGATACTTTAGGGTTGTTTATTTTAGGCTAATTAAGGTTTAGGTGGTTAGTTAGAACGGATTAGCGATTTAATTGTTCGTTTTTGCATGTTAGGTGGTTAGGGTAGCATAATTAGAGACTAGACATGTTGTATTATTTATCTTGTTAGGTTCGAAATTTTTTCGGGACCATTTCGGTATTTAATTAGGCTTTTCCGGCCTAAGTTTGCATTTTTGGCATTTAAATGTATTTATTTAATTATTTTAGCATTTATTTAATTTTTTTTTCGGAAATTATAACGGGATAGCCACCGATCGGAGTTTCGTGCTAATCGCAATGGTATGATTGGTTTATTTAATTGTGTGTTGATTTGTGCAAATTGAGTGAGAGTTATAATTTTGGGTATTTATCCCAACATTGAGTAATTTCAGTATTTAATTGGAAAATATTGGGCATCGGTTTACAACATCAAAAATGTGTTTATAGACTATATTAAATAGTGAGATTTTATAAAAGAAAGATATTGTGTTTTTGGCTCAGGCTGACCGTATATCCACACACAACTATTTTTATTTTTTTTAACTTGATGGTTTATCGGCTTGTGAATTTGCAGACGGTGAATTTTATCGTCAACCATGGATGAGAACAATATACTATATTAGCCTATGGGTTTTGATATCGCTTGTGGTGAGCGGTATACATTTGGGCCCCTTTGCACGTCGGCTTGTGAGCATTATAGATATATTTGATCGTCGCTTGTGTGAGCTATATTATCTAGCGGCTTGTGAGAGCATTATAGATATTATTAGCTTGTGTGAGCTAATATAGATATATAACAACTTGTGAAAGCTATGACCATATCTATCAACTTTGATGAGCTATACCATCTATTATCAGCTTGGGTGAGAAGTGCTCAAATCGATCGAATTTCACGCATGGTATTGATGGTATGGAATCGAGTAGATCAATTGATCGATGATTTGATTTGAATTGAGTTGATCGGTGGAGATTATGAATTGTCCTAACTTGCATAAAGGAACTTAGGCAAAGGTAAGTCATATATCTTGTGTGTGCATAGATAGCCTTTTGGTCGTATTTCCCTTCTAGTCGACGTTTAGGGGGTGGACTTGCTAAGACGTTGTCTCACCCCGTCGTGGGCTAATTTTTTCAGGTCCTTAGATGGAGGTTCCTCCCGAACATTTTGGCCAGCTGAAGAAGGTCACCGAACAAGTCTCTTATATTCCTTTTCATGGGGGCCAAAGGGCATAGGTCTACAAATTCAGGAGATCCATTGTCTAGGTTGATGCGGGTCCATCACAGACGGTACCCCATCAATACAGATCATGGTATTGTCGCAAGCGAGATGGACCCAGAGAAGGTCCCCTACCGAAATCTGAGATCCCTATGTCGATGCTAGAGGTCGCTTTTGGCAAAAGTACTGCTAATCCTCCTGGTGGTGCAATGGTGGACTCGAGCTCCCCAGAGCCAGAGACCCTGGAGTCTTCGGTCGAGGGTTCGAATGCTTAGAGGATCTATAGCCCGTCTACCTTTTGTAGACTTGTTTATAGACTAGAGGATCTAGACTTTTGTATTATATGACTTAGTATTGTGTCTGACTTGTATATATAAATGTGTTATGGTTTTCAAAATTTAGCCCTGCTTTTCTATCGCATCTTTTTGTTGTCTAGGGATTTAATTTATTCGCTTCCGAATGCACATTAAAATGAATGGGTCGGTGATGCGTCCTGGAACGTCGCAAATTTAATCGACCACCAAGGGATGGCACGCGCTCGAGGATCGGGGTGTGACAACACATCTACTGGAGGGATCCCGTTCTAATAGGGAGTACTTTATAGAGTTATTGTCCGCATCGGCCTGTCCCATACCAAGCCTCATAATTTTATCCCTTGGCGCACAAGTAGGCACTTTCCCAAGAGGTCATCCATCCTAGTAGTGCTCTAGCCTGGGCTTCCTTATCCTTTAGATTTAAGGGCACCAACTAGCTTCTGATGTTTAGTCTTATACCATCTCGGAACCTCTTTATCCTATCCACAGAATCCTCTTATCTCAATTCTCTTGGCATCCTTGGGTTGTTCATATGACGTGTTTACCACGATCACCAAAAGCCTTAGGTTTTCTCTTTTCCTCTATTTACAAGGCAACCTCATTGACGCCTCTTGGGATTGAACCCCGGCCACTCTTGGACCCATTCATTCCCCATACCACCAAGCCAAGGCGCTAGTAGTGTCTAGTAATGTCCATGGGGTGTTCCTTCTTTCATTAAATTAAACCACATTTAACAAAGGTTCTAGAAGAAAGTTCCCTCTATAGTCCCAACACCAAGGTTAGGAATCCATAAGAGCTATTCAAGAAAATAATCAACAATCACATGCATTAAGTAAGCGTTCCTATCCAACTATCCCAAGGTCTCAACGCACCTTATCACTCCAAGTAATGACCATGCTCTAATACCAAGCCAAGCGGGGATGTCATGCCTCGACCCGCTTCGGGCTCACGACAACCCACGCTATCGCTTTTACTTTGGTAATTTGTTTCCAACATATTTGTATTATCAATTATACATACACAAATAAAAGCAGAGACAATTCCTCTAACCAACAAATAGGACTAGCTAAGAACACATCAACAAAGCCTTGCATAAACACATTCATTAGCCAATACAAATTAACTTTAATTACACCCTCAAACTTTAGCTATACACGTGCTTCCAAAAAGGATCTAGGGATTGGCCTAGCACCTTTATTCTACCAAGGTGACCTCACAAAGTGGTATCACCTATGTGTTTAGATTATAAGGCCTCGGCTTAGGCTAGGTTTCCAACTCCGAATTTGGATCCACCTCAGGGTTAATGACATCATTGTCAAGGGTATCCTTGTTCATGGGGGCCCGACTAATACCCCTGGATCCCTCACCTAGCAATCCATCAAATCCTCAGAGAGGGCCCTAAAGCTCCCCTCTAAACGAAACGTACCAAGCCTCGAACCTATCGAGCACTAGGTTAAGCAACCCTATGTCCACCTAAATGGTGGTCACATGATTCTCATATCTAGTGTCCGGACTCCCAGCCGGATAGGGGGTCACCTTGGTGTACTGATCCATAAGCACCCAAAAATGAATGTAATGGTACTGCTAAGACATGCTTACAGCCTGTAAAACATTTAAACCACCACGGTGAGATAAACTTAATGAGTGAACCTCCTAGACCTCGCGCAGGGAAGTTGTTCATCTTAGAAATGCCCTAGACATGCAAATATCTATTGATGGCAAGGACATAACAAGCTTCTCTTGCTTTACTCTTTCTATACACATGAAAGTGAATCTACTTAATCAAGGCCATCAATATAACATATAGGCAAATCCCATAACACTTTCCATGCTCTTAAGCCAATCATACAAATGCGCAATATGATTAAATAATGTGCCCATACCATGTAATAATCCAAATCTGCTCAAACATTAATCTCATGTCACACGTGTGCCGACTATAGCATCACTTCTCAAAATGTGCATTCTTGCACTCATGCACTTTACACATGTGACGTCTCGAGAATCGCATGGCATCCCATACTACCATGCAACCCTCAAAGCTATGCTTTCAGATTATTACATCCGCTCAGGGCCCAAGGCCAACCCGAAGGTTCACGGTCATCCGGCATAACAGGGCATCATCTCGCCCCATTGAGGACAATATCATCTCGCGTAAACATAAGCCTCAAGACGGCATTCCACTAAGGAGCTTCATTCCAAAATCCATCCACAAATGGCATCACATTGACTCGGGGGCATCTGAACTAAATCGAGCATCGTCCCGTGTAAAACGCGTCAGGGTCTTTAGGTGATCACACGAGCATACCATCACACAATTCTTTTCAAATCTTTTTCATTAATCCATGTGATGCTCATGCGACATGCCATATCACTTGACAAAAGCCATCATGTTACACACGTGCATCAAACTATATCATATATAAATGCACCATTTAATTCATAAATCCATGGCATATAGGCCACTTATCAAAATAGAATAGCATTATCATAATATTTCAAAGTCATTTATCACGTGCCATCATACCCCGTCACATAATTCATCCTTCAATTAATATAACGTACACATCATGTATAATACCTTAAATACATACCAGACATAACACATATAATCCATTTATCACATACATCACATAACCCATATAACACATTTAATTTATAATCCGTACTCCATATAACACATGCATCACATAACAGTCTATCTACCTATTATGGCATTTTAAGACAACATATTAACTTCCATTAACATATTTTTGTTAGGATATCACCAAAATCCGATAACTTATCTTTAAAAATCCGATAACCTATCAACCTAAATATGATAACTTATCCTCCAAAGTCCGATAGCTTATCGCCTAAAGTCCAATAACCTATCATCAAAAGGTCCGATAACCTATCGCCAAAAGTCCGATAACTTATCACTTTAATCTCGATAACTTATCGGTAAAAGTTTGAGGGCCTATCTAAACCCAACAATCACTTATCACACTAATGAATCACCATTCAACCTTAAACAAGCCCAAAAGTACTCCCTAAGTGCAACGATAACTCTAATCAAGGGCTAGAAAGCCACTCACACATGATCCAAGCTTAGGAATGCGTCAGAGGAAGCGTGGCAAGGCTGGACAGCAACTGAGGGCTGCTGGGCACGCATCTATAGTGTGTGTGGAAGCTGGACAGTAGCTGGACAATGGCTAGTTAGTGTTCCAACGGTGGTACGATGGCAGTGGTAGCCTTCGAGCTTCACGTGGAACCAAACCAAAGAAGAAATGAGGGAGAGAGAGCTACCGTGGGGGCTGGACAATGGCCTGCATAGCTTCAAAAGCTTGGCTACGGTGACAGAAACGGCGTGCAGAGGGCGGTGCGGCTTCAGGGTCAAAGGACGGTCGCCGGTAATGGAAAAACAAGAGGAAAATGGATGAACAAGCTTGCAAAAGAGAGCAATGGTGGTGTGGGGGTTCAGCTAGACAAGGAGGGAGAGGAAAATTGAGTTTGAGATTCAAAAGTGAGAAAATGAAAGTGAGAGTGAGCAAGAGAGAGACTGAGCCGACGGTGAGGCAGAGGGAGAGGAGAGAGTGAGAGAAATCTTGTCCATTCAATGCGCTATACTCCAAATCTCCCAAATCCCTCAAATCTAGGGCTTAATTGATGTGGAAGTGACTTCTTGAAGAGAGAAAATCCAAGGCAATTAATAAAGGGATTGCACTTAAGTGCATAGGCTTAGGGTACGCTAGTCTAGGTCGGCTTTAACTCCTTCAATTGCCACCAATTTGCTTGTTCCGCCCCCTCCCTTACCATTTTCCAATTTTGTCCTTTTGTCATTTGTCCAAAGGAAGGGCATTTTGGTCTTTTCACCAAGATTGGTGCACTATTCATGAACTATTTACATACTTAAGTGCAATAAATGCTAAGATCTTGCAATAATGGCTCCAAACTTGAGAAGCAAGAAGAGATCCTAGCCCTTCGTTTGCCAAGATCATCATCCAAGATCAAGGGCCAATATTGTTTCTTGTCTTTCTCAATTATTGAAATGATGAAATTCCTAAACTTGGAAAGCAAGGATTGATCTCAACCATGCAATTGCCTAAGCTTGTCCTTCAAGCTCGGGTGTGTGGCCCTCTCCTTCCAATGTGAAGAATAGTTTCGAGCAATTTTTGAAATAAATGTCATTACTTATCAAATGGATTCGAAAAATTATAAAAATCTAATATTTTTGATGAAGGAATCCAAGCCTAATTCATTTGTGTAAGGAGCAGGAAATCACCAAATACAACCAAAAATCTCGTCCGTTGAACAATTCTAACGACCGCAGAAGAACACCCGTTTCAACATCCAAATCTTCATAAAACACTTTAAAATTTTAGTATGTTGTAGAGTAGATGTGTTCTACAACTTTGTTGGATGAAGCACGTTCAGATTTCAAAGGGAAAACTTTATAAAAAATCGAGAAGACAAATAGGTCATCATTTTTACTGCACTTGGCAGTTTTCACATGGTAAACAAATAGGCTTTCATACCAATCATTTCACCTTAGAAAAATCTGAAATTAAAGTATGTTGTAGATCAAGATATTTTGAACAACTTTTATGAGGGAAGTTTTGCAAAATTAAAACATAGAAACACGTATAAAAGTGGAAAACAGTGAAAGTCCAACTGTACACACGCAATTCACGCACATAGGGCTTGGGTTTGGGCTTGACTCATCCAATGTGGCCCGTAAGAAGCTTAATGGGCCTTTGAATGGGCTGAGGCCCATTAGGCCTAACTCGGGCATGTAGCCCATGGGGCTTCTAATTTCTGGCCCAATTTCACTTATCCAAAAAATAGGGGTTTACCGATAATTAAGGAATTTGATGAAATAATGTCCAGTGATGGTCTTTTAATCCTCTAAAGTCCGATACCCTTGACCGGACTAGAATTTATAGTTGAAATCTATCAAATGCAGCTTTAGCATAATTAAAACCAACAGCGACCTTTAGGGATTCCGTAAGTTTCACCCGTGGTTGATTTGATATCAATTCACGTTTTGAGTCTTTTCAATTCATGGATGATCCTCGGTTGTCATGTAATCATGAGGAGGAGACAATTGCTCGCTCCGAAGTACACAATTGTTGGGAATTGGTTTAAGGTCATTCGTAGTTAATATAGTAATCGTGCAGAATCATCCGCAATCTGATTATAAATTATCATCAAATCTATCTACAACCATTCATGGATTGGTTTGAAACGACTTAAGATTATCTCTCATCGATCCTTATGGTCGAATTGTCAATCCATGGATGAGTTCTCTGGTCGTGCACATCGAAATCCTAAATTGGTTTTCCTAATAGATTTAACACTCTTGAATGATTCACGAACCAATTCAAAGTTCGATTTTGCTAATTGGGAATTAGTAGAAGTAAGCTCCTTATCGTATCCTGAAGATGTCATAGCAAAATTCCTATATTTCATAATTTATCATATCCAGTTTTACCATAATTAGAAATCCAAAGGACTAAACGTTGGTGTCTTTGGTCATCTAGATTTCTAACTCAGAGAGGACCAAATTGAATAAGATACGAAATTCAATGGATTTTGCTATATCTTATCTGTTGTTTGGTGATTGCAATAATAAAGTTGAATATATTCACATCATATCTTATATATTATTTGGTGGGAGAAGTACACTATCAGTGCCATAAGTTGTGTACGGCGCTCACTTTGGTGCCAAAAGTTTCCGTCGGATCACTTAAGTGCCAAATTGAAGGAAAAACAATCACCAAAGTGAGCATTTTTCCTTCGATTTGGCACTTAAGTGATCGGACAGAAACTTTGGCACCAAAGTGAGCGTCATACACAACTTATGGCACCATAGTATACTTCTCCCATTATTTGGTATAAATGACATATCTATATAAATGAACCACAAATTTTATGAACGAATATGGTAAAAACCTTTAGTGACAATTTTGTCTACGTTATTTTTCTTTTCTTTATAATTTTATTTTACTCCCTTTAAGTAATTTTTTATTTCTTTCTTCCCCTTCCATCATTCACTAATAATAATTTATTAAATAGAAAACTATACTAATATACCTAAAATACTAAAACACCTAAAATATGTAATAAATATATATTTATATTGAATTTATATTATAAGAAGTAAATTTGAATATATAAATAAAAATAAGATAAAATTAAAAAATAGAATTTTTTTTTTTTGGTTATTTTGAATTTCTTATATTATAATTCAAATATTATTTATATTGAAATATAATTTTAGATTTGTTAATTTAAGAAGTTTGTTTGAGAAAATTTTCTTATTATGGATATTAGAAATCCTATATACTTTTATCACACCTCCCTCATGGGATAATTTTATATGGCCTATATCCTCCTTTTATCCAATTATATCCTGTCTTGAGCAGGCATGAAATGCAAAATACGAGAAATTTTATCCTAACTTGTATTCTATTCTAACCACCAAACGATGACTACAGTAGTTGTTTGCATAAAGCTAAATCAAACATAATGCAGACTAAAAACCCTTTTTGATTCTTTTCAAATAAAGGTTCTCACCCCCTTGTTGCTAGCATTCTCCCTCAAGTGCGTGAGTGGGGAGTGCCTGGCATTCTCTCTTGGGTTCGGCGACTCTCCCCCAAAAAAAGCGACAATCCGCCTACTGCTCTTGAGTCTGTTCACCTGCGATCATCCATCTTGTGTTCACGAATTACACTGCTTTGGCAAATTCGTGAATCAAATATACTAAATGAATAATTACCATGTAATTCCTTGTCCTTGTTCTGAACCTCTACCGTTTGATGGTTTTCGCCAATGAATACAAATTCCAAGTTTTTCCCATTGTTTTGGTTGGCAACAAATGTAGAATAATCGAATTGATCCCCAATTCGAATTTCCACTTCAATGGAACTTTTAAGTTTGATTTCCATCGAAGGAACTATGAGAAAGTGGCTAGGATGATTTTGGCCTTTTGTGCATTGTAGCTTAATCTCTCCCAAACCCCCACTCTTTTTAGTAGAAATGTGGCAATTTCACTTCTAAAAAGCGTGCAATTAATTCTTTTGAAATCATATAACTATCTTTTGATTTGCCCATCTTGTTTTATGCTAAGTAGCACCGACACACGACACGGACACGCAACACAACACAGCACAACACATTGACACGTCATTTCTCAAAAATAGAGAATTCCGACACGTTGGGACACATTGTATATTAAATGAATATTTTTATTTTTAATTAATTTGATTCAAATTCATAAATAAATAATTAAAAAAAGTCTACAATGAATTTACACTAATAATATTAATAAATCTATTCATTGGAAATTCGAAAGACATATTCCTAATTAATCCATATCCATGTTTGGAGACATGTTTCTAACTTTAACAAAAGTTATTGATGAAACTAATGACTAACAAGAAATTAGAATCAACTTATTTAAATAAATCCATGATCTTCTACAATGATCAAAATTTATCATCATTCAACATTCAGTGCTTTTATTTTTTCGAAATTACTTTTTAATCTCATTTATTTATTTTTCCGATTAAAAAAAAAGTCCCCTCAGGGGGTCCACCCCCAACCCCCACTCCCTTCTTTCCCTTATCTCTTTCCCCCACCCCCAAATTTATTTCACTTTTCTTTCCCTCCCCCACCACCTAACAGGCAGTCACTTCCCCCTCCCTGCAAAATGAAAAGTCATGCCAAGTCCATCAAAATCCCTCCTTTTTATTCTTTTTGAGTTTCCCTCTCAAAAACCCTAGCTAGCGCCTTGCTTCTCCTCCTCCTCATCGCCGCATGACCCCCTTCCTCTCCTCTTCCTCTCAAGTTCTACTTGCTCTCAATCCTCATCACAATCGTTCACCACCTCGCCTCTAGCCCTTCCTCCCTCGCAACTGCAACCTCGTCGCCAATTAATTAGAGCATCACAATGGCGGCCCTCGCCTTAGTCTCTACTCTTTCTTTGGCCGTCTCTCACTGTTGTGGGCTCACTGTCGCTTGCGGCCTCGTCTCTGCTCCCTCGGCCTCACCTCCACCCTCCATCGTCTTCCGAACACGCGTGTCGAGAAAAGTTGACCACGTGTTTGAGCATGTCTGAGCGTGTCGAACACGACACGGAAGCACCTACAACGTGTCAGTGCTTCATAGGTTTTATGTTTTGATGCAGGTCTGGTGTAGTGAAAGATGTTGCGAACAATGCCTATGCATCCTCAGGTTTACCCAATGGATATGCTGTTAGGGTTTCATGAATCATGTATAGGTAAAATTAACATAAAGAACACAACAGAAACAAAAAATATATATTTTATACATGATTCTTTGAAGGCGTTGTTCGTGTGTTTTAATAAAAAATGTTATATATAAAAGGGAGTAAAACGAATTACCTCTCGAAGCACGCTTTATACGAATTAGGTCGGATGTTCTACAGTTCGAGCCCCACCAAGGTTAGACCTCTAGTTCAGACACACCAACAATGGACGTCGAACGGAAGAGAGAACTTTCGGATAATCACCACTATGATCGTGCTAGCAATCTCTTGGAGACAATCCGCCGTATCCTTGATGTATTATAGTCGGCCCAAACGTGAGAACACTCTTCTTTCTCGCGTCTCGGAAAAACACAAGAACACACACACTTTCTCTCTATTTTCGGCAACGAGCACTTATCCCCTTTTGTTATTTCGCAAAACCAACAAAAATAAAAATATAAACCAATCTGCAATGGTTGCTGATCGTCCGCTTAATGCATGATCTTATGTATGATGGTCAGCAATATTCGTGCATGTGCACGAAGCTTCAAATTTTTTTTTAGTTATTAATTAATTAATTAATTAAACGAATAAATAAATAATTAATCAATCCCCTTTAAAAATAAAAAGAACATAATCTTTATATGTACAATTGGAATACATTAACATGCATCCACTTTGGGCATGTGTGTGCATCATATGCAAGTAGGCTCGTGACTGTAATAAAAATTAAATTAAATCTCATTTAATTTAATTTCAAATCGACTCAATTCAATTGCAATAATTGCAAACACATTTGCAACAATATTTCTCTCTTGTTCCACGTTATCCTAATTGTTTATGGTGTGTGACATCCCTAGGTTCATCACTAAGTTAGTAGTAAGACTTGTACTAACACATTAGTACTCCTAAAAGAATTAATTGTCCCGTTTAATCTTTGGGTCCTACAAGCCATGATTGATATCTAGCAATATGTCATGACTACCCAAATAGTGTGAATGCTTTAAGAACATAATGAACCTGTCAATTTTGGCTATAGTGTAATTCAATCCCTCTGTCTTACTATATCCCGATCAAACAACGACTATGGAATATTTGTCAAGTCACCAATTCGATCATATGCACAAATCTAATTGACATGCATTTTATTTGAGACAAACAATTTATTCTCGGTTGCAACCCCGGCCGAGGATTTCAATGTAGTGTCATAATTAGATCGCATATGACATCATTATTATACCTTGTATGTAACAAGGAGACAGATTCCATATTGCGCACACGTGTAACTTCGTATATGAACAAACTATGACCATCAAGTATAAAGACGGATCAACGACCCAGCATTATGTGCACCCGTGAACGATAGTTGTTCAACACACAAGTTAACACTGTGCCTCAGGTCTAAGGATTATTTACACAAGACCAAAGCATGAACAATTAGACATTGACCACGCTAAAAGCTTCCATGTCGCTAAATGTTCCATATGCGTCATGTTCAGTGAACTTGTCTAATACAAACACTTGTGTTCTTAACTCAGGCATCACAATACCCAATGACTTGTGACTCATCATTCCCTTAACTATCCAATACTTAATGGTGAAGTTATGAACACACCGGTCTCAATAGGATTGTTAATATCCACTCAATAATCCATTGACCGGGAACGATTTAAAGATTCAGTCTAACTATGAACCCGTTACATATATTCTTGACGTCTCAAGAATAGGTCTAGTTGCAACTGATCTTATGGAATCATTCATAAATATAAAATAATTGGACATATGAATGAATACGTCATTGCCATTAATTAAATAATAATAATGATAGTACAACCGAAATCCCTAATATGTAACTATTACATAGTAGCTTTAGGGCATTTATCCAACATATGCTCCTATTCACTCAAGTCTTGTGGTAACCTCTATTTTCTATGTTCTTAATTATCTTTGTCTATACGGTTGCGTTACTGAGTGGCATTGAATTGCTAGACTGACCATCTTATCGTTCTTCGTCAAACTCTTAGTATTGACTGGTCTAGTTGATCCATTAAAGAGTAAGACGTAGAGGCCTCTCTGTAAAGTTAGTGGAGTTTACTGGTTTTTTCCTATCTTAACTTGGTCCTTCCTTACTGCCCGCAGTAGATTAATTAGGTACATTGCCTGCTTGTTGAGATTTGTATTATGTGGTATCAGCTATCTTAAATTTCCTCGACTTAGAGTTATAAAAATTGTGAAGTTGATAAGGTTGCAAAGTGCAACCTTTGAATAGCATGGCCATGGTCCACTAGGCACAAGGTTCAGCAGTTTGATGAACTGGCATGAGTGTTCACAGTAACTTCATTAACCATATTAATTATAGTGTAATAGGATTATTGCTGCATTAAGTTTCCTGTTGGATCTTTTTATATATTTAGACTAACAAAACTTTTATGTTTTTGAATTTGCGGGAACTTGTTTCCAAAGTTGCAGCACGTCCTTCCCAAACGATATTCTTGAATGGCGTAACTTATGAGCAAAATTAATGCCGCATAAGTCCTCATTCAGATGAAATGTAGTCTAGCAGTACCATGCAATATTTTGGTGTGTAATTCATGTACCTTCTCACAAGCAAAATTAAGGCTAGTTATAGTGGATTTAGCTTATTAATCTTCCATTCTAAGTGTTTGGTTAATAAATCCTGTTAAAAACTTCCATGAGTTGGCTGAACATTCTCTATACTTCATCTTCCTTTAAGATTCTGAACAAGTGAATCAGTATGAAGCGTTAACCTTTTGGAAATTGTTTGACTTCGTTCCATCAACATTTACTTGCTGCCTTCTGCATCTACTGTCATAGTGTTAACTATTATCCTACTTTGACTGGGCATTCTTCAATTTTTCTATCATAAACTCTGGCTTCACGCTTGCATTAGGATTTTGTTCTTCTGATAGACCTACCTAGTTAATTTATGAATAGGCTTCTTGTTTGGCACTTGTGTAATGGCATATTCTAAAAATCAAACCTAGTTTAGCAATGCCTCTCTTGTTTCTCATTTCTCTTTTGCAATTTCTTGATAATACCGAATGTTTCTTATTCCATTTTCAGCTTGCTTTAATGGCTGCCCTTCTCCATTATGCTCTTATTTCGATTCAGTATTGGCTTGTGATACAAGTGTTGATAAGTTGATGTAGCACCTTGAATCATATATATTAATGTGACACATTATATCTTATTGTAATACTGATTTCAAGTTCTAAACATCGTCGACAAAAGGATTGATAGATGTTTTTCAATGAATTTACTTGACATATAGAATGAGGATGAGATCTGCTGTGTGAGAACACTTTAAAAGACAAATAACAGCCAAGACAAAGCTGGAAGTTTATATTGTGGGGCTCTTATTGGTTGTGCTGGTAGTTAGGGGACAAGTGCGATGTGTAATCATTTAGCTAGATGTAAGTAACACCCACACGTGAACGTCTAGAAAAGGCAAAAAAGTGACAAGTGTCAACTTGATGGGGTCGGTAGTTCTAGTTCATCTAGTCCACGCAAATTTGATTGAGATGTTAGTCGAAAAAATCTGATGGCCATGTTTATTATTGGTGAATTACCTTTCAAGTTTGTAGAAAATGAGGGATTTTGGCAATTCGTGAGTATAATCTAGTCAAAGTTTTTAATCCCTGCAATAAACACAATGAGGCATGACTATTAAGAGTTATACTTGGAGCAAAGAAGCAAATCAAAATAATATATTTTTAGATACATCTCCATGAGTTTGTCTTTTGATTGACACATAAATCACTATCAAAATTTGAGTTACATGTGTCCCATTGCTCAAATGACTTGGGTGTTCAATACTTGGTATGACATGCTTAAAATTCGCCTATTCAAGATATGATATCGGGTTCACTTTTATCAATGCACAATTAGTAGAATTAGACTTTGAATTGGTTTGTGAACCATTCAAGATTGTTAAACTTATTGGGAAAGGCAATTTAGAATTTTGATGCGCACAACCAGAGAACTCAACCATGGATTGATAATTCGACCACAAGGATTGATAAGGGACAATCTTAAGCTGTTTCAAACCGATCCAGGAGCAGTTATAGATCGATTCGGCAATAGTATATAATTGGATTGCTGGTAATTCTGCATGATTACTGTATTAATTATGAACAACCCTAAACCAATGCCAAACGATCGTGTACTTCGGAACGAGCAATTGACCCCCATGACTACATGACAACCAATGATCATCCAAGAATTGAAAGGGGTTGAAATGTGGATTGATATCGAATCAACCACAGCTCAAACTCACGAAAAGGTTTCAATTATGCTAAAGCTACATTTGATGGATTTCAACCACAAAATCTAATTTGGTCAAAAAGTATCGAACTTTAGAGGATTAAGAGACCATCATTAGATTTTGCTTAGTCATATTACATAGTTATCAGTAAACACCAAAATTTTGGATTAATGAAATTGGGTCGGAAATTGGAAGCCCAAAGGGGGCCCACAAATTTGGAGAGGCCCAATAGGCCACATTTCCTTAAATTTTAGGCACTTGACATTCCATTGAGGCATTCATACATGGCTAATGAGAAAGATAACAAATGGTGTGAGTGATGATGTGCTCATGTGATGTGAGTGATGATGTGCTCATGTGATCACATAATAACCCTGATATATTTACGCGGGGTGATGTTTATGTACTGATGCGTTTATGTGGGACGATGCCCGATTAAGTTCAGATGCCTCCGAGTCAACGGAATGCCTTTTGAGGATGGATTTTGGAATGAAGCTCCTTATGTGAATGCCATCTTAATGCGTTTACACGGGACGATGCCATGCTTAATGGGGCGAGACAATGCCCAATTATGTCGGAAGACCACCAACCCTCGGGTTGGCCATGGCCCAGAGTGGTTGTAAGAATTTGAAAGCATGGTCTTGAGGATAGCATAGTATGGGATGCCATGATATTCTTGAGACGTCAACGTTTGTAAAGTGCATGAATGCTAAATGCATATGATGAGAATGATACTATAACATGTACACATGTGGCATGGATATATATGAGTTACATGAGAAAAGTGCATGAATTAAATATTATTTTAGTGACTTATGTGACACATGCATGCTTTGATCGACCTTGTTTATAATTAACTTAATGCATTGTGCATGGAAGTATTCTTATTCATGCCTAGATTATTAAATTGTGATCTTCATATGCTTAAAGGAATGGTGCACTCATGTAGTGATTGTTTACACTATAATTAGACACGTGGCAAAATGGCGCATTCTGAGTGGCTTAATTCCTATTAATAGATAATGCAAAGCAAAGGCTTTGCCATTGATCTACATCGATAAATAAATTACATGTTTAGGGTGTTTCTGAGGTGAAGAACCCTTTTACACGAGGTTTAGGGAGTTTACTCACTAAGTTTATCTCATTCCTCATCGTTTAACTTTTTCAAGCCCTAATCATGGCTAGCCGATCCCAACCAAGGGTAATTTGAGGTGGACACATACTAGATGCATAGGGGATGCCACTTTTGAGGTCACCAGCGTAAGATAGAGGTGCTAGGCTAGCCCCACCCCTTTTTTGTGAATTGGGAAGGATCCACAAGGCGAGCATGTAAATGTGAACTTCTAATGCTTAAATAGAAGTGTAATGTGTGTGTCTATATATATATATATGAAAAAATGTTTTAGTGTGTGTTCTATGTTATCCCTACTAATATGAATGATTGGAAGATGTTTATTCTGCTTTTGTTTGCATAAAATCGAAAGATAAAATGAATGGGTCAGCAACATGTCCTGGGATGTCACAATCGAATGACCGAAGGGAAAGAGGGTTTTGCGCTTGAGGGTCGAGGCGTGGCATCCCTACTTGGTTGGTATTAGAGCATGGTCATTACCTCGAGTAATAAGGTGCATTGGGAATTTTGGAATAATTAGTTAAGAAAACACTCAATGCTGGTGATTGTTGATTGTTCTCTTGAATGGCTCTTTTGGATTCTTGACCTTGGTGTCGGGATTGTAGAGTGAACTTTCCTTTAGAACCTCAATTAGATGTATCGTTCCGAAGATGGTTCCATTAAATAAAAGAAGGAGCACCCCATGGACACTACCAGTGCCTTCAACTTGGTGGTATGGAGAATAAATGGGTCCGAGAACGATCGGGGTTTGATCTTCGGAAGCGGCAACTAGGTTGCCCTATAAATAGAATAAAAAAAAAGTTGGGTTCTTTACTTTTATTAAAGGCTTGTTAGCGACCGTGGTAAACATGATAGATGAATAACCAAGGATACCAAGAGAATGGACATAAGAGGATTTTAGGGAGAGGGCAAAGAGGTTCGGAGATGATTTGAGATTGAACATTCGAAGCCAATTGGTGCCCTTAAACCTGAAGGACAAGCAAGCCCAGGTTAGAGCACTACTAGGATAGGTGACCTTCTACAAAAGTACATGTCTGTCCACCATAGGATACATCCGTGAGGCTTGATATGGGACAAGCTAAATTGGATAATATCTTTATGAGTTAGTTCCTATCGGAATGGGACCACTCCAATAGATGTGTAGCTCATGGACGAACCAAGTGAAAGCTGGTGGGCCTGTAATGATTGGGTCTGATGAGGGTGAGGAGTGGTCATTGAGGCCAGAAGGCTTAAACAAGGACCTGCTCCTGGTAGGCTTCTAGGATGGTGAAGAGGCAGGAATGAACCAAACTACGCACCAAACAGGGGGAGAGCTTTCCTAGGATGATTTTATTAGAGTGGCGCAGCAACAAATGTGGTCATGTTTGTATAACTCCGATTTGTTGAAATAAGGTCGGAGAAAGGAAGACCACTTGCCAAAATTAGACCTAGATGTTTTGGCTATGTATGACTTTAATGTCATCATCAGGATGGATTGGCTTGAGAAGCAATGAGTTGTAATTGATTGTTGTCATAGGGTAATCTAGTTTAACCCGTTGGGTCACTCTAGTTATGAGTTTGTGAGAAACAAAGGAAGACCTTCGGTCCCTCTTATTTCGTCACTTGAGGTGACCCAACTATTGGATGAAGGTTGTCATGGTTATCTAGCAACGATAGTTGATTCATTGGTTGAGGAATCAAGGATGGAAGATAGTGTCATGGTGCGAGACGTCCCCAATGTCTTTCCACAGGAATTGCCAAGATTACCTCATGAACGACAGGTAGAATTCTTGATTGAATTGGCCCTGGATCAGAGCCAATCTCTAGAGCATCTTATACAATGGCATTGTTAGAATTAAAGGTGCAAATGCAAAAGTTGCTTGATAAAGGGTTTATACACCTTAGCGAATCGCCATTGGGAGCACCTGTTTTGTTTGTAAGGAAGTGAGGTTTGAGCAAACTAATAAGTGCGAGAAGAGTTTTCAAAAGCGTAAGCATAAATCGACTACTGCCCCAGTTTTGATGATACCATATGGTCTTGGAGGTTACGAGATCTATAGCGGATGTGCTTAGTCAAAAGTCAACGATCGTGCAAATGATAGTTAAGGAATGGACTCTACTTGGAGGAGTACAGATTCAAATTTCAAATTTGAGGTAAGCCACATTTCAAGCCTTTTGGTGACTCTTAGGATTGAACCTAAAATGTAGGCAATGATTAAAGAGTTGCCACCAATGGATCCTGCTAGCCAAAAGATTCTACAAGGAAATACAAAAAAAGGAAAGGCTAACTTCCAAGTAATCGAGGACAGAGTATTGAAATCTCGTGGATGTCTATGTGTGCTAGACAATGCAAAACTCAAGGAAGAGATTCTATCAGAAGCTCATTGAAGTGGATGTAGCCAAGCACATAGCCAAGTGCTTGACATGCCAGCAAGTGAAGGCACAGCACTACAAACTAGGTGGATTCCTACAACCATTTGAAATTCCAGAATGGAAGTGCGAGTATATCACTATGGATTTCATGATTGAATTATCAAGGAGCCAAAGAGAATAATGAATCTATCTGGGCTGTAGTGGATAGACTAACGAAGTCTAGGCATTTCATCGTCATACAAAAAGATTATGCCATAGGCATATATGTTGAGTTGTATGTGTGACATATAGTTCCTCTTTATGGAGTGTAGTAACGATCACTTCAAATTGAGATCCTAAGTTCACTACCGCATTTTGGCAAAGTCCTCGGAGTGCCATGGGAACAAAGCTACAATAAAGCACAACTTATCTTCTGCAAACAGATGGATAATTCGAGAGAATGATCCAAACTTTGAAGGATGTACTGCGACCTTATGCTTTGGAGTTTAAAGGAAGTTGGGAGAAACAAATCCACCTTGTTGAGTTCGTTGGCAAAGCATTAAAATGGCACCATTTAAAGCGTTATATGATAGAGCATGCAGAACTTCGGTGTGTTGAGTTAAAGTTGAAGAAAGAAAGATAACTAGCCCAAAGTTAGTGCAACAATCAATGGCTACAGTTAAGATTATCAGGAACAGGCTAAAGACTACCCAAAGTCATCAAAAAAGCTATGCGGATAAATGACGAAGGCCTTTGAAATTCCAAGTGATCAAGTCTTCCTCAAAGTGTCACTGATGTGAGAAACTTCGCAATTTAGCAAGAAAGGAGAGTTGAGTCCAAGATATGTTGGACCTCGAGATTTTAGAACGATAGGAGTTTGGCCTATCATTTGGCATTGCCACCAAAACTTGCTCAAGTATATGACGTATTCCACATGTCCACGCTAAGGAAGTATGAACCTGATCCGACTCACATGCTTTACTATGAAGAGAAATACATGGATGACAAAGTGTCGTACATGGAAAGACCGATTCGGATAAAGGATAGCAAAAGGCAAGTGATTCGGAACAAGATAATCCCTTTGGTTAGGGTGATTTGGCAACATCACAGAACAGATGAACCTGGGAAAGTGTGGAAATAGTGACGCATCAACATTCCTATCTTTTTAAGTAATCTAGTATGCATTAAATTTTGAGGACAAAATTTCTTTAAGAATGGAAGAGTTGTGACATCCTTAAAATTCGGCTCTATTCGGGATATGATATCAGGTTTAATTTTCTCAATGTGCAATTAGTAGAATTAAACTTTGAATTGGTTCGTGAACCATTCAAGAGTATTAAACCTATTGTGAAAGGAAATCTAGGATTTCGATGCGCACGACTAGAGAGCTCAACCATAGACTGATAATTCGACCATAAGGATTGATGAGAGATAATCTTGAGCTATTTTTAACCGATCCATGAATGGTTATAGATTGATTTGGCAATAGTACATAATCGAATTATGAGTGATTTCGCATGATTACTGTATTAATTACAAATGACCCTAAACTAATTCCAAATGATCGTGTATTTCGGAACAAGGAATTGATCTCACATGACTACATAACAACTGAGTATCATTCATGAATTGAACGGGGCTAAAACATGGATTGATATCGAATCAACCACAGATCGAACTCACAAAACTCCTAAAGGCCGCCCATTGGTTTCAATTATGCTAAAGCCGCATTTGATGAATTTCAACCACAAATTATAATTCAGTTAAGGGTATTGGACTTTAGAGGATTAAGAGACCATCATCGAACATTGCTTAATTAGATTCCTTATTTATCGATAAACATCGAATTTTTTTATAAGTGAAATTGGGTCGAAAATTGGAAACCTAAGGGGGGAAGCACGAATTTAGAGAGGCCTAATGGGCCACCTTTCCTTAAATTTCGGCCACAAATGCCCAAGTAGGCAGAAATTACAATTTTGCCCTTTAAGGCCCATTTTAGGCCTATTAAGCTTATCAAGGCCCAAATTGGATGAATTAAGCCCAAGCCCAAGTTTGTCAAGCCCATTAAAACTATTAGGCCATTTTGGGCTTGGCTCATGTGCAAGAATAGTGACCTGCGTAAATAGTGCGAGTGTACAGTAACCTAGCTTCTAGAAGGTTTTGACTTTTGTGGGCACAAAGATGGAGGGATGAGATTTATTCTTGCTCCCCAAGTTGGAATGGAGGGCTGAGGTGTGTTCTTGCTCCCTAAGTTTTCCTTTTTCCTTCATTTCTCTCATTTCCCTCATTTTTCTCACTTTCTCTCTCTCACCTCCCCCATTGGCCAAATTTCACTCTCTCTTCCCCCATCTTATACTCATTTCTTTGTCTTTTCCCTCTTGGTTGTGGTGGCCATGGGCCATCATCCACCGTTCAACTCGCCAAGCCACCCTTGCCATAAGATCTCACCATGCCGTCGTTCCCGCAAGTTACCTGTGAGTCCCAAGCCCTTGCCGAACCTTCCTCAAGCCATGTACCACCATTTGTCGGCTATATTTAGCCCTTGCCATAGGCTGCTGAGCACTAACCAATCACCACCGTGCCTTGCCAAGCGTCAACTGAGAGCCATTGCCATGCCGTGAACCTTACTGCCATCGATGTCACTCGTCGTAGCCTAGATCCAAAAGTGAGTAGCTTCCTAACCCTTCATTAGGGTAGTAATTGCACTTAGGAGTAGGATTAGGATTAATTTAAGGTTAATGGTAATTAGATTAAGTGATGAGTGGATTAAGGTGATAAGTAGTGGTGATAGGCTATCATGATAAGCGATATGTAGAAGTGATAAGTTATCGCGATAAGTGATAATTAGAATGATAAGTTGTCGCAATTAGCTTTCATTAGATGTGATAAGTTATTGTGATAGGCTATAATTAGATGTGATAAGCTATCGAGATAGGTTATAATTAGGTTTGATAAGTTATTTTTATACGTTATTGTTGGATGCAATAATCTTATATTTATAAGTAATGAGTACTTACGAAAGACTATTTTGAAGGAAATATGCTAAGGTTATCCGATTTGATATTGTTATTGGAGCCGACTTGTTAATGTTTGTATTCAAGTTTAGGTTTGAGAAACCATTATTCTGTTTTGGAAAACTTGTGATGTTAATGGATGTGCTTGTTCTATGTCATGTTTAATATTAATGACAATGCATTATATGTGTTTGTTGGAAGTAGTCGTTCCACATATGTTATGGTCATTGTCCATGGTCGATGCATGAGAACACCTCGAGCCTCCAAGACAAGATATACAATGGTTATTAGACATACATGGAAGCATGCCGGGTCAAGTCTCTCTCTTGGAATTGGTGATATTGAGGCGAATCATTCCCAAGCCAAGTTTGGTACTAAATCGGTGATCATGTCACGACAAGTCGATCCTTTCTTCGTCTCAGTTCGGTATTCAAGTGCATCGTTCCCGACCTATGTTTGGTACTAGGTCGGTGATCATGTAACGACGGATTGGTCCTTTCTTGGTCTTAGTGCAATATTGAGACATATCATTTCTGATTCATATTGGACTTAGGCAAGTGCTCAACGCAACGTGTCAAACCCTGGACTCTCATTTCGTGCTTGGTATATTTTATTGATGTACTTTCAATAGGTCATGAGACACATTTCGCTTGGCACATCATTGAGGCATTCATACTTGGTTAATGAGAAAGATAACAAAAGGCATGAGTGATGATGTGCTCGTGTGATCACATAATGACCCTAATGCATTTACACGGGGTGATGGTTTCGTCCTGATGCGTTCACGTGGGACAATGCCCGATTAAGTTTGGATGCCCCCAAGTTAACAGGATGCCGTTTGTAGATAGATTTCAGAACAAAGCTCCTTATAGGAATGCCCTTTTAATGTGTTTACACAGGACGATCTCATGCACATTAGGGCGAGACAATGCCTAGCCTTCGCGTTGGTTGTGACCCAGAGTGGTCATTATAATCCGAAAGCATGGTCTTGAAGATAGCACGATAGTATGGGATGCCATGATATTCTAGAGATGTTAACGTGTGTAAATTGCATGAATGCTAAATGCATATGATAAGAATGATGCTATAGTCCACACACATGTGGCATGTATATATATGAGTTACATGAGAAAAATGCATGAATTAAATATTATTACAATGACTTATGTTAGCACATGCATGCTTTGATCGACCCTATTTATGAATTGAGAGGCATGAGGATGTCCTGCAGGTCGATGTTTAAGTTAGAAAGGCACTGACAAGGTTGTGAATTTGTACACTTTTGATTAGGACTCGAGAGATTTAAGTTGATGCATTGTACATGAAAGTATTGTTATTCATGCCAAGATTATTAATTATGATCCACATATGCTTGATAGAAAGGTGCACTCACATAGTGATTGTTTATACTATAATTGGACACGTGGTAGAGTGTCTCATGCTAAGTGTCTTAATTCCTATTAGATAATGCAAAGCAAAGGCTTTGCTATTGATCTGTCATTGATAGATAAATTACATGTTAAGGTGCTTTCAAGGTGAAGAACCCTCTTACGCGAGGTTTAGAGAGTTTACTTGCTGAGTTTATCTCACTCCTCATTGTTTAAGTTTTTTAGGCCTTAATCATGGCTAACCGATCCCAAGCCAGGGTAATTTGAGGTGGACACATGTGGCATCCCAAAAATTAGAGACAAGCCCTAAGATGTATTAAAGCTCTTAATTAGGTAATGAAATTACCTATGGTTTATGCTTTAGCCATTAGTTTTCTCTTAAGGCTATGTGTTATGTGCTTGTGTTCATGAATTTTGAAATTTGGACTATAGGATAAATTAATGAGAATAATCTATGCTTGGCCATGCATTTTATAGACTAAGTTCCCATAGATAAAATGTTACCAGATTTTTGGCTATGTGGAATTTAGTAATTAAATTCCTAAAAGAAAGAATAAGAAAGGGGTAAATTTTGATTTTTTTTTTTTAGGTTGGGCCTTAGGCCCAAGAGTGGACCTTTAATGGGCCATGTTGGCCGGCCCAATTGCTGGCCCAATTGCCTCCAAGCCCAAGCCCAAAGCCCAATTGCATGGACCTTGCCAAGTGGCAAGGAGGTCTTGCATGCATTGGTCCTTGGAGAGGCAATCTAATGATTTCAATTTGGGGAAATCAAAAGGAAGAGGAGAGAGAGAGGGTGGCTGGTTGTGTCATTCGGCCAAGTGAGAGAGAGAGAGAGAACCGTGTGAGAGAAAGGGAGAGGGAGACCGAGAGAGGAGAGGCCGAGAAGGAGGAGGAGTCGCCCGTCGCCGCCGCACGCCGCCCGTTCGTCCGCCATGTGCCGTCGTTCTCCTCGGTCTAGAGGCAAGTTGGGGTCCTCTTGCTACTCTTGCATGTGTGTGTTGCTTGTATGTTTGTAGAAGTGTCGAATTTTGGGTGAATAGGGGGGAGAAACCGAAGCTAGAATGACTTGTTCTTGAATGTTGTTGCTGTTTTCGCATGAAACGCCCGAGTCAGAATTTTGTGAGAACATGCATGCATGTTTTGAGTTCGATTTTGACTTTGATTACTTCATGAAAGTTGTAGCCAACATCTTAAACTACAACATAATAAAATTTGGTACAAAATTATGAATATTTAAGGGGTCAAACTGCCATCCTACGGAGACACTAGATCTGGAACTGTTTTGCTGACCTTGTGGTAGATTTGTGGTTGCATGTTGATTTTTATCAAGAATCTCTCTTCTACTTCTTCATGAAACTTGTAGAGCACATCTTAAATACCAACATACTCAAATTTGAAGTAAAATGAACAAGTATAGCCTAGGGAATCGACCTACTCTTGAAGACGGTAAATCTGGAGACGCGGTACTGGGCACCCGAGATTTCATGGACCCATATGGAAGCTTTTCTTTGGAAATTTGACTTAGATCCCTTCATGAAAGTTGTATGGGACATCCTGAAGTAAAAAATATCCAAATTTCAAAGAAACTGAAGAAGGATAAGTAGGTAAAAACTCGATATTTCGGACATAGGTACACTGGACATTTCGGTATGAGGACCAGAAGCTTAGAACGACTATAGGAAATTATCTAAAACGAATATGGCCTAGAATCCTGCATGAAAAATATAATTTAGTGTCTTAACTATAACCTGGTAAAATTTCATAATTTTCGGAGGTTGTTTGGGCATTTTAATCGAATTACTTCAAAAATTGCACATTCTGTTTTTATCCAAAATTTCATGCGGTGATTGTGTGAATGATATCTTTTGTGTGGAACTTTATTGGCCATGTGTTTTTCATGAAATCACTATCTTACTGTCTTGATTATCATATGCTTTAATCTCATGATTTTGGGATTCATGTGGATATATAATTTAAATATTTTCAAAATGGTGTAAGCTGGAATTTAAATAAATTCTAAAAAGGCATGGTAAATGGATTATTTGAGTGGCACAAATTCCATAGACCTAATTGTTATGAATGATTGCGTCTTGCTGCATGTATGATGATGACTGATGATGCATGCATAGATCAAAGAATGAAAGTGATTTTGTTTGCCATTACATCATGTGCCATGTTAAGTTGAGGCCTAAATTGGTAAACATGAACAATGATAAATGAGGAAACTGTTTGTGGTGGATGATGATGCCCTGGGAGTATCGGGATGCCCGGGATGGGGGTGCCGGATGCCCGAATGTATAGAGATACATGGCTGGATGGCCCCGGAGTATCGGATGCCCGAATGGTTGGGTGCCGGAAGCCTCGGAGGTCTTTGACCGAGGGAATGCCTCGTGATGCCAGTTGGGATGCGAGATGCCCGGAATGTGGGGGTGCCGGATGCCCGGTGACCTTAAGTGGCTGAATGCCGGAGGTTTTCTCGCGATGCCAAGATGGGGTGCGAGTGTAAAGCATGGGATAAAATTGATGATCCCGAGCAAGTGTGATGTGGTGATCGAATTGAAAGTTAAAAGTGGAAATTGAAATATGCATATATGACATGATATGATGATGATTACTTATGGCATAATGATATGCATATATGACATGATATGATGATGATTACTTATGGCATAATGATATGCATATATGATGTGATATGATGATGATCACCTATGGCATGATGATATGCATATATGACTGATATGATGATGATCACCTATGGCATGATGATATGCATATATGACGTGATATGATGATGATTACCTATGGCATGATGATATGCATATATGTCATGATATGATGATGATTACTTATGGCATAATGATATGCATATATGACATGATGATATGCATATATGACGTGATATGATGATTGGTAAGAGAGCAATCAGAGTATAAGAGGCAGTCGACTTTTGGTGATATCAGACGGGGTAAGAGACCCTATACAGGTCAAGGTCAGACCTGGGAATCTAAGAAGATGAGCAATTTCGGGAATTTTGGAAAAGCCAGGGATGGCCTGAATCTAGGAAAAGCACTTTATCGGAATGAAGATTGTCGAAGGTGTGATGGGCAACATGGCCCAGGACCTTGTAATGGACGGCTGAAATGCTATGGTTGTGGACAGGTAGGATACCTTAAGAAGGATTGTCCAGAAGAGAGGTCGCAGCCAAGTATCAACCCAATGCGACGAGTACAACAACGTACTGCTGGACCATATCCAAAAAGGAATCCACAGAGACCACCAGCGCAAGGAAGAGTGTATGCGGTCACCCAAGAGGAAGCGAAGGCTTCCAAAAACATTATCTCAGGTACAATTTTCATAAATGGCAAGAAGGCACATGCATTGTTTGATACGGGTGCTACGCATTCATTTGTGTCTAAAAGATTTAGATAGTTGAGTAAAATAGAAACTACATCTCTTGAGACGCCTCTTTGTGTTTCTACGCCTTTAAAGAATGTGGTATTATTTACGCTGGTGTGTGGAAAATGTAAGATAACAATAGGACGAAGGGATATAGAAATAGACCTAGTCATAATGGCTATGTATGACTTTGATGTTATCATAGGAATGGACTGGCTCCATAAGTATTGGGCCAAAATGGATTGTTATAGGAAAGTGATCCAATTTGTTTTACCTGATCAGTCTAGTTGTGAATTTTTCGGAGGTCAAACCAACCTATCTATAGCACTTATTTCAGCGATAGAAGCCCGTGAATTACTTGACGAAGGATGTCAAGGGTACCTGGCAGTGGTTAAGGATTATACTAAGGAAGAGTCTAAGCTTGATAAAATTCGAGTAGTCAGTGAATTTCAAGATGTATTTCCTAAGGAGTTGCCTGGATTACCACCGGAACGAGAAATTGAGTTTGAAATTGAACTAATGCCTGGAACAGGACCAATATCGAAAGCCCTGTATAGGATGGCCTTAATGGAACTGAAGGAGTTGAAGGTCCAACTACAAGAGTTGCTTGATAAATGATTCATTAGGCCAAGTGCTTCTCCTTGGGGTGCACCAGTCTTGTTTGTGAAAAAGAAGGATGGGTCGATGCGATTATGTATTGATTATAGACAACTGAATCAAGTGACCATTAAAAATAAATATCCATTGCCTAGAATTGATGATCTATTCGACCAACTACAAGAAAGTTCGGTCTTTTCTAAGATTGACTTGAGATCAGGATACCATCAACTAAGGATTAAGAAAGAAGACGTTCCTAAGACTACATTTAGGACTCGCTATGGACACTACGAGTTCCTAGTCATGCCTTTTGGATTGATGAATGCACCGGCAGCATTCATGGATCTAATGAATAGGGTATTTAAGCCTTATTCGGATTAGTTCGTGATTGTCTTCATTGATGATATCCCGATATATTCTAGAGGGCCTGAAGAGCACGAGCAACACTTGAAGATAGTTTTGCAAACTCTGAGAGATCATAAGCTGTATGCAAAATTCAGCAAGTGTGAATTTTGGTTGGACCGGATAATATTTTTAGGACACGTGGTGTTAGGGGGAGGAATTGCAGTGGACCCGGCGAAAGTTGAGATGGTAATAAATTGGCCGAGACCGACAACACCCACCGAAATACGGAGTTTCTTAGGACTGGCTGGTTATTATAGAAGATTTATTGAAGGGTTTTCACGACTGGCAGGCCCCTTAACGAAATTGACTCGGAAGAATGTAAAGTTTGAATGGAGTGGAGAATGTGAAAGGAGCTTTCAGGAACTTAAAAAAAAATTAACCACGGCTCCAATCCTGACTATACCATCTAGGTCTGATGGATTTACAGTGTATAGTGATGCGTCTCACAAAGGACTGGGATGTGTTTTGATGCAACATGGCAAGGTCATACTGTGGCACCCCCAAAACCCGAGGCGGGTCGCCACAGATACTACGCGATAGAAGAAAGAATTTGAAAATACAAGCCCAAGCTTAGGCGTAAAATTTTTCTTTTCTTTTCCTTTAAAAAGGTTTTAAGGATTTTGCGCAGCTCAGCGGAAATTAAGAGGCGAGTCTCACCAACACTTCGCTTCCCTCACGACAACACAATACACACCAACTATCTTTGATTAAATGAAAGCACGAGGCCGAACCACTTTTATTTACACTTATAATTACGAAGGGCTACACAGGTCGGTACAAAAAGGATAGGCCAAGACTCATCTATGCTCGGCCTTCACTCCTCAAAAAGAGACACACGACCCTAAAAATGCGATGTGTAACGATCTCCCTTTGATTTACTAGTGGCGGCCATCCAAAAAGTTGCTAACCCCCACTCCACGTGTGCAGGCCGTCACACCCAACCCGGTGCGTCGGGCGGTGGAGGTGGCAGCATCCCCATCATCACACCGTTGCGGCGGATGTGGACAGAGATGTACTCTGGATGACCTCGGGCCTCCCGGATAAGCCCACGTCATACGATACGATCGCGCGAACACGCAAAAAGGTCAGTCCCGGCAGAGTGGGACAATATATCTCGGTCACTTCGACCTCCACGTCAGATGGTAGGCCGTAGAACACTCCCCGTGGAACGACGGGGATAGGCATCGCACTAATCTGAAATTAGGTCCCCGAAGGGGTGAGTACAACCACTCAACAAGTAAAGGAATCCAAACACCAATCAATGCATTTAAACAATATAAACAATTACATCATACATGCCACATATGCAATCCAATATACTTACCTCAAAGCCAGGCACATGCCAACATACATCATCATATCATATAATTCATACATATCATCGTATTTTCATGTCATATCATGTATACACATGTCATCACCATGTCATATCATGTATATACATCATCACTATATCATATCATACATGCATGTCTTTATCATAATATCATGCCACACATGCATGTCATCGTCATGTCATATCATGCCATACATGCATGTCATTATCACGTCATACCATGCCACATATGCATGTCACATCGTCGCGTCACATCATGCCACACATGCATGTTATTTCCACTTTGAAATCCCAATTGATCATCACATCTTCCTTCCTCGGGATCATCCATCCCATATTATACACTCGCACCCTCACTCGGGTCTCACGAGAAAACCTCCGGAATTATGCCAACCATGGCCACCGGGCATCCGGCACCCCCAACGCTCCGGCATCTCGCATCCCAACCGGCATCACGAGGTATCCCCTCGGGCAAAGACCTCCGAGGCTTCCGGCACCCATCTCATTCCAGGCATCCCGACACTCCCGGGGTATCCGGCCATGTATCTCTCAATACATTCCGGCCAACGCTTCCCCCCTCCAACCATTACCATAGATCACATTGCCAATTACTTTTCAATTTATCATGCACATGATGTCATGACAAAACAGGATTACCTTAGTACTTGTGCATGCATAAATTAAGCATCTACACATACATGCAATAGGTGCAATTGCTAATATAGATTAAACCCTTGTGGGATTTTTACTTACCACATGCATTTTGAATTATAAAAATCCAATTTATTCCAAATTGAAATTAATTAAATAATCACATAAATCCTAAAATCATGAAATTAAGGCATATAATATCCAAATATAATAGAATGGAAAAATATGCAGAAAACACATGGCAAAACAATTTCCACATAGTAAACCACTTTTCCACAATTTCAATGCACGTTTTCGGATAAGGGCAGAACGCACAATTTTCTTGGTAAGTCAATTAAAATACCCATATGACCTCAGAAAATTATGAAATTTTACCAGGATGTAGTTAAGACATTAAAATATACTTTTCATGAAGGAAACTAAGTCAAATTCGTTTTAGATAATTTTCTACAGACCCACGAAGCTCCTGGTCAAGTCACCGAAATACACAGAGCACTATGTCCGAAATATGCAGATTTGACCTACTTACACTTCTTCGTTTTCTCTGATTTTTGGATATGTTATACTCCTAAGGATCCTCTACAACTTTCATGAAGAGACTTAAGCAAAACTACCAAAGGAAGACCTTCAAATGGTCCCACGAAGTCTCTGGTAACCCACATCGCAACTCCAGTTTCATCGTCTTCAAGGTCAGGTTGGTTACCTAGCCTAAACTTGTTATTTTTGCTTAAAATTTGAGTATATTCATCCTTAAGATGTTCTCTACAAGTTTCATGAAGAAGTAGAAGAGAGATTCTTAGTAAAACCAACATGCAAACCACGAACTCACCTCAAGGTCAGAAAAACAGTTCCAGATCTAGGGTCTCCGAAATATGAGGTTTAGACCCCTCAAATCTCCATCATTTTTCACGAAATTTCAGTATGTTATAGTTCGAGATGTTAGCTACAACTTTCATGAAGAGATCCAAGCCAAAATCGAACTCCAAACACACATGCAAGCCCTCACAAGTTTCTGACTTCACTGGTTCATACGAAAACAGCATGCATTCTCAACATCCAAGCATTCTCACTCCATTTTCGTAGCTTTAAACCACCAAGAATCCATCATGCAAACACACAAGCAAGGAAAGGAGATGGATCCTAACTTGCCTCTAGCCAAGAAAAGAACCACGGGAACGGCGGTGGACGGCGGCGTGCGGCGGCGGACGGCGGCTCTCTCTCTCCTCTCTCTCTCGCGACGCCCTCCCTCCTTCTTCTCCTTTCTCTCTTCCTCTCTTTCTCTCTTTCTCTCCCTCTCTCTTCTTTCTCTCGCACGGCACCCCCTCCTCTCTCTCCCTTCTCTTTTCTCTTCTCTTCCCTAATCATCACAAGGAAGACTCTAAGCATGTATGCCAAGTGGCATACACACTAGGACACTTGGGGAGGGGCATGCAAACCCTCCCCTCCTTCCTTCGCACGGCCACACAAGGCCCATTGGGCCTTATGGGCTTGGCCCACACGGCCCACCCTTAGGCCCTCCAACCATGGGCCTAAGTCCATGCTATTGGGCCTAAGGCCCAATCCACTCCCTTTTCTAAATTAAACTTAAAACTAACAATTAATCTTACCTAATTAAAATTCTATAATAATAAATTTATAACAAACAATCTATAACAAGCATGGCAACATAAAATTTTATCTTTAATAATTATCTTATAGCTCAATTTAAATTAAAAACAAACAAGGCACAAGGCACAAGGCCTTAAGAGAGAACTAAAATTAAAGCACAACCAAATAGGTAAATTCATTACCTATTTAAAAAGCTCTAGGGCACCTTAGGACATGCCCTTAATTTCTAGGATGCCACACATACCTATGCATCCAGACAATTGAAACCTCATGAACTGAACTACCCAACTCATGATTTAGAATTGGTAGCTATAGTGTTTGATTTGAAAATATGGAGGCACTATTTGTATGGAGAGAAGTTTGAGATCTATACAAATCATAAGAGCCTAAAATATTTGTTTTCACAAAAGGAATTGAACATGAGACAAAGGAGGTGGGTGGAATTGTTGAAGGATTATGATTGTGAAATACGATATCATCCAGGGAAGGCGAATAAGATGGCGGATGCCCTTAGTCGTAAGTCGGCTATGGAGATAGCCAGTCTAAGAATGGCAGAATGGAACCTATTAAAGTCTGTAGCAGACTTAGAGTTTGAATTGAAAGTGGATTGCCTTACTAGTATGTTTACTGCATTAAGGATTGAACTCGAAATTATTCGGAAAGTTAAGATCCTGCAAGAGTCTGACTCGGAAATTGTGAAAGTGAGAAATGCAGTGTCTTTACGAAAAAGACCAGAATTTCAAGTCTCTGAGGATGGAGTGGTAAGATGCCAAGGACGGCTCTGTGTTCCCGACAATGAAGAAGTGAAGAGGGAAATTCTGTCGGAAGCACATAGGAGTAATTATAGTATTCATCCGGGTAGTACAAAGATGTACAGAAATTTATGCCAGCAATTTTGGTGGAATGGCATGAAGGTAGATACGGCTAAACACGTTTCTTAATGTTTAACATGCCAACAAGTGAAGGCGGAACATCGCAAACCCGCAGGACTATTGAGACCGTTAGACATACCATAATGGAAATGGGAGCATGTAACGATGGACTTTATGCAAGGACTGCCAAGGACATCAAATGGTCACGATTCGATTTGGGTGATAGTGGATCGCTTGACTAAATCTACCAATTTCCTAGCGGCCCGCATAAACTATTCAATAAATAAACTTGCCGGGATATATGTAAGCCAGGTAATACGCTTACATGGTATTCCTGTAACAATCACCTCTGATCGAGACTCTAGGTTTACTTCAAATTTTTGGCGAAGTCTCCAAAATGCCTTTGGGACAAAGCTTCAATTTCGTACTGCCTTTCATCCTCAAACAGATGGACAAACGGAAATAGTGATCCAGACTCTGGAAGATATGTTGAGAGCCTGCATTCTTGATTTTAGGGGAAGTTGGGATGAAAATTTGCACTTGATAGAGTTCGCCTATAACAATAGTTTTCAGAAAAGTATAGGCATGGCTCCGTATGAAGCATTATATGGAAGAAGGTGCAGGACCCATGTTTGTTGGAATGAAGTAGGTGAAAGAAAACTGACAGGACCTGAGTTAGTACAAGTTACTACAGAAGCGGTTGAGATAATAAGGAAAAGACCTAAGACAGCCCAAAACCGATAAAAAGACTACGCAGATAGGCGTAGAAGGCTTTTGGAGTTTAGTGTGGGAGATCACGTATTTCTTAAAGTATCTCCAATGAAAGGAATATCACGATTTGGAATGAAAGGAAAGTTAGGTCCCATATTTGTTGGACCCTTTAAGATACTTGAAAGAATAGGAGACGTAGCTTATCGTTTGGCGCTGCCTCCTAAATTGGGAAATTCACATGATGTGTTTCATGTGTCAATGCTAAGGAGATATCGGCCAGATCCTAGTCACATACTCGATCATGAAGCCATCAAAGTGGATGAGAGAGTGAGATACATCGAAGAGCTTGTGCAAGTGCTGGACCGAAAGGAGCAAGTTCTTAGGACCAAGAAAATCCCATTGGTTAAGATATTATGGCGACATCATGATGTGGAGGAAGCCACATGGGAAAGTGAAGATAAGATGAAGGAAAAGTACCCTCACTTGTTTCAAGAGGCATAAGTGATGTCGAATTTCGAGGACGAAATTCTCTAAGGAGGGGAGAATTGTGGCATCCTAAAAATTTCATAACGATCCCTAGATACACTGCAACCCTTGAAAAGGTATCGGAAGCACCATCGGACTATATTGTAGTCATTAGACCGACGGATTCCAATTGAACAAGGCCGAACATTGAATGGACTATTGTTTTGAGTTGGAAATGTATCCTATATCTAAGTGTGATCAAGGATTGTACTAAAGGATAAATTGACAAGGAATTTTCTGTCATTGGCCGTGTACTCTATAAGTTGGATTTTCATCGATTAATGTTGCAATTTTATTTGGCCATGTGAGTATTTGAGATTTTGAGATTAAGTGGGGATTAAAGTAGATTATTAAGAGCAAATATGGGCTTATTTAGTATTACTTTTTTGGGCCATTTAAATTTGGACTTTAGGCCCAAAATTTTTGGGCCCAAAGTGGGCCAAGAGGCCCACAAGAACCGTCGGCCATGGGGAGGGGGGAACCGGATGGAAGCCCCACGCCACCTCCTCCATGTGTCTTCAACAAGAAGACACTTGTCTCCCTCTTGGAGCCAAGTGTCCTAGCATGCAAAAATAAATCAAATGCAAGAAATTAAACAACCAAAAAGGAAAAGGGGAGGGGGCGGATTGAGCAAGGCAACGAGAGAGAGAGAGAGAGAGAGAGAGAGAGAGAGAGAGAGAGAGAGAGAGAGAGAGAAGTCGAGAGAGGAGGAGGAAGACTGGCCCGCCGTGCATCCGGCTAGCTACCGCCGTCAATCGAGCTCGCCGAAGCCTCAAGTTGCCGTTGTGCTTGCTGTGATTTTCGTTGGATTTAAGGCAAGTAGAGTCCATTGATCTACACTTTGCTTGCTGTGGTTGTGTGTGAAGTATGGTGAATTTCGGATGTGGTGGAGGTTAGACTTTTCGGAGTTATGGGAGTAGTGCCTTAACCTAGTAATCTGTTTTCTGGAAAACGGTCCGACCTTTGGTGATTCCGTGAGCTGCATGCAATTTTATAGTTGGAATCTCACTTCGACTCCTTGATGAAAGTTGTAGATTACATCTTGAGGAGTAACATACTAAAATTTGAGAAGAAACGGACAATTATTGGTTAGCGAAATGATTTTTCTTTGAAGAAACCAGATCTGGAAACTGTTATGTTGACCTTTGGTGATTTCGTGAGCTGTAAGGCAATTTTCTAGCTGGAATATTAACAAAACAAAATTTTATGGGAAACGGATAGGTATTTGCTGGTGAAACCATTTTTCTTCAAAGATACTAGATCTGGAAACTGTTATGTTGATCCCTTGCGATTCTGTGAATTTTGTGAAATTATCCAGTCCGAATTTGATCTCATGTCCTTGATAAGAGTTTTAGACGACATCTTGGGGAGCAACATACTGAAATTTGAGAATAAACGGACCAGTATTGATCGGGGAAATGATTTTGCTTTGAAAGGGTTAAATCTGGAGATTGAGCTGAGGGTTAGGGTGATTTGTAATAATCATATCTTTTAATACAGAATGAATTAGACTTTGATTTCTTCATGGGACGTTTACCTCTAGGTCTCAACTATAACATATTAAAATCTCATAATTTTCGGAGTCATTTAAGGACTTAATCGAAATTATTTCCGAAACTGTGCAAAAGTGGTGTTGGAATTTCTTTTTCTGTGATGTATGGACCTATGTGATTGATATGAAAATTTCTTGACATGGTGTTCTTCATGAAACCTCTTTCTCTAGGTCTTGTTTACATCATGTTAAATTTTCAGAATTTATTAATATCATTTACTAATTTTTCTAGAATTTTAATTAAAGGAATACATTCTGTATTATTCGAAAATTGTCTTATTTTTAAGAACAAATAAATCACTCTATGGGATGTGGTATTCTGAGTTACTATCTATGTAGCATGCGTGGTGATAATTATGCATTTCACATGACATTAAAAGTTGATGAAATTTTGTAAAATTAAATGAAATTTTGGCACTATTGCATCAAATGGCATTCTTGCAAAGTGAGATATATCCATGTGTAATGATAATGATGATACCGTCGGATGGCTAAGTCGACAATACTCAGAGGTGTGTGCCGGATGTCCTCGGGAGTTTCAAGATGCCCGGAGGTGTGTGCCGGATGCCCAGAGGTGTGTGCTGAATGTCCTCGGGAGTTTCGAGATGCCTGGAGGTGTGTGCTGGAGGTTCCTCGCGAAGCCAGGTTGGGTGTGAGCGATATGAGGGATGCAAACATTGGTCCCTCGATGAACAATGTGGTCCTTTTGAAAAATCAATATGGAAATTGAATTGTGTGCATGTGTGTACATGGCCTAGTGTATAAATTGTCTTTGAACATTGAATTGGTATTGCATGATTTTTGGAAGTGTGATCATCAAGGCATTGAATGGATCTCAAGGAGATGTATGCATGACTGCATGGAGATATATGCATGACTGCATGGTGAGGTATGCCTAAGTGCATGAATGATATGTGCTTTGCTTGTGATGCCTTGGTTGTCTTATTTGTTGCATTATGTAGTTTGATGGATCTTCACTGCTGAGTGGTTGTACTCACCCGTTTTTGGGGACTAACATTTCAGATTGAGAGATGCCTCTGCTACCCGTTACAGGAGGCACTTTTTACGACGTCCCGGTAGATGTTGAGTGCTCATGCTCGGAGCACATCTGTGTTAGTGTCTGGGGTCTGGTATTCGTTCGCGTACGAGTCCTAGTCATGTATGATGTGGGTCTACCTGGAGGCCCCGTGGTACAGGAGTTCCTATCCGTGCATGTTCGCCATGATGGGATTATGAAGGGGATGCTGCCGCCGCTGCCAGCCGATGGACCGGGCTGGGTGTGATTGATCCTGCGTGATGGGTAGCTGAGGGAGCTTTTTGGATTTCCGGCACTATCTAATGGACTGAAGCTTATGACTGTTGTGGAGTTGGACGCTTTTGGTTATAGCCGAGTTTTTGAAAAGCCCTAGCCTTTTGTTGTACCAACTCATGTTGTCCATCAAGTGATGTAAATAAAAGTGCTCGGTTTATCTTATGAAAATGTCTAGTTGGTGTGCATTGTGTTATTTTATTAAGTATGGGTTAGGGATATATCGAATATGCTTCTGCCATGTGAACTGCGCTGGGACCGATTTAAATAATGCAAACCCCTAGGACTTTTGGATCCTCTATAGTTTTACAGTATTAGAGTGGCATGTTGTTAAGATAGTTGGAGAGTTAGAGCATTATGGCGACCCTAACGGAACGGGGGGCCATGTCGAGGGGGTGCCACATCTGCAACCCGACTTTTTGGGAAAAAGTCGTCCTAGGGCCGTTTTTGTCCAGAAAAAGGCCGGGAACGTTTTTTATCGCGAAATTGGGAAGCTAGTGGGATCAATTGGTGAGGAGAAATACAAATTTGATAATTGAGGTACTAGTTGAATTTATTGAGGCCAATTTATGACGAAACAAGTAGGGACAAGTGTCCAATTGGAGGAAATGGCAAGCAAATTCGTATGCCCCCTTGCCTAGCCTATTTTAAACCATCTTGAGGGTTGTAATAGGAGCATGGGTGGCTGATTTGTAGCCAAGGAAGACATGGGTGGTGGTGGATGGTCGAGGAGACAAGGGAATGGAAAATTTGGCCAAGAAGACCAACCAAAGCCAAAGCTTGTCCCCCTCTCCTTCCTTTCTCTTCCCACCCGCCTTGGCCAGCCTCCTCATTGTGCTTTGTAGCCTTCGAAACCTTCAGCAAGCCGGAGAAGAACCAGCCGAAGTCCCCGCGCCACCGTACGCCGCACGCAGTCGCCGGAACGCCACCCCGCCACCCTCCTTGCACGCATAAGCATTGTCGCGCCTCGCCGTGCCTCATCGTCATCTAGCCGCACCTCCGCCTCTGTCTGTGCGTCCCAAGGCTATCCCGAGTAGCACAGGCCGTCGTAAGCCCCCTTCAGCCACCTTAAGAGCAGAGGAGAAACCAGAGGATTTTCCAGGAAGCTTTAGGCCCGTTTTGAGGTGGTTTCGGGCCTCAGTTGCTAGACCCGCCTTGAGGAAAGTCGAGCCTCGCTACATTCCCGTCGTCTTGTACCGAACCACTCATTAAACAAGTGAGTTTCACTCACTAATCCTCGCTTAGCAGGTTAATGATGCTTAGGGTTGATTAGATTTAATTAAGTGTGATTGGGTGGATAGATTAGATTAGAGTAATTAAATTAGTGATTTACCGATGCATGTTAGGTGGTTAGTTGTAGCAATTAGCAAGTAAATAGGTTCTAGTATTTATTGAATGAACCTTGGAATTTTTCTGAGTCCGTTTCAACGTCTAATTAGGCATTACGGGCCTAAGTTTGATTTATTGCTATTTAATAATTAATTTTTGTAATTATTTAATTAATTAATTAATTAATTTTTGAAAATTAGACCAGGATAGTTGATGACCGGAATTTTATGTTGATTGCAGCGGTGCTCTCTTTATTTATTTGAGCAATAATATGTACTGAATTGATTTAATTGTGATTTTAGGATTTATTTCCTAAATTAATAAATTTTGGTAATTAATTGAAAAATAACTGGGCGTCGGTTGACGGCGCCAAAAATATTTTGGTGGACTACATAAAATGGTGGGATTTGTGGAAATGAAATTATAGTATTTTGGCTAAGGCCGACCGTGTATCCACACACGACTATTTTTATCGGGTATGATAAAAATGATGAATCAATTGAATGGTTGGAGTGGTATACTATATTGGCATACAGGTGATATACTAGCTTAGTTTACGAGCAATATATTGGTATGCTATATCAACCTACGAGTTCTGATATGTCAGTTTAGCGCGAGTAGCATACCTCATCAGCTTAGAGTGAGCATTATTAGTGTGCTATATCAGCCTATGGGCGATATGTCAGCTTAGCGAGAGCAGTACACTATTTATCAGCTTAGTGCGAGCTATAGTATCTATATATCAGCTTAGAGTGAGCAGTCTTGGACTATGGTCGAACTTATAGATAGTATTGAATGTATCAACCAGGGGAAGGTCGCGATACCATGTAATCGACTAGGTCAATTCATCAATAATTTGATATGATGATATGAATTGATTCGTTGATGTGATTTGAGGCATCTTTGAATGATATTGATTTGCAGGGTGGAACTGAGTCCAAGGTAAATCTTTTGACTCATGTTGTGCTTAGGCAGCCTTTAGGGCATATTGACTTCCTAATTGGGTCTTAGGGGGTAGAACTCGCTGAGACGTCGTCTCACCCCATTATGGGATAACATTTAAGGCCCGTAGATGGCAACACCTCCACCCCCTCCCATGCATTTTGGTATACTTGATGAGATCACCGAGATATGATATTACTTTCCGATACACCCCCACTCGGAAGAACTAGAGTATGTTTTGGTAAAATCCACCATCTAGGTTGACGTGGGTAAAGACGACATGGTGCCCCACGAGTATTGGTCGTGGTATCGTCAATACCATGATGGGCGAAGAGAGGGTCCCATATTGGAAGGTGATATACCTCTATACATTTTGGAGGGTGCATTCAGGAAGGGGACGGCATATCCTAAGGATGGGTCAGTGGTGGACGCAAAGTCCTAAGCTCAAGGACGATTCTCACTCTCTAGTGTACTCAGCCGAGGGGGTTAACTGGAGCGAGGAAGGGGAGATTGTTGAGCCTGAGGAGGAGGAACCGTAAGAGGATCAGGAGTTGGAAGACCCCGAGGAGGAGCCTAAAGAAGAAGAACCTGAAGAGGACTTGGAGGAGATGGACCCTGGGGATAATCCAGAGTATGACCCAGATGAGGACTGAGACCTCACCCTATTTTGCAAACCTGAGTTGTGAACTGATGTGTAATAGATCAGACGTTGTGAATAGTATTGTAATATATACTATAAGGTTTGCTTGTATAAAAGTGTGGTTGTGGTTTTTCAGGTTTGAAAAATATGGCCCTACTTTTCTATCACATTGTTTTATTATCTGGGGATTTATTTATATGCTTCCGCATGCGTATTAAAATGAAAGGGTCGGTGATGCATTCTAGGACATCGTTATTTAATCAACCAGGTGAGGGATGGATGCGTGCTCGAGGATTGGTGCATGGCATCCCGTTTTGGTGGTATCAAAGCAAAATTTAAGGTTGGAGTGATAAAAAGAGATGGTTCATGGGATAGTAGTAGGAAATGCCTTTAAATTCATGCTGGTGCATGCTTGTGGTAGTTGAGTGATAAACTTTCTTGTGTTTTAGATCGCTCAATTCTAATTCGGTGTGGAATTGAAAGCAAGTGTCATTAGATAAAGCTGAACTATGAGCAATCAGGAGCAAAGAACTCCTACAAAAATGTTCGTTCGTGCCGTGACTCGGGGTAGAACGCCGACCAGGGTCAGTACCCGAGGAGGTCGTGGTCGAGCGCCAGCTCAGGCTAACACGAGTGGAATGGCACCACCTACGGTGGGTGCCGGGGTAGTAGTCCCTGGTGAACCCAGAATAGAAGGGATTATGTAGGCGTTAGAGGCCATGAGAGATGTCATGGCATAGCACGCCCTGAATCAAGGCACTACTATTGTCGCACCTGCCGCCACACCTGTTGCCGCACCCGCCGAGGTACAACCTGAGAACATTGTGGCACAGAGAGAAAGGCTGATCCACAAGCTAGTGGAACAATTTTTGAAGTTTAGTCCACCAAGATTCATGGGTAGTGGAGACCCCGAGGCCACTTCACTTTGGATACAGGATTTAGAGAAAACCTTTGCACTCCCCGATATGCACCGAGGCCGAGAAGGTAACCCTAGCCGTTTATCAATTGCAGGGCAATGCCAACATCTGGTGGAGAGCCGCCAAGGACACAATATTTCCTGAAGGTGTGATCCCAGTGTGGGACGCCTTCCTCAGAGCTTTCAACGATTAGTACTTTTCGGGTATGGCCTGAGAGCAAAAGATGGAGGAGTTCCAGCGCCTTCGTCAGGGATCGATGTCGGTTAACCAGTATGGCGTCAAATTCACGGAGCTTTCACCGTATGCTCCAAGATTGGTCGAGGACCCAAAAGAGAACACTCGAAGATTCATAAATGGTTTTCGTTCTTAGCTGAAACAACCTCTATTACCATTGGATTTGACAAGTTACCGAGAAGTCTATCGTCGAGCTCAAATGATAGAGCGAGGTTTGAATGAGCAGGCTGCCTCATCTGGATCGAGGTTCAACTCTCACAGAGAAGGAATCTGATAAGGAAATAGGCCTATGCCTGGAGGTAGGTTCCAAGTTCCGCCCAACGGGAAAGGTGGAGTTGGAAAGTCAGGGCTGAGCCAAAATGTCGCATGTCATATGTGTGGAAGACGGCATGGTGCGAATTAGTGCCTTAGAAGGACGAGCGCCTATTTTGAATGTGGTCAGCAAGACCACCTGGCTAGAGATCATCCTAGAAGGCCAAGAGGACAACCGCAACTCGCCACCACCACCGCAGATGGGTCAGATCAAAGGGTATGCCCCTCAGAACGTGCCATAGGGAGGATAACTGAGACCTCTTGTTCAGGACACAGTTTATGCTATCACACAAGGTCAGGCAGAAGCTGCACCTGATGTGATCACAGGTATTCTTTCACTGAACGACCATCCTACTTATGCTTTATTCGATCCAGGAGTGACCCATTCCTTCATTGTCGAGCAATATGTTAAGTTGTTAGGATTGAGTCCTAGATTGTTGGAATCGACAGTTTGCATATCTACACCATTGAAGGATAAAGTAATAGTTGTTTTGGGTTGTTTTGGTTGCAAGTTAGAGATTGGTGAGTGAGTGGGGAAAATAGATTTATTAGTCCTAGCCATGTACGACTTTGATTTAATTATTGGCATGGACTGGCTCACCACGCAACGAGCTAAAATGGACTGTTATCACAAGGCGGTTCAGTTTGACACAATAGAAGGTGAAAGCTTCGAGTTTGTCGGAAGTTGAGGAGGACCTTCGATTATTCTGATCTCGTTGCTAGAGGCAACTCGTCTATTAGACGAGGGTTGCCAAGGTTACCTGGCAGCTGTCGTGGATACGACAGTTGAGGAGCTGAAGATGGAAGACATTTCAGTTGTGCAAGAGTTTCCAAATGTCTTTCCAAAAGAATTGCCAAGATTACCACCAGAGAGAGAAATTGAATTTGTGATTGAGCTAGCCCCCGGGACAAAGCCAATCTCTAAGGCTTCTTACCATATGGCATTATTTGAGTTGAAGGAACTAAAGGTGCAGATGCAAGAGCTTCTGGATAAAGGATTTATTCATCCCAGTGCATCACCTTACGGAGCACCAGTTCTATTTGTAAAAAAGAAAGATGATTCATTACGCTTGTGGATCGACTATCGGCAACTCAATCAGGTAACGATCAAGAATAAGTATCCACTCTCGAGGATCGATGATTTGTTCGATCAGTTGCAAGGAGCGTCAATATTCTCGAAGATTGACTTAAGGACGGGATATCATCAGTTGAGAATTAGGAAAGAGGACATTCCTAAGTCAGCATTTCGTACTCGGTATGGTCATTACGAGTTCACAGTGTTGCCATTCGGGTTGACGAATGCTCTAGCTGCCTTCATGGATTTGATGAATCAGGTATTCAAGGAATATCTAGATCAGTTTGTGATCGTGTTCATCAATGATATTCTCATGTATTCAAGAAGTGACGAAGAGCACGAGAGTCATATGAGATTAGTGCTACAGAAGTTAAGAGTCCATCAGTTGTACGTTAAGTTTAGCAAGTGCGAGTTTTGGTTGACTCGTGTTGCTTTCTTAGGTCATGTTATCTCAGACGAAGAAATTTCTGTGGACCCGAGCAAGATTGAAGCTGTGATCAATTGGCCAAGACCGACTACCATGACAGAAATCAGAAGTCTTCTGGGTTTGGCAGGTTATTACAGATAGTTTGTGGAAGGGTTCTCATCTCTAGCATCGCCACTAACAAAACTCCTGAAGAAAGAAGAGAAATTCATGTGGACATACAAGTGCAAGCATTGTTTCCAAGAGTTGAAGGAAAAGCCAACTACCGCACTTGTGCTAACCATTCCATCTAGTCCTGGAGGATTCAAGATCTACAGTGATGCGTCGTTCAAAGGGTTGGGTTGTGTGCTAATGCAACATGGTAGAGTTGTTGCATACGCATCCCAACAGTTGAGGCCTTATGAGCAGAATTATCCAATGCATGACTTAGAACTCGCATCAATCATTTTTGCCCTGAAGATTTGGAGACACTATTTGTGTGGGGGAAAATTCCAGATCTTCACGGACCATCAGAGTCTCAAGTACCTGTTCTCTCAGAAGGAGTTGAACATGAGATAGCGCAGATGGATAGAATTGCTGAAGGACTACGACTGTGATATTTTATATCACTTAGGAAAGGCGAACAAGATCGCTGATGCTTTGAGTCGAAAGTCTTCAGTTGCTCATATATTGATTAAGGAGTGGAACCTAATCGAGAGAGCTCGAGATTCAGTATTCAAATTTAAGGTATGCCACCTTGCTAGTCTTATGGCCACCCTCAGGATTGAACCGGATGTCCAGATCAGAATCAAGCTACTCCAACTGACAGATCCAGATGTACAGAAAATTCTTCAAGAGGACATTAAGAAAAGAAAGGCTGACTTTTAGATCTTTGATGATGGAACACTAAGGTTCCGAGAACGTTTGGTTGTACCTGATGATGTGGAGCTTAGAAAAGATATTTTATCTGAAGCACATCATAGCAGTTACAACATTCATCCTGGAAGTACCAAGATGTATCAGAATCTGCGTCAACACTATTGGTGGTCAAGTATGAAAGCGGACATTGCGAAACATGTCGCCAAGTGTTTGACATGTCAACAGGTAAAAGCTCAGCATTGCAAGCTGGGAGGACTTCTGCAACCTCTCGAGATCCTATAATGGAAATGAGAGCATATCACGATGGATTTTGTGACCGGACTACTGAGAAGTCAGAGAGGAAATGATTCAATTTGGGTGGTAATCGACAGATTGACAAAATTGGCTCACTTCATTACAGTTCGAAAGGACCTCAGTTTAGATAGGCATGCTGACCTGTACATGCATTAGGTAGTTCAAATGCATGGAGTGCCAGTTACGATAACTCTAGACCAAGACTCATGGTTTACTGCCGCTTTTTGGAAGAGCTTGCAAAGTGCTTTAGGTACCAAGCTGTAGTACAGTACAGCATATCATCGTCAGACAGATGGCCAGTCTGAGAGAACAATTCAGACCCTCGAGGACATGCTGAGAGCTTGTGTACTACACTTCAAAGGAAGTTGGGAAGATCAGCTTCACCTGGTGGAATTTGCCTACAACAACAGTTATTAACAGAGCATCCAGATGGCTCCTTTCGAAGCATTGTATGGTAGAGCGTGTAGAACACTAGTGTGTTGGGATGAAGTTGGGGAAAGGAAGATTACATGCCCAAAGTTGGTCCAGCAGTCGGTGGATGTTGTGCCATTAATCAGAGGCAGATGAAAGACTACTCAGAGCAGACATAAAAGTTACGCAGACAAGCGCTGGAGATTATTGGAATTCCAAATTAGTGATCATGTTTTTCTAAATGTGTCACCAATGAGGGGAACTTCACACTTTGGAAAAAAAGGCAAACTAAGTCCGAGGTACATAGGTCCATTTGAGATTCTTGAGAGAATCGGGACTCTAGCGTATCGTCTTGCGTTGCCGGCGAGATTGGCACAAGTGCACGACGTCTTTCACGTGTCAATGTAAAGGAAGTACAAGCCTGACCCAACCCACGTGCTCAATTTTGAAAAATTGGATGTGGATGACCGAGTGTCATACGTTGAAAGCCCGGTCCAAATCGTGGAGAAAAAGGAACAAGTTCTGCGTACAAAGACCATGCCATTGGTAAAAGTGGTCTGGCAACACCACGGTACTGAAGGAGTAACGTGGGAGACTGAAGAGTCGATGAGACAATTGTACCCTCACCTTTTTACTTAAGTATTGTAATGGTTTAAATTTCGATGACGAAATTTTTATAAGAGGGGAAGAGTTGTGACATCCTAGATTTTTAGTCTTGTTTTTCACTAAATAAATCGGGCATTTCATTTACGTGCCTATAGGGCTATTCTCAAAGCTGATCACTCTCGAGATAAAAAGACTATCTGGGGAAACCATTAAAGAATTTTAAACAATAGACTTAAGAATTCGACCAGGAATCGGCTTCTCGACCATGTTCATCTTTAGAGGCCATTATGGCACAGTTAAAAATCGATTTGAGATTAGAGATAGGTTGATTCGACGGAGATGTGTGGCTAATCGTGGGTGACACCACTAAATTAGGAAATTCTTGTCGGCTGGCACTAAACTGATTTTCTTATTGTTTTGGTACCCTGTATCCGTATTTAAATCCTCGATATTTTTATGACAACCGAGCATCGCCAATGTGTAGAGTGGGTTCATTATGGCTCAAAGAAAATCGACCATGGGTCATTTGCACTGAAAAATGTCTGAAAGTTACCTTGTAGCTATGTCACGCTAAAAACGCGCCAAATGGAAATTAACCATGAATTTGAGTCTGATTTCAAAAATTGAAGATTTTTTCATGTCACAATAAATTCTAGGAGAGTCGACTCAGTCTCAAGAGATTTTTCTGCAACCCGAGACTTTTTGGGAAAAAGTCCTCCTAGAGCCATTTTTGTCCAGTAAAAGGCTGGGACCCTTTTTTATCGCAAAATTGGGAAGCAAGTGGGATCAATTGGTGAGGAAAAATACCAATTTGATATTGAGGTGCTAATTGAATTTATTGAGGCCGATTTATGACGAAACAAGTAGGAACAAGTGTCCAATTGGAGGAAATGGCAAGCAAATTCGTATGCCCCCTTGCCTAACCCATTTTGGACCATCTCAAGGGTTGTAATAGGAGCATGGGCGGCTAATTTGCAGCCAAGGAAGACATGGGTGGTGGTGGATGGTCAAGGAGACAAGGGAATGGAAAATTTGGCCAATGAGACCCCACTAAGGCCAAAGCTTGTCCCCCTCTCCTACCTCTCTCTTCCCACCGGTCGGCCAGCCTCCTCATTGTGCTTTGTGCCCTTCAAAACCTTCAGCAAGCCAGAGAAGAACCAGCCGAAGTCCCTGCACCACTGCACGTCGCACACCTTCGCTAAAATGCCACCTTGCCACCCTCCTCGCGCGCACGTGCGCTGTTGCACCTCGCCGCGCCTCACCGCCATCCAGCAGCACCTCCACCGTAGGCCCCCTCTGGCCACCCCGAGAACAAAGGAGAAACCAAAGGGTTTTCCAGCAAGCTTTAAGCCTGTTTTGAGGTGGTTTCGGGACTCGGTTGCTAGGCCTGCCTTGAGGAAAGTCGAGCCCCGCGACATTCCCGTCATTTTGTACCGAACCGCTTGTCAAACAAGTGAGTTTAACTCACTAATCCTCGCTGAGTAGGTTAATGATGCTTAGGGGTTGATTAGATTTAATTAAGTGTGCTTAGGTGGATAGATTAGATTAAAGTAATTAAATTAGTGATTTACCGATGCATGTTAGGTGGTTAGTTGTAGCAATTAGCAAGTAAATAGGTTCTAGTATTTATTGAACGAACTTCGGAATTTTTCCGGGTCTGTTTCGACGTCCAATTAGGCATTACGGGCCTAAGTTGGATTTATTACTATTTAATAATTAATTTTTTAATTAATTAATTAATTTTCGAAAACTAGACCGGGATTGCCGGTGACCATAATTTTATGTTGATTGCAGCGGTGCTCTCTTTGTTTATTTATTTGAGCATTAATTTGTGCTGAATTGATTTAATTTTGATTTTAGGATTTATTTCCTAAATTAATAAATTAACTTGGCGTTGGTTGACAGCGCCAAAAATATTGTAGTGAACTGCAGAAAATTGTGGGATTTGTGAAAAGGAAATTATAGTATTTTAGCTAAGGCCAACCGTGTACCCACACATGTCTATTTTTATCAGGTATGATAAAAATGATGAATCAATTGAATGGTTGGGGTGGTTTACTATATCAGCCTATAGGCGATATATCAGCTTAGTTTGCGAGCAGTATACCGGTATGCTATATCAACCTACGGGTTCTGAAATGTCAGCTTAGCGCGAGCAACATACCTCATCAGCTTAGAGTGAGCATTATTAGTATGCTATATCAACCTATGGGCGATATGTCAGCTTAGCGAGAGCAGTATATTATTTATCAGCTTAGTGCAAGCTATACTATCTATATATCAAATTAGAGTGGGCAGTCCTGGACTATAGTCGGACTTATAGATAGTATTGAATGTACCGACCAGGGAAAGGTCACGATGACATGTAATTGACTAGGTCGATTGATCAATGATTTGATCGGATGTTATGAATTGATTCGTTGATGTGATTTGAGGCATCTCTGAATGATATTGATTTGCAAGGTGGAACTGAGGCCAAGGTAAGTCCTCTGACTCGTGTTGTGCTTAGGTAGCCTTTAGGGCGTATTGGCTTCCTAATTGGGTCTTAGGGGGTAGAACTCACTGAGACGTCGTGTCACCCCGTTGTGGGATAACATTTCAGGCCCATAGATGACAGCACCTCCACCCACTCCCATGCATTTTGGTATACCTGACGAGATCACTGAGATAGGATATCACTTTCTGATACACCCCCACCCGGAAGGACTAGAGTATGTTTTGGTAAAATCCACCATCTAGATTGACGTGGGTAAAGACGACATGGTGCCCCACGAGTATCGGTTGTGGTATCGTCACTACTTGATGGGCGAAGAGAGGGTCCCATACCGGAAAGTGATATACCTGTATACGTTTTGGAGGCAGCATTCGAGAAGGGGACGGCAGATCCTAAGGATGAGTCAGCGGTGGACGCAAAGGATCCTAAGCTCGAGGACGATTCTCACTCTCTAGTGTACTCAGTCGAGGGCTCTAACTGGAGCGAGGAAGGGGAGATTGTTGAGCCTGAGGAGGAAGAACCGGAAGAGGATCAGGAATTGGAAGACCCTGAGGAGGTGCTTGAAGAAGAAGAACCTGAAGAGGACTTAGAGGAGATGGACCCCGGGGATGATCCAGAGTATGACCCAGATGAGGATTGCGACCTCACCCTGTTTTGCAAACCCGGGTTGTGAACTAATGTGTAATAGATCATACGTTGTGAATAGTATTGTAATATATACTATAATGTTTGCTTGTATAAAAGTGTGGTTATGGTTTTTCAGGTTTGAAAAATATGGCCCTATTTTTCTGTCCCATTATTTTATTGTCTGGGGATTTATTTATATGCTTCCACATGCATATTAAAATGCAAGGGTCGGTGATGCATCCTGGGACGTCGTTATTTAATCGACCAGGTGAGGGATGGGCATGTGCTCGAGGATCGGGGCGTGACATGTCGCGCGCTTGAGGGTTGGAGCATGACACTTGAAAAAGAGATTCAACTCTTGGAACACTAATATTGATGGGTGAGTTATTGTATGTAAGATATTGTGCTCATCTGTTGAGTTTAATTGTGAGAGAAGGGTTGAAAGATATAGATGATTTCATTGTTAGAATATGCTTGACTTTTGTTGTGTGAGGTCTTCACCTACGAGGATGCAATGGTTTAAGAGATGCATTGAGTTAGAATATATCAAGTACAAAGTCTTGTATGTTTGGATGTGGAGACTCATTGGAACTCAACATACATGATGCCGAAAGCAGCTTTGAAGCTTCAAAAGGCTTTTATCTTATTAGATGTTCAGATATGGCTGAATTCTTTCTTAGCCAAACGTGACAACAATATTTGGAAGAAAAATTTGAATATATAAATTTTTGGAGGAAGGACATGAGTGATATAATACCAGCTTTGATATCTAAATTGGTGGAATACCAATTCTTTGAGATATCCTATTCTATCTCTGATTGCTCGAGATATGTTGGTTGTGTCCCTCTTAACTATAGCATCATAGACTGCATTCAGTACAAAAGGTCATGTACTTGATGAGTTTCATAGCTTCTTGACCCCAAATATGGTGGAGGCTCTTATGCGTGCTCTAGATTCGCTACGATTCGACCACTTTTAGTTTTGATCAAGGACTTATAAGAGTTTAAATTTTGTTTCAGGTGAGCACATTTAACATCGAATATTTTTATAACCTTCTGCGAAGAGATAATTGTTTTCTATTATTCAATAAAAAATAGGGTTACAAATATATATATGCGTATATTGTGGCACCCCTCGAACGGCCCCCGATCCGCTGGGGTCGCCACAGTGCGCTTACCTTCTTCTTGCTTGACCTAAAGGTCTATCAGTCCTGGGGGTTTATATCTTTTAGATCGGTCCCTGCGCAGTTTATATGGCGAAAGCGTATCCAACAACTCCCTTCCCTATATTCAGAAAACAGTGCACACCAACTAAACATTTTATAAGTTAAAAGCCGAACACTTTTATTTACTTAAACCAGATGGACATCATCAGTCGGTGCATCAAAATGCCAAGGCTTTCTATACTCGGCTATATTTCAAAAGATGACCGACATCTCTTCTAACAGTCGTATACTTAAAGTCCATCGATCAGTGTCGGCGTCCAAAAGTTCCTTCCTCTGTTGTCCTCCTCCTCGCAGCCATATCCAACCACTCGGTCCATCTGCTGGTGGCGGTGGCGGCAGAGGTATCTTGTCTAGTCTGAAATGTTAGTCCCCAAACGGGATGAGTACAACCACTCAGTAGTAAAAGATTCATCAAGCTATATCAAGCATTACTATTAATATCCAAATTCAAGTATGGTAGACAAAAATAGGCAATCCATGAATGAGTATGCATCCAAACCATATAACTCTTCAATGCAATGACCAATGCATTTCCAACCAATAAGATGCATCGTGTCCAGCCACACAAGTCCCGATCATGGGGCCAAACTGTAATGACACGTCCCCATGCCATACAATTTAGTCCCATAACCAGACCACACTCACACTTAATATAATCGTCTGTTTCATCACTCAAAAGGTTTCATCCCCCAGAGGACCAATGTTTGCATCCTTCTGGGATTCCGCACCAATCCTAGCGTTGCGGAAGCCTCCGGGCATGTATTCAAAATACAACCGGGCATCCAAAGGGCATCGACTCATTCGAACCTCTCGGGCATCTCGCACCCCACCCGGCATCACGAGGAATCACTGGGGACCATAGACATGGTTACCCCTAACCTCCGGGCATGCATCATAATACAACCCCTCACCCTCCGGGCATGTATCATAATACAACCAAGCATCCCGACACTCCCGGGGAAAACCTCTGGGCATGTATTCATAATACAACCAGGCATCCAAAGGGCATCGACTCATTCGAACCTCTGGGCATCCCGACTCCCGGGGCATCGTTGACCCGAGGGTCCAACGGTAGCAATTAATATCTTAATTTCCAAAAACACTTTTCAATGCAATGACAAAATTTCTCTTGAGTCTCATCACATCTCAATATTGCATGATATGATAATGCCAGTATCATCATGTCACATAACAACTCAAGATGCATTCACTTTTGAAATCAGTTGAGCAAAATCGGAGTAAAACAGCTTAAAAACCAAAATGTGCAGTTTTAATGAAAATTTTGGAATAACTCCTAAATGAACTCAGAAAATTATGAAATTTTGACACGTTATCCATGAGACCTAAATTAACAAGTTTCATGAAGAACACCAAGTCAGATTCCTTACGTACCGAGGAAAAATATTTCGATATTCCTAGCTAGCATTCTGTAAAATTTCCAGATTTAGCGTTTTTAATAGAAAAATCATTTCGGCTGTCATTTCTTGTTCATTTATTCTAAATTTTTGATATGTTGTTCATTAGAATGTTTCCTAAAACTTTCATCAAGGAATCGAAGTCGAATTATGGCTAGATAATTACAGAAAATTCAAAAAGTCGCCGAGGGTCACACTGTTCTTTACAAAACAGTCCATAATTCTAACAATAATTTTTCTTATTCCTTGAGTTTCGACCTCCAGCATCCACATTCAAATGTATATAAGTACATTACACCACATCACAGCTTTTTCACTTCCAAAATTCTCCATAGTCAGATTTTAAATTCTTGTTCCATTTGTAAATTCGAAATTTGCAACGTATGCCCTATTCTCTCCTAGTTTTTTTGATCTATCTCCATCCTACTTGTCCAAAATCCAACATGCAGCTCTAAAATTTCATCTTTCTCACATCTACCAACTCTTAGCTAGATAAAACAGCAAGCAAAAACATAGATTGAAGAACTTCTACTTGCGTCACTCCTAAGCTCAATCAACAAACCGAACAAGAAGCTCGTGGGTCTTTGAACGTGGCTCAACGTTGGCAAAGAATGGTGGCGTCGATGGCGGCAACGCGCACGCACGGCGGAGGTCAGCCTCCTTCCTTCCCTTGCCGTTCACTCCCTCACGAACTCTCTCTCTCTCTCGCTCGCTCGCGTGGTCCCTCTCTCTACCTGAAATTTTCGCTCGGTTAATCTCTCCCTCTTCCCCTCTGTGTACGAGGGTTTTGTTCCTTTGCTTGTTGACTTTGAGAGTCAATTGCATGGGGCTTCTTTCGGTGGCTGCAGGGAGAAGATGCACGCGTCCAGCAAGAGAGAAACGTGGCTATTCTTGGTGGCCACAATGCCACTTGAAGACACGACGACAACAGCTGTCCCGAGCCTCTTCTTCGCTGGCCACCTAGAAGCAACGTGGCCTTTTGGTCAACAATCCTCAAAGTTTGTTGACTCCTCTTGGCGACAAATAAGAAGAAGATGCGAAGTGGTTTCGGGCCGGTGGGCTGCGGTCTCATTATTCTAATTGCACGGCCCAATCTCTTCTTTAATTAGTTGCCTTAGTCTCCGCATATGGGTGAGTTAAGTGTAGTCTACTTATATGGCCGTGTGATGTCGCGACAATAATCAAGGGGGTCCAATTCATAGGATACACGACTAGATGGCCAAATATCTTATCTATTCTTCTCATGAAACAAATCTCAGTCTTGCTAGTATAGGAAAATTCTTGTCGGTACTATAATTTCATTCGACGATTTGACCATTCCCATATGTGATCCATTGGTCCGATGGTGATCGTAAGACAATGTCCGTACAGGACACTATTGACATCAACCAATCGGTACTTCTATCGGTTAGTCATGGCCATTGCACATTCGAGGGTTGTAATTCCTCACGTCCGCCCACATGCGTCTAAATGTTCCCTTAAATTAATTGACTTCCTTAGTCGATAAAAACAGTCCTTACATAACATTGAATCTCCCTTTTGTTAGCCGTCCATAGAAATAAATGTGCATGAAGTATTTAAGGTTTCCTATTTTGCATTCTCTTGATAAACGGGCAGCTTCCAAATGGCCGATCCTCGAATGTTTCTTCATCGGCGTACCCGAATTGGTAGGGCCGAGAATCATTGAAAATGAGTCTTGATCTCGTATGAAAGATCTCTGACGAGACTATAACTTATATGACAATCAGATCATTGATAAACGTAATGCACTGCCCCAAAGATACTCTCATTACTTAATCTTGGACTGCCGCGCATCCGAGGGTCATCCAAATTTTTCGGATGCCACATATATGTACTTAACCCTACTCATAACTAAATTAGTATTTTACCCTTATTATTCACAATATTTCACAACACTCCCTCTCAAGTTGGGATGTAGATATCAAATAATCACAACTTGTCACATAAGAAGCTCACTTTATTCCCTTGTAGAGATTTCATAAAAATATTTGCGAGTTGATCCTCCGTCTTTGTGTGTCAAAGAATAGCTTGCCCTTTCTGAACTTTTTCATGCACGAAATGACAATCAACCTCAACTTGCTAGTTCATTAGTGGAAGATGGGATCAAATGTAATATGAATAGTGGATTGATTATCACGATACAGCGCTGATGTATTTGGCAATGACATTTCAATCTCTGATAGTAACATTCTCAACCATAGTAATTCACTTGTTACATTTGCCATAGCTCGATATTTATCCTCAGTGCTTGATCAAGAAACTACATGTTATTTTTTGCTTTTTCATGCAACTAAATTACCCCCAAGAAACACACACTAGTCCTTTACCCAGCGCTTCCTTCAAATATATGACATTTCGAAGCACAGCATTCCAATGAGTAGTACGAGGATAACTCATGAACTGACTTACTACACTAACTGTGAAGGATATACCAAGTCTTGTGATGATAAGATAGTTTAGCTTACTAACTAATTGTTGATACTTTGCTAGATCATGTAGTTTTTCTCCATGTTCTACATCAAGTTTTATATTAGGATCCATAGGGGTATCGACTAGCTTTACTCCAAGAAATCAAACCTCATTAAGTACTTCCAGTACATAATTGATACTAGCATGTGAATAGGATACTTCAATACCAAGAAAGTATTGAAGACATCCCAAATCTTTAGTACTGAATTCTCTATGCAAAAATTGCTTAAATTTTTTGAATACTGCCTGATTAGTAATGATGACATCATCCACATATACAATTAGAAGGATACAACTAGTTGAAAACATAGAGTTATAAATTGAATGATCTACCTGACACTACTTTAATCCAAATTTGATAACCACATCACTAAATCTACCAAACCAAGCATGAGGAGATTGTTTAAGTCCATACAAAGCCTTGTGTGAACGACAAACCACATTCTCCCTCTAAGCAACAAACCTAAGTGGTTGCTTCATGTAGACCTCCTCAACTACATCATCATGTAAAAAGGCATTTTTCACATCCAATTGATGAAGGGTCTAGCCAAATCGCATAGCCAATGAAATAAAGACATGGACAAATGGAATTTTGGCCAATGGAGAGAAGGTGTCATCATAGTCGATACCATATGTGTAAGTATATCACTTCGCAACTAACCATGCCTTCAATAAATCAAAAATACCATCTAGGTGAACTTTAATGGCGAAAATCCAATTACAACCAACAAGTTTCTTATCAGTAGGTAAGGAAGGAAGTTGCCAAGTTTTATTCTGAATTAGTGCCTGTGTCTGCATTTCATCCTCCATGGCACAACACCAACTTGGATGAGCAAGAGCTTCAGCAACATAGCTAGGCACAAAAGTAGAAGACAAGACAATACAAAGGCAGAGAAGGTAAGAGATAAACAATTGTAGGAAAAAATTAGAAATAGAATGATGTGTTTTAATACAATCAGAAAGACCGGAATAAAGGGCATAACGATCAACAAGATGACCAACACAAGAACGTGTACCCTTTCGAGAAGCAATGGGCAGATTAGGATTATAGGCTAATACTGTAACTGATGGGGGAATAGACAAATCATGTGTAGATGAAGACTGTACTATCATAGTTGAAACTATATTGCATCGATGACAGATGCCGTTAGTAAACTAAAATTTTGTGGATGTAGCTAGAGAGATGGAAGGCAGTGGACGCATTGGTAGGACACAACCATCACCATCACCATGTGCCGGTGAAACTTTTTAAGAAGAAAAAATATGGTTGATCTATGACATCTTGATTTTCCAATTTTGTTTTCAATTGAATGAGATGGGCTTTTCATCGACGCGCCTATAGTTCTATTCTCTAAGTTGATCACTCACGAGATAACTAGTCTATCTAGTGAAGCCGTTAAGGGATTTTAACGCAATAGACTTAAGAATTCGACCGAAAATCGACTGCTCGACGGTGCTAATCTACAAGGGTCAATACGGCACTGTCAAAATCGATTAGAGATCGGAAATAGGTCGATTCGACTGAGGTATGTGAATAAAGTGTGGGTGATTCCACCTAATTGCAAAATTCTCGTCAAATGGCACTAAACTGATTTTTTCTGTTATTTCTGTACCCCATGCTCGTATTTGGAACCTCAAGATTTTCATGACAACTTAAAGTCGATAATGAGTTGAAGATGCACAATGTGGCTTGAATATAATCAACCACGGGTCAATTGTACTAAAAATTCATAAAAGCTACCCAGTATGTTAAGTCACGCAAAAATCACGCCTAGTTGAAATTAACCGCGAATTTGAACCCGATTTCAGAAACTGAAAGTTATGTCATGTTATGATTCATTTTAGGAACGTCGACTCGTCCTCCGAAGATTTTTCTGCAAACTCGAGATTTCGGCGAAAAATCAAAGTTGGCTTATTTTGGACCAAGAAAATTATAGGGCCATTTTTTGTCACATTTTTTGCCGTGAAATTGGTTCAATTGACAAGAAAAAATCATGAGATGGACGAGGGCACCTTGGTTGATTTTATGGGGGCAAAATTGAGCCCAATTAGAGAAGAATTGAATCAAATTGGATGGCAAATGTTCTAAATTCGTAGGCCAAGGGATTGGGCAACTTTTGGACCATTTCAATGGCTTGTTGGGGAAGCCTTGGGTGTGCAAATGGCTAGGGATGAAGGCTGAAATGGTGGGGGCCTTTGTGATGAGTGTTTGGGGATATTTGTGTTAACTTGGAGGCCAAATGGTGGTCCCCCTTCAGCCAGCACTCCTTCTCCCTCCTTGCTGCTGCTTTCCCCATTGTTGTTGTGCTTTGTGAACTCAAAAATCTAGAGAGAGACCAGCCAGCCAGCCCCTCACATCGTCGACCGCCCCCTACCGCCATCCAACGCCCGCACGCTGCCCGCGAGCCTAGCCGCGTGTCTTTGCCGTCCCGCATCGCTCGCGTGCCAACCGACGTCCCGAAGCTCCTGGTCACTATCCCGAAGCAACTAGCCACTGTCGCAGCTCACCTGGCTGCCGTCCAGCCACCGGAACCACCTTTGTCGCCCACTACAGCCGCCTAGCCCTCACTCGTACCAACCCTGCCCATTTTGACTGTGAGCTCCTTCAGTTCAACCCAAGGACAAAAGACGAGCCTCATAGTGGGCAATGGGCTTCGTGAGGCTTTTCCGGGCCCATCCAGACTCCACTTGGTGTCGCTGCAAACTTGTTTGTCGCTCGCTTTCGCGTCACCATCGCCGTGGACTCACCAGCCCGCTAAACCGGTGAGTTTACTTGCTAAACTCTACTTAGGGAGTAAATGACGTTTAGTGGATAATTAGTTTAAACTAAGTATGGATTAGGTGGTTAGTTAGTTTAAATTAGTGATTTAATTGCTTAATTATGCATGTTGGGTGATTAGAATAGACTAATTAAGGGCTAGATAGATTGTACTATTTATCTAGATAGGTGCATTAATTTTCTAGGCCCGTTTAGGTGGTTAGATTAGCATTTCCGGCCTAGGTTAGCATTTATTGGATTAAATTTGCATTATTTAATTATTTTTGTAATTTATTTTATTATTTAATACTTTCCATAAATTATACTGGGATAGTCGGTGACCGGAATTTCGTGTTGATTGCAGTGGTGTGCTTAGTTTATGCAATTGAATGTTAATTTGTACAAATTGAGTGGTGATTGTGATTTTGGTTATTTATTCCAAAATTGTGAAATTTTGGTATTTCATTAGAAAATCTCAGGTGTTGGGTTTTGACACCAAAAATGGTTTTAAATACTATATCAAATAATGGGGTTTTAAAGGGAAGGGTATTAGTTTTTCTGGTTCAAATTGACTGTGTACCCACACACGATTATTTTACCATGTGTTTTTAATACGAAGAAAATGGGCCAAGTACATTATTTTAATTGGGATATTTGAGTGCAAAGCACGATGTCTTTGCCCATATTGGATGAGTGCATGGATGGTATGAGAACCCGTCCCCGATGTGAGTCGGGTGGACATTGCCCCTATATGGGATGCCCCTCATCAACGAATGCCAGTTGCAGTAGATTCTGGACCAATGCTCCTTTGGGATTGCCATATCGTGTAGACCTCAACAAGGTGAGATGATGCCTGGTTACGCCAGAATACCGCCGAACGTCAAGTAGGCCGTGCCCATTGGCCCGTGATAAAATTGGAACACATGATTGAGTGAAATTGATGTGCCTGATTATGGGACAAAATCATGTGGCACGATATGGGACGTGTTATAACGATTTAGCCTTATAATCAGGACCCCTGTGACTATGTGAGATATGAGATGCGGTGTTCCAATTGATTGAGCTTGATTACTGCTTATATCTATCATATGAATTGTGCTGACATGAAGGGAGGATCTGAGACAAGGTGAGTCTCTGTGGTTGTGTGGTTGTGTGATTAGGACGCCTCTAGGCGTATTTTCTTCCTAGTTGGAGTTTAGAGGATGAACTTGCTAAGACATTGTCTCACCCCCATCATGGGCTCAATCTTTCAAGTCCTTAGATAGTAGAGAGTCAGGTACGATACGGGGTTCCGTAGACGATGGATTTTGAGAATACTTCCTTCCTTATTCCTGAGACCACCCTGACTCGGGAGCTAGTCGAGTCCGTGGTATGGGTTGATGAGGACCTACCTCAGTTGGTACCTCACTGATACATAGCATGGTTCATTCGCTTTCGACAAGGGGGTTGGGAGGGTCCCTTGCTGGGTTTCGACGGGCCTCCCATTGGGACTAGGCAGTGGGAAGCAGCTGACCTAATGGATCTCGACACCCCTGATGGTGTCATGTGGACCCGGAACCCCGGAGCTTATGGATGAGGAGCCTAGTGCCTATATGGCTCAGTGGCTCTTCCTTTTTGAGTTAGACCCCTTTTTGTATAGTTTGTTTATAAAATGGTGTTTTGTTCTGATATCTGATTGTCCTGCTTTTCTATCCCATATTTGTGTTGTCTGGGGATTTGTTATACGCTTTCGCATGTGCATAATCGTTTGGGTGGCGATGTGTCCTGGGACGTCGCAATTTCATCGACCACCGAGGGATATGCGCTTGCTCAAGGTTCGGGGCGTGACATGATCTTCAAAGAATGTTACATTTGTAGACACGAACATATGACGACGAGTAGGACTATAACATTTGTTTCCCTTCTGAGTCTCAGAGTATCCTATAAGACACATTTTTCAACATGAGAATCCAGTTGATCAAGACCTGGAGTAAGACAATGTACAAAACAGACACGCGCAAAGACCTGAAGAGGTAAAGAAAAGAGAGGATGATTTGGATGTAAAATTGATAATAATGTCTCCCCCTAAAGAACAGAAGTTTTGCCTATTAATTAAATAACATGCCATAAGAACAGCCTGGCCCTAAAAATGTTTAGATAGATGCACATGAAACACAAAGCAATGGGCGACATCAAGAAGATGGCGATTTTTAAGTTCAGTTATGCCATTTTGCTATGGAGTGTATAAGCAAGAGGTCTGATGAATAATACCATGAGATTCCAGAAATGGCTGGAAACTAGAAGTTGCTGCAAGGTATTTTTCTAGCATTATCTGACTATAAATATTTGACAAAGATATTATATTGATTCAACACTTCGAAATTAAACAATTGAAAGCAATGAAAAATCTTTGTATGGTCCTTTATTAAGAATAACCATGTCATTTGGGAAAAATCATCCATGAATGTAACAAATTATTTGAATCCAGAGAAATTGGACACACAACATGGACCGCATACATCTGAGTGAACCAACTCAAAGGGACTAGACATAAGACTCTAAATGCGGGAAGGAAAAGAAACTCCATGATGTTTACCAAACTGACAAGCTTCACACTGACAATAACTCACAGACTTAGAGTCAAGAAATAAATGCTAAAGTAGGTTTGGTGGTAGATGACCAACACTACAATGCATCTGATATACATTAGTGGATATTTGTTTCATAGTTTCGGTAGCTACCACCTTCTTATCGAGATAGTACAAGCCATTTGATTCATGTCAGCCGCCAATCATCTGTCCAGTCCTTAAATCCTAAAAGAGACAATGAGAAGAGGAAAAGGCTACAGAATAATTTGTTTCTTTGGTCAACAAGCTAACAAAACTCAAATTATAAGGAGATTTTGATAGGTGAAAGATAGATAATAAAGAAAGAGAGGGACTCAAATCAACAACTCATGTACCAGTAACCTGAGATTGTGAGCAATTTGCTAATGTAACTGAGTTTGATAATCAAGGAGATGTAGAGTGAAAAAAATATAGTATGTTAGAGTTACCAGTCACGTGATTGGTAGCTCCAGAGTCTATAACCTAAGAATCAGATGTGGCAAATAATAAACACAACAAACTACCTTCAAAGTTTTATGCTTGAGTTGCAATAGGAGCTGAAGATTGTGTCACTTGTTAGGAGCAAACCAATGTATGATACTTAGCACGTGTCAATGTAACTGAATCGCTTATATTCTAAACTTTAGTTGAACTTTTGGAACCATTGACAAAAGACCAAGGGAATCCTCAACCTTTGCATATGCAATAAGAGGTGGTTTAACCTCTGGGTGACGCGTATAGTAATAAGTTTCTGTATGTCCACCTCTTTGACAATGATGGCAATAGCGTGAACCACGACTATTCCCATAACTAATGGTACCATGAGTCCTAACTCCCCCTTTACGGCCTCCACAACCTCCACCATGAGCAACACTACATCTATGACCTCAATAACCACGACCTCAACCTCCACGTCCATTAGGACCATGGGCAAGCGTAGCACCAATCTCCATCACTGGCGTGGAAGAACTCTTCTCAGGAATTTTAGAATGGAGAGCATGGGAGAAGACTTCATCTACTGTGGGAAGAGAACTTTGAGATGTAATATATTGACAAAGAGATGAATATTCGGGCCCCAATGACTTGAGATATAATATTACCCTCAAATCCTCTCGGCATTTAGTTAAAACATCTGGATCATTTAAGACAAGAAGATAAGTATCCAATCATTGCCAGAGAGTCATAAATCAAGCAAAATGATCGAATAAAGATCGATCTCCACATTAAATATCAAATAGCTTTTCCTACGTGTCACATACTCGCATCATATTATTCTACCCTGAATAGAGCAATGCGTACTTTTCCCAAATTGCTTTAGCGGAGTCACATTGAATAAAGTAAGGATTGACCTTCGGGTCCATGCTATTCCACAATAGGGTCCGAATTATCGCATATCTTACAGTTCAATTGGCAACTTTACTCTTGCTAGACAATATTATAGTCGTGAGACGGTCAAGTTTTTTAGTGGCAGTAAGATAGACCAAGATGGATAATTAGTTCCATCTAACTTAATAGATGTTAATTGAAAACAACCAAAAAGAGATCCAAAAGTCAATCCATTGGTCGCCATTAGTGAATAAAAGATGGTTGAGCCCAAGAAATGAATTTCACAGTTACCAATACTTAATTCCAATTATCCAATCAGATACACAGTAATTTCCAATATAAATGCCTCAATCTAATTACCATACGAATCACTAAAGCACCGGCATACTTATTCTCACCATCTTCTTCAATCAACGCAACATCACACAAATATATATACTAAACCCAAATATTCAGCAGCAAAAAATTAGTGAGAAAAGACATAAATACATCACTTTTAGGTGTGAAACAGCAACTCCATCCTCTGTAATAACCATCAAATCTAACCTCCATAATGGCCACTTCTAAAATTCTATCCGGTATAAATAGGAAATTGGGTTTCCATTCACCAAGAAATTATTCCATCATTTGCCCTTTTTGGGAGCCTCTCCAACACCAAAGTCATTAGAGAACTATCCTTAATACTCTACATTAAACTTGGATGAAGATATTGCTCCAAAGCAAAAGCAAAAAGTTACGAGCTGAGCCCAATGAAAAGGTGAGGCTTGATTCTAAGAATAGGCACCTAACTCTGTGTTGCAGGAGTAAGGGCTTATGAGCTGCAACAAAATTCGAAGGTGACTCTATTAAAAGACCTCAAGATCGAGCACGTTCTCCTCAGCATCACCAAGGTCACTGCTAATCTGAAAACTTTTAAGGTTTTCAGGTCCAATCTTGGTCAGACATCATTGGATTTGAACTGTGTTAGGTCTAGTGAAATCTAATGATGTCGGGATGGACTACAAGAGCTAAATTTGGTTGCCAAGGCTGAGCAATAGCAACCACAAGACTGGTCGATGCGTTCCAAAGGCTAGTCAATGCAGGGGAACTCGAATGATGACAATTGGGGTCGCCAGTCAACGTCGTGGGTCACTAGCTGACGGCATAGCCTTTTCTAGTGATGGAGCAATGTCACCGGCCGAAGACCTAGCCTTTTCCAATGACTGAATAGTGTCGCCAATAGAAAACACGGCCTTTTCCGGTGATGGAACAGTGGTCTCCAGTAATCTGGCGGCTAGTTTTTTTTTTTTTTTACATGTGGTTTGATACCATGTCAAGAGATAATTGTTTTTTATTATTCAATAAAAAAATAGGGCTAAAATTATATATACTTATATTTGCTTAACCCTACTCATAACTAAGTTACTATTTTACCCATATTGCTCACAATATTTCCCAACACCTTTAATATTACGATATCTACTACAACACTCATTTTCATTCTGAATTTAATGCAGAATTGTCAACTATGACCTTGGAGTTGAACTCAATATTAGTTTCTCTTCATGATTGATGAACTTGGAGAGTGGTGCTTGTTAAACCATTCTATTATTGAGATTTTGAGGTAGTTCGGGAATGATGGTAGTTGTGGAGATTGGTAGTTATCCTTCATGTCTTTAATTTCTATTGATTTGGAGCACAGTCGATCCTCTGATTTGTTAGACAATATTTCTTGCAAAGGATAATATCCTTGCTAGAAAAATTATCGGAGAGTATTTTGATGCCAATCTTGGTGCTGAAGATTATGTGGGCCTAACCTAATAAAAAGGAAGGTGAGGAAGGAGTGTCATGCCCCGATCCTCAGGCGCGCGCCCATCCCTCACTGGTCGATTAAATAGCAACGTCCCAAGATGCATCGCTGACCCATTCATTTTAATACGCATGCGGAAGCAGATACAAAATCCCTAGACAATAAAACAAAGGGATAGAAAGGTAGAGCCATATTTTCAAACTTGAAAACAACCACACTTATATACATCTCAAACCATAATGTATATATTATGATACAACCTATAAAAGTCTGGTCCTACTCAAGCCAGGCAGAAAACAAAGTCTACAAACAGGGGTGGGGGTTTCCAATCTATTTTGGGTCATCATCCTCCTCGATTTCTCCTTCCTCCACGCTCTAGCTGGAGCCCACTGCTAAGTACACCGGAGAATCAGGATCATCAAGCTTGGGTCCTTTGCATCCACTACCGATCCACCCTTAGATCTGCCGTACCCTTCGGAAAAGCAACCTCCAATGCATACAGAGGTATCTCAAATTCTGATACAGGACCCTCCCTTCATCCATCATAATAATGGTGATACCATGCCCTGTATTGATGGGGCACCTTTTTAGGTAAACCTGCATCAACCCAGACTGTGGATTTCACCAACACATATTCTAGTCCTTCAGGGTGCCCCTGTATCGGAATATGGTAACCATATTCCATAAACTTCTTAGGTTGCCCTAAATATTCAAGAGGGTTTGGAGGGGCTGCCATCTAGGGACCTGAAATGTTATCCCACAACGGGGTGAGACGACGTCTCAGCAAGTTCAACCCCCTAAGACCCGACTAGGAAGCAAATATGCCATGAGGGCTGCCTAAGCACAAACACGAATTAGAGGACTTACCTTGGCCTCAGTTCATTCTTGTAAGTCAATATAATTTTAAACAATTAATTAATCATTTCAACCAATTAGATCGAATCATCGATCAATCGACCCAGTCGATTACATGTCATCACGACCTTCTCTTAGTCAGTATACTCAATACTATTTATAAGGTCCTATCAAATCAAGACTGCTCACCCTAAGTTGAGGATAGATTGTATAGCTCACCCAAAACTGATAATATAGTATATTGTTCGCCCAAAGCTAATATATTAGGGCCCCCATGCTGATATAATATACTACTAATAATCCTCACCCAAAGCTGATAAATTATTGCTCGCCCCAAGCTGATAATAACATATATTGCTCACCCAAAGCTAACCAAATCACCATTTTTATCATACTCGATAAAAATTATCATGTGTGGGTACACGGTCGGCCTTAGCCAAAGTACAATAATATCACTTTTGAACATCCCACTAGTTTCAACATTCTTGGAGTTGTAGACTAACACCCGGTAATTTTCTAATTAATTACTAAAATTAATTAAATTTAGGAATAAACTCTTAAAATTGCAAATCATGCACATTCAGCACAAATTGTGGCTCAATTAAATAAACAAGTCACACCACAGCGATCGCCTAAAATTCCGATCACCGGCTATCCCGATTTAATTTCCAAAAAATAAGTAATTAATCAAATAATTACAGAAAATAATTAATAATGTGGCACCCCGAACGGCCCCGATCCGCTAGGGTCACCACAGTCCACTTACCTTTCTCTTGACTTGATGGTCTTATTACTCCGATACTGTTAAAAACTTGACAAATCCATGAATCCTGGGGGTTTATATTTCTTACAATGGTCCCTGTGCAGAAATATAACAGAAGCACATCCACCCACTTCCCTTCCTGTAGTGAAAATGATGCACACCTACTAAACATTTTCTAAGTTAAAGCCGAACACTTTTATTTACATAACTTGATGGACATCATTAGTCGGTACATCAAAATGCCAAGATTTTCTATACTCGGCTATACTTCAAAAGATGACCGACATCCTTTCCATCAGTCGTATACTTAAAGTCCATCGATCAGTGTCGGCGTCCAAAAGTTCCTTCCTCTGCTGTCCTCCTCCTCGTGGTCATATTCAATCACTCGGTCCATCTGCTGGTGGTGGTGGCAGCAGAGGTATCTTATCTAGTTTAGAATGTTAGTCCTCAAACGGGGTGAGTACAACCACTCAACAGTAAAGATCCATCAAACTACACAATACAACAAGCAAGACAACCACAATTTCATGTGAAATGCACATATCATCCATGCAATCATGCTTATATCTCCATGAGATGCATTCATTAAGGCAATTCATGTTCCATGCCATATGCACATACATGCGCATGATCCATATCACCCATACAATTATATATATATATATATATATATATATATATATATATATATTCTCATGAGATCCATTCAATGCCTTCATGATCGCATTCTCAATGCCATATAGTATCAACTCAATTTCCTAGGTAATTATATCCCATGCCATATGCACACACACATGTGCATGATTCAATTCCCATTTTGATATTCGAAAGGATCTCATCTTTCTCCCAGGGACCAGTGTTTGCATCCCTCATATATCGCTCGCACCCAACCTAGCATCGCGAGGAACCTCTGGCACACACCTCGGGGCATCCGGCACACACCTCCGGGCATTTCGCATCCCACTTGGCATCACGAGGAATCGCCGGGACTCACCATGAAAATGGTTACCCCTGCCTTTCGGAATTACGTACCGACATACCACCAGGCATCCCCTGGAATTACGTACTGATATACCACTGGGCATCCCGAAACTCCCGAGGACATCCGGCACACACCTCCAGGCATCCGGCACTCACCTCCGGGCATCCCGACACTCCCGGGGCATCGTCGGCTCACACCTCCGACGGTATCCTCATTTATCATATTTCATTTTCACAATTGCGTCTCAATATCAACATGGCATATGATGTGATGGCAACAAAGGTCAAATTCAGCTTTTGATATTATATGTAATGCCAAATGTCATCACATGTGTAGCAAGATCAATCGCTTAAAAACATTATAAATCATGGGGCAAACTCAGGGATTATTATTATTATTTTTAAAACGGAATGCATTCTTTCAGTTAACACTCCTTAAAATTTAGTGATTGGCCCTAATAAATTCTAAGAATTTAATACACTATAGACAAGATCTAGAGGCAATTATCTCATGAAGAATACCGCACCACCAGAATTCCACACAAAACAGAATAGTCCATGCATTACAGCTTTCGAAATTCGCACAATCCAGTTTGCACAGTTTTAGAAAACATTTTTATTAAATACCCAAATGAACTCCATAAATTATGAAATTTGAATATGTAATAGCCAAGACCATAGGGTAGATATTTCATGAAGACATCGATTTCAAATTCGTCCTAGATAAATAGATATGGACGGTTAATACCCCCTGTTCTCGGTATCAATATTCCAGATCTAGTCTTTATAAAGAACCACGATTTCACCTACCTATTCTTGTTCGTTTTCTCCAATTTTTTGATATGTTATACCTCGAGATGTCCTTTACAACTTTCCTTAAGAAATCAAAGTGATATTTCAACAAGAAAACTACTTTACAGTCCACGAAATTACTGAAGGTCAGCACAACAAATTCCAGAACTAATTTCTCCAAAGGAAAATCGTTTCACCAAGCAATATTTGTCCGTTTTATCTCAAATTTTAGTATGTTATTCCTCAAGATGTTCTCTGCAACTTTCATGAAGAGATTGAAATGAGATTCCAACTAAAAGGTCGCATGCAGCTCACGAACTCATGAAGGGTCGGACTGGTTTTTCCAGAAACAGCATGCTAGGCCAACAAATCTCTCCCAAAGCTCCGAAATTTCATCACTTCCGCCTCAACCAAAATTCACCACTTCTACGCACACATCACACAGCAAGCAAAGGGTAGGTTTTAGGACTCTACTTGCCTCAAATTTAAGCACGAAACAGCGACAAAATGGCAGGCAAAGCGGCGAACGGACCTCCTCCTTCCTCTCGCACGCACGGTCTCTTTCCCTCTTCCTTTCTTTCTCTCGGACGACCACTCTCTCTCTCCCTTTCTCGCTTAATCCGCCCTCTTCTTCCCCTCTAATTCCTTCCCTTCATCATTAGCCATCATTGGATTGCATGCATGGCCACTTACACTTGGCAACAAGGAGACTACACTTGGCCAATCTATAAAAGAGAAGGGGGGGCATCCGGCTGGGCTTGGGGCCAGCTTGGTTGACGGCCCAATGGGGCTTCATGGGCCGGCCTTGGTCGACCCAAGAGATGGGATTGGTGGGCTGGTTTGGTCCTTGAGAAATCAGCCCACCATTCCTTTTAAAATCTACCCTAAATCCTATTTACAACAAGTATTTAATTGAAATTTATAAAGCCATTAAAATTTACAACGTACATTAATAAAATTCAACTTATAACACGCCCATGGCCAAGAGTAAAATTTTCCTATTAATAATTATCCAGTTAAGAGCTCAGCCTTAAACCTATGCAGAACATAGTTCAAAACGATTACAAAAAAATAAAATGACGGCGCTTCCACCACCTATCCAAGGCTCATAACACAATTTGGGATTATCATGAAATTCCAGGACGCCACAAATAAATGCAATAAATAGCAACTTAGGCCCGTAAAGACTAATTAAATGCCGAGACGGGCCCGGAAAATTTCTGAACCGCTCTAGATAAATACTAGAGCTTGTCTAAGCCCTAATTCCACTAAACTACCCACCTAACATGCATCGATAATTAATTAAATCACTAATCTAATCTAACTATCTACCTAATCCATACTTAGTCTAAACTAATCAACCCTTAAGTGTCATTAACCTACTAAGTGAGGATTAGTGAGTTAAACTCGCTTGTTTAGCGAACCGCTCGGTTCCACTTGACGGGAATGCAATAGGGCTCGATCTTCTCCAAAGCGGGCTTTGCAGCCGAGGTCCGGAAAGCACCAATACGGGCCTACATAGTGCTGGAAACCCACTAAACTTTAGTTTCTATGGCTAGTCTACTGCTAGCCGAGAGGGAGAGACGGGTTGGTTGGCTGAGGCAAGGACAAACGACGATGGTGCAGCAGCTCTTAACGGCGGCAGGCGAGCTATCCAGCAACTCCAACGACAGCGGGATGGCTACGATTGGCTTGGGGAACCTCCTAGGCTCACAGTGGAAGAGGGATGGCGGTCCAAGACGGTGGAGGCGCACGCGCAGGCAAGCGAGGTGCGACGAGCGAGCGATGGCATCGCGGGCGGTCCGGCGGGTGGCTGGGGTGTCCAACGGCCTACTAGCTTCTTCTCTGCAGAATTTTGGAGTCCTCAAAGCACAATGAAGAAGAAAGAAGGGCTAGCCGACGGTTTGAGGGGGAGAGAGGGGGCAAGGGGTCCACTTCTCTCTCTTATCTCATCTCTTTGTCCCCCAACTTGTCCACCTTGCATGGCTGTCTTTCACCACCCAATTCCAACCCTCAAACCCTTCTAGAAGCCTTTTGAAGGGGCCCAAATGTTGTGGGTGGTGGGGGACTACGAATTTAATGTGTTTTCCCTCCAATTTGGACTTTAATCCTTCTTAAATCAACCCAATTTGGCCTCTCTAGATTCAACCAACACTTCATTGATCCAATTGGTATTTTCCTCACCAATAGAACCCACTTGCTTCCCAATTGCACGATCAAAAACGGTCCCCGACATTTTCTGAACAAAAACGACCCTACCTCGACTTTTTCCCAAAAAGTCTCAGTTTGCAAAAAAATCTTTGGAGACTGAGTCGACGTTCCTAAAATGATTTGTAATATGACATAACTTTCAATTTCTAAAATCGAATTCAAATTTGCGATTAATTTAAATCCGGCACGATTTTAACGTGACCTAAGCTACCGAGTAGCTTTCGGAAATTTTTAGTGCAAATAACCCGTGGTCGATTTTCTTCGAGCCACAATGAACCCACTCGACACATTGGCAACTCTCGATTATCGTGAAAATCTCAATGATTCAAATATGAACACAGGGTACCAAAACGATAGAAAAATCAATTTAGTGCCGGTCTACAAGAATTTTCCAATTTAGTGGAGTCACTCACGTTTAGCCACACATCTCAATCAAACTGACCTATTTCTGATATCTAATTAATTTTTAATTGTGCCGTAATAACCTCTAAAGATGAGCATGGTCAAGTAGCTGATTCTTGGTCGAATTCTCAAGTCTCCACCCTTAAGAATACCAGGAAGAGAACCAGATTCCTTAATGGTTTTCCCAGATAGTCTAGTTATCTCGAGAGTGATCAGCTCTGAGAATAGCTCTATAGGCGCGTCAATGAAAGGCTCGATTAATTTAATTGAAAGCAAAAGTGAAAAATCCAGGATGTCACAAGGAGACCAATCACTTATTAGTGTATTAGTGTTGCTACGATGAAAAACATCTTTTGAAGTCCCTCTTCTATGCACCACTTGTCTATTTCCATAGAAATTGGCTCTATCTATCTGACTTTGAGATATTGATATTTAGGAATGGTTTTCTCTTTATGTAACTAACAATACCAAACATAGTTTTGTGTCTTGTATCTAGTGTCGAATCATCTCTTTTCCCTTTACCCTTGACTTATAGAACATCTGTCTATTAATGTAGATAGAGGATATTGCTCTGCAAGATGACATGAAGTAGTTTGTGTCTTGACCATTAAATATGTGCTGAATTCAAGTTTTGATCATGAAAATTCAGTGCGCTTGATAGGGCAAGAGCTGTGGTCATTGGTGCTCATGTTCTCGGGCTATTTATGCTCACATTCTATAACATCCTAATTTTCGACCTATGAGAAATGGCTATGAATCTAGTGTACCAATGGCAGGTGTCGCGACCAAATTTTCGGGTGACCCACATAGGGTTTGGCTAATAGATTACTAAGCCTAAACTTAGCTCGGGCTCTCCAAGCCCATACCAATTTGCAACTTAGGTTCAATTTTTTTTAACATGCAAATGATTTTTCAATTAGGAGTCGCCACTAATCTATTTTTCAGTGGGTCGATTAGAAACCCAAGTAAAATAACAGGAGATTTACTTTATTCCTACGAACTAGAGATTTATGAGGTCAGGGACTTGATTACGCTAGATTTCTCTAACGCCTTTTCGATACCTTTCTCTTTTATTTTGAAAAATGTTTGGCAAGCAACTTGAATTAATTTTAATTCACTTTCCTAACATGTGAGGCGATCATGCGGGTGCGCAAACCACCAATTTAACATCTAGATAAAACGGTGAATAAATTGCAAGACTTACCTCATAACAACGAAAGCATCTGTAATGTTAGATCAGAATTCACATCAACAGTCCTAGATATAATTTCTAATTAACACGTAATTTCTTTTTTCCTTTTCACTTATTTAATGAGAATCATGCAATGCATGCTCTACTAATTTAACATGAAATGATATGACATGGCAGTATGACCTAAGCTAAATGACATAAATAAAATGTAGTATATCCTATTGAATGAAATTGATTTATTCTAAGACAATTTTTTTGGTATTTTCCATGAAATTTCGAAATTAGAAAAATGCAAAAATTATCTATCCAAATTAAGATATCATCCAACTTATATTAAGATTCAGATTAGGTCAAATCTTAATTTAAATTAGTTTGTTATCCCTAACCTAAAATGCAATCTATCTAGGAAAAAAAATATCTAAACTTAAAAATTAAACATGCAATCTTATCATAATATGCAATGACGTGCAAAGAATGCCCTAATTTTAGTTTTTTTCCTTTTCTTTTTATGAAATTCGAAATTAAAATTGACACATAATTAAACGTGCAATTTAAATTTTTAAAAAAACTAACATCCTCAATGAATGCATTTTTTTGGATTTTTATTTTTTCAAAAATAACGAAATAAATTCCCTATGCAAAATAATCCTAAAACAAGAAATAAACCTAATCTAACTCACATTTTTTTGGATTTTCTTTTACGAAAACAAAAGCGATTCAAACCACACGATGGCAAATCAAGCAAGATAAGATCGATATCCACAAATTGACGAACCATATCCCGCGTATGTGATCGAATTGGTCAATTTTAAATAAAACCGTGAATCGAATCTCGAGCGTGAGATCAGATTGGTGATTTTCCATGCGATTGCGAGTCAGATTTCGGGCATGAAAATCGGACTGTCAATCGTATGCACGTTGTGAAATTAGGAAAATTTCCCAAAATTATAAGGCTACTCGAGATTACGAACACCGCGTCGACGAAATTTTTGGAAATTAAAATAGACAAAATTTTCACCTATTCCTAATACCGACTTCCAAATTTGGACCCTTGCAACTCGACGTGGTGGTGCTTCGGCGAGACTCGCGGTGTAGCTGCTCGCCAAGGGGTTCAATAATTTTTTGTTACGGTAGTGAACCTCACCAAGGAAACCTGGAAGTTTGCTACTAATGTTAGGCGAAGGAGTCGTTGTGGCCGTCTTCTCTTTTGGCCTCTTTTTTTTTTGCTTGTGGAAATTGTCTCCGTGGGCACGATACGACTCTCCTCTTTCTCCACGTTTTCCTCCTTTGGCCTTTCCTTGATTATGTGGAGGACGTGAAGATGAGGAGATGATGAATATGGATCTTCACAATGGCCAAGAAGAACTCCTTAAGACTTCTTAACTCATGCTTCATGGACAAGTCTTATGCTTCATCCCCTTCAGTTATTCTTCACCAATCAACGCCTCTTTCTATGTTATTTCTTTTGACTTTTCTCCCTGAGCAAGTGCTGGAACTTACGGTTCTTGGATGTCTCGTTAGGGTTGGTGGAGATCAAATCGGGTTGTTGATGGTCCAACGAGAGGGTAATGGTGACGGCTTTGCTATTCACGATGGGGTTTTGGATGATTGCGTCATATGATCAACGTCACAAAGAAACTACAAAGTTGGGAGAGCAACAGCTTCATCGGGAATTTGCTGAATTTAAATATGTGGACGCAAGCAGCAATGGCAACAGCAGGGCGTCGGCAACGTGGGCACCAATACGAGAACAAGAAGGCAACATCTCCCTCTTTTTCTCTCACGTGTATATATATTATGCGTGTGACATCCTGAAATTCGAGCCCTATAAGGGATGAATGAATGTGAATTTTGTCAATGCATTGTTGGTTGATCTCACTCGGAATTGATCACTCCTAAGATACTGACCTTGAGGGGAAAGGCTAATGAGGACAGAACCCGTACGACTAAAGAACTCAACCTGGGAAAACGACTTGACCGTGAGACTTGCGTGAGGATGATCCTGTAGATAGGCAGGCCGATTCTAAGGACGACTAGAAGTCGATTCACGGACAGAACATAATGGAAAGGCGGGTGATTCCGTTTATCGTTATCGAACCCACAAACGACCCTATGTCGATCCTCAGTGATCGTGTACTTTGAAATAAGAATCTATCCTCCGTAATTTCATGTAGTCAAGGACGTCCATGCGTCGAGATGTCTTGAACGTGGTTTGGCACGAGTCAGTTACGCGTGAATCCTCGGAACCGCCCGTCAGTTTGAGTTGTAACCAAAATGGTATTAGGGCGAATTTGACATGTCATGAGAATTAAAGATTGGACTTCGAATTATCGGGAACATCCGGGACGGACTTTGGATGAAGCTATAGCGCCAGTTGAGCCGAGCAATTGGAAAAGGAATTTTCGGACCAGGAAGCAAGCCTGTGAGGACGCAGGCCGGGCCAAGCCAGTGTGGGCCTTAGGCCCAAGTTGGGACAGCCACCAAATGGGCCTAAGACAAGCAAATGAGCCCATTGGGCCTAAATCAACTATTCATCTTCCAAGCCCATGGGCCAATTCTTAGCCTTTTCAAGCCCAACCAATTCCCAAGCCCATTCCTATTCATGGCCAAGCCCAATTCTTAGGCTCATCCACCAATTTCAGCCTAAGGACAGAATGGTAATTGTGCAATGTGAAATGACCAAATTACCCCTAGTTGTAGGGAGAAAAGGCTAGAGAAGAAAGAGACATGGGGACTTGAAGCTAGGATGTGAGGGCTTGATGGGGTGTGCAGCAGGCCTCACATCACTCTCTCTCTCCCCCATTCGGCCTCCCAACCGTCGCAGCTTCTCTCTCCTCCATTTTCTTCTTCTCCAGTTTCTACTCCAGCTGACCCTTCGGTGAAGAATCGTGTCAAAAGTGGTCTTCCCAGATGAATCAGAGAACAAGCCACCTATTATCGTGACCGGGAGAGACAGAACGTTCCAACAAGCCTAATTTCATCCCGAACGGAGCCTCCAGCAGTCCAGTATGGCCGTCGCAAGCCGCCGGTCGCCAGTTCGTCGGTCCACCTGCAGCCTGCACTGTTTCGCGTTTTCGGCCGTTTTTCTCCATTCTAGCCCTTTCTTTGCCCATCCCAACCTCCCACAACACCCCCAAGACCCCCGGGAGCCACTGTTTTCCAGCCAACCCCCCCACCGGAGCTCTGGCCAAGCCGTTCTACTTAGTTTCTCCTCCGGCAGGGCTGTTTTTCAGTGTTTTCAGTGGGAGTCTGAGCTGTGGTTGCTGTGTTGAGCTTGGGACCGCCTTGGATCGTCGCTGTAGAAGTCCCAGTGCATAGCCACCATCGTCACCGCTGCGTTGGTGCCTCCGGCCCGCTTAACGGGTGAGTTTAGCTCCTAATCCTTCGATTAGTGCCTAAACTTGCTTAGGGTTGGTTTGGTTAGATTTAATTCTAGTTTAGGTGATTTAATTAAGTTGTATTAGCCCTAAGATAGGTGGTTAGATGGATGGATTAGATTATTTTAGTTTAATCTTGCTTTATCTGCTTAATGTGGTTTATGTGATTAATTAAGTACGCTTTGCTTTAATTAATTGATGGTTGCTTTAATTAATGCTTTTAATAATTTCTGAGTTTAATTTATCATTTATTAAATTCTGGAAATTTACTGTTCACTCAACACTATTCAAAAATACTGTTCACGATTACTATTCACAAAAACACTGTTCACCCGAGAACGAAAAGTGTCTAATTTCATGTGAGTTTAATCCTATGAAGTGATTGGATGTGTTATTCCATAAACATCTGCATGAATTGAATGATGATTTGTGCAATCGTGTGGTGATTGGAAAATTGGATTTTATTCAGAAAATCCTAGGTGTCGGGTTTTGACACCGAAAATGAAATTTGTGTATTATATCAAATAGTGGGGTTTGAAAAAGGATGGTTTCTATTTTTCTGGTTCAATTTGATGAGTAACCACACAGGTGGCTAATTTCTTGAATGATTTTTAAAATGAAGAAAAGAGGCCGGGATAATTATTTTAATGAATGGCATTGAGTGAAATGCATGGTATCCTGGGCCTACCTTGAATTACCGTGTGTTGGTTAATGCGGAGTCGTCAGGGGCGTTTAGGCTAGGCGATACCGTCAGAGGCGTTTAAGCCGAACGATACCGTCAGGGGCATTTAAGCCGGACGATACCCGATATGGGATGAACCATATAGTGGGCTCGGGTTGCAGTAGAGGCTAGGCTGACTGGACCTATACTCCTTTGGGAACGCCATCAACGTAGTGACAAAGCCATGCTCCATGGTGGGGAGACGATACCTGGCTAAATGCCAGTCTAGCACCCCCTCGACACGACCCCCGATCCGTTAGGGTCGCCATAGTACTCTAACCCTTCAATAGTCCTAACAACATGCCACTCTAATACTATTGAACTATAGAGGATCCAAAAGTCCTAGGGGTTTGCATTATTTAAATCGATCCCAGCGCAGTTCATATGGCGGAAGCATAAACAAATTTCCCATCCCATACTCCAACAACATAATGCAATGCACACCAACTACACATTTTCATAAGATAAGCCGAGCACTTTTATTTACATCACTTGATGGACTACATGAGTTGGTACATCAAAAAGCCAAGGCTTTTCTAAAACTCGGCTATAACCAAAAGTGTCCAACTCCACAACAGTCATAAGCTCCAGTCCATCAGATAGTGGCAGCAGTCCAAAAAAAGCTTTCTCAGCTACCCATCATGCATGGTCGATCACACCCAGCCCGGTCCATTAGCTGGCGGCGACGGCAGCATCCCCATCATAATCCCGTCATGGTGAACGTGCACGGACAGGAACTCCTGCACCATGGAGCCTCCAGGTAGACCCACATTATACATGACGAGGACTCGTACGCGAATAAATACCAAACCCCGAACACTTATACAAATGTGCTCCGAGCATGACCACTCAATGCCTACCGGAATGCCGTAAAAAGTGCCTAGTGAAATGGGTAGTAGAGGCATCTCTCTCAATATGAAATGTTAGTCCCCAAAATGGGTGAGTACAACCACTCAGCAGTAAAGATTCATCAAACTACAAAATGCAACAAGCAAGACAACCAAGGCATCTCAGGCAAAGCACATATCATTCATGCACTCAAGCATACATCACCATGCAAACCATGCATATATCTCCATGCAAATATGCATACATCTCCATGAGATCCATTCAATGCCTTGGTGATCACACTTCCAAAAATCATGCAATACCAATTCAAGTTCAAAGACAATTTATACACTAGGCCATGTACACACATGCACATGATTCAATTCCAACATTGATTTTTCAAAAGGATCTCATCGTTCTTTCAGGGACTAGTGTTTGCATCCCTCATATCGCTTGCACCCAACCTAGCATCACGAGGAACCTCCGGCACACACCTCCGAGCATCCGGCACACCTTTGGGCATCTCGAAACTCCCGAGGACATCCGGCACACACCTCCGAGCATCGTCGACTTAGCCGTCCAATGGTATCATCATTATCATTTCACATGGATATATCTCAATTTGCAACAATACCATTTGATGCAATAGTGCCAAAATCTCATTTGATATTACATGTCATGTGAAATGCATAATTGTCACCATGCATGCTACATAGAGCAACTCAGAATACCACATCCCATAGAGTAATATATTTGTTCTTAAAAATAAGAAATTTTTTAAATAAAACAGAATGTACTCCTTTAATTAAAATTCTGGAAAAATTAGTAAATGATATTAATAAATTCTGAAAATTTAACATGATGTAACAAGACCTAGAGAAAGAGATTTCATGAAAAACACCATGTCAAGAAAGTTTCATATTAATCACATAGGTACATACATCACAGCAAAAGAAATTCCAGCACCACTTTTGCACAGTTTCTGAAATAATTTCGATTAAATACTCAAATGAACTCCGAAAATTCTGATATTTTAATATATTATATTTAAGACCTAAAGGTAAAAGTCCCATGAAGCAATAAAAGTCCAATTCATTCTTTATTAAAAGATATGATTATTACAACTCACCCTAACCCTCGGCTCAATCTCCAGATTTAATCCCTTTCAAAGAAAAGTCATTTCCCTAATCAATACTAGTCCGTTTATTCCCAAATTTCAGTATGTTGCTCTTAAAGATGTCATCTACAATTATTATCAAGGACACGAGATCAAATTCGGACTGGATGATTTTACAAAATTCACAGAATCACAAGGGATAAACATAACAGTTTTCCACATCTAGTATCTTTGAAGAAAAATGGTTTCATCAACAAATACTTGTCCGTTTCCCCTCAAATTTTGATATGTTAAACTTCAAGAAGTCCTCTACAACTTTCATCAAGAAGTTGAAGTGAGATTCCAATTATAAAATTGCATGCATCTCACGAAATCACCAAAGGTCAGACTATTTTTCCAGAAAACAGATTACTAGACTAAGGCACTACTCCCATAACTTCGAAAATTCTCACCTCCACCACCTCTGAAATTCACCATACAACACACACAATCACAGCAAAGCAAAGTGTAGATCAATGGACTCTAGTTGCCTCAAATCAAAGAAAATCACAGCAAGCACAACGGCGGGGCAAGGCAAGCTCAACGATGGCAGCTAGGCGGATGCACGGCGGCGAGTCTTCTTCCGCCTCTCTCGGCTTCACTCTCTCTCTCTCGGTCTCACTCTCTCTCTCTCGGTCTTGCTCAATCCGCCCCCTCCCCTTTTCCTTTTTGGTTGATTAAAATTCTTGCATGATTTAATTTTTGCATGGAAGGAGACAAGTGTCTTCTTGTTGAAGACACATGGAGGAGGCCCATCCAGCTCCTCCCCCCCTCCTTCGGTCGACAGCCCATGGGGTTTCTTGGGCCGGGCCTCTTGGCCCATTTTGGGCCCAATACTCTTGGGCCTAAAGTCCAACTTTTAAATGGCCCAAAAATAATACTAAATAAGCCCATATTTGCTCTTAACAATTTACTTTAATCCCCACTTAATTTCATAATCTCAAATACTCACATGGCCAAATAAAATTGCAACATTAATTAATGAAAATCCAACTTATAGAGTACACGGCCAAGGACAGAAAATTCCTTGTCAAAATACCCTTTAGTACAATGTTTGATCACACTTAGATATAGGATACAATTCCAAATCAAAACAATAGTCCATTAGTGCTTCCGATGCCTTTTCAAGGGTTGCAGTGTATCTAGAGATCGTTATGAAATTTTAGGATGCCACTATTCTCCCCTCCTTAGAGAATTTCGTCCTCGAAATTTGACATCACTTATGCCTCTTGAAACACGTGAGGGTACTTTTCCTTCATCTTATCTTCACTTTCCCATGTGGCTTCCTCCACATCATGATGTCGCCATAATATCTTAACAAATGGGATTTTCCTGGTTCTAAGAACTTGCTGCTTTCGGTCCAGTAATTGCACAGGCTCTTCGATGTATCTCACTTTCTCATCCACTTTGATGGCTTCATGATCAAGTATGTGACCAGGATCTGGCCGATATCTCCTTAGCATCGACACATGAAACACATCATGTAAATTTCCCAATTTAGGAGGCAGCGCCAAACAATAAGTTATGTCTCCTATTCTTTCGAGTATCTCAAAAGGTCCAACAAATTTGGGACCTAACTTTCCTTTCATTCCAAATCGTGATATTCCTTTCATTGGAGATACTTTAAGAAATACGTGATCTCCCACACTAAACTCCAAAGGCCTTCTACGCCTATCCGCGTAGCCTTTTTGTCGGTTTTGGGCTGTCTTAAGTCTTTTCCTTATTATCTCAACCGCTTCTGTAGTAATTTGCACTAACTCGGGTCCTGTTAGTTTTCTTTCACCTACTTCATTCCAACAAACAGGGGTCCTGCACCTTCTCCCATATAATGCTTCATACGGAGCCATGCCTATACATTTATGAAAACTATTATTATAGGCGAACTCTATCAAGTGCAAATTTTCATCCCAGCTTCCCCTAAAATCAATAATGCAAGCTCTCAGCATATCTTCCAGAGTCTGGATCACTCTTTCTGTTTGTCCATCTGTTTGAGGATGAAAGGTAGTACTAAATTGAAGCTTTGTCCCTAAGGCATTTTGGAGACTTCGCCAAAAATTTGAAGTAAACCTAGGGTCTCGATTAGAGGTGATCGTTACTGGGATACCATGTAAGCGTATTACCTGGCTTACATATATCTCAGCAAGTTTATTCATCTCATATTTTATGCGAACCGCTAGGAAATGGGCAGATTTAGTCAAGCGATCCACTATCACCCAAATCGAATCATGACCATTTGATGTCCTTGGCAGTCCTTGCACAAAGTCCATCGTTACATGCTCCCATTTCCATTCTGGTATGTCTAACGGTCTTAATAGTCCTGCGGGTTTGCGATGTTCCGCCTTCACTTGCTGGCATGTTAAGCATTGAGAAACATGTTTAGCTGTATCTGCCTTCATGCCATTCCACCAAAATCGCTAGCATAAATTTTTGTACATCTTTGTACTACCCGGATGAATACTATAATTACTCCTATGTGCTTCCGACAAAATTTCCCTCTTCACTTCTTCATTGTCGGGAACACAGAGTCGTCCTTGGCATCTTACCACTCCATCCTCAGAGACTTGAAATTCTGGTCTTTTTCCTAAAGACACGGCATTTCTCACTTTCACAATTTCCAGGTCAGACTCTTGCAGAATCTTAACTTTCTGAATAATTTTGGGTTCAATCATTAATGTAGTAAGCATACCAGTAAGGCGATCCACTTTCAATTCAAACTCTGAGTCTACTACAGACTTTAATAGGTTCCATTCTGCCATCCTTAGACTGGCTATCTCCATAGCCGACTTACAACTAAGGGCATCCGCCACCTTATTCGCCTTCCCTGGATGGTACCGTATTTCACAATGATAATCCTTCAACAATTCCATCCACCTCCTTTGTCTCATGTTCAATTCCTTTTGTGAAAACAAATATTTTAGGCTCTTATGATCTGTATAGATCTCAAACTTCTCTCCATACAAATAGTGCCTCCATATTTTCAAAGCAAACACTATAGCTGCCAATTCTAAATCATGCGTTGGGTAGTTCAGTTCATGAGGTTTCAATTGTCTGGATGCATAGGCTATGACATTGCCATGTTGCATCAAAACACATCCCAGTCCTTTGTGAGATGCATCACTATACACTGTAAATCCATCAGACCCAGATGGTATAGTCAGGATTGGAGCCGTGGTCAATTTTCTTTTAAGTTACTGAAAGCTCCTTTCATATTCTCCACTCCATTCAAACTTTACATTCTTCCTAGTCAATTTTGTTAAGGGGCCTGCCAGTCATGAAAAACCTTCAATAAATCTTCTATAATAACCAGCCAGTCCTAAGAAACTCCGTATTTCGGTGGGTGTTGTCGGTCTCGGCCAATTTATTACCATCTCAACTTTCGCCGGGTTCACTGCAATTCCTCCTCCTGACACCACGTGTCCCAAAAATATTATCCAGTCCAACCAAAATTCACACTTGTTGAATTTGGCATACAGCTTATGATCTCTCAAAGTTTGCAAAACTATCCTCAAGTGTTGCTTGTGCTCTTCAGGCCCTTTAGAATATATCAGGATATCATCAATGAAGACAATCACAAACTAATCCAAATAAGGCTCAAATACCCTATTCATTAGATTCATGAATGCAGCCGGTGCATTCATCAATCCAAAAGGCATGACTAGGAACTCGTAGTGTCCATAGCGAGTCCTAAATGCAGTCTTAGGAATGTCTTCTTTCTTAATCCTTAGCTGATGGTATCCCAATCTCAAGTCAATCTTAGAAAAGACCGAACTTCCTTGTAGTTGGTCGAATAGATCATCAATTCTAGGTAAGGGATATTTATTTTTAATGGTCACTTGATTCAGTTGCCTATAGTCAATACATAATCGCATTGACCCATCCTTCTTTTTCACAAACAAGACTGGTGCACCCCAAGGAGAAGCACTTGGCCTAATGAATCCTTTATCAAGCAACTCTTGTAGTTGCACCTTCAACTCCTTCAGTTCCATTAAGGCCATCCTATACAAGGCTTTCAATATTGGTCCTGTTCTAGGCATTAGTTCAATTTCAAACTCAATTTCTCGTTCCGGTGGTAATCCAGGCAACTCCTCAGGAAATACATCTTAAAATTCACTAACTACTCGAATTTCATCGAGCTTAGACTCTTCCTTAGTATAATCTTTAACCACTGCCAGGTACCCTTGACATCCTTCGTCAAGTAATGCACGGGCTTCCATTGCTGAGATAAGTGCTATAGATAGGTTGGTTTGACCTCCGAAAAATTCACAACTAGACTGATCAGGTAGAACAAATTGGATCACTTTCCTATAATAATCCATTTTGGCCCGATACTTATAGAGCCAGTCCATTCCTATGATAACATCAAAGTCATACATAGCCATTACGACAAGGTCTATTTCCATATCCCTTCCTCCTATTTTTATCTTACATTTTCCACACACCAGCGTAGACGGAACCACATTCATTTTCCATTTTACTCAACACTATATCTTTTCCAAGAGACACATTTTACCAACTATCTATATCTTTCGAATACACAAATGAATGTGTAGCACCCGTATCAAACAATGCATATGCCTTCTTTTATGAAAATTATACGATAACGAAAAGCTTTCGCACAAACTCTTCCATGTGAGGCTCTTGGATCTTGTGGATATGGTCCAACAGTACGTTGTACTCGTTTGGGTTGATTTTACCTTCTTGTGGACAATCCTTCTTAAGGTGTCCTACTTGTCCACAACTATAGCATTTAAGCTGTCCATTACAAGGTCCCGCCATGTCGCCCACACATCATTCCGATAAAGTGCTTTTCCTAGATTCAGCCATCCCCGGCTTTTCCAAAATTCCCGAAATTGCTCTTCTTCTTAGATTCCCAAGTCTCGACCTTGACCTCGTATAGGGTCTCTTACCCCGTCTGATATCACCAAAAGTCGACTGCCTCTTATACTCTGATTGCTCTCTTACCAACTCCTGCTCCACCAACTATGCCCTTTCATAAATCTCATTATAATCTCTAATATTCAAAGGCACCAGTTGTTTCCTGATATCAGTTCTCAACCCTTTCAGGAATCTCTTAGCTTTTTCTTCTCGATCTTCAATCAGCCTGGGAGCATATCTAGATAGTTAAAAAAATTTCGCCTCATACTGATCCACTGTCAGCTCCTTTTGTTCCAACTAAACAAATTCTGTGATTTTCTTATCCCTAGCACAATCAGAGAAATGCTTTCTATTGAAAGCTCTAACAAACTCATCCCAATTTATGTCAAGTATCTCCGATGGAAAGATCGTGTCCTTCGAATCTCTCCACCAAAACTTTGCATTTCCCTCCACTGGTACTCGCCAAAGTTATCTTATCAAAGCATCATTGCGCTTCAACACCCGAAAATTTGTTCCATCCCATCAATCCAATGTTTAGCCTCCTCAGGACTTCCCATTCCACTAAACTTAGGTGGTTTCAACTTCAGGAATTGCTCCACCAGTCCTTGAGTACGGCGTTCCGCTCCGGGTTGTTGCTATGCTTGTCTTTCCATCAGATTTCTTATATTGGCCAATGCCTGCAGAATGTCTTCCATTCGAGGCTTCAGCCCTCGATGGATGATGACCTCCAGTTCATACCATGATTTTCCTGCAGTTTCCAAACATTGGCCTCAGGAATAATCTGTGACTCAATGTCTCCATTTAAAGCAACTGCAACTATAAAAATAAGTAACATAAACATGTTACTGGCACCTAAAAGCAACTCATAAAAAGAACTAGGTTCTACGAGTGAATACCCATCACCCGTTGTTCAAAGTTAGTCAACAATTCTTAGTCAGCATCCTAAGGTGTGCATTGTCATTATATTCCTCAATTTCCAAAGGAGCCTCCTTATCACTCCACATATAACCTTTCGCTCTCATACCAAAACCGCCGTGGCACCCCCTCGACACAGCCCCCGATCCGTTAGGGTCGCCATAGTACTCTAACCCTTCAATAGTCCTAACAACATGCCAATCTAATACTATTGAACTATAGAGGATCCAAAAGTCCTAGGGGTTTGCATTATTTAAATCGGTCCTAGCGCAATTCATATGGCGGAAGCATAGACAAATTTCCCATCCCATACTCCAACAACATAATGCAATGCACACCAACTACACATTTCCATAAGATAAGCCGAGCACTTTTATTTACATCACTTGATGGACTACATGAGTTGATACATCAAAAGGCCAAGGCTTTTCTAAAACTTGGCTATAACCAAAAGTGTCCAACTCCACGTCATAAGCTCCAATCCATCAAATAGTGCCAGCAGTCCAAAAAAAACTTTCTCAGCTACCCATCACTCACGGTCGATCACACCCAGCTCGGTCCATCGGCTGGCGGCGGCGGCGACAGCATCCCCATCGTAATCCCGTCACGACGAACGTGCACGGACAGGAACTCCTGCACCACGGGGCCTCTAGGTAGACCCACATCATACATGACGAGGACTCGTACACGAACAAATACCAGACCCCGGACACTAACATAAATGTGCTCCGAGCATGAGCACTCGACGTCTACCGGAACGCCGTAAAAAGTGCCTTGTGAAATGGGTAGCAGAGGCATCTCTCTCAATCTAAAATGTTAGTCCCCAAAAGGGGTGAGTACAACCACTCAGCAGTAAAGATCCATCAAACTACAAAATGCAACCAGCCAGACAACCAAGGTATCACAAGCAAAGCACATATCATTCATGCACTCAAGCATACATCACCATGCAGTCATGCATATATCTCCATGCAGTCATGCATACATCTCCATGAGATCCATTCAATGCCTTGGTGATCACACTTCCAAAAATCATGCAATACCAATTCAAGTTCAAAGACAATTTATACACCAGGCCATGTACACACATGCACATGATTCAATTCCCATATTGATTTTTCGAAAGGATCTCATCGTTCTTCTAGGGACCAGTGTTTGCATCCCTCATATCGCTCGCACCCAACCTAGCATCGCGAGGAACCTCCGGAACACACCTCCGGGCATCTCGAAACTCCCGAGGACATCCGGCACACACCTCCGAGCATCTCGAAACTCCCGAGGACATCCGACACACACCTCCGGGCATCGTCGACTTAGCCGTCCGACGGTATCATCATTATCATTTCACATGGATATATCTCAATTTGCAACAATGCCATTTGATGCAATAGTGCCAAAATCTCATTTGATTTTACATGTCATGTGAAATGCATAATTGTCACCATGCATGCTACATAGATAGAAACTTAGAATACCACATCCCATAGAGTAATGTATTTGTTCTTAAAAATAAGAAAATTTTCAAATAAAACAGAATGTATTCCTTTAATTAAAATTCTTGAAAAATTAGTAAATGATATTAATAAATTCTGAAAATTTAACATGATGTAAACATGGCCTAGAGAAAGAGATTTCATGAAGAACACCATGTCAAGAAAGTTTCATATTAATCACATAGGTCCATACATCACAGCAAAAGAAATTCCAGCACCACTTTTGCACAGTTTCGGAAATAATTTCGATTAAATACTCAAATGAACTCCGAAAGTCCGATGAAGAAATCAAAGTCCAATTCCTTCTGGATTAAAAGATATGATTATTACCACTCACCCTAACCCTCGGCTCAATCTCCAGATTTAATCCCTTTCAAAGAAAAATCATTTCCTTAATCAATACTGGTCCGTTTATTCTCAAATTTCATTATAATGCTCCTCAAGATGTTATCTACAATTATTATCAAGGACACGAGATCAAATTCGGACTGGATGATTTTAGAAAATTCACAGAATCACAAGGGATCAACATAACAGTTTTCCAGATCTAGTATCTTTGAAGAAAAATGGTTTCACCAACAAATACTTGTCCGTTTCCCCTCAAATTTTGATATGTTAAACTTCAAGAAGTCCTATACAACTTTCATCAAGAACACAAAGTGAGATTCCAGCTAGAAAATTGCCTTACAGCTCACGAAATCACCAAAGGTCAACATAACAGTTTCCAGATCTAGTTTCTTCAAAGAAAAATCATTTCACCAACCGATACTTGTTCGTTTCATCTCAAATTTTAGTATGTTAATTTTCAAGAAGTCCTCTACAAATTTCATCAAGAAGTTGAATTGAGATTCCAACTAGAAAATTGCATGCAGCTCACGAAATCACCAAAGGTCGGACTGTTTTTCCAGAAAACAGATTAATAGACTAAGGCATTACTCCCATAACTTCGAAAATTCTCACCACCACCACCTCCGAAATTCACCATACAACACACACAATCACAGCAAGCAAAGTGTAGATCAATGTACTCTACTTGCCTCAAATCCAAAGAAAATCACAGCAAGCACCACGGCGGGGCAAGGCGGGCTCGATCAACGGCAGCTAGGCGGATGCACGGTGGCGAGTCTTCTTCCTCCTCTCCCGGCTTCACTCTCTCTCTCGGTCTCACTCTCTCTCTCGGTCTTGCTCAATCCGCCCCCTCCCCTTTTCCTTTTTGGTTGATTAAAATTCTTGCATGATTTAATTTTTGCATGGAAGGACACTTGTCTCCGAGAAGGAGACAAGTGTCTTCTTGTTGAAGACACATGGAGGAGGCCCATCCGGCTCCTCCACCCCCTCCTTCGGTCGACGGCCCATGGGGCTTCTTGGGCTGGGCCTCTTGGCCCACTTTGGGCCCAACAGTCTTGGGCCTAAAGTCCAACTTTTAAATGGCCCAAAAATAATACTATATAAGCCCATATTTGCTCTTAACAATTTACTTTAATCCCCACTTAATTTCATAATCTCAAATACTCACATGGCCAAATAAAATTGCAACATTAATTAATGAAAATCCAACTTATAGAGTACATGGCCAAGGACAGAAAATTCCTTGTCAAATTACCCTTTAGTACTATCCTTGATCACACTTAGATATAGGATACAATTCCAAATCAAAACAATAGTCCATTAGTGCTTCCGATACCTTTTCAAGGGTTGCAGTGTATCTAGAGATCGTTATGAAATTTTAGGATGCCACAGCCAGTAGATAGCCAAACTGCGAGTAGGCTATGCCCGTGTGTGGCAATGATTAATATTTGGGACACATGATTGATTGAGATTGTTGTGCGTTATTATGGGGTAAAATTGTGTGGCATGATATGGGATGTGTCATAACGGTTTTGCCTTATAATCAGGACGCATGTGATGAGTTGATGCGCGATGGGTGGCGCACTAATGTGCAAGAACGCATGAGAATCATGGCATCGTTGGTTCCAGTCATGCATAAGTTGAGCACATTGTTGATGACACGCACGCATGAATCAATAACGCGTAGGGTGTGGCAATGGCCAGGTGAGATCGCTGATGATGCGACTCATGTGTGATTGATGAACTGCATCATCTAATGGCCATGTGCATTGCGTGTATCATGCTAAATTATAACGTGCAGGGTATGGCATACCAGATAAGGTTGTATGCGAATCGATTATTGGTTGTTGCTTGTGGTGGGGCAGTTCTTGATAGATACCCCGAGTTGAGTTGGTATACTAACCGGGGCTTAAGGGTGGAACTCGCTGAGATTTATATCTCACTAGTTATTGAATAACCATTTTCAGGTCCCTAGTGTGAAGAACCTAGAGCTTGAAGCGGAAGGGTCAGGAGCATAGGTGGCTCAGTAGTTCTATATAAGACTGACCTTTTGTATAAGCTTGAGGTGTTTATGAATGTGTATTTTGAATGGAAATTGTTGTCCTACTTTTCTATCCCATGTATGTCGTTGTCAAGGGATTAGTTAATTCGCTTCCGCATGTGCAATAAAAATGAAAATGGTCGGCGACAAGTCCTGGGAACGTCGCAAAATTCTATCGACCACCGAGAGTTGTCACGCGCTCGAGGTTCGGGGCGTGACAATGCGCTCCCCTCAATGTGGCCATATGTATCAATGTCTGGCCCCTAAAACCCTACGCATTTAACCTTTATATAGGCCATGGATTAGGGTTTTAATTTTTCCAAATCAATATCCACGAAGATTTCTTTTCCAAACACAATATTTGCTTTTCTGAATGCAATATTTGTTTTTGAATTGAAATCTCACAAAGATAAATCCGTAAAATCTCCCCAAGGATACGGGCTTGTGCCGATTTACTCTCTTCGGCGGCTTGGCCCAATTCATCAAATTAAAGTTATGAACCATCAATTAGAACCCATCTGTCACCGGCCCAGTGTAAATGCAAATTAAAAATAAATGCACCTAAAACTATATGCTATACAATTAATATTTTTTCAGGGATAAAATTGCCCCCTAATTTTTAATGCGATAAATGACTAAACGGGTCACCAAAATATAGGTGTCAACAGCTACTCATCTTTGAAGGTGAGCTCGCAGAGGTTATCTTCAAAGACAAATTGAAACCTAAATTTTGACCATGCACATGTAATGAATGTTTTTTCTTTTCTTAGTTGGAAAATGAATTCCATTTTAAAATGCAATTTATATATAATGCATGGAAATGCTAATGCAAATGCATGATGCAAAAAGAAAGAACGTACCTACACCTACTTACCAATCAGTGCGGTAGAGCATCTTAAGGTACATGATAAATCCCCATTTACTCTACAATTACCCAGTTTTCACTCAAGTTCCTTGAAGAGTCTAACAGGTAATAAATTGAGACATCAAGACTGAGAAGAACATTCACATCTAAAGTGAAATGTTCAACGACAAGAATTGAGACATCTAGATCCAAAGTAAGATGTCAAGATTTTTAAACTCGAAACACCTAGATCCAAACTAAGGTATAACGAGAAAGATCGAAAAACATTCACATCTAGAGTGAAATGTTCAACGAAAAGAATTAAGACATCCAGATCCAAACTGAGATGTCAAGATTTTTTAACTCGATATACCTAGATCCAGATTAAGGTATAACGAGAAATATCGAAAAACATTCACATCCAGAGTGAAATGTTCAATGAAAAGAATTAAGACATCTGGATCCAAACTAAGATATCAAGATTTTTGAGACTTTGGGCTACGAAAGCATGCCAGATCAATAAAAGAAATCCGGGCTGCGGAAGCACACCGATTCAATAAAAGGGACTCTGAGCTACGAAAGCACACCAGATCAATGGATGCCGGGTTACGAAAGCACACCGAGTCTATTAAAAGGGACAACGAGCTACAAAAGCACGCCATGTCAATGAAAGGGACTCTGGGCTATGAAAGCACACCAAGTCGATAAAAATGGACACTAGGCTATGGAAACACGTTGGGTCAATGAAAAGGGCTTTGGGCTACGAAAGCACACCCAATCGATGAAAAGGACACCAAGCTACGGAAGCACGCCGGGTCGATGAAAGGACCCTGGGCTACAGAAGCACACCAAGTCAGTGAAAGGGCTTCGGGCTACGAAAGCACGCCGAATCTCAAGGCTTCAAGGAACAACTTGAATGTCAAGTATTACTTGGTCTTCAAGGAAATATTACATATCAGACATGATTAGAGCAAAAACTGATATGCATTCATTAAAGACGTAGGCAATTTGAGCTACTCTAGAATGCACATTTCAAAATTCAGTGAGGTTTCATCCATTCAATCAAGGTACATGCATAATGACTTTACCATATTTGCATCACCCAAATTTCCATTGGAGAGAATTGTCATTCAAGACAATGGCATGAATTTCTTAAGAATACTAAATGAGAGAATTGTAGTTAGAAATGACTTTCACTCACTCTCATTCAGAAGGGCTATTTTATGAGAATCACTCAATTTCACTATCATCATACCAACAAGGATCCGAGTATTCTCGCAAGCAGTACGACCTTACTAATCTGAGAGGTCTTTAATAGGGACCGTAATGTAGGCTTTGTCAATGGCTTAACAAAGGCAATTGAAAGAATAATTCTACAATCATCTCCGAGTTTACAAGTCAATAACCCTGCAAAATGAGAAAGAAATAATCTTGCTCGCACGTCTTTGAGCGATGCTTAAAACATGTGAACCCCTACGTTAATTCAAGTGCCCTAATCAGAATAGACTTTGCAAGGGACATAATGCAGGTTAGGTTTATGGGTTCAGAAACGAAAGATTGTTAGGCTCAAAGATGTGTATAGGGGTCAAAGTTGATGATCATCTAGGCATTGTCACTGGTCTTCTTCTTCACCAGGGATTGTCATTATAAATGCACTATTGATCTTGACTCCTTGAATACTGTCCCATTAGGATTCAATTTTTACAATTGATAGTCATCTATCTTGACTCTCTTTTCATCTATGGGCATCGGCCTCACTTTTACCAAGCACGCCGCTTTTTCATGCCCCTAATTCTCATTCATTTTTCTTCACTTCTTTTTCATGGGCATTGGCCTTGCTTTTACTGAGCGCACTGCTTTTTCATACCCCTTAGTTCTATTTTGATTTCAATTCTTGCGCACAATGCATATGTCAAGCAATTACACTTTGAATGACACTCGAACTTTCAAGGGTCTTCATCTGCCTTTTGCCTTGCCCCAATGTGGGGGATGATCACCAACTGGGTTTGAAGAAATTAAATTGCAGGCTCAAGTGAGCTATGCAAATGATATAAGTGTGTAGGATAAAGAAAGAAATGCTCTTCGTCATCCTAAGACACTTAAATTACCACATGAATTCAATGTAATAGCACGACTTGAAAATTAATGTAAGTGAGAGCAAGAAAATTTCTTTTCATTTTCCTCACCTCATGATGCCATCTTACTTCCCATTTGCCCCGATGTGGGATGGTTCTTGACAGGGGTAATTTGAAAAGAATTACCATAAGTGTATGGAGCTCAAAGGGGTTAAGCAATGGATCACCTGTAGTATTTGGGATAGAGAAATGAATTGCCCATTATCATTTCGGTCATTGTACCTTTTGTGAGAGAACTCTTTACCTTGCGGATACGGAACTTTCTACACTCATCTCACAAATGTATAAGTAGAGGACTGATACCTAAAACTGAGGTTCTATTTGAAAATGACGGAGCTGATATCTCCTTCTTTTAAGTCCCTAAAAATCTTAAGAACAATACATGTTGTAGCTGAGGATGTCTAAAATATTTCTTAAGAAGACATCAACCTCAAACTCGTAACCCATTTCGACCTACAAAAATGGCAAACGGCGAGAGTCTAGAAATCCGAACTGTAGGAATTTCACTGGATTCGACTAATCCATCATCATCGGTACTAATCTCACTAATTAAACTATCACTAATCCATTCTAAGACTAATCTAACCATCCTAGATTATCACTAATCCATACTTAAGCTAATATAAACAACCCTTAAGCATAATTAACCTACTAAGTAGGGTTTAGTGAGCAAACTCACTTGTTCGGCGAGCCGGTCGGTTCAAATCGACGGGAACGCGACGGGGGACGATACTCTCCAAAGCGGGCCTAGGTTTCGAGGCTTCAAACCAACTCAAAACGGGCCTTGAAGTTGTTAGAAAACCCACAACCAAACCCTCTATTTGTTGCTGCAAAAGAGAGGAAACAAGCTGGTTGGGGGCGGCAAGGCTTGGGAAAGGCTAGAAAGGACCAAACCAGGCCTTGATGGGGACTCACGGAGGTCGGAGGTGGGCCAAACAACTCTGGCATGGGCTAAGGAAGCTGCTGGAATGGCGGAACAGGGCTAGAACATGCACGGGGCTGGGCGAACTCACGGGGGTAGTGAGTGGCAAGCGGTGGCGCGAACTACGGAGGCGGTGGCGTCATGCGGCTCCAGTGGCTGCTGCTCCTTCTCTGGCTTGCTGCTGGTTGAAAAACAGGGGTGGAGGGGAATGGTGATGGCCGGTTGGCTTGGAGAGAAAGAGAGGGCAAGAGGGGGGCGCCACCATGGAGAATTTTTCCACCAAGTTGTCCCCTTGAACTTGTCCACCAAGTTTGGTTGGCTTGCACATCAATTTTCAGCATTAATTCCTTCTAGAAGCCTACTTAGATGGTCCATAAGTCATGGTGGTGGGGGAGTTACGAATTTGATGGGTTTTGACATCAAATGGATATTTGTTCTTGCTTGTATCAATCTAATTCAGCCTCAATAAATCCCATTGTCAAGTCCTCAATTAAATCAATATTTTTCCTCACTAATACAACCCACTTGCTTCCCAAATGCACGATTAAAAAGGGTCCCTGGCTTTTTTGGGACAAAAACGGCCCTAGAACGACTTTTTTCCAAAAAGTCTCAGGTTACAGAAAAATCTTCTGAGACTAAGTAAACGTTCATAGAATTTATTGTGACATGACAGATCTTCAATTTCTGAAATTGGATTCAAATTCGCGGTTAATTTCACTCCGACGTGTTTTTAGCATGACCTAGGCTATTGGGTAGCTTTCATAAATTTTTAGTGCAAATGACCCGTGATCGATTTTCTTCGAGCCACAATGAACCCCTTCAACACATTGGCGACTCTCGGTTGTCATGAAAATCTCAAGGATTCAAATACGGACACAGGGTACCAAAACGATAGAAAAATCAATCTAGTGTCGATCAACGAGAATTTTGCAATTTAGTGGGATCACCCAGGTTTAACCACATATCTCAATCGAACCGACCTATCTCTGATTTCTAATCGATCTTACTATGCCGAAATGATCTCTGCAGATGAGCATGGTCGAGTAGCCGATTCCTGGTCGAATCCTCAAGTCTATTGCATTAAAATCTCTTAATGACTTCCCCAGATAGTCTAGTTATCTCACGAGTGGCCATCTCAGAGACAAGCACTATAGGCGCATCGATGAAAGGCCCAACTTATCCAATCGAAATTAGAACCTGAAAAATCAGGATGTCACAATGCATGTGTCCGCTAAGAAAAAGACAAGAACCGGCTTGTATGATGCACTTATGTGTGTGCACTTAAAAAGGAAAAAGTGTCCATCATCACATAGCGTGGCGGTGATGCCTTCTTCATTGAACGAGATGCCCTAGTTGAGGCAAGATGCCTAGGTTTTGGACCCGAAATCCTAGGGAAGCTAGTCCAAAGAAGCCTCGGTCGAGCTAAAGGGCTTCGTTGAGCTAAGACGATCATAAATGAATTTCCATGAGTATTGATTATGCATAAGCATGATATGTTGATGTGTTCATTGTTAAGCCAAAGGTAAAAATGCATTAAAGCATGATGTGATGGACATCTGCATGTAGTCGAGATGTAACAATAAATTTGCTATTGATCTATCATCGACATTGTTTACGAGTATCATACTTACTATGCTTTGATAATGAGATGCTTTCCTAGTAAAGAGCTAAGAATTTTACTTGCTGAGTTCCTAAGGCTCACTCCCTCATCTTTCAGTCTTGTAAGCATGGAAGTCTCACGTCAATTTGGGAGTTGCAGTCACGCTAGAAGAGATAGGAATTCCCTTGGCCTATGTGGAAACATGTAATAGGATCTAAAAAGGAAAAATGGATTGTAAATGTACGGTTGAAATATAAAGTTATGTGTTATGTACGATGTATGTCCTAGTTTTCAAGCTGTTATTTGTTTGGGGAGTTTTTTTGGTCATGCTTCCGCATGTGTTTATTAACAATATAAATCGGGATGGTGACAAGCATGGGACGTCACAAAAATAACTCCTGCTAATCAGGACCCTAGAGATGGAGTTGGGATCGTTATAGTTTTTGGTATCAGAGCTGGGGTTATTACCTAGAGTGATAAGGTGCGTTAAGAGTCATGGGATAGTTAGTTAAGGAAAAAAACATTCCATGCATGTGATTGTCTTGTTTGATAGATTTTCCTAACGATGAATCGGAACTACTAATATTTGACATCCTGAATTTTACCGACCCTATAAGTGTAATTGGACTGTTAAGGGCTTGGATTATTTTAAAGCGGGCCAGATGACAAGCATGATGGGTCGTGAGGAAAGTATGCGCTTGAGTAGTTAACGGGCCGCACAAAAATATAGAGCATGGGCTCGATCGGTCAAAGAATAGGATATGGACTTGGGCTTGGCTTGAAGCAGGCCAAGAGTCGGGTTCATTTAAATTGTGAATTAAGTCTAGTGGGTCATGAAATGTCGTGGGATGAGCCTGGTGGGCTAGAGACCGGTATTTAGGCCCGAACGCTTTAATTTTCGATTAAGTTTATAGATTACCGTTATGAGGGATTTAATTAGAAATTATATTAAAAAGTTATAAGCAATTGTATTCTATTATCGAACACTAACTTTAGTAATTTCTCGTGATTAATTCTGGTTTGTATCATAGATTAGTGCCAAGACGTTAACGCGTCAATTGAATTCGTGCGAACTCATAGATTCATATAGTTACGAGAGGATCAAAAATTTTGTTGATTCAAAACGAAGCTAAGTAGAAGATATTATAAACTATTAGACTAATTAACGAGACGGATTAAAACTTAATCTTAACCATTCTCGAGCGCAAAGTGTCGACCATGAAGAAGAATGCATGCATGGGAGCTTCATCTCTTCTCTCTCGGTTTCTCCCCAACCCAAAGCCTTCAGAGGAGACATCATTATTATCCATTTCTAATGATTACTTCTCTTATTAGGATTTAAAATAAAATCTACACATATATTTTTTTTTTCCTCAGAACTCACGCCATTCTCTTCTCCCCAAAACAGACCCAAAATTCTCTCTTCATTTTCTTCTTCCTCCCTCTCTTTTTCGTGACTTGCACAGAAGTAGAACTCAACAACTTCAGCTTCTTCTTCTTCTTCTTCTTCTTCTTCTTCTTCTTGGGCGCATTTGAGGGTAGAATTCGGAAGAGCAACGAGCAACCAACAAAACCGAGCCACTGGTAAGGAAATGATGAGGTCCTAAACTAGAATTTATCCGCTATTTGTCGAGGGAACTTGCGGAGCATGCTAAATGGTTGAAGATTAAGTTCGATGCTTCTTTTTTGAGTTGGAATAGGTTAAATGGGTACTCAAATGAAGCTATTGGTCTTTGCATGTGATGATCGAGGTTCAGATGGTCAAAGAACCAAGCGCGAGGGAGCTGAGTTGGTCAAGTTGGTGGGTAGACAACTGCTGAGTGATAGGTGGGTGTTGCATGTTGCTTTTGAGGGGTCGAGATGTGAATACTAGCCTCGAGTTGAGCTGTGGTTTACTGTGTGTAGTCGATGAGCTAATGATATCACTTTTGGGTTCTGTCATAGAGGTGTTGAGGTACTAAAAGAGGTTGTAGATGAACTAAATAATCCGATTAAGCTGTAAATGGGGACAGTGGGTCGGGACATTCTATTCGGGAAAGATAGAGATAGAAAATTACTAGTTTATGTGTCACTTGGGGTTTTAAAGGTGTAGTTAAAGGAAAGAACTAATTTTCTTAAGAGCGCACCAACTATTTTAGGCTTCGACTACTAGTTGTACAAATTTTCTTGCGAAAATTAGCTGGCAAGAACATTCCTCCCTTAAACAGCAAATTGACTTGCAAAAAATGGCAGAACCATAGGTAGTTCCATGGATTTTACGAAATTTTCTAGATGGAGTTGGACCTTAACCCTTCATGAAAGTTGTAGGATGCATCTTTAGGAACAACATTGCAAAATTTGAGAACAAATGGTTAAGATTTGGGTAGTGAAACGATCCTTCTCCAATAGCCACTTGATCTAGAAGTTGCTGCAGAATTTAGGGTAAAGACAAAAAATTACTGCTCTTTATATATAATAAGAGAAAGTAGTAGATCTAGTCATGTCGACTATGTGTGATTTTGACATCATAAAAAGAAGAATAATAATTAGAGTGCGCTACGGAACTATGATCACGTTGGGAGTGCTTAAGAAAATTTCGGTACTGCCCGCAAACGAATGGTTAAACTTCCAAGGAAGTTGGGAGGAGCATTTACATCTCATCAAATTTACTTGTAATAGCAATTACCAGCAGAGCATTAGCATGGCTCCATTTGAGGCACTGTATGGTCAAGCTTGTAGAACTTCGGTATGTTGGAATGAGGTTGGGAAAGGAAGGTCACTAGTCCAGAGCTAGCCTTACTCATGACGGATGCCTTGCAGGTAAGTAGAAATAGGCATTAGGACTGTCCAAAGTAGACGGAAAAGTTAAATAAGTAGATGACGAAAACCCCTAGAATTTTAGGTAAGTGATCATGTTTTCCTCAAGGTATCACCCTCGAAAGGTATATTTTTCTTTGGAGAAAAAAGGAAAGCTAAGCCCTAAATACATAGGACCATTTGAAATTCTAGAAAGGATTAGGAATTTGGCCTATCGATTGATGCTACCACCAAAACTTGCTTAAAAACATGATGTGTTTCATGTATCTATGTTGAAAAAGTATGAACCCAATCTGGCACACATGCTAAACTTCGATGAGATCAAAGTAGATGACAGGGAGTCATATGTTAAGGAGCCGATGTGGATCGTGGATCAAAGAGAAAAAGTGATAAGAAGCAAGGTCATTCCCTTAGAAAAAGTCCTATCGCGGCATCATGGCATGAAAGAGGCGACATGGGAAAGTGAGGAGGCTAAGAAACGCAAGTACCCATGTCTATTTCAAGGATCAAGCACGTTTTGAAATTTTAGGGATGAAATTTTTTAGGGGGAGAGAGAGTTGATCATCTCGATTTTCAACCAATGAGAAATGGCTGTGAATCTGGTGTACCGATGGCAGGGATATGTCGTTGATCATTCCAAGAATCGACCATGTACTAATCATGGATCAATCAAAGGAACGATCTAATGACCATGTTAATGGACCCGAGTAGTTTGGTTGATGGACGACTACCCAACCATAAGGGTTGATTGAAGGATGGTCACGTCCACCACGGATCAATCGATGATCATGAATCGGTCCAATCGGTCATACTCCGGTCACAGGTTATTCTGCTTGATCATACATCAATCTTGGACGACCATGATTCGACTCAATATGACTGTGTGTCGAGTACAGATCTAATCGATCTCGAACAGTCACATGACAATAGGGAGTTAGTCTAGATGAGACCTACAGCTGATCTAGGATCCAACCCATTCATTCAAAATCGATATAAGGGCCAATCATTAAGCCCATGCCCTAGGCCACCAATCTAGCCAAGAAGGCAAACTTGCCTACGATAACCACATCGAGGGTGGTTTTGCCACAAACCTCGAGCATGTTGGAATGGTCGTTAAGGGATGTACACGAAAAGCCCTTGCCCAGTCCTGGTTGCATTTCCAACGGCCTATTTTCCATGGTTGTCATATTACTTGGAAATGGACACAAGAGAAGTCTCTAGAACACCCTAGCTTCTTCATGAAGGAAGGTGACTCACCATTTTGGATAGATCCTTCTAGATTTGGTAATGATTACCAAGGTTTCACCTTGGAAAATGAGTACAGAATTCATGTGAAATGTCCCAATAAAAATGAGACACCTTGGGGCAAATTATGGCTATCCTATGGCCTTGGTGTTACCTTATCTTTTTAAGGTGCCACCTATTCATGATGACTTGTCCCTTAATAACGAGTCAAGTGCTCAAGTGGCCCAATAAAAAGGAGACAAGCAAGCCTTCAAATGATTACGCTAGGCCATTAGATCTCTACCTCATAGGCCTAGGTGTCCACTCGAAGATTTGGTAATGATGGCTTTAGATTTTCCTTGGAGAAAAAGTTGGTGACTCATAAACTTAGGCGTCCTTTAGAATCTTAGATTATGATGAGCCTAAAGTATAGTCTTGGAGAACAAGGCAAGAGCCAACCAATTAGGAGAGGAAATTAGGCATCAAAGGCGCTTATGTGTCCCATAGGCATTTTAGTTAATAACGAGCCTAAAGTGAGCCTTAAAGAACAAGTTAATAGGTGGAACAATCACAAATGAACACCAAGGGACATAGACGCCAACTCGAGATGATAGATAGGCCAACCCGTCATCTAGTTGTAATCATGAGCTTACAAAAAAAATCTAAGAGGTTAGTGCCTATAAATAGGAGGAGCCCCCATTCATTTCCATCATTGGAACCTTTTTGTCAATCACACACCATTCTCTCATTTATTTCCTTTCTCTGACCTTGCACCATCGCCCCTCATCAAGTCGCTCAAGCTAGTTCTCAAGGTCTGTCCGGGTAAGTAAGATTCCTATTTCTCCTCTAAGGTAGTAGCCTCCATTGTCGAGTCTAGTCGGGTGCTCACTTGTTAAGCCGTGAAAAGGATGTTAAATCTTTTGTATGGTTTTGTTCATGATTGTATTTGAAGGTATGATTGAGTTGTTCATGCCCAGAATGAGGCCAAGGTTCGCTTAGGTCGAGTTCAATGCTAGGCAAGGTCACCTAAGGCCCTAAGGCGTTAGATTGGCATTAAAGCATGCCAACTCCAAGTCTCGTTCGATGTTGGGATCACCTAAGGACGCAAGGTCTTGGATCGGCATTGAAGTGTGCCAATTCTAAGTCTTGATCGGTACAGAGATCATTCAACCCACGAGGACTTGATAAGGCACTAAATATGCCAATTATATGTTTTGATTGGTGCGGGGACTTTGCACTTGGCATTTGAATCAAGCCACGAACCGAGGGTCATTCATGGCACAAAGTATGTTAACACCAGATCAAAGCCAAGGTCCATCGAGCTTAGGATCTTCACGAAAGTGAGGTGTACTCAAGCCTTAGGGTCTTCGATCGAAACTAAGGCATGCCATTTTCGAGCATTGTTCGACACGGGGATCAACGTTAAGTGAATGGTTCAAGTCATAGACTAAGGATCGTTCCCGACATGTTTATTACTATCATACAAGGATTCATGGCACACACGTATGTATGAGCACAACTTCGAGCCATGCATGTGTCCGCTAAGAGGAAAATAAGAACCGGTTTGTATGATGCACTTATATGTGTGCACTTAAAGAGGAAAAAGCACCCGTCATCACATAGCATGGCAACAATGCCTCATTCATAAAATAGGATGCCCTGGTTGAGACAAGATGCCTGAATCTTGAACCCAAAAATCTTAGGAAGCTAGCCCCAAGAAGCTTTGGTCGACATGAGATGCCTTGGTCGAGCTAGGAAGCCCAATAAGAAGCTAGAAGCCCCGGTCGAGCCAAGAGGGCCTAGTCGAGCCAAGACGACGATAAATGAATTTTCGTGAGTGTCGATTATGCATATACAAAATATGTTGATGTGTTCATTGTTAAGCCAAAGGTAAGCATGCATTGGAGCATGATGTGATGGACATCTACAGGTAGTCGAGATTTAGCAATAAGTTTGTTATTGATCTGTCATCGACATTGTTTGCAAGTATCGTACTTGCTAGGCTTTGATGATAAGATGTTTTCCTAGTAGAGAGCTAGGAATTTTACTTACTGAGTTCCCAAGACTCACTCCCTCATCTTTCGGTCTTGTGGGCATGGAAGTCTTAGGTCAATTTTGGGAGTTGCAATCATGCTAAAGGAGATAGGAATTCCCCCTAGCCTATGTGGAAACTTGTAATGGGATGTAAAAAGGAAAAATGGATTGTAAATGTACTGTTGAAATATAAAGTTATGTGTCTTGTACGATGTATGTCCCAATCTTCCAGCTGTTGTTTGTCTGGGGAGCTTTTTTGTTCATGCTTCCGCGTGTGTTTATTGACAAGATAAAAAGAATCGGGACGGCAATGAGCTTAGGATGTTGCAAAAAAAACCACTATTACTCAAAACCTAGAAATGGAGTTGGGATCGTTAAACATTCTACCTTATGAGTAAATTTATGCTACGTGTTGTGGTTCAAACGTACACTTGTCTGACACAACTTTTTATACTCACACCATTTCCATTTTAGACGTGAAAAGCTCAATGAAGAAACCTTATGTTTTGTTTTACTGAAAATTCATAAATAAAAAATTAAAAAAAAATGGTGATTTTAATAAACCTTAACTCGGGAACAGGGCCTCCCACCCCAAAAAAAAAAAAATGAATACCGGTCCAATCCAAATCGTGTTTTCGTTGTGGGTCATATTTGGTTTGGATCACGTTTTGGTTTGGAGCAAGCACACGCCCTAACAGTCTTTTTAGCTAGGAAACCCAAACCGAATCGTTGACGTCATTTTTCACGGTATTTAGAAGAATAAATGTTTGTAAGCAATTGTCATCAATGTGCTATAAATACCAACGATCTATAGTGTAAAGGTGTGATTATCATTACTGGCTATCCCATTTTCAATATTTTCAATAAATGCGTGAATTTTTCAGTCTTTTCATGTTTTAGTCGTTTCATTTCTCGCTTGCATTTTATAATTTTTATGTTTCATTTTACGTCGACACCCCAAAGCTTTCAAGCTTTCTTATCCAAAATCTCAAGAGCTTACTCTAACAAAAAAATCAAAGTTCAACTTTTGGTGAAAGGTTTTTGACTATTTGAATGAAATACCCTTTCTCGTAAAACGAAAGGTATCATTATTACCAACCTCTGAGCTAGAAGCCTTCGACGCCAGAACACAACTTCCTCCTCCTCCTTTTAGTGAGGGCTCAATCCTAGAGGGAAAAAAAACATTTGAAGCGCACGCTTCATCGCCATCGACAAGATGAGTCATTTTTATTTTTGCTTCCGTTTCTGGTAGGAGTGCAAGAGAAGTTCCAACATGGAAATGTCAGAAGTTCGAGCATCTGGCATTTCCTGCTTACACAGAAAATTAACTGAAAATTGGCAAATTCACAGCCATGGCAAACTCAGTTCACTTCAAAACATTAATGTTTGGGACATGACCTAATTAAGTAATTTTTTGTGACATAATTCACGTCATCTCAGCCATGGACAGACACCAAATTAAAAACTGGTTTCTTGAAAAAAAAAAACAATAATTTTTTGATGGGTTAGGTACTTGATAAATCTGTTTTATATAGAGTATTTTTACCAATTTAAGCTTGATATTTGCTCAGTTTTGATGAATTTTAGGTGAATTTATTTGCTACTCATGTAATTTTATAAATTTTATAGGAATTATGACTTTTGGATTCATCAAGAACCGTGGCACCATTTGCAGAACATATCAGGACCATATGCATAATTTTTTCATGTGTTTTTGCTGAAATTGCAAATCAGTCTCTGCACTCAGCATCTTCTAGAATATTTCAGTATATTTCAAAATATTTTGTCTTAAAGAAAAAGCTAGACAAGGCCAGAAATTTGGATGATTTGACTACAATTGAGGCTTGGATCAAAGAAAATCAAGAATAGAAATCTTGAGAAGGAAAATTCCTAATTTGGCGAGGAGTCCCATTCAAGACCTAATGGGAGGTTGACTTATGTTAGATTTTTGGAGACTATATAAACCTCTCTTGTGCCATATATTTCGGATCCTGAGGAGCCTTGGAGCCGCCACCTCTAAGGGAGATTGCTTTTATGTTTCTATTTTATTAGTGGCGTTGGCATATGTCAAGGAGGGAAGGAGGAGACAAGTTCGAGCCTCTTTGTGACTCAAATTGGTGAATTTGATTTAATTTAACATTATGTTCTCTTTAATTTTTTTTGTTAGTTTAGTTTTAACTATGTTCTAAATTTCTTTTGTTAAAGCTATAATGGATCTTCACCATGATTGATTGATTTTCAAGACTTACTCATGCAATATAATTGTTTTAATTGTGGTGTTCTCTATTATGATCTTAATGCTTGTAGAAGTTTGGCCAACTTTTAAATGATTTTCGATATATGCATGATACTAGGTGGAGATTGCATGCATAAAACAATAAATAAAATCTAGGTCAAGGTATACTACTAGGTTATTTGTATGGTTGCGTTAGCAAATCTAGGTTGGGACTACTTAGATATCTGGGAACTTCTACAAGAACTTAATGCTTTTAAGTAGTTTAAATTCATCTAAAGTTAGTGTGGGTTAACGTACCTAATTAGAGATTATTAGACCGGGGTTGGCTTGTAATAATTAGAAATTAATTTGTTGCATGGCAAGTTAAGAGAATTGATTATGAGTGGTTAGGTAAAGTTGGATACTCTTAACGCTTTGTGATCATGAAATTTGCCTTATTAATTTTCAGTTTGCTTTAAATTAGATTTACTTAGCAATTTTATTAGCTTTTAAATCATTTAAGTTTCAACTCTTTTATATTTCAATCCTTTAATTGGTTTAGTTCACTTTTTGCTTGCATTTTCAACTTGATTGGCTAGATCTTTGGATTGATCATCTTTGATAAGTAAGTGTATAATTAGAGACAATACTAGTGGGAATGATACTCACTAATCATTTTATTACTTGTAGATATTATGCACTTGCAATTCACCTTATGGTACCAAATATCTAAACAGAACGGTCATTTCTATAACTTAGAGTCTCAAGCTTTTCCATATTAAGTCTCGAAGTTCTCTATTGTACACGTATTAATAACTTCATCATTACATTCTGAACCCACGTTATTTTCACCTTAGGTGAATATGGTTTCGATTGATCTCGGGATTGGAACTCCATAGTAACTGCTTGACATTTAATATTATGTTTGCAAGTTTGCAATGATCATTCATTAAAAAGTCTCAACATATTATATCAGTACCAGTTCAGTCCTAAACATTTTCACATTGATACAAGTTGAGCTCATTTGACTAAATTATGCTACAAATTGCGAACATCAACATCGGTCGTCCTTCGTGATTCAACCAGCACTAACTTGGACATTTTGATATAATATTTAATTATTTTTTGAGAATTTTTGAAAATCTTCATTTTTCTTTTCCTTTTCTTTTTCCTTCTCTTTTTTCCTTCGTTTGTTTGTTTCTTTCTTTCTTTCTTTCTTTCTTTTTCTTCCTTATTTTCTTGCGCCAGCCTCTATGATGGCCAACGAAGATCATCAATTGTCAATGAAGGCGAGGACTGGGACACCCTCATCAGCCATTAGCAAATCACCTCGCCAACCTTTGGGGAGGCCCGCAAGGGCTAGCAAGCACTAGGAAGCCCTCAACAAGCTCTAGCAAGGCGACGAGGCCCCTTATCGATGCTGGAGGCCAGCAAGGGCTAACCTCACCTGGACAAGGCCCCTCGCCATCTATGCGAGGCAGCCCTTGTCGTAGGGCCCCTTGCCGGCCCTTGGCATCGAGGAAGGGTCTTGTCCGGGGAGGTTGGCCCTCACCAAAGGCCAAAGCCCTCGTAGGTGAGGGCTAGTCTCGCTTGTGGCTAGCGAGGGCGTCCCAATAGCCCTTATTGGCAATCAGCGACCTCCACAACCATCACAAAGACTAGCGAAGGAAAACAAGGAAAGGGAAAAAAAAAGGAAAAAAGAAAACAATAAAATATGGAAATATGGAAAGAGAAGGAAAAAAGAACAAGTAAAAATATTAAAAAATAATTATATAAAATTGTCCATGCCAAGACTGATTGTGCGCGTAAAACGATCAACGTTTATTTCATCAATTTCCAACATAATTTGGCCGAATAAACCCAATTGGTACAAATGTAAAAAAATTTAGACTAAATTAATTCAAACATAATATTTTGAACTGAATTGTTACCAATAAAATAGGTTGATGACTTTTTTTATACTTTTCCCTTTAAATAGATAATCACAAGTGCAGTCCATTTAATGATTCAATCTGCAATTTAACTATCAAGATGCCAAGTTAAAATTATACGTTCAACTTATAACTAGGACAAATGCTTGTTAGAACTCGTTTGCGCATGAAAGAGAAATGTACCGTACCTAACCCAGTTAGACTTAATTGTGCAAACTGGTACAACCGGCAATCTGAAACGTTCTTTATTCCTTAAAGAAAACAAATCCTAATTAACGATTGCATGATAGCTTCGAAAATTATTCATTGTCTTCTGTCCAACTCCCAGATTCATTACATTTTAAACGCTTACGCAATTTAAATGAACTAAGGAATTAGTTGTTTAAAAGAAGAAACCGAGTTAAGCTACGACCAAACGAGCTTCCTGTGTTAGTTCAGAGTACGGTGAAGACAAGAGAAATAGATTTACTAGACTGCTTATGAATATGTAATCTCCTTATACACAAGAGCTTCCCCAGTTAATCCAGAGCATGCTAACTGGAAAGTCGAGAAGAAAGAAAAGCACAACCTGGGAAGAAAAGGAAAGAGTGCTAGCAAATCCCCTCCGACAAAGCAATCTCATTCTCAGGGAAATTATATGTAAACAGGCCAAGGCGAGTGTCCTATATCCTCCGGCTCATAGGCGTGAATGGGGGTTTGGACATGTCTTTTTCCTTAGTGAATCCAGCAAGGGCCTTGTGGCTAGCTAGCTTATCGCATCCATCAACTAATAGATAACAATTAGTAAAAGGTACCCAAGATAGAAAAGGTGCAAACTCCCGCAGCAGAATATGAATTCCATGGCCCTCAACTTCACACCTTCAAGAGATTAGGCGACCCCACTAGGCAGCTGCACTGGCCAACCCTTAATACTTTCAAGCTATTCCAGTCTGTCAGGACCGTGGATGCCAACTAGCTTCAGGCAGTTCAACAAGCGCAAACGTCGAAGCTTCTTCGAGCCTGACAGAGGGGATAATCGCACCAGAAATAGACCGTTCAACACGGTCAGTTCCCTCAGATTCTCCAATTGTCCAAACCAACATAGTGGAATTCCTATCAGCCACGATTGACATAGCTCTAAACTTGACAAATTTTTAATGTAAGAAAGGTGCGATAGTTTGGCCAATGAGTTGAGGTTGACAATCTTCACCATGGACAGTGTGGAATAAAGCAGGGGAGTGGGGAAACAAAACAGAACTAGTCTCTTCGGGCCAGAAAGGGAAGCTAACCCAGCTGGTAGACTCATGATGCTTTTATGAACCAGTTTCAGCTTCTCCAGTCTAGACAACCTCCCACATTCCAGGTTTGGAGTTTGGACAGAATCGGCATCCCATGGGTTAGAAAGAGATTCCTCAGAAGAGTCAGATTCAATTGGATAAACTAGATTGATCAGGTTTGAGAGGTTCAAAACTGTCTTTAAGCAGTCACACTCGACATTCAGGTTAATCAATCTGGCAGGAAGCCCAGGGATTGGTTTGAGCTCACGGCAACCGTCCAAATGAAGTTCCTCAGATTCCCACAACCTGCTTTGACTTCCTCCATCCAGATGATTCTCCTGTCTAACAATTTCTTTTCCAAAATCTCTGATCAGGTCATGCATCCGAAGAATCTTGCGGTCGTCCATCTTCAACAGAGACAAATCAATGAGAGTAGCAAGTCCGCTTTCAGGGAAATAACCACAATCTTTCCATACATATGTTGCGGATGTGCTCTCCTCCCCATTATAAAAGCATGCAATGTCCAAGTAGATCTGCTTCTCCTCAAAACTTAATGCCTCATAACTTATCCTTAATGTTTCTTGGACTCTCCTATCAGGTATTTTCTTTAGACGCTCTAGTGTCTCTTCCCATATCTTGAAGCTTTTGCCACGGAGAAAAGAGCCTGAAACTTCGAGAGCCAAAGGATTTCCTCCTATAGTGGCCACTATTTCACTGGAAAGAGTTTCGCAATCATCTGGAGGTAGGGTTTCCCCAAAGGCATGCTGACTGAAAAGTTGAAGAGCATGCCAAGGATTCATCTCCTTCATCTCATAAGCATAATGCTCTTTGGCAAGAATTGGGACATTATCCCGTTGTCTAGTTTCTTCCAATGCCAGAAGACCCACATTCCTAGTTGTGACAATAATCCTGCTTCCTGGACCGAGCCAGTCACCATTCCCCGTCAGTTCCATGAGCTGCTTTCTCTTATCGACGTCGTCAAGAACAATAAGGACCCTCTTGTTGCGAAGTCTTTCTTGTATTTTCTTGACACCGTGGTTGACATCATGTACATCTGCTGATCTCTTCAGGATACCAGATAAAAGCTGGCTCTGCAAACTCACAACGCCACCAATTCGCGAACATTCTCGAATGTCTGCAAGGAAGCTGCTGCAACCATCAAATAGAGTTACTATCTCATTGAAGACCGCCTTGGCAAGAGTTGTCTTGCCGATTCCTCCCATCCCTTGCACAACTAGAACTCGTACGTCCAGGGAGCCACAGTCCAACCACTGCACCACTTCTTTGACTTGATCATCAATTCCAACTAAATGATAGGGAAAAACCTTTTGTCTCTGCTTTAGCTTAATAGAAAAATCTCGAACAAGATCTTTAATAAGTTTACCAAGCCTGCCATGCATAATAAATTGTCAATTTAGAAGAAAAGAGAGCAACTATATCAGAAATATATGAGCATATCTAGGAATCCTCTAGAAAATAGAAAATACTTTCAATTCTCCTTTGGCTGGAAAAACTCTAAAGTGGATCATATTGGCTCAATAAATTCTTCTGTCTTCTGAGTCTCAGAATAGCACAAAACAGTCACACAGACTGAGCCTGTTCATTTCTAAACTAGCATATTCCTCCAAAACATACAAAAAGCTTTATAATGTCTTTACTAAACCTCTTGACATCATTACCATCAACCATCCTATGAAACCTTAAATTGCCTATCAAAATTAGACCTTCTAAGCACACGCGCACACGCGCACATGCGCACGCGTGCGCACACACGCACACACACGCACACACAAACACATATATATAATACGGTAGGTATTACCCCATTTTGGGACCAATTTCCTTTCCTATAATTCCAAAAATTAATGACAGAGAAAGGGAGGAGCAGTTATCTATGTAATTACGGTCTTTGTTTTGCTCCTGCTTCGGTAGAGTTTTCATCCAGGAGACTCGATACACACATATAGTTCAAAAGAGAGGGTGTAACGGCCATTAAACTTAAAAAGAAGGGGTGTAACAGCCATTAAACTTTCTTTTTCAGTTACCCTGCGTTCCGGGTGTCCCATCCTCTGAGATCAGCGACCTCCATTAGAGCCTCCTTCCACTCTTGAACCGAATCCTCACGGTAATGCCCCTCATGCTTGAGCAGGGCCTCGCCATACGACCCCGTCTTGAGCCTGACATCCGAAGGACTCACGCCATAGAAGACAGGCACGATTTCTCGTTCTGCAGATTCTCTTCGGCACCTCACCATGCATGCGAGCTCCTCGAGGCACCATGGACTGGACGCATAGCCTTCCGAGAAGATTGGCATGTGGATCTTTGAGTTGTTGATCACGCGCTTGAGCTCTGGTCCAATATTTCTGCCTACATGAAGCTCTTCGTTGTCTCTAAAGACGCTAATTCCAGCATCAACTAAGCATTCATAGAGGTAATCCACAAACGTACGGCGAGTGTTGGGCCCTCGGAAGTTCAAGAACACATCGTACTTGTAGCCGGACTTTGGCAGGACATGTGTGGAAATTTTCGCGAGTTGCACCTGTGATTGCCTTCGGTCAGATGGCATAGTGAACGTGGAAGAAGAAGAAGAGCAGATGAAACAGGAAAGGAAGAAAGACTTCTTAATTGCAATTATACCAGAGACTACCGTCATAATCAAGAGTTTATTTCTTTTCAAAGTTCCATGGCTCGACGGTCTCAGAAGTGATTTTGGTCTGACAAAGTAATTTTCAACAACAATCCAGCAGGATGGCTTGGTTACGCTTAAACCAATTAACATGGACGAGATGGTCTACCTGATAATGCCAACTGGAATAAGAGCGGGTTGGAAAAGCCGAGCCATTCTCATAGGAAGACGTATAGAAGACTGTTAGATGGAGCAATTCCGAGACAATAAATTAATCACAGCAAGAGCTTTGAATGATTATTTATATCATTCGGTTGGAAGCACAAGTTGCCATTTCGAATAACCTGTGACGGTCTACTCTTTTCTCCTAATTACTTGACCAAATATAGAAAAATCATCTAAGTACAGTAAAATGGAGCATACCTCAACCCGCCTGAACAAGAGGTCAAGACTTATAACCACGTCCTTTGCATCCTAAAAGAACAGGAAAAGATCATTGAGACATTAATAATGAGAAAGAGATCAAACTGAAAAGGCTAATTTAAACCAGCTAAACAACTTCCCAACCCATTCTCCAATCCCCGCCTGACTTTTCCACCCACCCGTTTCACCATATCTTGATACACCCTCCTTAAGATATTGTGAAAATGCAAACTTACATAACGTCTAGCAAGATCAATCCAATTCCAGATAACCATTAAGACAAGTTCCGTGAGCTCCCTCTCTTGAGAGCTTCCTCGATTTTCTGAAGAGAGGGAATACAGCGAGTCAGTATTCAGGCATGCTTTAATCACAGATCCACAATGAAAGATGCAAAATAATGGAGGAAATGGTTCCTGGAGAAGAAAATTAACAGAAAGCCAATTCATGGAACTACGCAGACTAAACAACTACATCAAGCATTGAAGATACCAGCGGAACAAGTTTTAATGGATGATAAGACTACTTTCCCTGCGTCATCAAAAAGGCCACCAGGAACTAGTATGACTATAATTAAAAGTTGCTTAGCTGTCACTTTAACACTATTCCACATGACCTGATTGAAAGCATCCCAATAAAACTTCTAGCTTGCTTATGATGCAGCCTTGGCCTTACATCTGCTCAAAACCAGTCTGTTATGGTCCTAAGGAATACTCTACACAAACTAGCAGGGAGGCAAAAATGGTTGGAAGTCTCCAGACAATAAAATGAACCCAAAAACACATACTAAGAGGAAACCAAAGCACCTCTTCAACTTCTTCTGCAGATCCGACAAAGCTTGATACTAATCTCCTTGCCTTTTGAACATCTTCTTCAGGATAACCTTTCAATCTCATTCGAATTTCACGATACTCCTCTCCTTCTCCTTCTTCATCTTCTTCCTGTTGCCTATGATGCAGCTCCTTCGTCTTCTCGCTTTGAAGAGCTTGCCGTTCAAGCGGAGAAAATATTTACAGATCTAACAGAAAGAGTAAAAGATGATCAAAAGCAGCATGTCTCCAGTTGCTCCCAGATAAGTAATGAATTATCCATTTAACAAAGCAATAGCTTACATAGAAATTAGGCACAAAAGTAAGATGAATCGCATATTCCTTGACGAGATTTAATCAGCACGTCTATTTGCAAGCATGTGAATATGTATTACAACTTGAATGTAAGAAGAGTTCAACCAACTCAATCTGGACAACAGTCTAAGCTTATCCTGTACCATCACCGAAAGCTTTTGGTCCAGCACGACCATATTAGGTTTCAAGAACTCAAACCTCCAACCTCATGCTATACAGAGTTATGAGGGCATCGATACCCTCTATTTACAAGGTCCTTGACCCTAACGAACTTCCTTCTCACAAGGTGCTTGTTTTATGGTTTTCAACATTACGCCTCGACGTATCCTAGAGCGAAAATCACACCTTTCTATGAATTCCAGAAAGGGAGTAAAAGAAATTAAGATCCAAGGATCTAGCCTTCGCTTATGCCAACTAGTTCACGTCAAATAAAAGGCTGGCTCTGGATGTCAAGGACCATACAAGTTAGCTAGCCTTACACAGAAAATCCTCAGTTATCTTTGCAACCAGATTTTAGATTAGCTCAACGGTTTCCCATTCATCACCTATGATGCATCATTTACTCATATTCCAGAATTCAAGTAGACGGAAAAATCACGAAAATTTGTCACGACACAAATCAAAACTCCACGAAGGAGAAGATCAGAGATAAAATGGCAACACGTACATCGTCTTGGTACTCCCCGGGAAGCCCATCATTAGGAGTCTCGTCCTCGCTCATCAAGCACTTACTCAAAACTGCCCATAAAGTTCAGAATGATAGATCTTCAGAATGATTGAAAGTTTTATCAGCACGGAACCTTGGAATTCCATATTCGAGCGAAGGACACGATAGAACTGACCTGTGGAGGAGATGTGCTTGGAACTGAATCGCGAGATAAGAAAGCTCGAAACTCGAGGCACATGTAAAAGCCAAACCCGATGTGTACAAGAATCCATGATCATTCAACCGATTCCTTGAGATACTAAGCGCGAGCGAGAGAGGGTTTTCTTGGTAGGGTGGGAGGAGGGCGAGGATTTGGGAGGCCTGGGGGGGCGTCTGATGAGTTGTTAACCAGAGCAGTGTTCAGAGAAGACCTAAATTATCGATTTAAAAAAAAAAAAAGGAAAACAAGAATACCGCGGTGTGGACTCCAACCGCTTTTATGGGTAAAAGGTCAGCGTGTTCTTTCAAGCAAGGTGTAGTATACATTTACGCTACGCCCAAGGAAGATAATATTATTCTTTTGTCAGGAAGATAGCGACGAAAAGAACACAATGTTGAATTCGTTGCGTTGCTTTTACTTGAATAGCGAAGAGATGATTTCTTCACTTAGCTTTTCCTGCACTAGTATTTGCTTTTCAGCTGAAAAGCAAATATTGCTTTTCAGCTGAAAAGCAAATATTGCTTTTCACTTCTCAAGGAAATATTTGCTTTTTCAGTTCTAAAGAAAAGCAAATAACACAATTACTGTTGAGCAAAAAAAGCAAATGTGTTAGAAAAAGCAAACCAGCAAAAGCAAATAGCAATAATTGCTTTTTAAAAGCCAATATCAGGAGAAGCAAAGACCGGAATAATATTATATTCATTTGCTACGTTGCTTTTCCTTGACTAATGAAGACACATCTTTTCTTTGTTTCCTTGAATAATGAAGAGCAACTAATACAATTGTTATTCTCTTCATTGCAACAAGCAATGAAACCAAAAATAGATAAAGCTGCTAAGCAATCAGACAAGTAAGCCTCATACCATACAAATGCTTGATAAGTTTGTGCAAAATGTTTGGTTAAGATATTTCGATTTAGCTAAGCATATAAATGGAACCTAACCATGCACACCCTCTAATCATATTTTCCAAATTAGCCACACTGACAATCCATCCCTCTCATCCAAATGGAGATTTTAGTAAATAACTATTGACACCTAAATTTGTTCATTTTTATTTAGGACTTAATTGTATAGAAATTTAGGGATTGGTCTCTAAAAAAAAGTATAAAAAAGTATAAAGTAAAGTAAATAATTTTCATTAAAATGCATCGCATTTTCATTAAATTGAATCACGTATAAACATTAAGAACATTTGCATTACTAATATTAAAAAATTATAAAAATTAATTTTTTAATTAAAAGAAGGGCAGTCGGGCCAGGCTAGGGCCAACCATGGCTCGGTCCCTCCTTCTTTTCCCTTTTTCTTTCCCCACCAGGGCCAGCCCAGCCCACTTCTTCTTGTCGTTTTCCCGGCCCGACCCTGTCTTCTTCTCTTCTCCTTCTCTCCACTTTGTCTGCTGGCTCGACGACAGATTGGAAAGCAAGGACAGAGGACAAGCTACCGAAGAAAGGACGAGGGGAACGTGGCGCGGACGTTTAGGCAGAACGTTCGATCAAGGGCGAGCTGCCCAGCGGCAGGTAGCATTGTCCTTGGAGAGAGAGAGAGAGAGAGCGAAGGTCGAGAGAGAAAACCGGAGATAGGGCGAGAGCTTAAGGGGCTGCATCTGGAGTTGTTCGGCTGAAAATGATGGGGCCTTGGACGAGAAACCAGAGAGAGGGGGGAAGCTCAGAGAGACGAGATGTACAGAGATAAAAAGAGAAAAGGAAGAGAGGAGGAGGCAAGGCGCAAGGGGGCTCTTCCATCTTCATCACCGCCGTGCGCCACCATCACGCCTCCTCGATCCCGTACCTGACGACATCCACCTGTTCCTTCACTCTAGCTCGATTACTCAAAACCACAGCCATCGCAACTCCAGCGAAGTACCAACACCCGCAACTCCGGCGTCAGTCCAACGAACCAGCCCCGACGAGCCCACGACCACTGAGAGCGGCTCACTTGGGTCATGCCATCCTCGCTGCTGCTAAGTTCCCTCCTCGCGCGCTGACGCTCCGCCCACATCAGAAGCGCTCCAGGCTGGAACCTCATGTTGCCAAGCTCCTGGTGGTGGCCGTGAATTGCCTTCTTGCCTGGCGTCTCCCTGCGCTAGCCTCCTTCGCGGCCGCCACTACCCACGCCACATTTTCCCAATCCGGTGCTCCCAGCCCTGACGCCAGTCCAGCGTCACGAACGACTCCAGTGGTTGGGGACCAAAATGCCTCAATCGTGCTTCCACGCTCCCCACATACTCCGCCCGGTCGCGTTTTGGATCTGTCGATGTTGCTGGCTCCCATCGCATTTCCAATACCGTCCGCAAATCTCTCAATCTTCTCGGTGTTCCTATGCCTTCTTCGGTGGCCGTCCACTAAACCTTCATATCACTATGACCAGTTGGTTCACAAAGTTTGCCACTTCTAACAATTTCCTTGCAGGAACAACGAGACAAGTCTAGCAACTCTAAACTCTTTTGCTTGATTAGTAAGGTCGGCGTTTTTTTCCTCATACTGACATGCAGCCCGATGTCCTCTGACACCACTATTTCACGATTTGCAGCGGGCTTGCCTATTTCAATCGGACCGGTATGAAGGTTCGCCGTTGTTGGTTCATGCGTGTGCTGAGTACGAACGGGATGTCCCTCGTTTTGAGTGTTGAATGTTGATTTCCTTGGGCTTAGACTTGAACTTGAGTCTTTTGTGGGTCCGTTGTTCCCCTTGAGTCGACGCCCGCTGGTTGTTTGACAAAATGTCTCACCCAAACCCATGCTCTTTGTTCTTCTTTAGTCATGATTAGCGATGGAGATATAAGATTGGTGGTGGCACATGCAGGTAATGTGGGTGTTATGTAGAAAATTATTCACATAAACAGCTTATTAATAAAAAAGAATCGGAACCATATATGACTATAAACACAAAGGTTACTAAGTACAACGGAATTAAAATGTACCTATTTAAGCCATTATTTCACTTGAAGAAAAATAGATCACTCTGATAATCAGAGATCTATTGGAATGCCAGATTTCTCTCTATGGCCTATTTCAGTATAGCAGCATTCAATGAGATTAAACAACGGATAGCTATAACCTACTTTTTTTATAGGCTAGAAAAGGGACTTAGCAAATCCTAATCAGTAGCGTGTCAACTCGGCCCCTCCCATTACGAGCTTTAGTTAAATACAATTGTCTACACTTTACTGCTCAACTAGGCTCATTATTAATAGATGCCAAAACACAGTTCAATAAATATAACTCAAAGATTTAACAAATATTGAAATCCATTAACTCGATTATTTAAAATAGAAAATCAATTAATTAATGTAAGCTTATATTATAGGAAATTTCCAACATTCTCCCACTTAAGCTACATTAATTAACTTATTTTTATTTTAAAAAAGATTTTATATTGAAAACGACACTATCGAGTTAATAACTAAAAATTTTATTTTATGTAACCACAACTTTAAAAAATGATATTCCAATAACGGCATCTCAAAACCAATCAAATCCTATATAACCTCAGTATAGGATTATGGAGATCAATGTGTTAAGAAAATACCACAACACATGACCTTCCATAATCACATATAATAAGTATCATATTTTCATAGATCGTGGGCTTAGTAGTGTAGTAAGAAATAGTGCCAACATGTGATCAAAATATACATTATTTCTTATCAATCCTCAATGCAATTTCTTAACAACATGAAAGTGCATTAACGCAATTTCTAAACAACATGAAATTGCACGACTATGTTACAATCCAACATCAGATCTCATAATTAGTGACATCCAGTCATCTTTAAATTAAAATTTGTTTAAATATACTATTTTATACTTCCATTTCTCAGTCAACAAGAGAAATGATAATAATAGAATCAACAATAATGATCATTAAAAATAAATGCTTTAATAGACATAATAAAAACATTATTAATATGCACATAACTATAATATCCAGAAATACAAATTATAAACTCCCACTAACAAAAGAAATCAAAAGAAATCAAAAGAATCTAAAACACCCATATTCTTTATATGTTCTTTAAATAAAATGGGTCGTAAGCCTTTTGTTAGAGGATCAGCTAATATTGACTCGGTTACGATATTTTCAATCACAATATCTCCCTTTTTGACCAAGTCTTTAATAGTATAATATTTTATCCGAGTTAACATTTCATCTGTGACATTGTTGTTATTTACAACAAAAGTAACTATTTGTCACCTATAATGCAATAAGATCAATTATGAGCAATAAACAATTCAACAAAAATAATTAGGACATTATAAACTCTCCTTTGGGCAGAGTGTACAATGCACCATTATTTTCCATAGCATGAAGTTTGTAAAGCAACAATAAGGAGAATTACATATAATTGTCAAGGATCCATCCCCTTTGGGCAGACAAATCCTTTAAATTATATATCTCCATATAATATCAATATAGAGGGAAATTACATATAATTTTCAAAACATTTATCCCCTTTGAACAGATAAATATTTTTCAATTATACATCCCCATATTTTAAATATGGGAGTTAATCTTCATGCTATTTTCCAAATTAATATACATAATAACCCATTTGGATAAGTTATTGTATATACTAATTTTTATCAATAAGGAACTCCAAAAATTTATGCCCAAAATTTATCAAATAATATGAAGCACTTTACAACATGTGCTTCCTAAGATCATATTGCATTTTTCAAGTGACAATTTTTGCCACAATTTTTTTTTGTTATTATTTTATTAAATGTTTCGGACCCTCCCGTGGGGCCCAAGCCTTCGCTCGACCCGCAGACCCGCAAGAGCCCATGCGAGCCGCTTGGAACGGGCAGGCCACGAAGCCCTTCTTTTAATTAAAATGTCCCACTATTGGGCTATAGGCCCATGTCCTTTTTTTTTTTAGCCCAGAACCTTTATTCCATTGATGGTTTGGGCTCACGCCTAGAACCTTTTCTTTTCCTTGGTTCATGGGCGTGAGCCCAGAACCAAGGATATAAACAAAATGGGCTTATGCCCATTTATAAGCCCGGCCTGGCTAGAGGTCTTCTTCAACCTCTAGCCGGGTCACGAAAATCTGCAAAATCGGGTCTTATGACCCAGTTTCGACCCAAACCTAAAAAATACATATAATAATTGATTTTTGATGAAATTTCTTCAGGGGTCTTGCTTCTAACATCAATATAATTGACTAGAATTAATAATACGAAGAACAAACAAAGAGATTAACCATATTCAAGCTTCAAGAAATTTTGGATTTAATACCCATGGCTGCAATTCGGATTTCCTCAAATTTAAGCCCAAAAAACTTATCTTAATGCAACAAAAGGATGCTAAAACATATATATAACTATACCCATGCAATGATTTACAACGAATATCAATCAATTGTACGTAATTTGAAAAATTCTAGAACTTTTTTAATGTATAAACCCTAGAATTTCTCAACGAAATTATACAAATTATATATGGTTGGAAAGATCTCAACATGTAAAACAAAAAGCCCTATGGTTTCAGGATTAATCGAGCACAAAACCCACATGAAAAAATAATGCCCATATTTGGCTCAAAGAGGAAAATTTCGAATTTTGTTCATAAAAAAAAAAAAAAATTGGGTCTACAATCATATATGACTTGCTCTGATACCATATGTAAAAAATTATTCACATAAACAACTTATTAATCAAGAAGAATCGGAACCATATATGACTGTAAAATACCAAGGTTAATAAGTATAGCGAAATTAAAACGTACCTATTTGAGCCATTGCTTCACTTGAAGAAAAATATATCACTCTGATAATCAGAGATCTATTGGAATGTCAGATCTTTATCTCTATGACATATTTAAGTATAGTAGCTCTCAATGGGATTAAACAACTGATAGATATAACTACCCTTTTATAGGCTAGAGGAGGCACCTATGACCTGTCAATAGCGTGTCGGTGGGCCCCTCCCCTTACAAGCAAAGATGAAGGATGAGAACAAAAGAAGAGAAGTGGGCTTAGTTTAGTTTAATGAATTTCGAGCTTAACTAGGCTTGATGGATTTTGGGGTTAAGTTGTTCTAGTAGATTTGGACTGGCTTTAGTCTTAAAGGTGCTTGGGCTGAGGTTTTTTTCGCAAGATGGACTTAATGCATTTAGCTTTAGCAAATTGGGCTTGGTGAGTTTTCTATTCGGATGGGCTTGTTTCGAAAAAGCACATTTGTGTCCATAACTCACACCCATGAGACCATCCTATAGCCCATTTTTGATTAAAAAATACATTTTTATAATTATTTTAAAATAATTAAATTCAATTTTTTATATCAAAAGGCTTTAAAATAGTTTTTAAGTAGTTTTCTCCTGTGGGAAAATCTTGGATAAGAATTGTGCTCAAGTTGAACAAGTCTAGCGCTTTACAATAGGATTGAATGTTTCTCTTTAGGACTAATGCCCTTGTTAATGCACTTTCAATATGTCGATCATATTTTCCCCTTAGTTTAGTTAGAAATGATACTTTCCTTAGCATTAGATGTTCGCTTTGCCTCGTGATTTATTTAACGTTCCCTTGGTTGTTGATTGTTATTTTAATTATTGCATATCCATATGATCATTTCATATTCTAGTGGATAAGCTTACATCAAACTTAGACTGGACTAACGTGAGGAACAATTTCTATTTCTTTATTTTCTTCTAGAGTCTTAAGACACATCTTAGTACTCAGACCTTCACCTTGCATGATAGGGGTATCAATGAGATTACAGTGTTACATATTGAAATGTTCAAGAATCTTTATTAAATAAGACTCTTGTGATAAAGCAATGAGTTTCCTTGATCGATTTCTTTCGATTTTAACTCTTAATATATAAGCAGCCTCTCTTATGTCATTTATTTCAAAATTGGAGGACAACAATTCTTTTATGGTGATAACCAAAACCTTGTCATTTCCAACCAATAGAACGTCCCACATAAAGTGATAAAATCACAAATTTATCTTCCGACCGTTTGACATATACATAGTGATCTTCTTTGATCATTGTGAATCCAAAAGTTGTTAGGGCTCGATGAAAGCAAATATACCATTATTTAGATGATTGCTTAAGGCTATATATTGAGCGATGAAGTTTGCAAACTTTATGCGCTTGACCTTTAGCTATGAAACCTATTGGTTGTTTCATATAGATTTCATCATCTAGTTCTTCATTGAGAAATGTCGTATTTACATCCATTTGATATAATTCAAGATCCAAATGTGCAACGATGGCTAGGATAAGGCGTATTGAGGCAAACCTTACAACTGGTGAAAGAGTTTCCTTATAGTCTATATCCTCTTGTTGAGTATAACATTTCGCCACTAGACGAGTCTTATACTTTTCAATGGATCAATCCGCTTTTCGCTTAATCTTAAAAACCCATTTGTTTCCAATAGCCTTGCGATTGGGTGATAGATCAACCAAATCCCATACGTGATTTGCCCTTATTGACCCACCTCATATTCCAAAACTTTTCTCAATTCTTATTTATCAAATGATGAAAGAGCCTCTTGAACAGTCTTAGGCTTGGCATCGTCTTACTGAGCAATTATAAATGCTTCCTCTTTAATCCTAAAATGACGATGATGAATACTTTTACGATTACTTTTATGTAACTGAATTTATCTTGAATTTAGTTCGCCAAGCGATGCATCACTCCCACCAGGTTTTGTAGGTTAAGGTAAATTTTCATTTCCCTCTACAACACTAGTAGGTGTGTTATTAGGATATTCCATCTCATATAATTGGAAGTCTTTATTAATTTCACGTCTACTAGGAAAATCGTTCTCTAAGAACGTGACATCTTGTGACTCCATTTCGGTCATACTTCTATCAATTTGTACACCTATGAACACGTACCCTTTAGAGTGTTTAGAATATCTTATAAATATACATTTCTTCCCTTTATGATCTAATTTGCAATATTTATGGGAAGAGTCATGAACATAAGTTGCACACCCCCATGGACGTAAATTACTTACGTTGGTTTCCTACTAGTCGACAATTCATAAGGGGTAGAAATGACTGATTTTGAGGGCACTTGGTTATGTACATAAGCAGGAGTCAATAATGCATCTCCTCAATACGAGATAGGTAAATTTGCTTACGTCATCATAGATCTAACCATTTCCAATATGGTTCTATTCATTATTTTAGCAACACTATATTGTTGTGAAGTACCAAGAATAGTCAATTGTTGTATAATTCCCTTTTCATCACAAAGAGTCTTGAATTGCTTAGATATATACTTACGTCTACGATCAATTCTCAATGCCTTTATTATTTTGTTCAAGTAATTCTCTACCATCGCTATATATCGTTTAAAGTAGTCTAATGCTTCGTACTTATGGGGGAACAGAATGACATAATCGAAATGCATGAAGTCATTTATGAAAGTGATGAAATATGAAGCTCCATGCCTCGCCCTCACGTTCAAAGGATCACAAATGTTAGAATGTATGAGTTGTAATGAAAATTTGGCTATAGTTCCTTTACTGATGATTTTCTAGTTGTTTTTCCTACTAGACAATGTTCACATACGAGTAGATCAACATTACCGAGTGACTCTATAAGGCATTCTCTAGCTAACCTTTGCATTCTTTGTAATCCAATATAACCTAATCTAGCATGCCAAGTACTTGCATCAATCTCAACATTACTAGATGATGCAATTAAAGAAAAACAACTATGAACATTAATATCATATAGATCATAGTCAATATCTAACACCATAAAACCATTCAATACATGGCCATAACAATAATAAACTGTTCTAAATAAAATGTCAACACAATCACAATGGAAATTAAATACATAACCTAGGCTAAGAAGAACTACTACGAAGACCAAGTTTCGTTGAATATCTGGAGCATAGAGGACATCATGTAGGAATAGGCTTCGACCACCACGTAAAATTAATTTATATGTGCCGATACCTTTCACTTCAACTCTTGAGTTATTCCCAACATATATCCATCTTCTTCTAGGATGTATCTGACGATACTCCACAAATGCTTCTCGGTCTCTAGCTACGTGGTCTGTTACTCCTAAATCTACAGTCCACATTGGATGAGATTTAGCAAGCATTGTAGTATTAGAAACAAAAATATTACTTAAAGTAATGGAGTAATAGGGTACCTCTTTCAACTCAATGCATTTACAAGCAAAGTGACCCATCTTGCCACAATTGTGACACTTCATCTTAGCCTTGTCCATTTTCTCACAACGCTTCTTGCGGCGGAAGGTTTTAGCCTTTTTAGGTGCCTGATCAGTCTTCTTCTCTTTGTTGTTGAATTGATGATTCTTTTTGCGCTTGAAGCCTGAAACTTTGCGCAAACTCGATTTAACAATATAAGTATGGGTAGAGGATCTCGCAACCTCTAATTCCAAATGACGCACTATATCATCAAAAGTGACAATATTCTCATTATGTGTCATGTTGATTTTCATATACTCCCAATTGTTAGGAAGAGACCTTATAACAACATGAACTCGCTGCTCATTAGTAAATGAGTGACCTGTCGACTTCAGCTCACGAATCATGTTTGACATCTCTCGAAAATACTACCTTATCATTACATTTGGGAGCTTTCGGTATGTGTCAAACTTAGTGGTGAGTCTCCTCAACTTAGTGGTAGATGTACCCACAAACTTATCTTTCAAGGAAACTCATTATTTGAACTTTATCATAACTTTCAAACTCACACATGAGATCATTTTGCATACAACTTAGCAACGTGATGCAAACAATACTATTTTTTTCTTCCAAGCTTGATAAACTTTTAGATCTCTCTTGTGTTGAGTTGAACTTCCATGCTTAGGTTCATCCATGGTAAGATTGAGAGTTTCCAAAACCTCATACTCTTCAAAGATGTACTGAACATTTCGGTGTCAAATATCATAATTGTCATCGTTAAGCTTCTCACCCCTATTGAGGTCAGCCACAATGGTCTCGGATGCCAAAGTCATAATCAATACTATAACACATTGACATAATAAACACATAATCAATACTAGCACATGGTAAAACACATATTTAATTTGTAGTAAAGACAAACTAAATTAATGATAATTCAACGAAAGACATAGAAATGAAAGTTCACTGTGTTCCAATCAGCTTCTATGTACGACTGTTCTATTATTATTAATTAGTTTAATTTGCGCAAATTTTAAGTTCCAGGTGAGAACTTCTTCGAATTCTACCAATTTATGAACTCCCATTGCAAAAAATAATTACATGACCTCATGTAATTTCCACATTTTTCCATTAACACAAAAGGCATTGCATGATGTGAACCAACGTACAAAAAATAATCATGCAGCAACTATAATCAAAACCGTAATTCAACATGTAATGAAAAAATCAAGGATTTCCAACCATTGTTCGAATTTACTTGGAATTAGGAAATTGCAAGCATATTAAATTATATACATGCTATTATCGAACCAACCTCTACATAACATATATGTTACAAATTTCATGTAGGTTAGCTTATGTATTTCCAAAAACCATAAGAAAATACAAGCTAAAAAGGAATAAATAATGCATTTATACCCAAAAAATACACGTACTTAGGGTTCCGTACACATTTTTATACCTTTAAAAATCTCAAACATGTAAAATAAATATACCACAATATAGAGAACATCCATATGAACCAAATACCGCCGACCACGCGCCAATCAGACCACCCACGTGCTCACACGTGCCGCCTAAGTGTGCGGTGCATGTGGTGCACACGCCAGCGAGCCATTAAGGCTCCTAGCCGGTCCAACCGGTCCGACTGGTTTGACTACCGGACTGGTTCAACGGTCGGAGTGGTTGACTAGTCAATGGGTCGAGTCGCCGATTGGGTCGGCTATAGGGTTTGAGTCTCGGGTCGAGTCGCCGGCCGACCAAGTGTCGTCGATAGGGTGACATCATCGATGACGTCATCTGGTAGTTACCCATCGTTGGCTGACGTCACCACACGCCGCTTCGCTGATGCGCGCATGGTGCCCATGCGTAGCGGTTTCTGGCCGCCCGTGTGGGCGCGTCTAGTGTCCTCTGGCAACAATCGATCCACCGTTCGGCTCGTCTCGATGAGTACTTTCACCCCATATATTTAAAGATTGATTTTGACCTAAAAAATGTTTTGAAAAGTGGCCAAAATCGTACGAGTATACGCGACCTCCAAACTCGCTCTTCGCTTTGGTTCATTTTTGACGATTCATGTTGCAATTTCTTAGCAATAAACATACAAATAATGTAAAGTTCATTCTCTGATCCCGATATGAAATGGTAAACGAGAAAATTTGATGGAAAAACAAGGCAGAAATCATAACCGGGCTCTGATACCAATGTTGGAAGAAAGTCGGCGGAAGACGACTAACCTCTTTTTGATGCGCAATGAACAATTTACCCCAAAACGAACGTTGAATTACGGGTGAATGATGAACAATATGACTTTGCGATTGTCTGAATGCAGGCACGAGGAAAACATCCAATTTCTACAACGAAAATGCCGATTGTCTTCGTAAATGAGTAATGGAACGTATTTTTTTTTTCTTTGATAAAAAGGGGAGAAGAAGAGAGAACAATTTATTTATGGACATTCTTTCTACCAACCGTCGTAATGGTTATCTTCAGAAATTTTTATATGACTCCCTCATATCCTTTCAAAGGGTGTCTCTCCATCATAACATATCAATATGAAATGGTGTGTCTTAATTGCACCCTATCATGGATGTACTAATAAAGTACAACATGTTTCAATTCAAATGTAATATGCATGATATGCTTTCTCGATCATAGGACGCTAATATCTTCTATCCTATATCAGGACTGTGTATCTCAAATCGATTCCAGATTGGAAATTCAGCCTTTGTCTACAACTAAGACAGTTTCCACATGATACAGCTATTTGAGGCTAGTAAATTAACCTTGTCGTCTGTCGACGTGGGGGTTATATCGAACATATACCCAGCTACAAATGCCTGCCTAGCTAGGATGTTGCTTGAGAACTCTACATTCGCATTCTGCATCATCATCATCACCGTCAAACGAGGCAAATCGTGCCCATTAACAAATCGTTGACTCCGTAACAAATGGGCAATGGATTGAGATGGCCCAAAACACCCGATTCTCATCTCTTACGCCCATGAAGCTGCGCATTTGAAGTTCAAAAAAGTAACTTCCTTCCCTATTTATAATTGTTGTAGCTAGTTTATTAGGGAAAATAAGTATGGAGAAGCAAGAGTGTTTCATCAGTTTTGGATCTCACAATGAAATATCTTTCATCAAGTGTTATATTTTGATTTTTAATTAGAAGAGACCTAGGTCCTGTGTTAATATTTGACAGAAAGGGTCAAATGTTAATGAGAATATATATGTATATAGTCCCAAATCTAATGGAGTTGCTTAACACGTTTTAAACAAGTTCGAAATTAATGATAACCAATGTCGAACTCTAATCAATAGCTTAATCTATACTCACTTTAATATTCTAATGAAAGCCCATTACAATCAAAGTGGTTTATACAATATTGAAGCTAATTCAATAATATAGAACACTAAAGACAATACCGACAAGGCATTGCTCCTAGTTTTACTTGAGGACATAATGCCAGAATTTAATCGACGACATTGGATTCTAGATGGATATGGGGACACAACCTTGAAATATAGTCGACGACATTTGATAATAGAAACAACACCTAATAAGTACTGCTCCTAGATGGTTATGAGGACACAACATTAGAATCTAATCGACGATGTTGGAAGGTAGGACAACACTAAAATCTATTCAACAACACTATCTAGGATGTAGACACTCACCGAAATTGAATCTACGATGGGAATTTGAAGCTATAGCTTAACTAGACTAAGCTGAGATAAAAGGGTAAGATAAAGGAATTTTGTGTGTTACTTGGGGGGCTCTCTGTTGGATTGCCTACAATATTTATAGGCCAATTTGATAACCATCGGTGGTCCATTTCTTCTTCATTAAAAGCCACTCAACGTTCTTTCTGGACCACCTTATTTGTATCTCATTGCCTTCTGACCTGTTCGATGTGTTCACATGGCTTGTTCAACAAGTATTAACTGCTCCTTTGATTTCAATGCCTTTTAAAGCATCAACCGTTCCCCCCCAAATTTTGCTATCAATTCCATCTAAATTTTATATCTTCAACATTGTCTCTTGGCTTGGACACGTGCCAATCAACTACTTTATTATTGAATCATGTATCTCCACTCATAGGTCCATCGATATCTAGCCTAACGGCTCTTGAAATACTTGGCCATCATGACTAACATGGCCTGGGTAATGTAAATCACAGCTCGCACGTAACAGCTAGGATGACTTCAAAAGCTTTCATCCCTTGCAATCAACACGTGATATCAAGGGTATTTTCGGGTGTCAACATATGTCCTCTTTTAAAAGAAGTGAATTGGGAATTTATTTCTTTTAAAGGAGAAGCCTCATTCTACGCGCAATCCACTACGGATGATAATCATACCTTTCTATCCTCTCTCATATGTGCAGTTGATATGAATCAATGGCTCCTGTTGTTTCTTAATACGTCGCTTCAACTTTTAATACATATCCTTAGTTTTTGAATCGTGGTCTTTTACTCCGAATAAAAGGATACGTTTTACTGTCTTTTCTTTATACTCTTTTGTCTTCTTCCTTAAACCCTAAACCCTTTGCATCATGTTCTCAAGTTTTCCATGGTAACTGAAGCTCCCACATTCTTTCTTGAGTCCTTCATTTTAAACTTTGATGATCTTCATTGAAGTGAAAAGGCTACTATTATGATTGCAGATGCTGAGCGCTGTAGAAGAACATCCAGAATCATTGCTTCTTGGGCCTTACCTCTTGGATCATAATCATGTTCGATCATCCCTTAATCCTTGTTTTCCGATCAAGAGGAACGAGAAACTTCTTTACAACATTCTTCTATCACAGATATTCGGACATCTGCCCTTACCAAATTTTGAAGTTTCCCTCTATTTAAAGAAAAATTTCACTCTCGGTACTTGTGATTAAAGGATGATTTGGGAACTTGACTATCATAGATGAATGTGGACATAGAGATGGCATTGGAGGTTAGTATATTGTCCTATGACTTAGATAGGGGATTATTGGGTTCTATTGTCTTCTTTTTGGTCCCCATTGACCCACTATTTATTTTTCCCTTGAGGGCCCATGTCCATAATAACCCTTTTGGGTGCACTATCTCTGGGTTCATACTGCATGGCGTTCCTGCACAACAAATTGAAACTTTTGAGGACTTTTACATTTCCAGTAGTGTCCTTACTTATGGAACCTTTCTTGATCGGTATTGTAAAACCTTTGGCCTTGTTAGCCTTATTGAGCACATTGCTTTTTCGCTTTTCTAGTGAGGATTTTCTTAAACTTGCTTCAAATCTTGCAGGGGGAAATCGATTATCTCTTGACCCACTAGTTTTGGCCGTCTTATATAGAAGTCTAACCCATGCTGCTCTTTCAGTGATGTCTAAAGAGATCAGAGTCTTATCTAGTCAGTCTTGGATTCTATAAGCATGGATGGCTTTTTCTATTTCCCATGTTGTGCTTGAATACCCTCTCAAACTAATCCTTCAATCGCATCAAAGGCACTCAAAATTGGGATTTCAGATGATATTGATACCCATGGATCGATTTCACCATAGCATGATGACTCAAAGGAAGACATAGAGCTACTGGAGGAAGAAGACTTTGGGGAAAGACTAATCAAGCATTAGGCTAAAGTTGTCGAAGGTTATCCTAATCACTTCTTTCCAGTCTCATTGTGTTTTTCCTGACTTTTACTCCTTTACTGTCTAGATGTGTCTGGATCTTTGCCCACATTGAAGACAAAGATACCCTAGAAGTTGTAGTTTCTTACCTCAAGAGAAAGAAGAAAACCTCTCCTCCTTCAATGAGGAAACAACATAAGCTGTTTGCTAAAAGCCTAGCCTTAGTTCTTGTCAGGGTTTGTCCTATCGACACTACATCTTCAATCATTCCTCATAGTTAGGACAACCTACTCAAGGCCATGAAGGAGGATTTCCTAGGTGTAGAAGTTTGTCCTTCAATCCTGTAAACATTGGAGTTGTGCTTACTCCTGTTCATCTGGCAATTTATGGTAAATGCCTTTCTCTTTTCTTGGATGTCTTCACTTGGTTATCCTAGTTTCATGTATTGACATGGTTAAGAAATGACAGTTGCTGATTAGTGACTTGCCTTAGCCTTTGCCCGAAGATATTGCTGTGAAACCTGGTATGTATTGGGTCCTCTCACCCTAATTTAGAGAGTGATTTGACTTTGACTTTTTATTTCTTTGCCTTTGAAAAAGACAATATCTGCATCCCAGACTCCATCAACCATTACACCTTCAGTAGCTAATGTTACTCCATATCCATTGCTAACTTCTCCTTCCACTCCTATTGAGTCATCAATCATTAAAGAGAGAAGAACCTCTCCAGCTATTTTGGCCAAGACAATCCGTGCTCTGGGTGAACTTTCTTGTGCTCTAGCTAATGATGCTTGCTATTTGACCCTAAGGAGTTCATCTTCGGAAGCAGCCAAACTCGATAAGCTAGGGGATAAGCTAGTACAATTTATGTATCTCTCAAGTGGTGGTATACACATGGTGATGAACAACCAGCTTATTCTTTCTCAACTTAAGTTACTAATGGGTGAACTCAACGAAGGTGATATTGGCAACCTGCTACCTTTGGACCCTAGATCAGAGCTTAAAGATGTCCACAACAGGTTTTCTTCCATCTTCGATTCTTATCAACAGAACTATAATAAGTTGATAGCTCTAACTATCCTCGAAGAAAGTCCTTTCAAGTCAAGTGATTGGGTAGAAGAGGCAAAGTAGCAGGTAAGAGATAATCAACAATCTCTACAGGCTGCCATGAATGAAATAGCTAACCTTGAAAGAGAAGAACTTGCCCTTGAGAAACAAAAGAGGGAGATTAAAAGGAAACTAGTAGAGTTACACTGGTGGAGTTACACCAAAAGCTGGAGATCAAGTTCGATGGCAAGGCCAATAGTGAAGACGACCAGTATAAGTCTATAGCTGTCATGCCCCGAACTCTGAGCGCGCGAACATCCCTCGATGGTTGATTGAAAATGCAACGTCACAGGATGCGTCGCCGACCCATTATTATTATTTTTATTTTTATCTTTCAATTAAGCACATGCGAAAGCGAATTAAATAAACACCCGACCAACAAACAAACACAAGGATAGTAAAACACAGCAACCATTGCTGAAAACAACATATTCATTTATCAACTATTAACCCTAGGAGGTTTAATACTTACAAGCCTTCCTACGGCCACTTCCTATCGACCATCTCAAAAACCTTCAGGGACTAGGGTCAACCTAAACTTCACTAGCGACAGGGCCAGCCAAAAGGTGTCGCATCTCGTGCCCACCACATCCGCATAACGAGATCTCCACACTACGGCCCCGAAAAGGTTAGTCCACAACAGGGTGAGATAAAATCTTAGCGAGTCAAACCTAAGCCCGATTAAGATGCAAATTCATCCAGAGGCAGCCTAAACAGGCACCACAAACAAACTCACCTCGCCTCGGCACGTCCCTGCATATTAGTGTGTCACATATGCATTTATAGATACAACGAGTATAATTAATAACTGGAACACATGTTATCACTCTTCAAACATTCACATGGGTCCCGATTATAAGGTAAAACTGTTATGATACATCCCATATTGCATCACACAATTTTAACCCATAATTAGGCGTAGCTATCACAACCATTGAGGCCTGTTCCAATTATTACGACCCATCAGCCACGGCCAACTCGAAAGTCGACGGTCATTCAGTGTAATCGGGCATCGTCCCATCCCGTCGGGCACGGTATCATCCCACGTATTCATACGCATCAAGACGGCATTCCAATAAGAAGCATTGGCTTGGCCTCCACTGCGATCGGCATCCGTTGACATGGGGCATCCGAACTTAATTAGGCATCGTCTCGCATATTCATACGCATTAGGACGGGTTCATTACCCCGCATATTCATACGCATCAGGGCATTTAGGTGATCACACGAGCACACCATCACTAAAGTCCATTGTTATCTTCTTCATTAGCCAAAAACATCAAAATCCCTTTTCAAATAATAAACGTTGCAACCTCCTTTTTTTTTTGTTCAAAACATTCCGAAATAAATTCGTATGCAGTCACGTACTCAAAATCAAACCGTCAAACCTTGAACACTTCTACTATAAAATCTCCTCGTTTTATTAAGCACGTAAAATTTGGCATCCAAACCCGACACCTTATTTATTTTCTATTTTCTTTCCCAACCACCTTTTTTGGAACTAAACTTGGGTAATCCCTTTTTTTTTGTTCAAAGCTTTTAGAGTGGTAGCTTTAGCTCTAGCTGAAGGCCATTCTCGAACCTTTGAGCTTTATCTTCTGGATCCTCTATCAACCTCGGAGCATACTGAGAAAGCTCCGCGAACTTAACCTCATACTAGTCAATCGTCATAATTCCTTGGCGGAGGCACTGAAATTCCTCCATCTTCTTTTCTCGGGCGCTACCCGAAAAGTACTTGTCATTGAAAGCTCTAAGGAAAACGTTTCACACAGGGACTACGCCTTCCGGAAATACTGTTTCTCTAGCGGCCCTCCACCAGGTATCCGCGTTATCTTGTAGTTGATATACAGCCAGGACAACTTTTTATGCCTCTGTGCACATCAGCAGTGCAAAGGCCTTTTCTAGATCTTAAATCCAAAGAGATGTGGTCTCTGGATCTCCAGTACCAGTGAACCTTGGCGGGTTCAGCTTCAGAAATTGTTCTACCTATTTGTGGATTGGTCTCTCCCTCTCCACGACTACATTCCCAGTGGAACTTCGGCGGGTGCGGCAATGGTGGCAGCAGCAACGTCAACAGTAGCGGTAGCTTGAGTGACGGCGGCAGTGGCGACGTCATGATTCTTGGCTTACTGCCCCATCAGATCTCTCATCGCTTCAAGTGCCTGCATGATCCCTTCAAACCTAGGATCACCAGGGGCTACTACCCTAACACTAACAGGTGGCGGTGCTACTCTACTAGCACTAGCTTGAGTTGGTGCTCGACCACGGCCTCCTCGAGTACTGACCCTCGTTGGCGCCCTACCTTGAGTAACAGGCTCTATGGTACGCTTCCTAGGAGTCCTTTACTCTTGATCACTCATTCTGCAAGTTTTCTATTGAAACCTGCCTTCCAATTCCACACCGAATTAGAAGCTGAGCAATCCACACTAACAAACAATTCTATCAATCAGCTATCACAGACATGCACTAGCATGAAATAAAGGTCTTTCCTACTAACTATCCCATAAACCATCGCACCTTACCACTCCAACCACTAACCTTGCTCTGATACCACTAAACGGGGATGTCACGCCCCGATCCTCCTTGCGCATGCCTATCCCTCGGTGGTCGATTAAATAGCGATGTCCCAGGATGCATCGCCGACCCATTTCTTTTAATGCGCATGCGGAAGCGATTAAATAAATCCCTAGACAACAACAAGATGAGATATAAAAGTAGGGCCACAATTTTTGAAAACCAAACCACACTTTTATACATATCAAACCTATGTCATATACAATATTAGCCGACTATATACAAGGTTTGCAAAAAGGGGCAGAGTGCTACAGTTCTTCAAACATTTGAGTCCTCCACAGAATATAACGGGGACTCTGGATTTGATAGACTTGGGTCCACCATTGAACCACCAAGAGGGTCGGCTGTGCCTTTTCTAAAAGTAACCTCCAGCACCAACATTGGGACCTTAAATTCCGGTATGGGACCTTCATTCTATCCATTCTACTCACGACGATACTATGATCTGTATTGATGGGGTACCTTATGGGGTAGACCCGCATCAACCCAGACCACGGACCTCATGAGTTCATAGACCCATCCCCTCAGGTTCCCATGAAGCGGAATGTAACACCTCTGCTCAGTGACCTTCTTCGGCTGTCCAAAATGCTCGGGAGGAGCTGCCATCTAAGGTCCTGAAATGTTATCCTACAACGGGGTGAGACGACATCTTAGCAAGTTCACCCCCTAAGTCCCGACTAGGAAGGAAATACACCTCAAGGTTGCCTAAGCACAAGCACAAGCACAAGCATAAGCTAAAGGACTTACCTTTGCCTTAGTTTCTTCCTGCAAGTCAGTACGATTCATATTCAACAAATCACTTCAACGAATCAAATCATCAGATCAGATCGAGCCATCAATCAATCGATCTAGTCGATTCCTTGTCATCAAAACCATCTCCCGATCGACCCATTCAGTACTATCTATAAAGTTTGATCACATCGAGGACTGCTCACTCTAAGCTAAAGATAGATAGTATAGCTTGTACTAAGCTGATAAAGTATACTGCTCGCGCTAAGCTGACATATCAAGACCCGTAGGCTGATATAGTATACCAACAATGCTCACTCTAAGCTGATCAATAATATAGCTCACTCTAAGCTGATAAGGTATACTGCTCACACTAAGTTGATATATTAAAGCCTTCAGGCTGATATTGTATACCACTATATTGCTCACACTAAGCTGATATATCAAAGCCCACAGGCTAATATAGTATACCATCCCGATCATTCGACAATTTAACCACTTTTATCATTCCCGATAAAAATAATCGTGTGTGGGTACACGGTCGGTCTTAGCCAAAATATAATATTTTCTCTTTTGAAAATCCCACTAATTCCAATAGTCCACAAACACATTTTTGGCGTTGTAAACCGACGCCCGATATTTTCTAATTAAATTTGAAAATTAATAAATTTTGGGATAAATACCCAAAATTACAATCAACACACAATTCGCACAAAATAGCAGTCAAATAAATAAACCACACATACCATTGCGATTAGCACAAAATTCTGGTCATTGGCTATCCCTCTCTAATTTCCAGAAAATAATAATTAATTAAATAATTATCAAAATTAATAAATAAATTCCAATAAATGCAACTTAGGCCGGAAAAGCCTAAATAAATACTGAAATAGGCTCAAAAATTTCCGAACCTATCAAGCAATAAATACTACTGCTCATCTAGACTCTAATTACACTACTCTAACCACCTAACAAGCAATAATGATTAATTAAATCATTACTCCATGCTAACTAACCACCTAAACCATACTTAATCTAAACTAATCAACCTTTAAGCATAATTAACTCCCTAAGAGGAGATTAGTGAGTAAACTCACTGGTTTTGTGAGCCAGTGAGTTCACTTCGACGGGGACGCGAAGACGAGCCATAAACTCCAAAGCAGGGACACCCTTCGAGGTCGAGAAAGGCTCAGAAATGGGCCTTGAAGGTCAAAAACCCCAGCTGGGTTTTGGTTTCCGTGCCTGGGCCAAGAAGGCTATTATGGCAGTCGGTTTGGGCCGAAACGGTGAGGAACGGGCGACAACGAGACTTCCGACGGGCTACGGCGGCTAGACAACGACGAACGGCGATGGTGGAGGCTCTGACGGTGGCCTGGTGGATGGCGAGCAGCTGCTGGAACGGCACACGGGCCGAACGGCTGGTGTGCAAGGCGTGACGGCGACGCGGCTGGACTTCGGTGGCTCGAGCAATCGTGTGACGGGCATAAGGGGGCTGCTCAGCTTCTCTCTGTAAAATTTGAAGCTTCTTTGGTTTGGAAAAAATGGAGGATCGACCGAATGGGGAAGAAGAGGGGAACAATAAAGCTTGAAGGGGCCACCTTGGTCTCCTATCTATCTTCTTGTCCCCTTAACTAAGGCCCACCATGGCCGACTAGCTCCCATAGCCAAATGTAGCCATAAAGCTTCCCTAGGAAGCTAATGAGATGGTCCAAAAGTGTGAAGGACCAAGGGCTACGAATTTTGGACAATTTTCTCCCAATTTCACTTAAATTCTCTCTTGAATTGATTCAATTCGGCCCTAAAAAATTCCACCATCAATTCCTCGATCCAAATGAAATTTTTCCTCGCCAATAGAACCAATTTGCATCCCAAAAATGCGATAAAAAATAGTCCCCTGAATTTTCCGATTGAAAACGGCCCTATTTTGACTTTTTGCCAAAAATCTCGGTTTGCAGAAAAATCTTCGAGGGATGAGTCGACGTTTCTAAAATGACTCGTGACATGATAGAACTTTTGATTTCTAAAATCGGATTCAAATTCACCGTTAATTTCAATCTGGCGCGATTTTAGCGTGACCTAGCCTACCGAGTAGCTTTTAGAAATTTTTAGTGCAATTGACCCATGATCGATTTATTTCGAGTTACAATGTACCTCTTCGACACATTGGCAACTCTCGGTGGTCGTGAAAAACTCGTGGTTTCAAATACGGACATAGGGTACCAAAACGACAGAGAAATCAGTCTAGTACCAATTGACAATAATTTTGCAATTTGATGGAATCACCCACGTTTAACCACACATCTCAGCTGAATCGACCTATCTCTGATCTCTGATCGATTTTTAACTGTGCCGTAATGACCTCTGCAGATGAGCACGGTCGAGTAGTTGATTTCTGGTCGAATTCTCAAGTCTTTTGCGTTAAAATTCCTTAATGGCTTTCCCAGATAGTCTGGTTATCCCAAGAGTGATCAGCTCTAAGAATAATACTATAGGTGTGTCGATGAAATGCCCATTTTATCTAATTGATAACAGAATTGAAAGTTCGGGATGTCACACGTTGCCGTCCCGATTATTTTTATTTTGTTATCATGCACATTCAAAAATGTGAATGAACTCCCCAGACAAACAATAGCTGAAAGACTGGGACCTACATCAAGCAAAACACACTAATTTATATTATAACAATACTTTTACAAGCCCTTTCTTTATGGGCCCTTTTTTTCTTTTTGCATCACATATACGTTTTTCACATAGGCCAAGGGAAAATCCTATCTCCTCTAGCGTGATTGCAGCTCTCAATACTGACGTGAAACTTCCATGCCTATAAGGCGAAAGATAAAGGAGTGAGTTTTGGGGAAACTCAGTAAGTAAAATTCCTAGTTCTCTACTAGGAAAACATCTCATTATTAAAGCCTAGCAAGTACAACACTCGTAAACAGTGTTGATAGCAAATCAATCGCAAATCCATTGCCACCTTTCAACTTAGCAAATGAGCTATTTCACCAAACGAGCTTATAAACATCACATAGTAACATGTTCAATAAGTTCATTAACCATATAAACGGTTCTTCCCATACTTTCAGGGGCTTTCAGCTGCAGGTTGGGCATCCAGCCTCAAGCCAGACATCTCATGCTTTTAGGGCTTCCTAGCTCAACTAGGCATCCGCCCATCAAGCTAAACATCTCATACTTTCAGGGGCTTCCCAGCTCAACCAGGGCATCTGGCCATCAAGCTAGGCATCCCATACTTTCAGGGGCTTCCCGGCTCAGCTAGGGCATCCCATTCAATTAACGAGGTATCGCCGCCAAAATTATGTGATTATTGGCGCTTTTTCCTCTTTAAGTGCACACACAAGTGCATCACATAAGTCGGTTCTTATCTTTTCTCTTAGCCGACACATGCATGGCCCGAAGGCATGCTAATTTGTTCGAGTGCCATGAGTTCTTGCACCACACTATTATGCCAAATCAAGGCCTTATGATTTGGACGGCTTTACCTTGCGATGAACTCAATCCGAGCGAACCTCGGCTTCATTTTCGAATGTACATGACACAAGCATATGGCCAAACCTAATTGCGAGTAAAACCAAATAAAAGACATCACGCACCACCCACGGTGTCGCGACCTAATTTTTTCCGAAGGGTGAAGTGAATCACCTAAAACTAGGTTAATGGATTACTAAGTCTGAAAACTTGGCACGGACTCTCCCAAGCCCTACCAATCGCGACTTGTTACTAAGAAAATAACCTATTAAAACATGCAATTATATTTCAATTTGGAGCCGCCACTAACCAATTAGGGTTGATTAGAAACCCAGATAAAGTATGGGAGAATACTTTACTTTTTACGAACCAGAGATTTAATGGATTCGGGGACATGGTTACGCTAGATTAATCTAACGCCCTTTCGGTACCTTTTTAAAAAAAACATTTTTGCAGGCAGTCTTGATCAATTTTAACCTAAGTTACTAACATGCAAATGGTGGTCATGCGGGTGCACAATCAATTAAATAACATTCAATAAATCAAAATGCTAAGAAATTATAAACCACAACTTTATTAAAGTCCACTCTCTAAGAATTTTTTTTAAAAAATGCTAATAAAAATGCATGCCCTAAACATGATTTCTAAATGACATGACACCTAAATTATTATTGTGCAATCTTAATCTAAAATTAATATGCATGAATTTTACTTTAATGATATGTGAAATGCAATTTATATGGCCTAATTTGGACTATATGTATGCAATCTAATTTATATATGCATGCGTTTCATGGGATGAATGACATATTAATTCTATATGCATACTCTTTTTGTGATTTTTTTTAATGATTCTATAATTTCTATTAGAAAAAACATAGTGATGCAATGCTAACTTTTATCTAAATAAAAAAACTAATTAAGCTATTCAAAATGGAATGATTTCCTAATTCAACTTCGGGATTAATTTGATTTAAACCCCATTTGTTTTAGAAAATCATTATTCTTTTTAAATTTTTTATTATCTTTTTATATTATGAAAACATGCAAACTTTTCCTAAAAATAATCCTAAAGGTTAATTTAAACCTACGTGTCTTAATTTAATAAACCTATATGACCTATATGCTCATGCAAATTTTTAAATTTTCATTATTCCCCCTTTTTTTCATTTTTTTTCAAACAAATAATTATTTAAGCATGAAAACTAAGATAAGAATTAAAATAATTGAAAAGATAATCCATTGTCTCACGGATTAAGTTAACAATTATTTTAACTCTATGAATCACAACGAGGGAATCAAAATAATTAAAAATTTGGTCCGAAGTCTTACGGACCAAATTAAATAATTATTGTGATTTAACAATTGAAATTCTACCAAAACAAACCCAAAATTAGTATAATTAAAAAAATGACCCGATGTCTCTCGGATCAAATTAATAACTATAGTAATTTGAGCTAAAATCTATGGATAATGCATATAGAAATCAATACCTAAAAGTCACCTCACAATATCTAAACTTAAACAATAATACTAAGACTAACTAAAAGTAAAGTAAAATAATATAAAATAAGAAAAATAAAAATAAGAGAAAAATAAGCAACCTAAAGAAAATGAAGGGCAGCCAATCCGTCGGTCCGGCAAAGGGTTGCTTTGTCGGTCGGAGCTCCGGCGAGGGGACCGGCGGAGGTGCGAGGTGCAGCGCGGCTAGGTCGCGGGTTGCTGAGCAATCACGGACCTTGCGGGGCTGGCTGTTGGGCGATGGGCACCGGGCTGGAGTGGGTCTTCGGGTCTCTCGGGCGGAGCGCGGCGGCCGTCGAGGCGTCGGCAATTTCGCGAGGCGGAGCGGGATCTCGGCCTTCGTCGTCGGGGAGGCGGCGGATGCGGTGGTGCTTTGGGGCAGGCGAAGCGGAGCGGCGAGACTCCTCGGGGTCGGGTTGCTCGGGGAGACGCGATGGGGCTCGGCGAGGCGAGTGCGAGAGGGGAAGTGACGTTCGGGCTCGGCACGAGCGAGATCGCGGGCGGTCGGTGGCTTCACGGGCAGAGCTGGGCGTTGCTCGAGGCTCCGGTGGCGTCGCGGTCGCGGCTGGCTTCGGAGTCGGGGGTTGGGTCGCGGGTTCGTGTGGAGCACCGGTGTGGGACTGGCAGCACAGCGTCTGGCTCGGATCTGCGGGTCGCGGCTTGATGGAATCGGGCCTGAGGCGGAATAGGCGAGACGGCGCGGAGGTGATCGGCGGGTGGAGGCGGAGGCTCGGTGGCTTTGGCGGCCCGCGGTGAGATGGTCTCGCGGACGGCGGCTCGAGCTCCGTGCTGTGGGCGGCGGCACCAGCAGGACGAGCAACGCTCGGTGATGGGCAGCAGGCTCGGTGGCGCGGCATTGGTTGCTACAGAAATACCAGTGCAAATGGCGGGGGACTAGTGAGGAAGAAGAATAGTGTTTCTTCTTCCCCCTTTTCTTTCTTTTCACCTCGGCGGGCAGCACGTCTCTTCTACTTTTGTTGACTTCTTTTCCTCTGCACTTTGTCGGAAGAGAAAGGAGAAGGCTGCGAGGGTTTCCTTTCTTCTTCTTTTTTTTTTGATTTCGGAAAACCCACCAGCAAAAGCTCCCCTATACTTTTCTATTTCTTCTCTTCCATGAAAAATCAAGAAAGCCCCCCAAATGACGCAATTTTCTTTCTCAATTTTTTCGAATTCGCACGAAGAGAAGCCCCCTTTCGAAGCTTGCCTTCTTTTTATAGAGGAAAGACTCGGGATTGTTGAAGATTGAGCGATATTCGCTCAACCATCCAACAATAAAAGGCTCCAAAATCGGGCGACCGTTTAATTTTCGAATTCAAAATTTTGTTTCAAAATTTCCCTCTAATCAAAGATTATCCTCTATTTCTAATTCCTAAATTTAAATTAGGTGTCAACAAAAAGAAAAATAAAATAAAATAACTGAATTTTTTTATTTGAAATGGAAATATATTTTCAACAATAAAGATTTTGAAACCAAATTTAATTTATTATTCTAAAAATATTAGGTGTCAACACACGGCTTGACGGATGAGCACTTAGCTAGCCTCAACAACGAAATCTACCTGGAGAAAAAGGAACCTTACTTACTTGGATGAACCTCGAGCACTAGCTTGAATGACTTGATGAGGAGTGATGTTGCGAGGTCGAGAGAAATAGAAGAATGGCGTGAAAAGGGCAAGAGGGGAGAAGATGGGTCAAGGTGAAAATGAATGGGGTGGTTCCCCTATTTATAGTTTTAAACCTCATCATTACTCATCTAAATGGCCCAATCACATTTCTTTAAGTGGCACAGCTATGCCATCAAGGTGGCAAGCCTAGTTTGCAATGTGGCATGCCTAGGGTCCAAAGAGAACACTTGCCATCCTTTCATTGAACCACCTATTGGCTTGCTCTCCAAGGCTCAACTTAGGCTCATGATGTGCCTATGGTCCTAAGGGACACATAAACCCCTTTGATGCCTAATGTCCTCTTCTAATTGGTTGGCTTTTGCCTTGTTCATCAAGGCTATCTTCTAGGCTCATCATAACCTAAGATTCTAGAGGACACCTAAGTTTATGAGTCACTAACTTCTTCTCCAAGGCAAATCTCAAGCCATTATTACCAAGCCAAATGGTCCACTCTAATTTTTTCAAGTGTCTAGCCCAAAGTCCTTAGTTGGCAAGCCTACTTGTCCAATAATTGCACCTAAAAGAATGAGGTGGCATAGCTAAAATACCTTAGTTGGCATTCTAGGTTGCCAACTCGGCATCCAAATTCTTCGGTCATTAATGAGGGGTCCGTGTATCGTTTTCTGATTGGTCCACGTGTGTGTCACCTTTTCTAGAACTTCCAAGATATTTTTTACCTCCATCATGACCTTTGAAAAGTCAAGGGGCACCTCATCCTCCTTCATTTAATGAAGGTATTCTAGAATTTTCTCTACTTTATTCTTTCCTTCCTCAAGAAGGTGGTCTAGAGAATTCTATCATCCAAGTTGATTCCGGGGTCGAAGAAGGGATCATTAGTTACACCTCAAAAAATCGAATCACGTACATCTGAGGTTCGGCCATCATGCCCTATGCTCACTCGAACTGTTCCTTTGGACGGTCGGTCCACCAAAAGGGTCGATTGTCCTTTGGTCAGTTCAAGGCCAATCCTAAGGCTACCCATGGCCTAGCTCTAAGCCAACATGCTCATGGACCTTAGAATTTATGACGGAATAGCTGGGTCTATCCTTGAGCTCATTCTAGTCGGCACTCGATCCACCGGTAGGGTTTGTGGTCGATGCATTACTGATCCACGATCAGACATCACCAATTCAAGATTATTTTCTGATCAGTAAGAATTAAATAGGGAATGATACAATTTTGATCGAAAGACAATCATATTTGATCAAGTTAGATCATCTGTATATTGGTGCATAACTGGTCGGAATCACCCGAGATCGAATACTGCGACCGGTCGGATCGACCCACGATCATCCGCTGATCCAAAATCATCCCATGACCAATCCTCGTGATCAAAAAGTCATCTTATGAGCTAGTGATCCCATCTCATTGGCATGGTCGGTAGAAATTTATGGCCGACACCTCGACCAATTCGTGACCAATCCTTGATTCCTTACCGTCGAGGCGATTGATCCATGGCCAATAGCCTTATGGCCAATCCTTACGGGAGTCGAAATTGAGGATGTTACAAGATTTTGGAAAAAATTTATTGGGAACTTGCCCTTATGTCATTGGACATTTTTGTTACACTAAAATGTTTTAGAACTATAGATCGTGTGGAAGCCCGGGCCTCAAAGCATCATCATAGGACTGGTTTAGGATACCTCACATGTCTATTAAAAAAAAGTATAAGTTTTATTGATATGCAAAAACTGCATTACAACATATATTGTCATGGATCCATAAAGTTCATGATCCAAACTACAACATACAAATGAAATGAACAAATGGAATTCCCTTGCAGAGGAGAAAAGAATGGGCTACAACTGAAATGAAAAGACAGAAATATCCCTTACATAGTGGGATCAGTAGGCTCTTCATCTTCACCAATGGCACCAGTCATGTCATCTTCAAATAGATCAGCGAAGTGATGAACAGTGGTTTCCTTTTCTTGCAGGAGATTTGGTGGGCCAAGGAAGAAATCCTTCAATGGTAGGGGTAGAAGGTGTTGATAACTCTTGCCTTTAATGTTCAAAACCTTTTGATTACCTTGACCTTTTCGGTTGCCTTGGTAATCCAGGCCTTCACGCTTCTTCTTTTGGATAGCTTCAATAGGGCTTAAAACTCCTTGGGCAAGCTTGCCCAAACCCTTACTAGCGATGAATCCATTCTTGAGTAATTCTTTGCTTGACATTAGAGACACTTTTCGGAACTGAGACTCCCTGATGATTGACCCAATGGGCACATGGGTGACAAATACAACCTCAAATGAATGGTAGCTCGACTCTCCCTTGACTTCAAGCCCAATGTAGGGTATGGTAGTGTTGTGGAAAGTCTCCACATCTCTCTTGCATTGAATGGTTACAATCTTAACATTGACAACAAAGCGTATCACTTGATGGAGGCTTGAGGGAATGATCCTTACGGCATGATCCAAGGATGTCCCAGCAATAGGCTAAAGTTGCTTGGGATATTAAGCACTTGGAAAATTTGAGTTAAGATAATGGGGCCAACTGTCGTTGTAAGTTAATCTCCCCTAATGCTTCTTTCCTCATCCCATCGAAAGCTCAGACGGGAGTTTTTGGAGGGTGAATGCTTTCCATGCTTGTCCCCAATTGACGAAGGGTGGATAGAGGGTAAATGTTCAACACCGAACCATTATTGACCTGTACCCTTGAGATTTTGGTACAAAATGTTGGGCAAACACATATAATGCCTTAGTGTGCGCTTGGCCTTTGGGAGGAAGATCCTTTTTCAGAGAAGGATATTTGATCTCTACGAAGTATGTCATCCACAAACTCCTCCAACTGTATTTCTCCAATAATTTCAGGTACATGGACTTTTCGAGATTTTGAGGAAGGTATTCTTGTGCTTTTCAGAAGACTTGAAAATCTATAGTAAGGAAATATGAGCAGACATCTTATGCAACTGCTCTATTTCCTTCGCCTCGCTCGTCTTGAGTATCTTGAGGAGTTGGTCATTCTCCTCATCAGTCATGGCTTTCTTTTCAACACTCTAATGGGGTGGATAGACTTGACCTGATCAAGTGATGGTGTCGATCTCATTTGCATCGTAATTCTACGGGACTGCCTTGGTGCTATAAGTGGGAGGCACCTTGGTCTTTGAGCATTCACCAACTTATGGTGGTAATTCGATAAACTCAGGTCAAAATCCATGCCCAAGATCTTCATGGCCCCTAAATTTTCAATCAACGAGCTAACTTTGATGGTGCTCTTGTTAGTTGCACCAACTCCATGAGGGATACTTTCTTTAGTCAGATCAATTACAATGGGCTCGATCATAGCCACAAAGTCATCCTCAAACTCATTCCTCCATCCATTGGGAATAATGTCTTTGGGGTCTTGAAAGTAACTCAAAGGAGGAGTATACTTGACATAAAGTCTTATCTCCCACTCGGTTGCCCAAGAGTATCAACTATTTCACCTTTCTTATGGGCTTTCCTTATGAATTCATAGTCCCAATGAGAAGTCTTGTATTTGAACTTGTCATCATCGGAGGAGATTTCCTTATCCTTCATTAGGGGTTGAGTGAGACTTTCTTCATCATCCTAGTCGGTCGGGACAATGTCCTTCACATTCATGAAGAAGCTTAGTAGTGGTGTGAACTTCATTTTGAAGTCGTACCGCTTGGTTGGCCAAGGATATCAACTACTTCACCACTTTCGCGAGCTTTCTTGATAAATTCTCGGTCCATGCAAGGAGCTCAATGCTTATCCTCACTTTCAGTGTCAAAGTCTTCATCTTGGTACATCGAAGCTTTCCCTTTAAGGGCTCGATGATCCTCTTTTTGAGCATCTTCCTTGCCTGGGTTCTCAACTTCTTTTATGACCTTTGGAATCATGTCTTCGCCAACCAAATCAACCTTGACTAAGGTCATTGGTTCTTGAGTGGTTGTGCCATCTCCAAATTGGAGGACTCCTAACTCGAGCAACTTAGCTAGGCAAGCTATCTTCTCATCTCGACTGATATTGCCCTTCACTTGGCAATCGATGAGGGGCATAGTTTGCCTCGACTTATGCATATCCACAAGAATATATGCTTGTCCTCATCCCCAAAAATCATGTTGACGTCTTTAGTGTGTTTTGGAAGGGGATTTTGTTGGACATTCGGCATTGAATCCTTAAAGGTGAGTAGTTTCTTATCTAGTAGGTTATGGATCTTCAAATGGAGGATGAAGCAGTTATCCACGTGGTGTTCCTTCTTCCCCATGTGGTATTCACAAGTTTTGTTTAGGTTGAACTTAGGGAACTTTGGCGGATTATCTCTCGAGATTTCTCTCGCCACCAAATCACTTTCGATTAGCATTGGAAGTAGTTGAGATATGGGTTTGGGCAATTGAGTAAATTGCCTTTGTGGGGCTTTTCCTTTGTGATCAAAATTTCTGGAGGAACTCCTGACTTCCATAGTAGGCTTATGAGCAGGAGAGTTGTACATTTTCCAAGAGGAGGAGTTATGTATATAGGTAACATCCACTATTGACTCCTTGTCCCTTTTCAAGCATACTTGTGATTTGTAGTCTCAGTCAACCTTCCTTCTCGCATGATTCCCTCAATGCATTCACCCAACTCCACCAATGCAGCGAAGTTGATATAGGTGTAGTTATACATTTTCTTGAAGAAGTCCTAAGGTATGGCTTGAAGTAAAAATTTCATAGCTCATTCTCAGACAAACGTGGTTTTACTTGAGAGGCGGTGGCTTTCCACCTTTGAGCATAAGCCCTGAATGTTTCGATCCTTCTTTTCTCGACCCAGACCAGCTCCTCTCATGCCAAGGCGATTTTGGTGTTGAACTTGTATTATTGCAGGAATTCATCCGCAAGATCCTTCCAAGTATGGATCTTCTCCAAATCCAACTCGATGAACCATGTCAATGTGAGACCATCAAGCCATCTTGGAATGAATTGATGAGAAGTGGAGGGTTGTCAGAATAACATGCCATCTTGCCCAAGTAGTACTTTAAATGTGTCTTTGAGCACCTAGTGCCATCATATTTCCTTGTGAACTTAGGTTTTTTTTTTAAATTTGGGGACCTTTACTTTGGTGAAGGGCAACAGCTTGTCGAACACCTGAAGTTGGTAGCCTTGCAGCATGCTAAGGTGTTCCTCGATCTTTGCAAGGCATCTTGAATCTTCTTCATCAAAGTAGGGCGTTGGGGTCTTCTTAGACGGAACCTATAGATCAATAACTATTGGGTTAATGGTAGGAGCCTCCTCAGCAAGTCTTTTCTCCAGAGGTTCAGTTACTGGCACATTAGCAGATGCAGTAGGAAGATTTGTAGTAGTAGCAATAGGAGTTATGGATGTCAAGTTCTTGACTTGATTAAATAGGTAAGCTAATAGCGCTATCATTTGTGTAATTTGGTTCTCCATGTTAATAACACAAGTGCGGGTATATCTTCGTTCTCCATCTTGGCTTAATGGCGAGTACGTATGATTGAATGCTTTTCAGCCGCTTTTCAGTACCTTTTTCAAAAGAAGGTACTCAACCACTGGGGTTTACCCCAGTGGCCACCCTTCCAATATGGAAGGGGGAGGTGGGGGGTTCGAATCTCTACCTTCTCGGGGGTTTGGGGTGGGGACGAATTAGTCTTAGGAGTAGGTTTCGACTCCCACGCCCTACAATGAGCTGGACAAAGTCTGAGATTGAGAGTTAGAATAGGAGTAAAGTAGGACCGACCAAAAAAAAAAAAGGTACTCAAATCAGTAAGAGATGAAAGAAAATCAAGAAAACATGAACCTTATTAATTCTATAATTTCTTAAGACAAAACAATGTGAGAAGCGTATAAGACCCCAGTATCATATAACATCATCTCATCAAAATTTCTTAAGAAGAAATTATACAATTGAGAAGGATGATGACAAATGTTTAATCGGAACTCCCATTTTCTAAAAATTACATGAGTAGGAGAAAATTTCATGAAATTTTATTAATTACATCGAAAAAAATTACAAGGGAAATAGAGCCTTGCATATTTAAGGCTTACAAAGCATTTCGATGCAACGTGAAGGTGAATATAGGGAAATTTCACTCAAAAGGAAAGAATTACAAAGGAAATATATCTACAAAGAAAGGGGAATACAATGAAAGAAAGTCAAACAAGAATCCTAGGAACTAGGCAAGATCGTTCGGAGATGCTTATTATCATGGACCAAGCACTCCACATCGGTCAAGGTCTTGTTTTCATGTTCCTCAACTCAAACTTGTCGAAATCCTTGAGGCTTGGCAAGATCGAGGTAATTGGACTTCAAAGTTCATGTTCCACTTCACAGTAAATATAGTTGTTGGTAGCATGATGAGTTCTCACCTCTCCCTCCATGTCGACTTTGTCAACGGCAACCACATGGTATGAGAACAGGAATACCAAATCCTAATAACATCTTGAATCACGGCTTTGACATGAGCAATTTGGTTTCACTTAATGACCTCATTGTGATAATCAATATGGTATAATCCCAGCTTGAGGATTGACGGAATCATTTGAAGTGCGTGATATTGGCGGAGCACCCTTAAAGGGTAATATGATGTTAAACCCATTAACCCCACGAAGGGGAAGGGGTGTCTACTCCATTAACAAGGCGCACCTCGGGATTCTCAAGCCATCAGACATGCCATTAGATTAAGTTCGGGGTGAGATTTTTGAGGAAATGAAACCATATAGAAAAGGATCATGATGGAAAGAATTCATTTCTTTGGTAAAATCTAAGAATAGGATGATGATATTTCGTGACATCAATGATTCTCATATGAAAGGTGAATTCTTTGATATGAGAAAGAAGCCAAATTTGGAGAAGTTCTAATGGGGCTCTAAGAGTTCCTTGTCCATTTGCTTTGAATCGATTAATAGATATGAAGGTTTCGGCAAGGATCATTTGTGTAAAGCAGCGAAAGGTACATACTTGATTAACAATGTGAGTGACTAAAAGATCCATTGTCTTTTGGGTATGTGGCAAGATCACGAAACAAAAGAAAATAAGAAGAAAAACATGAGGAATTTGATTTTCAAACTTGGGTTCAATATTAAGAAAGCGTTGTTCAAGAAAAGTATAAGGCATGAAATTTGAATTTCCTTTAAGAATGGCTCTAATTTTGTCGGTGGGGATATTCAAGAATTGACTTAGAAGTGGGATTGGGTTTTGACCAATAGGAGGAGTAACGAACCCTAAAGAAGCATTACCTAATCCAATGGCTATTTCGATCTCCTCAATTATAGGAGTCAACTCATATTGGTTAAACACGAATGTGGATGTCAATGAGTTCAAAAAATGAACCAATGCCTTCACCATCAAGATTCGAGGGTCGACCTTTAGCAAGCTTGAGAAAAAATCAATGCATTTCTCCACATAATCTTGGTGCTTTAGGTCAAGTTTATCCCACATAATCTTGAGACTATTTGGCACGAGAATCACATTGATCTCGGGCTTGCCCGTCTAAGCCTAAACCTAAAGGGGCATTTGCAATTAAAATGTGTCATCGTTGAAAATATAAATTGCGAAATTGAAATATGGAAATTTAAGAAAAAAAATAACGATAAAATAGGAACGATGTCTTACCAACTGAAATTTATGGCAAGCACAAATCACACATTGCATGAGAAATGTGAGGTTTCGATGTCTAAGGTGAGGATGTTAAAGGCTCAAAGTCCCCATCCCAAAGGATGAAAGTAGTTTACCTACCGCTATTATCGTCGGTGGATGCTACGTTTATTAATCGGGACGAGTGGATTTATAAAATAATGAATTACCACGAGTGTTTACTCGCGGATTCCACCCATAAACCCCCTTAAGGTTCTAAGTTGGATGATCAGTGTTTTAGACTACGGTTGTGTGTGCGATGTCTTACTAAAGCTTGTAAACAGGCATTTAAAATTAAACATCCAGCACTTCAATATAAAACCTCATACATTTATACATTCTTACTCCACTTGCAAAACGAATGGTTTACAAAAATGCCACCCCTTATAACTCCCACCTGTAAAACTACTTAATAACTAATTAGCGATAACCTTATTTTCCATGCGACTTTGACATACAGGCAATCCTACATAAGATACGTTAGTTAACACAACAATTATTTTTAACGGCTTCAAGTCTTCTTAATCCAGTAACCAGTCTCCAATGGAGTCACCAGGCCTGTTGCAAGTCGATCTTGTCGCCATCCCACCTAAGGAGGGGAAATGTCAAGTTTAGGGATACTTGACCATAAGAGTTCCCTCACGGTTCATGCTCCAAAAGACGTCATCACCTCGCATTTTAGATCGAACCTCTTATGAGTTCCCTCATACAAGGTTGCGGGTTCTCCCAAACTAGTACTCCATGTGACAGTAGAGTGTTACGACCAGTACCCACACGGGTGACGCACCATGAGAAAGGAGATCGGGTGTGGATATTTGAAAGGATACCTTTATCATGAACTGTTTCTGCGACATCTTGTATTTTTCAGTTCTGCTTTCAATTAAATTAATTGGGCTTTTCATCGATGTGCCTATAAGGTTGTTCTCAAAGCTGATCACTTTCGAGATAACTAGACTATTTGGGAAAGCCATTAAGGAATTTTAATGCAATAGACTTCAGAATTCGATTAGGAATTGGCTACTCAACCATGCTCATCTTTATAGATCATTTTGACATAGTAAGATCGATTAAAAATCAGAGATAGGTCGATTCGACTGAGATATGTGGTTAAACATGGGTGATTCCATTAAATTGCAAAATTCTCGTCGATCGGCACAAGATTGATCTTTCTATCGTTTTGGTACCCTATGTCCGTATTTGAAACCTTGAGATTTTCACGACAAACGAGAGTCGCCAATGTGTCGAATAGGTTTATTGTGGCTCGAAGAAAATCGACCACGGGTCATTTGCACTAAAAATTTCTAAAAGCTACCCGGTCGCCTAGGTCACTCTAAAATTGCGTCAGATTGAAATTAACTGTGAATTTGAATCCGATTTTCGAAATTGATAGTTCTATCATGTCACAAGTCATTTTAGGAACATTCACTCACTCCGAAGATTTTTCTGCAAACTGAGACTTTTTGGTAAAAAGTCGTGGTAGGGTCGTTTTTGTCCAGAAAATTTTGATGACCGTTTTTGATCATGCAATTAGGAAGCAAGTGGGATTGATTGGTGAGGAAAAATACCAATTTGATCGTTGACTCGATAACGGAAATTATGAGAGCCGAATTGAATCAATTCAAGAAGCATTAAAGTCCAATTTGTGCCAAATGCAACAAAATTCGTATGCCCCCCATGCGCACAACTTGTGGACCTCTTCAAGGCTTCTAGAAGGGGTGGTTTGGTCTGAAATTTGCTAAGGGAGGCCAGCTGGGATGGTGCGGTCAGCCAAGGGGGACAAGAAGATGAGGATGAGGCAAGTGATGGTCCCCTCCAGCCATCCGGTTCCCTTTCCCTCTCCCCTACTTCAGTCGACACCCCTTCTCCTCCTTCTTCTTCACGTTTCAGCTTAGCAAGTTGTAGAGAACTGACCGAGCTCACCCCCTCCACCATCGCACGTCCATTGAAGCACGGAGCTCATTGCGTCGCCGTCGCACCTTGCCAGCTAGCCGCATGTCTGCGCCTGCTATTCCGCCCCTCCACTCAACGTCCCCGTGCCTCTGTCCTTCTTGGTTGCAGCTTGAAGCCATCGGACCACCCTTCGCCGCCGCCAGCCACCAGAGTCGTCCGCCTGAGCCGTTGCACCATTGTCATTCATCTTTACCTCAACCAGCCGACCGACCCTCCTCTCTCGGCCAAAATTAGTCCAGCCACAGAAGCTGAAGCTAGTGGATATTTCCAATCACTGTTGGCCCGTTTTCAAGTCGTTCCCGACCCCAAAAGTCGGTCCCGCTTTGGAGTTTCTCGCCCCTCACTGCGTCCCGGTTGTTTTGATCCGAGCGGATCATTTAACAAGTGAGTTTAACTCACTAATCCCTGCTTAGTAAGTTAATGATGTTTAAGGGTTGATTAGCTTAGACTAAGTATGGATTAGGTGAATTGTTAGAATAGATTAGTGATTTAATTAATTATCGATGCATGTTAGGTGGTTAGTTTAGTGCAATTAGGGCCTAGACAAACTATAGTATTTATCAAGAGTGGTTCGGAAATTTCCAAGCCCGTCTTGGCTTTTAATTAGGCTTTACGGGCCTAAGTTCTATTTATTGGCATTTAATAATTATTTTTTGTAATTATTTAATTATCTATTTATTTTCCAGAAAATAGACAGGAATAACCGATGACTATAATTTTATGCTAATTGCAGTGGTGTGATCTGTTTATTTAATTGAGTTCTAATTTGTGCTGATTGTGTATGATCTGAATTTAGGATATATTCCTAAATTTATTTAAATTCAGTAATTAATTGGAAAATAACCGAGCATTCGTTTACAACGCCAAAAATATTTTGGTGAACCATATAAAATGGTGGGAATTATAGAAATGAAATGATTGTATTTTAGCTAAGGCCGACCGTGTATCCACACACGAGTATTTTATTGGGTATGATAAAAGTTGAGAAATCATTGGTTGATTAGAATGGTATACTGTATTAGCCCGCGGGCTTGATACCTTAGCTTAGAGTGACTGTATACCCTAAGTATCGCACAGCTTTGGTGAGCATTAAGATTCACACAACTTCGGTGAGCAATTAAGATTCGCATAGCTTCGGTGAGTAATTAAGGTCCACATAGCTTCGATGAGCAATTAAGGTTCGCACAACTTTGGTGAACATTGTTAGTATACTATATCAGCCCGATGGCTCGATATGTCAGCTTAGAGAGAGAGAGAGAGAGAGAGAGAGAGAGAGAGAGAGAGAGAGAGAGAGAGAGAGCGAGAGAGAGAGAGCAAAAGTATACTATTTATTAGTCTTTGAGGCAAGCTACTATCTATTATTTAGCTTAAGGGTGAGTAGTCCTTGATGAAATTGGACTTATAGATAGTATTGATTTATTTGACCATGTGATGGTCCAATGACATGGACTCAACTGAGTCGATTGATCGATGATTCGATCTGTTGTGATGAATTGATTGATTGAAATGGTTATTTGAATTGTATCGACTTGTAGAAAGGAACGGAGGCCAAGGTAAGCCCTTTGACTTGTGTTTGTGCCTAGGCAGCCCTCCGGGCGTATTTTCTTCCTAGTCCATAGTCTGGGTTGATGCGGGTCTACCCAAAAAGGTGCCCATCAATACAGATCATGGTACCGCCAGGATCATAACGGAATGAGAGAGGGCCCCATACCAGAATCTGAAGTACCTTTGTATGTGATGGAGGTTGCATTTGGGAAAGGTACGATAGATCCTCCAGGAGATTCGGTGATTGATGTGGAGCTGGACATGTCAGATCTAGGATCTCCTATGTATTTAGTAGTAGGCTCCAGCTGGAGTGTGGAAGGAGATGATGAGAAGGATGAGGAGCCTAGTCGTTTTGAAAACCCCCCTCTGTTTTGTAAACATTATAAATAGACCAGTTTGTATTATATGTGACATGGTTTGATATGTATATATATAAGTGTGGTTGTATTAAAATGAATGCGTCAACGATGCGTCCTGGGACGTCGCTTTTAATCGACCGCAGAGAGATGGGCATGTGCTCGGAGGATCGAGGCGTGACATCCCCATTTAGTGGTATCAAAGCATGGTTTAGGAATTGGAGTGATAATGTGCAATGGTCTATGGGATAGTAGTAGGAATGGCCTTTAAATTCATGCTGGTGCATGTCTGTGATAACTGATTGGTAGAATTGTTTGTTCATGTAGATCACTCAGTTTCTAATTCTTATGGAATTGAGAACAGGTTTTGTAGATAGACTACATTATGAGTGATCAGGAGTAGAGGACTCATAGTAAGAGAACCGTTAGACCTGCAACTCGGGGTAGGACGCCGACGAGGGTTGGTACCCGAGGAGGCAGAGGTAAGGAGCCGGCTCAGGCTAGTGCCAGTGGCGAAGCACCACCTCCTATTGGTGCTGGGGCAACAACCCTAGGTGATCCGGGAATCGTCGAGATCAATCAAGCTCTGGATACAATGAGAGAGATGATGGGGCAGCAAGCCCAGAGTCAAGCTGCCACCTTTATCAACGTCGTTGAAGCCGTCGCCACTGCTGCTGCCAATGCTGCCATTGCTGCTGTAGCCACTTCTGTACCTGTTGCCACACCCGTCGCTGCACCTGCCGAAGTTCCAGCTGGGAACATAGTTGTGGATAGAGAGAGACCGATCCATAAGTTGGTAGAGCAATTCCTGAAGCTGAACCCGCCGAGGTTCACGGGTATCGAAGATCCACAAACTGCCTCTCTTTGGATTCAGGATTTGGATAAGGCGTTTGCACTTCTGAGGTGCAATGAGGAGGAGAAAGTAACCCTGGCAGTCTATCAACTGTAGGGTAACGCTAATACCTGGTGGAGAGCCGCTAGAGAGACCGTATTTCTAGGAGTAGTAGTCCCGTTGTGGGACACCTTCCTTAGGGCGTTCAATGAGCAGTATTGCTCGAGGAGCGCTAGAGAGTAGAAAATGGAAGAGTTTCAGTGTCTCCGCCAAGGGAACATGACTATTGACCAGTATGAGGTCAAATTTGTGGAGCTCTCTTAGTATGCTCCAAGGCCGATTGAAGATCCTGAAGAGAAAGCTTGAAGGTTCAGGAATGGCCTTCAACTAGAACTGAAATAGCCGCTGGTGCCGTTGGATCTGATTAATTATCGAGAAGTGTATCGTCAAGCATAGCTGCTTGAAAGAAGTCTGAACGAGCAAGTCACCTCATATGGATTGAGGTTTAGTTTGCATCGAGAAGGGATCCGCCATGGGAAGAGGCCCATGACTAAAGAAAGGTTCCAAATCTCGCCCAACAAGATGGGTGGAATTAGCAAGTCAGTGCCAAGTAAGAATGAATTGTGTCGCTTTTGTGCAAGGCAACATGGTCGAACCTAAGCCCTCGTAGAATGGGCGCTTGTTTCGAATGTGGCCAGCAGGGTCACCTAGCCAGAGATTGTCCGAGGAGACCAAGAGGACAACCACAGTTGCCGTAGCCGCCACAGAGGGGTCGGATAAGAGGATTTGTGCTGCAAAACGCACCGCAGGGTGGACAGACGAGACCCCCAGCTCAGGGAATAGTTTATGCTATCACCAGAGGTTAGGCTGAGGACGCGCTTAATGTGATTACGGGTACGGTTTCGTTGAACGACCATGCTACTTATGCTTTATCCGATCCAGGAGCAACTCATTCTTTTATCGCTAAGCAATATGTCAAGCTGATAAGATTAAGTCCTGTATTGTTGGAGTCAGTGGTTAGCATATCTACACTGTTAAAAGATAAGGTGTTGTCTGCATTGGGTTGTTCTGGTTGCAAGTTAGCGATTGGTGAGCAAGAGGGGAAAATAGACTTGTTTGTCCTAGCCATGTATGACTTTGATTTGATAATTAGCATGGACTAACTCACCAAGCAACGAGCTAAAATGGACTGTTATCGCAAAACGATTCAGTTTGACTCGTTAGAGGGTGAGAGCTTCGAGTTTGTCGGGAGTTGAGGAGGACCCTCGATTACCTTGATCTCATTGCCTGAAGCAACTCGTTTGTTAGACAATGGTTGTCAAGGTTACTTGGCAACTATCGTGGATACAACAGTTGAGGAGTTAAAGATTAAAGACATCGTAGTGGTACAAGAAATTTCAGATGTATTCTCGAATGAATTGCCAGGGTTACCGCTAGAGAGAGAGAGATCGAGTTCGTGATTGAGCTAGCACCCGGGATAGAGCCAATCTCTAAGGCTCCTTACCGGATGGCGTTATCTGAGTTGAAGGAACTAAAGATGCAGATGCAAGAGTTATTGGATAAGGGATCCATACGTCCCAGTGCATCGCCTTGGGGAGCACTAGTTCTATTCGTGAAGAAGAAAGATGGTTCGTTGCGTCTGTGCATCGACTATCGTCAACTCAATCATGTAACGATTAAGAACAAGTATCCACTCCCAAGAATCGATGACTTGTTTGATCAGTTACAAGGAGCGTCGATATTTTCTAAAATCGACTTGAGGACGGGATATCATCAACTGAGGATTAGGAAGGAGGACATCATGAGGTCAGCATTTCATACTCGATATGGTCATTATGAGTTCACAGTAATGCCATTTGGGTTGACGAATGCGCCAGCTGCGTTTATGGATCTAATGAATCGAGTATTCAAGGAATAGCTGAATCAGTTTGTGATTGTGTTCATCGATGATATTCTGGTTTATTCGAGAAGTGATGAAGAACATGAAAGTCATCTAAGATTAGTTTGGCAGACTTTGAGAGTTCATCACTTGTACGCCAAGTTCAGCAAGTGTGAGTTTTGGTTGACTCGTGTTGCTTTCTTAGGTCACGTGATTTTAAGCGAATGAATCTTTATGGACTCATCCAAGATTGAAGCAGTGATTAATTGGCCATGACCGACTACCGTGACGGAGATCAGAAGTTTCTAGGTTTGGCAGGTTATTATCGAAGGTTCGTAGAGGGATTTTCAACCTTAGCGTCGCCGTTGACAAGATTCCTAAAGAAAGAAGAAAAATTCGTGTGGACAGACAAGTGCGAGCGTAGTTTTCAAGAGCTTAAGCAAAAGTTGACTACCGCACTTGTGCTAACGATTTCATCTGGTCCTAGAGGATACGAGATCTATAGTGATGCGTCGTTCAGAGGACTAGGTTGCATGTTGATGCAACATAGTAAGGTTGTTGCATACGCCTCCCGTCAGTTGAGACCTCATGAATTGAACTACCCGACACATGACTTAGAACTCACAGCAATCATTTTCGCCTTGAAGATTTGGAGATATTATTTGTGCAGAGAAAGGTTCCAGATCTTCACGGACCATCAAAGTCTCAAGTACCTATTCTCTTAGAATGAGTTAAATATGAGACACTGTCGTTGGTTGGGATTGCTGAAAGACTATGACTGTGATATCTTGTATCACCCCGGAAAGGTGAATAAGGTCGCTGACGCTTTGAGTTGAAATTGTCAGTCGCTCATATGCTGGTTAAGGAGTGGAACTTAATTGAGAGAGCTCGAGATTCGGTGTTCAAGTTTGAGGTTGGCCACCTTTCGAATCTTATGGCCACCCTCAGAATTGAGTCGGATGTCTAGATCATAATCAAATTTCTCCAAGTAGAAGATCCAGACGTTCAGAAAATTTTGCAAGAAGACACCGAGAAAAGGAAGGCTGACTTTTAGATTTCTAAGGGTGAAATATTAAAGTTCCGAGGACGTTTGGTTGTACCTAACAATGTGGAGCTTAGAGAGGATATTTTATCAGAAGCTCATAGTAGCGGTTATAGCATTCATCCTGGCAGTACAAAGATGTATAAGAATCTGGGTCAACACTATTGGTGGTCAAGTATGAAGGTAGACATCGCCAAGCATGTCGACCAAGTGTTTGATGTGTCAGCAAGTCAAAGCTCAGCATTGTAAGCCAGGAGGACTTCTGCAACCTCTCAAGATCCCAGAGTGGAAGTGGGAGCACATCACGATGGATTTCGTGACCGGGCTACCGAGGAGTCAAAGAGGAAATGATTCGATTTGGGTAGTGGTCGACGGATGACCAAGTCGGCTCACTTCATTAAAGTGCGAAAGGACCTCAATTTGGATAGGCACGCAGAGCTGTACGTGCGTCAAATAGTTCGATTGCATGGAGTGCCGGTTACGATTACTTCTGACCGAGACCCAAGATTCACAACTGCATTCTAGAAGAGTTTGCAGGGTGCTTTAGGTACGAAGCTACAATATAGTATGGCATATCATCCTCAGACGGATAACCAGTATGAGAGGACAATTCAAACCCTCGAGGACAAGCTGCGAGCTTATGTGCTAGATTTCAATGGAAGTTAGGAAGAACAGCTTCATTTGGTGGAATTTGCCTACAACAACAGTTATCAGCAGAGCATTCAGATGACTGCTTTTGAAGCGTTGTATGGCAGAGCGTGCAAAACGCAGTGTGTTGGGATGAAGTAGGGGAAAGAAAGATCACAAGCCCAAAGTTGGTTCAGCAGTCAGTGAATGCAGTTGCAGTGATCAGAGGCAGACTAAAGACCGCTCAGAGAAGACAGAAAAGTTACGCAGATAAGCGCCGGAGACCATTGGAATTCCAAGTCGGTGAGAACATTCTGAAGGTGTCACTGATGAGGGGAACTTCGTGCTTTGGTAAGAAAGGAAAACTGAGTCCGAGGTACGTAGGTCCATTTGAGATTTTAGAGAGAATTGGGACCCTGTCGTATCGTCTTGCATTGCCACCAAGATTGGTGCAAGTGCACGACGTCTTTCACGTGTCGATGTTGAGAAAATATGAGCCTAATCCGACCCACGTGCTTAATTTTGAAGAATTGGACGTGGATGACTGAGTGTCATATGTTGAAAGCCCGATTCAGATTGTGGACAGAAAAGAGCAAGTTCTGCGTACAAAGACCATTCCGTTGGTCAAAGTGGTCTAACAACACCACGGTACTTAAGGAGCAATCTGAGAGACTAAATAGTCAATGAGACATTTGTACCCCCACCTTTTTACTTAAAGATTGTAAAGGTTTAAATTTCGAGGACGAAATTTTTATAAGAGGGGAAGAGTTGTGACATCCTGGATTTTTCAGTTTTGCTTTCAATTAAATTAATCGGGCCTTTCATCGACGCGCCTATAAGGTCATTTCTCAAAGCTGATCACTCTCGAGATAACTAGACTATCTAGGAAAGCCACTAAGGAATTTTAATGCAATAGACTTGAGAATTAGACCAGAAATCAGCTACTCGACTGTGCTTGTCTTTAGAGATCATTTCGACACAGTAAGATTGATTAAAAATCAAAGATATGTCGGTTTGACTGAGATATGTGGTTAAACATGGGTGATTCCACTAAATTGCAAAATTCTCATCAATCGGCATTAGATTAATTTTTCTATCGTTTTGGTACCTTATATCGGTATTTGAAACCTTGAGATTTTCACGACACACGAGAGTCGCCAATGTGTCGAATAGGTTCCTTATGGCTCGAAGAAAATCGACCACGGGTCATTTGCACTAAAAATTTCTGAAAGCTACCCGGTCGCCTAGGTCACGTTAAAATCGCGCTAGATTGAAATTAATCGCAAATTTGAATCCAATTTCAAAAATTGAAAGTTCTGTCATGTCACAAGTCATTTTAGGAACGTCGACTTAGTCTCCGAAAATTTTTCTGCAAACCGAGACTTTTTGGGAAAAGGTCGAGGTAGGGTCGTTTTTGTCTGGAAAATTCTGAGGACCATTTTTTATCGCGCCATTGGGAAGCAAGTGGGATCAATTGGTGAGGAAAAATATCAATTTGATCGTTGACTCGATAACGGACATTATGAGAGCTGAATTGAATCAATTCAAGAAGCATTAAAGTGCAATTTGTGCCAAATGCAACAAAATTCGTATGCCCCCCATGGGCACAACTTGTGGACCTCTTCAAGGCTTCTAGAAGGGTTGGTTTGGTCTGAAATTTGCTGAGGGAGGCCAGTGGGGATGGTGAGGTCAACCAAGGGGGACAAGAAGATAAGGATGAGACAAGTGGTGGTCCCCTCCAACCATTCGGTTCTTTCTCCCTCTCCCCTGCTTTGGTCGACACCCCCTCTCCTCCTTCTTCTTCACGTTTCAACTCAACAAGTTGTAGAGAACCGACTGAGCTCACCCCCTCCACCGTCGCATGTCTGCTGAAGCCTGGAGCTTCGCCTCGTTGCCGTCGCGCCTCGCCAACTAGCCGCACATCTGCACCCGCTGTTATGTCCCTCCGCTCAACGTCCTTATGCCTCCGTCCTTCCTGGTTGCAGCTTGAAGCCGTTGGACCACCGTACACTGCCGCCAGCCTTCGGAGCCGTCCACCTGAACCGCTGCACCGTCGCCGTTCATCTTCGCCTCAACCAGCAGACCAACCTTCCTCTCTCGGCCAAAATCAACCCAGCCACAGAAGCTGAAGCTAGTGGATATTTCTAGCTGCTGTTGGACCATTTTCAAGCCGTTCTCAACCACGAAAGTCAATCCCGCTTTGGAGTTTCTCGCACCTCGCCATGACCCGGTCATTTTGATCTGAGCGGATCATTTAACAAGTGAGTTTAACTCACTAATCCCTGCTTAGTAAGTTAATGACTTTGAAGGATTGATTAGTTTAGACTAAGTATGGATTAGGTGGATAGGTAGAATAGATTAGTGATTTAATTAATTATCGATGCATGTTAGGTGCTTAGTTTAGTGCAATTAGGGCCTAACCAAGCTCTACTATTTATCTAGAGTGGTTTGGAAATTTTCCGGGCCCATCTCGACTTTTAATTAGGCTTTACGGGCCTAATTTCTATTTATTGGCATTTAATAATTATTTTCTATAATTATTTAATTAATTATATATTTTCCAGAAATTAGACCAAAATAGCCGGTGACCAGAATTTTATGCTAATTGCGGTGGTGTGATCTATATATTTTAATTGAGTTCTAATTTGTGCTGATTATGTATGATTTGTGAATTTAGGATATATTCCTAAATTTATTTAAATTCAGTAATTAATTGGAAAATAACCGAGTGTCGGTTTACAACGCCAAAAATATTTTGGTGGACCATATAAAATGGTGGGATTTATAGAAAAGAAATTACTGTATTTTGGCTAAGGCCGACCGTGTATCCACACACGGGTATTTTATTGGGTATAATAAAAGTTGAGAAATCATTGGTTGATTAGAATGGTATACTGTATCAGCTTGCGGGCTTGATACCTCAGCTTAGAGTGACAGTATACCCTAAGTATCGCACAACTTTGGTCAGCATTAAGATTCGAACAGCTTCGGTGAGCAATTAAGATTCGCACAGCTTCGGTGAGCAATTAAGGTTCACATAGCTTTGGTGAGTAATTAAGGTTTGCATAGCTTTGGTGAGCATTGTTAGTATACTATATCAGCCCGATGGCTTGATATGCCAACTTAAAGAGAGAGCAATATACTATTTATTAGCCTTTGAGGCAAGCTACTATCTATTATTCAGCTTAAGGGTGAGCAATCCTTGATGAAATCAAACTTATAGATAGTATTGATTGATTTGACCGTGTGATAGTCCGATGATATGGAATCGACTGAGTCGATTGATCGATGATTCGATCTGTTGTGATGAATTGATTGATTGAAATGGTTATTTGAATTGTATCGACTTGCAGGAAGGAACTGAGGCTAAGGTAAGCCCTCTGACTCGTGTTTGTGCCTAGGCAGCTCTCAGGGCATATTTTCTTCCTAGTTGAGTCTTAGGAGGTTGAACTTACTGAGATGTCATCTCACCCCGTTGTGGGATAACATCTCAGGTCCTTAGATGACAGCTCCTCCCGAGCATTTTGGACAACCGAAGAAGATCACAAAACAGAAGTACTTCATTCCGATTCATGGACACCCTGTTGAGTTAGGGTACGAACTGGTGAAGTCCATAGTCTGGGTTGATGCGGGTCTACCCAAAAAAGTGCCTTATCAATACAGATCAAGGTACCGCCAGGATCATAACGGAATGAGAGAGGGCCCCATATCGTAATTTGAGGTACCTCTGTATGTGATGGAGGTTGCGTTTGGGAAAGGTACAGCAGATCCTCCAGGAGGTTTGGTGATTGATATGTGTCAAATCTAGAATCTCCTGTGTATTCAGCAGTATGCTTCAGCTGGAGTGTGGAAGGAGATGATGAGGAGGATGAGGAGCCGTAGTCATTTTGAAAACCCCCAGTTTTGTAAACATTATAAATAGACTAGCTTGTATTATATATGACATTGTTTGGTATGTGTATATATATAAGTGTGGTTGTGTTTTCAGTTTCGAAAATTTATGACCCTACTTTTCTATCCCATTGAATTGTTGTCTGGGGATTATTTATCTATTTCCGCATGCGCATTAAGATGAATGGGTCGGCGATGCATCCTGAGACGTTGCTTTTAATCGACCGCAGAGGGATTGGCACGCGCTCGAAGGATCGGGGCGTGACAGTTTCAATGGCTAATTTAAGGATTTCCGACCACTAGTACGTTGAGGATGGGGCTGGAAGTAGGCAAGACTTGATCCAGCATTGGCTGAGCCACCATTAGCTGCCGATCTAAGCGAACAAAATAACCAGTCCGAATAGGACTGGTTTGGGCGGTGCGGTGACTTGACCTGATCAGAACAGTTCTAATCAAGCTTGGTCCGATTGGCAACCACTTAAAGAGGCTCAAATAGAGGAGCTGCTCATTGGAAGGGGGTTGATTGACAGTAGTTTGACGATAGGCGCGTGACAGTGGTCAGTTGGAGGAGGTGACGAAAGGGAGAGAGAAGCGGTTAGAGAGGGCGGGAAAGAAAGTGAAGAGAGAGAAAGAGATATGTAGTGAGAGAGTATTATGTGCAAAATGAAGCCCCCCATCAAAATTGGAGGGACAATGGTATTCATACCATCTTCAAATTAAGCGATCTTGCCTGTTGGTTCGACTCGACGGTCGAAATCTTAATCCAACGGGTGAAATTTTATTTCGAACATTCAATTATGATCTAGAGGAATCAAGTAATTGATCTAATGGGTTTGATTTATGAATAGCTGAGCCAAAGGAAAGAATTGCGTTAAAACGTCTAAGTAGGGGTCAAAATTATGGGAAATTGATGGTGCGGTAGTGAAATTGGCACAAAAGGGATTTTAGAAACGGTCGTCGAAGGTCCAAAATTGGCCGATAAGAGGCCAAACCAACCTGCCTTGCTAGCGGCCAGTCAGACTGGTTAGATCGGTTCACACTGGTTCGATTGGTTCTTAATCGGTTCTTGACCAGCTTGCTCTAATTCGGCTAGTTCACTCACTTTTGGTCTTTGTGGGTTTAAAATTTATACAATTTGGTTGTTCAAGGGCTAAATTGAAAAGAACACTTACCTGATTTGAGAGAAAATTTCCTAATTTCAATTCAATTAAGCAATTTAACCTTCATAAATGTGTTCTATGGGTCTTTTATTGACTTAATTAAATGATTGTTATGAAAGACAACGGACCAAAACCATGGGTACCTAGAATTCAGCTTAACATGCTAAAATAAACAATTTTGTGATTCATTAGGTAAGATCTTAAATTGTTGAAATCAAGTCCAATTATTGTTGCAATTGCCCCATCTAATTAATCACCTATACGTAAGACCACTTAACACACTCAAATTGGCTTTGAATCGGAGTGCTCGAACTTAAGTCAAAACATAAACCTAGGCCTAATATGAAAATTGGACCTAGATCTATGAAGTTGGACTATAGCCTCAAATAGGTCAATTCGAATTTTGTCAATTGAAACTTAATTGTTTGACTTTCTTACGTTTGAAAGGGTAAAATTCCTCAAATCGAGAAGTTCTGATGTGACTTTCTCAAAATCAACCCAGAATCGAGACTTATCTAAGGAAAATGAGTGGAGAACAATCGTCCATTCAAAAATCATGAAAACCGATTTTGGTCTCCTAATTAGGGCTTAAAATGACAATTTTATTTTGACTTGGTAATTCGCAAAATTGAACACACGGGTGGATTTAGAATAGTCCCTAGACTAGATGTTGTACAAGGAAATACATCTAATTGTGACTGAAATGAAAGTAATTTAATTTTTAGTTGATTAAGAACCTAAAACTGAAAAATTCGGAAAACAAGTTTCTTAATCGAATTTTGTTAAATTTTTGACACACAAATCAAATTGACACTAAAAGATGACATTTTGAAGATTTTCGATTTTTCCATTTTTTTGGTCAATTTAAAACCTAAAACCGAATAATTCTGAAAACAAGTTTTTTAATCGGATTTTGTGATGTTTTTGACACACAAATCAAATTGACACTAAAAGACGACATTTTAAATATTTTTTATTTTTTCAATTTTTATACTGAGAGGTTTGACTGAAAGTCAATCCTTTGGTTGACTTTTTCTAAAAGGTTGATTTCTTGGCCAAATCTTTGAATTTTTGAAAAATTAATCTGACGAAAGTGAAATTAAAGATAAACGACATCTTTTAGAAAAAAATAAATTTTTGACCTAGAGTTGACTTTTGATAAATGTGTTCTAGGGGTCTTGTATTGACTTAATTGAACGATTGTTACGAAAGACAACGGACCAAAACCATGTGTGCTTGGAATTGAGCTTGACATGCTAAAATAAACAATTTTGTGATTCATTAGGTAAGATCTCAAATTGATTGAAATTGAGTCCAATTATTGTTGCAATTACCCCCTCTAATTAATCACCTATGTAATAACACTTAATGCACTCAAATTGCCTTGAATCGAAGTGCTCGAACTTAAGTAAACAATAAACCTAGGCCTAATATTAAAATTGGACCTAAATCTATGAAATTGGACTATAGCCTTGAATAAGTCAATTCAAATTTTGTCAATTGAAACTTAATTGCTTGAGTTTCTTATGTTTGAAAGGGTAAAATTCCTCAAATCGAGAAATTCTTATGTGAATTTCCCAAAATCAACTTGGGATCCGAACTTATCTCAAGAAAATGAGTGGAGAACAATCGTCTATTCATAAATCATGAAGAATTGATTTTGGTCCTTGAATTAGGGCTTAAAATGACAACTTTGTTTTGACTCGGTAATTTGCGAAATTGAACGCATTGGTGGATTTAGAAAAGTCCGTAGACTAGATATTGTAAAAGGAACTATATCTAATTGTGACTAAAATGAAAGTAATTTGATTTTTGGTCAATTTAGAACCTAAAACCGAAAAATTCTGAAAACAAGTTTCATAATCGGCTTTTGTGATATTTTTGACACACAAATCAAATTGACACTAAAAGAGGACATTTTGAAGATTTTTTATTATTCAATTTTTTTTTGGTGAGAGGTTTTGACTGAACGTCAATCTTTTGGTTGACTTTTTCTAAAAGGTTTATTTCTTGGCCAAATCTTTGAATTTTTGAAAAATTGATTTAATGAAAGTGAAATAAAGATAAATGACATCTTTTTAGATAAAAATTCAATTTTTGACCTAGGGTTGACGTTTGATAAATGTGTTCTAGGGGTCTTCTATTGACTTAATTGAACGATTGTTACTAAAGACAACGGACCAAAACCATGTGTGCTTAGAATTGAGCTTAACATTCTAAAATGAACAATTTTGCGATTCATTATGTAAGATCTTAAATTGATTGAAATTGAGTCCAATTATTGTTGCAATTACCCCATCTAATTAATCACCTATGTAATAACACTGAAGGCACTCAAATTGGTCTTGAATGGAAATGCTCGAACTTAAGTAAAGAATAAACCTCGGCCTAATATTAAAATTGGACCTAAATCTACAAAGTTGGACTATAGCCTTGAATAAGTCAATTCAAATTTTGTCAATTGAAATATAATTGCTTGAGTTTCATATGTTTGGAAGGGTAAAATTCCTCAAATCGAGAAATTCTTATGTGAATTTCCCAAAATCGACTTGGGATCCGAACTTAACTCCAAAAAAAAATGAGTGGAGAACAATCGTCTATTCAAAAATCATGAAGAAATGATTTTGGTCCTGGAATTAGGGCTTAAAATGACAATTTTGTTTTGACTCGGTAATTCACGAAATTGAATGCATTGGTGGATTTAGAAAAGTCCCCAGACTAGATATTGTAAAAGGAACTACATCTAATTGTGACTAAAATGAAAGTAATTTTATTTTTGGTCAATTTAGTACCTAAAACCGAATAATTCTAAAAACAAGTTTCTTAATCGGATTTTGTGAAATTTTTGACGCACAAATCAATTTGACACTAAAAGAAGACATTTTGGAGATTTTTTATTTTTTCAATTTTTTTTCGTGAGAGGTTTGACTAAAAGTCAATCCTTTGGTTGACTTTTTCTAAAAGGTTTATTTCTTGGCCAAATCTTTGAATTTTTGAAAAATTGATTTGACGAAAGTGAAATTAAAGATAAATGACATCTTTTTAGATAAAAATTCAATTTTTGACCTAGGGTTGACTTTTGATAAATGTGTTCTAGAGGTCTTCAATTGACTTAATTGAACGATTGTTACGAAAGACAACGGCCCAAAACCATGTGTGCTTAGAATTGAGCTTAACATGCTAAAATGAACAATTTTGTGATTCATTAGGTAAGATCTCAAATTGATTGAAATTGAGTCCAATTATTGTTGCAATTACCCCCTCTAATTAATCACCTATGTAATAACACTTAATGCACTCCAATTGGCCTTGAATCGAAGTGCTCGAACTTAAGTAAAAATATAAACCTAGGCCTAATATTAAAATTGGACCTTAATCTATGAAATTGGACTATAGCCTTGAATAAGTCAATTCAAATTTTGTCAATTGAAACTTAATTACTTGAGTTTCTTATGTTTGAAAGGGTAAAATTCCTCAAATCAAGAAATTCTTATGTGAATTTCCCAAAATCGACCTGGGATCCGAACTTATCTCAAGAAAATGAGTGGACAACAATCGTCTATTCATAAATCTTGAAGAATTGATTTTGGTCCTTGAATTAGGGCTTAAAATGACAATTTTGTTTTGACTCGGTAATTCATGAAATTGAACGCATTGGTGGATTTAGAAAAGTCCCCAGACTAGATATTGTAAGAGGAACTACATCTAATTGTGACTAAAATGAAAGTAATTTGATTTTTGGTCAATTTAGAACCTTAAACCGAATAATTTTGAAAACAAGTTTCTGAATCGGATTTTGTGAAATTTTTGACACACAAATCAAATTGACACTAAAAGAGGACATTTTGAAGATTTTTGATTTTTTCAATTTTTTTGGTGAGAGGTTTGACTGATAGTCAATCCTTTGATTGACTTTTTCTAAAAGGTTGATTTCTTAGCCAAATCTTTGAATTTTTGAAAAATTGATTTGACGAAAGTGAAATTAAAGATAAATGCCATATTTTTAGATAAAAACACAATTTTTGACCTAGGGTTGACTTATGATAAATGTGTTCTAGGGGTCTTCTATTGACTTAATTGAACGATTGTTACGAATGACAACGGACCAAAACTATGTGTGCTTAGAATTAAGCTTAACATGCTAAAATGAACAATTTTGCGATTCATTAGGTAAGATCTCAAATTGATTGAAATTGAGTCCAATTATTGTTGCAATTACCCCATCTAATTAATCACCTATGTAATAACACTTAATGCACTCAAATTGGCCTTGAATCGAAGTGCTCGAACTTAAGTAAAAAAATAAACCTAGGCCTAATAGTAAAATTGGACCTTAATCTATGAAATTGGACTATAGCCTTGAATAAGTCAATTCAAATTTTGTCAATTGAAACTAAATTGCTTGAGTTTCTTATGTTTGAAAGGGTAAAATTCCTCAAATCGAGAAATTCTTATGTGAATTTCCCAAAATCGACCTAGGATCCGAACTTATCTCAAGAAAATAAGTGGACAACAATCGTCTATTGATAAATCATGAAAAATTGATTTTGGTCCTTGCATTAGGGCTTAAAATGACAATTTGTTTTGACTCGGTAATTCACGAAATTGAACGCATTGGTGGATTTAGAAAAGTCCCTAGACTAGATATTGTAAAGGGAACTACATCTAATTGTGACTAAAATGAAAGTAATTTGATTTTTGGTCAATTTAAAACCTAAAACCAAAAAATTCTGAAAACAAGTTTCTTAATGGGATTTTGTGACATTTTTGACACAAATCAAATTGACACTAAAAGAGGACATTTTGAAGATTTTTGCGTATTTCAATTTTTTTTGGTGAGAGGTTTTGCCTGAACATCAATCCTTTGGTTGACTTTTTGTAATGGGTTGATTTCTTAGCCAAATCTTTGAATTTTTGAAAAATTGATTTGACAAAAGTGAAATTAAAGATAAATGACGTCTTTTTAGATAAAAATTCAATTTTTGACCCAAGGTTGACTTGTGATCATATGGTTGACTAAATAATTAACTTGAAAGTCAACCATTTGATTTTTTAGCTTTTTTTCTTGAAAATGAATTAGAAATCGTTCAAAAGCAACAATACAAAAGAAAGAAACAAAGAATGACCCTTTTTGGCCAAGAAATAGGCTTTGTTGTGATTAGAAACCCAAATCTCGATTTTTTTACCCATTTTCGACTTGCCGACTAAAAATTAGGTGTCAACAAGCGCCAAACAAAATGACATGCGTTTGGTGAAAGTAAACACATCGAAAACTTGAAAGTTCAAATGATACTCAAAAATCATTTAAGGAATAATTAAACAGGAGATTGTAAATGAAAGTTCTTGAATGGCATAGCAAAGTCATAGCATGGCTATAGAACACATTTAATCATTAAGGTTAACTCATGTGCATCTTGTGCACACTGATTGAGCTTCATAAATGCCCTAAATATAGTCCAAACCTAGACAATATCAACGCCATGCCAAAACATGATTTGGAAATTTGGAACATTAAGGACAACATGAAAATTTGAAAATTTTGTGCACAATCATCACTTGAAACCAAAAAAAAAGAGTCAAGTTTAAATGAGTTGGAGCATGAAAATTCAAATTGATTTCATAACTTTCAAAATGTCTAAAAAGCATGGTAAAATGCTTTTTATTTTTCAAGAATTTTTTATGCAAAAATCAAAAGGTAAGGATCAAAAATTGTGAAAGACATGTGAATTCAATTCAGCATACAAAATGTCTTGAGAAATTCTAGAAGAAAATCAAAGTAGAGAATCACAACAAAAATCATAGAACAGGTCAACAAACCAAAGCAAATGAAAAGGAACCTATTGATAATCAGTTCCAAGAAAATTATAGAATATCAAGAACATCATGAGGAACAATTTTTAGGAAGAGAGTTTTCTAAGGTGAACTACGTAGGAATTTATAAAAATTCAAGAACACATAACATCACATCAAAAATTGATAGGACAGCAAAGTACCATGATAGATCAAAAATGATTTTCCCTAATAAATGAAGTCTAAAAAATATGAAATTTTACCACAATATAGACAAGAGAAAGATGAACGAACTTTGTCACCCAACTTCAAAATCCTTAACAAGAAAATCATACAAAAAAAAAAAAAAAAAAAGGTCTGACTTGGCAAAAGTAAAACGGGCATTCCGAATTTCACTAGAAACAAATTTCTAGACAAACTTTTCAAAAAATAGAAAACATATCAAATGACATGCAAATAATGCAAAATTAGTGTCATTGGAAATATTAAGACGTACCCTAAGATTTTCTAAGAGGTGCCAAGTTTGATTAGGGTCAAATTCATGGTCGAATAACGATAGTCACAAAAGCACATAAATCAACCACCTAAGTCACCTTAGCAAATCAGAAAATAATGCATGATGATTGGCTTGTTAAGCCACCTAAGCAGTGCATAAAAATGTGAAATTTACACACAATCTAGAGCTAAATACGACGGTTAAATTTGATTAAGAAATTTAACTCTAAATCTATGTGCAAGAAGTCACACTATTCCATTCAAGTGGATAGGTGACTTGCCATTAACGACAAAATGCATGACATTTTGAATTATGATATGCTCATTTGATGCATGGTTTTTATATGGTAAATGACTTTCAATGGGGCATGCCATACATCAACACGAAGCTTGAAATATGCTCTATGTGTCTAGAGATTTCAAGACCTAATTTGGCTCTTAAGGAGCTCAAATGAAGATGTTTTCATAGGTTCGTAATCAACCTTAATCATAGCAAGTGTAACACAGAACATGAGTCATTTTTGATGACTTAACGACATGCTAAAATTTTATGAAAAATCCTACATGTAGAATGTAATGCCATGATTATTTTTTGTGAAGAACCTAAGTCTAGTTTGATTCGGACGATACTACACGAAAATGGAAAACGGGACAATGTAATGACTTTCACAAAATGCAGCAGCATGAGCATGTATTCGCACACATGATTGACTTAGTAAACGACGATCATTTGACACAAATTAATGTAGTTTGAAAGCTTGCCATACATAGTACAACTTCCATGAAGGGCGGGAATCCAATTGAACACGTTTGACACTTCATTTCATAGCAAACATGAGTCGGACTCAAATAGGGGAGACTGATCTAAGGACGATTTTTCAAGATTTTGCCTAACCAAATCTATTCCAAAAATTCTGTAAAATATATATATAATATGATTGGCACATTTTCGTACAACTTCTATGAGAAAGCATCTCCAAAATATTAACACAAAATCTATAGAAAATTAGAAAATAGATGGCTCGTTTTGCATCAGAACACGAGAAACCTTGCACGAAATCAGCTGAATCATCCAAATTTTGAAGCATAATTCAAGTATAAAAAAAACTCCGTTCAGGGCCTATAACCTATCAAATCGAAGCTCATTGAACCTAGATCATATGTCTAAAACAACTCAAGGCAAAATAATGAAGTTGAATACCTCAGATCGGCCTTAACAAAAAGGTTACTTCTCAACATAGGATTTTTGCAAAACAAGGTAAATCAAGAACAATTATGCTTAAACTCATCCTCAATCAACACAACCTCATCGCATATCATCATATAACATCCAAATCTTCATATTTAAAGATGAGATACAATCCTATGTTCAAATCCTAGGCCCGATCGACTATTTCGATCTCCCTTAATCGGATTCACGTTTCGATTTATTATCTTTTACGATTTCGATGAATCGAACGCAATCTGTCAACGATCGAAACTCCAGATCAATTTACGAACCTTGAAGATCGCCGGATGGACACAATAGATTGTCAGAATGGTTGGATCACTACCCGTCAACCATTAGTTTGCAGTTGAGGAAGGACCGAATCCGTTTGGACCCGGGTTGGACTGCCAGATGAAAATCGAGCCACTAGAGCTCATCTACTGGCTGTCCAACTAAGCCCTTACACCAGAGAGTCAGGGACTCTTCTAAGGGATGTTCGGTAGTGGTCAGATCGTCGAGGGACCACCGCTGATTACTAATATGTAGGGAGAAGCCGGTCGGCCCCAAGACTGATTCAACCATCGGTTTTCGACTTAGGACGGAGATGCGACCAAACAGGGGATTCTAGAGGTTGCCGAAGTTGATGGTGACTGCAATTAACACCAGAGGAGAGAGAGATGGCCAAAGGTGGTGGCGTGGTGTGGTGGATTGCCGATGAGGGGCTGTGAGCCGGTAGTGATGGTGGCTGCGCAAATGAGAGAGGGAGAAGAGAAATAGCGGGAAGATGAAGGGGAGAGACAGGTTCTTTTTGGGATAGAAGATGCTGTATAGATCTGAAAATGGTATAAACTGAACCCCCCTCCCTAATGTTTTTGGAGGATTTAAAAGCCTTATATAGCCTTGATTTAAGATCCAATCTCGACCATCGGTTCAATCTGACAGTCGAAACTTGATGAAATGGCCTAATTAAGCTTGTTAGGGGTTAATCCTAATCAAAATATATCACATGAGCATTCATGTGGCATGAAAATCAGGAGTTTAAACTCAAATTACAATTAAGGCCTAATTAGGGGCAATTATGTAATTTCATGAAATCCATGGGTATTTCCATAAAATAATTGAGGTAATTAGGAATAAAATACACGTGGAGAGCTGGCCGGCAGAGAGCTGAATCGGCCTCCTCCGGACCAGTTGGACCGATTCAAGCTAGTTTGATTAGTTCTTGGTTGACTAGGGCTGGCCGATCCTCTAATGGGGGGCCAAATTTTATGCAATGTAGTCCCTTATTGTGCGATAACCACACGCCGGAAACACTCGAACACCTGTTCTTTCATTGCCCGTGGACAACCAAGGTATGGCAACATCCTGATATTGGTCATCTACATATTACCCCCCCAGTCCATGGAATGACTCAGTGGATCAGACAACAGGCTAAGTGGAAGCGGGGCGTACCTGAGTTCGAGCTTATTGTGCACCTCCTCTGGAACATTTGGCGCGGCCGAAATAATTTCATTTTCCGTCATCAACAGCCGAGTTCCCACCTTGCCATCGTTGACGCGTTTGCTCACCGACATAGCTGGCGCGCGATTACTCGTGGTGACAAGGTGGGCCGTTCCGATGCCTTGTCCGCAGGAGGCGTTTGGCAACCTCTTCCACAGGGGGTGCTGAAATGCAATATCGACGGCGCTTATAAGGAGGGTGACCTGATCGGTACAATGGCGTGTGTTAGTCGGGATCATAGGGGTCAACTTATAGAGGTTTTCACCGATGCTTGTCCGGCGACTTCGGCACTTCAGACGGAAATCCAGGCTCTCACTGGTGCTCTCCGCCATCTCTTGCAGCTCGGTCTTCAACATGCTCGGATCGTCATCGAATCGGACTGCTGGACTGTGGTGGACATCTTGACTAATAACCGGCGGCCGCCATGGGAGGAGCGTCCACTCTTCGCAGAGGCCATCTCCCTGATTCGTTCGTGCCCTAATCTATTGCTTCGATACTGCAGGAGAGAGACAAATCTGGCTGCCGACTGGGCTGCGAAGGCCCATGGCCGTACTGACCAAGCCCGTCACTGGAACCTTTTTCCCCCTGCTTCTCTTCTTGACCTTGTGTTTGCAGATGCGGTACTTAGCGGTTGTAAGATGTTTTAATTTCTAATATAAGTTATCTTCGTCCAAAAAAAAAAAGTCCCTCAAGGACTAAATTGGAAGGCAAACTTACTCAATTTGAGGAAAAATGGTCTAATTCTTTAATTCTAAAGAGATTAGACCAACTAAACCATATAAATGTGATCCGGAGATTTTCTATTAGTTTAATTGCTTGATTATATGAAAAATAATGGACCTACACCATGGGTATGCACAATTGGACATCATAAGCCAAATCGGATAATTTCACATAATTTTTCTATCGAAATTGCAAACTAATTGAAATTGAATTCAATTAATATTGCGAGACACCCATTTAACTAATTGCCCATGCTTATAATAATCTATTGTATCCAAATTGATTTCGAATTGATGTCACTGACTCATATGCTAAAAATGAATCGATGTTTGATAATGAAATTTATCCTTGATTTGTGAAATTAAACCTTAGTCTCAAATGGGTTAATTTGAATTTCTTTAATTAAAGCTCGTTAGCTTCGTTTTCCTATACTCAAGAAAGTTGAATTCCTCAAATTGAAAAGTTCTCGAGTGAATCTCTTTAAACAAACCTTGGATTCAAGCTTATCTCAAGAAAAGGAGTGGAATGGAAGTGTCCGTTTGCAGATCATGAAGGATTGATTCAGACTCCCTAATTTAAGCTAAAAACGGCAATTCACATCTTGATACGACTGTTCTTGAAACTAACTGAGTGAGTGAATGAGTAATGGTCCTTAGGTCAAATGTTGTAAAAGCCGCATTATGACTAAAATGAAAGTAATTTTACTTTTGGCCAATTTCGAACCTAAAACCAAAAAAATCGGAAAATAAGGTTCTTAATTGATTTTTTCGCAAAATTTTCAACACTAAAATCAAATTGAAACTAAAATGAAGTGTTTTGTAGATTTTTGAGTTTTTCAATTTTTTTGTCAAAGATTGACATCCGGACCCTTGGAGTTAAACTTGGCAGAAAGGGACACTTAAGTGCCAAAAATTTTGAAAAAATTTAAAATTTTAAAAATTTTAAAAATTTTGAAATTTAAAAATTTTGAAAAATTTTAAATTTTAAATATTTTAAAAAAAAAAAAGGGAGGCGGCCCCGACCGACCCGCCCCACCTTCCCCGGCGACGGCGGCAGCGTCGTTTTGGTGCTGACGTGGTAAAAAAATTAATATAAAAATTAATTAAATTTAATTTAAAACTAAATTTATATAAAAATTTAAAAATAAAATTTAAAAATTTTAAAATTTTAAAAAATTTACAAAAAATTTAAAAAAAAATTAAAAAGGAGGCAGCTGAGGGCTGAAATTTTTTGTAAATATTTTAAATATTTGTAAATTTTTAATTTTTGTAAATTTTAAATTTTAAATATTTTAAGTAAATTTAGTTTTAAATTTAATTTAATTAATTTTTATATTATATTAAAATTGAAATTATTCCAAAACGACGGCGTTTTCGTTGATTTAAGGGCTCTATTTTGGGCCAACACCTGAAACGACGTCGTTCGAGCTGACTCAGCTCTCCGGCGAGACACATCGGCAAAAAATATTAATATTTTAATGCCACGTATGACTTCCGGCCAGCTTCGCCGGAGATGGCACTCGTGTTCCACTTTTCTTAAAATGTGGCACTTAAGTGTACCTTTCGTAAGTTATGGTACTTAAGTGTCTATTTCTCGCCAAGTTATGGCACTTGAAATGTTCTTTTTCCGTCAAAGATTTGACTAAAGTCAACACTTTAGTTGACTTTTCCCAAAAGGTTGATTTTTGGGTAAAATCCTTGAAATTTTCAAAAATTAACTTAGTTAAAGTGAAATTAAGACCATTTAGGATTTTTATTTTTTGGTGCAAAAGCCACCTTTTGACTTGAGATTGACTTTTGGTCAAAGGATAAACCAAAAATTCAACCATTTGACTTTTTGATGGAAATGAATAAGAAATCATTGAAAAATGACAAAGCAAAAGAAAGAAATGAAAAACGACACTTTTTGGTTGAGAAACAACTCCGTCGCAATCAGAAACCCTAACTTGATTTTTTTTACCTTTAATGACGTGTCGGAAAAATCAGGTGTTAACACATGCTAACTAGATTTCTTGATGGACGGACTCCCTTTGAATTGCTTTATGGAAAGTAGCCAATAATTGATCATCTTAGAATTTTTGGGTGTTTGTGTTATGCAGACTCTAGGCTCTTGAAGTAAAATGGATCCTCGTGCCATTTGGTGTATTTTTATGGGATATCCTCCTCTGCAGAAAAGCTATCGAGTCATGGAGATTTCTACAAGGCATATATATATATTTGTAAGTAAAGATGTTATTTTTCATGAAGATGTTTTTCCATTTCAGAGACTGCGTCATCATCCTTTACCTCAGAATCCAATCATCGAGCTTTATTGTCAGAAGAGGATTTATCTGTCCAACCTTAGTATGTACTCATTGCCCCAGAATAGCATATGCCAATGACAATGGGCGATTCAAATCAAATCATAGCTTTTTCACTCGGGGACGATTCTTCATCAAATTCCTTAGTGACTTCTTTGTCAATGATTCATAATAGGTTATCTCCTATGATACCTGAAAAGACAAGAATTGAGCAACCTCAACGTTCTGGACATCATACTCAACTTCCTACATGGATAAAGACACTATATATACATATACACACACACACACACACACACACACACACACACACACACACACACATATATATATATATATATATATGTATGTATCCTACACTAGATTCTTCAAGTACACAACACCCTACATCTTCTTATGTTTCATTTAGTCGGCTATCACTAGAACACATGTGCTTTATTAATCGAATTGCCAAAGAACAAGAACCGTCTTCTTACTCTGAGGCAGCACATGACTCCAGATGGCAACATGTATGGAGATTGAACTAAAGGCTCTCAATGAAATCCATACTTGGGATATTGTTCCACTAGTTGCAGGACAAAAACTTATTGGCTATAAATGGGTTTATAAAATTAAATTCAAGGCAGACTCCATTGAGTGATATAAGGCTTGCTTAGCTATGAAGGATTCACCCAATTGGAAGATTTTGATTGTCATGAAACATTCCCCTTGTGGCCAAAGAAGTCACTGCTCACTCTTCCTTGTCCATTACTACTTTTCATAATTGGCCATAACATCAAATGGACATCCATAATATTATTCTACAAGGGGATTTGGATAAAAAAATTTACATGGAGCTTCCATAGGGACTGCGTAGACTGAGGACGACTTGTGTATGTCATCTCCGTAAATCCTTACATGGACTTAAACAAGCTTCTAGAAAATGATATGTCAAGTTCATTGTTGCACTAACTGACACGATATTTCAGCAATCCAGAAATGATTATGCCATGTTCACATGGACTGAATGTACCTCATCAATTTATCTGTTAATATATATTGATGACATTCTTATCACGGGGAATAATGAGTTGGCTATTGCAAAATTCCAAAAATATTCACACTTTACTTTTCACATCAAAGACTTAGGGCCTCCCAATTCTTTCATTGGCATTGAGATAGCTCGATCTAACAAAGGAAGATGCCTTAGTCAATGAAAGTTCATTCTAAAAATAGTCTCAAAAGCATGATTGTCAGAATGTAAACTGGCGGTTATATCGATTGAATAGAATGTAAAGTTGACGACACATGAATATGATGCAAGCTCGTCTTCATCTATCTAGGATCCATTACTTAAAGATCCATTAGGATATTGATGGCTTGTCGCGAAATTGATTTATCTCACGATGACAAGACTAGATATATGTTATGAAGTGCAGATACTTAGTCAATTCACGCACAAGTCGACACAATATCATATGAATGTAGTGCTGAAAGTCGTGAAATACTTGAAGGGATACCTAGGATTTGGTTATTTTTCTGTCTCGAGATTGTGACATGAAAAGGACAGTGTATTATGACACAAATTATGCTACTTGTCAATGACAATGAGGTCTATAACTGTTTTTTGTGTTAAATTAGGGAAATCACTTATCTCATGGAAAACGAAGAAATAGTCGACCGTATCACCATCATCAGCTGATTCGTATCACTATCGTTAGCCGAATTAGAGTATCAAGCTATGGCAAAGAATATTTGCCAAATAATTTGGATATGGGGACTACTTTCAGATTTTGGGGTGCCAGTTGTTGGACCTAGGTAATTATTACGTGAGAATGATTATGCACTCAAGTTAGTAGCTAATTCAGTCTTTCACGAGAGTGAGAGTGCTAGTAAGAACACCTAGAGGGGGGTGAATAGGTGTTTAAACAAAACCTTGGCAAAAGCATGTGGAATAAAATAAGTTGTGAGCAAAGTCGAAGAACAGCGGACTTTGAGCGAGATCAGACTTTAACACAATAAAGAGTTTAGAGAAGAGAATAAGAACACAATGTTTATAGTGGTTCGGCTTAATCCAAGCCTACGTCCACTCTCCCACGCTAACAGCCTTCTTGGCTGGATTCCACCATGCAATCAACAAGAGATTACAACTTTGAGTGCAAACACTTAGTAGTAGATCACACTATCTCACTAAGTCACTCTTTTGGTATTTCTCTCAAGATCACAAACGTTTAAGCTCACGAGAGACAAGTGTATGATAGAAGATCGCTCAGACTTTGGAATTATAAATTCTACACTCTATCTCTTACTTGCTCATCGGTCATTCATCTCCTTAAATACTCATCCACTTCCAAACTAACCGTTGGACAGTATCTTGAGGATCGTCTTCCAATATACCCATTGGACAGCTCGTATCAAGAAGATTTGGTAGCCGTTGAGTGACAAAGGTAGAATCCCAAATTGATTCCGATCGCCCGTACAAACGAAATCTTGGTTTCCATAAGTAAAGCTTCTTCGTATAGAAAGTTCTTGTCTTCAAGATCTAATTGTCAATCAATTAGATTGAGTCAATCAAATCAATCTTGATGTAGAATCCAAACCGGATCACTAGCCGTTATATCTTCGGGGCTTGAGTTACGTTCGTTGAGTCCGGATGTAAAGTCTCGAGAGCAATAGACTTTACAATCTGAGTCTGACTGCGATAGACTTTGCAATCTGGGTCTGAACAGATTTAGCTTTAAGGTCTGAACACAGTTTGTTATGTTCAGCTTCAGCATAGAGTCTGTCTTCTGGTTCAGCTTCAGCATAGAGTCTGTCTTCTGATTCAGCTTCAGCATAGAGTCTGTCTTCTGATGTAGAACAGACTTTGACACTAAAGTCTAGCAGTCTTTAGACTTTGACACAGAAATCTGGAAATCTTCATAATATACTTTGGACATGTGTTCCGTTCAGTTTTCTGGCCGTTTTCAGACTTTGACAATATCCTTTACATGTTCAATCATTTGCATAGTCTATTACTCAACCATCAAACATGTTAGTAGCCTTTGATTTATTTTGTCATCTTCAAAATATCATAAGGGATTTCCCTAACAATCTCCCCCTTTTTGATGATGACAAAACAATCTCTTGAATATGCAGATTTGTAAACATACTTTTAAAATATTAATTTAAATCAAAGGATATCAAAAGATAGCAAATAGATTGAGCATAACAATATATAGAAAAATAATTGCAGCTCAATATTATGCAATGAATAATATTAACAAATCAACACATATGCATATTCATATCTTCTCCCCCTTTTTGTCATAATCAAAAAGCGATAACAAAGAGTCACGTGGAGAATATAAAGCGATAGCAAATGATTTTTAAAAATCAGCTTTTATAAATCGAATATTAAAAATATGCAATATAGCTTACTTCAATCATATATATAAGCAAATAAAAATCACGGATGCATTATAAAATTCACTTATCCTTTTTGTCATAATAAAAAGATAATACCAATAAAAGATTTGTTATGACAAAAGGTAAAAAAAATGCACTAACCGGATTTTGTAGAACTTGGTAAGTTCCAACACATTTACCTTTTCCTTCATTCCATAATAAACAAGATCACGATCAATTCAAAAGATTTTTCCATAATTGATCAAAGCTCCCCCTCAATTTGTTGCCTTTTGAGATGATCACGATTCTTTCCTTTCTTTTGGATTCGCTTTCTCCCCCTGTCATCATGACAATATTTGCGAATAGCACTAATTGTGGCTTGTGCACGTTGAGCAAAATATTTTTTTTCGATTATTTCCTTTGCAGCGACAACATCTGCAACGATCACTTGCATTTTGAAATTCGAGGCAAAAATCTTCAATCAAGCTCGTCTTGAATTTAACCTGCATCAACTTAACGAACTTTTTGCACAAATAAACTTTCATATGACACATAAGGGATTTCCTCAATAAGCAAGAGTTTTGCACAAGGAATAGAATTTTTTTTGCCTCCAGGAGATAGTATAGAATCTTCATGATTTTCTGATCAAGCTTTCCAAATTCCATATGGAAGATTCTATTGCCACCAATCTTCGTAGGAGATATTTTTCTGATTGCACCAAAATCTACGTAGATTCGCAATCATTCTTGCCTTATTGAATTTCCTGCAATCAACTCATTTCCTTTTTGGTATCCATCAATTTGGATCCTTCCATGACGTTAGAGCAAAATATAAAACCTCCATAATCAAATATTCTTTCCAAACTCATCATAACATATTATTTAAGGAAAGAACATCTCAATAATATCTTAAAAAGAAATTATCACTTGGTCATAGCACGATAAAATCAGAGAGAATAAAATTCTTGAATATCTAGGAAAATCTCGCGTAATAATTTAATATTACGTAAAACAGATTTTTATTTGGCAATATATGATAAAATCTGAGAGTATAAAATGAAACAAAATAAATTCATTTGTCTCTTAAGTAAAAATGATCACATGTATTAAAACAAATCTCAACGCACGAATCACAAAAATAAATCACATGATTCTTTCTTCAATAAAACAAATCATAGGATATGATCTTTATAAAATCTGAATCAATTAAAGCACAAAGAGAATATAAGTATAATCAGAATTTTTAAATTTTGTATCCAAACCAAATTGAAAAATATATACCTTCCTTACCAAACTCTCCTTCTTCTCTTCCACACGTTGTATTCCTTTCCATCAAAATATGGTGGCCTTGTGTTGCTTTGTCCCTCCATAAGTCCTGGTGCCAAGATACTAGCCATAAAAGATCTTTAGCTCAAAAGTAAAAACACTTTTATAAACCGAGCACTTGGCTCTGATACCAATTGAGAGGACTAGTAACAACACCTAGAGGGGGGTGAATAGGTGTTTAAACAAAACCTTGGCAAAAGCATGCGGAATAAAATAAGTTGTGAGCAAAGTCTGAAGAACAGCAGACTTTGAGCGAGATCAGACTTTAACACAATAAAGAGTTTAGAGAAGAGAATAAGAACACAATGTTTATAGTGGTTCGGCTTAATCCAAGCCTACGTCCACTCTCCCACGCTAACAGCCTTCTTGGCTGGATTCCACTATGCAATCAACAAGAGATTATAACTTTGAGTGCAAACACTTAGTAATAGATCACACTATCTCACTAAGTCACTCTTTTGGTATTTCTCTCAAGATCACAAACGTTTAAGCTCACGAGAGACAAGTGTATGATAGAAGATTGCTCAGACTTTGGAATTATAAATTCTACACTCTATCTCTTACTTGCTCATCGGTCCTTCATCTCCTTAAATACTCCTCCACTTCCAAACTAACCGTTGGACAGTATCTTGAGGATCGTCTTCCAATATACCCATTGGATAGCTCTGTATCAAGAAGATTTGGTAGCCGTTGAGTGACAAAGGTAGAATCCCAAATTGATTCCGATCGCCCGTACAAACGAAATCATGGTTTCCATAAGTAAAGCTTCTTCGTATAGAAAGTTCTTGTCTTCAAGATCTAATTGTCAATCAATTAGATTGAGTCAATCAAATCAATCTTGATGTAGAATCCAAACCAGATCACTAGCCGTTATATCTTCGGGGCTTGAGTTACGTTCGTTGAGTCTGGATGTAAAGTCCGAGAGCAATAGACTTTACAATCTGAGTCCACTGCGATAGACTTTGCAATCTGGGTCCGAACAGATTTAGCTTTAAGGTCTGAACACATCTGTATGTTCAGCTTCAGCATAGAGTCTGTCTTCTGGTTCAGCTTCAGCATAGAGTCTGTCTTCTGATTCAGCTTCAGCATAGAGTCTGTCTTCGATGTAGAATGAGACTTTGACACTAAAGTCTAGCGTCTTTAGACTTTGACACGAAATCTGGAAATCTTCATAATATACTTTGGACATGTGTTCCGTTCAATTTTCTGGCCGTTTTCAGACTTTGACAATATCCTTTACATGTTCAATCATTTGCATAGTCTATTACTCAACCATCAAACATGTTAGTAGCCTTTGATTTATTTTGTCATCTTCAAAACATCATAAGGGATTTCCCTAACAGAGAGGACTAAGCATATATAGAGATCGATTGTCATTTCACTCGTGACAAGATTTGAGAAGGGATCATCATAGTGAGAGGAGTTATAACTGCAGAGCAACCTATAGACATCTTTACCAAGCAATTATGCCAACGACAACATGCACACCTATTGAGCAAGGTAGGTGTCCTCGACATATATAGGCCACTAGCTTGAGGGGGATTGTTGGCAATAAGGTTTGATATCATAGGAGATACTGATTCTAAGTATGAATTAATTAATTCGGTTGATCGGTAATTGGCTTGGTAAGATAGGACATAGAGTCACTATGTAATTAGTGTATATTTCTTTATATTTCTTTCCCATCTTACACTTTTCTCTAGTATTATAAACAGAGCAATGTGCATGTACAAATCGATATACAGTTATACAATATTACAATTTTCCTCTTACTTTAGTTTCTGTTAGCAAAGAACTGCAACATGAAAGCATTATGAGAGAAATCACAACAACAAGCACGTCAAGAATAGTAACAAAAGGAAAATGAGAAGGTAAGATGCAGTTAACTAACCTGATACGAGTTGGGTAAAGAATATGACATGACCTTACCATGCAGCTTCGGGATAGGACCCCCACGAGCCAAAATTGTAATTGAACGTGCAATCAACCTAGACCAAGGAATGCCAACTTCCTAATCTACGTATTGACAATAAGCATTGGATCAATTGAAATAAGAATTAAGTTTACAATGCCTAAAAATTTGACGGTCAAACTACCCGGACGCTTGACTAATCATGCTTGCGCCTCAAACTAGATAACATGAAAGGAACAAAAACTAGCCAAAACGAGCAGCTAGCTAAGTAATAACAGCAAAATTTTAATCAACAATTAAGCTATCTCTAGACGCATTTCCAAACTAAATACCATGCTAACCACTCTTTTTTTTTTTTATTGGCAAAAAAGACGCCTTTTTTTTAATCTTCCTCCTTTCATATCATTTTTTATGACGTGTAGTTCATGAAACTAAAATGCAAACGTTGTAAATAAATAACAATGTAATCTAAATGACTTAGATGTGCAAAGTAAACTAACCCGAAAAGTGGAATCACTAAACGCTAATCCAGAAGAAAGGAACCACATCCACATGGGTGATAAATATAAAGCTAAGTGACCCCTCGTTGATTGAGAAGTGGTCTGTACGAAAATGGGGTAGCAATGTAAAAATGGATTGGGGATCCATATCTAATAAACCCTACAGGCAGCAACCGAGTTTAGCATCCTACGAGTATTGAGCGCCATAGTCAACAAGCAAACTTACCACATATGCATAATGTGACATCCCGAAATTCGACCCCGTTTCGAATATATGAAATGGTTGTTTCGTTGATGCGCTTGTGGTTAATTTACTCTGAGCTGGCCCCTCACGAGTTAACTAATCTGTTAGGTGAGGCCGTTAAGGGATATAAACGCGACAGACTAGAGAATTCGATAAAAAATCGACTGCTCGACCATAATAATCGGCAAGGGTCAATACGACATCGTTATAATCAAATTGCGATAGGATATATGTTGATTCGACGGAATTACGTAGTCAAATTGCGGGTGGTTCCGCACAATTGCGATATTCGCGTCGAACGACAATAAACCGATTTTCTATCGATATTATACTCGAGACACATAATTGAAACATCGCGATATTACGACAACCGAGAGTCGTCTTCGAGTCGAAGATGCACAAATATGGATCGAAAATTATCAACCACAGGTCAAACGCACTAAAATCCCTAAAAGCTATCTGATAGGTTAGGTCGTACTAAAATTGCGTTTGGTCGATTTTAACAATGAAATTGAATTCAGTTTCGGGAATCGGACGTTCGAGCGTGTCACGATTCATTTATAGGACGTTGTCTCATCTTTCGGAAAATTTTCAACGAGTCCGGAATTTTTGCTGAAAATTGATTTCTGGACAAAAGAAATAAAATGGAAATTCGGATGGGCTAATCAAAGGGTTTATTTGGCTGCCAAATGATTTATTTTGTGAGAAATGAAGGCTAAATTGTGATTGGAGGACCACAAGACTTCTTGGGCTAAAGACCTTGAGGCTTTTTGCAATGAGTGGCTTGATATTTATCAAGGTTTCTCATTAGCCCTTGCCTTGACCTTCTTATTCTCTTCCATTTCCCCTTCTCTTTCCCCATGCGTGCAAGCCCCTGTAGAACAGCCGACTCCCCCTGCTGCTTCTTCTTCTCCATTTGTCCCTTTGCTCAGCCACCTTCATCAGTTGCTCCTTATGCCTACAGCGAGTCGAGTCACCACCCAGCAACAGCCCATCATCATCCTATCTCTGACGTCCTCTCTACCCGCACGCCTCTAGCGACAACCCACCACAACACCAACGTCTCCTCCTCAGCCCAGCAGCGTCGTCCTATCGCCCAGCTCCCCTGCCGAATAGCCCCCACCATTCCAGCTTAGTCTTGTGGCCACCATTGCCGCTAGCTTCACGTTCATCCCCATCCATCTCACTTCACCGCCTGCAGCCAACAACGCTAACTTCCACCATCTAGAGTCCCGACCAGTAGAACCCTCACCGCCAGCTACCATCCACCCAACCACCAGCGTCCAGCCCTCACTGTCCACCTGCCTCGGCTCCGTCCACCAACTCTAGCGTCTGCTCGTCCCAAACCGCCAGCCACCAAAGCCCAGCAACTCAACCCCATAGAATCGAGCCAGCCCTCTTAGCTGTGAGCCTTATAAGGCCATTTCCACCGCCATTGGGTCTCTGTTGGAGACACGGTAGTCTTGGGTTTTCACCGCCGTCATGTTGCCATCGTCGTGAACCCGCTGCCATCCTAATCCCATGAGTTAACTCCCTAATCCTTGATTAAGTTGTTAATTGCACTTAGGGGGTTAGATTAGTGTAATTAGGATTAGTTAGTTAATCCTAGGTTAGAGTAACTATCTTGGTTAGGTTAGTTTAGTTAGGTTAGTTTTGTTAGGTTAATTTGGTTAGGTTAGTTAACCATGGTTAGGTTAATTAACCTTGGTTAGGTTAATTAACCTTGGTTAGGTTAATTAATCATGGTTAGATTAATTAAGTTGGATTTACTTGATTAATTGCAATTTAATTAATTAATCGTAATTAGCGTAATTAGTGATGGATTAGTTGTTTCGTGAAATTTTACGCTCGTTCTCATGGTTGAATTTATACATGAAGTTGATGACTTATATGTGCTATGATGTGCAATTGAGTGCTTGATGGTAGTTGTCAATTATTATTGCAAAGCTCGATTTTATGGACATTTAAATAGAAAAATGCTAGGTGTCGGGTTGCGACGCCAAATTTTGATGTACTATATAAAATTGTAAAGTTTTAAAATGGGAGCGTACCAGGTTTAATGGTTCAATTTAAATACGAGACCATACACGATTATTTTACCGAGAATTTTTAATACAAAGAAAAAGTGGCCAAATTCATTATTTAAAAATGAGGTATTTGAATGTAAAGCATGGTGTTCTTGGCCAAGTACATGCACGTATGGCCACTATCGTAACCCGTCACCCAACGAGAGTTGCCCGGGGGATGCCTGATTAAGTTCGGATCTCCCACGTCAACGGATGCCGGTCGCGGTGGAGGCCGGGCCGATACTCCTTTATGGAATGCCGTCTGGGCATGTAGTGCTAGACGTTGCCGTGCCCGACGGAGCAGGACGACGCCCGGTCATGCCGGATGACTGCCGATTGTTGAGTTGACCGTGGCCGATGGGTCGTAATAATTGAAACATGCCTGAATGGTTGTGATAACTACGCCTAATTATGGGGCAAAATTGTGTGGCATGGTATGGGACATGTCATAACAGTTTTACCTTATAATCGGGACCCTTGTGATTGTTTGCAAGATGAAATGATGTGCTCCAATTATTAAATACGCTTGTTGTATTCATATGGTATATGTGATGCACTAATATGCAGGGATGTGCCGAGGCAATGTGAGTTTGTTTGTGACGCCAGTTTAGGCTGCCTCTGGGTGAATTTGCGTCCTAATTGGGGTTTAGGGTTTTGACTCACTGAGATTTATCTCACCCCGTCGTGGTTAACCTTTTTCAGGTCCTTAGTATGGAGATACGTCCCGTCCGTTTTGGGTATCCATGGGAAATGGACTCAGAGTCTTCCTTTTTCCCTGTTCCTGGGAGTAGCTAGACTTGCAAGCTAGTGGTGACCACGATTTGGGTCGACGAGGGCCTTCTTCACTTGGTGCCTCATTGCTTCAAGGCATGGTTCATTAGAGAGCGTAACGGGGCTCGGTTGGGTCCCTTGTAGGGTTTTGACGGACCGCCCATCGAGACAGAGGATGGGGAGGTAGGTCACCCAATGGACATCGATATATCGGATGGTGTCGTGGAGGATCTAGCGCCCGAGTCGGAGGGATCCGAGGTGTACGTTACCTAGGACCTCTTTTTGGGACAAACTTATGCATATAAACTTATAGGGCTAACTTGGTATGTTTATAAAGTGTGGTTTGTGAAAAATGGTTGCATGTTTTTACTATCCCTATGCTTGTTTGTTGGCTGGGTGTTTATTTAATTCGCTTTTGCATGTGCTTAATTGAAAGAGAAAAAGAATGGGTTGGCGACGCGTCTTAGGATGTCGCATTATTAATCGACCGCCGAAGGATGTGCGCGTACCCAGGGTTCGGGGCATGACACATAATAGATACTACGAATAATGACTATATTCAGCCAAACATGTCTATGCGTCCCTATATATCCGGCCTGGTAATGGGTTCTCTATTTAGGAGACCCAATACTGAAATGAGATCGGATCAAACAGGTGGCCAAGTAAATGGCCAGTTCCTACCTGTCAAATAGCAGTGGATGAAGATGGAAGACTCTTCTATTTATAGCCTTTCCTTCTCAGCGTTGTCTCCCTGCTTTCAGTCCCTTGTGCGTACACCTTTTTCTCGTGATTAGCGGAGGAAGTATCAAGAGGAGGAATTCGCGTGGGGAACGACCCATGAGAATCCCTTCTCGATCTCACTCATTTTAATTAATGATAAAGAGGTCTGTCTGACGAAACTGGGGAGTGAGGAAACTCTTTTGATCTAATAGAAATGGGAAGCCTTTTAGAATCCTACCATAAGGCGTTGAACCGTACAAGTTGCATGCGACGTGTTTTGTGATTGACATACTTTCATTCTTTTTTAATAAGTTCTTAAGTTTCATTTCAATTCTAGATTACTGTTCTTTCATTTAACACAATGTAATTTATTTTCAAGAATTTTGAATGCTTTTCATAATAAATGGCGACTACTTAAAATACCCTCTTAGGTCTATATATAATTTAAGAGTTCGTGCTCTTAATGGATGGACCGCTTGGATTGTCAATAGATGGATCCTTAGAAATCTTATTTTTGATGAAGCATTCGGACTGCCATTCGAGCAATACCTTTAAATCTGTCTTTTTCCCAAATGGGAAATGAGGTCACAAGTGGTACGGTACATTTTTCTTTTATGTGCAATTGAATTCTGATCGCCATTGATGTTTATGACCTAGTTATACGGCTTATAAGTTGAATGGGCATTCTTAACTTAGTATTTCGGTAGTGGATGCGGATCCAATGATTAAACGGACGGAACTTTTTAAATCTGTCTATTTGATGATGGAGAATCATTGCAAAGTTGCCTACATAATATAAAGGGAAAAAGCCACCAAAAACTCCAAACTTGGCCCAAAGTGACAAATTTACCCCAAATTTTTTTTTGTGACATGAAAAACCCTAAAGTTTGCTAACCGTGACACATTTACCCCAAACTTTTATTTGTAACATAAAAAACCCTGAACTTTTATTTGTATGACACATTTACCCCCAAATCATAGGGGCATTTTGGTCTTTTTACTTTTTTAAATTTTTTTTACTTTTTTTTTTTTTTTTTAATTTGTTTTTCTTTGTTTTTCTTCCCTCCGCCGGCGTCCCGCGAGGGCCGCCTCGCTGGCATCGAGCGAGGGCTCCGCCATGGCCGGTGGAGGGAAGACAGAAAAAAAAATAGAAAAATAAGACGAAAATGCCCTTAATGGGGTAAATGTGTCACGATTTGCAAAGTTTAGGTTTTTCATGTCACAAAAAAAGTTTGGGGTAAATTTGTCACATTGGGAAAAGTTTGGGATTTTTGGTGGCTTTTTCCCTAATATATAAATCTGCGAGCTAATGAGACTTCTCGAGGAAAATCTTCGGATTCAAAGTGCTATGGATGATCATTTCGCTTAGACATTTGGTTCTTGAACCAAAAAAAAAATATCTTTTTTCTTTGAACCAGTTTTTAGTGTGGTCTCAATGTACTAGATGACATGAATTATGCCCTCCAAAAAAAGAGAGACTTAATTGGGTCATGGCTTTGATTTTGCCATTCAGGCTTTATTTGTTTCGTAAAAAATATAGCATTTTAGAAAAATGTTTTTAGATTGTCTTTTCCCAAGACAATGACAACGTTTTTCTGTGTTTGACTAAATTTTGAAAAAGAATTAGAAAATATTTTCTACTGTTTGGTATGGAATCAATTTTCGAGGCGAAAATTACCAAAAATTCGAATTTTTCATTTATTCATTTATTATTACTTATTAATTTTTTTCCTTTTTTTAAAATTTTTTTTCTTCTTCCTCAGCCAGTCGTTCACCATCACTATGGTCGGTGATTGGTTGAGGAAGAAGCAAAAGAAAAAATGTGTGAGCAAGAACAAACGTGTTGTTAATCAAGAACCTAAGCCCTAGCACCGAAAATCCATCCACGGCCTTTGTGGACATGGGCCTTAATGCCGAGGACTAGAGCTCAAGTGCCAGGAGTATGGGCATGGCTTGTATGGACCCAAGCTTGGGTGTCGGGGCATTGTAGGCAAGCATAAGGGGTTTGTGCTTGGCCATGTTGGATCTAGGCCTTTGCATTGGACATGTGGTCCTGAATGCCAAGAACCAACATTGGAGTTCTTGTGTCTAAGCATAGAGTTCAAATCCAAGCGCCAATACTTAGTCATATTTTAGAAAATATTTTCGGTTTTTTCAAAGAGGAAATCATCTAAGAAAATATTTTCTGTTAACTCATTTTCCTAAACGACCCAAACTCCTAAAAATAAAAGAAAAATATTTTCTCGAAAAATGTTTTCCAAGAAGCAAATGTAACTCTACAATTAATTTTCTTTGTAAGGAGGAAATGCCAGATTTGTTCACATTTTCATGTTAAAACTTCTTGCACTCCTACTAGAAATGGAAGGTAAAATGCAAAAACGCAACCCAAAATCTCCATAACTAGAACCAAGAACACATATATGATCATGTGAAGAAATTTATATACTTGATTTGGACCATCGTTTTTGATGTGGAATAGTGATAATCCAAACTCAAGGACTTTTCCTTTATTGCCTTCTGTATCATTGGCTTAGTGAGATGGCTCCTTATCCTTAGCGCTTACTAAACACTCCTTTATGAGGATAATTATGTGTGTTAGGGTTAGAAGAGAGATTTGAGCACTATTTATAAAATTTCTAGCCAAACCCTCTCATTATGGGCCGAGTTCAACTTGGCCTGCACTAGCTAACTCCATATTAGACTAATTAATAAACTTTCTATCTCACCTTAGACCAACCTCTTAAGACGGTAAATTATAATATTAATTAATGTAACCAGCATTAGGAAAACTCTTACATTCTCTCACTTGGGCTATATTAATTGAAATTGTATTGTATATACATACCTTGGTCTAGATATAATTTTTAATAGTCAATCCTATCCCATAAAGTCTCAAATGCCGAATCATAGCGGTAACTATATGTATACACACAGAGCCTTCCATGGTCACGAGTGCTTGTAACTTTATTAATATGGATATAATATAGTCGTGTGGCAAATGGATAACATCCAAGTGTTATCTCATTTGTAAGTCAACATTTTTTTACCTTAAGTGTCACGAAAACTTGTCACTATAGAATATCTTTATGGTTGAGTGAATCCGCATATATCTTTTCCTTATGGTTAACATTTCTTTAGTAATAAGACATATGCTTAAGACTAATAACCGGATGCCCCTAACCTTCACTCAAGATTTATATAATAACAATAAATTCATAAATACTTTATTGAATGTAAAAGTTGATACATGTCAAGACATTACTAAATGTAACAAACATAGATGTAGACTTTATTATAGCAAAATTGAAATAACTTCTACTAAACAACGGCATCACATGCTCATCAGCCCATGTTAATGACATGTCGTTCAAGAATACAAGAGCAAAAGCCTTCAGTTAGTAGATCTGTAGCTATATCATATGTAAAAATATGTTCTACCTAAAAGGGCTAGTAAGAACATCTAAAGGGGGTGAATAGGTGTGAAAACAGAATTTTTGCGAAATGTAGTGCAAAACTTTACTTTTAACTTGAGTCTGATTGACTATAGACTTTGCAGAAGAATTCAGACTTTAACGATTATTTCAAAACACAGAAGTATATTGCAACAAATAAAGAAAAAGAGTTTAAGGAAGAGAAAAATAAACACAAGGTTTATAGTGGTTCGGCTTAGATCAAGCCTACATCTGTTTTCCCATGCTGACAGCCTTCTGGCTGGTTTCCACTATGAATCAAAAGAAAATTTACAATATTGTGATCTCGACTTCTCAGTGAAGAGTCTCTATTGCTTTCACAAAGTCACTGTATAAGTCTCTCTCTCTTTTGAGTACAAATTTGAGCATTGTGTAAGGACTAACAAGTAAATGGAAGTTTCGGACTTTGGAATTCTTCTTTCATGCACTCCGTCGAACAACTGGAGAGGCCTCCTTAAATACTCCTTCATGCCTTCTTGACCGTTGGCACTTTCCAAAGGAATTCTTCCAATCAACCTGTTGGATAGAATCAATCAAGGAGATCTCGAGCCGTTTGAAGATTGTGATGAAAGTCCGTCAATCCTGTTCACCCATACAATCAAGATCTTAGTTTCCATAAGTAGATTCTTTCCAAAATAACTTGCCTTCCGAAATGATTTGATATATCTAAATTGATTCCAATAAAGATAACCAATCTCGTAGGTGATATTTCCAACCAAAAGCCATATATATCCTGTACGAACCGAACCTTTGAAGAAAGAAAGATAATCCCGAGTCTGGTTAAGTCTTCATTCTTCACTTGTGTTCAGTCTGGAATTTGTCAGAGTGGGCAAACTTCTGATGTAAGATAGACTTTGACACAGAAGTCTGGCATTCTTCAAAATAGAACTTAGATAAGTTTTGTCAGCTTCAAAACAACATAGGAGTTTTCTCCAACAATCTCATCATTTTTTATGGTGACAAAACTTTCCTGCAAATTTAAAAATTATATCCTGCAAAACAACACTTTAGCAGTACATGATTGTTGGATAAATTCCCTTAAGGTATTTTGAAGTTGTCAAAACATTTTCTTTAGTCTAGTCTGAAGACTTATAGACTCTACTGGCAAAATCTGAAGATCAAAGTCTGAAGCTAGCAAGACTCATGTTTCAAAGTCTACCCTCATGGACAGTTTCCAAACCAACAAGATAAAAACTTTATTATGATCTAATATGGTTCTTACTCCAAACGGCTGGGGAATATCTTTCTACTGGATTCAGCACTAGAAGATCTTATTTTCGTATTCGAATATGTATAGATTCTCTAAAGATTTCGCAACTTATATTTGGAAGGATCTACTTATGGAAACCAAGATCCTGATTGTATGGGCGGGCAGGATTGATGGGCTATCAGCACTTACCTTAAAGAGCTCGAGATATCTCTAATTGATTTTGTCCAACGGGTTGATTGGAAGAACTTCTTTGGAAGGTGCCAACGGTAATGAAGGCATGAAGAAGTATATAAGAGAGATGCTCTAGTTGTTGAAGGGTGTCGGATAGAAGAATTCCAAAGTCTGAATCTCCTTTTCTATTTTTTGATATTATTCTTCGACCGTTATATGTAATCAAAAGAGAGATCATATTGTGGTGAGACCTTGAGGAAGTGTAGTAGAGCTTCTACACTGTGGACTCAAGAGCGTGAGACTGTAATCACTCTTTTTGATTCTTAGTGAAATCCAGCCAAAGAAGGGCTGTCCGTGCGGGAGAGTGGACGTAGGCTTGGTCTAAGCCGAACCACTATAAATCTAGAGTCTTGATTCTCTATCCCTAATCCTTTTATCTTTCACTACTTTCATTTGCTGCGATTGTTGGTTTTAATTCTTTAATCTCTCATTCGGATTAAATTGTTGAAATTTCTTTAATCACCTATTCACCCCCCTCTAGGTGCTAATTCTAGTCCTAAAAATTGGTATCAGAGCTTGTGTACTCATTCATAAGAAGTGTCTTTACTTATGAGTAAAAGATCTATGGCTAGTATGTTGCTTACAGGGTTGGTTGAAGGTCAAAGCAATACCAGACCTCCATACTTTGATGGAAAAGACTACAAAGATATGGAAAAACAAGATGAAAGCATTCCTAAGATTGAAAGATCCTTTGGAATGGGAAGTGATAGATAAAGGAATCATTCCGCCCGCATCGAATCGAGAGAGGAAAAGAAGTTGCCGATCCCACTCTACTTGACTCAAGAAGAAATCACCAAGAGACAGACTCTTGACGCTAAAGCCATTTACTCCTTATATTGTGCTTTATCCCCTACTGAGTATAACAGAATATCTTCTTGTGATACAACAAAAGAAGTATGGGATAGGCTTCACATTACCTATGAAGGGACTGATCGAGTGAAAGAAACAAGGATCAATATTCTTTTGGGACAATATGAAGTCTTTAAGATGAGATCGGGAGAATCAATAATCGACATGTTTAGTCGCTTTCTTGAAATTGTGAATGGTCTTGAATATCGGGGACATCCAATCTCGGGACATATGAAGGTCAACAAACTCCTACGAGGACTCTCTAAAGACGGAATTACATAAAAACCTCAATAAGAGAGACTCAGAGGATTGCTCCACTCTCTGTAGACGAACTGGTTGGAACTCTTCAATCTTATGAAGTGGAACAGACCAATGAAGAGGAAGATTCAAAAGGTAAGAAATCTATTGCCTTAAAGTCTAATGACTATTCGATGCTACGGACTACAAGAAGATCTAGATGATGAAGAACTGGCACTCATGATAAAGAGATTCGAAAGTTGAACAGAAAAGGAAGGAAATTCAATTGGAAGAAACAAAGCTCACAAAGGTTTCAAAACAAATCAACGAGAGGAAGATGATTCTAACAAAGAAGTGACTTGCTTTGAATGCAAGAAAAAGGGACACATCAGACCCAACTGTCCTCTGTTCAAGAAGAGAAAAGGAAAGACTGAGAAATACAAGAAGTCACTCAAAGCAGAGACTTGGAGTGATATTGAATGTGAAGAAAGTGATGAAGATTATGCCAATATCTGTTTGATGGCAAAATCAGATTCAAACTCAGACCTTGATTCAGACACAAACTTAGACAATGAACTCGAGGTTAGTAACCTAAAAATTCCTGTCAAGGTTTCTAAATATATTGATGAACTTTGTCTTAGTCTAAAAACCTCTCTCAAGAGGATCTCCGAATTAAAAATGGAAAATTCTACATTGAAGCAACATGAAAAACTTATGAAAGAAAAGTTTGAAAAGTTGGAAAAGGACTTTGCTGTTGTGAAAGAAAACTCATACTTTATTTCAAATGAAAATAATCTTTTGAAAAATGATATTACTAACATATCAAAAAGATTTTCAAATGGTTATGAAAAGTTGGATAAGATTCTTTCGATACAAAGACCATACTTTGATAAGTTAGGTCTTGGTATGACTTCGAAACTATTCCACTAATTGATTTCCCAAAGGTAAAGGAAAGAATCAAACAGAGACCAGCCATAATTGTTTATAAGAATCATTTCCACAAAGTTTTTGTAAAACCTGTTGGCAGAAATGCTTTGAAATGTTCCAAGTGCAAAAGCTCAGAACATTTTGAGAAAGAATGTCCTTTGATTTGGAGACCCGTTAAAAGGAACTGGGCTAAGACATCGTCTATTGCTCTAACACTTCGGACCCAAGATGATATGGGTACCAAAGAAAGCTTGAATTCGTGTTAATTGCAGGTTACTATCAAAAGGAAGATTAAATGGTATCTTGATAGTGGCTGCTCAAGACATATGACAGGAGACTCAAGTTGCTTCATAAAACTTGTCCAAATAGATGGAGGAAAAGTTTCTTTTGGTGGTAACAACAAAGGAAGAATTACTGGTCGAGGAACAGTAAAGATTGGAAGTTTGTCAATAAAAAATGTTTCCTTAGTTGAAGGATTAAATTACAACTTGCTTAGCATAAGCCAGTTGTGTGATACTGGTTTCAAGATCAATTTCCAAGAAGAAACGTGCTCTGGAATCAATAAAGACTTTACTCAATCTTTTACTGGACGAAGACATGGAAATATCTATCTTCTGGATGTGAATCATGAAAAATCTCAGTGCTTAATATCAGTACAAGATGAAGCTAATCTATGGCACAAAAAGCTAGGCCATACCAACATGAAGCAAATCACCAAGATTTCTTCCAAGAAACTTGTTCGAGGATTGCCTATTCTCAATTACTCAAAGTCTGATCTATGCACACCATGCGTACTGGGTAAACAGGTTAGAAACTCTTACAAACCAATAAATAAAGTTTTCACTAATCATGTACTGCATCTACTGCATATGGATTTATTTGGACCTACCAGAACGCAAAGCATTGGTGGAAAAAGGTTCTGTTTAGTAATAGTGGATGATTATTCACGATTTACTTGGGTCTACTTTCTTTCAAGTAAGTCTGAGACTTTCTCTATTTTTTCAAAGTTTGCTAAGAAAGTACAGAATGAGAAAGGTCACATTATCTCAAGCAATCGAACAGACCATGGAGGTGAGTTTGAAAATCAAGACTTTACTAAATTTTGTGTTGAATTTGGTTTTCAGCACAAATTCTCCTCTCCATATGCACCAGAACAGAATGGGGTTGTGGAAAAAAAGAATAGGTCTTTACAAGAAATGGCAAGAACTCTTTTAATTGGAAGCAATATTTCTTCAAGGTTTTGGGCTGAAGCTATGTCAACTGCTTGCTATATTATAAACCGAGTGTTTTTAAGGCCAATTCTTGAGAAAACTTCTTATGAAATTTTTAAAGAAAAGAAACCAGTAGTTTCTTATTTTCAAGTATTTGGTTGTAAATGTTTTATTTTAAAGAATGCAAATGATCGTGTTGGTAAGTTTGAAGAGAAATCAGATGAATGATTCTTTCTTGGTTACTCAACTGCAAGCAAAGCCCTAGAGTATTCAACAAGAAGACTCGGATCGTGGAAGAATCAATGAATGTCAAATTTCAAGACTCTCCACAAATTCAGCAAACTCGGATCAAGATTCGAATCTATTCCGGACTCGCTAGATCTACCTCCATTGAAGCAGCTAAAAATTCAGAAGCAGTACAACAAGATACTGATAAAGAATCTTCTGAAGAAAAAGATCAACAATCTATCAGACTGTCCCGCCAAAAAACCTCCTACTAGTTTGCGTGCAATTGTTCATCGTTCTGGTGTGAAGCTTATCCCCAATGTTCTAGCCGTTGGATCGGCCTGATTTTTTAAGAAAAGGTTCCTTTTTGTCCTATCTTCATTCCCACCGGAGGGATTTCAAAGACAAGGCCTACATCATGAGATATCCCGTGCCATAGGGCTCGGTTCTGCAAAATTCCAAATCTGGTTTTCGAATCTTCATAGTGCCATATCTAATGATCCGACCGTTAGAATGGGTTGAATTTTGGAACGTAGCTTCGGTGCAACATTCTCTCAAATGTCACCGTTCGGATTGAGGAGAGATGGTCTGCTCTTCGAGTTAAACCGTGACCTTCAGTCGGAGTCCTGCAGGTCAGTTTCTGGTTTCAATCGTCTGCATTCCTGTTAATTCCTCCAGCTGTGTCGGTTGGATTGGTTTATGCTTTCAAAGGAAGCTTCCTAGTGATCTTGGCTTTAAGTCCACCGAAGGAATTCTGTTAAAAGAGCCTGTGTGGGGGTGCACACGAGGTGTTCGACGATTTGCCAATTAGGGACTGGATCTGTTTTGAGCGGACCTTGGGAGTTCTGTTGCTCGGTGCCTTCTCTGCAGAGGCTGTGCACGCCCGAGCTGTTCACTCTCGACTCCCAGCTTCTCCCAGGCCAGTCGTTCTTCCCTAGTTGCTCCTCATTGCCGATCCGTGCACTCTGTTGTTGTGCTGGTGCGGAATTCCACTTGTATTATGACTTTTGCTGGGTAGTCTGGGTGGTGCCCTCCAACTGTTTGATCAATGGCTACATCTACATCTAGCGGTATTGGGTTGCCTTCTGCGAACCAGCTTCCTGCTAGACCTCTCCCTGATGTTGCTGGAAAAGGATTTTTGGGGGATATTAAATGTGCTGCTCTGTGGAAGGACACGCTGGCACCTTCGAATGAGACCCCGCTTAATCCTCGGCCTAAAGCCTCTTCCTCTGATCACCCGCAAGTGATCTCAGATCATTCTCGGCCCCCCTGCTCCAATGGACGTTCACAGGGGCTCTCGAGGGAGAAGTAGGGGAAGGTCTCGATCCAACGTCCCTCCTCGCAACGGTGCATCCAAGAACCCCAATGGCCGCACGTGGGCTACTGTCGCCAGTGTTGGGAACATAGGTTATGACCTCGAATTTACTGAGCCGACCTTTGTAAGTGACAAGCCGGTCATTGAAATGACTGATTAGGATCTTTAGGCTGCTAACCCGTTGCCGTTAGATTGTCTTATGGGCCAATTCCTTGGCAGGCGTCTTCCATTCAAGGTTGTTGAAGAAGCTCTCAAGAAAATCTGGAGTCCTCAGCTCACGAACGTCATGTCCAATGGGAAGGGCCTCTTCTTACTTCGCATCCCTGACAGAGACTTCCGTAGGCAGCTCCTTGAAGGGCCCCCGATTACCATCGCAAAGATCCCATTTGTTCTTCAATAATGGAGACCCGCCTTAGAGCTTGTTAAGAACACCCACTTGTCGGTTCCAGTTTGGGTGAGACTTTGGAATCTGCCTTTTTCCTTTTGGTCTGCACAAGCCATAGGCAAGGTAGCAAGTGCAGTGGGGAAGCCTCTTTATGTAGATAAACGCACTGAAGAAATGAAGATGACGGCCTTTGCCTGTGTATGTGTTGAAATCACAGCAAAGCAAGCTGAGTGTGCTTCCATTAAGCTGGTACACAAAGGTATGTCTTGCGAAGTTGGGGTTGAATATGAATGGCGTCCATTAGCCTGTGCGGTGTGCGGTATATTTGGGCATAAATGTAGGCCTCCTCCTGGACGTCCTACTGGAAATGAATCCGTTGGGATTGATGCTTCAAATGGCCCTTCCTCAGTAGGTGGTGCTGTTGCTGGGAGTTCTTCTGCGCAAGCTTCTGCTCGGATAGGATCTGGGGTGGAACTTGCTCCTGTTTCCGAGGCTATGATGGGTGCCCTCTCTCAGCAGGTTGCAGTGGTTGAAGCTCCCTTGCGGGCTTAGAGACCTTTTGGTTGCGAGGGGATTGATCTAGGCTCTTCTCTCGTTGCGACCCAGCATGAGGTACACCCACCGGCTCATCCTGGGGAGTCCCTTCATCCTGCTGTTACTGGAGCGATTATCTATGAACAGAGCCAGGAGGTGGCATGTGCTACTGCCCCTTTGGCTCCTGCTGAATTAGACTGGAAATCCGTGAAGAAGAAGAAGAAGGCTCATGCAAAGGATGCTGCCTTCGTTAGCCTTGCACCGCCTATGGGAGGAGGGCATTCCCTCAAACTTAAAGACTCTTCTTCGGTGAAGCCTGCCTTTGTTTTAAAAAAGGGAGCAGGGACCTCTCAACCAGCGAAAACCAGAAATGCCCATATGGTAGTGGAAGAATGCTCGGATGAGATTGATAATGCTGATGTTTCGGCAAATGAAGTGGTGCAAGTGGTTGATGCTCCTCCTCGAAAAGGTACTTCATCCAAAGCCCCCGCCGTTCTTCGGGGCATTCTTGAACTTTATCCTGACCCTCCTCCTTCGGTGGCCCCGACTTCGACTGCTGGTCGGAAGAAGGCCACGGAGCAGAAGTAATTTTTTCTTCCCTTGTAAATATGTATATAGGAGCATGGAACATTAGAGGCCTTAATAATCCGATCCGTCAAGCTGAGGTGAGGAGACTTGTTTCCTCTTACAAATTGTGTTTGGTTGGTCTCATTGAGACTAAGGTGCCCCAAGTCTCTTTCAATGACTTGTCTTCCTTTTTGCTAAATGGGTGGCTCTGGGTTGCAAATTATGATTTCTCTTCCAAAGGTAGAATTTGGGTGGGCTGGAATCCGGATTTGGTTACTTTCGAACCCCTTTTTATAAATGATCAGGCGATTCATGGCCGTTTGAGGTGTTTATTGAGTGGTTTGACTTGCTGTATTTCTATAGTCTATGGGGAGCACTCTTTCCTAAAGAGACGTCCGTTATGGGATGACCTCTTTCGAATGAATACTATTTTGCAAGATGTGTCGTGGCTGGTTGCAGGAGATTTTAACGCCATCAAAGATCCGTCAGATCGCTTTGGAAGTTCGAATACTTGGATTCCGTACTTCGACGAATTCGCAAATTGTTTGACTCACTCGGATCTTGACGACTTGAGGTATGTTGGCCTCCGCTTTACCTGGTTTACCTCTTCTGGTGCATCTAGGAAAATGCGTAAAATAGATCGTGTATTGGTTAATAGCAAGTGGAGATCGGAATTTTCCTTCTCGGAAGCCACGTTCTTGAGTCAGGGTATCTCTGATCATTCGCCGATGGTGGTTAGGGTGCTCAACCCTACACCGAAGAATAAACCCTTCAAGTTCTTTGATCTTTGGGCGGACCATCCTCGCTCCAATATTGTTCAACAAGTTTGGAATCAACCGGCCACAGGATATGCCAGCTTTCGTCTTGTCTTCAAGCTTAAATTGCTAAAAGTTCGGCTAAAGCTTCTCAATAGAGAAGCCTTCTCCAATATTACAGAAAGGACAGACCTTGCAAGGGAAGCTCTTCGGATTGCCCAAGCTGATCTTATGCTTGATCCCAATAACCTTGATCTTGCACTTCTTGAGATTAATTGCCATAAGGCCTTTGTAGACTTGCGAAGGGATGAAGAATCTTTCTATAGGCAGAAATCGAGAATTCGTTGGTTGAAAGAAGGTGATAGAAATACAAAGTTCTTTTTTCATTCGGTAAAGAGACGGCAACAGTAAAGAGACGGCAACTTGGGAACAGAATTTTATCGGTTAAAGACTCGATGGGTGTGCTGCATTCCGAACCATCCTTTGTTCCACAGGTGTTTGTCTCCTTTTTTGCTGACCTCTTGTCTCCTCGGCCTCTTGCATTTGTGCCTTCCCTTCAGGTACTTAAAGGAGTCATTCATAGACCTCTCTCCAGTGAGCAAGCCGATCGTCTTTCGGCACCGATTCTTGATGCTGAAATCAAAGACACTCTTTTCTCTATGGCCAAAGGCAAGGCCCCGGGCCCTGATGGATTCACCGTGGAGTTCTTTATTAAGAGCTGGGAGATTGTCGGCTCTCTAGTGATTGACACTGTCTAAGAATTCTTCGCTTCTGGGTGCCTTCTTAAAGAGGTAAATAACACTATACTTGCCTTGGTTTCGAAAACTCCTAATGCTTGTGCAGTAACTGATTTTCGACCCATTGCTTGTTGTAATGTTATATACAAGCTTATTACAAAAATTTTGGCAAATCGAATGGTTCTAGTCTTGGATGACTTGGTTGATCCTACACAAAATGCCTTTGTCAAAGGAAGAAGAATTAGAGATAATATTCAACTAGCTCAAGAGCTTTTCGCAGGTTTTCATCGTGAACCCTATCTTCTGAAATGCGCGGTAAAAGTTGACTTTCAAAAGGCTTATGACACGATTGATTGGAATTTCCTCCAGCTTACTCTTGAAGCCTTTCGATTTCCGGATTTTTTTATTCGGCTAGTTATGGCTTGTGTCCGGACTCCTAAGTATTCTATTTCAGTTAATGGTGAGCTCCATGGTTTTTTCCCTGGGGGACGTGGTATTTATCAAGGAGATCCGATGTCTCCATATCTGTTCATACTTGTTATGGAGGTGCTTTCTGGCTTACTAAATACAAGAACTACCTCGAAGGAGTTTAATTTCTATTGGAGGTGTAAACCTGTTCGGTTGTCTCACCTCTTCTTTGCCGATGACGTCTTTCTATTCAGCCAAGCGATTGGTCTTCTATTACCATCCTTAAAAAGGCTCTTGACCTTTTTTCCTCTTGGAGTGGGCTCTTACCGAACCGTAGTAAGAGTGAGATCTTTATTTCAGGAGGTACTCAGACTATGCGCAATTATATCGTCATGGCTTTTGGGTTTCGAGAAGGAACCCTCCCAGTGAGATACTTAGGAGTGCCGATCATATCTGCTAGGCTCGGGAAAGCAGATTGTATCACCCTTGTGGAGCGAATTACTGCCAAAGCTCAATCTTGGACTCAAAGGTTCCTTTCCTTTGCTGGGAGATTACAATTAATTAGGTCAGTATTACATTCGATTCAAACTTACTAGTCCAGTATTTTTACGCTGCCTGCTTTGGTTATTGCTAGTATAGAAAAAATCTTGCGCCAATTTTTGTGGAAAGGCCCTACCCTTAAGAAAGGTGGAGCCAAGGTATCGTGGGATGATGTTTGCCTTCCCAAATCAGAAGGAGGCCTTGGAATCCGTAAGTTAAAGGATTGCAATAAGCTGCTATGTTAAAATATATCTGGATTCTTTTCACGGACAAAGAAGCCTTATGGTGCCGTTGGATCCATTCAAACTTTTTAAAGAAGGATAATTTTTGGGTCGTGCGATCTCCTACTGTTTGCTCATGGACCTGGAAAAAAATTCTGGCCTTAATAACTGATTTTCGGCAATTCTTTGCATGGAAAACTGGGAATGGTCGTTCGGTTTCTGCTTGGTTTGATAATTGGCTCCCGAGGGACCTCTTCATCTACCGCTTTCAGAATCGCTTATGGACTCTTCCCCTCTTGCTCGGAATGCTGCCGTTGCGGACCTCTTCTCCCCTTTGGGGTCTTCGGTTCGCATGATGTTGGATTCTAAGGGCATCTCTCTCCAGGAGGCAACTTCAGGGGCGGATAGATTATATTGGTCACCTCATCCCTCGGGTTTGTTCTCGGTTTCCTTTGCTTGGGATTGTATTAGATCAAAAAGGACTCGGGTTCCTTGGTATCCCCTCATTTGGAATATGGACATTGCTCCAAGATTTCAATTTATTCTATGGCTTATCACCAAAAAGCGGTTGCGTACCCAAAGAGCTTCTTCTCTCCTTTGGCGAATTGACTCTGCGTTGTGTGTGTTTTGCAATGGAATCCCGACTCCATTGACCACCTCTTTTTGGTTGCCACATTCGGCCTCTCTTGCCTTTTTTTGGGCCACAAGGTGTAACCTTCCGTGGCGTTCGTGACCTGGGACGACATTCTCTCTTGGGCTGCTAAATTTCTATCTGGTAATGACTTTTACCATCGCATGGCTCGATTTTCCTTCGGTGCTCTATGCTATTTGATCTGGAAAAAAAGGAATGAGTGCATTTTTAGAGGTGTCCCGGTTGTGCCTTCTGCTCATAAGAACCATCTTATCAAGCTTGTGAAGGATAAAACGTTAACCTTCTTCAATATTATGGATTCTCCGTGGAACAGGCGTCTTCAAAGGAATTGGGACCTTCATCCCTCCATCTTTGCGGCTCCTCCCGATTCGGCGTAGGCTGGTGGTGCTGCCCTAGGATGCTCGTGCTAGCTCCCTTTTGCGCAATTGTCCCTTTCCTTCCTTCTTGGATTGGAGGGTCGATTGGTCGGGTTGTTTCTTTAGTGTTTGTTTTTGCTTTTCGTTTTTTCTCTGTTGTCTTGTGAGGTTGGTCTCTCCAGTCTTGCGTGGCCTTTTCTTTCTTCGCTGTTTTCTTCGCTTCTGTTTTGCCTGTTGTTTAGGCTCTTGCTTGCTTTGGCCGCCTCAACGGTTTCTCTTGCTTCCGGCACCCTTCCTCTCTTGTAGACATTTGTCTTATGGAGGGCAAGTTTTGTGGTGCTGGTTCTTTTGTTATTAGTGGTTCAAAGCTCAATACATCTTTACCTTTACCAAAAAAAAAAAACAATCTATCAGACTGTCCAGTAACTGGAAACACAAGTCTAGTCATCCTGAAGAACTCAATATTGGAAATCTTAATGAGGGAATTCGAACAAGATCCAAAAGGCGAGAAGAGTCTAGTGATGTTGCTCTTATTTCTGAAATAGAACCCAAAAATATTGAAGAAGCTTTAGCTGATGAAAGCTGGATTGAAGCAATGTAAGAAGAGCTCAGACAATTCAGTATTAACGACGTGCGGGAATTGACTCCTAAACCAAAAGGTAAATCGTTATTGGAGCTAAATGGGTATTCGGAACAAAGTTGATGAAAAAGGCAAAGTAACGAGAAACAAAGAAAGACTCGTGGCTAAAGGATACACGCAAGAAGAATGGATAGACTATGATGAGACCTATGCTCCAGTAGCAAGGTTAGAAGCAATCCGATTACTACTTGCTTTTGCTTGTTATAAGAATTTCAGGTTATTTCAAATGGATGTCAAAAGCGCATTCCTGAATGGATTTATTCAAGAAGAAGTCTACGTGGAACAACCTCTTGGATTTGAAGACTCAAAGAAACCCGGACTCGGTGTTCGACTGAAAAAAAAGCTTTATATGGATTGAAACAAGCTCCTCGAGCTTGGTATGAAAGGCTAAGTAATTTCTTAATTCATAATGGCTTTTCTAAAGGAAAGGTAGACACTGCTTTGTTTATTAAAAAGGAAGGTAAAAGTTTTCTACTTGTTCAGATTTATATTGATGACATTATATTCAGATCATCTAATGAGACTTTGTGCAAGAAATTTTCTAAGTTTATGCAGGATGAATTCGAGATGAGCATGATGGGTGAACTATCCTTTTTCCTTGGTCTACAAGTGAAACAACTAAAGGAAGGAATATTTATTCATCAAGAGAAATATGCAAAAGAACTTGTCAAAAAGTTCGGTCTGGAAAATTGCAAAAAGACTGACATACCAATGTCAAGTTCCTTGAAGATAGACAAAGATGAAGCAGGGAAGAAAATCGACCAAAAGTTATACAGGAGTATCATTGGTTCACTTCTTTATCTTACGCATCCGGACGACATATTATTTAGTGTTTGCATATGCGCTAGGTTTCAATCAAATCCTAAGGAATCTCATCTAAATGCTGCTAAACGTATCATTAAATATGTTGCTACTACTTTGCTAAGATTGGTCTATGGTATCCCAAAGAAGGAGACCTTACTTTTCTTGGTTATTCGGACGCAAATCTTGCAGGTTGTAGAGTTGAAAGAAAAAGCACTTCAGGTACTTGTCAATTGCTTGGAAACGGGGGCGGTATCTTGGTTTTCCGTAAAACAAAGTACCGTGGCTCTTTCAACAGCTGAGCGAATACGTAGCCCTTGGAAGTTGCTGTTCTCAAATTCTGTGGATAAAACAACAACTACAAGACTTTGGCATTGAAGATTCTTGCACGGAGATCAAATGTGACAATACCAGCGCAATCAATCTTACAAAGAATCCTATCCTACATTCAAGAGCAAAACATATTGAGATTCGACATCATTTTATAAGAGATCATGTTCGAACAAAGAAGTCTTGATACAATTCATAGACTCAAAGAATCAACTGCGACATCTTCACAAAGCCACTTAAGAAAAGCTTATTTGAGTCTATTCGCTTAAGACTCAATATTTTATCTCTTGAAGAATGTTGAAGCTCAGACTCAGAATCTAAAGTCTGACAGAGTATCAGACTCAAAAGGTTGTAAGACTGAGAATACCAATTGACATGACTGTAAGTTCATTATTGACTTAAACTGTTATTTCGAAAAGGTAAGATTGTCTGTTTATCTCTAATTGAGCTTATTAAGGCAGTTAATTTTTTTTAAAAAAAGGTGGTTATCGATTTATTAAGGCAGTTATTTTTTAAAAGGAAATTCTTAATATTTCCAAATTGCGACGCTTGAGTTACCCCGTATCAGTTATCTTTTATACATCTTCTCCTTCTTCATTTTTACTTTACCTAGAAACCCTAGTTCAAAAGCTTTTTACTCCTCTGAATTTTCTCTCCTAAATTTCTACCTCTCAAGCGTTTGACTTTCTTGCGACACAAGTGTGAAAGTTTCTCCAAGAAAGCGACAATGTCTTTCCAAAGGAAATCCTCAAGGATAGCAAACATGGGACCACAGGGCTCTGGTGAGGGGCCTACGCACTTCGATCTCACAGAAGAAAGTGACTTTCCAACAGAACAGACTCAGCAATCTCATGATCGTCGTCCTCAACATGCAAAAGAAGTTCTTGAAAATGTTGACCCTGTAAGATCACTCAAGCTTGCTTTTGTTTATAGGTTATATTATGCGTTGAAGGAAGGAGGTTCTGCAATGACCTTCATTGATGAATTTTTGAAAGAAAAATGTTATAAAAATGAGACACACTTTCTCACTGTGATGGAGAGATCAGGCGTTGTTCCTGTTGGAACGGCAGCAAAAGTCTTTGCAAACTTTCCCAATGACCCTTGATATGGTGCTGTAAATCAACCTGAGGGAAAGGATGATGATGAGAAAATGTTTTTACATTTTAAACCTTGGATGGGTGTGGCTGCAAACCTTCGAGGAAAGAAGGATGATCTGTTTCGATCAGAAGGACAGAGAAAGATGTATGAGAAACTGCTGAAGCGTGGGGTGATGAATCCACGGACGGTGGACTTTGATTTTCTGGATTTAGTAAGCATCAATCTGAGAGAGAAGTTTGAGAAACTTCAACTTCATAAGTTCTCATCTTGAATGTGATGTGGCTTATTCGAATTAACAGCATATTTTTATTCTAATCTCAGTTTCCTTGATGCGAATAGCTTTTCATTCAAAGTGAGAGATAGAGAATATGTTGTTGATACGGACACTCGGGATGTAATTGGTGTGGAAAGAGGTGCTTTCCAATCAATTTCTCGTGTCTGCACGTAAGTCATGCAACTCTAGAACTTGCGAGAGACCGAATTGCTTGAAGGTCGTCTCTCCTACTCCGAGGATGAATGCAACAAACACTCGCTTCACAAGATAGTGATCAACTGTCTTAGACCGAAATCAACATCAATGACATATGTATCCATCTCGGAGGCTAAGTTGATGTATGCAATCAAGATTGGTCTTAATTTTCTCTCGCCACACACTATCATGTTTCACATGTACAGTCCGTGGCAAAGGACAAGGAAAACTCCCTTATGCTGCTCTCATCACTCGTCTTTTCGGACACTTGAACATTCAGCCTCCTCACATTCTCTCTCGTGAAGACTATTGATCAAATGGTCATCGGATTGAGGATGATAACAAAGATGCATCTGAAAGAACTCAAGAAGAAGCCAGAGCGGTTCAAGGAGAAGACTCTGTTAAGTCCAGCACCCGCACTTTTACGCGGCCAAGAGAAAAGGAAAGGAACCGGACTGGCGGTCCTATCAAGAAGAGGAGGGCAATCATCATGGAGGATGAAGATGATGAGGATGATTTGCCTATCTCTGCTCTTGTTTCTCAGGTTTCTGCACCTATTTCAGCTGTTCCAGAACAACATTTTGCAGAAAATACTGAGAAAGGACTCCAGGGAAAGGGATCCTTACAAGAAGAGAAAGAAGAGAAAGAAGAAGAGCAAGAAGAGAAAGAAGAAGAGAAAGAGAAAAAAGAAGAAGAGGAAGAAGAAAAAGAAAAACAAGATGAAGAGGAAGAACCAAGCAAAAACAGATTCTCCAGCGGAAAAGAGGATCAAAGACATCCTGTCACTAAGGAAACTCCTCGAAAGAAGAGTACTTCTCCCCTCCGGAAGACATTGAAACAGGGGGAGATGTTCAAAGAGAATGTATTCCTCTTCTATTGACTTTTAACAAGTGCGGTGTTAGTCGATCGCCTCCCGATGCGTAAGATGTTCATGCTGCTCATTTTCCTGAGGGAGAGGCATCATCTCCAAATATTGATCTGTCTGCTGATATTCACACTGGCTTGACTCTACCATCAGACCGAGTTGACGCAAGCACACAGATTGACAATTCAGGAGATTTTGGAAGGTTGCTTGACATCATCTTGGAGCTCAAAGGCCAAATCATGCCATGTTCATCACCATGCATGATCAGCTTAAAGAGGTTCAGCGTCAAGTTCAGACCATTGCAAAAGGAACTGCTCTTGCTCAACTACAGGAAGATCTGAGGAAGCTAGAAGGAACTGTCAAGTCTATGGAGGACTTTCAACTTGTTCGCATTTCTCGTGCTCCTTGATTTCCTTTTAATGCTGACAAAAAGGGGGAGAAGACTTTGCAGATTTCAAGCAAATTTCAAGATTCTATCCTCAAACCAAATCTTCATTTTTAAACATTTTTTTTATTTGTTATGATTGTGATTGATATTTAGACTTTATCTTGAGTTTTTTTGAATGTGTGCTCATTATTGCATTACTTTAAGCTATTAAATTAGATAAAGATAGTAATGTCTGCGCATGACTAATGAGGTTTATGTGGATGCGGATCTCGTGTACGGGGTAAGTCTCGTGTAATGTGACATCCGTGTACAGGATAACTTCTACTATTTTTATTCTAATCTTTTATGAGACATCAATGCTTGCTTAAAAGTTGTATTGCAGGGCAATAATATTCAAATCTGCAGAAAATTTTTGTCACCATCAAAAAGGGGGAGATTGTTGGATAAATTCCCTTCAGGTATTTTGAAGTTGTCAAAACATTTTCTTTAGTCTAGTCTGAAGACTTATAGACTCGCCGGCAAAGTCTCAAGATCAAAGTCTGAAGCTAGCAAGACTCATGTTTCAAAGTCTACCCTCATGGACAGTTTCCAGACCAACAAGATAAAAACTTTATTCTGATCTAATATGGTTCTTACTCCAAACGGCTGGGGAATATCTTTCTACTGGATTCAGCACTAGAAGATCTTATTTTCGTATTCGAATACGTATAGATTCTCTAAAGATTTTGCAACTTATATTTGGAAGATCTACTTATGGAAACCAAGATCCTGATTGTATGGGCGAGCAGGATTGATGGGCTATCAACACTTACCTTAAAGAGCTCGAGATCTCTCTAATTGATTCTGTCCAACGGGTTGATTGGAAGAACTTCTTTGGAAGGTGCCAATGGTAATGAAGGCATGAAGAAGTATATAAGAGAGATGCTCTAGTTGTTGAAGGGTGTCGGATAGAAGAATTCCAAAGTCTGAATCTCATTTTCTATTTTGTGATCTTATTCTTCGAGTGTTATATGTAATCAAAAGAGAGATCATATTGTGGTGATACCTTGAGGAAGTGTAGTAGAGCTTCTACACTGTGGACTCAAGAGCGTGAGACTGTAATCACTCTTTTTGATTCTTAGTGAAATCCAGCCCAAGGGCTGTCCGTGCGGGAGAGTGGACGTAGGCTTGGTCTAAGCCGAACCACTATAAATTTGGAGTCTTGATTCTCTATCCGTAATCCTTTTATCTTTCATTACTTTCATTTGCTGCGATTGTTGGTTTTAATTCTTTAATATCTCATTCGGATTAAATTGTTGAAATTTCTTTAATCACCTATTCACCCCCCTCTAGGTGCTAATTCTAGTCCTAACAATGATAACTTATAAAAACATATTGTTATAGATCTAGATAACTTCGATTCTGCAACCACAAAAAACATGTTAATCTTGAAAATTTAGACAATATTCAATCATTCACATCCATAATCACAACCATAAAAGGTTACTGTAGAATATAAACAAACAACTTCAGTGCAAACAAGTTTAAAAAAGTTCAAACAAATCAAATCTGCACACATTCTCCCCATTTTTGTCAACAACAAAAAGAAAGAGAAAGTTAAAAAAGAATTAAAAGATAAATGGAATCAGGGTTGTCTAGGTACTCGAACGAGTTGGAAACCCTCATGAACTACACTATCTCCTCAAGCTTTTGGCACTGTCGATAAACATCTTCGACCTTGGCAACAGTCTGTGAAACTTGCTGGTTCAAAGTCTGAACTTGAGTGTCTAGAGATATACCTTGCTAGTGAGAAAATCTGAAGTAGATCTCAAGGCAGTGTGAAGCTTTTGAATCTCAACATCCATAGCATATTGCTAAGTTTTAATCTCCAAAAGGAGCTCTACTATCCTTGGATAGTCTACATCAGGTTCAGTCTGAGCATTGGCCTCAGCGAATTGAATTTGTGGAGAATTGAGAAATGAGGGGACATCAACTTGATCGAGGGTAGTTTGTCTTGCATCCTGACTAAGAGTAGACACTTCAACCTCAGCTTCAGGAAACTATGATGCAAAAACATCCTCGAGGTCTGCAGGAGATCTGCTTATGCCATCACTCGCAATTTGCAGAGAAGAAGTCTCTGTTTTCTCATGAGCTCCCCTTGTTTCTATGCCTATAGGTGGAGAAGAGATTTCTTCTTCTTATTCCTTTTCTTTCTCAAAACTGGAGTGATGTTCTGTCTTAGTTCGTGCTCGATCAAGGTCATCCCCGGTTGCTTCAGAATCCCCTGATAAAGTTATTGCAATAGTTTCTTCATCAGAGTCACCATTCTCTTTAGAAGCACCTTCTTCTTCTTCTTCTTCTTCTTCTTCTTCTTCTTCTTCTTCTTCTTCCTCTTCTTCCTATTCTTATTCTTCTTCTTCTACTTCTTCTTGCTCTGCTCTTTCTTCCTCCTCTTTCCTTTGATTTCTCAAAACCACCTTGAAGATTCCTTAGGGCAATGATAGAAATGGTTAGATCACCTTCATCCTCTTCATCCTACAGGATAAGTGATCTCATTTTCTTTGCAGTTTCTTGCAACACTTCCTTGCCTTTGTGCTTTCTTGCAACAGCAGGATCTTCCTTGGTTATGCTCGATGATTCCTTCTTCAAAAGCTCAATGGCCTTAGTCAGATCCTTCAGCCTCACTTTCGAGATCATCTTCATTCCTATTGCCATAGGAGCAATAGTTCTGGAACAAAGAGAAGCGGGAAACTGGATCTGAAAATGGCAGAACGGCTTTGTAACCAAGGCAAAGTAGGGCAATTGGCCTTTGTCTTTCATAACTATCCTGTACATGTGTAGCAGGATAATATGAAGAAGTGAGAAACACATCCCATTGCAGATTGCCCACATGATTCTTGCCTCAAATCCATTAGTTTTGGAGGCTGCCTTGGGTCTGATGTAGTTAATGACAATTTTGTGCAACTGAATGTTAGAGGATGGCAATTGAGAGTAAGTGATACCTCCACTTGGTAGTCTATCTTTTACCAGGAATCTAATGGCTTGACCAATGGAGATGTTGATTGGTTGAAAACCACATTTTTCCACTTCTAGAATATCAGCCAGAATGTCAACATCTACAACAAAAGCTTTATCATAGTAAACTGAATGCGGTTTTGGTCAAGGAAAGACAAATTTGAGTAGAAGTATGCTTTCAGGCTCATTCTCAGAATTAAATCTAGGATCAAAAGGAAAATGTAGAAAAGCTTTTTTTGCCGAACCATTTAGTGCCACTCCTATCCTTTCTATGGTTCTTTAGAAAATAGTTTCACTCCCATGTCTATGACTTTTCAGAAAATCAGTGATAAAAGACATTGGAGTACCACCCTGTTTCAGATATAATGCTTATAAAGAACTTGGGGTGTCAAAGTTCGGAGAGGAACTGCGTCCTATTTCGAAATGCGTTGGTCCTTCTGGCATGCTCTAAGGACCTTGACTAGCAATCCGAGAGGACTTTTGCTAGTGTGACAGGGATGCAGACTTGGAGGATTTCGAAGACATGTTCGAATGAAGAGAAGATCGAAATTAGCAGAGGAGTTTTGAGAGTAAAAACAAGAGAGAAATAATCGATATTCTATGGTTTTGAAAAAGATGTGTTCGAAAGAAATACTAGAAAGTATTTAAAGAAACTGAAACGTCACAACAAAAGGGGGTATACGAAGTGTCATAAGGAAAATGCCTTTTCAAAACAAATTTTTAAAAGGTAACTGCCGAAATTCAAAATCCAAAAATTACTAATAAAATAGTAGTTTCTAAAAATAAAATAGGCAAGCGACGATTCAGTTAATCATACTTTTTCATTCCAAAAATTAAAAATACCTGGATTCGAGAGATTCTTTACTGAAGTAGCTTCTTGAAGTTCTGAGTCTGATCATCTTCAAACTTTAATTGATAGGAGAGATAATATTCAGCTTGCTACGAATAGACTCAAATAAGCTTTTCTCTAACAGTTTTGTGAAGATGTCTGCCAATTGATTCCTTGAATCAATAAATTGAACCATAATCTCTCCATTCTGGACATGATCTCTTATAAAGTGATGTCGAATCTCTATATACTTCGCCCTTGAATGAAGAATGGGGTTTCTGGTGAGATTGATAGCACTTGTGTTGTCGCATCTAATCTCTGTGCATGATTCTTCTATTCCAAAGTCTCTTAGTTCTTGTCTTGTCCAAAAAATTTGAGAACAACAACTTCCAAGAGCAACATATTCTGCTTCTGTTGTTGATAAAACCACCGTACTTTGCTTTATTGAGAATCAAGACACCAGCATTTGTCTCAACAGTTGACAAGTGCCGGATGTGCTCTTCCTGTCGACTCTACAACCGGTTAGATCAGCATCAGAATAACCGAGAATAGTAAAGTCTCTCTCTTTTGGATACCATAGACCCAACTTTGGGAAAGTTGCAACATATTTTATGATGCGTCTAACAGCATTGATATGAGATTCCTTTGGATCACATTAAAATCTAGCATAGATGCACACACCGAATAAGATATCAGGTCTTGAGGCAGTGAGGTAAAGAAGAGAGTCGATCATGCTTCTGTATAGTTTCTGGTCTACTTTCTTCCCTCCTTCATCCTTGTCCAATTTTGATGAACTCGACATCGGAGTTTCTGTCCTCTTGCAATTCTCCAGTCCAAATTTCTTGATGAGATCTTTGGCATATTTCTCCTGGTGAATGAATATACCTTCCTTTGATTGTCTTACTTACAATCCCAAAAAGAAGGTTAATTCACCCATCATGCTCATCTTGAATTCATCCTGCATAGATCTTGAAAATTTCTTGCAGAGATTTTCTTTTAGGAGAATAAAAAATAATATCATCTACATAAATTTGTACTAGCAGAAAATCTTTCCCTTCTCTCTTTATAAACAAAGTAGTATCAACCTTTCCCTTTTTAAAACCATTATGAGTTAGAAATTTACTCAACCTTTCATACCAGGCTCGAGGTTTCTGCTTCAGTCCATATAAGGCATTCTTCAATCTGTATACTGAGTCTGGTTTTCTTGGATCTTCAAATCCTGGTGGTTGTTCCACATAGACTTCTTATTGAATAAATCCATTGAGGAAGGCACTTTTGACGTCCATCTGGAATAACCTGAAATTTTGGAAACAAGAAAAAGCAAGCAATAATCTAATTGCTTCTAACCTTGCTACAGGTGCATAGGTCTCGTCATAGTCAATCCCTTCTTTCTATGTGTATCTTTTCGCCACGAGTCTTGCTTTATTTCTAACCACTTTTCCTTTCTCATCCATCTTGTTTCCGAAAGCCCACTTCGTTCCAATAATAGATTTGCCTTTGGGTTTTGGAATCAACTCTCATACATCATTGATGCTGAATTGTTTGAGTTCTTCCTGCATAGCTTCAATCCAGCTTTCATCAGATAATGCTTCTTCTACACCTTTTGGTTATATCTCAGAAACAAGTGCTAAAGCACTAGAGTCTTCTCTTGCTTTGGATCTGGTGTGAATTCCTTCATCAATGTTTCCAATGATGAGTTCTTTGGGATGAATTGACTTGTGCTTCCAGTTGCTATTTGGTCTGAGAGTCTGTTGATCCTCTGCTTCATCAGAATCCTCTCGTTCTGCTTGTTGCTGTGCTCTAGAAGTCTGAACCTCTACGGGGGAAATAGACTTTGTTAAGTCTGGAACTGGTTCAGACTCTTCAAGTTGAGTCTGATTTGGTTGATTCTGTACATAATCCTAAAACTTAACGTTCATAGATTCTTCCACAGATTGAGTCTTCTTGTTGAAAACCCTGTAAGCTTTGCTTGATGTTGAATATCCAAGGAAGATTTATTCGTATGATTTTTCCTCGAACTTTCCAGATCGTTCATTTGCATTCTTCAGAATAAAACATTTAGAGCCAAAGACATGAAAGTAGGAAACATTCGGCTTCTTTCATTTATACACTTCATAAGGAGTTTTCCCTATGATAGGTCTCAAGAATACTCTATTGATAATATAACAAGTAGTAGAAACTGCTTTTGCCCAAAATTGAGATGATAATTTGCTCTCTATTAAGAGAGTTCTGGCCATCTCCTGTAAAGATCTGTTTTTTATTTCCACAACCCCATTTTGTTTTGGAGTGTATGGAGAAAAGAAAACATGTTGAAAACCAAATTCATCACAGAACTTCGTAAAGTCCTAATTTTCAAACTCACCTCCATGGTCAGTTCTTATGCTACAAATAGTATAACCTTTTTCATTCTGAACATTCTTGGCAAACTTCGAAAAAAAAGAGAACGTTTCAGACTTCTTTGCCAGAAAATATACCTAAGTAAAATGAGAGTAATCATCCACGATTATTATGCAATATTTCTTTCCACCAATACTCTGAGTTTTGATTGGTCCAAAAAGGTCCATATGGAGTAGCTGCAAAGCTCAATTGGTAGAAACTTGATTTACAGGTTTAAAGGAACTTCTTACCTATTTTCCCAAGACGCAGGGAATGCATAATTCAGACTTCTGATAAGCTAGATTAGGCAGTCCTCAAACCAGCTTCTTGGAAGAAACTTTAGCAATTTGCTTCATATTAACATGACCAACCTTTCGATGCCATAGACTTGCTTCATCTTGAATAGAAATAAAGCACCGAGAACTTTCTAGGTTTACATCCATAAGGTATATATTGCCATGCCTTCGCCTAGTAAAAAATTGAGAGAAGTCTTTACTTGTTCCAGAACAAATGCCTTCTTGGAAATTTATTTTGAAACTAGTATCGTAAAGCTGACTTATACTCAGTAGATTGTAGTTCACTCCTTTCACTAAGGAAACATTGTTGATAGTTAGGCTTCCAATCTTTACAGTTCCACATCCTACAATTTTTCCTTTGTTGTTTCCTCCAAAAGAAAATTTTCCTCCATTCAATCTAACAAGCTTTATAAAGCAGCTTGAGTCTCTTGTCATATGTCTCAGACAGCTACTATCCAAATACCATTTGATCTTTCTTTTAATAGTGACCTGTGATCAAAAGAAAAACTCAAACTTTCTTTGGTATCCAAATTTTCTTGGGTCCAGGAGAGTTAGTATTAAAGACGGTATTTGCCCAATCCTTCTTAATTGGTCTCCAAACCTTGGGACATTCTTTCTCAAAATGTTTTGAGTTGTTACACTTCGAACATTTGAGTGCACTTCGGCGAACAAGTTTTACAAAAACTTTTTGAAAGTGATTTTTGTAAAATCCCTTTGCAGGCCTTTGTTTAATTCTCTCTTTTACCTTGGGAAATCAATTAATGGAACAATTTCTGAAGTCATACCCAAACCAAATTTGTTAAAATAGGGTAATTGGACTAAAAGAATTTTCTTCAAATGTTTGGATCCTTTTAAAAATATTTTTGTAATATTTGAAATATCTCTTTTCAAAATAGCATTATCCTTTGAAAGATAGTCAGAATTTTCTTTCAAATTATCAAAATTTGTATTTAGACTTTCAAACTTTTATTTCCAAGAAACTTCCTGTTGCCTGAGCTTAGAATTCTCCATTTTTTAGTTCGGAAATCCTTTTAAGAGAGGATTTAAGACTAAGGCAAAGTTTATTTATATACTTAGAGACTTTAACAAGAATTTCTGAGTTACTAACCTCAATTTCTTTGTTAGAGTCTGAACCAGTGTCTATTTCTGATTCTGAGTCTGACTCTGAGTGAGCCATCTGATATATGTTGGCATATTCTTCTTTACTTTCCTCACACTCGGTGTCACTCCAAGTTTCAACTTTGAGAGCCTTTTTGTACTTCTCAGATTTTCCTTTCTTCTTCTTCAATAGAGGACAGTTTGGTTTGATATGTCCATTTTTCTTGCACTCGAAGCATATAACATCCTTGCTAGTTTCATTGTCCTCCGTTGGTTTCTTCAGAAAATTTTGCGTGCTCTGCTTCTTCTAGTTGAATCTTCTTCCCTTTCTATTCAACTTTCTGAATTTCTTAATTATGAGCGCCAGCTCTTCATCGTCCATATCATCATATGAGTCTGTACCATTAGAATCAATGTTAGACTTTAAAGCAATTGATTTCTTACCTTTAGGATCTTTTTCATCATTTATCTGCTCCACTTCATATGATTGAAGCATGCCTATCAGTTCATCAACTGATAGTAGCATGATCCTCTGAGTTTCTCTAATTGAAGTCTTCACATGATTCTAGTTTTTCGAAAGCCCATGCAGCAGTTTGTTGACTTTCATTGGTCTAGAAATTGGCTGACCTTAATAAGCCAGGCCATTTACAATCTCTATAAAGCGGCTAAACATATCAGTAATAGATTATCCTGGCTTCATTTTGAAGGCTTCATACTATCCAAGAAAAATGTTTATTTTAGTTTCCTTCACATGGTCAGTCCCTTCATATGTAACATGTAATCTCTCCCAAACTTCTTTTGTTGTTTCACAAGAAGAAATCCGGTTATATTTAGTGGGAGATAAGGCACAGTATAAATAATAGATTACTTTTACGTCAAGAGCCTATCTCTTGGTAATTTCGGCTTGTGTTGTTTTGTCAACATCAATAACTTTTTTTCCTCTGTCAAAAGCTGATGTTGCTTTGGGGTTGATCCATTTTTCAACAACATCCCACTCCAGAGGATCTCTGGATCTGAGAAATGCCTTCATCTTGTTCTTCCACACATTGTACTCCTTTCCATCGAAGTAAGGGGGTCTGGTGTTGCTCTAACCTTCAACCAAACCTTGAGCCAAAATACTAGCCATAGAGGATCTTTAGCTTTGAAGTAAAACACTTCAATAAGTAAGCACACGAGCTCTAATACCAATTGAAAGGGCTAGTAAGAACACCTAGAGAGGGTGAATAGGTGTGAAAATAGAATTTTTGCGAAATGCAGTGAAAAAATTTACTTTTAACCTGAGTGTGGTTGACTACAGACTTTGCGGAAGAATTCAGACTTTAACGACTACTTCAAAACACAGAAGTATATTGCAACAAATAAAGTAAAGAAGTTTAGGGAAGAGAAAAATGAACACAAGGTTTATAGTGGTTGGGCTTAGATCAAGCCTACGTTCACTCTCCCACACTGACACCCTTTCTGGCTGGTTTCCACTATGAATCAAAAGAAAATTTACAATCTTGTGATCTCGACTTCTCAGTGAAAAGTCTCTACTGCTCTCACGGAGTCACAGTTTAAGTCTCTCTCTCTTTTGAGTACAAATTTGAGCAACGTGTAAGGAATAACAAGTAAATGGAAGTTTCAGACTTTGGAATTCTTCTTTCACACACTCTGTCGAACAACTAGAGAAGCCTCCTTAAATACTCCTTCATGCCTTCTCGACCGTTGGCACTTTCCAGAGGAATTCTTCCAATCAACCTATTGGACAGAATCAATTAAGGAGTTCTCGAGCTGTTTAAAGATTGTGATGAAAGCTCGTCAATCATGTTCGCCTATACAATTAGGATTTTGGTTTCCATAAGTAGATTCTTTCCAAAATAACTTGCCTTCCGAAATGATTTGATATATCTAAATTGATTACAATAAAGATAACCAATCTCGTAGGTAATATTTCCAACCAGAAAGCTATATATATCCTGTACAAACCGAACCTTTGAAGAAAGAAAGATAATCTCGAGTCTAGTTAAATTTTCATTCTTCACTTGCGTTCAGTTTGGAATTTGTCAGAGTAGGCAGACTTCTGATGTAAGATAGACTTTGACACAGAAGTCTTGCATTCTTCATAATAGAACATAGATAAGTTTTGTCAGCTTCAAAACAACATAGGAGTTTTATCCAACACTACCGTAACGTCGCCATCTTGTACTGTTTCTTTGTGGTAAAAAACTTGACTGCTATATGTTTAGACCTCTTGAGACCTGTTGACACCCGATTTTTTGTCGACATTTTAAACATTCTTTTTGCAAAAATATAAAAAATAAAGAGCCAAAAAGACAAAAAAAAATGAAAATGAAATGAAAAGATAAAAAAGAAAAAGAAAAAATGAATGAAAACATAAAAAAAGAAAACAAAACAAAAAAGAAAAGGAAAGAAAAATAAACCAAAATGAAAAGGGGGGCTCTCTCTCCCGCGCGCTCTCTGGGGTTTCTCTCACACATGGGGCTCTCGAATTCTCTCTCTCGCCAATTCTCTCAAAAAACTTCGGGGGATTCTCTCTCCCACTCTCTTGGCATCTCGGAGAGCGATCTAGGGTTTGACGGGCGAATCGATTCAAGGTGGAAATCGGTCTCTCTCTTTGGCTTGAGGATCGACTTCCTCATCTGCATCTTCTCGAGCTCCGAAGCCGATCGACGATGGTGGTAGCGAAGGCAACGGCGGCGACGGCTTCCAATCATTTTCTTGTTCTACTTTGCCGGTAGTCTCACGCGCAAGAAAGATTCCGACGATTCCTCTGGCTCGATCTCGCTCTCTGGATTTGTCTCTCGGTCTGTCTTTCTCTTGATTGAAGACAGAACAGATGACGATCGAAGGAGTTCTTCGTTGTTACTTGATCATCAAAATCTCTGAAGATGCTTCGGAGTAGTTGATGTGCTGATTTCCAAAAAATCGCAGAATAAAGATTGAGCTGAGTCTTCTCAATCTTTACTTGTACATTTGTTGCGCTAAGATTCTGATTTCAGCAGATTCTGTTGACATTTAATTTCACTGATTTTGTTGAAGAAGAAGCTGAGAAAACGCTTCTAGATTGCAACTCGAAAGAAGCGTACACCATCTTCAAATCGGCAGCCGAGGCGTTCATTCGATGAGCTCGAGGATCACAGAATCAAAGGTCAGCATTATTTAGTTTCTAGAAGTTCCAATAACAAAATCCAAGCTAAGTGATTGGTCTCCTCTTTTCTATTTCGGTAAGGAGTGTTATTAGATTCAGATCCTCTACTGATTTCAGTACATTTTTTTCGTTAAATAGCAACTTCATTGTCACTGAATGGTGGACATCTCCGAAGGTCAGTTCTTGGCCGATTCATTACGGACCAAGGTAGGTGCGATGAAACTCCATTTAATATCATCCGATGAGGTGAGAGCTTCTCGTGTCGTGACTCATGATCGACGACGAAGGTTCAAGGCCAGGATGCATTGCAAATCTAATTAAAATTGATGTTTGTATGATCTGGAATTGATTGCAGTTGGATGCTGAGATTCTGTGATTTTCGAGTTTGGATGAGTGACTCGCTGTTTTGGCTTAAATGAGGTGATAGATGAGGCTTTCTGGTCTTGAGCCCTTGTAGACATAGAAAATAGACTTCTCAAGCTTTGATTTGATATGTTGCACGCCCTGAACGGACGTCATTCAGTCATCGAAAAACACCTACAAAGTCTGTCAATTCTGCAGTAGTTTTTAGGTTGATTTGCTGTTTTGACTTACTGCAACTTCCTGTTTTAACTGGAACGAGCTGGTAGATGATGTTATTAGGACTTAATGTCTTCTAGAGACTTGTAATAGACTTCTCAAGCTTTCCATAGACATATTATATGTGCGATTTGGTCATCATTTGCCATGCCTCTCCACTTTTTTAAATCGAGTTTTGAAATCTGAAATTTGTCTTGAACTGCAGTGCTGTCTTGTCCCTATGAATCCGACTGTTTACCATTCTTGTGTGGTCTTATGCATGATGATTTTGAAGTTGAGTCCTCAATAAAATTTTGTCCACATCCTCCATGTGATCACAACTAGGTTTTGAGTTCTCAATGAGAAATGTTTGTCATCCTTTATTCTATATGACACATTTTTTGTTAGATTCATGCCTATCTCTTAGTGAGCGAAATCATGCATGCTCTCAACTCTTGTTACAGAATTGAAGCCTTGATATATGCCCATCTTTTTATACTTAATGGATCTCTTAGAGGCCAAAATTCATGTTAGTGCCTTCTCGACACTTGAACTACATATAGCAAGTTTATTGTGCATCTTGCTTGGGTTTTATGTGCAAGTATATAGTCACTATTAGCTTGCATAATCTTCATCTCGACATGTGCTATGAGTTGAATTTGTATACCTGCTGTATTGTGAGCTCGCTAAATATGTCTACTCTTACCATACATAGCTCAAGTTTATTGGATTCATTGTTGTTCTTGCTAAACATGTTGTATTCTTGGCTATGAGTGTAGCGTATATTCATAATATGCTGTCGCCAAGTTATAATTGTTGTTTGTGACTTGAATTTGCTGGATTCATGTTCATGTCTGATGCCTATGTTCATTCGTTATAATAACGATTTCTTTGCGTTATCTTAGTCATATAAGATGAGGCAAGGAATTCTTTTTTTTAGATTGGGTTTAGATTAGGATTTCAAAGATGGACTTTAGTGTGAAGACGATGGAAGTCGATGTCCATTCCGACTATTATCTTGTACTATTTGTTTTCCCGACATATGTCTCAGGTTCCATGCATTGTATAAAACCGGACGAGTTGCGGGTTTCCTTTCTTTCCCGATTGTTTTCTCTTTCATATTCTTTAGGATTGCATGATTAGATTTACTGCTTTTTCTTGATTGTTTACTTCATGTCTTGCACTTTCAATTTCTCTGATTGATTCCTTTTATTGTTTTTCTTTTAGAAATAGAATAGCATAAAAGTAATCCACCACGCGTGATCACTTAGCTTAGAATTGGTGATCCCGAAAATATAAAAAGAGATGCATGGACATGTTAGGAAAAACACAACATCCTGTTAGGTATCGAAAGGGCGCTAATAGCTATATTAGCGTAACCCAAGTCCCCGAATCTAGATATCTGGTTGCATAGGAATCGAGGGAACTCTCCTAACCCTCGATTGGGTTTTCTAGCCGACCCCTAAAAAAAAATATATAAGGCTAGTGGCGACTCCTGTATATTCTTAGGTTGTTAAATACCTAGATTGTATAAATAAATTCATTGTCACGCGGGGTACGAGCTTGGGAGAGCTCGCGATCTTATGATCAAGTACTCCTAAACCCGACCTCCTCTCCTTTGACTTGAGGGGCGGCGAGATCGGGTCGCGACAAGACCTTTGTAGAGTTATTATCTCAACATAATCATACGAGTCTATCCATAAAGCTAAATATGGTTAACTTCCTAATGAGATTCCGTAGCTAAATAATTTGAGTAACAGTCGAAAAATATGCTACAAACTCTGCTTACATGGTAGAGGATAACATAGACTTTTGTTTATTGTACCTCCTACTAGCATAAAGATAGATTCCGTTGTCAACTTTATGTCTTCCTAATAGCCAGCAAAGTATGCATCCAAATACCTTACTTGATGTAGGACCTGAACATGAGTGTAGATTAGCATATAGTCTTTTGTCCTCTTTAAATTCCTCAAAACCTTCTTGGTAGTAACCCAGTGATGGTGTTATGGATTTAACTAATATCTGCCTAAAAGTCCTATTGTAGAGGCGACATCAGGTTTAGTGTAAATTTGAGCATACATTATACTTTTAAGTGCACTAACACAAGGTACATCATTTAATTGGGTTTTCTCAATGTTTGAATGAGGATAATGTGACAGATTCAATTTATTACCCTTAATGACAAAAGCAATTCCTAGCTTGGAGTGGTGTACACTAAATCTTTCCAAACTATGATAAACAAATGTCCTATTAGATAAACTCAATATACGACGAGAACGACCCTTACAGATCTTAGTGCCAAGGACAGAAGATGCTTCATCAAGGTCCCCCATGTAAATTTTTTTGATAATTCTTGCTTTGTCTCATGTAATAATTCAAGATCACTACTTGCAAGCAAGATATTTTGTATCTAGTATATACACTAATTTACTTTGTTTTCAACTAAATGAAATGGTAACACTATGAAACTTTAATAACATTGCCTACAAACTTGCTTAAAATCATGAATAAGACTTTTAATCCACACACAAGTTTGCCTGAATCATCTACTGCAAAATCTTCAAGTTACACCATATAGACTTCATTATCAAGGAATCTATTTGGAAAGATAGTTTTAACATCTATCTGGCATAACTCCATATCAAAAGAAGCTACTAATGCCATGTCCATTCTGAAAAAATCTTTAGAAGAGACTAGAAAAAATATTTCTTCATTGTGCACCCCTTCTTTCTAAGTGAAATCCTTGGCTATCAGGTTGGCTTCAAACTCCCCAATCTTCCTTTGGAGTTCTTTTTAGTCTTATACACCCATTTGTAGTTGATGAGCTCATGACCTTCAGGCAATCCAACAAGTTCCCATCCACTATTATATTTCATAGATTGTATCTCGCCTTTCATCACATCTAGCTAGAAACTTGATTGAGGACAAGAAACAACATTGGTATAATTTACTAGATCAACCGTGTAGCAGATATAGTAGTTATGCTCTCATATATATACTATATAGTCTGGTGGTATAACTGATCCTCTTTCCCTAATAGATCTCTTGAGTGGAGCTACAATCACTTTATTTTGTACTTAAGAGGCTTGAGAAATTTCATTAAGAATCGTCTCAATAATAATATCCCAAACTTCAACAGGCTTCGTTTATGGTGTAGGAGACTCCACAATTGTCTATATAGGCAATGACAAAGATACAACGGTATTTACTACATTATTATCCTTAATAGTTTGACAACAACTATCCTATACAATTATGTTGAACTCTGAAAACTTTACTGTCTTTGATTCCACAATTCTTGTACCTTCATTGGGGTTATAAAATCGATATTACTTCAAATGATCTAGGTAAGATATGAAATAATACCTAGTGCGTCAAGACCCCAATTCTATTCCCAAGGTCTCGAGCAACAAGGGTTATTTTCATGATGTCCAAGGCACGTTGCCGTCCCATTTCTCTTTATCTTTTAATTAAGCACATGCGGAAGCGTACATACAACACCCAGACAAAAACAAGCAGCTAAGGAAACAACCACTTACAAACACACAATTACATTAACTATGTTCACAAGCCATTCTATCATGGGCCGTTATATTTACAACTACCACATCTTCAAAAGGTCAGGGTAAACCTTAGCTCCTCTAGCAAGATTGCAACCCCCAAAATTGACGTGAGACTTCCATGCCTATAAACTGAAAGGATGAGGGGTGAGTTTTGGGGAAACTCAGTAAGTAAAATCCACTAATTTCCGAGTAGAAGGATGTCTTGCCTATCAACAAGCATATAAATCATCCAAGACACTAGTTGATGGCAAATCAATAGCAAAATAAAAGCTTTATCTCTGATGAAACATGAGAAATCCTTAGTCAACAATATGCAAGCATAACTCGATATTGACCCACAACATGAGGAACTCATGCCTCACTCAATATTATACCAACAAAATCCATTCCATAATACGAGGAACTCATGCCTCACTCATATGCAAGCATAACCAAAATCTATTTCATAATGTGAGAAACTCATGCACACGAGATTTATTTATTAACAGTCGAAATCCATTGACTCTTTCGGAATCCATCGGGCATCAAAACTTAATCGGGCAACGTCCCCTAATCGAAGGGTGATGGCTAGAATTATCACAACATCTTGCCCTTCTGACGAGGCATCCTGTTGGCATGGGGGCATCCCGTTGGCGTGGGGGTATTCCATTAGTGAGGGGGCATCATCGCTGAATCTATCGGTTGACGGCATAAATTAGTCAATTGTGTGTCCATGCATCAAGCATCACAATCCGATTCTTATCTTTGCTTTTAGTTCAAGGGCCCAAATGCGTGCCAGGCAAAAGTGTGTGAAATGACTTACCGGAACCAAGATGTTGAACATGTTGAGTGGGAATTAAGGATCGTGGCTCAATCCGATACGTTTGAGCACTAATTTAGTACCTAACTTGGCTCGGGAATGATATACCTCGATATCATGCCGAGACCATGAAAGGACTAGTCTGACATGATCTCACGTACATTCAAGGTCGATGAAACCCCTTTTCAGAGCTCGGGACGTGAACTAGAACATGCATTTGTGAAAACAGTTGGAAATAGTTTAGTAAGGAAATACCAAGCTTTCACAAAAATGCTTTTAAAATAGGTTTGTATCAAAGCAAAAATCAAAGAATATCCAATAAACACATGAACTAGCTTCTTCCAAAGCAACTTAAACCAAAGCACGAGCCAAAGCTCATCAAACTAAAATTGAACTCAATCAAGGAACAAGGTCTAAACTGATGAAAGCAAACACAATCGACCCTCAAGCAAGAACATAGTCACAATGTTTCAATCAAGGACTCGCTACATGCTTGGATTAGCGTAACACAACACCCTAACTAGATATTAGTAAGTTCTACTTACAACTTTCTTGACCGGCGGCCTCAAGTGGTGGCGAATGGCAGCAAGGACACCTAAAGAGAGAGCCGAGGAGAGAAAGATGGAGGGGTTGGTGTGGGCAGCCAAGGAAGAAGAAGAGAGGAAGAGAAATTTGTGTGTGTGCATGCTTGGGGGAGAATGAGCCTTGCCCCTATTTATAGAACACCCTTCATTAATGGTCTTGATAAGGCATTTAATGTCAATAGTTTAGGTGGAAAGTCTAAAAGCAAGGTGGCAAGTCTATAGGTTCTTCCAAAGGCTTCTAAGTTCCAAGTGGCAAGCTCTTAATTGGTCCATCTAGATTTTATTGATGGCTCTTAATAAATGAAGTGATCATTCTTATCTCCCTCAATAATTGCTATCCAAGATACTCTTGAAGAGCTCCATTATTGGCCTCTAATATTTCCTAAGTCAAGAATCATTTATTGAGGGTACTAAATGTAAGGCAACTTGGTCTTCTAGTCTCATCCTAGGGAATGATTAGTTCTATGCCATTGGGGACACCTCAATCTTGCCATTGAAGGACTAGAGTCCAAAAGTGTTTATTACATCATCATCCTAAATTAAGAAGACTCTAGATTAGCCTTGCTCCTTAAGTTGGGCGTGCACCCCCTCCCCTTCCAAGTTGGGCGTGTGGCCTTCTTATCCTAGGGTGAAAACAGTTTCGAGTGATTTTCGAAATCAGCATTAATACCTTATCAAATGGGCTCGGAAAATTATAAAATTTTAATATGTTGTAGATAAAATCCTAAATGATATTTTTCATGAAGAAAGCCAAGTCCAATTCGTTCTGTGGAAAGAGCAGCAAATCACTGAACAAAGCCCAAAAATTCATCCGTTGAGCAAATTCAACGGTTAGAAAGAAAGACTCATTTAGAAACTTAAATCTTCACAAAACTCTCTGAAATTTCTATATGTTGTAGAAATGGATGTCCTTTAAAACTTTTGTGAAGAAAGCATATTCAAATTCAAAAGGGAAAATTTTATAAACAAATCGAGAAGTCAATCGGGTCGCTGTTTTTACTACACCGGGCAAGTTCTGTACGGTAATTTATTTGGCCATCGTCCCAACAATTTTACCTCAGAAAAATCTGAAATTTAAGTATGTTATAGATTAAGATATTTTGAACAACATTCATGAATGAAGTTACCATCCCAATATCTTCCAGGTATTTGACAAATGGCTTTTTAAGATATCCAACATTGCCATATTTGTCAAAATACTCGTCATGACAGTCAAGTCTGACCACCTTTAAAACTTATCCTAACTGTTTTTTTATTTTAGTCCAAAAAAAAGAAAGTCTTAAATTTATCTAGAGATTTTGATTTTTCCTTAATCAAGTACAAAAGAAATAGTCGTCAATGACTATATTGAAATAAAAAAATTTATACAATGTTACCATATAAGGTCCACTAAGATTAATGTGAATGACTTCTAATAGGTCAGAATTTTTTATTGCGGTTTTATTCTTTATCTTACTCATCTTGCTTCTATAATAATCTATGCAAGTCTTTAGATAACTTTTAAAAGTAGACAGAATGTCAACATTATCAACATTTCTACTCTTTCTCCAAACATGTGACCAAGACTTTAATGCGTGAGATTATTCCTTAGGAAAAAGTATTTTATAAATAACATTCTCAATCATATACGCAACGTATATATCATTGGGAGATAAACCAAATTTGTAAAATCCATTTGACATCATATATTATCAACCTTATTCAAATTAAAGAACACAAAAATAACATTACTTTTTTTTTTTAATTTCAAAAGAGTAGCCACATATATTTAAACAAGATACAAATACTAAGTTCCATGTTAAGGAAAGTACATAAAATGTGTTTCTTAATTTCATATTAAAAACAAAATCTAGAATTAAAATGATATCTCCAACGTCGACTTTGTCGTTATTTTCCATGGTGAGCTATGATTCATCTCGATTTGACTTCCTTAGATTTATGAATTCCCATATAATAAACACAACAAATTTGTTGCCCTACTATCTAGTCACCATGAATTGGATGAGCTTATCATAGGTATTTAATTCATAAACAATGCCAAAGAATCATTGATTATAGGCTTACACTCGGACAACCAAATTTTTTATACTTACTATAGTCTATCTTTATGTGACCTTTCCTTTAAAAAAAGTAGCAGTCACTAATTCTTCTTAAAGGATTCTATCTTAGGACCCATATTGTCAAAATAACCGGTGGTTTCATGAGTGCTTTATGAGACTTATTTTTAGACTTCAAATCTACCATCCTTAGAACGTAATCCTTACATCATCAAAACCATCATATCTTATGTTAAAGAGTCCTTGTAAATGTGTCCTAATTTCGGTTTTAGACGAGAGGTAATTTCAAGCCACCAAAATTTTTTGTCATCTTTTTTGCAGTGCAGTTAGCTAGTAAACCAATTTTTTTTTAGTGTTCCTAAATGGAATTCAAGTACTCACATGGTAACATAATTTTAAGTTACATAGTACTCACATGATGCTAATTACATATGTTGCTTGTTATTTTAGTCACCTTATATGTAATTAATAACTCCATAATTATTGAGGTTCTTATTGGTTTAAACCTTAAGTAGTGGAAATAATATATATATTTTTTAATTTGGGAAAAGAGCAATCAGATTTGCCTATTATCCATGAAACTTTATCTATTTCCACTATTTAAAGCTTGAAAAAATAAGAACCTTAATAGTTATGGAGTCATTAGTTATATATAAGGCGATTGAAATAACAAGCAATGTATGTAATTAGCATCACGGGAGTACTATGTAACTTGAAAACGCACAAATACACATTCAGAGAGTTACATGCATTATCACATAATTATCTTTGGGTAGAATACATGACATGCAATTATATACTCTCCACATGACAACAATCATGAGAATACATTTCAACCTTAATGAATTCATCACCTTTGGGTGTATGAATCACTAGGATCACTCACTTTTCCATCATACTATCATGTATATTTTCATGAACTAATACCCAATCACTTCCTTTGGGAGTATGAGCACACATTAAAACAAGAGACATCTCATCATTGTACAAGACCGATATTTCCTAAATCCAATCAAGTGTGCTATTTTGGCGATCACAACTTAATTGAATTTTTGAAACTCTCTCATACTAGGGATATAAATTTTACTTCTCACATACACTATATATATGTGTGTGTGTGTGTGTGTGTGTGTGTGTGTGTGTGTGTGTGTGTGTGATTTTACCTTTAGTGACAATAGAGATACAAGAGAATAGTGTACAAGTTCCTTGTATCAATGACACAACCTTGTACACATATTAAACATCAATCTTTATCAAAATACAAATCATTCTATGTATCTAATAAAACAATAAGCTAGTTAAATGATCTGAGTTCTAAATTCCACCAAAAAGAATAAATACATCTCTGGTGACACCATTTCAACATATATACAACTATTTCAATTTATACCTAATAAGAGGGGAAAATTGTCCAAAAAATTCTAAACTTATTACATTTTTGCCAATTCAATTGTAAGCTTTTGAATTTTGTCAATAGAGTTTTAAACCTTTTCACTTTTTATCAATTAAGTCCATCCTATCAATGTTGGCCAAAATTCATTGACGTAAATACCGGCCGTCTTATGTGGCACAGTCAGACAATTGGCTTTGACATGGTCATTGTTTAAATAATATTTTAATGATTTTTTGAATTTTTCATGATTTTTTTTTCCTTATCTTTGCTTTTCTTTAAAAGGATTTCGGAGAGAGGGTCAGTGAGGGTCAACCGGCCCTTGCTTATGGTTGGTGATTGTCACAACCCCAAACTCCATCTCCAGGGTCTTCGGCAATAGGGGTTATTTTTGCGACGTCCCAGGCGTGTCGCTGTCCATTTTTTTTTTTTTTAATCTTTTCATCAAGCACATGCGGAACCGTACATATAACACCCATACAACAACAAGTAGCTAGGAAAACAACCACTTGCAAACACACAATTACATTAGTTATATTTACAAACTCTTTTGTCACGGGCTGTTATATTTACAATCACTATATACTCTATGCTCAAAAAGGCCGGGGTAAACCTTAGCTCCTCTATCGAGACTGCAACTCCTCCATAGTTACGATTCTGAAAAACAACGGGATGAGTCATGGACTAAGTAAGTAAAATCTCTAATTCTCCACTAAGAGGATATCTCATCATCAAAATCTAGCAGGTACAACACTCGCAATACAATGTTGATAACAGATCAATAACAAACTTATTATTACCCTCGACTACATGTAGATGTCCATCACAACATGCTTCAATGCATACTTACCTTTGGCTTATCAAGAAACATATCAACATATCATACTTATGCATAATCGGAACTCATGCAAATTCAATTACCATTGTCCTAGCTCGACTGGGGCTTCTAGCATTTTGCTAGGCTTCCTGGCTCAATCAAGGCATCCTGGGGCTAGCTTACTCAAGGCATCTAGGCTCAACCAAGACATCCCGTTCAATAAACGGGGCATCGCCGCCAATGCTATGTGACAATGAGCGTTTTTTCCTCTTTAAGTGCATCATAAAAGTGCATCATACAAGTCGGTTCTTACTTTTCTTCTTAGTCCATTCATACATGGCTCGAAGGCATGCTCATTTTAGTGAGTGTGCCATGGCTCTTAACATCATACTAGATGATATGCCGGGCATGATTCTTGGCTCATGACTTGAGCCACACGCCTAGGCCGATGTCTACACCAAGCAAGACTTGGTACCGACATGCTTCAATATCGATCTAAGGTCTCGAGGCCTAAGCCATCGCAATTTGACGTCGATTTCAAGCCAAGTGAAACTCAACCTCGTCCCAGGATGTGAACACATTCAAGCATGCAAACATGAGTAAACCATACAAAAGAACATTACAACTACACATAGTTTCCATGGATGAGTACACCACTGAATTCAACGACAATGAATCTTGATAAACTATAGGTGGTTTTACCAAGAGAGGGTCATCCTGTGAGGCGGTGGGCAAGCAAGGCCAAGAGAGGAAGAGAGGGCGACGGTAAGAGGGCGAGAGAGAGAGAGAGAGAGAGAGAGAGAGAGAGCCAGCGAAGGAGAAGAAATGGGGTAGCGTGTGTGGTGCGGAATTGAGGGGAGAAAATCCCTCTATTTATAGGCAAACCCCTCATAATTTCCCTTCCAAGTGGACCAATCACATTTCTTTAGGCGGACAATCTAGGACAAAGAGGTGGCGAGCTAAAGAGATGGGTGGCAAGTCTAGTTCCTAGGGGAGACACTTGCTCTTCTTTCCATTGGTCTACTTAAGGAATCGAGTCATTATGGAATGATTTTATGTGATGATTGTGGGGACACCTAAACCATATGACTTGCCTCTTCACTAAATACATGCAATCATTAGGGGGACACCAAAGCATATGACTCACCTCTCTCACTAATGTACTAAGGTCCGAAAGTATTTAATGCATTCATATCCCAATCCAAGAAGATTCTAGATTGGCCTGCTCCCCAAGTTGGGCGTGTAGTCCCCTTCCCTTCCAAGTTGGGCATGTGACCCTCTTATCCTGGGGTGAAAACAGTTTTGAGCAATTCTCGAAATCAGCATCGTTACCTTTTCAAATAAACTCAAAAAATTATAAAATTTTTATAGAGAAGATCTCAAACAACATTTTTCATGGGGAGGCCAGGCCAAATTCGTTTTGTAAAAAGAGCAGCAAATCACTGAAACACAACCCAAAAATTCGTCCATCGAGCAAGTTCAACGGTTGAAGAGAAAGACCCATTTCGAAATCCAAATCTTCACAAAACTCTTTGAAATTTTACATAGATGTCTTTCAAAACTTTTATGAAGGAAGTATGTCCGAATTTGAAAGAAAAATGTTTATAAAAAATCGAGAAGACAACACGGTCACTGCTTTTACTACACTGGGTAGGTTCCAATCGGTAAATGATCGGGCCCTCATCCCAACCATTTCATCTTAGAAAAATCTCAAATTTAAGTATGTTATAGATCAAGATGTTTTGAACGACTTTTAGGAAGAAAGTTTCTCCAAATAAGAACCACGAAAACCTCTTTAAAATCTTAAAACTGCGAGAGTCCAGCAGTTTCGAAAATAGAAATCAAAGTCAGAACTTAATAAACCAAAGCTTTCAAGTCTATGAAGGAGAGCTGACGCCCCTAACGGTCTTCCAAGACCATCCCTCATTAATTCTTCTTGGCCAATGATTCATCAAGCATTTAAAGTTGGAAATAGCTTATCTTCCAAGTCTCAAAGTAGAGGAAATGATGACCCTAATCTAATAGGGACATGTGCACATGTAATTCACCTTATTCATTAATGGTTTGTTATCATGGATATACATCTAAGCTTATGAGTCATCTTCTTTCATTAATTACATGGGACACCTAAGCCTCCATACTCATTATTTTCATTCAATGCATTTGACTCTTGTTCTTCAAAAAGATTGGCCAATCTAACTTAACTTTCTAGTTGGGAGAGACCGAATTAATGGAAGGTTGTTTGCCCTAATCTAAAAATTGAAAATGTTAGTGTCACGACCTCTCTTTTCCGTCCGGGGAAAAGGAAGAATAGTTTGGGGGTATTTGCCTAAAGAGGCGGACCAATGGCCCTAGATTAGGCGTGGGCTCTCCCAAGTCCATACCTCGCTCGATGTTGGATTTGTTTTTTTTTAGTTCTTAACAACCTATGTAATTCTAGGAGTCGCCACTAGCCTTGGGGTCGGCTAGAAACCAATCGAGACATGGGAGTGTTGTCTCGATATCTACGTAACCAGAGATTTCTAGGAACGGGGACTTGTTTACGCTAATGTTTCTATTAGCGCCATTGCGGTACCATTAACTTGAAAGGTTGTTCATCTAAATGGCCACACAATCTTGATTACCAATTATAATCCTTATGAAACCGCTAAGCGTCAATGAAAATGTTTTTGAAGGTTTTTTTTTTTTTTTTTTTTAATGTCTAGACTAATCCTAACATAATTTAGAAGAGAAATTTACACTCAAATTAATGAAAAGCGGTGCGTAAGCAAACATTCAAGAAATTGAAATGACTTGAAAATAAATGCGGAAAAGGAAAACCCGATACAAGTCGGGCAAATAATATTACATGGCCTTGTTATCACGCCCCGGGACAGGACCCCCGTGAGCAAAATGAGAATTTAAATATGCATGAAATTACTCTAGATGCATGAAATTACTCTAAATAATTTTAATCTACGCAAAATAGATTATTTACAAAAATGGTTATAAAATACCAAAATATCATTAAATTAAGAAAATGACCTTTAAAAATTAGGAAAATTTCCTAGATGTCATTTCTATCATAATTTGATATCATCCATCATTTTTTAATTTTTTTAATTTTTATTAAAAAATAATTCCCTAAACCGATATATGCTGATTTACACTAATATGGGACTGCCTAGTACATGAATATAACAAGAGCCAAGCTCAAATCGACCGTTTCAAGATCGAAACTTGGTTTGCGCATTTCGTCGAACACTTGATGTGCATCAAATCATCCCAAACCAGCTTCCTCGGGCCATGTTTGCGACCTTCAATCTCAACGCATAAACAATCTTATGTGGAACTAAAGTATCAAGATTATACTACCACATGCTGGGAGCAAGATCAGATAGAAATAATAACTTAAAACACACAAAAACTATGTTGAAATAGGTCTCAAATATGCAAGTCTGAACTGATTTTACAAATCCGGGTTTGAGCCCAAGTCAAGCAAATAGGTTATATGCCCATATTCAAGCCCCGACACTCATCACATGCAAGATCTACAGGAAACATTACTTGATCTGAGTGAAAGTAGGTAACATGAGCTTTCAAAGACAACAAACATCATAGAGAATGACCAACCGAACACATCGAAAACAACCTCTCCAAGAAGCACACATGCAAAACTCTTGAAGAGATTCCAACACTTAGAATAATTTCCGCCTCGAAAATCAGTCATTCGGACTAGTTTTCCTCTTGATTTTCATGATCAAAACATGTTCAAAATTAAACCAAAATACATCTAGGATGCTTACCTTGCTTCCTAGTTTCCCTTTCAAGTGGTTCTTGGCCAAGGAAACCGAGAACTTATCCTCGGGAGGCATGTGGAAGTTGGCTTCTTCAACTGGAAAACAAGATCTGTAAAGAAAGAACTGATAACGAAGGTTTTCATTAACCTCCAAAATCAAGTTTCAGAACCTCTTTTGTTGGCCAAATTTAAACAAAACCAAACTATATGTATTCTAGTTTGTCTTGTAAGTCATGGCTTTCCTCATTTGTCTCTCAACTTGCTCAAAAACACTCGCTTTCTCTCACCCGTGACCAACCGGGCTCAACACTTTGAAAATTTTCGGACTTTCTTGGCCCGCCAGGAGGGTGGTTTCCGGGGGACTTTAGGAGGCCTTCCCGATCTCCATTTGGGACGTGCGACCTATGGTTAGAAAGATATTTGAGTGAAGTTTCACTCTCTAGTTGAAAATTTTGGCTAATTTTAGCTGCAAGTTTGTGAAAATTTCACTTTTCTCTCTGGAGGTTGATCTGGAATTTCTGAGTTTTCTTTTCTAGAGTTGCTTCTGAGGGCCTCTTTGGGGGACCACTGTGAGCTCTCTCCTCTCCCTCTCGTCTTCTCTCTCTCCTCCCTCAAAAGAGCATGCTTCGTTGATGTTATCCACCCAATTCATCAATCTCTTGGTCGGCTTTTTGTCCACCTACCAAACTTGCTAACTGAGCTAGTTCACCAACTCTCTGACTTACCCAATTTTTCAACTTCTGCAGCTGTTGAGTGTCCAAATTTGGTGCGATTTTCCCGTGCCTTCAGCAGCTTATCCCTGGGAGATTTCCATCCACTGGCACTACTCATTATGGTCTTCAATCACGTGCAAAGATCAGGCTGGATGGGCGGCTGACTGGGATATGGTGGGGCCACCAAGTTGCTTACTCAGTAGCTCCGAATTGAAACCAAATCGTGGGTTAGGTTTTGGTAGCTCATTTGAGTGCCTTAATCCATCAATTTGGCTGCGGTTTTTGATCAATTAGCAAGCTCATGTATAGTAGTTTAAGATCTTGGCCAACTTTCGCAATTGTACTAACTCAATTTTGCAAGAAAGTCCCTCAAAGTTAGCCATTTTCTTATCCGAAAATACTCATTTCAATGCAAGTTTGGTCATTTTCACCCGATTTGATTGATCTGAGTTGGCCCAAGTTCAATTTCAACTTAATTGGTGACCAAGATGATGATTTAAGGGTTCGGGCAAAATTTTGCAAAATTTGCGAATTGGTCCCTCAACTTTTGGAAATTGCATTTTGGCCCCAATTTGCCATTTTAATTCCAATCTGACCTCCTGGGCTTGGCTAGTCACATTTAGATCATTGGCCCCAACTTTTTTTCTTTTTCTTTTTTTTTAACCTTTTTTTAATCTTTTTTTTTTATATTTTGTAATATTTTTAATTTTTAATGAAAAACATCTTCCGTTTAAAAGAAAACTATACTAAACACCTAGATAATTTGACATGAAATATTTTTGTGGAAAAACAAGTTCCCATTTTTAAAATGATTTTTGGGTAAAAATTTAGGTGTTAACAATTTAGCCCTCTTTGGAAGGAAGCTCAAAGATATTTCTTTGAAAGATAAGGTGACACCTAATTTTGTTTTTTTTTTTTTTTTTTTTTTTTGTTTTTTTACAATAGCAAAATGAAGATGCAAGTGAGCTTAATGTAAAGAGCGTGATCTAGGGATGTACCTATGAACAATTTCAAAATGTGTGGTTTAAGAATATACCCACAAACATTATGGTTTAAGGTAGTCCCACGAACCTTGTGATTTAAGGTAGTCCCATTAACCGTGTGGTTTACGGCAGTTCCACGAACCTTGTGGTTTAAGGCAGTCCCACTAACCTTATGGTTTAAGGTAGTCCCACTAACCGTGTGGTTTAAGGAAATCCCACTAACCTTGTGGTTTAAGGCAGTCTCACGAACCTTGTGGTTTAAGGCAGTCCCACTAACCGTGGGGTTTAAGGAAATCTCACTAACCTTGTGGTTTAAGGTAGTCCCACGAACCTTGTGGTTTATGGCAGTCCCGCGAACCTTGTGGTTTAAGGAAGTCCCCCGAACCTTGTGGTTTAAGGCAGTCCCACTAACCTTGTGGTTTAAGGCAATCCCACGAACCTTGTGGTTTAAGGCAGTCCCACGAACCTTGTGGTTTAAGGCAGTCCCACTAACCGCGTGGTTTAAGGAAATCCCACTAACCTTGTGGCTTAAGGCAGTCCCACGAACCTTGTGGTTTAAGGCAATCCCACTAACCTTGTGGTTTAAGGCAGTCCCACGAACCTTGTGGTTTAAGGTAGTCCCACTAACCGTGTGGTTTAAGGTAGTCCCACGAACCTTGTGGTTTAAGGCAGTCCCACTAACCGTGTGGTTTAAGGCAGTCCCACTAACCTTGTGGTTTAAGGCAGTCCCACTAACCGTTTAAATTGTATGGTTTTAGGATGACCAAGAACTTATTGAAAATGCATGGTTTAAGGCTAACCCATGAACCTTTTGGAATTGCATGGTTTAAAGGTTGACCAAGAACTCTTGAAAATGCATGGTTTAAGGATGACCAAGAACTTCTTGAAAATGCATGGTTTAAGGCTAACCCATGAACCTTTTGAAATTGCAAGGTTTAAGGATAATCAAGAACCTTTTGAAAATGCATGGTTTAAGGCTAACCCATGAACCATTTGAAATGGCATCTTGAAAATACATGGTTTAAGGCTAACCCATGAACCCTTTAGAATTGCAAGGTTTAAGGATAACGGAGAACCTTTTGAAAATGCATGGTTTAAGGCTAACCCATGAACCCTTTGAAATTGTGTGGTTTCACTGGAGGAACCTGTCATTCGAGAATATTCTGAAATGCATACTGCACATCAAATAGTATTCATTATAACAAGTATTCTAGTAGAGAAAGCATACTAGAAAAGATCAATTTCAGCACATGTCATCATAAACAATATCAAAAGTGTATCGGTAATGAGAAGGCAATGATTGCATAAACAAATCAAACTAATCCCGATCACTTGACAAACTCACAAAACTATCATCACGCTCGGATGATATCATTAATCGTCAAATTTCCTTGGGAGAAAAGTCCTTGTCGAAATGATCTCGACTTATGAGAAATGTTTGTTAAGTATGCCAAGCAAGGACCCCTAGTCAAAAAAGGCTTCTCACATATTCTCAAGAAAAAGGGCTATTTGATCCCATCTATTCATGTGGGAAATAAACTGATCACTCAATCTCACTCTTCCAGTGTGCAAGGCTTTGAATCATTCGCAATAAGTTCACATTGACCAATCTAAGAGGTCTTTTAGAAGGACCGTAGTGCAGGTTTGGTCATGGTTTTAGCAATGGATAAGCATCATTGGCTATGAAATGAATTAATCACTGATCAACATCTTCGCCAGGTTTACAAGTCAAGAAACCTTAAGATGAGATAAGACAACCTTACTCTCACTTCTTCGAGTGGCATCTTCTTTAGGAAGTCCTTATTTCCACTTTGAATCATCCCAATCTGAAGAGACTTTGGAAATGGGTTGTAATGTTGATTTGGGAAAATGTTCAAAAGGCTTAGCTCAAAAGGCTTAGAACTTTTTGTCAAATGGGGATTTGAGAGATGGTGATTATCATGGCATCATTACCATATCATCCATTTTTTTTAAAGCACTCGACTTTTAAAATTGAAATTGTTTCGACAGTCCTTTGACTAATCATCTTAACATAATGGCATTGCCTTTGCAATGATTTTCTTTTCAATGCAGGCATGTTTTTTTTTTTTTTTTGCCATTTTTGCTTTCACAGAGATATTCCTCTTGATGCAATTGTTTTTCTTCCACTCTCTCTCCTTTTTTTTTTCCGGGCATTGGTCTTGCTTTTACCAGGCACACTGCTTTTCATGCCCCTTAATTTTCACTTGACTTTTGCTCTTTTGAACTTTTTGAGCTCTTAGGACTTTCGAGATGCTTTTCATATTCTCATATAAACACCAATTGCATTGGTAAATCATGTGCCCTGCCCCCAATGTGGGGAGATAATCACCACTCAGGTTTTAGAAATGAATAGTTAGGCTCAATATGGTTTAAGCAAAGGGTATCGGTGTTTGGGTAGAGAAAAGAATGCTCTTCTTCACCTTGGGATGCTTCGAGCTTCCATAAGAATTCACCTGAAGTTAACACAAAAATATTTATGCAAGTGAGAGCAAAGAAACCTTTCTCATCTTTCCTCTCCAAATAATATCAACCCAAACCTCCATAATTGCCCCATCGTGGGGTGGTTCTTGACAGAGGTATTTTGTAGAAAATCTTCACATCAAAAGGCTCAAATGGGCTAACTATTGTCACATGTAGTGTGTATGATAAAGGAAATAAATGCCTCTTATCATCTTGATCTATGTATCACTTGCGAATGAATTCATTGACCTCAAACGACATGGGTTTTCTTTTTCACTCGAATCCCAGAGTGCTTAAAGGACATGTTTGGAAATGGGTTGCCTTTCCTCATCCTAAGTGTTTCTCGCTTGGCATAAGCAACATCGCCTTTCATTTTTGTTGAGATCATCTGAGTGGATTAATCTCCATAAAGAACTTTGATTCGAAATGAGTGATCCATCGAGTGGATGGACAATTTAAAGGTAAAAAAGTTTTTTGCAAACCTTGTGGAAAACTTGTTTCTTCAATTTCCATTTTTTTTTTTGTGATTATTTCTAGAAAAACATTAAATGTTCTTTTTTTTTTTTTTTTGCAATGGAAATTCTCCGTTTATTTTCCAGTTGATTTTGAGAAGAAGGGTACTTACCTGTGCCTTAGTAGTTAGGCGATCCTGCGAAGAACAAAAGGGAATGTGTTAGTACATGAATCCTCAGGGATCGTAAAAACTGGAGACGATACAACATTACCCTTGGTCAATTTCACCATTTGGTGGCAAACAACGGAATGAACATACTGTTTTAAGGCTTGAAGAGAATCTCAGGTCTTTGGTCTCATTAGTCCAAGCATTTTCCTCTTTTTGCAAAAATAAGAGATGCAAAAGTTTTTATTTTTATTTTTTTTATTTACTTTTTTACATGGCAACCTCGTTGCCGTTTCCGGGGATCGAACCCCGGCCGTTTCCGGACCACTTCATTCCCCATACCACCAGGCCGAAGCGCTGGTAGTGTCCATGGAGCGCTTCTTTTTTTATTTAATTGAACCGGCTCCTAAAACGACACATCTTTTAAACCAAGTTAGGTGAAGTTGACATGTGTTACCTCCACATGCTTGCTTGGTCGATATGGATTATGCTTGAATCAGTTTCTCAAGTTTGTTCCTCGAATACCGACGTTTCTTATCAAACAAGAGAACTACGTCAAAAATGAAGTTAGAGGAGGTATTTTGGAAACGATACCGAATTACCCTTCTCCAACATCTGACTTTAAATGTCTTGTGTTTCCTCTTCATGTGCCTTTGCTCCTCGGGTATTAATATTTCCTTGAAGATCTTGCTTTCAAATGGGCCATTTAGATGTTATCGAATTCACTCATTCTAAGTGGGCATCAAAAATGAAAGGAGAGGGGTACTCCTTGTCTCGACATGTGAGGGCATTGCTCCTTGGATGTTTTACTTTATTTATTCCATCAAAATGGATGGTTGGGCCTTAACATGCCTTCTTGGTATAAGGTGTTGCTCCAACGGTCAATGTGCACCTTTTCCTACAAGAGATAGGGCATGTTACTTATATTTCAAAATTGAATTGGACTAATTTAGAAACGATACTCCCTCTTTGTGCTGAATCAATTGATATGTTTCATCTTGCTCATGGGTGAGAGTTACTTTGCTTTAAGTGATTTGGCCCATTCATCAACTGCAAGGAAAAAAAGACGAATATGTTATTTTCATACTCGACGTGATTCATTTTAGGGACAGTATACTCCCTTTTACGGCATATATGATGATTGCGTTCCATCTCGTTTCCTCGACCATGGAGAGGGATTTGCTCTCATGATTGACAGCAATTCACTTGACAAATGTTTATTCCATTTGAATCTTTCCCTTTTTAGAAGTCGGATGACTCAGGCATTGCGTGCCCCCAATTCATTTTGTGGCCATTTGCCCCAATTAAAATTTCCTACACATATGGGAACAATGTATTATTTCTACTCTTAGGTAAATTAAGTTTAGCAACGAAGTACACCCTTTTTCAAAGTCGGGCAATTCAGCATCTCATTGTAGCTTTGTGGAAGAAGGCAAGACATTGTCCTTATGGTCAAATGCATGCCACACTGGGTTAGATAACTTGTCCATATGCAGCTCCATCATGTTGGATTGATGAATCTCTATTTCATTTGAACCCTTCATGCTTTACTCAATTTCTCGCATACCCCTTTTAGGCTAGGTGATTTTTCGCCATTTTTGCTGCATTAATGCATTTCCCACTCCACAATATGTAAGCATGGGTAGCTATGTCAGTTTATAAATGAGTCGTTTTGACTTTTGGAATGAACACACCCTTTTCTTTTAAAGATCGTGTGATTCTAGACCAGGTTGTCCTCCCCATGTAATCTTGTTGCTTACTAGTAATTTGCCTCACTAAAATCTGCACAAAGTGTAAGGACAAGTCATTCCTAAAATAAATCGAATTTAACTTGAAACGATTACCACCTTTTATTTGAGGGCAACATTTGATGACCGATTCTTGTTTGTGCACATCTACATCTTGAAGTGTTGTCTTGCAGACCACCAATAATTATCTCCATATAGGATTGGATGCCAAGACACCATTGGTAGTGTAGGGATTGTATTTGCTTCTTGTTTGCAACCAATGAAGTAGTTTGATGCCAAATAATGTCTATAGATTTCTTCTTCCACAAAGAATGTCAAATTAATATGAGGTCGTCCAAGATGTGGAACTTCTATGGAAGCCACTTTTGAAGCAATAAAGATTGCCATTAGGCCAGTAGATTCGTGATCTTCGAGGCTTTGACGGTTCTTTTCACACTTAATCGCAGTGTTTGAATTCATATGCTGCGAAAATATTCCTATAGTTCATGGCTCAACCAAATATGCCCATAAATGAGCATGAATTGGTGCATTTCATGACTTGCTCTATTAGGGACAGGCCCGCGCTTTTGTCTTTCCAAAGGAAGTAAATGTCAATCTTGAACAAAACCATCATTTTACCTGTTTGACAAAAATGGATGGTCGAGTTAGTGGTTGCATAAGAAATCCCTATTGGAACAATTACAACCTTACCCCTTCGAAGCATCATCCTGTGGATCAACCTACGAAAGCGATTAAGTGAAGAGATAAAATATTACGCAAGAATCATGGGCATGCTCTCAACTGGTTCGCGGGCAACTGTTCGCAGTTCTGGTGCAAAGCTCATCTCCGATGATCTAGCCGTTGGAATGGGCTGATTTTTGGAGGGAAGGTCCCTTGCTGTCCTATCTTCATTCCCACCGGAGGGATTTTGAAATCGATACCTACATCATGAGTTATCGCGTTCCCTAGCTCGCGGATTCGCAGGCTTCCAGATCTGGGTTTCGATGCTTCGTACAGCCATTTCTGATAATCCATCCGTTGGAATGGGCTGATTTTTGGAGCGTAGATTCGTTGGATCCTCCTCTCAAACTTCACCGTTCGGATTGATGAGGGATGCTCTGCTCTACGAGTTAAGCCGCAACCTTCGGTTCGAAACAATGCAGGTCAGTTCTGGAGTTGCGGGTATGGATACCTGTTGTTTTCATTGAGCTGTGTTGGTTGGATTGATTTCTTCTTTGGAGGAAGAATCCTCTTGGTCCCGGCTTTGATTCCCACCGTTCGATTTCGTCTAAAAACGATCGTTTTTGGGGTGCACACACGGTGTTTGACGAAATACCGGTCAAGGTTCTGCTGGTTTCCTCTGCTGGTGTATTTCGCTTCTGTTTCATATCATCCCGGAGGATCTAACCGTTACTTTGGGCTGATTTTTGGAGGGAGCTTCACTGCAATTTCCCTCCATCCTCACCGTTCGGATTGCGAAAACTTGCTCTGCAGTTCGAAATTGTCTGCGACTCAGAGTGCGAATTCTGCTGCGCTGTTCTGGAATTTCGTCTGCTCTTCTGCCTCGTTCCTGATCTGATGTGGTTAAAAGGAGTTGATACTTGTTAGGAGGCCTCCTCTAGTCCCTTCTCTCATTCCCACCGTTCGCCCTCTCTGCAGCGTTCACCCAGATAACTCTCTGCAATTCCTCCTACGTTGGCCTGTCATTTTCTGCAGAATCCCTTCTTGCTTCGGTTCTGCTGTGTGCGGGCGGGGCTGAATCTGTCTCTGTTGCTTGGCTGAGTGGGGTTGTGGTAGAGTGGCCGGGTGAGTACCTATCTTTCGTCTATGGATAGATGTGCTTTTGGTGACGTCTAGGTGTGCGTGGAAATGTCTCCTTCGTGGTTGAGGCTGAAAACCAACCCCAGAAAACCAAATCAGCGGGCGATAAGAGGCCGGCAGACCCTTCTCCTGGTGCGACCTCTCATTCGGTGCTGCCTTCGTGGCCGGCACATCCTCATCCCGGCCATGCCGAGCGAGGAATAAGCAAGCAATGCGGGGACCGAAATGCTTGAACAAGCAAGCTGTGAAGGAATCCTTTACTCGACCGTATCGGTCCAGAGGTAGAAGCCGTAGGCGTTCAGCTTCCTCTCGCCCGGGATTTCTAGCTGGTCATCCTAAGGCCCCGGCCCGTTCGTGGGCAAATGTAGCTCGTCTTGCAGTGAAAGGTTCCGAGTTATCCTTCATCCCTCCTTCTTTTGTTGATGGTGAAGCGGTGGTGAACTTACCGGATGAAGCCCTTGATGCGGTTGATCCAAAATGGTATCAATGCTTGGTCGGCTACTTGCTTGCAAACGAGCTTCCTTTTGATCTCATGCAACAATCCACGAAGAAGGCGTGGGGTTCAAAGCTGGTGGAAGTGCTTGCTAATGACCAAGGCTTCCTCTTTCTCCACATTCCGGACCCATTGGTTCGGAAAAGATTTTAGAGGAAGGGCCGATCCACTGTTGCTAGAGTGCCGCTCATCCTCCGTCAATGGCAACCTTTAATGGATCTCAAAAAGGAGAACCAATCCTCCATCCCGGTGTGGATTCGTTTAAGGAACTTACCTCTTGATTGTTGGGTGTCCCGCGATGAGTGCAATCGCTAGCGTGGTGGGGAAACCACTTTATGTGGACCAACGAACGGATCAAATGAAATTGGTTTCGTTCGCTAGAATTTGTGTGGAAATTAAGTCTAACCGGCCAAGGCCCAAGACCGTGAAGGTGGTTTTGAAGGGAGTTTCTCGGATGATCTCAATCGAATACGAATGGCTACTGCTTAGAATGCCAAGATTGTGGTATGTTCGGGCACAACCGCGTGCCCCTACCCAAGTGCATAATCGCACCTTCCAAGCCAAGGGGCCGAACCAACGGCGGGCGACACCTCTCCTCCGAATGCGAAGCGGGAATCCTCTCGCCGCCCCTGCTCATCACAAGACGAGGGGACGGATCACCGCTCCTCCTTCCTTGATCAACCCCGGCACCCTTGGCCCCTGCAAAGAACTTGCGACCCCAACCGGGGTGTGGCGGAATCTCGGGTTTCGGCGACTTCGTGGAGGCGGTTCCTCAACCGCTAAGGACCTCCATTGACCCTGTTCCACGGCCGGCGGTGTCGGCCATGCTCCACCTCGACTTTGATGGATCCTGCTCCTTCGGTTCAAGCTATGGACCGTTGTCCCAACCCGGTGATGGAAGAATCTCACGCCGCTCCGAACAGCCTTGGATGCAACCAAGGACTAGGAAGAAGAGGAATCAAGCCTCTAAGGCTGGTGAATCCTCGCGCCCCCAAGCGATCTTTGCCGAGAACCAATCCCGGCCGTCGAAGGCTCCGGTCGTGGAGATCCGGTCCGGCCGTTGAAGGCCCCTCTTGTGGAAGATCGGCCTCGGGCGTTGAAGGCACCCGCGGAGATCCCAGTGGCCCGGACCTTCTCGGAAAGCTCCTAGGGGACAAAGTGCTCCCCAGAAGATTGTGCTATCCCTTACGGCCGACACCGGCCACTTGTCCCTTCCTCAAGCCCGGACCATGAAGTGGATTCGGTTCTTTGCTACCTTTGTTTCCTCACAAGAGGAGGACATTTCGACCGGAATCGTCTATGCCGCCTCCGAAAGCTGCTTCAACAAAGGTCGAGACAATCAAGGAAAGACTTCGCGCCTTAGCCCCTGGAGGGCCGGGCGGACATCCGGGGAATAAGGCTACTCCTCGCCGGAAGCCGTACAAGCGAGGTAGGCTTTGCCGCCCTTCCTCTTCTTTTCTTTGCTTAGTTTAGGTTGTATATATTCCTCTATATATATATATATATATATATATCTATGTCGTTCGGGTTTTGGAATGTTAGAGGACTTATGGACCCCTTAAGGAGAGCCGAGGTTCGGAACCTTGCTCGTTCTAATGGCTTAAGTATGGTCGGCCTTTTGGAAACCAAAGTGCCGGAGTATCTATTTCGTCCCTTGTCTGCTACACTTCTTTCGGGATGGAAATGGATTGCCAACTACGATTCCTCTCAGGGAGGTAGAATTTGGGTTGGTTGGGATCCTATGCGGGTGGAATTTGAAATCATTTCTTCCAACGATCGGGCGATCCATGGTAGGGTAAAACTTATCCCTTCGGGACTTTGCTGCTGCATTTCGGTGATCTATGCTGGTCACTCTTTTGTTGCTCGAAGACCATTATGGGCGGACCTCATTAGGATGAGCACCTGCGTCCACGACATGGCTTGGATGGTGGCCGAGGACTTCAATGCCATTAGAGATCCGTCGATAGGCTTGGAGGGTCTCATGCATGGCCTCCTCGTTTGATGAATTCAATCAATGTTTGTTACAGCCGAGCTTCGAGGATTTGAGATATGTTGGACTCGGGTTTACTTGGTCTACCTCATCGGGGGCTAACTAGTAAGGCAAGAAAAATTGATCGGGTTTTAGTGAATGCCTTATGGTGTATGCATTTCTCTTATTCGGAAGCGAATTTTCTCACGCACAGGATCTCGACCACTCCCCTATGGTGGTAAAGGTCACTCAACCGGTTAATCGAAGAAAGCCTTTTAAGTTCTTTGATTTACGGATGGAGCACCCCTCCTTTCATGATATTGTTTCACAAGTGTGGAATGCCCCGGTTTATGGCATCCCTTTGTTCATATTAACTTCTAAATTGAAGACCACAAAAGTTCGGCTCAAGCAGCTTAACAAAGATTCCTTCTCCAACTTATCCGAAAGGGTTGCGGTATCTAGAGAAGCTTTCGAGATTAGCCCGACTAAACTGCGGCGGGATCCCACTAACGAATTTTTCGCGAGAGGTGGAGAAGAATCATCGGAAAAACTTTCTAGAGTTAAGAAGGCATGAAGAATCTTTCTTCAAGCAAAAATCCAGAATCGGATGGCTGGAGAATGGTGATAGGAACACCAAGTACTTTCATCATTCGGTTACTACAAGACAATTGAAAAAGAATTCTTTCGGTCCTTGATAGGAATGGCATTATGATCAACGATCCAACTCGAGTTCGGGATACATTCGTATCTCACTTCCGGAGCCGTTGTTTGCCTCGCGCATCCGTCCCGCCACCCCTTCCTTGATTGAAGTGCAACAAGCTATTAGTTGCCCTCTCTCACGGAGCAGATCGAGTTACTCTCTCGACCCTTCTCGGATCAAGAAATCAAAGATACCTTATTCTCCCTTCCTCGTGGTAAGGCCCCGGGCCGGATGGTTTCGGGGTGGAATTTTTCAAGAGCAAGTGGGATTTGGTGGGGCCTTCGCTTATAGATGCGGTAAAGATTTTCTTGTCACTGGGAGAATTCTGAGGGAAATTAATTCTACCATTCTTGTGCTAATCCCAAAGGTACCTAATGCGACCTCGGTCAATGACTATAGACCTATTGCTTGCTGCAACACCATTTATAAATGTATCACAAAGGTCATAGCTAATCGCATCGCCGCGGTGCTTCCTAATTTGATCGGCTCGTCTCAAAATGCCTTCATCAAAGGACGGCGCATCGTGATAATATCCTTCTAGCCCGGGAATTATTTGCGGGATTCCACATAGAGCCATACACGCCCAAATGTGCGGTAAAGGTAGACTTCCGAAGGCCTATGATACGGTTGACCCGGGACTTTCTTGAACTGGTGATGCGAGCCTTTCGATTCCCGCACCACCTCATTCGGCTCATTATGGTATGTGTGCGCACCCAGGTTTTCTATATCATTAAATGGGAATTACATGGTTTCTTCACAAGTGAACGTGGCATTCGCCAAGGGGATCCCATGTCCCCCTATCTCTTTACCCCGGTCATGGAAGTTTTCTCGGGGATCCTAAGGGCACGTGCGGCACAACCTCCGGGTTCAAATTCTTTTGGAGATGCAAGCCTACAAGACTATCTCATTTGTTCTTTGCGGATGATGTGTTTCTCTTACGCCAAGCGGATATGGCATCCATCTCGCTCTTGAAAGATGGTCTTGACACTTTCTCGGCTTGGAGTGGTTTGAAACCTAACAACAACAAAGCGAGACTTTTCTCGCCGGTGGATCGAGGAGTTGCGGAATCGGATCAAGAGTGCCCTTGGTTTTGTTGAAGGGAAAATGCCGGTGCGCTATCTAGGAGTCCCTATCATAACCTCCCGTGCTCGGCAAGGCGGATTGCATGTCCTTAGTTGATCGCATTACGGCCAGGGTCCAATCTTGGACTCAGCGATTTCTCTCATTTGCCTAGGAAGAGTCCGGCTCATAAGGTCAGTCCTTCATGCGATCCAAGCTTATTGGGCGAGTGTCTTCACTATTCCTATCGCAGTTCTAGATCGCATTGAACAGATCCTTAGACAGTTCCTGTGGAAGGGCCCAAGCCTGGGACGGGGGGGCGCCAAAGTATCCTGGGATGACGTTTGCCTCCCCAAGGACGAGGGAGGACTTGGGATTCGCAGATTGGGAGATTGTAACAAGGCTGCAATGCTCAAACACATTTGGATCCTCTTTACCGATAAGGAATCTTTATGGTGCAAATGGATCCACTCAACCTTCTTGAAAGGGAAGAGTTTCTCGGATTGTTGAAACACCCACGTCGCTCTTGGGCTTGGAAGAGAATCTTACACCTGCGATCCGAGTTCCGACTCCTATTCCGCTGGAGGATTGGAGATGGCCGGTCAATCTCCCTTTGGTTTGATCACCGGCATCGAGAGGGGCCCATTCATCGTATATGCTCGATTCGTTTATGTCGAGTCGGGTTTACCTTCTAATGCCACGGTAGCCGACCTTTTTTTCGCCGGGGCGGGGCCGGGTCTTAAGATGGTGTTCGAATCTTGGGATCGCCCACTTCCGTTGTTATCCGAGAGCGATCGCCTCCTCTGGACTGACAATCCCTCGGGTCTCTTCACGGTCGCCTCAGCCTGGAATATCATCAGAAGAAGGAAGGAAAGGGTTACCTGGGCATACTTTATTTGGAATAATGCCATCACTCCGAGGTATCAGTTTAATCTCTGGCTTATCATCAAGAATCGCCTCCCCACCCAAGCCTTTCTTATGTCACATGGAAGAATTGGGAGAGAGAATTGTGCTTTTTGCAAGTTGACGCCGGATTCCACAGACCATCTTTTCTTCGGGTGCTGCATCACCGCCAGCATGGCTTACTTTTGGGCGGCTAAATGCAACCTCCCGTGGCGAAACAAGACCTGGTCCGAAAACCTGCAGTGGGCAATGGAGTTCCTCTTCGGGAAGGATTTCTATCGCTCCATGTGTCGCTTCTCTTTTGCTGCTCTATGCCACCTCATTTGGAAGTACAGGAATGACATAATCTTCGAGAGATCAACCGGTTGCGGTTGCCGCGGTTAAAAAACACCTTATCAAAGTGGTGAAAGATAAAGCCTTGACGTTCAGAAACGTCGAAGACAACCTAAAAAATAGAAGACTCCAGCGAAATTGGGGCCTGGATCCGTCGATTTTCTATCCTCCACCAGTGAGTTCTTAGCCTTCCTTGGAGTGCCTTCCACAATACGGGGATGGGACGCGGTTTCTCTTCATGCTAGCCAGTCACTTGTTAGCCGCTGCCTCCATTTGCCCCAATCCGTTGCTTCTCATCTTCTGGTTCGCCGCCGTGCGTATACGGTGGTAGACCTTCCCCTTCCCCTTGGGGTTTCTTCTTTGCTTGTTTCTTTCCCTTTCTTTCTTGTTGTTTCCGAGGTTGGTCTCGCCGGCCTTGCGTGGCTTTTCCTTCTTCGCCGTTGTTCGCCCGCCGCTTAGCCTTTTGTTCGCTTTGGCCGCCTGCGGATTTCTCTTGCGTCCGACGCCCTTCCTCTCTTGTAGACGGTTGTCTTATGGAGGGAAAGTTTTGTGGTGCCGGATCCTTGTAAATGTTGGTTCAAAGCTCAATACATATTTACCTTTACCAAAAAAAAAAAAAAAAAAAAAAAAAAAATATTACGCAAGTTATCTTGAAACTCATTTTCAAACATTTTGAAGCTAAGGCATAAAATTCAGCCCACAGGGTCTGTTTGAAACACTTCAAGTGTTTTGAAGAAAAAAATGTGAGTTGTATGATTTACAAAAGCATTTGATTGGGTCCACAATCAAAACCCAAAACACAAAATATGGTTCCTAATAGGAATAATGACAAGGATAAAGTACAAGAAACTCTTCCATAGAGGAGCATCATAAACACAATTCATGTCCTAGCTTTAAAGTCCACTTTGGCATGGTCAAGCAAGAGGAGTTCAAGGAGTGGTTGTCACACATGACCTGCGAAAGGAAGATAATGTCAATACATGAATGGAAAAATGGATCTTTCAATAAAGCCGCCTCTTACAATGAAATCAAGGCAACGATACCTTCTTCGTAGTATCCACTTACGAGAATTTGGTGTTTAGTCAAGATTTTATTAGTAAGAGGAGATTTCATTAAAAGATCGATACGCAGCTATCAATTGAATGCCCACTCTGTTCCTAAAGTTTCATACACAAATGGGGCATTGATTTTGAAAGATTAATTTGTGATTTCACTCATGCAAAGGTGAGGTGATTTTTATTTTGAGAAATCAATACACAAAATGTGATTTGAATTTCAAAATGCGACCAAGAATTTTCTTGAAAATTTGATTTTAATTCTATGCGCCCAAAATGTAATCTTGACTTGGAAGAATTTCTATACAAAATGTGACTTTGAGTTTGTAATTGGAAATTTAAACAAAAACATATGTTCTAATCTAGGCAAGATCAGATGCATTTGAAATATTTGTTTATCAAGAGTGAGTGCCAAGCCTATATTTTCAAGGGCATTCCATAGATTTCCGTGAATCTCAAAAAATGAAAATTTCAATCCGAAGTGAGCAAGTAGATGGAGAAATCGTACTTACAGTGGGTGAAGAGACATTTCTTTTTTTTTTTTCAATCACATAGACACGCGGATGTAAACTTGTGAGGTTTGATGCATAAAGGTGGAATTCTAAACTTTTAAAGTCCCCATTTTGATTAGATCAAAAGAGTTTTCCCCACTCCGCACTTACGTCGGACAGTTCTCTTTATCATTAATCAAAATGAGCGGGACCAAAAGTGGAAAACCATGGGTCATTCCCCGCACGGGTTCCATCTTTTGGCACCTCTTATGGGCTTCCTAGTGGGATCGGGGTTTTAGATCGCGGGTTGTGTGTGTAAATGTGTAGTGCTAAGATAAGTATAAATGCATGCACATCAATTGATATCCAAACAACACTTCAATTTCATCAATATCGGCATACATTCCTACGCCTCCCTACAAAATAAATAGGTTAACAAACACTCCACCCCTTATTACTCCAAACCTACAAAAACATTTAACACATTGTTAGTGGACTAACCTTGTTTTCCATGCGACTTTGACACGCGCTATCAAATGAAGATCATGTTAATGAACAACCAACCAAGTTATTACGGCCTAAGTACTCTAAGGTTTACAACCAAGTTCCCAGTGGAATCGCCAAGCTATCACTACCTCTTTTTTCTGTCCGGGGAAAAGAAAGAATAGTTTGGCGTATTTGCCTAAAGAGGCGGACCAATGGCCCTAGATTAGGCGTGGGCTCTCCCAAGTCCATACCTCGCGCGACGTTGGATTTGTTTTTTTTTTAGTTCTTAACAACCTATGTAATTCTAGGAGTCGCCACTAGCCTTGGGGTCGGCTAGAAACCAATCGAGACATGGGAGTGTTGTCTCGATATCTATGCAACCAGAGATTTCTAGGAACGGGGACTTGTTTACGCTAATGTTTCTATTAGCGCCCTTGCGGTACCATTAACTTGAAAGGTTGTTCATCTAAATGGCCACACAATCTTGATTACCAATTATAATCCTTATAAAACCGCTAAGCGTCTATGCAAATGTTTTTGAAGGTTTTTTTTTTTTTTTTTTTAATGTCTAGACTAATCCTAACATAATTTAGAAGAGAAATTTACACTCAAATTAATGAAAAGCGGTGCGTAAGCAAACATCCAAGAAATTGAAATGACTTGAAAATAAATGCGGAAAAGGAAAACCCGATACAAGTTGGTCAAATAATATTACATGGCCTTGTTATCATGCCCCCGAGACAGGACCCCCATGAGCAAAATGGGAATTTAAATATGCATGAAATTACTCTAGATGCATGAAATTACTTTAAATAATTTTAATCTACGCAAAATAGATTATTTACAAAAATGGTTATAAAATACCAAAATATCATTAAATTAAGAAAATGACCTTTAAAAATTAGGAAAATTTCCTAGATGTCATTTCTATCATAATTTGATATCATCCATCATTTTTATAATTTTTTTGAAATTTCCATTTTTTTCATTTTTTTAATTTTTATTAAAAAATAATTCCCTAAACCGATATATGCCGATTTACACTAATATGGGACTGCCTAGTACATGAATATAACCAGAACCAAGCTCAAATCGACCGTTTCAAGATCGAAACTTGGTTTGCGCATTTCGTCGAACATTTGGCGTGCATCAAATCATCCTAAACCAGCTTCCTCGGGCCATGTTTACGGCCTTCAATCTCAACGCATGAACAATCTTATGTGAAACTAAAGTATCAAGATTATACTACCACATGCAGGGAGCAAGATCATATAGAAATAATAACTTAAAACACACAAAAACTAGGTTGAAATCGGTCTCAAATATGCAAGTCTGAACTGATTTTACAAATCCGGGTTTGAGCCCAAGTCAAGCAAACAGGTTAAATGCCCATATTCAAGCCCCGACACTCATCACATGCAAGATCTACAGGAAAAATTACTTGATCCGAGTGAAAGCAGGTAACATGAGCTTTCAAAGACAACAAACATCATAGAGAATGACCAACCGAACACATTGAAAACGACCTCTCCAAGAAGCACACATGCAAAACTCTTGAAGAGATTCCAACACTTAGAAAAATTTCTGCCTCGAAAATCAGTCCTCCGGAGTAGTTTTCCTCTTGATTTTCATGATCAAAACATGTTCAAAATTAAACCAAAATACATCTAGGATGCTTACCTTGCTTCCTAGTTTCCCTTTCAAGTGGTTCTTGGCCGAGGAAACCGAGAACTTATCCTCGGGAGGCACGTGGAAGTTGGCTACTTCAACTGGAAAACAAGATCTGTAAAGAAAGAACTGATAACGAAAGTTTTCATTAACCTCCAAAATCAAGCTTCAAAACCTCTTTTGTTGGCCAAATTCAAACAAAACCAAACTATATGTATTCTAGTTTGTCTTGCAAGTCATGACTTTCCTCATTTGTCTCTCAACTTGCTCAAAAACACTCGCTTTCTCTCACCTGTGACCAACCGGGTCAACACTTAGAAAATTTTCGGACTTTCTTGGCCCGCCAGGAGGGTGGTTTTCGGGGGACTTTAGGAGGCCTTCCCGATCTCCATTTGGGACGTGCGACCTATAGTTGGAAAGATATTGGAGTGAAGTTTCACTCTCGAGTTGAAGATTTTGGCTAATTTTGGCTGCAAGTTTGTGAAAATTTCACTTTTCTCTCTAGAGGTTGATATGGAATTTCTGGGTTTTCTTTTCTGGAGTTGCTTCTGAGGGCCTCATTAAGGGACCACCTTGAGCTCTCTCCTCTCCCTCTCGTCTTCTCTCTCTCCTCCCTCAAAAGAGCATGCTTCGTTGATGTTATTCACCCAATTCATCAATCTCTTTGTCAGCTTTTTGTCCACCTACCAAGCCTGCCAACTGAGCTAGTTCACCCACTCTCTGACTTCCCAATTTTTCAACTTCTGCAGCTGTTGAGTGTCCAAATTTGGTGCGATTTTCCCGTGCCTTCAGCAGCTTATCCTCGGCCGATTTCCGTCCACTGGCACTACTCATTATGGTCTTCAATCACGTGCAAAGATCAGGCTGGATGGGCGGCTGAGTGGGATATGGTGCGGCCACCAAGTTGCTTACTCAGCAGCTCCGAATTGAGACTAAACCGTGGGCTGGGTTTTGGTAGTTCGTTTGAGTGCGTTAATCCATCAATTTGGTTGCGGTTTTTGATCAATTAGCAAGCTCATGTATAGTAGTTTAAGATCTTGGCCAGCTTTCGCAATTGTACTCACTCAATTTTGCAAGAAAGTCCCTCAAAGTTGGCCATTTTCTTATCTGAAAATACACATTTCAATGCAAGTTTGTTCATTTTCACCCGATTTGATTGATTCGAGTTGGCCCAAGTTCAATTTCAACTTAATTGGTGACCAAGATGATGATTTAAGGGTTCGGGCAAAATTTTGCAAAATTTGCAAATTGGTCCCTCAACTTTTGAAAATTGCATTTTGGCCCCAATTTGCCATTTTAATTCCAATCTGACCTCCCGAGCTTGGCTAGTCACATTTAGATCATTGGCCCCAACTTTTTTTCTTTTTCTTTTTTTTTTAATCTTTTTTTTATATTTTTAATTTTTAATGAAAAACATCTTCCGTTTAAAAGAAAACTTTACTAAACACCTAGATAATTTGACATGAAATATTTTTGTGGAAAAACAAGTTCCCATTTTTAAAATGATTTTTGGGCAAAAATTTAGGCGTCAATCTGCTAGTACTACCACCAAGAAATTGGTGAATAGGTGTTAAAAAATATTTTAACAATTAAATACATAATAAATTATGTTGCGAGCAAAGTCCGAGGAAGAGTCAAAGTTTGACTAAAAGCGTCACCAGACTTTTGAAGAAAATTCAATCTCAAATAGAGAGGGTTTAGAGTTTTGAGAAATTTAAAGGAAAATTGCAACGAATAAAGCTGAAAAGAGTTAAGGGAAGAGAAAATTGCACATGAAATTTATAGTGGTTCAGCTTAGATCAAGCATACGTCCACTTTTCTACACTGACAACCTTATGGTAGAAATTCACTAAAGTATCAATAGAGAAGTACAATGGTTTGAGTGCAAACACTCAGTAGAAGATTTCTTCTTCTCTCATTGAGTCACTCTTCTTGTGTTTTTCTCTCTTGAACACAATTTGTAAGCGCTACCGTTGAAGAACAAGTGGTTGGAAATGTTTCAAACTTTGGAATTTCAATTTTCACGCGCTATCTTAAATAAACTGAATGACCTCCTTATCTGCCTTACTACACATTGGCATTCTCCAGAGGAAATTCTTCCAATCAATCCATTGGACATAATTGATTAAGGAAATCTTGTATCTGTTTGAAGATTAAGATGAAAATCCGTTGATACGGGTTGCCCATACAATCAAAATCTATGTTTACATAAGAAGATGCTTCCCAAAAAGGAACTTGTCTTTAAGATTGATTTCATTAATTCGTGATTGATTCCATCAATATATTTATAAAAGGTAAGTGGGATTCTTTGCCAGAAAGCTAGATATTAAAGATAAATCTCTACAACGTTCATACTGAATCCTTGTCATAAGATCAATAATCCTAAGTCTAATTATATCTATCTTGGACTTGGTTTTAGTCTGGATCATGTCAGCATGGGAAAGACTTCGGGAATAAAAAGACTTTGACAAAAGTCTGTGATATAGCTTCAGAAATATAGTATTCTCCAGAATAAGAATAAGAATAAGAAAGTTTTGTCAACTTTAAAACTTGGTATGAGTTTTCTCAAAATCTCACCATTTTTTATGGTGACAAACTTTCATGCAGATTCAAACATAATATGAAAGTTATCTTGCAAAACAACACTTTAGCAGCACATGATAATTGATAGAGATAACAGACTATAAACACAATAAAGTATGCACAAAATGCATATAGTTTGCATTCATAAAACACACCAATCAAAATTTTGCATAAACCACACCGGTATAGAAAGACTCAAACATGCACCAATCTGCATAAACTCTCTCCCTTTTTGTCAACAACAAAAAGAGAAAATCAAATAAGTATAAAGAAAAAGAGTTTGGTTTGAAAAGGATCAAGGAATAAATCGGAAATCCTCCAAGATCTACATGATCTCCTCAAGCTTAGTTAGGCACTAATGAAAAACAGTCTCAACTTTTGCCAGATTTTGTGATGCCTGCTAATTCATAGTCTCGACTTTATCATCAAGAGATTGTACCTTTCTTGTGAGAGACTCTGAGGTAGTACTGAGAGCAACATGCAACTTTTGGATTTCAAACTCCATCGCATATTGCTGTACATTTATCTCCAAAAGGAGTTATACTATCTGAGGATAGTTGGATTCTATTTTAGTTTGGGCACTAGCTTTTGCAAATTGTACCGGTGGAGCATCTAGAGAACATCGATCGAAACATGTGAAATTCGTTGCTCCCCTTGAACATTAGCTTATTTGTCTTGACCTTTAGGTGGGACTTCAAGGAAATGAGATGCATAAATATCTTCAGCATCTGGAGGAGATCAACTGATCCTACTATCACACCCCGATCCTTGAGCGCGTGCGAATCTCTTGGTGGTCGATAAAATTTGCGACTTCCCAGGACGAGTGGCCAAGCCTTTCATTTTATTGCACATGTGGAAGCGAACAACAAATCCCCTAACAGTAACCATCTCGGGATAGAAAAGCAGAACAACAGATTCACAAACAAAACATGCTTTTATAAACCGAGTCATGTACAAAAGTCTACAACCAAAAGACTTCAAAAGACCGACTCAAAAAAAGAAGCTGTCTTATCTTACCTACACCACGGATCCCCTCACCTCGGCTCCAGGTCCTCCACCTTACGTTCCTAAAAAGAATTGAGCCCACGACGAGGTGAGATATAAATCTCAGCGAGTTCACACTCTAAACCCCGATTAGGAGGGTAATATGTCTATAGGCATCCTAACCACACAATCATACAACTACAGAGACTTACCTCATCTCAGATCCTCCCTGTAGATCAGCATAGTTTATATCACAGATAGTCACAAACGCATGAGCAATAAATAAGCTCATCATCTGGAACGCCACACTCAAATTTCAAACAAGCACAGGGGTCCTGATTATAAGACCAAATCATAATGATACATCCCATACCATGCCACACAATTTTGTACCATAATCCAGCGCATCTATCTCAATCAATCATGCATTCCAATTGATTATTACTACCTACATAAGTAGTTTTACTAGACACACATCGGTCCTCTAGTGTAGCTAGGTTCCGTCTCACCCCCTTTGAGCACGGCTACATCCTCTGACACACATCGAGGACAGTATTCCTTACGACATTCCCGAAGGAGCTTCGGTCCAGAATCTACTACGACCGGCTTCCCTTAACCAGGGGCGTCCCATAGAGGGATAACGTCCATCGACATACACCGGGACGGGTTCTCTTAACCAGCACACGATTATTCAATCTCAATTCAGGACATCGTGCATTGCACTTAAATACCTCAATTAAAATGGTGAACCTGGTCTATTTTCTTCGTATTAAAATACACGATAAAATAATCGTGTGTGGGTACACGGTCAATTTGGATCAGAAAAATTGATACCATTCTTTTTAAAATCCCACTGATTGATATTGTCTTTAAAACTATTTTCGGCATCAAAACCCGACACCCGAGATTTTCTGAATAAATATCAAAATTCACAAATTTTGGAATAAATGACCAAAATTCCAATTAGCACTCAATTTGCACAAAATAACACCCAATTGCATAAATTGAACAAACCATTGCAATCGGCACGAAATTCCGGTCACCGACTATCCCGGTCTAGTTCCCATAAATATTTAATAATTCAATAATTACCAAAATTAATTAAATAATTCAATTTAAATACAAAAAATACTAACTTAGGCCGTAATTGCTAAATTAACCGCCTAAACGGGCTGGGAAAATTCCCGAACCTGTCTAGATAAATAGCACATCTTTTCTAGGCATTAATTAATCTAATCTAACCACCTAACATGCATAATTGAATAATTAAATCACTAATCTAATCTAACTAATCATCTAATCTCTAATTAACTTAAACTAAACACTCCTAAAAGTCATTAGCACCCTAATAAGAGTTTAGTGCATAAACTCACCAGTTTAGCGTGAAAATTGGTTCATTGTGACAGCGGCGCAACGACGATCAAAACTCGGGCTCACGGCGAGGCCGAGGGGAGCTTGGACCGGGCTGAGAAGCCTTGCAAGCCCACAGTGAACTGCCGGGCTCAATCCTGGGCTGAACTGCGAGCTGGGCTAAACTCAACTGACGAGTTGGAAAATTACAGACTGCTGAGCTTGACTTCGGGCTTTGCTGGGCTCATGAAAGGAAGATGGACGAAGGGGTAGTTGGATTCGGTGGAAGGATACGTGGGCATTGCTTTGGTGGACACGCTAGCAAGAAGAAATCGTGGGGCTGACACGAGGAGAGGAGCTATGGCGTCTTCGAGGCAGTTGCTGGTAGAAGGCCCGTGGTCAACTTCGACTTCGCTGGTTGACTCGGCAGCTGCAAGGTAGTTGGATGAGTGGCAGAGTGAGGCTTCAGTGGAGGTAGACACACACTGGTGGAGTTGCAGGAGCTAGACGCGGTCGTTGTTGTTGATGGTTGATTGAGTAGGGGAGAAGACACGGATGGGTGGCGCTGGGCTAGAGGAGAAAATGATGGAGCTACTTTCGGGGAATGGCGAAGACAACGCTGGCTTGAGGGCTTCGCTGGGTTTGAAATGAAAGAAAAAGTAGAGGCAAAGGTAAAGAAATGAAAGAGAAGTAGAAGCGCGAAGGGGGAAGGAACCGGCCAACGTGGGAAGGAAGATTGGGAAAAGGGGTGAGCCAAAGTCAAAGATAAATATCTACTCCATTAAAGCTTGTCCCCTAATTCTTTCTTGCGAACAATTTCCCTCAATAAACTCAATTTTTGGTGCCAATGTTGTAGCCCCCATCCAAGGCTCCGAATTTCCTCACCTTAGACTTTAATTTCTTCTCCAAATTCCCCAATTTGACATCAAATTTTGCTAAGGAAGAAGCCCAGACAATTTTTGCAAGTCCCCTTCACCAAATAGCTCGGTAAGGAGGCCAAAAATCTCTTCAATTTGGCCCATCCGAATTTCCATTCGTTTTCGAACAGTTCGAAATGATTTTCTGTAAAAATCCCGAGCTCACCAAAAATTCTTCAGAGGATGAGTTGACGTTCCTAAAATAAATCGTGACATGACAGAACTTTCAACTTCGGAAATTGGGTTCAAATTCACGATTAATTTCAATCTGGTGCGATTTTAGCGTGACCTAACCTACTGGGTAGCTTTTAGGAATTTTTTTGCGCATTTGATTCGTGGTCGATTATTTTTTAGCCACATTGTATATCTTTGACACATTGGCGACTCTTGGTTTTCGTGAAAATCTTGAGGTTTCAAATATGGACACAGGGTACAAAAATGACAGAAAACTCGGTCTAGTGTCGTTCAACATAAATTTTGTAATTAGGTGGAATCACCCGCACACTAATCACATACCTCTATGAAATCGAGCTATCTCCGATCTCTGATCGATTTTGACAGTGTCGTAATGACCCTTGCGGATTAGCACGGTCGAACAATTGATTCTTGGTCTAATTCTCAAGTTTATTGCGTTTGGATTCCTTAACGGCTTCACTTGATAGGCTAGTTATCTCGTGAGTGGCAAACTTAGAGAAAAACACTTTAGGCGTGTCGATGAAAAGCCCAACTTATTCAATAAAAAACAGAGCATGAAATTAAAGATGTCATAACTCTTCCCCTCTTATAAAAATTTCGTCCTCGAAATTTAAACCATACAAATCTTTAAACAAAATGGTGGAAGTACAGTCGTCTCATCAAATCTTCACTTTCCCAGGTTGCTCCCTCTGTGCCGTGGCATTGCTAGACCACTTTAACCAACGAGATCATCTTGGTACGTAGAATCTGTTCTTTTCGATCCACAATTTGAACTGGGCATTTCACGTACAACACTCTGTTGTCCACATCTAATTCCTCAAAATTTAGCACGTGAGTCGGGTGAGGCTTATACTTCCTCAACATCGACACGTGAAAGACGTCATGCATTTGCGCTAACCTTGGTGGCAATGCAAAACGATACGCTAGGATCCCAATTCTCTCTAGAATCTCAAAGGGACTTACGTATCTCGGACTCAGCTTTCCCTTCTTGCCGAAGCGTGAAGTACCACTCATCGGTGACACATTCAGAAAGACGTGATCACCCACTTGGAACTCCAAAGGCCTTCGACGCTTATCAGCGTAGCTTTTCTGGCGGCTCTGAGCGGTCTTCAATCTATCTCTGATGACGACAATTGCATCCACTGATTGCCAAACCAACTCTAGGCCTATGATCTTTCATTCTTCGACCTCATCCCAACACACTAGCGTTCTGCACGCTTTGTCATACAACGTTTCGAAAGGAGCCATCTGAATACTCTACTGGTAGTTGTTGTTGTAGGCGAACTCAACAAGATGAAGTTGTTCCTCCCAGCTTCCCATGAAATCCAACACACAAGCTCACAGCATGTCTTCAAGGGTTTGAATTGTCCTCTTAGACTGGCCATCCGTCTGAGGATGATAAGCCGTATTATACTGCAGCTTCGTTCCTAAAGCAGCCTGTAAAATTTTCCAAAAGGCAGCTGTGAATCTCGAGTCTTGATCTGATGTAATCATTACGGGCACTTCATGGAGATGAACAATCTGACGCATGCACAGTTCTACGTGCTTGTGCAAATCAAGGTCCTTTCATACTGCGATGAAGTGAGCTAACTTCGTCAGTCTGTCGACCACTACCCAAATGGAATCATTACCCCTCTGACTTCTTGGTAAGCCTGTCACAAAGTCCATTGTGATGTATTCTCATTTCCACTCAGGAATCTCGAGAGGTTGCAAAAGTGCTCCTAACTTACAATGCTGTGCCTTCACTTGCTAACATGTCAGACACTTGGCGACATGCTTGGTGATGTCCACCTTCATACCAGACCACCAATAGTGTTGACACAAATTCTGATACATCTTTGCACTGCCAAGATGAATGCTGTAACTGCTATGATGAGTTTCTGACAAAATTTCCTCCTTAAACGCTGCATCGTTAGGTACACATAATTGTCCTCGGAACCTTAGTGTTCCGTCTTCATGAATCTGAAAGTCAGCTTTTCTCTTCTCGATATCCTCTTGCAGGATTTTCTGAATATCTAGGTCTGTCAACTGAAGCGTCTTAATTTTGATTTGTACTTCTTGTTCAATTTTGAGGGTGGCCATAAGATTCGCAAGGTGGCCTACCTCAAACTTGAAAATCGAATCTCGAACTTTCTCGAGTCAAATTCATTCCATGAGTACCATCTGCACTATTGAAGACTTCCGACTTAGCGCATCTGTGACTTTATTGACCTTTCCAGGGTGATACAAAATATCACAATCATAAAGTTCTTCAGGAGTTCCATCTAGCGACGCTGTCTCATATTCAACTCCTTCTGAGAGAATAAGTACTTGAGATTTTGATGGTCAGTGAATATCTAGAATCTTTTTCCACACAAATAATGTTTCCAAATCTTCAAAGCAAAAATGATCGCTGCGAGTTCTAAGTCATGCGTCGGGTAATTCAGCTCATGAGGTCTCAACCGACGGGATGCGTATGCAACTACCCTACCATGTTGCATCAGCACGCAACCTAGTTCTCTAAACGACACATCACTATAGATCTCATATCCTCTAGGATTTGGTATGGTCAGCATAGGTGCGGTAATCAGCTTATGCTTAAGAAGTTGGAAACTATACTTGCACTTATCTGTCCACACGAACTTCTCTTTCTTCTTCAGTAGTTGAGTCAACGGCGAAGCTAAAGCTGAAAACCCTTCCACAAACCTTCTGTAGTACCATGTCAAACCCAAGAAGCTTCTGATCTCTGTCATGGTTGTCAGTTTTGGCCAGCTAATTACTGCTTCAATCTTGGACGGGTCCACGGAGATTCCTTTGCCTAAAATCACATGACCTAGAAAAGCAACACAAGTCAACCAAAACTCGCACTTGCTAAACTTGGCATACAACTCATGAGTCCTTAGAGTCTGAAGTACCATCCTCAAATGCCCTTCATGCTCCTTTGGACTTCTAGAGTACACCAAGATATCGTCGATGAATACGATCACGAACTGATCTAGATATTCTTTGAACACTTGGTTCATCAGATCCATAAAAGCAGCTGGGGTGTTCGTCAAACCAAACGGCATTACAGTGAATTCATAATGGTCGTATCGAGTATGAAATGCTGACTTCGGTATATCCTTTTTTATGATCCTCAATTGATGATATCCCGCTGTCAAGTTGATTTTAGAAAATATCGACACACCTTGTAGTTGGTCAAACAAGTCGTTGATCCTCGGCAGTGGATACTTGTTCTTGGTCGTCACCTGATTGAGTTGACGATAGTCGATGTATAGGCGCAACGGACCATATTTCTTCACGAACAGAACTGGTGCTCCCTAAGGTGATGCACTAAGACGTATGAATCCCTTATCCAATAATTCTTACATCTGCACTTTCAGTTCTTTCAACTCAGACAACGCCATTCGGTAAGGAGCCTTAGAAATTGGCTCTGTCCCAAGAGCTAACTCAATCACGAACTTGATTTCCCTGTCTAGCGGCAAGCTTGGCAATTCCTTCGAAAACACGTCAGGAAATTCCTGAACCACTACGATGTCTTTGATCTTCAGCTCCTCAACTGTCATATCCACGACAGTAGCTAAGTAACCTTAGCAACCCCCATCTAACAAACGGGTTGCCTCAAGTGACGAGATTAAGGTAATCGATGGTCCTCCTTGACTCCCAATAAACTCAAAACTTTCACCCGCTAACGGGTTAAATTGAATTGCATTATGATAGCAGTCCATCTTAGCTCGTTGCTTGGTGAGCCAGTCCATGCCAATTATCACATCAAAATCATACATGGCTAGGACTATCAAATCTATCCTCCTCTCTCTCTCACCAATTGCTAACTTGCACTCAGGACAACCCACTATATGTGGCATCCCAAAAATTAGAGACAAGCCCTAAGATGTATTAGAGCACATGATTAGGTAATGAAATTTCCTTTGAATTATGTTTTAGCCATTAGTTTTCTCTTAAGACTAAGAGTTGTATGCTTGTTTTTAAAATTAGTATTTTGGGATAAATTAATAAGAAGAATTTATTATTGGCTATGCATCTCATAGATTTAATCCCTATAGATTAAATGTTACAAGTTTTTGACCATGTGAAATTAGAAATTGGAATCAACTAAGAGAGGGAATTTAGTGGAATTGCTAAAAAGTAAAATGTAAAAAAGTTAATTTTTGGATTGAACTTTAGGCCCAAGGATAAAGGGCCTAAAGTGGGCCAAATTGGCCGGGCCCATGAGGCCCATGATGGGCCTTCGACCGAGCAAAAGGGGGAGGGGGATCCGGATGCATGCCTCCCCCATGTGTCCTATTGTTAAGGCCAAATGGCACCCATGCACTTAGTCATTTTAGTAATGATTAAGGGCAGGAAAAACTACAAGGAAAAGTGATCGGTTAGGGGGGTTTTGTCGTGCAAGAGAGAGAGAGAAAGGGAGAGAGACTTCGGGAGAAAGAGAAGAACCGAGAGAGGAGGAAGGAGCCGCTCGCCGCCCGTCGTCCGTCCGTTCGTCCGTCCATCGCCGTCCTTGTGCTGTCGTTGATTCGATTTTGGAGGCAAGTTGGGATCCTTTTGCTGCTCTTGCATGTGTGTTTTGGAATGGTGTTGGATTTTGGGTGTTTAGGGTCTAAGGAACCGAAGCTAGAAGTTGTTGCTTTTGAAGATGTGTTCTGTTTTTCGAGTATACCTCCTGACCCCGAACGTTGTAGAGGCTTGCATGTGTGTTTTGAGTTGGATTCTTGCTTTGACTTCTTCACGAAAGTTGTAGGAAACATCTCAAAATACAACATACTAAAATTTGAGATAAAATGGTTGCGTTTTGTGGGGTAAAACCCTTCCCCTACGAAAAACACTACATCTGAAACTGTTTTGTTGATCTCTTGATGGTTTTGAGTGCTGCATGTCACTTTTTATCAAGAATTTTCATTTCGACTCCTGTATGAAACTTGTTGAGAACATCCTAAAGACTAACATATTCAAATTTGAGGTAAAATGAGCAAGTGTAGCCTAGTGAACAAATTTTCTCTTGAAAATGGTAAATCTGGAAATACTGTTCTGAGACTTCTTGGACCCATATGGTTGTTATAATTTAGAAATTTCACTTAGATCCCTTAATGAAAGTTGTAGGGATCTCTTGAGACAAAACATATCAAAATTTCAGAGGAAACAAAGAAGGATAGGTAGGTAAGAATTCATTATTTCGGAGTAAAGTATACTGGACATTTCGGTGATAGAGTCAGGAACTTCGTACGACTGTAGAAAATTATTGAGAACGAATCGGGCCTAGATGTCTTCATGAAAAATATACTGTAGGACTTTGGCTATAACCTGGTAAAATTTCATAATTTTTAAAGATCTTTTGGGTATTGTAATTGAATTGTTCTAAAAACTGCGCAATCTGACCTTGCCCGAATTTTACATGTTGTAATGTGTGAGCTATATCTTTTTGTTTGAATCTCTTTTGGGCATGTGTCCTTCATGAAATTGTTAACTTTAAGTCTTATATAGTACATGCTCTGATTTGGTGATTTTTGAAGGTCATTTACATATTAAATCGACCGTGATATGGAAGATGTGCAATGTATGTGTTTCGGACTTGGAAATAATGACATGCATGACTTATATCATTCTGTATAAATTTTTTTTTGAGAAATGTTCTTCATGAAACATCTTTATCTATGTCTTGACTATAACATAGTGAAATTTCGTGATTTTTGAAGGTCATTTGCCTATTTAATGAACTGTGTTTTGAAAACTGTGTAAGCTGTACATTTTCGAAATTTATGATATTGGAATGTATGGCCAATTCTATGCTGTAATGTGTGATCCGTATGAATTGTTATGTGAATTATGAGACTTTAGATTATTATTCATGTAATGGTGTAATGGCTTTCATGCATTTCATATGACATTAAAGAAAATGATAAATTTTCCATGATCTCAAAGAAAGATTTCATTTAAATCATTTCATCAAAGGACAATTTTCCCAATGCATACTGCATGATTTCAAAAGAACAATTTAAATCAATTGCATTGGAAATTTCAAGTGTGAAATTGGAAAAGAAATGTATGAGAATATGAATGACCGTCGGAGCTGTGAGTCGACGATGCCCCGGGAGTGTCGGGATGCCCGGAGGTGTGAGCCGGATGCCCGGAGGTGTGTGCCGGATGTCCTCGGGAGTTTCGAGATGCCCGGTGGTGTGTGCCGGAGGTTCCCCGCGATGCTAGGTTGGGTGCGAGCGATAGAAATGTGGGATGCAATTACTGATCCCGGGAAAGAGATACGTGGCAATTCAATTTGAAAAAAAAAAACATGAGTTGAAATTAAATCATGCAAAGTGTGGTCACATGTATGCATGATAGCATGATGATCATATGTGATTTGATGATAAGTGCATGGATGTATGTGCACCTATGACGTGATGATAACTTGTGATTTGATGATAAGTGCATGGATGTATGTGCACCTATGGCATTATGAAAACATGTGATTTGATGATAAGTGCATGGATGTATGTGCACCTATGGCATGATGATGATATGTGATTTGATGATAAGTGCATGGATGTATGTGCACCTATGGCATGATGATAACATGTGATTTGATGATAAGTGCATGGATGTATGTGCACCTATGGCATGATGATAACATGTGATTTGATGATAAGTGCATGGATATCAAGGTAAATTATGCATGGATACTTAAAAGATATGTGTTATGCTATGATTGTACTGTATGATGCATTGAGTGGTTTATTGGTCCTTTACCTACTGAGTGGTTGTACTCACCCCTTCGGGGACCAACATTTAAGATTAGTACGATGTCGCTCCCTACTGTCACGCGGGGCGTCTTTTACGGCCTTCCTTCGGATGTGGAGGTCGAGTGGGCGGAGATCGACTGTCCCACCATCCCTGGTTTGACGTTCTTTCGGATTCGTACATTTGTGATGTATGATGTGGGCCTGGCTGGGGGCCCGGTCGTTCAGGAGTTCGTATCTGTTCACGTTCGTCGAGACGGAGTGAAGCAAGGGATGCTGCCACCACCATCGCCTGACGCACCAGGATGGGTGTGACGGCCTGCGCGTTAGGAGTAGGACTTGCAACTTTTTGAGAAATAGCCGACACTAGTTGATGGGGGGGGATCTTACACGATGAAAATAGTGGGTCGAGTATTTCTTTTTGGGGTTACGGCCGAGTGTAGTGAGGAGTCTTGGCCTTTCTTTTGATGTACCGACTCGTGAAAATCCATCAAGAAAATATGTAAATAAAAGTGGCTCGGCTTTATCCTTTCCTATGGAAATTAGTGGTGTGCATTGTATCATGTTTGTTGGAGGGAGAGATGGTGATATTAAATTATGCTTCCGCTAATGAGTCACGCTGGGACCGTTTAAAAAAAAAAAAGCCTAGGAACTACAATGCTTCTACTAAGAGATGCACTAGTGTTCATTAGGCGTAGCGATAAGTATCTGTGGCGACCCTACCGGTTTTGGGGATGCCACAGCGGTTGGTATCAGAGCAAAAGATTTATATATGGAGTGATAAGGAGCCTTATTTGGAAAGTGAGTAAAGTAGTGACAATGCACACCATAGGATACTGACTGTGATAGGTTAACTAACTTTGAACAACGGGTGATGTGTATTCGCCCATAGATCCCCAGTTTATGTTTCGAGATTACTCTCGGCTGCTAGTAACATGGTTATGTTACTTACCTTCTTGGTGTTATTACTTTTAAAGGAGACTTTGAGTCCCAGATATTTCCTGAGGCAAATGCTTGGAAACTGCAGGAAAATCATGGTACGATATGGAAGTCATGGTCCACCGAGGGCTGAAGCCTCTACATCAAGGGCTGAACCCCGAATGGAAGATATCCTGCAGGCATTGGCCAATATTGGAAATCTGATGGAAAGACAAGCGCAGCAACAACCCGGAGCAGAATGCCGTACTCAGGGACTGGTGGAACAATTTTTGAAGTTGAAGCCACCCAAATTCAGTGGAATGGGAAGTCCTGAGGAGGCGGAGCATTGGATTGATGGGATGGAGCGAATTTTCCGGTTGTTGGACTGCAATGATGCTGAGAAAATAACTTTAGCAGAGTACCACTGGAGGGAAATGCGAAGTTTTGGTGGAGAGCTTCAAGGGACACAATCTTTCCACCAGGTACTGATGTTAATTGGGAGGAGTTTGTCAGAGCTTTCAATAGGAAACATTTTTCTGACTGTGCTAGGGATAAGAAAATCACAGAATTTGTTCAACTAGAACAAAAAGATCCGACAAAGGGACCAAAGACGAGGCAAGATTTTCTGAACTGTCTAGATATGCCCCTAGATTGATCGAAGATCAGGAAGAAAAAGCCAAGATGTTTTTGAAGGGACTGAGAACTAGTATAAGGAAACAACTGGTGCCTTTGAACATAAGAGATTATAATGAGATCTATGAAAGGGCACAGTTGGTGGAGCAGGAGTTAGTAAGGGAGCAGTCAAAGAATTAGAGACAATCGTCTTTTGGTGATAACAGGCGGGGAAAGAGACCCTATACAGGTCAGGGTCAGACTTGGGAGTCTAAGAAGAAGGGCAATTTCGGGAGTTTTGGGAAGGCTAGGAATGGTCCGAATTTAGGAAAAACACCTTATCGGAATGAAGAGTGTCGAAGGTGTGATGGACGACATGGCCCCGGACCTTGTAATGGACGGTTGAAGTGTTATGGCTGTGGGAAGGTGGGACATCTTAAGAAGGACTGTCCACAGGAGAGGTCCCGCACGAGTATCAACTCACTGCGACAAGTAACCCAGCGTACTACTGGGCCATATTCTCAAAAGAATCCACAGAGGCCACCAACTCAAGGAAAAGTGTATGCAGTCACCCAAGAGGAAGCAAAAGCTTCCAAGAACGTCATCTCAGGTACAATTTTTATAAATGGCAAGAAGGCTTATGCATTGTTTGATACGGGTGCTACGCATTCATTTGTGTCTGACAGATATAGACTGTTGAGTAAAATTGAAACGACATTTCTTGAGACCCCTCTTTGTGTTTCTATGCCTTTAAAGGATGCGGTGTTGTCTACACTGGTGTGTGAAAAATGTAAAATAACCGTAGGAGGAAGAGATATGGAAATAGATTTAGTCGTGATGGCCATGTATGATTTTGATGTTATCATAGGAATGGATTGGCTTCATAAGTATCGAGCCAATATGGATTGTTATAGGAGAGTGATCCAGTTTATTCTACCTGATGGGTTGGATTGTGAATTTCTGGGGGGCCAGACCGACCTATCTATAGCACTCATTTCGGCAATAGAAGCTGATGTGTTACTTGACGAAGGATGTCAAGGGTACCTAGCAACGGTTAAAGATTGTACCAAGGAAGAACTGAAACTTGATGAAATTAGGGTAGTAAATGAATTTCCAAATGTATTTCCTGAAGAGTTGCCTGGATTGCCCTCGAAAAGAGAAATTGAGTTTGAAATTGAGCTAATGCCTGGAACAGGACCAATATTGAAAGCCTCATACAGGATGGCCCTAATAGAACTAAAGGAGTTGAAAGTGCAACTACAGGAGTTGCTTGACAAAGGATTCATTAGGCCAAGTGCTTCACCATGGAGTGCACCAGTTCTATTTGTGAAAAAGAAAGATGGGTCGATGCGCTTGTGCATTGACTATAGACAACTAAATCAGGTGACCGTTAAAAATAAGTATCTCTTGCCTAGAATTGACGACCTATTTGACCAACTCCAGGGAAGTTCGGTTTTCTCTAAGATTGATTTAAGATCGGGATACCATCAGCTAAAAATTAAGAAAGAAGATATTACTAAGACTGCATTTAGGACTCGTTATGGACATTACGAGTTCCTTGTCATGCCATTTGGATTGACAAATGCACTAGCCGCATTTATGGATCTAATGAATAGGGTATTTAAGCCCTATTTAGAGCAGTTTGTGATTGTTTTTATCGACGATATCCTGGTTTATTCGAAAGGGCCAAAGGAACATGAGCAACACTTGAAGTTAGTTTTATAAACTCTGAGGGATCACAAGTTATATGCCAAATTCAGCAAGTGTGAATTTTGGTTAGACCGGATAATATTTTTAGGACATGTGGTGTCAGGAGGAGGAATTGCAGTAGATCCGGCGAAAGTTGAGATGGTAATAAATTGGCCGAGACAGACCACGCCCACTGAAATACGGAGTTTCTTAGGACTGGCCGGTTATTACCGGAGGTTTATTGAAGGATTTTCACGATTGGCAGGTCCTTTGACCAAATTAACTCGGAAGAATGCGAAATTTGAATGGAGCGGGGAATGTGAAAGGAGCTTTCAAGAACTTAAAAGGAAGTTAACCACAGCCACAATCTTGACTATACCCTCTGGACCTGATGGTTTTATAGTATATAGTGATGCATCTCACAAAGGATTGGGATGTGTTTTGATGCAACATGGCAAAGTCATAGCCTATGCATCTAGGCAACTAAAACCCCATGAACTGAATTACCCGACCCATGATCTAGAGTTGGCAGCTATAGTATTCGCCTTGAAAATATGGAGACATTATTTATATGGGGAAAAGTTTGAGATTTATACAGATCATACGAGCCTGAAATATTTGTTCTCACAAAAGGAGTTGAACATGAGACAAAGGAGGTGGATGGAGTTGTTAAAGGACTATGATTGTGAGATACGATATCATCCAGGAAAGGCGAACAGGGTAGCGGATGCTCTTAGTCGTAAGTCAGCTATGGAAATTGCCAGTTTAAGAATGGCAGAATGGAACTTATTAAAGTCCGTAGCGGACTCGGAATTTAATTTAAAAGTGGATGATCTTACTGGTATGCTTAAGGCACTAAGGATCGAACTAGTAATCATTTAGAAAGTTAAGACCCTGCAAAAGTCTGATCCGGAGATTATGAAAGTAAAAGAGGCAGTGTCTTTAGGGAAGAGACCAGAATTTCAAGTTTTTGAAGATGGAGTGGTAAGATGTCAAGGACGACTCTGTGTACCTGACAACGAAGAATTGAAGAAGGAGATTTTGTCGGAAACACATAAGAGTAGATATAGTATTCATCCAGGTAGTACTAAGATGTACAGAAATTTGCGTCAGCAATTTTGGTGGAATGGTATGAAAACAGATACGGCTAAGTATGTTTCTCAATGTTTGACGTGCCAACAAGTGAAGGTGGAACATCGCAAACCTGCAGGACTCTTGAGACCGTTAGACATACCAGAGTGGAAGTGGGAGCATGTAACGATGGATTTTGTGCAAGGATTGCCAAGGACATCAAGTGGTCATGATTCTATTTGGGTAATAGTGGATCGTTTAACTAAGTCTGCCCATTTCTTAGCAGTCCGTGTGAACTATTCAATGAGTAGGCTTGCTGAACTTTATGTAAGCCAGATAATACGCTTACATGGTATACCTGTAACGATCACCTCGGATCGAGACTCTAGATTTACCTCAAATTTTTGGCGAAGTCTGCAAAATCCTTTAGGTACAAAACATCAATTTAGTACTGCTTATCACCCTCAAACAGATGGACAGACAGAGAGAGTGATACAAACTCTGGAGGATATGTTGAGAGCCTGTATTATTGACTTTGGAGGAAGATGGGATGAACACTTGTATTTGACAGAGTTTGCCTATAACAACAGCTTTCGAAAAGTATAGGCATGGCCCCATATGAAGCATTATATGGGAGAAGATGCAACCCCAATCTGTTGGGACGAGGTAGGTGAAAGAAGATTGACAGGACTGAATTGATACAAGACACCACTGAGGCTGTTGAAATTATTAGGGAAAGACTTAAGACAGCCCAGAGTAGACAAAAGGGCTATGCGGACAAGCGTAGAAGACCCTTAGAGTTTAGTGTGGGGGATCACGTATTTCTTAAAGTATCCCCGTTAAAAGGAGTATCTCGTTTCAGAATGAAATGAAAGTTGGGTCCCAGATTCGTTGGACCTTTTGAGATACTTGAAAGAATAGGAGATGCAGCTTATCGTTTGGCGCTGCCTCCTAATCTGGGAAGTTTACATGATGTGTTTCATGTGTTGATGCTAAGAAAGTATCAGCCAGATCCTGGTCACATACTCGATCATGAGGTCATCAAAGTGGATGAGAAAGTAGGGTACATCGAAGAGCCTGTGCAAATACTAGATCAAAAAGAACAAATTCTCAGGACTAAGAAGATTCCTTTGGTTAAAGTATTATGGCGACATCATGATACGGAGGAAGCCACATGGGAGAGTGAAGACCAGATGAACGAAAAGTACCCCTACTTGTTTCAAAAGGGCGTGAGTAATGTTTAATTTTGAGGACGAAATTCTCTAAGGAGGGGAGAATTGTGGCATCCCAAAAATTAGAGACAAGCCCTAAGATGTATTAGAGCACATGATTAGGCAATGAAATTTCCTTTGAATTATGTTTTAGCCATTAGTTTTCTCTTAAGACTAAGAGTTGTATGCTTGTTTTTAAAATTAGTATTTTGGGATAAATTAATAAGAAGAATTTATTATTGGCTATGCATCTCATAGATTTAATCCCTATAGATTAAATGTTACAAGTTTTTGACCATGTGAAATTAGAAATTGGAATCAACTAAGAGAGGGAATTTAGTGGAATTGCTAAAAAGTAAAATGTAAAAAGTTAATTTTTGGATTGAACTTTAGGCCCAAGGATAAAGGGCCTAAAGTGGGCCAAATTGGCCGGGCCCATGAGGCCCATGATGGGCCTTCGACCGAGCAAAAGGGGGAGGGGGATCTGGATGAATGCCTCCCCCATTTGTCCTATTGTAAAGGCCAAATGGCACCCATGCACTTAGTCATTTTAGTAATGATTAAGGGAAGGAAAAACTAAAAGGAAAAGTGACTGGTTACCGGGGGGGGTTTGTCGTGCAAGAGAGAGAGAGAGAAAGGGAGAGAGAGACTTCGAGAGAAAGAGAAGAACCGTGAGAGGAGGAAGGAGCCGCTCGCCGCTCGTCGTCCGTCCATTCGTCCATCCGTCGCCGTCCTTGTGCTGTCGTTGATTCGATTTTGGAGGCAAGTTGGGATCCTTTTGCTGCTCTTGCATGTGTGTTTTGGAATGGTGTTGGATTTTGGGTGTTTAGGGTCTAAGGAACCGAAGCTAGAAGGTGTTGTTTTTGAAGATGTGTTCTGTTTTTCGAGTATACCTCCTAACCCCGAACGTTGTAGAGGCTTGCATGTGTGTTTTGAGTTGGATTCTTGCTTTGACTTCTTCACGAAAGTTGTAGACAACATCTCAAACTACAAACATACTAAAATTTGAGATAAAATGGTTGAGTTTTGAGGGGTAAAACCCTTCCCCTACGAAAAACACTAGATCTGAAACTGTTTTGTTGATCTCTTGATGGTTTTGAGTGCTGCATGTCACTTTTTATCAAGAATTTCACTTCGACTCCATGAAACTTGTAGAGAACATCCTAAAGACTAACATATTCAAATTTGAGGTAAAATGAGCAAGTGTAGCCTATTGAACAAATTTTCTCTTGAAAATTGTAAATCTGGAGTCTCGATCCGAGGTGATTGTTACAGGTATACCATGTAAGCGTATTATCTGGCTTACATAAAGTTCAGCAAGCCTACTCATTGAATAGTTCACACGGACTGCTAAGAGATGGGCAGACTTAGTTAAACGATCCACTATTACCCAAATCGAATCGTGACCATTTGATGTCCTTGGCAATCCTTGCACAAAATCCATCGTTACATGCTCCCACTTCCACTCTGGTATGTCTAACGGTCTCAAGAGTCCTGCAAGTTTGCGATGTTCCACCTTCACTTGTTGGCACGTCAAACATTGAGAAACATACTTAGCCGTTTCTGTTTTCATACCATTCCACCAAAATTGCTGACGCAAATTTCTGTACATCTTAGTACTACCTGGATGAATACTATATCTACTCTTATGTGTTTCCGACAAAATCTCCTTCTTCATTTCTTCATTGTCGGGTACACAGAGCCGTCCTTAACATCTTACCACTCCATCTTCAGAAACTTGAAATTCTGGTCTCTTCCCTAAAGACACTGCCTCTTTTACTTTCATAATCTCCGAATCAGACTTTTGTAGGGTCTTAACTTTCTAAATTATTACTGGTTCGATCCTTAGTGCCTTAAGCATACCAGTAAGATCATCCACTTTTAAATTAAATTTCGAGTCCGCTACGGACTTTAATAAGTTCCATTCTGCCATTCTTAAACTGGCCATTTCCATAGCTAACTTACGACTAAGAGCATTCGCTACCCTGTTCGCCTTTCTTGGATGATATCGTATCTCACAATCATAGTCCTTTAACAACTCCATCCACCTCATTTGTCTCATGTTCAACTCCTTTTGTGAGAACAAATATTTCAGGCTCTTATGATCTGTATAAATCTCAAACTTTTCCCCATATAAATAATGTCTCCATACTTTCAAGGCGAATACTATAGCTGCCAACTCTAGATCATGGGTCGGGTAATTCAGTCCATGGGGTTTTAGTTGCCTAGATGCATAGGCTATGACTTTGCCATGTTGCTTCAAAACACATCCCAATCCTTTGTGAGATGCATCACTATATACTATAAAACCATCAGGTCCAGAGGGTATAGTCAAGATTGGGGCCGTGGTTAACTTCCTTTTAAGTTTTTGAAAGCTCCTTTCACATTCCCCACTCCATTCAAATTTCGCATTCTTCCGAGTTAATTTGGTTAAAGGACCTGCCAATCGTGAAAATCCTTTAATAAACCTCCAGTAATAACCGGCCAGTCCTAAGAAACTCCGTATTTCAGTGGGTGTGGTCGGTCTCGGCCAATTTATTACCATCTCAACTTTCGCCGGATCTATTGCAATTCCTCCTCCTGACACCACGTGTCCTAAAAATATTATCCGGTCTAACCAAAATTCACACTTGCTGAATTTGGCATATAACTTGTGATCCCTCAGAGTTTGTAAAACTAACTTCAAGTGTTGCTCATGTTCCTTTGGCCCTTTCGAATAAACCAGGATATCGTCGATAAAAACAATCACAAACTGCTCTAAATAGGGCTTAAATACCCTATTCATTAGATCCATAAATGCGGCTAGTGCATTTGTCAATCCAAATGGCATGACAAGGAACTCGTAATGTCCATAACGAGTCCTAAATGCAGTCTTAGGAATGTCTTCTTTCTTAATTTTTAGCTGATGGTATCCCGATCTTAAATCAATCTTAGAGAAAACCGAACTTCCCTGGAGTTGGTCAAATAGGTCGTCAATTCTAGGCAAGGGATACTTATTTTTAACGGTCACCTGATTCAGTTGTCTATAGTCAATGCACAAGCGCATCAACCCATCTTTCTTTTTCACAAACAGAACCGGTGCACCCCATGGTGAAGCACTTGGCCTAATGAATCCTTTGTCAAGCAACTCCTGTAGTTGCACTTTCAACTCCTTTAGTTCCATTAGGGCCATCTTGTATGGGGCTTTCGATATTGGTCCTGTTCCAGGCATTAGCTCAATTTCAAACTCAATTTCTCTTTCCGGGGGCAATCCAGGCAATTCTTCAGGAAATACATCTGGAAATTTCATTACCTAATCATGTGCTCTAATACATCTTAGGGCTTGTCTCTAATTTTTGGGATGCCACAGTCGTCGCATATTCAGGGGTTGTCAAAATTCTCGAAATTGGACATTTCTTATGCAACGTTGAAAAGGTGAGGGTACCTTTGCCTCATTTCCTTTTTGCTTTCCCATGTAATCTCTTCCACGTTGTGGCGTTGCCCTAAGGTCTTAAGTAGCGGTATTTTCTTTATTGGGAGAACTCGCTTCTTCCGATGCCATACTTGAATTGGTTCTTCCATGTACTTTACTTGCTCATCCATTTTGATGGCTTCATGATCGAGTATGTGTCCAGGATCTGGCCGGTACCTTCTCAGCATCGATACATGGAGCACATCGTGCAAATTTTCCAACTTAGGGGGTAATGCTAGCCAATAAGCTACGTCGCCTATCCTCTCAAGTATCCCAAAAGGCCCAACAAATCTAGGGCTCAACTTGGCCTTCCATCTCGAATCGTGATACTCCTTTCATCGGGGATACCTTTAGGAATATGTGATCTATGCTAAATTCTAAAGGTCCTCTACACTTATGTGCGTAGCTTTTCTTTTACCCATTTCGTTTCAACAAACAAGAATTCTACAAGCTTGACCATGCTTTCGCTGCGCTACTCTGATAAAATTATCCCATACTAAGCCTCACGGTTTTATTCTTGACGCATGGGTAGTCACTATCTCAGGAGATCATCCATCCTAGTCCATTGCTTACGGAGCTAGTCCATTCCTACGATGAGGTCAAAGTTATACATAACTATCACTACCAAGTCCATTTCGAGATCTCGTTCCCTTAGGGTTATCTCACGCTTCTTACATACTAACATGGACAACACCATATTCTTCAGTGGTGTGGAAATACGAAGACGCATATCTAAAGATTTGGTTCTTGCTTCTCACAATCATCTATATTTCTCAGACACAAATGAATGCGTGTCACTCATGTCAAATAACGCATATACCTTCTTATCATCTATAGCAATTATACCTGAGATAACATTTTCGGAAGCTTCCGCTTCCTCTTGGGTGACCGCGTACACCTGTCCTTGTGCTGGTGGCCTCTGTAGATTCCTTGGTGGGGGTGGTCCAGCTGCACGTTGCTGCACTTGTCGCACCGAGCTGACATTCGATTGCGACCCATCTTGTGGACAATCTCTCTTAAAGTGACTTCTCTGCCCACAACCAAAACATTTCAGTCAATCATTACAGGGTCCTAGTCCATGTTGTCCACCACATCTCTGACAAATGTTACCCTGGTAGGGTACTGTCCCAAAAGTCGGGCCACTCTCGACTTTTCCAAAATTCCCAAAGTTACTATTTTTCTTAGATTTTGAGGGCTGACCTTGATCAGGATAAGGCCTCTTACCCCTTCTGATATCACCAAAAGTCGATTGCCTCTTATACTCTGATTGCTCTCTTACCAACTCCTGATCCACCAACTGTGCCCTTTCATAAATCTCATTATAATCTCTTATATTCAAAGGCCCCAGTTGTTTCCTGATATCAGTTCTCAATCCCTTCAGGAATCTCTTAGCCTTTTCTTCTCAATCTTCAATCAGCCTGGGAGCATATCTAGACAGTTCAGAAAATCTTGCCTCATATTGATCCACTGTCAGTTCCTTTTGTTCTAACTAAACAAATTCAGTGATCTTCTTATCCTTAGCACAGTTAGAAAAATGCTTCCTATTGAAGGCTCTCACAAACTCATCCCAATTCACATCAGTACCTGGTGGAAAGATTGTGTCTCTTGAAGCTCTCCACCAAAACTTGGCATTTCCCTCCAATTGGTATTCTGCCAAAGTTATCTTTTCAGCATCATTGCAGTTCAACAACCGGAAAATTCGCTCCATTCCATCAATCCATTGTTCCGCCACCTCAGGACTTCCTGTTCCACTAAACTTAGGTGGTTTCAGCTTCAGAAATTGTTCCACTAGTCCTTGAGGGCGACGTTCCACTTCGGGTTGTTGCTGCGCTTGTCTTTCCATCAGATTTCCAATATTGGCCAATGCTTGCAGGATATCTTCCATTCGGGGTTCAGCCCTTGCAGCAAAGGCTTCAGCCTTTGATGGATGAGCACTTCCAACTCGCACCATGACTTTCCTGTAGTTTCCAAGCATTTGCCTCAAGAATAATCTAAGACTCACTGTCTCCATTTAAAAGCAACTACTACTATAAAATAAGTAACATAAACATGTTACTGGCACCTAAAAACAACTCATAAAAAGGACTAGGAATCTACGAGTGAATACCCATCACCCGTTGTTCAAAGTTAGTCAACTACTCTTGGTTAGTATCCTAAGGTGTGCATCATTCTATCCTCTTTTCCATTTGAGGCACCTTATCACTCCTAATAAACCATAGCTCTGATACCATTAATTGTGGCACCCCCGAAGCCCCCCGAACCGTTGGGGTCGCCACAATGCGCTTAGCTTTCTTTTTACCTTCCTCTTGCTTGACACCAAGGTCTATCAAATCCATAAATCCTAGGGGTTTATATCTTTTAGATTGGTCCCCGCGCAATTTATATGGTGGAAGCGTATCCAACAACTCCCTTCCCTATATTCAGAAAACAATGCACACCAACTAAACATTTTATAAGTTAAAAGCCGAACATTTTTATTTATTTAAACCAGATGGACATCATTCGTCGGTACACCAAAATGCCATAGTTTTCTATACTCGGCTATATTTCAAAAGATGAACGACATATTTTCCAACAGCCGTATACTTAAAGTCCATCGATCAGTGTCAGCGTCCAAAAGTTCCTTCCTCTGATGTCCTCCTCCTCGCGGTCATATCCTACCACTCTGTCCATCTACTATTGGCGGTGGTAGCAGAGGTATCTTGTCTAGTCTGAAATGTTAGTCCCCAAACGGGGTGAGTACAACCACTCAGTAGTAAAAGATTCATCAAGCTATATCAAGCAATACCATTAATATCCAGATTCATGCAAGATAGACAAAGACAGTTCATCAAGAAATGAGTATGCATTGGAACCATAAAACTTTTAGTGCAATGACCAGTGCAGTTCCAATAAACAAGATGCATCATGTCCAGTTACACCAGTCCCGATCATAGGGCCAAACTGTTATGACACGTCCCATTCCATGCCATACAATTTAATCCTATAACCAGACCACACTCACACTTAGTAGAATCATCCATTCTATCATTCAAACGGTTTTATCCCCCCAGAGGACCAATGTTTGCATCCTTCTGGGATTTCGCACCCAACCTGGCATCGCGAAAGCCTCCGGGCATGTATTCAAAATACAACCGGGCATCCGGCACACACCTCCGGGCATCTCGCACCCCACCTGGCATCATGAGGAATCACTGGGGACCATAGACATGGTTACCCCTAACCTCCGGGCATGCATCATAATACAACCCTCACCCTCTGGGCATCTATCATAATACAACCGGGCATCCCGACACTCCCGGGGAAAACCTCTGGGCATGTATTCATAATACAACCAGGCATCCAAAGGGCATTGACTCATTCGAACCTCTAGGCATCCCGACTCCTGGGGCATCGTTGACCCGAGGGTCCAACGGCAACAATTAACATCTTAATTTCCAAAAACACTTTTCAATGCAATGACAAAATGTCTCTTGAGTCTCATCACATATCAATATTGCATGATATGCCAATGCCAGTATCATCATGTCACATAACAACCCAAGATGCATTCACTTTTGAAATCAGTTGAGCAAAGTCGGAGTAAAACAGCTTAAAAACCAAAATGTGCAGTTTTAATGAAAATTTCGGAATAACCCCTAAATGAACTCAGAAAATTATGAAATTTTGACACGTTATCAATGAGACCTAAAGGGAAAAATTTTCATGAAGAACACCTGGTCAAATTCCATACATATCAAGAGAAAAAACTTCGGTATTTCTTGCTACAGTTTCTGTAAAATTTCCAGATTTAGCATTTCCGTATAAAAATCATTTTGTGGACCAAATATTGTCCATTTAGGCTAAATTTTTATATGTTATTCTCACAGATGTGCTCTCCAACTTTCATTAAGACTTTGAAATCAAATTTTGGCTAGAAAATTCCAGAAAAATCGAGAAATCACCGGTGGTCATGCTGTTCTTGCGAAAACAGTTCACTAGCCTAAAGAGGACTCTTCCTATACTTTGAGTTTCGGTATCCAACTTCCACAGCCAAGATTTATAAGCACATTACCCCACAATACAGCCTCTTTACTTCTCAAAAATTCACCATAGCTAAATCCTTAAGTTCTCATTTCGATTTAAAAGCAAAATTCACCAAAAACTTGCTCTATTCTTGCTCCAATACCTCGGCCAGCTTCATCTCATTCATCACAAACGACATGCAGCTCCAAATCTCACATTTCCTCACATCTACCCACTCTTCACTAGATAAAACAGCAAGCAAAATATAGATTGAAGAACTTCTACTTGCCTCACTCCTAAGCTCAATCAACAACAAAACAGGAAGCTCGTGGGTCTTCGAACGCGGCTCAACGGCGGCGAAGACGCGACGGTGGCAGCTCGCATGAGCACGGCTGAGGACGGTCCTTCTTTCCTCTTTTCCTCTTGCCGTTCGCCCTCTCGCACGAACTCTCTCTCACTCGTCGCTGCTCACTCTCTCTCTCTCTGCGAAATTTTTGCTCGGTCACTCTCTCTCTTCCTTCTCGACTAATCTGCCAATTTTTATGTTCCTTCGTTGGTTGATTTTATGAGTCAACAAAGGTGAATTCTTGGTGGCTTTTTGGGCGGGCGGCAGCTGGATTGTACGTGTCCAGCAATGGAGATCTCCTTCTTGGATGCACGCCACTTTTCTCCTCCATGCATGGGACGTGTCCTCAGCCAACCGTATTCTTTCTTTTTGTTAATCAACTAATTAGATTAATAATTCTGCAATTTGGTGGCAGCAGGAAACGGTGACACCACACGCAGCCGTGTCTTCATGTGGGGAGTCCTCTTTCCTTTGGTGCCACTTGTTGAAACCCATGTACAAACGTGGCCTCACTTCCCTCCAAGAAGTCCCCTTTGCTTGCCACGAGAGAAGAAAACGTGGCCTTTTGGTCAACACTTCCTTCCGAAATTGACCGGCTTCAACGAGGGAGGAAGACATGGCCGCGTGACCGTGCATGATAGGTCAATGGACGTGGAGAAATTCTTACTTGAATGTGTGGTCGCGCATGGCCGTGTTGGGTCATCGAAATAGGTATCGTGGCAACAGATTTTCGGGGTCGAAACTAAGATGATCTAAAGGATTGAACAGCTAAAATCAACAAAAGATATCCACACCTCATAGCACAATCCTCGTTCTTGCTAGAGATAGTACATAGGAACAAGGTTATAACTCGCTCGACGGTTGAATCATTCCTAAGTGTGACCCCTCAGTCCGATGGTGGTAACAAAATAATGTCCATACATGACACCAATGACATAGTCCGATGATACTCCCGTCGCTTGGTCACAGTCGTCTCATATTCAGGGGTTGTCGAAATTCTCGGATGAGAGAGTGATACAAACTCTGGAGGATATGCTGAGAGCCTGTATTATTGACTTTGGAGGAAGATGGGATGAACACTTGTATTTGACAGAGTTTGCCTATAACAACAGCTTTCAGAAAAGTATAGGCATGGCCCCATATGAAGCATTATATGGGAGAAGATGCAAAACCCCTATCTGTTGGGACGAGGTAGGTGAAAGAAGATTGACAGGACCTGAATTGATACAAGACACCACTGAGGCTGTTGAAATTATTAGGGAAAGACTTAAGACAGCCTAGAGTAGACAAAAGGGCTATGCGGACAAGCGTAGAAGGCCCTTAGAGTTTAGTGTGGGGGATCACATATTTCTTAAAGTATCCCCGTTAAAAGGAGTATCTCGTTTCGGAATGAAAGGAAAGTTGGGTCCCAGATTCATTGGACCTTTTGAGATACTTGAAAGAATAGGAGATGCAGCTTATCGTTTGGCGCTGCCTCCTAATCTGGGAAGTTTACATGATGTGTTTCATGTGTCAATGCTAAGAAAGTATCAGCCAGATCCTGGTCACATACTCGATCATGAAGCCATCAAAGTGGATGAGAAAGTGAGGTACATCGAAGAGCCTGTGCAAATACTAGATCAAAAAGAACAAATTCTCAGGACTAAGAAGATTCCTTTGGTTAAAGTATTATGGCGACATCACGATATGGAGGAAGCCACATGGGAGACTGAAGACCAGATGAAGGAAAAGTACCCCTACTTGTTTCAAAAAGTCATGAGTAACGTTTAATTTCGAGGATGAAATTCTCTAAGGAGGGGAGAATTGTGGCATCCCAAAAATTAGAGACAAGCCCTAAGATGTATTAGAGTACATGATTAGGTAATGAAATTTCCTTTGAATTATGTTTTAGCCATTAGTTTTCTCTTAAGACTAAGAGTTGTATGCTTGTTTTTAAAATTAGTATTTTGGGATAAATTAATAAGAAGAATTTATTATTGGCTATGCATCTCATAGATTTAATCCCTATAGATTAAATGTTACAAGTTTTTGACCATGTGAAATTAGAAATTGGAATCAACTAAGAGAGGGAATTTAGTGGAATTGCTAAAAAGTAAAAATGTAAAAAAGTTAATTTTTGGATTGAACTTTAGACCCAAGGATAAAGGGCCTAAAGTGGGCCAAATTGGCCGGGCCCATGAGGCCCATGATGGGCCTTCGACCGAGCAAAAGGGGAGGGGGATCCGGATGCATGCCTCCCCCATTTGTCCTATTGTTAAGGCCAAATGGCACCCATGCACTTAGTCATTTTAGTAATGATTAAGGGAAGGAAAAACTAAAAGGAAAAGTGACCGGTTCCGGGGGTGGGGTTTGTCGTGCAAGAGAGAGAGAAAGGGAGAGAGACTTCGAGAGAAAGAGAAGAACCAAGAGAGGAGGAAGGAGCCGCTCGCCGCCCGTCGTCCGTCCGTCGCCATCCTTGTGCTGTCGTTGATTCGATTTTGGAGGCAAGTTGGGATCCTTTTGCTGCTCTTGCATGTGTGTTTTGGAATGGTGTTGGATTTTGGGTGTTTAGGGTCTAAGGAACCGAAGCTAAAAGGTGTTGCTTTTGAAGATGTGTTCTGTTTTTCGAGTATACCTCCTGACCCCGAACGTTGTAGAGGCTTGCATGTGTGTTTTGAGTTGGATTCTTGCTTTGACTTCTTCATGAAAGTTGTAGACAACATCTCAAACTACAACATACTAAAATTTGAGAATGGTAAATCTGGAAATACTGTACTAGGACGTCCGAGACTTATTGGACCCATATGGTGGTTATACTTTAGAAATTTCACTTAGATCCCTTAATGAAAGTTGTAGGGGATCTCTTGAGACAAAACATATCAAAATTTCAGAGGACACAAAGAAGGATAAGTAGGTAAGAATTCATTATTTCGGAGTAAAGTATACTGGACATTTCGGTGATAGAGTCAGGCACTTCGTACGACTGTAGAAAATTATGGAGAACGAATCGGGCCTAGATGTCTTCATGAAATATCTACTTTAGGACCTTGATTATAACCTGGTAAAATTTCAGAATTTTTGAAGATCTTTTGGGTATTTTAATTGAATTTTTCTAGAAACTGCGCAATCTGACCTTGCCCGAATTTTACATGTTGTAATGTGTGAGCTATATCTTTTTGTGTGAATCTCTTTTGGGCATGTGTCCTTCATGAAATTGTTACCTTTAAGTCTTATCTAGTACAAGCTCTGATTTGGTGATTTTTGAAGGTCATTTGCATATTAAATCGACCGTGATATGGAAAATGTGCAATGTATGTGTTTCGCACTTGGAAATAATGACATGCATGACTTATATCATTCTGTAAAAATTTATTTTGGAGAAATGTTCTTCATGAAACATCTTTATCTATGTCTTGACTATAACATAGTGAAATTTCGTGATTTTTTAAGGTCATTTGCCTATTTAATGAACTGTGTTTTGAAAACTGTGTAAGCTGTACATTTTCGAAATTTATGATATTGGAATGTATGGCCAATTCTATGCTGTGATGTGTGATCTGTATGAATTGCTATGTGAATTATGAGACTTTGGATTATTATTCATGTAATGGTGTAATGGCTTTCATGCATTTCATATGACATTAAAGAAAATGATAAATTTTCCATGATCTCAAAGAAAGATTTCATTTAAATCATTTCATCGAAGGACAATTTTCCCAATGCATACTGCATGATTTCAAAAGAACAATTTAAATCAATTGCATTGGAAATTTCAAGTGTAAAATTGGAAAAGAAATGTATGAGAATATGAATGACCGTCAGAGGTGTGAGCCGACGATGCCTCGGGAGTGTCGGGATGCCCGGAGGTGTGAGCCGGATGCCCGGAGGTGTGTGCCGGATGTCCTCGGGAGTTTCGAGATGCCCGGAGGTGTGTGCCGGATGTCCTCGGGAGTTTCGAGATGCCCGGAGGTGTGTGCCGGATGTCCTCAGGAGTTTCGAGATGCCCGGAGGTGTGTGCCGGAGGTTCCTCACGATGCCAGGTTAGGTGCGAGCGATAGAAATGTGGGATGCAATTACTGATCCCGGGAAAGAGATATGTGGCAATTCAATTTGAAAAAAAAAAACATGAGTTGAAATTAAATCATGCAAAGTGTGGTCACATGTATGCATGATAGCATGATGATGATATGTGATTTGATGATAAGTGCATGGATGTATGTGCACCTATGGCGTGATGATAACATATGATTTGATGATAAGTGCATGGATGTATGTGCACCTATGGCGTGATGATAACATGTGATTTGATGATAAGTGCATGGATGTATGTGCACCTATGGCATGATGAAAACATGTGATTTGATGATAAGTGCATGGATGTATGTGCACCTATGGCATGATGATAACATGTGATTTGATGATAAGTGCATGGATATCAAGGTAAATTATGCATGGATACTTAAAAGATATGTGTTATGCTATGATTGTATAGTAAGATGCATTGAGTGGTTTATTGGTCCTTTACCTACTGAGTGGTTGTACTCACCCCTTCGGGGACCATCATTTTATATTAGTACGATGCCGCTCCCTACTGTCACGCGGGGCGTCTTTTACGGCCTTCCTTTGGATGTGGAGGTCGAGTGGGCAGAGATCGACTGTCCCACCATCCCTAGTTTGACGTTCATTCGGATTTGTACATTCGTGATGTATGATGTGGGCCTGGCTAGGGGCCCGGTCGTTCAGGAGTTCGTATCTGTTCACGTTCGTCGAGACGGAGTGATGTAGGGGATGCTGCCACCACCACCGCCTGACGCACCAGGATGGGTGTGACGGCCTGCACGTGAGGAGTAGGAGTTGCAACTTTTTGAGAAATAGCCGACACTAGTTGATGGGGGGGGGGATCTTACACGATGAACATAGTGGGTCGAGTATTTCTTTTTGGGGTTACGGCCGAGTGTAGCGAGGAGTCTTGGCCTTTCTTTTGATGTACCGACCCGTGAAAATCCATCATGAAAATATGTAAATAAAAGTGGCTCGGCTTTATCCTTTCATATGGAAATTAGTGGTGTGCATTGTATCATGTTTGTTGGAGGGAGAGATGGTGATATTAAATTATGCTTCCGCTAATGAGTCACGCCGGGACCGTTTAAAAAAAAAAAGCCTAAGAACTACAATGCTTCTACTAAGAGATGCACTAGTGTTCATTAGGCGTAGCGATAAGTATCTATGGTGACCCTACCGGTTTTGGGGGTGCCACACTGTAGCTAACACCTATCCTTTAACGGTGTAGATATGCTAACCACTGACTCTAACAACTCAGCAATCAATCCTACCAACTTAACAAACTGCTCAGCTATAAAAAAAAATGAGTTGCACCAGGGTCAAATAAAGCATAAGCAGTGTGGTCGTTCAACGAGACCGTCCTTGTGATCACATCAAGCGAGTCCTCTGCCTGTCCTCTAGTGATAGCGTACGTCCTTCCTTGAGTTGGAGGTATGATCAGTCCACCCAACTGTGCATTCTACAACGTGAATCCTCGATTCTAATCCAATGGCGGCGGCGGCGGTAACTGCTGTTGTCCCTTTTGCTTTATTGGATAATTCCTAGCTATGTGACCCTGTTGGCCACATTCATAACACGCACCTATCCTAAAATGGCACGGGGCTGACCCGTGTCGTTTTTCGCAGAAATGACAAACACCATTCTGTCTTAGCGTTGACTTTCCTATCCCATCCTTTCTGTTGAGCGGAATGGGATACCTTCCTCCAGGCATAGGTCTCTTCCCAAACCTATTCCCATCTCTGTTCGAACCAAACTACGACCCAGATGCAACGGCTTGTTTGTTCTAGTCTCTCTCTATTAGCTGGGCCCCGTTCATACAGGTCATTATAGTCCTTCAAATTGAAAGGCACCAGCGGACTCCTCAATTCCCGTTTGAGCCCATCTCATAATCTTCTAGCTCGGTCTACCAGATCCTCGACCAATCTAGGGGCGTACTATGACAGTTCAGCGAACTTTGCTTTGTACTGATCCACAGTTTTTGTACCTTGGCGGAGGTGCTGGAATTCCACCATCTTCAGTTCTCTGACACTGTTTGAAAAGTACGTATTGTTGAAGACCTCAACAGGCTTTCCACCAAGTGCTTGCAATTCCCTACGGTTGATATACTGCAAGGACGACCTTTTCCGCTTCGGTGTACCTCAATAGTGCAAAGGCCTTTTCCAATTCCTAGATCCAGATGGCTGCGGCAGGGATCTCCTACCACAGTGAACCTTGATGGGTTCAACTTCAGAAAGCGGCTCCACTAACTTATGCATAGGCCTTTCTTTCTCAGTGACTACGTTCCCAAGTGGAACTTCGACAAGTCCGGCAACAGCTGCAGCAACAACTGCGACGGCAGCGGCAGCATTAGCGGCGGCATTGGTGGTAGTTGTGGCAGCTGCGATAACGGCGGCTCTAGCGATGGCTGAAGCAAAGTGGCGGCGGCGGCTTGATTTTGCGCTTGTTGCCCCATCTATGCTCCCATAACTTCAAGCGGCTACATGATCCCTTTGATTCAAATACCACCAGGGGCTGCTAGCCCAACACCAACAACAGGTGGTGCTAGTTTACTAGTGCTAGCCTGAGCCGATGCTCTACCACGACCCCCTCGAGTACCGACTGTGGCACCCCCACAACCCGGTAGGGTCGCCACAAAAACCAAGCGAAAGAAACAGAACGAAAACAAAATATACACTGAAGAAAGAAAGATTCAAGCCGACACTTAGGCGTAAATTTTTTTTTCTTTTCTTTTCCTTTAAAAAGGCTTTAAGGATTTTGCGCAGCTCATAGCGGAAATTAAAAGGCGAGTCTCACCAACACTTCGCTTCCCTCACGACAACACAATACACACCAACTATCTTTGATTAAATGAAAACACGAGGCCGAACCACTTTTATTTACATATATAATTACGAAGGGCGACACGGGTCGGTACAAAAAGGTAGGCCAAGACTCATCTAATGCTCGGCCTTCAACCTCAAAAAGAGACACACGACCCTAAAAAATGCGACATGTAACGATCTCCCTTCTGACTACTCGTGGCGGCCATCCAAAAAGTTGCTAACCCCCACTCCACGTGCGCAGGCCATCACACCCATCCAGGTGCGTCAGGCCGTGGAGGTGGCAGCATCCCCGTCATGACACCGTCGCGGCGGATGTGGACGGAGACGTACTCCTGGATGACTGGGCCTCCAGATAGGCCCACTTCATAAGATACGATCGCGCGCACACGTAAAAGGTCGATCCCGGCGGTGGTGGGACAGTCTATCTCGGTCACCTCGACCTCCACGTCGGATGGAAGGACATAGAACACTCCCCGTGTAACAGGGAGAGGCATCGTACTAATCTGAAATGTTGGTCCCCAAAGGGGTGAGTACAACCACTCAACAAGTAAAGAGATCCAATCAACACTCAATGCATTTAAACAATACAACAGTTCCAATACACATGTCATTCATACATCGTAATGTACTTACCTCGAAGCCATGTATGTGCCATCATACCTCATCCTCACAATCATAGTATATAGCATCAATTTCAAATGATCATCATCATCATACCATATGATCCATACATGTCATCATGTCATCTTAGTACATATACATGTCATCATCATATCATAGTACACATGCATGTCATCATCATACCATGGTACACATACATGTCATCATCATGCCATAGTACACATGCATGTCATCATCATGCCATCATGTCACTATATCATAAGTGATTATCATCACATCATATCACATATATGCATGATTTAATTTCCACTTTAGTTCTCAATTGATCAACACATCACCCTTTCTCGGGATCATCCATCCCATACTTTACACTCGCACCCTATTCGGGCCTTGCGAAGAACCTCCGGAAATTATGCCAATCATGCCACCGGGCATCCGGCACCCCCGCATCCCGGGCATCTCGCATCCCAACCGGCATCACAAGGCATCCCCTCGGGCAAAGACCTCCGAGGCTTCCGGCACCCATCTCATTCTGGGCATCCTGATACTCCCAGGGCCATCCGGCCATGTATCTCTATACATTCCGGGCATTAACATCCTCCCCCAACAATTACCATGGATCACATTGCCAATTATGTCTCAATTCATCATGCACATGATATAGTGGCAAGACAAGATCATCTTTCTTATACATGTATCATCAAATAATTTCACATACATGCAATAGATGCATCCCCCATAGCAATTAGGTCCACATGCCACTCGAAACAATGTACTTGCCAATTACATTTAGAATTTATTTAAATCCTAATTTAATTCTACCTTGCAATTAATTAATTAAACAATCAATTAATTAATCACAAAAATCACAAATTCATGAAATCCAAACACATAATATTGTAATGCCATAAAACAGTGATTTCACCACAGAAAGGCATGGCCAAATCAATTTCTACACAATAAACACTATTTTCACAATTCCGTACACATTTTCGGATAAGGGCAGAACGCACAATTTTTTAAGTAAATAGATTTAAATACCCATACGACCTCAGAAAATTATGAAATTTCACCAGGTTATATTTAAGACATTAAACTATATTTTTCATGAAGGAATCTAGGCTAAAATCATTATAGATAAATTTTCACAGATCCACGAAGCTTCTAGTCAAGTTACCGAAACGCACAGAGGACTATGTCCGAAATATGGAGGTTCGACCCACCTACACTTCTTCGTTTTCTCTGAAATTTGGATATGTTATACTTCTAAGGATCCCCTACAACGTTCATGAAGGAATTTAGGCCAAAAAACCAAAGGAAGACCTCCAAATGGTATCACGAAGTCTCGGGTGTCCCACACCGCGACTCCAGTTTCACCGTCTTCAAAATCAGGTTGGTTTCCTAAGCTATACTTGTTCCTTTTACTTCAAATTTGAGTATGTTCATCCTTAAGATGTTCTCTACAATTTTCATGAAGAAGTCAAAGAGATATTCTTAGTAAAAACCAACATGCAAACCATAAATCCACCACAAGGTCAGAAAACAACTCCAGATCTAGGGTCTCCGAAACATGAGGCTTTGACCCCTTAAATCTCCATCATTTTTCACGAAATTTCCGTATGTTAAAGTTCAAGGTGTTAGCTACAACTTCCATGAAGAGATCCAAGCCAAAATCGAACTCCGAGCATACATGCAAGCCCTCACAAGTTTCTGACTTCACTGGTTCATGCGAAAACAGCATGCATTTTCAACAACCAAACACCCTAGCTTCGATTTCTAGCTTCTAAACACCCAAAAGATCAATCATCCATACAAAACACACATGCATGAGTAGGATGGAACCTAAACTTGCCTCCAACCAAGAAAGAACAACGACGAACGGCGGCGGTGGACGGCGGCTCTCCCTCTCCCTCTCGCGAGCCCCTTCCTTCTTCCTTTCTCTCTTTGTCTCCTTCTCTCTTTCCCTCTCTCCTTCTCTCCTTCTCTCGCACGACACTCTCTCTCTCTTCTCCCCCCATCCGGCCAACCCTTTCTCTTTTCTCCCCCCAAAGGCAATGATTGCCTTGGAGACTCTAATGCATGGGTGCCAAATGGCCCATGCATTAGGACACTTGGGGAGGGGCATGCATTTGAAACCCTCCCCCTCTCCTCTTCGCACGGCCACAAGGCCCAATGGGCCTTATGGGCTTGGCCCACACGGCCCACTTTAGGCCTTTCATCCATGGGCCTAAAGTCCATGCTATTGGGCCTAAGGCCCAATCCAACTTCCTTTATTTAATTTAAATTTAAATTAACAATTAATTACACCTAATTAAAAACCCATAACATTAATCTATAACAAACATGACATCACGTAATTTATACTTATTAAAATACCTTAGGTTTAAATTAAAAACACACGGCACAAAAATACAAAGCCTTAAGAAAGAATTAAGGCTAAAACACAAACCAATAGGTAAATTCATTACCTATTTAAAAGCTCTAGGGCACCTTAGGACTTGCCCTTAAATTCTAGGATGCCACAACTCTCCCCTCCTTAGAGAATTTCGTCCTCGAAATTAAACGTTACCCACGTCCTCAAACAGGTAAGAGTACTTCTCCTTCATCTGATCTTCACTTTCCCAAGTGGCTTCCTCCATATCGTGATGTCGCCATAATACTTTCACCAAAGGAATCTTCTTATTCCTGAGAATTTGTTCTTTCCGATCCAGTATTTGCACAGGTACTTCGATATATCTCACTTTCTCATCCACTTTGATGGCTTCATGATCGAGTATGTGACCGGGGTCTGGTTGATACTTTCTTAGCATCGACACATGAAACACATCATGCAAATTTCCCAAATTTGGAGGTAGCGCCAATCGATAAGCCGCATCTCCTATTCTCTCGAGTATCTCAAAAGGTCCAACAAATCTAGGACTCAACTTTCCTTTCACTCCAAAACGAGATACTCCTTTTAACGGAGATACCTTAAGAAATACATGATCTCCTATTCCGAATTCCAAGGGTCTCCTACGCTTGTCCGCATAACCCTTTTGTCTACTCGGGCTGTCTTTAGTCTTTTCCCCGATAATCTCAACAGCATCGGTGGTATCTTGTACCAATTCAGTCCCGTCAATCTCCTTTCACCTACCTCGTCCCAACGTATAGGGATTCTACACCTCCTCCCATATAATGCTTCATATGGAGCCATGCCTATACTTTTATGAAAACTATTATTATAGGCAAATTCTACCAAATGCGGGTTCTCATCCCATCTTCTTTTAAAGTCGATGATACAAAGCTCTCGATATCCTCTAGAGTTTGTATCACTATTTCGTTTGTCCATCTGTCCGAGGGTGATAAGCCGTACTTGAATTGAAGTTTCGTCCCCAAAGCACTTTGCAAACCTCTCCAAAATTCAAGTAAATCTAGAGTCTCTATCCGAGGTGATTGATACAGGTATACCATGCAAACGCACTATCTGACTTACATAGATCTCGGCGAGTCTACTCATTGAATAGTTCATATGGACAACTAAGAAATGGGCAGACTTAGTTAAACGGTCCACTATTACCCAAATTGAATCGTGACCACTTGATGTTCTTGGCAATCCTTGCACAAAATCCATTGTCACATGCTCCCACTTCCACTCGGTATGTCTAATGGTCTCAAAAGTCCTCGCTAGCTTACGATGTTCTGCCTTTACTTGCTGGCACGTTAAACATTGAGAAACATACTTGGCTGTATCCATTTTCATACCATTCCACCAAAACTGTTGACGCAAATTTCTGTACATTTTCGTACTAGCTGGATGGATACTATACTTGCTCTTATGTGCCTCTGACAAAATCTCTTTCTTTACTTCTTCGTTGTTGGGCACACAAAGTCGTCCTTGGCATCTTATTGTCCCATCTTCAGAAATTTGAAACTCTGGTCTCTTTCCTAGGGACATCGCTTCCTTCACTTTCAAAATCTCCGGATCAGACCTTTGCAGGGTCTTGATTCTCTGGATAATTTCTGGCTCAATCCTTAAGGCTTTAAGCATACTAGTAAGATTATCCACCTTCAACTTAAACTCCGAATCTGCTACAGATTTTAATAAACTCCATTCCGCTATTCTTAAACTGGCCATCTCCATGGCTGACTTACGGCTAAGGGCATCTGCTACCCTATTCGCCTTCCCTGGATGATATCATATCTCACAATCATAATCTTTTAACAATTCCATCCACCTTATTTGTCTCATGTTCAACTCTTTTTGCAAGAATAGATATTTCAAGCTCTTGTGGTCCGTATAAATTTCAAACTTTTCCCCATATAGGTAATGCCTCCATATCTTCAAGGCAAACACTATAGCTGCCAATTCCAAATCATGTGTGGGGTAGTTTAACTCATGGGGTTTCGGTTGTCTAGATGCATAGGCTATGACCTTACCATGTTGCATCAAAACACATCCCAATCCTTTGTGAGATGCATCATCAGTATACTTTGTAAAACCATCCGGTCCGAGGGTATGGTTAAACTGGAGCCGTGGTTAACTTCCTTTTAAGTTCTTGAAAGCTCCTTTCACAATCCCCACTCCATTCATATTTTGCATTCTTCCGAGTTAACTTAGTTAACGGACCTGCCAATCTGGAAAATCCTTCAATAAACCTTCGGTAATAACCGGCCAATCCTAAGAAACTTCGTATCTCGGTGGGCGTGGTCGGTCTTGGCCAATTTATTACCATTTCCACCTTTGCCGGATCCACCGCAATTCCTCCTCCCCGACACCACATGTCCTAAAAATGTTATCCGGTCCAACCAAAATTCACACTTGCTGAATTTGGCATATAACCGATGGTTCCTCAAAGTCTGCAAAACTAACCTCAAGTGTTGCTCATGTTCCTTTGGTCCTTTTGAATATACCAAGATATCGTCGATAAAAACAATCACAAACTAATCCAAATATGACTTAAATACCCTGTTCATTAGATCCATGAACGCTGCAGGTGCATTTGTTAATCCAAAAGGCATAACAAGGAACTCGTAGTGTCCATAACGAGTCCTAAAGGCAGTCTTAGGAATGTCTTCCTTCTTAATCTTTAGCTGATGGTATCCTGATCTTAAGTCAATCTTAGAGAAAACCGAACTTCCCGAAGTTGGTCAAACAGATCATCAATTCTAGGCGAGAGGATACTTGTTTTTAACAGTCACTTGATTTAATTGCCTATAGTCAATGCATAAGCGCATCGACCCATCCTTCTTTTCACAAATGTAACCGGTGCACCCCAAGGTGAAGCACTTGGCCTAATGAATCCTTTGTCAAGCAACTCCCGTAGTTGCACTTTCAAATCTTTTAATTCCACTAGGGCCATTCTGTATGGGGCTTTCGATATTGGTCCCGTTCCAAGCATCAGTTCAATTTCAAACTCAACTTCTCTTTCCAAAGGTAATCCAGGCAATTCCTCGGGAAATACATCTGAAAACTCATTTACTATACTAATTTCATCAAGTCTCAGCTCTTCCTTGGCACAATCTTTAACCATTGCTAGATACCCTTGACATCCCTTACTAAGTAACACATTTGCCTCTATCGCGAAATAAAGGCTACCGATAGGTGGGTCTCGACCACCTAAAAATTCACAAGCGGACTGGTCGGGTAAAACGAATTGGATTACTCTTCTACAACAATCCATTCTAGCCCGATACTTACAAAGCCAATCCATTCCTAGGATAACATCAAAGTCATACATGGCCATCACAACTAAGTCTATTTCGTGTCCTTTCTCCTACGGTTATCTTACAATTCTCACACACCAACGTAGACAACACCGCATCCTCTAAAGGCGTAGAAACACAAAGAGGAATTCCAAGAAAAGTCGTTTCAATTTCACTCAACAACCTATATCATCGGATATGAAAGAATACGTGGCACCTTGTATCAAACAATGCATAAGCCTTCTTGCCATTTATGTAGATTGTACCTGAGATAACGTTGTTGAAAGCTTTCGCTTCCTCTTGAGTGACCGCATACACCCTTCCTTGAGCTGGTGGCCTCCGAGAATTCCCTTGTGAATTTGATTTGACAGCACTCTGATATCCCTGTCGCACTGAGCCAGCACTCACCTGCGACCTTTCTTGTGGGCAATTTCTCCTTAGATGGCCCACTTGTCCACAACCAAAGCACTTCTGTTGCCCATTACAAGGTCCTAGGCCGTGCCTTCCATTACACCTTTGACAAACACCAGGCTGATAGAGCGCTTTCCTTATATTCAGGCCACTTCTTGCTCCCCCAGAATTTCCAAAATTACTCTTTTTCCTCACATCCCAAGTTTGACCTTGACCAGAATATGGTCTCTTACCCCTTCTCACATCATTGGAAACCCACGGTTTCTTAAACTCGAACCGCTCTCTTATCGGCTCTGCTCCACCAAGCTGTGCCCTTTCATAGATCTCATTGTAATCCCTCATATTCAAAGGCACTAGTTGCTTTCTAATGTCGATTCTCAACCCTTTCGAAATCTCTTAGCTTTTTCCTCCCGATCCTCAATCGGTCTAGGAGCATATCTAGATAATTCAGAAAATCTAGCCTCATACTTGGTCCACATTGTCCGCTCCTTTTGTTCTAGCTGAACAAATTCTGTGATTTTCTTATCCTTGGTACAGTCAGAAAAATGCTTTCTATTGAAAGCCCCGACAAACTCATCCTGGTTTATATCAATACTTGGTGGAAAGATCGTATCCCTCGAAGCTCTCCACCAAAACTTTGCATTTCCCTCCAGCTGGTACTCTGCTAAAGTTATTTTCTCAAAGATCGGTGCAGTCCAACAACCGGAAAATTCTCTCCATACCATCAATCCAATGCTCCGCCTCCTCGGGACTTCCCATGCCACTTGAACTTGGGTGGCTTCGGCTTCAGAAATTGTTCCACAAGTCCCCCGAGTACGGCGTTCAGCTCCGGGTTGTTGCTGCGCTTGATTTTCCATCGATTTCCAATGTTGGCCAATGCTTGCGGGATATCCTCCATTCGGGGTTCAGCCCTTGAAGCGAGAGGCTTCGGTCCTTCCGGACGTTGACTTCCAAACTGTACCATAGCTTTCCTGCAGTTCCAAGCATTTGCCTCAGGAACAATCTGAGACTCGCTGCCTCCATTACTAAAGTAACATACACATGTTACTAGCAACCTAAAACAACTACCAAGGATCTACGGGCGAATACTCATCACCCGTTATTCAATTATCCTATGGTGTGCATTGTCAAAACTTCCCTCATTTTTCTAAATGCGGTCTCCTTATCACTCCAAGCATAAACCTTATGCTCTGATACCACCCGCCGTGGCACCCCCAAAACCCGGTAGGGTCGCCACAGAAACCAAGCGAAAGAAACATAACGAAAACAAAATATACACTGAAGAAAGAAAGATTCAAGCCGACACTTAGGTGTAAATTTTTTTTCTTTTCTTTTCCTTTAAAAAGGCTTTAAGGATTTTGCACAGCTCATAGCGGAAATTAAGAGGCGAGTCTCACCAACACTTCGCTTCCCTCACGACAACACAATACACACCAACTATCTTTGATTAAATGAAAACACGAGGCCGAACCACTTTTATTTACATATATAATTACGAAGGGCGACACGGGTCGGTACAAAAAGGTAGGCCAAGACTCATCTAATGCTCGGCCTTCAACCTCAAAAAGAGACACACGACCCTAAAAAATGCGACATGTAACGATCTCCATTCGGACTACTCGTGGTGGCCATCCAAAAAGTTGCTAACCCCCACTCCACGTGCGCAGGCCATCACACCCATCCCGGTGCGTCAGGCGGTGGAGGTGGCAGCATCCCCATCATGACACCGTCGCGACAGATGTGGACGGAGACGTACTCCTGGATGACTAGGCCTCCAGATAGGCCCACGTCATCAGATACGATCGCGCGCACACGTAAAAGGGTCAGTCCCGGCAGGGTGGGACAGTCTATCTCGGTCACCTCGACCTCCACGTCAGATGGAAGGCCATAGAACACTCCCCGTGTAACAACAGGGAGAGGCATCATACTAATCTGAAATGTTGGTCCCCAAAGGGGTGAGTACAACCACTCAACAAGTAAAGAGATCCAATCAACACTCAATGCATTTAAACAATACAACAGTTCCAATACACATGTCATTCATACATCATAATGTACTTACCTCGAAGCCATGTACGTGCCATCATACCTCATCATCACAATCATAGTATAAAGCATCAATTTCAAATGATCATCATCATCATACCATATGATCCATACATGTCATCATGTCATCTTAGTACATATACATGTCATCATCATATCATAGTACACATGCATGTCATCATCATACCATGGTACACATACATGTCATCATCATGCCATAGTACACATGCATGTCATCATCATGCCATCATGTCACTATATCATAAGTGATTATCATCACATCATATCACATATATGCATGATTTAATTTCCACTTTAGTTCTCAATTGATCAACACATCACCCTTTCTCGGGATCATCCATCCCATACTTTACACTCGCACCCTATTCGGGCCTTGCGAAGAACCTCCGGAAATTATGCCAATCATGGCCACCGAGCATCCGGCAACCCCGCATCCCAACCGGCATCACGAGGCATCCCCTCGGGCAAAGACCTCCGAGGCTTCCAGCACCTATCTCATTCTGGGCATCCTGATACTCCCAGGGCCATCCGGCCATGTATCTCTATACATTCCGGGCATTAACATCCTCCCCAACAATTACCATGGATCACATTGCCAATTATGTCTCAATTCATCATGCACATGATGTAATGGCAAGACAAGATCATCTTTATTATACATGTATCATCAAATAATTTCGCATACATGCAATAGATGCATCCCCCATAGCAATTAGGTCCACATGCCACTCAAAACAATGTACTTGCCAATTGCATTTAGAATTTATTTAAATCCTAATTTAATTTTTACCTTGCAATTAATTAATTAATTAATCAATTAATTAATTAATTAATCAATTAATTAATCACAAATTCATGAAATCAAAACACATAATATTGTAATGCCATAAAACAGTGATTTCACCACAGAAAAGCATGGCCAAATCAATTTCTACACAATAAACACTATTTTCACAATTCCGTACACATTTTCGGATAAGGGCAGAACGCACAGTTTTCTAAGTAAATAGATTTAAATACCCATACGACCTCAGAAAATTATGAAATTTCACCAGGTTATATTTAAGACATTAAAATAGACTTTTCGTGAAGGAACCTAGGATAAAATCATTATAGATAAATTTTCACAGATCCACAAAGCTTCTGGTCAAGTTACCGAAACGCACAGAGGACTATGTCCGAAATATGGAGGTTCGACCCACCTAAAATTATTCGTTTTCTCTGAAATTTGGATATGTTATACTTATAAGGATCCCCTACAACTTTCATGAAGGAACTTAGGCTAAAAAACCAAAGGAAGACCTGCAAATGGTATCACGAAGTCTCGGGTGTCCCACACCGCGACTCCAGTTTCACCGTCTTCAAAATCAGGTTGGTTTCCTAAGCTATGCTTGTTCATTTTACTTCAAATTTGAGTATGTTCATCCTTAAGATGTGCTCTACAATTTTCATGCAGAAGTCAAAGAGATATTCTTAGTAAAAACCAACATGCAAACCATAAATCCATCACAATGTCAGAAAACAACTCCAGATCTAGGGTCTCCGAAACATGAGGCTTTGACCCCTTAAATCTCCATCATTTTTCACGAAATTTCAGTATGTTAAATTTCAATGTGTTAGCTACAACTTCCATGAAGAGATCCAAGCCAAAATCGAACTCCAAGGATACACGCAAGCCCTCACAAGTTTCTGACTTCACTGGTTCATGCGAAAACAGCATGCATTTTCAACAACCAAACACCCTAGCTTCGGTTTCTAGCTTCTAAACACCCAAAAGATCAATCATCCATACAAAACACACATGGATGAGTAGGATGGAACCTAAACTTGCCTCCAACCAAGAAAGAACAACGACGAACGGCGGCGGTGGACGGCGGCGTGCGGCGGACGGCGGCTCTCCTCTCCCTCTCGCGAGCCCCTTCCTTCTTCCCTTTCTCTCTTTGTCTCCTTCTCTCTTTCCCTCTCTCCTTCTCTCCTTCTCTCGCACGACACTCTCTCTCTCTTCTCCACCCATCCAGCCAACCCTTTCTCTTTTCTCCCCCCAAAGGCAATGATTGCCTTGGAGACTCTAATGCATGGGTGCCAAATGGCCCATGCATTAGGACACTTGGGGAGGGGCATGCATTTGAAACCCTCCCCCTCTCCTCTTCGCACGGCCACAAGGCCCAATGGGCCTTATGGGCTTGGCCCACACGGCCCACTTTAGGCCTTTCATCCATGGGCCTAAAGTCCATGCTATTGGGCCTAAGGCCCAATCCAACTTCCTTTATTTAATTTAAATTTAAATTAACAATTAATTACACCTAATTAAAAACCCATAACATTAATCTATAACAAACATGACACCACATAATTTATACTTATTAAAATACCTTAGGTTTAAATTAAAAACACACGGCACAAAAATACAAAGCCTTAAGAAAGAATTAAGGCTAAAACACAAACCAATAGGTAAATTCATTACCTATTTAAAAGCTCTAGGGCACCTTAGGACTTGCCCTTAAATTCTAGGATGCCACACATATCTTGCGCACGAGATCGGGTTGGCCAATTTAAACTAAATCGCAAATCGAATCTCGGGTGTGAGATCGAATTTGACGATTTTGAAAGGGAATGCGAGTCGGATTTCGGGCACGAAAATCGGACTGTCAATCCCTAATTTGAGGGCTACTTCATGTTAAGAAATCTCAACCATTCTTTCAGGAATAATACTACTAAAAAAACAAAGTAAATAAATGAAAATAACATAAAAAATAGAATAAAGTAAATAAAAAAGAAAAACTACCTAATTGATTTTCCTTTTTCTTGTTTTTTTGGCTTCCCAAACAATGGCTTGTTCATGGGTCTCCAAGGGGACTGATTCGCCGTCGGTTGGATCTTCGGCAAGGGCGGTGACGGGTGGAGGCAAGCTGACCAGCGGTGTGGGCTCCGGTGGCGTTGGGTCGCGGCCGAAAGTGAAACTACGGTCGAGCGGTGGCGGAGCGAGTCGTCGGCCGGTGAAGCAAGGGGCAACGCGACGGGAGGAAAAAAGGCGTGGGAGGACTCGGCGGGGACTCAAGTCGGGCGAAGCGACGGATCGGCGACGGCAGAGGTGGAGCAAGGCGTCGGGGCTTCGGCGCTGTTGGTTGATGATGGCGGAGGTGGAGTAGGTGCGGACGAGAGCATCAACGACGGCGAGCAAAGGGTCCAGATCGGCACGGTGGAAGAGGCTCGGTTGGTTGTTTGGTTGCTGCTGCTGTAGGTCGGACGGTGGCGACGTCACCTAGAGGGGGAACATCGAACGTCGGGCGGAGGTGCTGCGATGGATAACGGCAGCGCTCGGCGGAGGGCTCGTCGGAGCACAACGAGCAAGGCGACGCGCGATGGCTTCGGCTATGGGGCTGGCGGCTACCGATAGCGGCGATGGAAACTCGGCTTCAGGTCGGGCGGAGCGGGAGCGAGCCGAAGCGTAGGTTACGGCAGCAATTAGTGGACTTCGAGGGTGCGGTGACCGGCCTGGGTTGCTTCTGTAGCGGTGGTGACCGGCAAAGGAGCGATGAGCAGCGGTGGTGCGTGGTACTCGCGGACAAACGGCAACACCATGTAGCAAATTGGGTAGCAAGGGCTTCGAGCGGGTGGGGGCGAGCACGGCGATGAAGAAGATGAGCAGCCGCTCCTCTTTTCCGCTTTTTTTTTTTCTTTTTGTTTCTTTTTAGTTTCTGCTGCACAAGTCTCCTCACGTCTCCTCTCTTTGCACACTTTTACTTTTCCTTTGTAGCCTTTTCCTTCCTATGATGAAGGAAAAAAAATCAACCCTAAAGAAAGACTTTTTTCTTCTTTTGTATTGAAATTTCCGACCTAAATCTCAAGAAAAATCCCCCTTCCACTCAGCAAAAGACCCCCTTTTATAGGTGAAAGACTAGGATTTCAATTTCCTCTTTGAATTCACATCTGCAATATTCCTTCACCAATTTTATCCCGTATTGATAAGGATTCAAGATTACGATATAATTTTCTCTAAATCTAAATCTTGCAAAAATATATTGCAATACCCTTTGTCACACTTATCCCTATTGAAAAAAAAATCACCATATCCCGGAAAATTTCAAATTCTTATTTTCTCACGAGTTAATTTCCGATCACTTAAAAAAAACGGGCTTAGGCCAATTTGCTCACTTCATGGGCTTAGTCCAACTAATTTGAACCCATCCGCCACCGATCCAATAGATAAAATGCAAACAATACAAATTAAAAATAAATGCACCTACATCTATATTCTATGCAATGAATATTTTTTTCCAGGGATAAAATTAACCCCTAATTTTCTATGCAATAAATAAATGACCAGATCGCCAAAATTTAGGTGTCAACAGTTGCCCCTCTTTGAAGGTGAGCTCATAAAGGTTGCATTCAAAGACAAATTGAAACCTAAATTTTGACCATGCACATGCACTGAATGATTTTTTGTTGGAAAATGATTCCCATTTTAAAATGCAATTTATATGATGCATGGAAATGCTAATGTAAATGCATGACGCAAAAGAAAGGAACGTACCTACAGTTACTTACCAATCAGTACGGTAGAGCATTTTGAGGTACATGATAAATTCCCATTTACTCTACAAATATCCAACTCTCACTCAGGTTCCTTGAAGAGTCTAATAGGTAATGAATTAACACATCGAGACTGAGAAGAACATTCACATCCAAAGCGAAATGTTCAACGAAAAGAATTGAGACATCCAGATCCAGACTGAGATGTCAAGATTTTTAAAAAAATTCGAAATACCTAGATCTAGACTAAGGTATAACGAGAAAGCTCGAAAAACATTCACATCCAAAGTGAAATGTTTAAATAAAAAATAATCAAGACATCCAGGTCCAAACTGAGATGTCATGATTTTTTTAAAGCTCGAAATACCTAAATCCATACTATGGTATAACGAGAAAGATTGAAAAACATTCACATCCAAAGTAAAATGTTTAAATCAAAATAATCAAGACATCTAGGCCCAGACTGAGATGTCATGATTTTTTAAGCTCGAAATACCTAGATCTACACTAAGGTATAACGAGAAAGGTCGAAAAGACATTCACATCCAGAGTGAAATGTTTAGACGAAAATAATCAAGACATCCGAGTCCAGACTGAGATGTCATGATTTTTTGAATCTCAAAATACATAGATCCAGACTAAGGCAAAGAACATTCACATCTAGAGTGAAATGTTCAACGAAAAATAATCAAGACATCCGGGTCCAGACTGAGATGTCAGGATTTTTGTACTCAAAATACCTAGATCCAGACTAAGGTATAATGAGGAAGATCGAAGAACATTCACATCTAGAGTGAAATGTTCAACGCAAATAATTGAGACATCCAGATCCAAACTGAGATGTCAAAATTTTGAAATGCAATTTGTATGGAAATACTGATGCAAACGGTAAAGGAACTAACCTGGAATATCTTACATTCAAGGAGGGTAAAATGATTCAAGATAGTTGGTGTTATACATCTAGGACCCGTACCTTTCTACGATCACCTAGTGTTGCAACGCAGATCATCTGATCAAGACCCAAACTTGATCCGAACCTTTCTTCAATTGCCTTAATTAGACTGAATCTGGAGAAAAATCTCTGGGGGACAGCTCGATCGAGTCGAGTGTTGGTGCACTTGAGGGGAAATATCTATGCAATGACGAGTATTTAGGGTATGGATAGAGATATACTTACCTGGTAACATCTCTGATCCTCATGGATATGTCTCCCACAAAACATGGTTGTAGGAGAGGCAACATGCATTTGTAATCACAAACATGCACTAATTCAAGAGGGGTTCATGTGTGACGACTTCTATTAATCATGCATCGCCTAATTTCCATTGGGAATGATTTCAAAAGAATGTTTCAATCTGAACACGAGTGTCATGGATGTGCCAAGTGAGGGATCTTTCAGTTTGAAATGACTTTTCACTCATCCTCATTAAAAGGCCATTTTATCATAACCTTTGATGCAGGATCTTGACAATCGCTCTATCTTTCCATCGTCATGCCAAACAAGGGTTCGAGCAATCTCACAAGTGGTACAACCTTACCAACCTGAGAGGTCTTTAGCAGGGATCGTAATGAAGGCTTGGTCAATGGCTTAGCAAATGGGACTCTTTCAGTCAAGACTATTGAAAAAATGATATTTTGTAATCGTCTTAGGGTTTACAAGTCATGAACCCTGCAAAATGAGAAAGAAATAATCTTGCTCGCACTTCTTTGAGCGATGCTTATAAACATATGACTCCCACGTTAATTCAAGTGCCATAATCTGAAGAGGCTTTGCAAGGGACGTAACGTAGGCTGGGTTCTTGGGTTGAGAAACGAAAGGATCGTTAGACTCAAGAATGTGTATATGGGTCAAAGTTGATGATTATCTAGGCATTGTCGCTGGTCTTCTCCTTCACTAGAGATTGTCACTATAAATGCATCATTGATCTTGACTCTTTGAGTACTGCTTCATTGGGATTTAATTTTGCAATTGATAGTCATCTATCTTGACTTTCTCCTTCTTTTTTTTGTCTATGGGCATCGGACTTACTTTTACCAGGCACACCACTTTTTCGAGTCCCTAATTGTCATCCATTTTTTATTCACTTTTTTTCATGGGCATTGGCCTTACTTTTACCAGGCACACTGCTTTTTCATGCCCCTTAGTTCTATTTTGATTTCAATTCTTGCACATAATGCATGCATCAAGCAATCACACTTTGAATGACACTCAAACTTTCAAGGGTCTTAATCTGCCTTTTGCCTTGCCCCGGTGTGGGGGATGATCACCAACTAGGTTTAAAGAAATGAAATTGCATGCTCAAGCGGGCTATGCAAAGGATATAAGTGTATAAGATAGAAAAAGAAATGTTCTTCGTCATCCTAAGGCACTTAAATTACCACATGAATTCAATGTAATAGCACGACTTGAAGATTGATGCTAGTGAGAGCAAGAAAAATTCTTTTCATTTTCCTCACCTTATGATGCTGTCTTACCTCCCAGTTGCCCCGATATGGGGTGGTTCTGGACAGGGATAGTTTGAAAAGAATCTCCATAAGTGTATGGGGCTCAAAGGGGTTAAGCAATGGATCACCTATAGTATTTGGGATAGAGAAATAAACTGCCCCTCATCATTTCGATTGTCGTACCTTTTGCGATAGAACTCTTTACCTTATGGATATGGAACTTCCTACACTCATCTCACAAGTGTATGAGTAGGGGATATGGCACTTAAATTACCACATGAAATTAGTGAGCTAAATCAATAGGAAAATTGTCTTTTCAAAAGAGTCTAGCAACTTTAAGCATGAAAAATGTTTGTGACTTCAAAACAAACAATTTATTGCACTCAAAACATGGTTTTAAGCATTCATTCAGGGAATTGCTCCACAAATGGATTGTCTCAGCAATGGACGTCCTTGGATTGTCTCTATCAATCAAAAGTGAAAATCCGCTTTCGCCCCAAAATCTATCATGCCCAAAATCTGTCATCTGATGCGCCATTTTCAGATGCTTTCTCATTAGGGCAAGAAAGTAATGCTTTGAAACATGAAGTAAATGAGTCGATAAATTAAACGGGGCTAACCTAATGCATGTTTTTTGAAATGGCTTGGAAAATGATTTTTTATTATTATTATCTTTTTTGGGAATTTTTTTTTATGAGGAAGCATGAAGAAGCCCAGTCCTCAAATTTTCTCCATGGATGATATTTTCTTTTCATTGTTGGATATCATCACCGAGTTGGTTTGGTGTACCCCCTCTGCCCTCAAAATTGGAAATAAAATTGTAGTTTCATTGAATAGAATCAAATGAATTGCATTTTTGGAATGGAAAATGCAAACAAGCAAACCCTAGAAACGAAAGCGATAATTGAAATTTCAAAAAGCAGGAAATCCTAGAAAAAAAAAACTTGAGATCCTAGAGAGCATAAAAAAAAAAGACTCCTTCATAGAGGAGTGTGAAGATAAGAATTTCTTCACTCTGTGACAGCATTTGCGCCTCTGTCATGGCTGGGCAAAGGATTTTTCTGATTATTGCTGAAAGAGAACGCCTTTGTATCCAAAAGGTTTTGGATTCGGTGCTTGAGGGTGAAACATTCATCAGTTGAATGTCCCAATTCACCATCGTGGTAATCACACTTCTTTGTCGAGTCATAACCACGAATGTGTTTGCAATTAGGCCGCCTCGGCTCGCTAGTAAGCAAACATTTCTTTCGAAGGATTGCCAACACTTGGGATGGAGATCCAGGGAGAGGAGTGAACTGCCTTCTATTATTTGCTTGAGCAAACAATTGATGGCCAGTAGTTTGTTGTTGCCTTGCATTCATTTGTATAGCCGGATTGCGCTTCGCATTTTCTTGGCTATAGGCCACATTCACATCTATAGCAGACTCTTTCTCAATCTTTGTAGAGAACCTTTTGTTGGATGGCTCAGTAAACCATCCTTCCCTTAACCCCATCTCAATTTATTCTCCCACGGAAATAAGTTGATTAAAGTTCTCAACATATGTGCTGGCCATTCGGTTACGGACGGAACTCGAATGGGAGAGTCTTGACGAATAACTTCATCAACTCCTTGTTGGTAGGCTCAGGAGTGATTTGAGCCGCTAGATTTCGCCACCTAACAGCATACTCTTTGAATGATTCACTCCGCTTCTTCTCCATCCTCTCAAGATCTTCTCGGGAAGGTGCAATGTCCATTTTGAACTTATACTGCTTGAGGAATGCGTCAGCCACTTCATTCCAGGCGTCGAGAAGGTTCACATTCTTCATCACATATCAGCTTAATGCGGGCCCAGTCAAACTTGCATGGAACAATTGAATCATGAAGGGCTCATTCTTGACATATTGAGCCATGCGTACGTGGTACATTTGCAAATGAGCTTTTGGGCAGGAAGCACCATCGTATTTCTCGAACTCTGGCATCTTTAAACTTCTTCGGCAGCTTGATCTTCTCATACGTGGACAAGTCGAACGGGAGTGAACTCTGCGACTCTTGCAATTGCTTCACTTTCTCCTCGAGTTTAGCAAAGCGTTCATCTTGCTCCGTCTTAGGGACATTATCAGGTTTCGCCTTTTCAGCAGTGACCAACAGTGGGTCATCTTCCAGCTCAGGCATGTCGTCATCACCCACTTGGGCCTTGTTTGTCTGCTTCGAAACTACTATCTCGGGGAGAGCATGTGTAGGAGACAGATTTGCTTGGAGGGACTGGATTTGAGCTGTCATAAGTTGCATAGAGGCAAGCAACTGTTGGAGTTGGTCTTCCATAGCGGACATATGATCACGCATTTCAGTTTAGTCGGCCATAATTATGGGTGAACATGAGGGATCTGTTATCATTTAATGCAAATGAACAAAAATATGTAAGCACGAGGTGTAAATAGAGAACCGATCCATGACAATGATCTAATCAATTTTTTTCAATTTTTTTTTTCATGAAAAGTTCGTACAAGAAGGGACTTTCCTAAAGAGAGTTGAAAAAAAAAAAATAGACACCTTGACAAGAACCAAATTTCCTAAACATGAACTAGGAAAAGCCAAAATTTGAAACTTCCTAATAAGAACAATAAAGACAGAAAACAAATTTCCAAAGATTTTTTGTTATTTTTCAAATGATTCATTGCCCAGCAATTTCCTCATTTCATTTCTAATTGACAAAAGGAATTAGATCAAATGACTAACCTAAATTGTCATAGACGGACCAAAAGCATGACAAAATAAATTACATAGTATAGGGATAGAAGACTCACTTCACCAAGAAAAAAAATTTATGGCAACCACATAGACATGCACATGAGATGTGAGGCTCAATTTCTACTCTAGACAGGCATAACAAAGTGAGGCCACAAGGATCATCAGACTAGCCGCGGGCGTGCAGACTAAGTCGGGTCCTCATGACTTCGGCTTGGTCAAAAAACCAACCCAGGTTGCGGGCATGTAGACCAAGGTGAGTACTCTTGACACCAAAGAAGAAATTTCGAGATCGAGATGGGCGACTCGTACCGCGGGCATGCGGTCAGAGTGGTATCCATCTCGATACCATCCTATATAATCCTATGTGGCCCAGGTCTGGCGGCAGGTTTGAGTGTGCAATAGTGTAGTGCAAATGCAGGGCATGCACAACAATTTATATCAAGTGACACTTCAACATGAAAATAAACCATACATTCCTACACCTCACTGCAAAACAAAGGTTAGCAAACACTTCCCCTTATACCTCCCATCCTGTAAGAACATTTAACACCTTAAATGTTAGGGACGTACCTGGAATCCTCGCTACCAAACAAAAACAATTTTCAAAACAAAAGAAAAATTGGCCTAAGTCCACTAAGAGTTTCAACTCAAGTCCCCAGTAGAGTCGCCAAGCTGTCATGACCAAATTTTCGGGTGAACCACCTAGGATTTGGTTAATGGATTACTAAGCCTAAACTTAACTCGGGCTCTCCCAAGCCCATACCAATTCGCGACTTAGGTTCAAGTTCTTAACATGCAAATGATTTTCAATCAGGAGTCGCCATTAATCTATTTTCGGTAGGTCGATTAGACACCTAAGTAAAATAATGGGAGAATTATTTTACTTCTACGAACCAAAGACTTTGGGTACGGGGACTTGATTACATTAGATTTCTCTAATGCCCTTTCGGTACATTTCTCTTTTATTTTGAAATTTTAATTTATCTCCCTAACATGTGAGGCGATCATGCGGGTACACAAACCACCAATTTAACACCCAGATAAATAGTGAATAAATTGTAAAACTTACCTCAAAGCAACGAAAGCATCTGCAATGTTAAATCAGAATTCACATCAACAATGTTGGATATGATTTCTAATTAACACACAATTTCTTTTTTTTTTTTTTGTTTTCACTTTATTTAATGAGAATCATGCAATGCATGCTACTAATCTTACATGAGTTGATATGACATGGTAACATGACCTAAACTACATGATAGGAGTAAGGTAATTTTTTTGTGTTTTCTTCATGAAATTTTGAAATTAAAGTAATGCAATAATTAAATGTGCAATCTAAATTAACCATATGACCTAATTCAAATGACAGACAATTTCCAATTAAATGGACCTAATAATAATCACTAAATGACGTGCATTTCATGAACCTAATTCTATATGACGTGCACAAGATTTTTTTATTCTCCCAAATAATACAATCTATCCTAGAGAATGAAATGAATTTACTCTAAGACAATTTTTCTTTTGTATTTTTCATGAAATTCGAAATTAAGAAAAATGCAAAAATTATCTATCTAGATTAAGATTTTATCAAGCTTATATTAAGGATCAGGTCAGACTAAATCCTAATTTAAACTAAGATATTATCTTAACCTAACAATCTCTAACCTAAGATGTAATCTATCTAGAAAATCAATCTATACTTAAAATGAAACATGCAATTTTATCCTAATATGCCATGACGATTTTGCAAGGGATTGCGAGTCGGATTTCGGGCGCGAAAATCGAATTGTCAATCCCTCATTTGAGGGGCTACTTCATGTTAAGAAATCTCAACCATTCATTCAGGAACAATCCTACTAAAAAAACAAAGTAAATAAAGGAAAATAACATAAAAAATATAATAAAGTAAATAAAAAAAAAACACTACCTAATTGATTTTCCTTTTTTCTTTTGTTTTTCTTTTTTGTTTATTTTTGCTTCCCAAACAATGGCTTGTTCGTGGGTCTCCAAGGGGATTGATCGCCATCGGTCGGATCTCTAGCAAGGCGGCGACGGGCGGGGAGGCAAGGCGGCCGGCGGTGTCGGCTCTAGTGGCGTCGAGTCACGGCTGAAAACGAAACTGCAAATCGGGTGGTGGCGGAGCGGAGTCGTCGCTGGTGAAGCAAGGCGCGACACAACGAGGAAAAACGGCATTAGGAGGGCTCGGCGGGACTCGGGCGGGCGGACGCGGTGATCGGCGACGGCACAGGCGAAGTAGGGCATCGGGGCTTCTGGCGTTGTTGGTCGGTGACAGCAGAGGCGAAGCAGGCGCAGACAGGCGTCAACAACGGCGAGAGCAAGGGGTCTGGATCTGGCACGGTGGAAGAGGCTCGATCGATCATTTGGTTGCTACGGCTGTAGGTCGGACAGTGGCGACGTCGCCCAGAGGGGGGAACGTCGAACGCCGGGCAGAGGTGCTACAATGGACGACGGGCGGCGCTCGACAGAGGGCTCGTCGGAGCACAGCAGGCGAGGCGACGCGCAACGGCTTTAGCTATGGGGCTAGCGACTACTGATAGAGGTGACGGAAACTCGGCTTTAGGTCAAGCAGAGCAGGAGCAAAGTCGAAAGCGCAGGTTGCAGTAGCAACTAGCGAGCTTCGAGGGTGCGATGACTGGCCCGGGTTGCTGCTGAACGGCAGTGACCGGCAAAGGAGTGACGAGCGGCGGTGGTGCCCGGTGCTCGCGGACAAACGGCAACGCCGTGCAGCAACTTAGGTTGTAGAGGCTTTGAGCAGCTGGGGGCAAAGCGCAGTGATGGAGAAGATGAACAGCCACTCCTCTTTTCCTCTTTTTCTTTTTTTTTTTTTTTCTTTCTGCTGCACAAGTCTCCTCACGTCTTCTCTCTTTGTACACTTTTCTCTACACACTTTTACTTTTCCTTTGCAGCCTTTTCCTTCCTACAATGAAGGAAAAAAAATCAACCCTAAGGAAAGACTTTTTTATTCTTTTGTATTGAAATTTCCGACCTAAATCTCGAGAAAAACCCCCTTCCACTCGGCAAAAGACCCACCTTTTATAGGTGAAAGACTAGGATTTCAATTTCTTCTTTGAATTCACATCCGCAATATTCCTTCACCAATTTTATCCCGTATTGATAAGGATTCAAGATTACGATATAATTTTTCTCTAAATCCAAATCTTGTAAAAATATATCGCAATATCCTTTATCACACTTATCCCTATTGAGAAAAATTCATCATATCCTGGAAAATTTCAATTTCTTATTTTCTCACGAGATAATTTCCGATCACTTAAAAAAAACGGGCTTGGCCAATTTGCTCACTTCATGGGCTTAGTCCAACTAATTTGAACCCATCCACCACCAGTCCAATAAATAAAATGTAAACAATACAAATTAAAAATAAATGCACCTACATCTATATGCTATGCAATTAGTACTTTTTTTTCAGGGATAAAATTAACCCATAATTTTCTATGCAATAAATAAACGATCAGATCGCCAAAATTTAGGTGTCAATAATAGAATTTGCAACTTCCCAGGACGAGTCGCCGACTATTTTGTTAGAGAAAACTCCATTACTGTTTTGAAGTTGACAAAACATTTCCAAAAGACCAGTCTGAAGACTTGCAGACTCAAATGTTATGATCAGAAGAAGTCTAGATTCTTTTTTCAAAATCTGAAGACCGCGAGGCTTTAGTCTAAAAAGTCTGCCCTCACTGACAGTTTCCATACCGAAGAATGAAGATTTATCCATATGCGAGATTATCTTCAAGGTTTCGATTCGTATGGTTTTTAGAGGATCTTATGGCTGGATTTAGCATTTACTTGATTGATTATTCTTATTGGAACTTACTTCGATATGAAGATCATTTGAAAGGCGAGTAAACTTGGAAGGTTCTACTTATGGAAACCAAAGAACCTGATTGTATGGGCGAACAGGATTAACGGGCTTTCATCACAATCATCTAACGACTCGAAGATCCCCTTGATTGATTCTATCCAATAGGTAGATTGGAAGAATTCCTTTGGTAAGGGCTAACGGTTATGAAGGCATAAAGGAGTATTTAAGGCGGACTCTCAAGTTGTTCGAAAGTGTGCATGAAAGAAGAATTCCAAAGTCTGAAAGTTCTCTAGTTACTATGTCATTCGTTGAGCTCAAAGTTGTATACAAAAGAGAGAGATACCTAGTGAAACTTTGTGAGAGACCAGAAGAGACTCATCACTGAGAAAGTCGAATATCACAAGTTGTAAAATCTCTTTTGACTCATAGTGGAATCCAGCGAGTGGGTTGTTAGCGCCGGAGAGTGGACGTAGGCTTAATCTAAGCCAAACCACTATAAACCTTGTGTTCTAATTCTTTTTCCTTGAACTCTTTACTTTTATTCATATAGTTGCATATTCATCTAAAGTTGATTACGTTCTTAGTCTATCATCTTCTAAAAGCAAATTATTTCTACTAAGTTTTGTGAAGTTTTTTATTTACACCTATTCACCCCCCTCTAGGTGTTTGTACTAGCCTTTTCAATTGGTATCAGAGCAGTGTGCTTATTTATTGAAGTGTTTTACTTCTTAAGCTAAAGATCTATGGCTAGTATTTTGGCTCCAGGATTGGTTGAAGGCCAAAGCAACACCAGACCTCCTTACTTTGATGGGAAGGAGTACAATGTATGGAAACACAAGATGAAGACATTCCTGAGATCAAAAGATCCCCTGGAAAGGGATGTGGTAGAAAAATAGATCATTCTCAAAGCTACATCAACCTCAGAAAGAGGAAAGGAAGTTGCAGATGTTGGCAAAATGACATAAGTAGAAATAACCAAGAGACAAGCTCTTGATGCTAAAGTCATCTATTCCCTATATTGTGCTTTATCTCCTACTAAGTATAACATAATTTCATCTTGTGAAAGAGCAAAAGAAGTCTGGGACAGGTTGCATGTTACCTATAAAGGAACTAATCGAGTCAACTAATCAATATTCTACTCGGACAATATGAATCCTTCAAGATGAAGCCAAGATAATCCATCACTGACATGTTGAGTCGTTTCACGGAGATTGTAAACGGTCTAGCATATCAAGGACAACCAATCTCAGGACCAATGAAGGTCAAAAAATTGTTGCGTGGACTCTCCAAAGATTGGAATCATGTGAAGATTTCAATAAGAGAAACCCAGAGGATTTTGCCTCTTTCAGTAGACGAACTTGTTGGCACACTTCAATCATATGAAGTGGAACAAAACAATGAAGAGGAAGATCCTAAAGGTAAGAAGTTAATTGCATTAAAATCTAACGATGATTCTGATGATACAAACTCAGAAGATGACATGGACGATGAAGAGCTGGCACTCATGATAAGGAAGTTTAGAAAGCTAAACGGGAAGGGAAGGAGATTCAAGCTGGAAGAAGCGAGCAATTAAATATTTTAGAGGAAATCAAATGAGGACAATGAAATCAACAAAGATGTGATTTGTTTTGAATGTAAGAAAAAGGGGTACATCAGACCCAACTATCCTTTGTTGAATAAAAAGAAAGGAAAAACAGAGAAATACAAAAAAGCTCTCAAAGCGAGACATGGAGCGATATTGAATGTGAGGAAAGTGATGATGAATATGCCAACATATATCTAATGGCAAATTTAGAATCGGACTCGGACTACAAAGCGATTCGAGACTCAAACTCAGATGAGGAAGTCGAGGTTAGTAATTTAAAGTCTCAAAGTATATAGATGAACTCTGTCTTAGTCTCAAAACATCTTTTAAAAGTATTTCTGAGCTGAAAATGGAGAATTCTAAACTGAAGCAACAAGAAACTTCTTTGAAAGAAAAGTTTGAAAATCTAAACAAAAGCTTTATTGATTTGAAGGAAAATGCAGATTCTCTTTTGAAGGAAAATGCATTTTTGAAAAAGGATATTTGAAATATCACAAAAAGGTTTTCAAAAGGATATGAGAAGTTGGAAATGATTCTTTCAGTACAAAGACCTTATTTCAACAAATCTGGTTTAGGAATGACACTAGAAACAATTCCTTTAATTGATTTTCCCAAAATAAAGGAAAGAATCAAACAAAGACCTACAAAAATATCTTACAAAAATCATTTTCAAATTTTTTTTGTAAAATCTGTTGGCCGAAGTGTTCTCAAATGTTCAAAGTGTAACAGCTCAAAACATTTTGAGAAAGAATGTCCTAAAGTTTGGAGAACTGTTAAGAGGGATTGGGCAAAGACTGTGTTTGGTACTAACTCCCCTGGACCCAAGAAAATATGTGTACCAAAGAAAGCTTGAATTCTTCTTATAACTGCATGTCACTATCAAGAAAAAGATCAAATGGTATTTGGATAGTGGCTGTTTGAGACACATGACAGGGGATTCAAGCTGTTTTATAAAGCTTATGCAAATGAATGGTGGAATAGTTTCTTTTGGTGGAAACAACAAAGGAAAAATTGTTGGATGTGGAATTGTAAAGATTGGAACTCTCACAATCAACAATGTCTCATTGGTGAAAGTTTTGAATTACAATTTACTCGGTATAAGTCAATTGTGTGATACTAGTTTCAAAATTAATTTTCAAGAAGGCGTTTGCTTGGGAACTAGTAAAGATTTATCTCAATTTTTTACTGGACGAATACATGGAAATATTTATCTTCTAGATATAAAACCAGAAAGCTCTCAATAAGCTCTCAATGTCTAATTTCCATTCAAAATGAAACAAATCTCGGCATAGAAAGCCTGGTCATGTTAACATGAAGCAGATTGCCAAAATTTCCTTCAAGAAGCTTGTTCGTGGACTGCCTAACTTGACTTATCAAATTTATGAATTATGCACACCATGTGTTTTGGGAAAATAAGTTAGAAATTTTTTTAAACCTATAAATCAAGTTTCTACTAATAGAGTTTTGCAGCTTCTGCATATGGACCTCTTTGGACCAACCAAAACTCAAAGCATTGGTGGTAACAGATATTGTCTAGTAATCATGGATGATTATTCTCACTTTACCTGGGTATTCTTCCTAGCAAGTAAGTCTGAAGCATTCTCCTACTTTTCAAAATTTGCCAAGAAGGTTCAAAATGAAAAAGGATATGCTATTTCAAGCATACAAACATACAATAGAGGTGAGTTTGAAAATCAAGACTTTACAAATTTTTCTGATGAATCTGGTTTCCAGCATGTTTTCTCTTCTCCATATACTCCAGAACAAAATGGGGTTGTGGAAAGAAAGAATATATCCTTGCAAGAGATGGCTATAACCCTCTTAATTGAGAGTAATATTTCCTCTCGATTTTGGGCTGAAGCAGTTTCTACAGCTTGCTATATCATTAACAGAGTATTCTTAAGGCATATTCTAGAGAAAACTCCTTATGAAGTATTTAAAGGAAAGAAGCCAAATGTTTCTTATTTTAATGTGTTTGGTTGTAAATGTTTTGTTTTGAAAAATGCAAATGATCGAATTGGTAAGTTTGAAGAAAAATCAGATGAAGGAATTTTTTTTAGGTACTCAACCACAAGCAAAGCATACAAAGTTTTCAACAAGAAAACTAAGTCTGTTGAAGAATCCATGAACGTGAAATTTCAAGACTCTATGCAAAATCAATGAACCAGACTCAACTTGAAGAATCTGAACCTGCTTTAAGTTTTACAAAGTCTACTTCTCCTGAAGTAGTTAAGACTTCTGAAGATCGACAACAGGAAGAACCAAAAGAGTCAACTGAAGCAGAAGATCAGTAGACTCTTAGATCAACCAACAACTGGAAGCATAAGTCAAGTCACCCCGAAGAACTCATTATTAGCAACATTAATGGAAGGAATTCAAATTAGATTCAAAAGGTGAGAAGAGTCTAGTGCTTTGGCACTTATTTCTGAAATTGAACCTAAAAGTATAGAAGAAGCCTTGGCTGATGAAAGCTGGATTGAAGCAATGCAAGAAAAGCTTAGACAATTCAGCATCAACGATGTTTGGGAACTAATTCCTAAACCTAAAGGTAAGTCCATTATTGGAACTAAATGGGTTTTCAGGAATAAAGTGGACGAGAAAGAAAAAGTTGTCAGAAACAAAGCAAGACTCGTGGCCAAATGATATATGCAAGAACAAAGGATAGACTATGATGAGACCTATGCACCAGTAGCGAGGTTAGAAGCAATTAGATTATTACTTGCTTTTGCTTGCTATAAAATTTTAGGTTATTCCAAATGGATGTAAAAAGTGCATTCCTAAATGGATTCATCCAAGAAGAAGTCTATGTGGAACAACCACCTGGTTTTGAAGATTTATGAAAGCCAGAGTCAGTCTACAGATCGAAAAAGGCCCTATATGGACTGAAGCAAGCACCTCGAGCCTGGTATGAAAGGTTAAGTAAATTCCTAACTCAAAATAATTTTGTTAAAGGAAATGTACATACTACTTTGTTTATTAAAAGGGGATAAGTACACTATCAGTGTCAAAAATTGTGTACGGCGCTCACTTTGGTGCCAAAAGTTTCTGTCAGATCACTTAAGTGCCAAAAAGTTTGAAAAATGCTCACTTTGGTGCCAACTCTGATCTGATTAGTCGGAAATCCGAGTGGCACTTTATTATTAATTTTTAAGATGATGTGGCTCGCCGGAGAGTACAGTCAACATTTAAACAACAAAATGACACCATTTGGTATCCCTCCCCCAATTCAAAACCCTAAAGCCTAAATCTGCTAGATAATCTCGGCCACCGCCGCCCTCTTTGTCCTCTTCTCCTCCCTTGCCGTCCTATCCGCCGCCAAGCACCGCCACCTCCTCCACTACCTCGACGAGTTCGGCAATCACGGTGAGCAAGTCGTTGTCGACCCCTCCGCCTCCTTCGAGAACCCGTGCCTCCGTAATGCCTACGTCGCCCTCCAAGCCCTGAAGCGAGGCCATCCTCTCCGACCCCAACAACTTCACCGCCAATTGGGTCGGCCCCGACGTCTGTGGCTACTCCAATGTCTTCTGCTCCCCCGCCCCTGATGACCCCAGCATCCGCACGTCGCTGGCGTCGACCTCAACCATGGCGACATCTACAGGTACCTCCTCGAGGAGCTCGGCCTGCTCACCAACCTCACACTCTTCCACCTCAACTCCAACCGCTTTTGTGGCAGCGTGCCGCAGAAGTTTCGAAACCTGAAGCGGCTCTTCGAGATGGATCTGAGCCGCAACGGGTTCAGCGGGAAGTTCCTAAGGGTCGTGTTGGAGCTCCCGGCACTCAAGTTCTTGGACCTTCGGTTCAACGAGTTCGACGAGTCAATCCCGTGGGAGCTCTTCGACAAGGATCTGGACACCATTTTCATCAATGACAACCGGTTTCGGCTTGACCTACTGGATAATCTCGACCACTTCCCGGTGTTGTTTTAAAAATTACGGTGGTTTTCCCTCGTCCTCCCCCTTCAACCGCCCACATCCCTTGCCTCCGCCTCCGTCGGTGATGGGCCAGTCGCCATCCTCGACGGCCCCCGCACTCGGCAGCCGTGGCTCCAACCCCGACCCCGACCCCGACAACGGCCACTTGGCGGCCAAGTCGAAGGCCGTGATCTCGCTCAAGTGCGAACCTCATGTCGCCGAGCAACGGCGGCCGAGTGAGCTAGGTCGACGGCCGAGCGACGATAGCCGAGCAAGCTAGGTCAGCGGTCGACGAGGATCGGAACCTTAATTTTAATATCCAAATTAAAAAAAAAAATCCCAAAATGAGTTGTGCGGCGTCGTTTTTATGAGGCCATCCACTTATGATGGCACAATGACATCGTTTTCTTAAGGAGGACGGAAAACGACGTCGTTTCTCAAGCCATGTTGATTTTTTAAAAATATAAAAGCCATGTAATCATTTTGGCCAAAATCTCTTACCGATGGCACCAAAGTGATCGTTTTTTCTCCGATTTGCCACTTAAGTGATCCGATTGAAACTTTTGGCACTAAAGTGAGTGCCATACACAACTTTTGGCACTAATAGTGTACTTATCCCTATTAAAAGAGAAGGTATAGACTTTTTACTTGTTCAAATTTATGTTGATGATATTATCTTTGGATCACCTAATGAAAATCTATGCAATAAGTTTTCTAGATGCATGCAGGATGAATTCGAGATGAGCATGATGGGTGAGTTAACTTTCTTTTAGGGATTACAAGTTAAACAATCTAAATGTGAGATCAGCATTTTCCTTGCGGGCATGGAATTTCTCCACACAACTCATTGGGGATTAATGTATGGAATAGTATATGGAATAAGGCTTGCCTTTCATCATTCCAAGGTTTCTTATTTGACACATTCAATTTATCTCACACAATTCATCAAGGAAGAAAATTGCAAGATTCATAACAAATTTGAACAATTCAACTCATTGAGGCATTTTATTTATCATAGAAATACTTGCTGTTTAAGACATGACATGGCAAATTCTATCATGAATAATACTTCTTGACAGCATCAGAATTAACTGGAATGGAAAACTCATGACCATCCATTTCTGCCAAGATCAGGGCACCTCCAGGAAGTACCTTCTTCACCACATATGGGCCGCCGTAATTTGGAGCAAACTTGCCCCTAGGATCTAGCAAAATCGGCAACAACTTCCTCAGAACAAGATCATTTATCTCGAAATGTCTCGGTCGTATCTTTCGGTTGAAGTATCTAGCCACTCTCTGCTAATAAGTGTGGCCATGGCAAAGAGCTTTCAGTCTTTTCTCATCTATCAAGTCTAACTATTCAAGTCTTTGCTGCATCCATTCAGCCTCAGACAACTCCACTTGGGATAAAACTCTCAGAGAAGGAATCTCCACCTCCATGGGCAGAACTGCTTCTATGCCGTACACCAGAGCAAAAGGGGTTGCCCCAGTAGAAGTGCAAATCGATGTCCGGTATGCCATTAGTGCAAAAGGTAACCTGTCATACCAATCTTGATAATTCTCGGTTGTCTTAGCCGAGATCTTCTTAATGTTCTTATTGGCCGCTTCAACAGCCCCGTTCATTTGAGGGCGGTAAGGGGACGAATTCAAATGCTTGATCCTAAACTCGCTAAATAACTCATCAACAAGTTTATTGTTCAAGTTCATCCCGTTGTCGGTGACGATTGCTTCAGGAACGCTATAGCGAGCAATTATGTCACGTTTGATGAATTTCACAACATTACGGGCGGTAATGCTTGCAAAGGATGTAGCGTCGATCCATTTGGAGAAATAGTCTATCACCACCAAGATGAACCAATGCCCATTTGAGGCTTTGGGACTTATCGGGCCAATCACATCAATGCCCCACATTGAGAAGGACCATGGCTCGGAAAACTGGTGCAACTCAGTTGGAGGAACATTTATCTTATCACCATGAATCTGGCAGCGGTGACAACTTCATACATGCTTGATGTAGTCACTTTCTAGTGTGAGCCAATAGTAGCCTAATCTCATAATCTTCTTAGCCATCATGTGCCCATTCATATGAGGGCCACATGTTCCTTCGTGCACTTCTTGCATGATTTGAGTGGCTTCGGCTGCATCCACACACCGCAACAAGATTCAATTATAAGATCTCTTGTACAAATTCTCGCCACTGACGAATAATTTTGAGGCCATTTTCGTGATGTACTTCCTATCAGCGGGAGTGCTTCCTTTGGGAAATTCCTGCCTTTTAATGCAGTTCATGATATCGTAATACCATGGTTTTCCATTAAGTTCTTCAGTTATGATCATACAGTAAGCTGGCTTCGGCAAAACCTCTATTTTCAATGGCTCGACTTCTAATCCGTCGGTAACTTGCAACATGGATGACAAAGTCGCGAGTGCATCAGCAAATTGATTGTGAGACCCTGGCAAGTATTCAAACGAAATTTCTTCAAATTCTTTCACGAGACCTTTTAAATAATTATGGTACGGGAGCAACTTGGCATCCTTGGTCTTCCACTCACCTACAATCTACAGTATGATTAGTGCGGAATCTCCGAACACTTTTAACTTAGCCACCCCCATCTCAATTGTGACCTGGAGCCCGAGAATGCAAGCTTCATACTCGGCCACATTGTTAGCGCATGAGAATATCAATTTCGTAGCTACCGGATGGTGTTGTCCATCTGGGGATATCATAATTGCCCCAATACCCGAACCAGACAAGTTTACAGCTCCATCAAAGAACATCTTCCATGAGTCTTCATTTACACTCAAGACACGCTCATCTAAGAAACTATCATCGTCATTAGAGACTCTTGAATTCTCAGCCAATAAATCAGCGATCGCTCGACCCTTAACCGACTTTTGTGGCATGAATTGCACATCAAATTTGGAAATCAAAATTTGCAATTTAGCTAACTTTCCCACCAAAGCTGGCCGATCAAGTAAGTACATGATGGGGTCGTTCTTAATCACGAGGAATGTCTGGTAGTGCAGTGTGTATTGTCATAATCTATGCAATACCCACACCAATGTGACACAAGTCTTTTCAACATCAGAATACTTCAGCTTTGATATAGTGAACTTTTTACTCAGTTAGTAAATGGCTCGTTCTTTTTTATCAACAGGATTTTCCTAAGCCAACATCGCACCCAACGATTCACTATGAATGGTGAGGTAGAGAATCAAGGGATGCCCCGGTAGTGGTGGGACAAAGACTGGTGGATTCATCAGGTACTATTTCAGGTTGTCAAACGCCTCTCGGCACTCATCATTCCAGTTGACTCGTGCATTCTTCTTTAAGAGCCTGAAGAATGGCTTAGCGATTTCAAAAAGTTGGGAAATGAACCGAGCGATGTAATTCAATCTCTTTAAAAGCCTATAAACTTCTTTCACGGTTAATGGAGGTTGCAATTCACATATGGCCTTGGCTTTGGATGGGTCAATCTCAATCCCCTTGCTGCTTACAATAAATCCGAGTAATTTACCGGATGTTGCTCCAAACACGCATTTAGCGGGATTTAGACGAAGCTTGAACTCATGGAGTCGATCGAACAACTTCTTCAAGGTTTCGATGTGGCTTCTTCCTGGTTGGGTCTTTGCAATCATATCATCAACGTAAACCTCAATCTCTTGGTGCATCATATCATGAAATAGTGTTACTATGGCTCACTGGTAAGTCGCGCCTGCATTCTTGAGTCCGAATGGCATGACCTTATAATGAAAGGTTTCCCATGGGGTGATAAATGCAATTTTCTCCTTATCTTCCTCCTTCATCTTTATCTGATTGTACCCAAAAAAACCATCCATAAATGAGAATAGTTCAAATCCAGCAGTATTATCCATAAGAACATCTATGTGTGGTAATGGGAAATCATACTTTGGACTAACCTTGTTCAGATCCCGATAGTCAACACAAACTCGAACTCGACCGTCTTTCTTCATCACCAGCACGATATTAGCCACCCATTCAAGGTATTGTGAGACTTCAATGAATCCCACCTTCAGAAGCTTCATCACCTCTTCCTCTATCTTCTTTGAGAGCTCGGGCTTAGTTCTCTGTAGCCTCTGCTTCTTAGGTGGCACGTTTGGATTAGTAGGCAAACAGTGCTCCACGATTGACGGGTCTAACCTAGGCATGTCAGCGTAGGTCCATGCAAAGATGTCCTAATATTCCTTCAGTAGCTGAATTAGGCACTCGACCTCGTCTTCGGGGAGATTTACCCCAATTTTAACTTCATTGGCTTCTTCAGTGTCACTTAAATTAATAGTGAGAGTTTGCTCGAATGTGAGAGCCTTGGCTTTTTCATGTTGTTCACAGCTTTGTTGCACCTCAATGGAATCTTCGATCAAGTCCTTGAGATCATCAATATCAGCATTTGTTGCATTGGATTGGACCATTTCCATACTTTTGTATGCCGTAAGACTGTTCCTGAAACATGAATTAGGTAAATCAGAAAAAAAAAAAAAAAAAAAAACAAACATAATAATCTACATTTTTTTTTTTTTTAAAATTTATTTTTATAAATTCTTTTGCAAAAAAATTTTTTTAAACATTTTGACACGGGAAGCATGATGAAGCCCAAGCCTTAGAATTCTCCTTGGATTTTCTTTTCTTTTATCGGTTGGATATCATCACCGGGCTGGTTTGGTGTACCTCATCATGCCCTCAAAATAAAACTTGTAATTTTATTGAAATTCATCAATCAATTACATTTATTGAATGGAAAAAAATTCTCAAGCCCTAAAAAACTAAAAGAAAAATCAAAAACAATTCCTAAAAGCGATAAAAATTCCCACGGAGGGAATGTGGGAAAGCAATAAATGAGTTACTCTTGTGGGCCAAGGCCCATCTCTTCAGAGGGTCCCTCATCAATAGCTCCTATGATGAGGTCATCAAACAAGTTTGTAACTCCTTCCAGCACATCATCAGGGTTCTCTATCTTCGGCGGTGTCGGATCATCCATGCCACCCCATCCATCTGGGACTATCTCGCGAGGATCAATATAGAAGCTGGGAGGGGCCAAATACTTCACCATGTAATCGAACTTGCCACTAGGCTGCCCCAGAGTGTCTATCACTTCCGCTTCATCTTGCATCATTCTTGGAGGACCGGGGAATGTCTCGTGAATGCTCGGGGGTAGTGGGCTTTGTCTCCCTTGCCCTTGGTTACATAGCAAGTTCCGCCTTTCCTGTCTTGGTCCTCCAGAACTTTCCCACCTTTTCCATGGTACCCTAATCCAACAAAATGAGACCTCTGAGGGGCTTTTATGGGGTTCCAAATGCCTTGACCATTTCTTCCAAGACCACTACCAGGAACAAAACCATTCCCAACAATTACCCTTCCCACCATAAGGGCAGCATTTGAAACTTCAGGAGTGGGTGGCGATGAGTCTCGAGAAGCATGTATGGTGGACACCAACTCAAATGAGTGGTAACTTGATTCAAACTCGGAATCCGGCTCTACATAGGGGATAGTCGTCTCATGATAAATTCGGTGGTCTTCTTCGCCATACACAGTGACCAACTTCCTTTTGATCACGAACTTCACACTTTGATGTAGACTTGAAGGCACCGCTCCAGCAGAATGTATCCAGGGACGACCTAGTAGGAAATTAAATGTGGTAGGGATGTCCAGCACTTGGAAGGAAATGTTGAAGACGACCGGCCTTATTTGCACATCGAGATTGATTTCCTTGATCACCTCCTTTTTGTCCCATCAAAAGCTCACACCGAAGTCTTCGCAGCATGTATCTTGGATGGGTCTATCTTGAGGCGGTGAAGAGTGGCCAACGGACATATGTTTAGGGCGGACCCATTATCAATGAGCACTCGGGACACATGAGAAGACTTGTGTTTGATAGATATGTAGAGTGCCTTGTTATGCCCCCTACCCTCAAGAGGGAACTCCTCATCAGAAAAAGCAATCAAATCCTTGAGAATGACTGATCCCACAAATTCCTCCAGCTTGTCCGCTTCGACCGTTTCTGGTACACGAATTTCACTCAGCACCTTCATCAGCGACTTTTGATGCACAAGGGATGTAAGCAAGAGTTCGAGCAAAGAGATCTAGGCAGGTATCTTTCACAGCCGGTCAACCACATTATACTCGCTCGCTTTGATCACGGCCAAAAACTCCTTAGCCTCTTCATTAGTGATAGGTTTTGCAGGTTGAGCACTAGCTTGAGCATAAGTCCGACCAAACCTTGTAACGAAGTCAACATCTAGGTCATAGGACCAAGGCACCACCTTATTGTTGACATATTCATACGGTTGAGGCATTTCAATCACTATCTCCTCGTCGGATGCATCTTCTAGTGGGGGCATGTCCATGAGCGAAGGATCAACTTCTTCCTTGTCAGCATCGAGCGCAGCCTGCTCCTCCTCCCAATCGATAATGATGTGGGAAATAGTAGAAACTATGCAGTTATGGTCAGCATACACAATGATACCGTCATCCACCATTTTGGTGACTCTTTCCCTCATCAATGATAGAGGAATGTCCTCATGATTTGGATAATATCCAGCTCTTACCAGTCCATTATAGGCATCCTTCACATGTGCCTTTGAGTTCTTGATCCGACCAACTTCAAGTTCCTAGATAGCATTCACCGTACCCTCATGCTTTGGTAGTGGATTTTCTGGACGTTCGGCCGAGCAGTTTGAAACGAAAAGGCCTTCGTGTCCAAGAGGTTTTGGATCTTGTGCTTGAGGGTGAAACATTCATCAGTTGAATGCCCCAATTCACCGTTATGGTAGTCACATTTTTTTGTCGAGTCGTAACCGCGAATGCCTTCACGGTTCGGGCACTTTGGTTCACTAGTAAGCAAACCCTTCTTTCGGAGGATTGCCAACACTTGGGATAGAGATCCAGGGAGAGGAGAGAACTGCCTTCTATTATTTGCTTGGGTAAATGATTGACAGCCAACAACTTGTTGTTGCCTTGGATTCATCTGGATAGCCGGGGCACGATTGGTACTTTCTTGGCTATAAGCCACATTCACATCTACGGCAGCTTCTTTCTCCTTCTTGGCAAAGAATCTTTTACTCGATGGCTCAGTAAACCATCCTTCCCTTATCCCCATCTCGATTTGTTCTCCCACAGGAATAAGTTGATTGAAGTTTTCAACGTACCTGTTGGCCATTCGGTTATAAAACTCAGACAGTATGGTTTTGACAAACAACTTCATCAACTCCTTGTCACTAGGCTCAGGAGTGATTTGAGCTGCCAGATTTCGCCATCTCACGGCATACTCCTTGAATGACTCGCTCCTCTTTTTCTCCATCCTCTCAAGATCTTCTCGGGAAGGTGCAATGTCCATGTTGAACTTATACTGCTTGAGAAATGCGTCAGCCACTTTATTCCAAGTGTCGAGAAGGTTCACATTCTTCATCACATACCAATTTAATGCGGGTTCATTCAAACTCACATGAAATGATTGGATCATGAGCGGCTCATTCTTGACATATTGGGACATGCGTATGTAGTACATATGCAAATGAGCTTTTGGGCAGGAAGTACCATCGTATTTCTCAAACTCCGGCATTTTAAACTTTTTTGGCATATTGACCTTCTCATAAACTGACAGGTCGAACGTGAGTGAACTCTATGACTCTTGCAATTGCTTCACTTTCTCTTCAAGCTTTGCAAAGCGTTCATCTTGCTCCGTCTTAGGAACGTTGTCAAGCTTGGCCTTTTCAACAAAGACCATGTCATCTTCCAGCCCAAGCATTTCGTCATCACTCATTTGGGCCCTGTTTGCTTGCCTCAGGACTACTATTTCAGGGAGAGCGAGTGGAGGATTTGGATTCACCTAGAGGGATTGAAATTGAGCTGTTATAAGCTGCATGGAGGCGGCTAACTGTTTGAGTTGATCTTCCATAGAGGACATGTGATCGCGCATCTCGTTTTGGTCGGCCATTTTAGCGCTTGATCGCGTAATGGTGGGAGAGCGTGGAGGATCCATTATCACCTAAATTTGAAGAAATGAATACACATAAGCACTTCATATAAAACAATGTCGGCCCATGACGAAAGTCTAACCGCTTTTATTCATTAATGAAATTGCTTGACATTAATAAACTAATCAAGTAAATGACTCAACTTCCTAAACATTAAGCTAAAGTAAAAAGACCAAATAGATTCAAGCCACTTTATTTGGCCCGATCTATAAACACATGGGAAGCCAACGCTCGATGTAATTGCCTCTTCTCTTTAGTGTCCTTCTTGGCTTGCTTCTCAAGTTCTTCAATCTTCCTCTTGTGACAATTAAGCTCCGCTTGCCAAGTGGGCTTTTCAATCACATCTGGCACCTTTGGGAGATACTTGGTTGGAATCTTGTGCCGACAGATGTATCGAGCCGTGGCATAGTAAGTCTTTTCCTTCCCCTCAAGCTCATCTTCAGGCAAGCTCAACTTTTGTTCGTGACATGCGAGCCAAGCTTGTTCGATATAGCGAAGCTCCTTTTGTGATCACCATCCTTGGCAGTGAATCGGACTTGGAACAAACCCAGCTTGAGAGGGGGTGGTAGATCTTGCACAACTCGATATTGACGAGCCACTCGGAGTGGGTAGTAGGAAGTGGCACCGGTGATCCCCAATAGTGGGATCGGCTCATTATCGCCATGAGAGAGACATGCCTTGGAGACTTGGAACCATTTAGCATGCCATAGGAAAATCTTGGTATTCAGATTTTTCAATAAATTGACCCATTTTGAGTAAGAAAGGTTTGAAGTTCGATCCTGATGATTTTTAAATACTTCCATGGGATGATGGGAATTAGTGACATTAATAATATTCATGCGAATATCGATCTTACTCATATGAGAAAAGAACCAGATTTGTAAAAGTTCAATTGGTGCACGAAAGGTTTTATCTTCATTTTCCTTAAACTGGGTAAGTGACAAAAATGTTTCAGCTAGAATATTGTTGACAAAACTAATCCTAGCACACACTTGTTTGACCACCCATGCGATAGAAGGATTAATGGCGCCTTTACGAAGAGGGAAAACAATAAACCCAAAGAAAGCTAGGAGGAAGATCCTACTTTTTAAGAGAGTGTTAGCACTAGCAAAACTCTGATCTAGGAAGGAAAAAGGACATGCAAGAGACAATTATCTTTCAACACTCTTTTTATCAGATTCTTATCCATCCTAAGAAAATAAGACAAAATCGATTATGGTTCTAATCCAAGGGGTGGATTTATTAATTCCAATTCCAAGGGTTTTCCTATGGCAATGCTGTATTCTTCTAGAGTTGGAGTCAGCTCGTGCTTACCAAATATGAACGTTGATGTTTGGGGGCTCGAGAAATGAGCGAGTGCTTGCATGACGCCACTTTGGACATCGATGTCGAAGGAGGGGAACAAGGCGACCAAGTCTACTTTCCACATAGCTTTGGCCATCGTGGCCTAGACGATCCCACCATGATTTGAGTTCAACCTTTGGTGCAGGCACGAATCGAATGTCGGATCTTCCCATTGTTTATAGACCAGGACTCGACCAACCTAATGTCATGGACCGACGAAAAACATAATGAGGTAAGTTAATTGTAAGAGTAAAGGGCAGAAAACTTACTTTACCAGATGATTAAAGCAACCACATAAACAAGCACATGAAACGTGGGGTTTAATTTCTAACTAGGAAGGCTAAGCAAAGTGGAGTTAAAATGGTGAGATGACTAGTGGCAGCATCGCGTACTAAGTCAAGTCCTCTTAACTCCGGCTTAGTCAAAAATGATACCTCAATACGACGCAGCCTCGCGAGCAAAGATAAATATTCTTGACACCAAGAAAAAGCTTTCGGGATTGAGTTGGGCAACCTCTACTATGCAGCCTTGCGGTCGAAGTCGTATCCAACTCAATACCATCCTAAGTGTCCTAATGCGGCATAGGTCTAACGGCAGGTTGTGTGTGCAAAAGTGTAGTGTAAATGCAAGGCATGCACAACAATTTATATCAAGCAACACTTCAACATGAAAATACACCATACATTCCTACACCTCCCTACAAAACAAAGGTTAGCAATCACTACTCCCCTTATACCTCCCAATCTGTAAGAACATTTAACACCTAAATGTTAGGGACGTACTTGAAATCCTCGTTGCCAAACAAAAACATTTTCCGAAAAAGAAAATTGGCCTAAGTCAACTAAGTGTTTTAACACAAGTCCCCAACGGAGTCACCAAGCTGTCGCGACCAAATTTTTAGGTGCACCATCTAGGGTTTGGCTAATGGATTACTAAGCCTAAACTTAGCTCGGGCTCTCCCAAGCCCATACCAATTCGCGACTTAGGTTCAAGTTTTTAACATGCAATGAATTTTATTAGGAGTCGCCACTAATCTATTTTTGGTAAGTCGATTAGAAACCCAAGTAAAATAATGTGAGAATTTACTTTATTCCTATGAACTTAGAGACTTTGGGTACGGGGACTTGGTTACACTAGACTTCTCTAATGCCCTTTTGGTACCATTTCTTTTTATTTTCAAAAATGTTTTTGCAAGCAGCTTGGATTGATTTTAAATCTATTTCCCTAATCATATGAGGTGATCATGCGGGTGCGCAAACCACCAATTTAACACTCAAGAAAATAATGAATAAATTGCAAAACTTACCTCAAAGCAACGAAAGCATCTGCGTTGTTAGATTAGAATTCACATCATCAACCCTAGCTATGATTTCTAATTAACACGCAATTCCTTTTTGTTTTTTGTTTTTTGTTTTTTTTGTTTTCACTTAATTAATGAGAATCATGCTTTATACAATGCAATATAACTAAATGACTTAATTCTAATGATAGGCAATTTCTAATTAAATGGACCTAGCAACAATCACTAAATGGCATGCATTTCATGAATCTAATTCTAAATGACTTGCACATGACATTTTTTATTTTTTTTTTTTTCTTAAAAATGCAATCTATCCTAGAGAAATGAAACTAATTTATTCTAAGACATTTTTTTGTATTTTTTATAAAATTCGAAATTAGAAAAATGTGGAAATTATCTCACTAAATTAAGATTCTATCCAACTTATATTAAGATTAGGTTAGGCTAAACCCTAATTAAAACCAATATATTATCTTAACTTAACAATCTCTAACCTAAGATGCAGTCTATCTAAATCAATCTAAATTTAAAATGAAATATGCAATTTTATCCTAATGTGCAATGACATACAAATGATGTCCTAATTCTACATGAAATATGCATGATGATTTTTTTAATTAATTTCGAAATTAAAAAAAATGTCATTAAACATGCAATTTAAGCTAATGAAACGAAAATCTAACATCCTAAATTTATTTTTTTATTTTTTATTTTTTATTTCGAAAATTCATGATAAATAGAATGTTTAGTCTAAATATGCAAATAACCCTAAAGCATGCAATATTCTAACTCAAACATATTTCAAGATAAATAAAGCAATCAAGACCATTCAAAATTATCAAAAAATATCACACATCATTCAGATCAAGGGATAATATTTCGCTAATAAAATCGATAAATTGATCTTAAGCCTTAAAGATCAAAATATCAATTTGATTCCCGCTTGATTAATTATTTCATCTAAAGCTTTATAGATGAAATAAAAAAAACCCAGCGCAGATTGCGAATCGGGTGATATGTTGGGATTTCCAATTATGCATAGAGAAATATCTCATATAAGGAAAACAAGAAGTAAAATAAAATAAAATAAACTTGCCTAATAAAATAAATATACCTAATTTAGTTTTTTTTTTTTCCTTTTTTCTAAGAAAAGAAATCTTAGCCGGTTCGAAGCTCCGGCAAGGGAATTTGCCAGCGAGGGTCTTCAGCGAGGGCACTAAGGAGCACGTTCAGCGCGGGGCAGTGAGGGTTGACACCGACGAGGGAATTCGGCGAGGCAAGGCACTAACGAGGGGCATTGAGCAGCAGATCCAGAGCTTCGGGCTTATAGGAGAGGTAGGGATTGGCATGGCGTTCGGCGCTAGGTCGCGGGTACAAGCGGGAGGGGGCGCTGCAAGTGTCGGTCGTTGGTTGGAGGGAGGCTCGAGCAGGCGTGCGGGGGTAACAAGGCGAGATTGCCGGTCGACGGGTAGAGGAGGGTCACGACAGCAGGATCGGCACGGCGAGGCTGCGAAACGTTAGGTCATTACCGGATCTGGAAGTTGCGGGCGATGAAGAAGATCTGCTGGGTCAACGAGCATTGGGCAAGACCGGCGGTGGAGGAGAGACGGCTCGTGGGTCGTCAGTGCGAGTGGTGCTAGCGCGGTTAGGGGCTAGCGTCATGGTGGTCAGTGGCTCTGGTGCCGGTGCGGGTACAGCGCCGGCGCCGGCGCGATCGAGGACCCTCCGGAGAAAACGAATAATCGCCACTAGGGTTTTGGCCCCTTTTTTTTGGGGGGGCTCAACGCTGTACACTCTCTTCCCCCCTTTTTCATGTATACCGCCTGACCCAGAAACTTGTAGAGGCTTGCATGCGTGTTTCGAGTTGGATTTTGACTTCAACTCCTTCATGCAAGTTGTAGACAACATCACACAGTATAACATACTAAAATTTGAGACAAAATGATTGAGTTTCAAGGGGTGAAACTCTTCTTCTACGAAGACACTAGATCTGGAACTGCCTTGCTGACCTTTTGGTGGTTTTGTGGGTTGCATGTTGCTTTTTCCGAGAATTTCTCTTTGACTTCTGCATGAAAGTTGTAGAGAACATCTTAAAGACAAACATACTCAAATTTGAGGTAAAATGAGTAAGTGTAGCCTAGTGAAACGATTTTCTTTTGAAGACGGTAAATCTGGAAATACGGTACTGGACACCCGAGACTTCTTAGACCTATATGGTGACTATTCTTTGAGAATCTTACTTAGATCCCTTAATGAAAGTTGTAGGGGACCTCTTGAGACAAAACATATCAAAATTTCAGAGGAAACTAAGAAGGATAAGTAGGCGAAACCTCGATATTTCGGAGATAGCTAAATGGGACGGTTCAGTATTAGAAACAGGAATTTCGAACATCTGTAGAAAATTATCTAGAACGAAGCTGGCCTATATGTCTTCATGAAACATCTTTATCTATGTCTTAACTACAACATAGTTAAATTTCATGATTTTTAAAGGTCATTTGTCTATTTAATCGACTGTGATTTGAAAACTGTGCAATCTGTGTATTTCGGACTTGATGATGTTGGAATGTATGACTAATACTATTCTGTACAAATTTCTTTTGGAGAAGTGTCCTTCATGAAACATCTTTATCTATGTCTTAACTACAACATGGTCAAATTTCATGATTTTTTAAGGTCATTTGCATATTTAATCGATTGTATTTTGAAAACTGTGCAATCTGTACATTTTTGGAATTGATGATAAACTGTGCAATCTGTGTATTTTGGAATTGATGATATTGGAATGCGCGGCCTATACTATGCTGTGATGCGTGATCTGTATGAATTACTATGTGAATCATGATACTTTGGATTATTATTCATGCCATGGTGTGATGGCTTTCATGCATTTCATATGACATTAAAGAAATGATGAATTTTTCATGATCTCAAAGAAAGATTTCATCTAAAACATTGCATCAAAGGACATTTTCCCAATGCATATTGCACGATTTCAAAAGAGTAATTTAAACCAATTGCATCGTAAATTTCAAATGTGAAATTGGAAAAGAGATGTATGAGAATATGGATGACAGTCGGAGGTGTGAGCCGACGATGCCCCGGGAGTGTCGGGATGCCCGGAGGTGTGTGCCGAATGTCCTCGGGAGTTTCGAGATGCCCGGAGGTGTGTGCCGGAGGTTCCTCGCGATGCCAGGTTGGGTGCGAGCAATAGAAATGTGGGATGCAATTATTGGTCCCGAAAGAGAAATGTGGCGATTCAATTTGAAAAACATGAGTTGAAATTGAATCATGCATAATGTGGTGATATGTGCACATGGTATAGTGACATGTATGAGTGCATGGTGATGTGTGTACATGATATAGTGACATGTATGCATGATGGCATAATGTAACATGTATGAGTGCATGGTGATCTGTGCATATGGCATGATGACATGTATACATTACTGCATGATGTAACATGTATAAGTGCATGGTGATGTGTGCATATGGTATGATGACATGAATGCATGACTACATGATCTATGTACTAATGCATTGGTGATTTATGCACATGATATGATGACTTATACATGGCTACTTTGATGTATCATGCATGACCGAAAGGTGAGATAGGATTGATATGTATGAACTATATATGTTCTATGATATGCCATGATTTCTCTGTTTGATGCATTGAGTAGTGTAATGGATCTTTTACCTGCTGAGTGGTTGTACTCACCTCTTTAGGGACTAACATTCTAGATTAGAGAGATGCCTCTCCCTCCAGTTTCGCGTGATACTTTTTACAGCCTTCCCTCGGATGTGGAGGTCGAGTGCATGGAGCACGTTTGTGTCACCATCCCTGGGTTGGTGTTTTTGCGAGTGTGGGTGCTGGTGATGTATGATGTGGGCCTGGCTGGGGGCCCCGTCATCCAGGAGTTCCTGTCCGTTCATGTCCACCGGGACGGGGTGATGATGGGGATGTTGCCGCCGCCACCGCCCGACGCACCAGGATGGGTGTGACGGCCCGCGAGAAAAAAGGGAGTTACAACTTTTTGGAGATAGCCGACACTTATAGATGGAAGGTTTACACAATCGATATAGGGGGTCGATGATCTCTTTTGAGATATAGCTAAGCATAGTGAAAAGTCTTGGTTTCCTTTTTGGTTATACCGACCCAAGATGTCCATCCTGAAAATGTAAATAAAAGTGGTTCGGCTTATGTTTTCTTTCAATGTATAGTCGGTGTGCATTGTATCATCGCTAAGAGAGTGGAGGGATGGTGAGACTCGCCTCTAATTTTCGCTATGAGCTGTGCTAAACTCCTTTAAAAAAAAAATGACCTTGAACCTCGGCCCTTCTTTACAACTCCCCTTCTTCAAAGACAAGTAACCAGTATTGCAATAAGTAGAGCGTTTAGTATTCTATGGCGACCTTCCTGGGTTTGGGGGTGCCACATCGGTTGGTATCAAAGCCAAAGGTTTACATGGAGTGATAAGGAGCCTCATTTGGAAAGTGAGGAAAGTAATGACAATGCACACCATAGGATACTGACTGGGAGCGGTTGACTAACCTTGAACAACGGGTGATGTGTATTCGCCCGTAGATCCCCAGTTTGTGTTTTGAGATTTGCTTTTAGGTGCCAGTAACATGGTTATGTTACTTATCTTCTTAGCTGCTGTTGCTTTTAATGGAGACTTTGAGTTACAGATATTTCCTGAGGCAAATGCTTGGAAACTGCAGGAAAATCATGGTACGATATGGAAGATATCCTGCAGGCATTGGCTAATATTGGAAATCTGATGGAAAGACAAGCGCAGCAACAACCCGGAGCAGAACGCCGTACTCAGGGACTGGTGGAACAATTTTTGAAGCTGAAACCACCGAAATTCAGTGGAATGGGAAGTCCTGAGAAGGCGGAGCATTGGATTGATGGGATGGAGCGAATTTTCCGGTTGTTGGACTGCAATGATGCTAAGAAAATAACTTTAGCAGAGTACCAGCTGGAGGGAACTGCAAAGTTTTGGTGGAGAGCTTCTAGGGACACAATCTTTCCACCAGGTACTGATGTTAATTGGGAAGAGTTTGTCAGAGCTTTCAATAGAAAGCATTTTTCTGACTGTGCTAGGGATAAGAAGATTACAGAATTGTTTAGTTAGAACAAAAAGATCTGACAGTGGATCAGTATGAGGCAAGATTTTCTGAATTGTCTAGATATGCTCCTAGACTGATTGAAGATCAGGAAGAAAAAGCTAAGAGGTTTCTGAAGGGATTGAGGACTAGTATAAGGAAACAACTAGTGCCTTTGAATATAAGAGATTATAATTAGATTTATGAAAGGGCGCAGTTAGTGGAACAGGAGTTAATAAGGGAGCATTCAGAGCATAAGAGAGCAGTCGACTTTTGGTGATATCAAACGGGGTAAGAGACCCTATACAGGTCAGGGCCAACCCTGGGAGTCTAAGAAGAAAGGCAATTTCGGGAATTTTGGGAAAGCTAAGGGTGGCCTGAATCTGGGAAAAACATATCATCAAGAGGAAGAATGCCGAAGGTGTGATGGGTGACATGGCCCAGGACCTTGTAATGGACGATTGAAATGCTATGGTTGTGGACAGGTAGGGCACCTTAAGAAGGATTGTCCACGAGAGAAGTCGAGGCCAAACATCAACTCAATGAGACGGATACCACAACGAACTGCTGGACCATACCCACAAAGAAATCCACAGAGACCACCGGCACAAGGAAATGCTATCACCCAAGAGGAAGCAAAAGCTTCCAAAAACGTCATCTCAGGTACAATTTTCATAAATGGCAAGAAGGCTTATGCATTGTTTGATACGGGTGCCACGCATTCATTTGTGTCTGAAAGATATAGACTGTTGAGTAAAATTGAATCGACATTTCTTGAGACCCCTCTTTGTGTTTCTACGCCTTTAAAGGATGCAGTGTTGTCTACACTGGTGTGTGAAAAATGTAAGATATCCATAGGAGGAAGAGATATGGAAATAGACTTAGTCATGATGGCCATGTATGATTTTGATGTTATCATAGGAATGGATTGGCTTCATAAGTATCGGGCCAAAATGGGTTGTTATAGAAAAGTGATCCAGTTTATTCTACCTGATCGGTCGGATTGTAAATTTCTAGGAGGCTAGACCGACCTATCTGTAGCTCTTATTTCAGCAATAGAGGCTGATGCATTACTTGACAAGGGATGTCAAGGGTACCTAGCAAGGATTAAAGATTGTACCAAGGAAGAGCCTAAACTTGATGAAATTAGGGTAGTGAGTGAATTTCAAGATGTATTTCCTGAAGAGTTGCCTGGATTACCCCCGGAAAGAGAGATTGAGTTTGAAATTGAGCTGATGCCTGGAACAAGACCAATATCGAAAGCCCCATACAAGATGGCCCTAATGGAACTAAAGGAGTTAAAAGTGCAACTACAGGAGTTGCTTGATAAGGGATTCATTAGGCCAAGTGCTTCACCTTGGGGTGCACCGGTTCTGTTTGTGAAAAAGAAAGATGGGTCGATGCGCTTGTGCACTGACTATAGACAACTGAATCAAGTTACTGTTAAAAATAAGTATCCCTTGCCTAGAATTGATGACCTATTCAACCAACTCCAAGGAAGTTCGGTTTTCTCTAAGATTAATTTAAGATCGGGATACCATCAGCTAAGAATTAAGAAAGAAGACATTCCTAAGATTGCATTTAGGACTCGTTATGGACATTATGAGTTCCTTGTCATGCCATTTGGATTGACAAATGCACCAGCTGCATTTATGGATCTAATGAATAGGGTGTTTAAGCCCTATTTAGATCAGTTTGTGATTGTCTTTATCGACGATATCCTGGTTTATTCGAAAGGGCCAAAGGAACATGAGCAACACTTGAGGTTAGTCTTGCAAACTTTGAGGGACCACAAGTTATATGCCAAATTCAGCAAGTGCGAATTTTGGTTGGACCGGATAATATTTTTAGGACACGTGGTGTCAGGTTGAGGAATTGCAGTAGATCCGGCGAAAGTTGAGATGGTAATAAATTGGCCGAGACTGACCACACCCACTGAAATACGAAGTTTCCTAGGACTGGCCGGTTATTACCGAAGGTTTATTGAAGGGTTTTCCCGATTGGCAAGCCCCTTAACCAAATTAACTCGAAAGAACGCGAAATTTGAATGGAGTGGGGAATGTGAAAGGAGCTTTCAAGAACTTAAAAGGAAGTTAACCATGTCCCCAATCTTGACTATACCATCTGGACCTAATGGTTTTACAGTATATAGTGATGCATCTCATAAAGGATTGGGATGTGTTTTGATGCAGCATGGCAAAGTCATAGCCTACGCATCTAGGCAATTAAAACCCCATGAACTGAACTATCCAACGCATGATCTAGAATTGGCAGCTATAGTGTTCGCCTTGAAGATATGGAGGCATTACTTATATGGGGAAAAGTTTGAGATTTATAAGGATCATAAGAGCCTGAAATATCTGTTCTCACAAAAGGAGCTGAACATGAGACAAATGAGGTGGATGGAGTTGTTGAAGGATTATGATTGTGAGATACGATATCATCCAGGATAGGCAAACAAGGTAGCGGATGCTCTTAGTCGTAAGTTAGCTATGGAGATGGCCAGTTTAAGAATGGCAGAATGGAACTTATTAAAGTCCGTAGCGGACTCGGAATTTAAATTAAAAGTGGATGGTCTTACTGGTATGCTTAGAGCGCTAAGGCTTGAACCGGAAATCATTTAGAAAGTTAAGACCTTGCAAAAGTTTGACCCGGAAATTATGAAAGTAAAAGAGGCGGTGTCTTTAGGAAAGAGACCAAAATTTCAAGTTTCTGGAGATGGAGTGGTAAGATGTCAAGGACGACTCTGTGTACCCGACAACGAAGAAGTGAAGAAGGAGATTCTGTCGGAGGCACATAGAAGTAAATACAGTATTCATCCAGGTAGTACAAAGATGTACAGAAATTTGCATCAGCAATTTTGATGGAATGGTATGAAAACAGATACGGCTAAGTATGTTTCTCAATGTTTGACGTGCCAACAAGTGAAGGCGGAACATCACAAACCTGCAGGACTCTTGAGACCGTTAGACATACCAGAGTGGAAGTGGGAGCATGTAACGATGGATTTTGTGCAAGGACTGCCAAGGACATCAAGTGGTCATGATTCAATTTGGGTGATAGTGGATCGTTTGACTAAGTCTGCCCATTTCTTAGCAATCCGTATGAACTATTCAATGAATAGACTTGCTGAGATTTATGTAGGCCAGATAATACGCTTGCATAGTATACCTGTAGCGATCACCTCGGATCAAGACTCTAGGTTTACCTCGAACTTTTGGCAGAGTCTGCAAAATGCTTTAGGGACAAAGCTTCAATTCAGTATTGTTTATCACCCTCAAACAGATGGACAAACGGAGAGAGTGATACAAACTCTGGAAGATATGCTGAGAGCCTGTATTATTGACTTTAGAGGAAAATGGGATGAGAACTTGCATTTGGTAGAATTTGCTTATAATAATAGTTTTCAGAAAAGTATAGGCATGGCCCCATATGAAGCGTTATATGGGAGAAGATGTAGAACCCCTGTCTGTTGGGATGAAGTAGGTGAAAGGAAATTGACGGGACCCGAACTGGTACAAGTTACCACTGAAGTTGTTGAAATTATCAGGAAAAGACTTAAAACAGCCCAGAGTAGACAAAAAGGCTACGCGGACAGGCGTAGAAGGCCTTTGGAGTTTAGTATAGGGGATCACGTATTTCTTAAAGTATCTCCATTAAAAGGAGTATCTCGTTTCGGAATAAAAGGAAAGTTGGGTCCCAGATTTGTTGGACCTTTTGAGATAATTGAAAGAATAGGAGATGCAGCTTATCGATTGGCGCTGCCTCCTAATCTAGGAAATTTACACGATGTGTTTCATGTGTCGATGCTAAGAAAGTATCAGCCGGATCCTGGTCACATACTCAATCATGAAGCCATCAAAGTGGATGAGAAAGTGAGGTATGTCGAAGAGCCTGTGCAATTATTGGATCGAAAGGAGCAAATTCTCAGGACCAAGAGAATCTCATTGGTTAAGGTATTATGGCGACATCAAGATATGGAAGAAGCCACATGGGAGAGTGAAGATCAGATGAAGGAAAAGTACCCTTACTTGTTTCAAAAGGACATGAGTAACGTTTAATTTCGAGGACGAAATTCTCTAAGGAGGGGAGAATTGTGGCATCCCAAAAATTCAAGACAAGCTCTAAGATGTATTAAATCCCATGATTAGGTAATGAAATTACCTATGGGTTATGTTTTAGCCATTAGTTTTCTCTTAAGACTAAGAGTTATATGCTTGTGTTCATGAGTTTTTAAAATTAGTATTATAGGATAAATTAATAAGAAGAATTTATTCTTGGCTATGCACCTCATAGATTTAATCCCTATAGATTAAATGTTACAAGATTTTGGCCATATGAAATTTAAAACTTGAAATCTATAAAAGAAAGAATTAAAAGTGAATTATTAAAGGTAAAGTTGGGGTTTAATTAGGCTTGGGCCTTAGGCCCAATAGCATGGACTTTTGGTGGGCCAATTGGCCGGCCCATTGAGGCCCAAGGAGGAGCTGTCGCCGGCCCACTTGCTGGCCCAAAGCCCAGCCGAGAATTGAGGCCCATTTTTGCATGAAGAAGACCATGTGTCTCTCCCAAATTGCCAAGTGTAGATCATGCAATTAGCAATCATTGCTAATGATGGAAGGAAGACCATTAGGGGGGGATAGTGGCCGGCTAGAGAGAGAGAGAGAGAGAGAGAGAGAGGGCTTCGTCCAAGCCAAGAGAGAGAGAGAGAGAGAGAGAGAGAGAGAGTTGCGAGAGAGAGAAGGAAACCGAGAGAGGTGGAAGAAGGAGCCGCTCGCCGTTCATCCGCCCGTCGCCGTCCGTTTGCCCACCCGTGTGCCGTCTGTGTGCCGTTGTTCGCTTGATCTTAGAGGCAAGTTAGGATCCATTTTCTACTCTTGCATGTATGTTTGGAATGGTGTGGAATTTTTGGACGATTAGGAGTGAGAAACCGAAGCTAGTGTGTTTTGTTTTTGAGATAGCTTGCTGTTTTCGTGTATACCGCCTGACCCAGAAACTTGTAGAGGCTTGCATGCGTGTTTCGAGTTGAATTTTGACTTCAACTCCTTCATGCAAGTTGTAGACAACATCTCAAAGTATAACATACTAAAATTTGAGACAAAATGGTTGAGTTTCAAGGGGTGAAACTCTTCTTCTACGAAGACACTAGATCTGGAACTGCTTTGCTGACCTTTTGGTGGTTTTGTGGGTTCCATGTTGCTTTTTTCCGAGAATTTACCTTCGACTTCTTCATGAAAGTTGTAGAGAACATCCTACATACTAACATACTCAAATTTGAGGTAAAATGAGCAAGTGTAGCCTAGTGAAACGATTTTCTTTTGAAGACGGTAAATCTGGAAATATGGTACTGGACACCCGAGACTTCTTAGACCTATATGGTGACTATTATTTGAGAATATTACTTATATCCCTTAATGAAAGTTGTAGGGGACCTCTTGAGACAAAACATATCAAAATTTCAGAGGAAACGAAGAAGGATAAGTAGGCGAAACCTCGATATTTCGGAGATAGCTAAATGGGACGGTTCGGTACTAGAAACAGGAACTTCGAACATCTGTAGAAAATTATCTAGAAGGAAGCTGGCCTAGATGTCTTCATGAAACATCTTTATCTATGTATTAACTACAACATATTTAAATTTCATGATTTTTAAAGGTCATTTGCCTATTTAATCGACTGTAATTTGAAAACTGTGCAATCTGTGTATTTTGGACTTGATGATGTTGGAATGTATGACTAATACTATTCTGTACAAATTTCTTTTGGAGAAGTGTCCTTCATGAAACATCTTTATCTATGTATTAACTACAACATGGTCAAATTTCATGATTTTTGAAGGTCATATTTAATCGATTGTATTTTGAAAACTGTGCAATCTGTACATTTTTGGAATTGATGATAAACTGTGCAATCTGTGTATTTTGGAATTGATGATATTGGAATGCACGGCCTATACTATGCTGTGATGCGTGATCTGTATGAAATACTATGTGAATCATGATACTTTGGATTATTATTCATGCCATGGTGTGATGTTTTTCATGCATTTCATATGACATTAAAGAAATGATGAATTTTTCATGATCTCAAAGAAAGATTTCATCTAAACCATTGCATCAAAGGACATTTTCCCAATGCATATTGCACGATTTCAAAAGAGTAATTTAAACCAATTGCATCGTAAATTTCAAATGTGAAATTGGAAAAGAGATGTATGAGAATATGGATGACCGTCGGAGGTGTGAGCCGACGATGCCCCAGGAGTGTTGGGATGCCCGGAGGTGTGAGCCGGATGCCCGAAGGTGTGTGCCGGATGTCCTCGGGAGTTTCGAGATGCCCGGAGGTGTGTGCCGGATGCCCGGAGGTGTGTGCCGGAGGTTCCTCGCAATGCCAGGTTGGGTGCGAGCGATAGAAATGTGGGATGCAATTACTGGTCCCGGGAAAGAGAAATGTGGCGATTCAATTTGAAAAACATGAGTTGAAATTGAATCATGCATAATGTGGTGATATGTGCACATGGTATAGTGACATGTATGAGTGCATGGTGATGTGTGCACATGGTATAGTGACATGTATGCATGATGGCATAATGTAACATGTATGAGTGCATGGTGCTGTGTGCATATGGCATGATGACATGTATACATTACTGCATGATGTAACATTATAAGTGCATGGTGATGTGTGCGTATGGTATGATGACATGAATGCATGACTACATGATCTATGTACTAATGCATTGGTGATTTATGCACATGCTATGATGACTTATGCATGGCTGCTTTGATGTATCATGCATGACCGAAAGGTGAGATAGGATTGATATGTATGAACTATATATGTTCTATGATGCCATGATTTCTCTGTTTGATGCATTGAGTAGTGTAATGGATCTTTTACCTGCTGAGTAGTTGTACTCACCCCTTTGGGGACTAACATTTCAGATTAGAGAGATGCCTCCCCTCCAGTTTCGCGTGGTACTTTTTACGGCCTTCCCTCGGATGTGGAGGTCGAGTGCATGGAGCACGTTTGTGTCACCATCCCTGGGTTGGTGTTTTTGCGAGTGTGGGTGCTGGTGATGTATGATGTGGGCCTGGCTGGGGTCCTCGTCATCCAGGAGTTCCTGTCCGTTCACATCCGCCGGGACGGGGTGATGATGGGGATGTTGCCGCCGCCACCGCCCAACGCACCAGGATGGGTGTGACGGCCCGCGAGAGGAGAGGGAGTTACAACTTTTTGGAGATAGCCGACACTTATAGATGGAAGGTTTACACAATCGATATAGGGGGTCGATGATCTCTTTTGAGATATAGCCAAGCATAGTGAAAAGTCTTGGTTTCCTTTTTGGTTATACCGACCCAAGATGTCCATCCTGAAAATGTAAATAAAAGTGGTTCGGCTTATGTTTTCTTTCAATGTATAGTAGGTGTGCATTGTATCATCGCTAAGAGAGTGGAGGGATGGTGAGACTCGCCTCTAATTTTCGCTATGAGCTGCGCTAAACTCCTTTAAAAAAAAAAATGACCTTGAACCTCGGCCCTTCTTTACAACTCCCCTTCTTCAAAGACAAGTAACCAGTATTGCAATAGGTAGAGCGTTTAGTATTCTGTGGCGACCTTCCTGGGTTTGGGGGTGCCACAGGTCTAATAAAATAAAACAAAATAAAATAAATGCTCCTAAACTATATGTCGTGCAATTATTATTTTTTTTTGGGGTAAAAATTAACTCATTTTTTATGCAAAATTTAGGTGTCAACAGAACCCAATTAACAAATAGTAAGTGGAAACCAAAGCACCTCTTCAACTTCTTCCTCTAATCCGATAAAGCTTGATACTAATGTCCTTGCCTTTCGAACATCTTCTTCAGGATAATCTTTCAACCTCATTTCAATTTCACGATACTCCTCAACCTTTCTTTTTTCTTCTTCTTGTCGCGTACAATGCAGCTCCTTCGTCTTCACGTTTTGATGAGCCTGCCAATCCTGGCATAGAGAAAGCCTTTAGGCTACGTTTGGTCATTTGGATTTTTAATTGGGATAGGATTGGATAAGATAGGATATGAAATCTTGGGATTTTTTTATATCCTATCAATCATTTGGTGAATCGCAGTATTAAAGTCGGATATATTCATATCATATTATGTACATTTTTTTGACATAAATGGCATATCATTATAAATGAACTTAAATATTCATAAACGGATATGGTGAAAATCTCTCGTAACACTATTTATTAATTTATTTTAATTTTAATTTTATTTTGTTTTTCCTCTTTTTGATATTATTTTCTTCATTATTTCTTTTTTCCCCTTTCATCATTCTTTAATAAAATTTTATCAAATAGTGAACTGTACTAATATACCCAAATATATAATAAATATAAATATTTAATTTATAGATTGAATGTTTATTATAAGATAGAATTAAAGTTGAATATATAAATTAAAATAAGATTAATTAAAAATAATTTTTAATTTTTAATTTCTTATATTAGAATTTAGATATTATTTATATTGAAATATAATTTCAATTTTTTTAATTTAATAAGTTTTTTATAAGAGAAAATAAATTTCCTATTATGGACGTTAGAAATCCTATCCACCTTTATCCCACCTCCCCCATGAGATAATTTTATCTTGCCTATATCCCCCTTATATCCGACTTTATCCTGTCCTGAGCGAGCACCAAACGTAGGATAGGATAAATCATATCGTATCTTGAATTTTATCCCGACTGCCAAACGCAGCCTTATAGATTTAACAAAAAGAGGAAAAGATGGTCAATGAGCAACTGAAACATAATTATTAACCTATTATCCATTTAATAAAGCAATGGCTTCTAAAGAAATTAGCTACAAAAATAAGATGAATAACATACTCCTTGACTAGTTTTTATCAGCATGTCTATTTGCAAGCACGTGAATACGTATTGGAACTTGATTATTAGAAGAGTTCGACCGCCTGAATCAGGATGACAGTCTAAGCTTATCCTGTATCATTGCAACAAGCTTTTCATCCAGCCAAAGACTATCATGACTCCAACATGCCCAAAAACGCAATTCTAGACCTACAACATGAGAATAACTTGCAGTTGTGATTCTGAGCATTGCAGTGCCTGTCATTGTGACATGATATTATTTCCCTCACAGCATTTATATTATGTTTCAAAAGCTCAAACCTCCAACCTCTTGCTACATAAAAAGTACCCTCTTTGAGTGCACATTGATACCCTCTATATACAAGGTCCTTAATCCTAAAGAACTTCCTTTCACAAGGTCCGTGTTTTATGGTTTTCAAGATCATCCCTGGACATTTTCCTCTTTCAGTGAATTCCAGAAAGGAAGAAAATAGAATTCTATTTCAAGGATCAATCCTTCACGTATGCCAACAATTTCACGTCAAATACAAGCCCACGGTCCCATATATCAACTACAATACAAGTTAGCCAGCCTTTTATAGAAAATCCGCAAGATTAGCTCAACGGTTTCCCAATCATCCCTTTGGATTCATCATTTCCTCATTTTAGTTTAGAGAAAAATCAGCGAAATTTATCTCGACAATCGAAAGTCCACGAAAATCACTAACGAGAAAATCAGAGACAAAATGGCGACACGTACATCGTCAGAGCACTCCTTCGGAAGCCCATAAACAGGAGTCTCGTCTTTGCTCAAGCACTTTCTGAAAACTGCCCATGAAAATGCAGAGCAAAAAAAACTTCAAAATGGGTAAAAGATTCATCAACACTGAACCTTGGAGTTCGACATCGAGCGAAGGACGAAATAGAAACTGATCCATAAGGGAGATGTGCTTGGTGCTGAATCGCGAGACGGGAAAGCTCGCGACTGAGGGAAGAGATGGTAGACGAGGCGCACGTGTAATCAGAAACGCATTTGCCACCATCGTCATTCAATCGATTCCTCGAATCAAATTGAGAGACAGATGTTTAACTTAGGTTCACGAAGAAGGAACAATAATTTCCACGCGAGGAATTAAAATCCTCGATTTAAAGAGAAAAGACAATACTGTGGCACAATCAGAGACACTCAGTTCCAAACTTGTAAAGAAAATAATCGAACAATTTTGCCCTAATTCTTTGCAAATCGTTCTCATTGCTTGGTCGATCCACTAAAGCCACAAATCACCAGATCCTTAGCTCTAGCGCTTGGTTTAAACAAAAGATGGTGACATGCAGAGTCTAGAGGTCGAAAATCGATAATTCAACACTGTTGGCAACTGTTTGATCCAGCATTCCCAAGAACCTTTTTCCAAAAAGCTTTCGGAGCCGAAAGCCCAAAATACTAGACTATTTGGCATATATCAGGTTATTGCTAAATACTGGTTTTCAGTATTTGGCCAAATGTTAAAACTAATTTTTTTTCCTTCCAAAACCATCCTCATCAATCTTTCAAATTTTCGATTTTGTCCTTAATTATTTTTTATTAAAAAAAAAGAGACAACCCTTCAGGCCGCCGAAGGCCGCACGACCTCAACCGACAGCCGCCGGTGCCAAATTCGGCTCGTTGACGGGCGTAGCTTTCACCGGACCACGAAGGGTTTGGTTCATTTTCAAAAAAATATATATGTATAAAATATACCCAAAGCCCACTTTAGCTAAACACACATTCAACTTAAAGTCCATTGACCAATAGATTTTAACCTAATACAATTTGCATTTTCCCAAATAACTTTAACTTTCGGCATTTGCATTACACTCAAAGTTGATTACTCAAAGTTGATTTGCAAAGCTAAATCAAACGCAGCCTGAATCTACCGATGTGAGACCATTGAATTGGACCTTGGGCTTGAACCGAAGCAGGTGTAGGCGCGACTGATTGCTTGGTAGAAAGTATGTTTTCTTCAGTCGGATCAACTAGACTTCAGAATTGGTGATTGGTTGGATTCGAAACTTGTTGGGGGCGAGTCAAGAGTTTCCTCCATTGAAGGTTTGTTGAAACTTTCTAACAAGATATCAAAATATATATATATATATATATGAATTCTTATTCGATAGTGGCTTGTTTTGCAGGGTTGAGGTTGTAACAACTAGCCAAAAAAGAACCGAACAGCAATTTTAGGATTACGGAAGCATAGGCCAGGATGATTGCGGAAGCTTAGGCCCGGATGGAATGCTCTGATATCATGACAGAAATTGAAATGAGATGGAGGGGAAAATTGTAATTCTGTATTATTGTATATCGATTTATACATGTACACTGCTCTGTTTATAATGCTAGAGAAAAGTGTAAGATGAGAAAGAATATAAATAAATATACACTTATTACATAATGATTCTATGTCGTAGATGAGAAAGAAATATAAATAAATATACACTTATTACATAATGATTCTATGTCGTATTTTACCAGGCCAATTACTGATTAACTAAATCAATTAATTCATACTCAAAATTGGTATTTCCTACAATATCAAACCATATTTCCAACATTTGCCACACATTAAGATCATAAAGAACACAAAAACATTGCATGGACACTTAACTATTGAGAACTTTGTGACTCATGTTTTGGGAAAATGACCGTGTGGACACTTTAGTGGACAATGACTGAGTTAAAGGTACCAAAATGGTGCTAACTAAATTATTAGAGTAATCAAATTTTCGACCCTAAATAATTTTTAATTGTGTAGAAAGTGAAATCACCTATCTTATTTGAATTCTAACCGATCCTAATAGGCTAATGGTGACACCCATCTCTCAGGTAGAGTCCTTAATTGAAACTTAAAATAAACCCAATGTCACGCAAAATAAGAACTTAGAAGAGTCCATGTCTAATGAAGAGCCGTAGACTCGCCTTAAAGCGTTGCCCCTAAACTCTTTCCCCCGACGTGGGAAAAAATGGGTCGTGACAGTACCTAACACAGCGAGGCTTGGCCGTGGGAAAGTGGGACAAACAGCGATATGAAGCGTTCTTTATTTCTTGAAGGAACAAATCCTAATTAAAAATTTCATGATAGCTTCCAAAAATTATTCCTCGTTTCCTGTCCAACTTCCAGATTCATTCCAATTTAAAGGCTTACGCAATTTAATTGAATTAAGTTACAAGTCATTTAAATGAAATTACTGAATTAATTTTTACGATCAAACGAGCTTCCTGTGTTGGTTCCAAAGTAGGGCAAAGACCAGAGAGAGATTACCAAGACTGGTTATGCATGAGCTTCCCCGGTTAATCGATAGTATGCTGATTGGAAAGTTGAGACAAAAGAAAAGCACAACCTCGGAATAATAGGAAAGACAAAGTACAAGCAAATCCTCTCTGACAAACCAATCTCATTCTCAGGGAAATTATATGCAAACAGGCCAAGGCGAGTGTTCTGTATCCTCCAGCTCATGGGCGCCAAGGGGGTTTTGGTCATTGCATTTTGTCTTTGCGAAGACAGTAAGGGCCATTGTGATTGGCTAGCTTACCACATCCGTCAACTACTAGATGACATTCCTCGAAAGCTACCCGAGATAGAGAAGGCAAACTCGCTAATGATCTGCAGAATATAAGTTTCATGGTCCTCAACTTCTCCAACTTCAAGAGATTAGGCAAATTTACTAGGGATCTGCACTGGCCAATGCTTACACTTTCCAGTGATTCCAGTTCTTCGAGACCTTGGATCTCAACTAGCTTTGGACAGTTCAACAAGCGCAACACTCTGAGTTTCTTCAAGCCTGACAGACAGGATAACCGCACCAGAAATACGCAGTTCGACACAGTCAGCTCCCTTAGATTCTCCAATTCTCCAAACTGACTCAGTGGAATTTCTATCAGCCATGATTTATTCAACTCTAAACTTAACAAATTTTTCAAGTCAGGACGGTCCGACAATTCTGCCAATGAGTTGAAGTTTATAAGCTTCACCATGGACAGTGTGGAAGGAAGCGGCAGGGTGAGGGATTGCAGGTCAAAACAAGACAGAACTAGTTGCTTCAGGCCAGAAAGGGAAACTAACTCAGTTGGCGATGCGATGATGCTTTTATGAACCAGCTTCAGCTTCTCCAGTCTAGATAACCTCCCCACCCACTCCAGGTTTGGAGGTTGGATAGAATCGGCATCCCATGGGTTAGAAAGAGACTCCTCAGAGTAGTCAGATATAACTAGATCGACCAAATTGGTCAGTTTTGAGAGATTTGGAACTGTCTTTAGTGAGCGAGACTCGACATACAGTTTAATCAAGCTGGTGGGAAGCTCTGGGATTTGTTTAAGCTCATGGCAACCTTCCAAATGAAGTTCCTGGAGATGAGAAAGCTGGTTGATTGTTTTTGGCACAGATTGAATGCAAGTGTGAGATAAATTCAAGATTTTCAGAAAGGATAGTCTCCCAATTCCACCAGGAATATCACCCTCCAAATTCACGCATTTTTCAGCATGAAACTCTTCAAGCTTCTCTACCATGCCTATAGTAGGCGGTATCTTGCTTATCTCACTATGATCCATCCTTGCCACTTTCAACTTCCTCAGGTTTCCAATCGAATCGGGTAATTCTGTTACTTTTGTATAACACAGATCCAACTCGAGTAGCGATTCTAAACCCCCAATCGAGTCTGGAAGCTTTCTTAGCTCATGACACCTGGACAAACACAAGCTTTCAAGATCCTTTAGCTCTCCAATTGAGTGCGGAAGTTCACTAATTCCAACACTTTCCATCACTAGCCTTGTCAAAGACTGTAGATTGCCGATCGAGTGGGGAAGATATAAACCGACAGGACCAAGTATTGTCCCTCTTACAATCAGCTCTTTCAAAGCCTTTAGACAACCTACTTCCTCAGGCAACTCTCTTAGAAGTTTGCACGCATCAATTTCCAAGTACTTCAGGTGCACTAGGTTACCAATTGATTCATCAATTTCAACCAAGCTTTGGCAATTTTGTATAATCAATCTTTCCAATGATGATACGGCAGAGAGGTCGGGCAATCTAGTTAAGTGGCTGCATTTTCCAAGTTCCAGACATTTCAACTTAGATGATTTCTGTTGGCCACCAGAATATCAGAAAGGGAATGAGCAATTGCAGGCATGTTCGTTAAAACAATAAAAATAGAAATAGATGCATGTGTAACTGTTCATACCAGGATTTGGTCCCATCCAGGCCAATCATCTCTAAGTTCACTATGAGAAAGCTTCAGAACGACTAGATTGCTGGGAGAGAAATTTGTCGCATCAAAGTCTGCAGGACAGTGATCCCATGATAACCATCTCAATTCTTTGAAAACATTCTTATAATCTCCAGTGAAGTTTACACCTTCAACATGAAGAGAACTTAGCTTTGGCAGGGCAGCAAATTCTTGACTTGTGAGCGTCTGTACCTCAGGGGAATTTAATCTGAGTGATTTGACATTGCTCTTTTGCTGGTAATCAATTAAGAAAGATAGCAAGCATCAGTGAACTTTACATCAAGCAGAGAAACTTCAGCACACAGAGGGCAGTGAACTCTTACTAAGACCAGAAATCTGTCAACTCTTTACCAAGGAAATTGCAGTTTCACTTGTATTGATAACTTTACCTGTTCACAAAGTACGCGAAGGCATTCATCAGATTTCCACAACCTGCTTCGACTTCCTGCATCCTGATAATTCTCCTCTCGAACAATTTCCCTTCCAAAATCTCTGATCAGGTCATGCATCCGAAGAATATTGTGATGGTCAATCTGCAACAGAGACGTATCAGTGAGAGCAGCAAGTCCGCTTTCGGGGAAAAAACCACGATCTTTCCACACGTATTTTGCAGATGTGCTCTCTACACCATTGTAAAAGCATGCAATGTCTAAGTAAATTTGCTTCTCCTCAAAACTTATTGCCTCATAGCTTATCCTTAATGTCTCTCGGACTCTCCTATCAGGTACTGTCCTTAATTGCTCCAAATTTTCTTCCCATATCTCGAGGCTTTTGCCACGGAGAAAAGAACCTGAAACTTCAAGAGCCAAAGGATTTCGTCCAATAGTGGCCACTATTTCAGTGGAAAGAGTTTCCCGATCATCTGGAGGTAGCGTTTCTCCGAAGGCATGCTTACTGAAAAGTTGAAGAGCATGCCAAGGATTCATTTCCTTCATATCATAAGCAAAATGCTCCTTAGGAAGAAATGGGACATTATCCTTTTGTCCCATTTCTTCTGTCACAAGAAGACCCACATTACTAGTTGTGACAATAATCCTGCTTCCTGGGCCGAGCCAGTCACTGTTCCCCATCAGTTCCATGAGCTGCTCTCTCTCATCCACATCGTCAAGAACAATGAGGACCCTCTTGTTGCGAAAGCTTTCTCGTATCATGTTAACACCATCATCGACATCACGAACATCTGTGGATCTCTTCAGGATATCGAATAAAAGCTGGCTCTGTAAACTTACAATGCCACCAGTTTGCGAACGTTCTCGGATGTCTGCAAGGAAGCTGCTGTGACCATCAAACAGAGGAGCTATCCCATTGAAAACAGCCTTGACAAGAGTTGTCTTGCCAAATCCTTGCATCCCGTGCACAACAAGAAATCTTACATCTGGGGAGCCGCAGTCCAACCACTGCACCACGTCTTTCACTCGATCATCAATTCCAACTAAATGATGGGGAAGAACCCTTTGTCTCTCCTTCAGCTTAATTGAAAAATCTCGAACAAGATCTCTAAATATTTTACCAAGCCTGTCATGCATAATAAATCATCATCTAAGAAGTAAGGAGGAGCAACTATATCAGCAATATATGAGCATATTTAGGATTCCTTTAGAACATACTTTCAATCTCCATTGGCTGGAAACACTCCCTAACAGCATCTCTCTCTCACACGCACAGTATTCATGACAGTGATTCAACACAGAGTTTCTTGTAGCCTCTACATGAACTTAAATAAAAAGAAATTAAGATAAATCATTCAACTGAAGGTGTCACAATTCATTAACCATCTCCTAAGTGAATTTGCACTGTTTCTAATTAGCAAAGTGAATCCTGTTGGCTCGTTAATTACTTCTGTTTCTTGAGTCTCAGAAATAGCACGAAAAAGCAACACAGACCGAGACTAGATCAGAGCACATTTCTAAAATAGCATATTCGCCCGAAACACAGAAGAAGCTTTGAAATGTCTTTACCAAACCTTCCGATATCATTACCATTGACCATGCTATGGAACCTTAAATTGCCCATGAAAATTAGCCCTTCTAAGCTTATTTTGGATTGTGTGTGCGTGCGTGTGTGTAGTTCAGTGGAGAGTGAGAGTGTGTTAAAAAACAGGGTGTAATGACCGTTAATATTTCTTCTTCACTTACCCTGTGTTTTGTGTGTCCCATCCTCTGAGATCTGCGGTTTTCATTAGAGCCTCCCTCCACTCTCGCTCTGTCTCCTCACCGTAACGCCCCTTGTGCTTTAGTAGGGCCTTGTCATACAACTCCGTCCTTAGCCTGACGTCTGAAGGACTCACGCCGTAGAAGATGGGCACGATTTCTTGGCCCCCGGATTTTCTCCGGCAATTCACCATGTGCGTGAGCTCCTGAAGGCACCCAACGCTGGAGGCATAGCCTTCTGAGAAGATCACCACGCAGATCCTTGACTCGTTGATCACACGCTTGAGCTCCGGTCCAATATTCCCGCCTATGGCAAGCTCTTCGCTGTCTCTGAAAACGCTAAATCCAGCGTCAACTAAGCTTTCATAGAGGCAGTCTGCCAACGTGAGGCGAGCGTCAGGCCCATGGAAGCTCAAGAACACGTCGTACTTGTTGCCCAATGTCAGTCTGAGGTACGTGGAAATCTTCACAATTTGTGTCTGTGATTGCCTTCGATCAGACGGCATTGTGAACGTGGAAGAAGAAGAGCAGATGAAACAGGAAGAGACTTCTATATTGCAATTTTTCTAGACATTACAGTCGAAATCAAGAAATTTATACTTTTCAGAGGTCCATCGCTTGACAGTCTCAAATGTGATTTTGGTCTCATGATGTTATCTTCAACCACAATCCAGAAGGATCTTTTGGTCACACTTAAAGCTATGAACATGGATGAGATGGTCTACATGAAAATGCCAACCAGAAAAAGAAGGGGTTGGGGAAGCTGAGCTATTTTCTTATAGGAATATGACACCGATATAAGAGTGTTAGTCTGAGCAATTCTGAGACAATATATCAATTACAGCAAACGCTTTAAATGATTATTCATCATTCGTTCGGAAGCACAAGTTGCCATTTCCAATAACTTGTGATGGTGCACCCTTTCTCCTAATTACTTGACCAAATACGGAACTGGAATCATCTAAGTACAGTAAAATGGAACATACCTTAACCCTCCTGTATAAGATGTCAAGACTTCTAACTGCATCCATTTCATCCTAAAAGAATGAAACAAAGATCATTGAGACATTAATAAGGAGAAAGAGATAGAATTGAAAAGGCTAATCTACACCAGCTAAACAATTGCACAACCTCTTCCCTAATCTTGACCTCACTTTCCCACCTACCGGCTTCACCGTCCCTTAATACACACCATTAAGATATTGTCAATATGGAAACTTACGTCATGCCTAGAAGGATCAAACTGTTTCCAGATAACCATTAAGACAAGTTCTGTGAGTTCTCCTCTCCTGGCAGCTTCCTCGATTTTCTGAACGGGGGGAACACAACAAGTCAGTATTAAGGTACAATTTCATCACTGATCTACAACCCCAACTAACTTTGCCATTTACTAGCAGTGACACTGAAAGGTGCAAAATAATGGACGAAATAGGTAATAAAGGAGAGAAATAAGAGAGAGCCAATCATGGAATTACCCAGGCTAAATGACTATATCAAGCATTGAAGATCTCAGCAGAACATTATTAATGGTAGATACGACTCCTTTCCATGCAACATCAAAAAGGCCACCAGGAACTAGGGTGACTATGGCTAAATTGCTTGGCAGTCGCTATTTAACTATATTCCACACAACCTGAACAAAGCATCACAATAAAACTTCTAATTTGCTTATAATACAGCCTTGGCCGTACATCAGCTCAAAACCAGCCTGTCACAGTCCTGAGGGATGCCCTACACAAACTAGCAAGTAGGTAAGAATTGTTGGATAAAAAATAACAACCAATGTGATTCACACTTATAATTGTTCAGAGTCTCCAGGTAAATGAACCCAATTAACAAATAGTAAGTGGAAACCAAAGCACCTCTTCAACTTCTTCCTCTGATCCGATAAAGCTTGATACTAATGTCCTTGCCTTTCGAACATCTTCTTCAGGATAATCTTTCAACCTCATTTCAATTTCACGATACTCCTCAACCTTTCTTTTTTCTTCTTCCTGTCGCGTACAATGCAGCTCCTTCGTCTTCACGCTTTGATGAGCCTGCCAATCCTGGCACAGAGAAAGCCTTTACAGATTTAACAGAAAGAGGAAAAGATGGTCGATGAGCAACTGAAACATAATTATTAACCTATTATCCATTTAATAAAGCAATGGCTTGTAAAGAAATTCGCTACAAAAATAAGATGAATAATATACTCCTTGACTAGTTTTTATCAGCATGTCTATTTGCAAACACGTGAATACGTATTGGAACTTAATTATCAGAAGAGTTCGACCGCCTGAATCAGGATGACAGTCTAAGCTTATCCTGTATCATTGCAACAAGCTTTTCATCCAGCCAAAGACTATCATGACTCCAACATGCCCAAAAACGCAATTCTAGACCTACAACATGAGAATAACTTGCAGTTGTGATTCTGAGCATTGCAGTGCCTGTCATTGTGACATGATATTATCTCCCTCGCAGCATTTATATTATGTTTCAAAAGCTCAAACCTCCAACCTCTTGCTACATGAAAAGTACTCTCTTGGAGTGCACATTGATACCCTCTATATACGAGGTCCTTAATCCTAAAGAACTTCCTTTCACAATGTCCTTGCTCTGTGGTTTTCAAGATTATCCCTGGACATTTTAGAGAGGAAAATCACACCTTTCAGTGAATTCCAGAAAGGAAGAAAAGAGACTTCTATTTCAAGGACAATCCTCCACGTATGCCAACTATTTCACGTCAAATACAAACCCACGGTCCCGTATATCTACTACAATACAAGTTAGCCAGCCTTTTATAGAAAATCCTCAATTATTTATTGCAAAAGGATTTTAGATTAGCTCAACGGTTTCCCAATCTTCACTTTCGATTCGTCATTTCCTCATTCCAGCTTGGGGAAAAATCAGCAAAATTTATCTCGACAATTAAAAGTCTACGAAAATTACTTAAGATAAAATCAGAGACAAAATGGAAACACGTACATCATCAGAGTACTCCTTGGGAAGCCCATACGCAGGAGTCTCGTCTTTGCTCATCAAGCACTTCCTCAAAACTGCCCACGAAAATTCAGAACCAAAAAAAAACTTCAAAATGGGTAAAAGAGTCATCAGCACTGAACCTTGGAGTTCGACATCGAGCGAAGGACGAAATAGAAACTGACCCATGGAGGAGATGTGCTTGCGGCTAAATCGCGAGACAGGAAAGCTCGAGACTGAGGGAAGAGATGGTAGACGAGGCGCACGTGTAATCAGAAACGCATTTGCCTCCATCGTCATTCAATCGATTCCTCGAATCAAATTGAGAGACAGATGTTTCACTTAGGTTCACGAAGAAGAAACAATAATTTCCACGCAAGGAATTAAAATCCTCGATTTAAAAAGACAAAAAGATTATGGCACAATCAGAGACGCTCAGCTCTAAACTTGTACGGAAAACAATCGAGCAATTTTGCCCTAAATCTTTGCAGATCGTTCTCATTGCTTGGTCGATCCGCTAAAGCCGCAAATCACCAAATCCTTAGCTCTAGCGCCTGGTTTAAACGAAAGATGGTCACATGCAATGAGAACGATCTGCAGGTCGAAAACCGGGTAGCAGCGAACAGAAGCAAAGCCGCAGCAACCCCCAGCCACCCAAGCAATGGGATCCGTCTGAAACAAATCGACCCTACGAGAACAACAAGGCAAACTCTCCACGAAAGAGGGACAAAACAAAATATAAGCAATTCAAACAACAAAAAGCAAAATGTCAATGACCACCTTTTCTACAAACGAGATCTTGATTTCGATCCGTTCACACCCAAAAATTGACCAACTATTCTTTTTGTTATAATTGACAAATAACAAATTTAATTGATAATACCAGATTTGGTAAACAAAAGTCATTAATAATTAGAATAATTGATAACTTCAAAAGAATCGGCAACTCTCCAATAAAGTTATTAATAATTAATCACCAACGAGAACTTCGTTGTCTAACAATATTTTTGAATATGTAATCTCTTATAGATAAGTCTAGCTAGAAAATAGGATATTGTATAACTTTTTCTACGATTGGGTAGCTATTTCTTTTTCAGTTAACAATCGCCGTTTGTAACCATGATTGTGAAATTTCTTTGTTTTTACTTTTCTGCATTTTAAATAGTTGGCCGCAATTGCCTCCATTTTTGGTATTTTGAAATTTCTTATCATTTACTTTTCTATTCAAAATCAATGTAGGACCCTTGGCAACTGTCAACAACCTTCCCATAGGTGAACCACCAAAGGAAAGCTAATGGATTCTTGGGGGTGGATGGCAAAAATTTACATTCGAAATAGTTTAATGTAAAAATAGATTTTTCTTTTTGTTTTACATAAGAGTTTTTAAACAAAAATAACCGTTTGATAACGACGCAAAATTTCTACTCTAAAAATAGAAATTCGTTTGATAACGACACAAAATTTCTTCCTTCCGACCCCAGGACGGCGGCGGCGACCGACGACCTTTAATATAAAAATAAAAATAAAAATGATTTATTAACAAAAATAAATAAATAAATAAATAAAATCATAAAAAATAAAATAAGAATATCATTTTATTTTAAAATAAAAATATCCTTAAAAATAAATTTATTTTATTTATTCTATTTTATTTAGTACATAGTCTCCCAAGTTTATACCAATTGCAACTTTGAAATTTATTTTTAAAAAAATTCAATTTAATTTAATTAGGAGTCACCATTACTCTATTATGAGTATCTTAGAAACCCAAGTAAAATGTATGTATGAGCTAGCGATTTCATAAATACAATGACTTAGTTATGCTAGATAAACTTAATGCTCTTTTGGTACATTTGTCTTTATTTCAAAACTATTTTTTAAGCGATTTGGCCAATTTCGTCAATATTAGTGCAACCTCTCGATATTCAATTTTAATGATTCACCCTAGGTTAGAAAGCTTAGAGAGTCCACTTCCCTTCATTAGTTGACAACTTTGCGCCATTAGCTTCACATAATCTCGAAATTACCAACCCGCAGACCTATCAAAGCAACCCAGAAAAATATGAAATTAATATAGTTGGAAAGCTCATCTAAAACTCTCTAGTTCATTATTTTTTTTTCATATTAGACCTGCATCTTTATGAAATTACAAAAATAATCCAACTGTCATGACGGAACTGAGACTTATATAGTGCAAAAAACGGTGCTTTGAATACCATTTTAACGGGACAAGTACACTATTGGTGCCATAAGTTGTGTACGGCGCTCATTTTGGTGCCAAAAGTTTCCGCCAGATCACTTAAGTGCCAAATTGGAGAAAAAACGATCACTTTGGTGCCACCGGCGAGAAATTCCGGCCAAAATGATTATGTGGCATTTATATTTTAAAAAAAATTCGACAACTCTTATTATTGTCCACGGTGTATGGCATAAAACGACGCCGTTTCCTTTTCTTCGTAAGAAACGGCGTTGTTTTACCATTCCACGTGGATTACCTACAAGATGATCGTCGTATAATGGATTGACTACGGTCAAAAACGACGTAGGCCAAAAACGGTGTTCGTATTGGATTCTCGCTCGACACCGCCGCCGTAGCTCGCCGACCCACCGTTATTCACTCGCCCGCCGTCGCTCGGCCACCGCTGTAGTTGCGCCATCATTCACGTTCGTTCACTGGCTGCGTCCTCAACTCTCGCTCACTTAGGTTTGTCATGTTCTCTACGTGGTTCAATTTAGTGAAAAATTAGGGTTCCGATGGGCAAGTTAGGGCGTGGAGGACAAATTGAGGGCTCGGCTCAGGGGGAAAGTGGTGGGGAAAGTGGTGGGGACCGAATAGAAAATTTGAGGGTTTCATCACTCGTTCGCTTTCTTTTGTGGGAACTGAATAGAAAAATAGGGCGTGGAGGGGAAAATGGGAGCTCGACTCGGGGGGAAACAGTGGTGGGACCGAATTTATTTAATTAATTAGACTGCTTCTGTGGGGGAAACGGGGGGACCGAATGTGATTGAATTGAAAAATGGGTGGTGGGACCTCACTTTGTTTATTCAATTCAGTTTCTTTTATTTCTGTAAAAGCACCAAATTGGGGAGATTAGTTACATTTGTTTCTTCATAACAAAACGACAAGGACCTCCATGTGAAGTTGTTGATTCTGTCATGTGGTCCCAACAAGTAATGACATTTGTTTTTTTTCATTGGGTGCAGCATCGACATGAACGCGAATCAGGTAGGCATCATTGTTTGCTATGGTGGAGAGTTTCTTATTGGCGCCGATGATTGGTAATATACTGGTGAAAATGAAGGTACTATTTTATGTCAATGTTTGGAAGCCATCATATATTACTTTTCTAAGGGATTTGGTGTATTTTTTACAATGCAAAGTACAAAAACTACATTACTGTGTTCCTGGGAAGGAATTGAAGGATGGCTTGAGATTTTTTAATGATGATAATGGTATTAAGGATATCATTTACCATTATCTTCACGGCGAAGAAGTTAAGGTATATGTTGAGTATTATAGTGATGGTGAGGATGAGGACGATGATGAGGATGGTGAGGATGGGGATGAGCAGCCCACCACTGAAAGAGGAGAAGTGAGGGATCCTATTCAAGTGAGTAATCAGGTCGGGGATGAAAGAGATGAAAGGGAGAGAACTCACATTGATAGAGATAAACAAACAGTGAGATGTCCTGAAAGCTTAGGTGAAGATTTGGGTGAAGATGTGAGCAATGAAGACTTCATTGGATTAGGATGGGAAATTGCTTTATCCAGTGAATCGGAAGATGAATATTTTGCTTCAGTAAATTTTCCAAGTGATGAAGATGATGATGAACTCGCACAATCAAGACAAAAGCAAAGGGAATTTCTGAGAAAAAAACTTGCACCTTCAGCAAAGAGGCCCGAGCCAGTAAATGGGGATGGTGTTCCAGCTGAAGGTAATAGAAGTGAAGATGAAGAAAGCTGCAGCGATAAAGTTGCTGGTTCGGAGAATGAGCTTAACAATGATGATGAAGAACCTGCTCGTCGAAGAAAAAGTAAGTACCCTTGCTATGATCCGACTGTTGATAAACCTATTTTGTCTGTGGGCATGAGATTTGACGATGCGAAACAGTTCAAGGAAGCTGTTGTGAAGAACTCCATTGGTGAACAGAGGAGTGTTCAATTCATTAGAAACACAAAGGAATTTGTGAGAGCTAAGTGCTCACAACCCAATTGTCTATGGAAGCTCTATGGCGCGCTGAGTAAGAATGGGTTATTCCAGATTAGGTCCTTGCAGGAGGAGCATACTTGTCAAATTATCTTTAACAATTAAAGAGTAACAAGTGTGTGGTTATCAAATCATTTTTTCAACACTATCAAAGCAATGCCCGAGATCAAGAGTCCTCAATTTCAACAGTTAGTGAAGGAGCAAGTAGGGGTTAATGTGTCAAGGAATCAATGCAAGAGAGCTAAGATGAGAGTGATGAAAATACTGATGGGTGGGTATAAGGAAGAATATGCGCAGGTATGGGACTATGTTGGCGAATGCATGTTTCAAAACTCATTTAGCAGGGTGTATGTAAAGGTTGTGGAGAGGCCACTCCCTGATCTTGGGCCTAGATTTGATAGATTTTATGTCTGTTTTGATGCATGCAAACAAGGCTTCTTGGCTGGTTGTAGAAGAGTTATAGGATTAGATGGATGCTTTCTAAAGGGTTTGTGCAAGGGGGAGTTGTTGGCTGCTGTGGGGAGAGATGCAAATAATCAAATGTTTCCGATAGCTTGGGTAGTGGTGAAGATAGAGAACAATGATATTTGGTCTTGGTTTCTCAAAAATTTAATGGCTGACCTTGAGATAACCGATGGGGGGGATGGGCATTCATGAGCGACCAACAGAAGGTAATTTCATTGTTAATTAATTCACTCCCTTTTAATATTAATCATTTGCATCTTTTTCCTGACTTGTATTTATTGGTTTGAATTTTTGTAGAGACTTATTCCTGCATTGGCTGAGTTGATGCCGCATGCTGAGCATAGAATGTGTGCGAGGCACATATATGCAAACTAGTCAAGGAACTTCGAAGGAGATAGGCTGCAGAAGCAGTTCTGGCAGATAGCAAAGAGTACCAACATGGCTGATTTCAGATTAGCCAAACAAGGATTGTTGTAGCTGACAAAGGAAGGTTTTGATGCACTATTCCAGACAGAAGCTAAGCATTGGTGTCGGGCCTTCTTCAGCGAAGAGTTCAAATGCGACATCATTGATAACAACCTCAGTGAAGCTTTCAATGGCAGAATTTTAGAGGCCAGGTGCAAACCAATCATCAGCATGCTTGATGATATTCGAGTGATGGTGATGACTAGACTACATAGGCAAAGAGATGAGGCTACGAAATGGACTAGAGACTGTGGCCCTAGGATTATGAAGAGATTGAATGCCAACTTTGCTACTAGTAGGTTCTGCCATCCAATTTGGAATGGAGATAATGGATATGAGATTATTCAAAATCAGGATAAGTATGTTGTCAAGTTGGATAGAAGAAAGTGTTCGTGCCGAGCTTGGCAACTGAATGGAATTCCCTATGCCCATGCAGTTTGTGCTATTCGGATGAAGCAAGAAAACCCAGATGATTACCTACATGATTGGTACAAAAAAAGCTCATACCTTGCTTCATACCAATTCACGATGCAGCCTATCAGAAGCAACAAATATTGGGAGCCAACAAATCATGAAAGCCCTCTACCTTTGCCGCTGAAGAAGCAAATTGGAAGGCCAAAAAAGAAAAGAATAATGCAGCAAGAAGAGGCATCAAGTCAGAGGATGAGTAGGACTGGCTCAAAAATGAAATGCTCCTATTGCCGCAAGGAAGGGCACAATAAGAAAGGTTGTGAGCTGAAAAGGCAGCATCAACAATAAGATGTAATGGCTGAAGGTAGGACAGAAGGCCCTACTAAAGAGCTTCTTGTTGGGCCTAGTGAAGGTAGGACAGAAGGCCCTGCAGTAATGCCTACTGAAGGGCAAACAAAAAGCCCTGTTGTAAGGTAAGTATCCTCTTTACCTCAGTAACTTTACATTTCCTATTCGATAGAGTTTGATGGTTGACCATGTGTACTGTCTTCTCTTGTGATTTTCCTCTATCATGCACTTGTAATTTGATAAGTTTTCTCCATTTGTTTCCACCATGAAAATGAGTAGATGTCTAATTATTCATTGTAGTTGGTCATGATCCTGATATAGTACATTGTTGTAAGGCCTTCTAAAGGGCCAGAAAAATGCCATGTTGTAGGCTCAAGTGTAGGGACAGGGACTAGAATAAGCAGGACAGCAACAACAACAACTGAGTCCACTATTGAGCAAACGAGAAGAAAAAAAGTTTCTATAAGTTGTACATTGCTGTGTTTGTCTTTTATGGGCTGAATTTTAAATTTATTATGTGTTTCTTAGGTGAGAAGACGAGCAACTACACAAGTTGCAGAGGCTACTCCCCCATCTGTTGCTGCTGAAAATGATGCACCACAGTGAACAAGAGGGGCTATTGGAAAAAGATTAAGGCAATATGGTTATGGGATTTACACAGATGAACGAACTGGAATGACTATTTTGAATTTAAGATTTATAGGCCTCATGCATTTAATTTGTTGTACTTCAATTCATTTGGTTGACAATATCGCTATGTTCTTGTAGCCTGGGAGAACTTCGAAGGTACTTCTCTCTCAAGGTGGCCCAACTCAAGAATCAATGGCGTAGCCAAAGAAGAGTGCTCTAAAGAAGAAGATAGTGGGTATAGCTGCAAAACAGCCATCCAAACAAAACCCAGCACCAATTCCATCTCAATCAACGATTGGGCGCGATAGTGATGATATGGACCAACACATGACACGTGTTAGAACAAGAATAGCCACCGTCAAAAACAAGGAAAATGAGGTGACAGAACCTGCACGTCTAGTTCAAAAGAGTGCTCGGATTATGAATCAATTCAAAGCTCCAAGACAAAAAGGAGATCGGGGTGTCGTCTATATTGACTGATGGGAGGGTGTTGGACATGGTCTCTTTTTATGTGGTGCTGGACATTGTCTCTCTTTTTATGTTTTCATTTTTTAGGAGGGTGCTGGATATTATATCACTGATGGTAGTTGCTGCCTCCATATTGCCATTGGTTTTTTTTTTTAAGAGGGTGCTGAACCTTCAGTGATTGGGGAGTGAAGTTCATGTTTTTCTTTTCTTTTGTAAACAATCAATCAATGTCAATGACAAGAGCTGTTTTTGTTATTTTCTCTTGGCTTGGTTTCGGCTAATAGCTAGCAAGATAGTTATTAGTTATGCTGTATATTTTTTTGCTGTTGGTGCAATATTCTTATGAGGTTGCTATTAAAAAAAATTTAGATTTAGATGTGTACATATAGTGTTGTTGGTTGAAGTTGTTGATGCGTTGATGCTATTTGTGGGGTTCTGGTTGTATGTGTTGGAACAAGATGCAGTTTTAGGTGCTGGTGCATCTCGTTGCAGGGCTGTTGTGTTGCAAGAAGATGCACCAGCAACCCAACTGGTGCAAGAACAAGATGCAAGATGCACCACGACTGGTGCAAGTTTAAAATTGGCACTCAAGCGATCACTATTTACAACTTACGCAACAGAAGTGATCACTTTGTAATCGCGACTAGCACTTAAATGATAACTTTTATAAAAACTTGGCACTCAAGCGATCACTATTTATAACTTTTGGCACTGAAATGGTCAGTCGTTAATTTTGCCATGGTTTGTAGTTGCAGCAAACCAGCAAACCAGCAAACCATTACAACGATAAAAATGCGGCAACCATTCTATTTGAAGCAAAAACTAACCAAAACAAACATTGCCAATACACAACTAAACAATAAAAAGTGCTCAAGAACTAATGCATTCCTTCCATTTCGCCATGGTTTGCAGTTGCAGCAAACCATTCAAACCAGCAAATCAAGAGGGCAAATAAAAAATGCAGCAAGCAAACATTGCATTTTTTAAGTGCTCACAATTAATGCATTCCAACTCTAACCTTGCATTTCTACCATGAATTACAACAAAACATTCTGCTTCATACAAAAATAGTAGACATACAAACTTCGACTATGGTAGACATACAAACTTCTTCTCATTACTCACTTCACATTTGAATAAACTACCAAAGAGAATAAAAACACAATCAACGCTCGATAAAATTTTCTTTCAATTTTCAACCTTGAAACCTCCCTCTTCAAATGGTCGACCAGAGATGTTAAACCCTTCATTTGAGCTTGCATTGAGTCGACATCCTCCAACTCATCCATTAACGCAGGTGGAGGTTGATTTCAGCCTTCAAGTAACTCCAAGATCACCTCTATCGCTCGATTAGAGAATTTCCTATCAACTCATTTGAAATATTTGCACTTCGAGCCTTCTCTATATCTGCCGCACCCATGGAATCTTCTCCCAGGATTCAACCGAGTCCAAGATGTTCTTCTCGGACTCGGTAACCCACAATAACAGTAAATTCGCTTTTTTTTTTTATAGGAATGTGAGCTGTTGCTGAAGCTTTTGCCCTCCATTCACAAGAGTGAGCTAATAACTTTGAGAGAAAATCGAAGTATGCACTCGAATTGGTCGAATTGGGGATTTAGGGTTTTCAATTTCTGATTCTACTCGAATTTAGGGATTTAGGGTTTCTTATTTGGGGGAAAAGACGCTAAACGGCGTCATTTTGTTATTTACATGCTGATTGTATTCTCCGGCAATCCACGTCGGCTTCAAATATTAATAAAAAAAAGCCACGTCGGATTTCCGGCCAACCAGATCGGAGTTGGCACCAAAGTGAGTGTTTTTCAAAATTTTTGACACTTAAGTGATCCAATTGAAACTTTTGGCACTAAAGTGAGCGCCGTATACAACTTATGGCACCAATAGTGTACTTCTCCCCCATTTTAACCTAGCAAACCCACCCAGAAACTTATGAATTATACCTTGTTGGAAAGCTTAGCAAGTTCTTTAAAACTTCATAGTTCATCACTTTTCCGTATTATTACATCAAAGGTCCTTAATTTTCATTTTCCCGACACCTGTTCCTGAGGGCCATAAAATTAGTTTCACTCAACAGTTTTCCCTTAACTGGACGTGGCCTCAGGATGGTTTTGCCTAACCAAACGGCGGTCAAATTAACCCACAATCTATCAAACTGAAGCTACGAATGCCATTTACAGTTACACTAGATAGTCATCTCCTCAAATGAGGTCATTAAGTGAAATTCCCTAATTACCATAGCATGCTCGTTGACTCCGAATCTGGAAAAGTCCTAATGAACATTTTATCAAATATTGAGTTCAAAATCTTAAACTTGGAGGGTCCTTTTTTGTACTTGCGCTAGCATTACTCTTGATGGGAAATATTATAAAAAACCTTAAATTATACTTGTTATGAAACTAATTTTTTTCCCTAAAATTCCAAAGTCATATTAGTGCAACAAATTTATTTGTGCACCATAAAAAATCCTAAAGTTCAAACTCTTTCTTCTGGTCACCAATGCCTCGAAATTTATATCCATTAGTTTGTAGCACTAGCACTACTAAAAACTTGAAGATTTTAAAGGCATGAAGAAAATTTGGGATATTGTTAGTGTAGTATTTTATTAATACGTCTATGATGGGGGTACGATTGGAACGCACCGTTTCGTCTTGATATGCTACGATGGAAAGACACCTTTTGAAAATGTATGAGGGAGTCATATAAAAGTCTTCTAAAAATAACCGTTGATATGGTTGGCAGAACGTACACTAAGAAATTCCTCTCATTTGTTTGTCCCCTTTCTATCAAAAGCAAAGAATGCCTTCCATTTTTCCTTTACAAGAACAATTGGCATTTACACTGTGAAAATCACATTTTTTCTCATGACTACATTCAGACCGATGTGAAGTATTTTTGTTCGTCATTCATCCGCAATTCAATGATCGTTCCAGGGTAAATTGTTTATTGCACATTGGAAACAGGTAAGTCGTCTCCTGCCGACTTTCTTCCAACATTGGTATCAAAGCCCAGTTGTGATTTCTGCCTTGTTTCTTCATCGAATTTTCTCGTTTACCATTTGATATTGACATCAAGAGAATGAAATCTACACTGTTTGGATGTTTATTGCTCGAAATTGCAATTTGAATCGTTGAAAACAAACTGAAGCGAAGAACGGGTTCGGGGCCGTGTACACCTGTACGGCCGCGTACACCAGTACGGTTTTGGCCATTTTTTGGAATATTTTTTTTCGGCCAAAATCAATTTTCAAATATATAGGGTGAAAGAACTCATCGAGACGAGTCCAACGATGGGTCGAGCACCGGCCGGACGATGCCGGATGTGCCCACGTGCGGCCGAAGCCGTTGCACGTGGGTGCCACGTGCCAAACGCGCTGGGCATGCCAAGGCGTGAACATCACACGCGTGTCGGCGAACTGACGCGTGCGGATGTCATCATGACGTCATCGTGACGTCATCCAACAGTCGGTAACCGCTAGATGACGTCATTGATGGTAGTAGTTGGCCGGTCGGTCGCCAGCCGACCCGGCACTCGACCCAAACTAACCCGAGACCCAATCGGAGACCCGACCTGACTCGACCCGACCCAACCATTGACCGATCAACCGGTCCGGCGGTCAAACCGGTCGAACCGGCTAGGAGCCGTCTGGCTCGCTAGCACGTGCGCCACATGCGCCGCACACTCAGGTGGCGCGTGTGGGCGCATGGAAGCTTCGATTGGAGCGTGGTCGACGGTGTTTGGTTTGTGTGGATGTGCTCTACACTATGGTGTAATTATTTTTTATTTTTGAGTTTTTTAAAGGTATGAAAATGTGTAGGGAACCCTAGGTACGCATATTTTTGGGGTTTAAATGCACTGTTTATTCTTTTTAGCCTGTATTTTCTTGTGGTTTTGGAAATACAATAGCTTGCCTATGTAAAAAAATGATATCATATATGTTGTATAGAGCTTGGTTCAATGGTAGCATGTATATAGTTTAATATACTTTGCAATTTTCTAGTTACAAGGAAATTCGAACAATGGTAGGAAATTCTTGTTTTTCCATTACATGTTGAATTGCGGTTTTGATTAGAGTAGCAGCATGATTGTTTTTTGTACGTTGGTTCACATCATGCTATACTTTTGTGTTAATGGAAAAATATAGAAATTACATGAGGTTATGTAATTATTTTTCTAGTGGGAGTTCATAGATTGGTAGAATTCGAAGGAGTTCTCACCTAGAACTTAAAATTTGCGCAAATTAAACTAATTAATGATAATAGAACAATTGTACATAGGAGCTGATCGAGAACATAGTGAACTTTCATTTCCGTGTCTTTTGTTGAATTATCATTAATTTAATTTGTCTTTGTTGCAAATTAAATGTGTGTTACTCTGAAAAATGTGCTAGTATTGATTCTGTATTTATTATGTCAATGTGTTATAGCAATTGATTATGATTTCGGCATCTAAGACCATTGTGGTTTACCTCAATAAGGGTGAGAAGCTGAATGGTGACAATTATGATATTTGACATCAAAACGTTCAGTACATCATTGAGGAGCAAGAGGTTTTGGAAACCTTTAACCATGCTATGGATGAACATGAGTATGGAATTTCAACTCAATACAAGAGAGATCTAGAAGCTTATCAAGCTTGGAAGAAGAAAAATAGCATTGCTTGCATCACATTGCTGAGTTGTATGTAAGATGATCTCATGTGTGAGTTTGAAAGTTATGATAAAGCTCAAGCAATGTGGGTTGCCTTGAAAGATAAGTTTGGGGGTACATTTGCCACTAAGTTGAGGAGACTCACCATCAAGTTTGACATATACCAAAAGCGCCCAAATGTAACAATGAGACAGCATTTTCGAGAGATGTTAAACATGATTCGTGAGTTGAAGTCGGCAGGTCACTCCCTCACAGATGAACAACAAGTTCAAGCTGTTATAAGGTATCTTCCTGACAATTGAGAATATATGAAGATCAATATGACGCATAATGAGAATATTATCACTTTTGATAATATAGCGCGTTGTTTGGAATTAGAGGATGAGCGCCTAGAGGCTACAAGATCCTCTACCCATGCTTATGTTGCTGAATCGAGTTCGCGCAAAGCTTCGGGCTTCAAGCGCAAAAGGAATCATCAATTTAACAACAAAGGGAAAAAGACTGATCAAGCACCTAAAAGGGCCAAGACCTTCCAACGCAAGAAGCATGGTGGGAAGAAGGACAAGGCTAAGATGAAGTGTTACAATTGTGGCAAGATGGGTCACTTTGCTCGTGAATGCATTGAGCCGGAAGAGATACCCTATTACTCAAATACTTTAAGTAATGCTTTTGTTTCTAGCACTGTAATGCTTGTTGAATCTCATCCAATGTGGACTATAGACTCAAGAGCAACAGACCACGTAGCTAGAGACAAAGAAACATTTGTGGAGTATCGTCGGATACAGCTTGGAAGAAGATGGATTTTTGTTGGAAATAACTCAAGAATTGAAGTGAATGGTATCGGCACATGTAAATTAATTTTACGTGGTGGTCGGAGCCTATTTCTACATGATGTCCTCTATGCTCTGGATATTCGACGAAACTTAGTCTCCGTAGTCGTTCTTCTTAGCCTAGATTATGTATTGAATTTTCATGTTGATTGTGTTGACATTTTGTTTGGAACAGTTTATTATGGTTCATGTTATTGTATTGAATGGTTTTATGGTGTTAGACATTGACTATGATTAGTACAATTTTAATGTCGATGGTTATTTTTCTTTAATTGCATCTTCTAGTAATGTTGAGATTGATGCAAGTACTTGGCATGCTAGATTAGGTCACATCGGGTTACAAAGAATGCAAAGATTAGCTAGAGAATGCCTTTTATGGTCACTCACTACTATTAATCTACCCATATGTGAACATTGTCTAGTGGGAAAAGCAACTAGAAAACCATTTGGTAAAGGGACTAGAGCCGGATTTCCATTGCAACTCATACATTCTAACATTTGTGGTCCTTTGAATGTAAGGGCCAGGTATGGAGCCTCATATTTCATCACTTTCATAGATGACTTCACGCATTTTGGTTATGTCTTTCTGATCTCCCATAAGTCAAAAGCATTAGACTGCTTTAGACGATATATAACGATGGTAGAGAATCAGTTGAACAAAACAATAAAGGCATTGAGAACCGATCGTGGACATGAGTATCAATCGGAGCAATTCAAGGCTTTTTGTGATGAAAATGGAATTGTACGACAATTGACTATTCCTGGTACTCCACAACAAAATGGGGTAGCTGAGAGAAAGAACAGAACCTTATTGGAAATGGTTAGGTCTATGATGGTGCAAACAAATTTACCTATCTCCTATTGGGGAAATGCGTTATTGACTGCTGCCTATGTACTTAACCGAGTGCCCTCAAAATCAGTCACTTCCACCCCTTATGAATTATGGATTGGTAGGAAACCAGACTTAAGTAATCTACGTCCATGGGGATATGTAGCTTATGTTTATGATTCTTCCCATAAATATGACAAATTAGGTCCTAGAGGGAAGAAATGTATTTTTATAAGATATTCTAAACACTCCAAAGGGTACGTGTTCATAGGTGAACAAGCTGATGGAAGTATGACTGAAATGGAATCGCGAGATGTCACGTTCTTGGAGAATGATTTTCCTAGTAGAGGTGAGATTGATAAGGACTTCCAATTATATGAGATAGAAGATCCTGATAACACACCTACTAATGATGTAGAGAGAAATGAAGATTTACCTCAACATACAACATCTAGTAAGAGTGTTGCATCACCTGACGAACTGAATTCAAGAGAAATTCAGTTACGTAAAAGTAATCGTAAAAGTATTCCTCGTCATCATTTTGAGATTGAAGGGGAAGCATTTATGATTGCTCAGAAAGACAATGCCGAGCCTAAGACTGTTCAAGAGGCTCTCTCATCCTCTGATAAGGAATAATGGAGAAAAGTTTTGGAAGATGAGATGGAGTCAATGAGGGCAAATCACGTTTGGGACTTGATTGATCTACCACCCAATCGCAAGGCCATTAGAAGCAAATGGATTTTTAAGATTAAGCGAAAAGCAGATGGATCAATTGAAAAGTATAAGGCTCGCCTTATGGAGAAATGTTATACTCAACAAGAGGGTATAGACTATGAGGAAACATTTTCAGCAGTTGTAAGGTTTGCCTCAATACGTCTTATCCTAGCCATCATTGCACATTTAGATCTTGAATTACATCAAATGGATAGGCGGCATTTCTCAATGGAGAACTAGATGAGGAAATCTATATGAAGCAGTCAATATGTTTCATAGCTAAAGGTCAAGAGCATAAAGTTTGCAAGCTTCATCGCTCAATATATAGCCTTAAGCAATCATCTAGACAGTGGTATCTTTGTTTTCATCGAGCCATAACAACTTTTGGTTTCACGATGATTGAAGAAGATCACTGTGTATATGTCAAGCGGTCTGAAGATAAATTTGTGATTTTATCACTTTATGTGGACAATATTCTATTGGCTGGAAATGACAAGATTTTGGTTATCACTATAAAAGAATGGTTGTCCTCCAATTTTGAAACGAATGATATGGGAAAAGCTACATATATATTAGGAGTTAAGATCGAAAGAGATTGATCAATGAAACTTCTTGCTTTATCACAAGAGTCTTATATAATGAAGATTCTTGAACGTTTCAATATGCAACACTGTAATCCCATTGATACCTCTGTCATGCAAGGTGAAAACCTAAGTACTAAGATGTGCCCTAAGACTCTAGAAGAAGTTAAAGTAATGAAAGATGTTCCTTACGCAAGTGCGGTCGGAAGTTTGATGTATGCTATCATATGTTCGACCCGACATATGTTATGCCGTGGGATTGGTGAGCCGATATCAATCAAATCCCAGTGAAGCACATTGAAAAGCAATGAAGAGGATCGTGAGATACTTAAAAGGCACCATGGACTATCGTCTTTGTTACCAAGGGAATGACTTACGCCTATTAGGCTATTCAGATGTTAATTCAGGTGGAGACCTGGATGAGCGTAAATTGACTTATGGATATGCATTCTTGCTCAATGGATGTGCAATTTCTTAGAATAGCAAGAAACAGACATGCATGGCCTTGTCTACAATGAAGGCAAAATTTATTGCATGCTCTGCCACAGTGTAAGAAACAGTGTGGCTAAAACGTTTATTAGAAAATTTAGCCACTGTCACTGAGGTTCCAAGACCGATAATAATTTATTGCGATAATCAAGCAGACATTGCCTATGTGAAAGATCCCAAGTATTATGGAAGGACGAAGCACATTGACATAAAGAACAACTTCATAAGAGATATCATAGAATAGAAAGAAGTGATCCTACAATACATTTCAATTAATGGAATGGTTGCTGATCCATTTACGAAGACTGTTCTTAGAGATATATTCTTGACCCACAGGATGTCACTAGGATTGCGTAGAATGTGATATGTGTTATTGTAAAGGATCATTGATTTATGTATATCTGGACATATGTATTGAACTTATTTGTTTATTAGTGACTTGATGTTTTATCAATAAGTACAAATCCATTATGAGACTAGCACATACACACATATATTATTGAAAAGTATGTCAGCAGGCAATGATTGGCTCACTCACACGAGCAATCACCTCAAGTGTTATAGCTAGTACGTTGAGATGAGACATTATGTACAAATAAATGCTGAAGAGCAAGTTTAATACATAAAATAATATGTCGCATTGATTGGAGTCAAGATGAGGTATGTGATTTGTTTATAATAAGACTGAATATGATAGTCCCACAATCATGTATGCCTGAAAGATGCCGGATGCGAGTACTTAATTAAGCGCTATAGAAAGCGAGCTGATATAGCACTCGAGCTAAACATGAGTACGTGATAAGCATGTAACTATGTTTAGGCTAAGATCCATATAGTGGATATATTTAATAAATGACATACGCTCTTATAGAAAGATAAATCTACTATAGCATGTAATTCATACTACATGTGCATTGTACGACCGATAAAGGAAGGTGAGTAAAATTATCCCTATTTACTCATCGTGTGAGCCCTTGAGGTAATTTATAATTTACCTCATTTTGTGCCCTATGTTACTTCTGACCATGTTCTCGAAGTGTAAGATCAATGTTGCTACTATAGCATGTTACCGGCAGTCATGAATAGATATGGCTTTATGGGAGGTGTCTTGGAAAGCAGTTGTTCTGAAATGGAGAGAGACATGAGTACGGAGGAAGACTATTGTCGTTTTACATGTATTTACTAGTCGACCAATTATATCGCCTTATGTGGTTGCGGATAAATACATTGTATTTTTTAGAATAGTGAAGTATAACCTTTAAGGGATAGGTATACTTGGATTGAAGTAACAAAATATGTTTGGGGCACTATAAGACATCAACTGTTTATTTCTTTTTAAAGTTGTAGCCACTATGTCATCCCTAACAAGTGCATAATTTGAGCTCTCAAGTGGAGGTGTACTCATTGGTCGCATGGCTTACTTGCCAGTATGAATTATTTTCTAAAGTTGATGAATGTTGAATGCCTTATATTCTTGATAGAGTGCTATCAAGCCCATCATGTCCCAGTGGGAGATGTAGTATTTTATCAATACGTCCATGATGGGGTGCGATTGGAACGCACTGTTTCGTCTTGATATGTTATAATAGAAAGACACCCTTTGAAAGGTGTGGCGCCCCCTCGATGGACCCTGATCCGTTAGGGTCACCACACTTCTTTCCTTATCCCGAATGTCCTTTACTCTGATACCAAAGGATTTTGACAAATCCGTGAGTTTAGGGGTCTATTACATTTTTCATTGGTCACTACGCAATTTATATGGCGGAAGCGGATCCCACAACTCCCTACCTAAAAACTGAAATGATGCACACTAGATACACACATAGATATTAACCGAACACTTTTTATTGACACATATACGAGATGGACATTGTTAGTCGGTACATCAAAAAGCCGCAGTTTCCTATACCCGGCTATGTTCCATAAATATTGGCCGACACTTCCAGTAGCTATTCACATGATGTCCATCCTCAAGTGCCGGCGTCCAAAAATTTCCTACTGTCCACGCAACCTCGATCACTCTATGCCACTCAATCCCCCGTCGTCGTCCTCTAGTGGCGGTGGCAGCGGCCCCATAGTACGTACGTTCCTATGGACATACAGAATGACGAATTCCTAACGCACGGGACTTGAGGGAAGGCTAGTGTCGATCATCAGTGTCACCCTCACTCGAACAAAAGTCAGTCCCAGCAAGTCAGGATCCTGATGCTTCGTTTGTTCCCATTGTAAATTGACAGGGATCCCATAGAAAGTACCAGGAGGTGTGGGTAGCAGAGGCATCTTTCTTAGTCTGAAATATGTTAGTCCCACAAGGGGTGAGTACGACTACTCAATAGCCAAAGATCTACCAAGCTATATTATGTAAAACTAACATTACTCGATTTCATGCAGTTTAAAGCAAAACACATAATTGGAGAAATAAATACGCATCAAACCAATAAGATTTACTAATGAAATGGCATAACACAGTAGAACAATCAAGCTTTAGAATCCATTAGATTTTGATTCACTACCAGCATCTTTCGAAGGACCAGTGTTTGCGTCCCTCTAGGCATATCGCACCCAACTTGGCATCACAATGTCCTCTTGATCCATATTTTAGTCACCAGGCATCCGAAGCGTGTTACATTACACCTCTAGGCATCTTGCACCCTACCTGGAATCATGAGGAATCTCCGGGGCTCACCATGTCGATGATGTCCCTTACCCTTCGGAATGTGTATCGTCATACTTCCGGGCATCCCGACTCTCCCGGGGAACCTTTGGGGCTCACCAGTCCCTAGGCATCTAGAGGCATCGCCACTACGATCCTCCAGGCAACCCGACACCCAGGTCATCGTTGTCCCGAGGGTCTAACGGCATCAATAATACATCAACCATGGTGTAGCAGTCAAACCATTTTAAATGCAAAAAACGTTTATGAATCACTAACATGGAAAATCCTTTGGGTTTTCGAAAATCCCACTTTATGATATCAAGTAATGTGAAATGAGGTTTTCAAAGACACATCAATACAACAACAATAGTCTTTAAAACATATGTCAATCTCATATCGATGAAATCAATTCACAAAATCAAAAGCACAATACCAAATCCATAAGCTCCACTTCCACGGTTAACTCTCCAATATGTTTCGAAATCCACATATAAATCCTCGAGTCGTACTTGCACCTCACAGCTCGAAATGAAACGATTTATCAACACTATAAGGAAATTTGAAATAGGCACCTCGGCAAATCCAAGTTCTCAATCCCGACTTCAAGGTTTTTGAATGGTTTATATAAAAAGTTCGGAATTTTTGAATGCACCACACATTTCTTAAATTATTTGAGAGCGGTGCCACGGTCCATAGCAATTTCAATGCAAATCAGGAGATTTTCTAAAACAATTTACGGGTAAAATTTTCAAAGCTTCGTAGTCGCAAAAATTGAGGTATATTCAAAGGCCAAAACCACAAGCACTCATAGGAAATATGAAGATTTTCTCAACTTCCTAGCCCCAACTAACTCGGTCCTCACATAGTCCACCATCCAACACAAAATTCAGACAATCCAATCTAATAGTGCACTTCCTCAGGCAACAACACTACATTATATAGGTTAGTAGACTTCAGCTTGCCTTAGGTCCAACGGCGTCGACGGCAAGCGAGCGGTGAGCTACAGGCACGACCGAGGCAAGTCTGAGAGCTCGCGGGTCACTAGGTTTGGCTTGGTAACAGCAAAGCGTGATCGAGCGGCATCGGTGGCGTGTTGTGAGACAGAGAGGTGGCCGGTGACGCGGCGATTGATGGCAGCAAAACGCATGCAAGAGAAGGGCGAGAAGCCAACGGCAACGATGGTGAGGGGGTTGCGGTCTCTCTCTCTCTCTCTCTAGTTTCCTCCTTGTGAATTCCGCCCGTCTCTTCTTCGACTCTTTTGTTTCCCCCGCATTTGACTGATGTAGTCAACAAACTGCCCCCTTCAGTGGCAGCAACAAGCGGAGACAATTTGAGTAGTGCGTGGCTGCCCTTGGAGAGTTTCGATTGTCATTTGTCCCCTTCCCAAGCCTATATGCGTCTCTTCTTTGTTGACTGCATGGGTCAACCACGCGGGCCTTCATGGAAATCGATAGGAGAGGAAATCCGGCGCATGAAGGAGGGGCGGCCAACGTGATTGCATGGTGGCCGACTTCGGTGTTCCTTCCCTGGCGTACTCGGGTCAACAGGGTCAAAAAATATGGTTATCTAATGAGAGGGACGGTGGTGATGGGGCACAAAAGAAAAATTTAGGGTCTTCAACTCAGTTAGTTAGTGAGACGGCTCGGGGTTGACATTTGTCTTCCTAGCTTATCACATTAAGCAGGAAACTTTAGATGGATTAAATTGTGAAACTTGTATATATACAATGTCTCAGTCCGACGACGATAGTATCGGAACAACGTGGTCCGACGACAATCTTGTCGATCCGTCACGGTCTATTACATACCCGAGGTCCGGCAAAATCTGGATATCACAATTCTCCCTTCCTTAGAGAATTTCGTCCTTGAAATTGAACGTCACTTACGTCTCCTTAAACAGATGAGGGTACCTTTGCCTCATTTCCTTTTCACTTTCCCATGTGTCCTCTTCCATATTGTGATGTCGCCATAAGACCTTAACTAGCGGAATTTTCTTTGTTCGAAGGACTTGCTCCTTTCGATCTAGTACCCGAATCGGCTCTTCTAGGTACTTCACTTTCTCATCCACTTTGATGGCTTCATGATCAAGTATGTGACCAGGATTGGGCTGGTACTTCCTTAGCATCGACACATGGAATACATCGTGTAAATTTGTCAACTTAAGGGGTAATGTTAACCAATAAGCTACGTCCCCTATCCTTTCAAGGATCTCAAAGGGTCTAACAAATCTGGGGCTCAACTTTCCCTTCATCCCGAATCTTGATATTCCTTTCATCGGGGATACTTTAAGAAACACATGATCTCCCACGTGGAATTCCAAGGGTCTTCTACACTTATCCACGTAGCTTTTCTGTTGACTCTAGGCTGTTTTAAGTCTTTTCCTGATGATCTTGACAGCCTCTGTAGTAATTTGTATCAATTCGGGTCCTGTTAGTTTTCTTTCACCTACCTCATTCCAGTAGACAGGAGTCCTACATCTTCTCCCATATTGTGGCACCCCTCGAACGGCCCCCGATCCGCTGGGGTCGCCACAGTGCGCTTACCTTCTTCTTGCTTGACCTGAAGGTCTATCAGTCTTGGGGTTTATATCTTTTAGATCGGTCCCTGCGTAGTTTATATGGCGGAAGCGTATCCAACAACTCCCTTCCCTATATTCAGAAAATAGTGCACACCAACTAAACATTTTATAAGTTAAAAGCCGAACACTTTTATTTACTTAAACCAGATGGACATCATCAGTCGGTGCATCAAAATGCCAAGGCTTTCTATACTCGGCTATATTTCAAAAGATGACCGACATCTCTTCTAACAGTCATATACTTAAAGTCCATCGATCAGTGTCGGCGTCCAAAAGTTCCTTCCTCTGTTGTCCTCCTCCTCGCAGCCATATCCAACCACTTGGTCCATCTGCTGGTGGCGGTGGCGGCAGAGGTATCTTGTCTAGTCTGAAATGTTAGTCTCCAAACGGGGTGAGTACAACCACTCAGCAGTAAAAGATTCATCAAGCTATATCAAGCATTACTATTAATATCCAGATTCAAGTATGGTAGACAAAAATAGGCAATCCATGAATGAGTATGCATCCAAACCATATAACTCTTCAATGCAATGACCAGTGCATTTCCAACCAATAAGATGCATCGTGTCCAGCCACACAAGTCCTGATCATGGGGCCAAACTGTAATGACACGTCCCATTCCATGCCATACAATTTGGTCCCATAACCAGACCACACTCACACTTAATATAATCGTCTGTTTCATCCCCCAGAGGACCAATGTTTGCATCCTTCTGGGATTCCGCACCCAATCCTGGCATTGCAGAAGCCTCCGGGCATGTATTCAAAATACAACCGGGCATCCAAAGGGCATTGACTCATTCGAACCTCTGGGCATCTCACACCCCACCTGGCATCACGAGGAATCACTGGGGACCATAGACATGGTTACCCCTAACCTCCGGGCATGCATCATAATACAACCCCTCACCCTCCGGGCATGTATCATAATACAACCAAGCATCCCGACACTCCCGGGGAAAACCTCTGGGCATGTATTCATAATACAACCAGGCATCCAAAGGGCATCGACTCATTCGAACCTCTGGGCATCCCGACTCTCGGGGCATCGTTGGCCCGAGGGTCCAACGGCAACAATTAACATCTTAATTTCCAAAAACACTTTTCAATGCAATGAAAAAATGTCTCTTGAGTCTCATCGCATCTCAATATTGCATGATATGCTAATGCCAGTATCATCATGTCACATAACAACTCAAGATGCATTCACTTTAGAAATCAGTTGAGCAAAGTCGGAGTAAAACAGCTTAAAAACCAAAATGTGCAGTTTTAATGAAAATTTCGGAATAACCCCTAAATAAACTCAGAAAATTATGAAATTTTGACACGTTATCCATGAGACCTAAAGGAACAAGTTTCATGAAGAACACCAAGTCAGATTCCTTACGTACCGAGGAAAAAGATTTCGATATTCCTAGCTAGCATTCTGTAAAATTTCCAGATTTAGCATTTTTAATAGAAAAATCATTTTGGCAATCATTTCTTGTTCATTTATTCTAAATTTTTGATATGTTGTTCATTAGAATGTTCCCTAAAACTTTCATCAAGGAATCAAAGTCGAATTATGGCTAGATAATTACAGAAAATTCAAAAAGTCGCCGAGGGTCACACTGTTCTTTACAAAACAGTCCATAATTCTAACAATAATTTTTCTTATTCCTTGAGTTTCGACCTCCAGCATCCACATTCAAATGTATATAAGTACATTACACCACATCACAGCTTTATCACTTCCAAAATTCCCCATAGTCATATTTTAAATTCTTGTTCCATTTGTAAATTCGAAATTTGCAACGTATGCCCTATTCTCTCCTAGTTTTCTTGATCTATCTCCATCCTACTTGTCCAAAATCCAACATGCAGCTCTAAAATTTAATCTTTCTCACATCTACCAACTCTTAGCTAGATAAAATAGCAAGCAAAAACATAGATTGAAGAACTTCTACTTGCCTCACTCCTAAGCTCAATCAACAAACCGAACAAGAAGCTCGTGGGTCTTTGAACGCGGCTCAACGATGGCAAAGAATGGTGGCGTCGACGGCAGCAACGCGCACGCACGGCGGAGGTCAGCCTCCTTCCTTCCCTTGCCGTTCACTCCCTCACGAACTCTCTCTCTCGCTCACTCGCGCGGTCCCTCTCTCTACCTGAAATTTTCGCTCGGTTAATCTCTCCCTCTTCCCCTCTGTGTACGAGGGTTTTGTTCCTTTGCTTGTTGACTTTGAGAGTCAATTGCATGGGGCTTCTTTCGGTGGCTGCAGGGAGAAGATGCACGCGTCCAGCAAGAGAGAAACGTGGCTATTCTTGGTGGCCACAATGCCACTTGAAGACACGACGACAACAGCTGTCCCGAGCCTCTTCTTCGCTGGCCACCTAGAAGCAACGTGGCCTTTTGGTCAACAATCCTCAAAGTTTGTTGACTCCTCTTGGCGACAAATAAGAAGAAGATGCGAAGTGGTTTCGGGCCGGTGGGCTGCGGTCTCATTATTCTAATTGCACGGCCCAATCTCTTCTCTAATTAGTTGCCTTAGTCTCCGCATATGGGTGAGTTAAGTGTAGTCTACTTATATGGCCGTGTGATGTCACGACAATAATCAAGGGGTCCAATTCATAGGATACACGACTAGATGGCCAAATATCTTATCTATTCTTCTCATGAAACAAATCTCAGTCTTGCCAATATAGGAAAATTCTTGTCGATACTATAATTTCATTCGACGATTTGACCATTCCCATATGTGATCCATTGGTCCGATGGTGATCGTAAGACAATGTCCGTACAGGACACTATTGACATCAACCAATCGGTATTTCTATCGGTTAGTCATGGCCATTGCACATTCGAGGGTTGTAATTCCTCACATCCGCCCACATGCGTTTAATTGTTCCCTTAAATTAATTGACTTCCTTAGTCGATAAAAACAGTCCTTACATAACATTGAATCTCCCTTTTGTTAGCCGTCCATAGAAATAAATGTGCATGAAGTATTTAAGGTTTCCTATTTTGCATTCTCTTGATAAACGGGCAGCTTCCAAATGGCCGATCCTCGAATGTTTCTTCATCGGCGTACCTGAATTGGTAGGGCCGAGAATCATTGAAAATGAGTCTTGATCTCGTATGAAAGATCTTTGACGAGACTATAACTTATATGACAATCAGATCATTGATAAACGTAATGCACTACCCCAACGATACTCTCATTACTTAATCTTGGATTGCCGCGCATCCGAGGGTCGTCCAAATTTTTCGGATGCCACACATATAATGCCTCATAGGAAGCCATGCCTATACTTTGCTGAAAACTATTATTATACGCAAATTCTACTTGGTGTAACTTTTCATTCCAACTTCCTTTAAAGTCAATAACGCAAGCTCTTAACAAGTCTTCCAGTATCTGGATCACTCTTTCTGTTTGTCCGTCCGTTTGCGGATGAAAAGTAGTGCTGAACTGGAGCTTAGTCCCTAAGGCAGTTTGGAGACTTCACCAAAGGTTTGAAGTGAATCTCAAATCTCAATCCGACATAGTAGTTATAGGAACACCAAGTAAGCATACTACTTGGCTTACATATATTTCAGCATATTTATCCATTGGATAATCTACACGGAGTGCTAAGGAAATGGGTAGACTTAGTCAAGCGATCTACTATCACCAAAATAGAGTCATGACCACTCGATGTCCTTGGTAATCCTTGCACGAAATCCATTGTCACGTGTTCCCATTTCCACTCTGGTATGTCCATCGGCCTCAATAGCCCTGCGGGCTTGTAGTGTTCCGCTTTCACTTGTTGACAAGTTAAACACTGAGAGACGTGCTTAGCTATATCCATTTTCATGCCATTCCACCAATACTGTTGGTGTAAATTCGGGTACATCTTTGTACTACCCGGATGAATACTATAGTTACTCCTATGTGCCCCTGACATAATTTCCCTCTTCATTTCCTCATTGTGGGGAACACATAGTCGTCCTTGACATCTTACAATTCCATCCTCAGAAACTTGGAATTCTAGTCTTTTTCCTAAAGACACTTCATTTCATAATTTTCACAATTTTCGGGTCGGACTCTTGCAGAGTTCTAATTTTCTGGATGATTTCTAGTTCAATCCTTAATGCGGTAAGCATATCGGTGAGATGGTCTACTTCCAATTTAAATTTTGAATCTACTACCATTTCCAACAGGTTCCATTAAGTTACTCTTACACTAGCCATGTCTATAGCCGACTTGACTGAGAGCATCTGCCACTTTATTTGCCTTTCCTAGATGGTACCGTATTTCACAATCATAATCCTTTAACAACTCCATCCATCTTCTTTGTCTCATGTTTAGTTCCTTTTACAAAAACAAATATTTCAAACTATTATGATCTATATAGATTTCAAATTTCTCTCCATACAAATAGTGTGACATCCCAGGTTTTCAGTCCTGTTTTCTACTACATATATAGGGCATTTCATTGACGTGCCTATAGGGCTGTTCTCAGAGCTGATCACTCTCAAGATAACTAGACTATCTGGAAAAATCATTAAGGAATTTTAAGGCAATAGACTTGAAAATTCGATTAGGAATCGGCTTCTCGACCGTGTCCATCTTTAGAGGCCAAGATTGTATTCGAACTTGAAGAGGGGAGGTTTGCTATGAACTTGATCAACGAATTCTTAAAAGCGCACAGTTACAAAAATGAGACTTTTTTCTTGAACACTATGGAAATAATAGGAGTTGTGCCTCAGGGTTTGGCAAAATGGTTGTTTGAGAATTTTCCTAGTGATCCGAGTGTTGGACAGCCAAAGGAGAAAGACGACAATGAAAAGTTGTTTGTTCATTTTCAGCTCAGGATGGGCATTGCTGCTAAGGTTGGTGGTGAAGGGACGAACTTATTTCGTTCCAAGGACCACAGAAGGTGTTACTTGAGTTTGCTAAAAAGAGGGGTTATGAACCCTAGGAGCGTGGATTTCGACTTTCTTGATTCTTTAAAGATCAATTTGAGAGAAAAGCTTGGTTTGCCTCAACTTGAACGTTTTTGCACTAAGACGACCGTCGCGTATCCCGAACTTATTGCCTATTTTTATTCAAATCTTTCAATTATAGATGCAAATAAATTTAGCTTTTCTGTAAGGGATAAAGAATTTGTAGTTGATGTAGACACCTTGGCTGATATAATTGGTGTGGAAAAAGGGAGATTCCAACCAATTGGTGCATCTTATGCCCATGCTACCTTGTCTATAGTGAATGACAGGATGGTTGAAGGTAAAATTTCTTATTCAAGGATGAATGCCCCCAATATCCTTCTTCACAAGGTGGTCATTAATTGCAACAGCCAAAGTCTACTTCAAAGACTGATGTTTCTCGTTCTGAAGCGAAACTAATGTACGCAATCAACACTGGTTGCAAGTTCTCTCTGCCTCACACAATTCTCATGCACATGTATAGAAGTGTGGTGAAAGACAAGGGACAGCTCCCTTACTCTGCGCTTATCTCTCAACTATTCAAGCATTTCAAGATCAAACTCCCTGCTCCTCTTTGTGTTATAACCATTCCTCCAATGGTTATTGGTCTCAAAATGGTTTCTAAAATGAGGCTGAAGGAACTGAGCAAGGAGTTGGAGCGCTTTAAGGAGAAGTCCCCCGTGAAGGCGAAGCAAGACTCTGCTGCAAAGAAGAGGAAGGGAAAGGAGCCTATGACAGAACCTGTGAAGAAAAGGAGAACTCTCATCTTGGAAGACGAAGAAGAAGATGATGATGATCTCACTATCTCAACTCTTGCCCTGCAGAATCTACAGAATTATGTAAGCCCTACCAAGGTAAGAGAACGAGAAGGAACAGAGAGAAGAGGAGAAGAAAGACAAGGAGAAAGACAAGATGAAGGAAGAGAAAGAGATGAACAAAAAGGAAGAAGAAGCGAAGAAATAAGGAGTCGCAATGACTCTTTTGAACCAACACTGGCTGCATCCGATGATTCGGAGAAGATAAGGAATGAGAAGACTGGAGAACAACATCACTACAGTGCCGAAGCAGAGCTTGAAGAAGAACATATCTCTCCACTTGAAGGCATGAAGACAGGGGGAGATGCTGTAAATCAAGGTACTTCTTCACCCATCTTTACCAGTGATGTTAGTAGATCTCCACAAGACCCATAAGAGGTCTATGCCACTCAATTCCTTGAAGCAGATTTCGAGACATACACTCCTAGTCATGGTGATAGAACAACTGATGTTCCCCCTCATTTTCAAACTCCTGCATCTCCTTTGGCTGGTCCTAGCATTGCTATAGATCATTATGCATATTTTCAGCGAGTGATGGAACTTCTTTTAGAATTAAAGGGACATCAATATGCTTTTGAGTTTGAAATAAAGCACATGATGACTGTCTTCAAGGCATCTACCGACTCTCTTCAAGAACAGATTCAAGCCCTCAAGCAAGAACAGGCAAAGGGTATAGATATTCAACATCTTAAGGAGTCTTTGCAGAAGCTTGAAGACACTGTCAAGTCCATGGGGGATTTCCAGCTTGTTCGTATTCCCAAGCAGCCCTAATTCAAAACAACTCTTTTTAATCGTTTTTGTCTCCACTTTTTGCTGATGACAAAAAGGGGGAGAGTTTGAGTGCAGATTTGTTTTTATTGACTTTGAACTTGGACTTTACTTTCTGTGGACCTTTTGATTATGTTTGGTTTGACATTTGACTTTGGATATTGTTAATCTTTTTTATGCTTGCAAGTGCAGTGGTTTAGTTTGTGATATTACTTATAACTGGTTTAGACTAACTTGTGTTATGTGGTTGCAGAATCAAGGTTTTCAAAGTCCTAATTAAATTTATAAGATATTATTTATTACACAAGTACTATCTTGCAGGTCAAAAAAATTTCCAAGATCTACGGAAAGTTTTGTCACCATAAAAAAATGGGGAGATTGTTAGAGAAAACTCATTTATTGTTTTGAAGTTGACAAACGTTTCCAAAGTCTATATCTAAAGATATGAACACTTTATCATCAAAGTCTGAACATCGACAGACCACTAGATGTTAATCTCAAAGTCTATCCTCATTGGCAGTTCCAGACTGAAGTATGAAGATTTATCCAAACGCAGGATTATTATCCAGATGAAGATAATCTTCAAAGTTTCGTTTCATATGGTTATTGGAAGATCTTATAGCTGGAATTCACACATGCTTGATTGATTATTCTTATTGGAAACTACTCCGCTATGAAGATCTTTGAAAGGCAAGGTAAACTTGGAAGGTTCTACTTATGGAAACTCAAGATCCTAATTTGTATGGGCGAGCAGGATTGACGGGCTTTCAACACAAATTATCTAACGACTCGAGATCACCTTAATTGATTTTGTCCAACGGGTAGATTGGAAGAATTTCTTTGGAAAGTGCCAACGGTCGAGAAGGCATGAAGGAGTATTTAAGGATTGATTCTTTGGTTGTTCGATACGGTGCTTGAGAGAGAATTCCAAAGTCTGAAGCTTATCTAGTCTCTTGCTTTTTCATTCATCGAGCTAAAACATTGTATACAAAAGAGAGAAAATCTTAGTGAGACTGTGTGGGAATTTGATAAGACTCATCACCGTGATAGTCAAGATCACGATCTGTAACAACTCTTTCGATACTTAGTGGAATCCAGCCAATAGGCTGTCAGTGAGGAGAGTGGACGTAGGCTTAGTCTAAGCCGAACCACTATGAACTCTGTGTTCACTTTCTCTTATCCCTGAACTCCTTACTTTTATTTACTGTTTGTCTATTTACTTGAAGTTGAAGTATGATTTATGTCTAGCATCTTCTAAAATCAAAATACTTTCATTAAGTCCTGCGAAAATTTTATTTATACCTATTCACTCCCCTCTATGTGTATTCACTAGCCCCTTTCAGTCTTTCCATCAAATTTCCAATATTGGCCAATGCCTGCAACATATCTTCCTTCCGAGGTTCCGCCCTTGAAGTAAAGGCTTCAGCCCTTGATGGGTGAGAACTCCCAGTTCGTACCATGGTTTCCTGCAGTTCACCAAGCATTTGCCTCAGGAACAATTAGTGACTCAATGTCACTAGTCAAGAAAATAACGTGAAAGCGTTATTGGAGTCATATAAGTAACATAAAATGTTACTTGCACGCAAAGGTTACTCACAATAGTTACTAGTGTTTTACGAGTGAATTCAATCACCCGTTGTCCATAGTTAGTCAACTACTCTTGGTTAGTGTCCTATAGTGTGCATCATTATATCCTTCCTTCCTGCTAATGCACCTTATCACTCTAGACAAAACCAAAGCTCTAATACCACTCGGCTGTGGCGCCCCCAACGGCCCTTGATCTGTTAGGGTCGCCACACTTCTTTCCTTATCCCGGATGTCCTTTACTACGATACCAAAGGATTTCGACAAATCCGTGAGTTTAGAGGTCTATTACATTTTTCATTGGTCCCTGTGCAATTTATATGGTGAAAGCGGATCCAACAACTCCCTACCTAGAAACAAAATGATGAACACTAGATACACACATAGATATTAATCGGGCACTTTTTATTTACACATATACGGGATGGACATTGTTAGGCGGTACATCAAAAAGCCACAGTTTCCTATACTCGGCTATGTTCCAAAAAGATTGGCCAACACTTCCAGTAGTTATTCACATGACATCCATCCCCAAGTGCCAGCGTCCAAAAATTTCCTACTGTCCACACAACCTTGATCACTCTATGCCACTCGATCCCCCGTCGTCGTCCTTTAGTGGCGGTGGCAGCGGCGCCATAGTACGTCCGTTCCTACAGACATACAGAACGATGAATTCTTGACGCATGGGACTTGAGTGAAGGCTAGTGTCAATCATCAGTGTCACCCTCACTCGAACAAAAGTCATTCCCAGCAAGTCAGGATCCTGATGCTCCGTTTTTTCCCATTGTAAATCAACAGGGATCCCATAGAAAGTACCAGGAGGTGTAGGTAGTAGAGGCATCTTTCTTAGTCTGAAATATGTTAGTCCCACAAGGGGTGAGTACGACTACTCAACATCCAAAGATCTACCAAGCTATATTATGTAAAACTACTATTACCCGATTTCATGCAGTTTAAAGCAAAACACATAATTGGAGAAATAAATACACATCAAACCAATAAGATTTACTAATGAAATGGCATAACACAGTAGAACAATCAAGCTTTAGAATCCAATAGATTTTGATTCTACCAACATTTTTCGGAGGACCAATGTTTGCGTCCCTCCAGGCATATCGCACCCAACCTGGCATCATGACGTCCTCCGGATCCATATTTCAGTCACTGAGCATCCGGAGTGTTTTACATTACACCTCTAAGCATCTCGCACCCTACTTGGCATCATGAGAAATCTCCAGGGCTCACCATGTCGATGATGTCCCCTACCCTTCGGAACATGTATAGTCATACTTCTGGGCATCCCAACTCTCCCGGGGAACCTCTGGGGCTCACCGATCCCCAGGCATCTAGAGGCATCGCCACTACGATCCTCCAGGCAACTCGACACCCAAGGCATCGTCGTCCCGAGGGTCCGACGGCATCAATAATACATCAACCATGGTGTAGTAGTCAAACCATTTGAAATGCCAAAAACATTTCCGAATCACCAACATGGAAAATCCTTTGGGTTTTTGAAAATCCCACTTTATGATATCAAGTAATGTGAAATGAGTTTTTCAAAGACACATCAATACAACAACAATTGTGACGTCCCAGGGCGTCACGTACTAAGCGCAGGCGGAAAATTTAATTATAATTATTATCATAATTCTTTCTGTTAAAAACCTCCTTTCTTGGTATCCATAGTATTTACCATTGAAGGTTAACATGTATAACATGGATTATTTAAAATCTATAGTTTGTACTATGGGGTTATCCTACCATTACTCTACTAAAGATAATTAATATAATTCACATAGATAAGATCACAAGAAGCTTCATTTCTTTAACATCATAGGGCCTACAAAATTTTATTGACCTGGACTTCTTTCATGTTCCCCGCCTTTATATATACAACATATTCATAGCAAAAGTAAGGCGTATCATAAACCAAGGATAAGAGGGTATGGGTATCTACTTCATAAGTTCCCACACAAGCCCACGAGCAAAAAGAAAAGAAAGTTAGACAGCTTCTTCGTGATCAAAGGCGTCTAGGCGCCATCCATCCCAGTTCCTGCACCATCGTTTCCAAAAGGTATAGGGCCAAACATCGCCCCATCATGCTTGATAAACCAAGCAACAAACTTCAGGGGAGTCATCTCTGCTCTACCATCGTCCATCCATAACGTGGCCTCATACTTGGAGAAGGTCAGCTCGACATCATCATCATACACGTCGGTAAAAGTAACCTCAATGCTTGTTATCACATCGTAACAAGCTACAGGCGGCACGTCCATACCATTAATCTGAAAATGTAAGGTATGAGCAAAACCATGCCCAGTAAAGAATAATAAAACTCTAACTTAAATAATCCACAACCATCAATATTACCAGGAATCATAATCAAAGCAATTCAGAATATACTAATATAATTGTCACAAGCATAGTTAATACATCACCTAATTAATCACCTTGTATGCATCCATCTCCATACTTACCTCTTTAAAAATCAATTTCATATCATAATGCAATGCAACAATAATGTATGAACTCACTCGCCAAATAGAATTATATTTAGTGTGCATATGATCCACCCTCGAATCAGTCATAACCGGAACTCTGCCGGCCTGATCGAGTCACTTCCAGAAAGTACGTTATCCGGACTTCCACAATATTTCTATTATGGGCATCTCACTCCGAGGCATCCCGGTATCACACAACCGAGGTCCTCCCAAGACCACTCAGCAAGGGGCATCTCACTCCGAGGCATCTCGGTATCACACACTGCTTTGAGGCATCCTTGATCACACACAAGGGCATCTCACTCCGAGGCATCCCGGTATCTCTCAACCGAGGCATCCAAGACCACTCAGCAAGGGCATCCCAAACTTCCGGGGGCATCACCGGTATCTTTGTACCGATGGGTTCATTCACTCTCTTAAGCACACATTTCACACCATCACACCTTTGATTAATGCATTTATCGTATGCAAAAGAAAAGACTCCAAAGTATCTATCTAGGTATCTAATTCTCATGATCCTAGCACACGTGCGTGTCCAAATTATAAGATAAAATCCATTACGACATGTCCCATACCTACCATGCCGAACAAATATTCATCCCATAATCAAGCACTATGCACCGCACACATTGCACTCGCATGGTATTATATGCACTTATATTTCTAATGATTTATGTGGCCTAAGACTATGTCTACCGTGAGCTTATTAGAATTTTTGCATATGTATATATAAATACCTCATGAGTCGATTATATACCACAGTATATATATGTATATATATATAAGTTCTCGGATTAGGACACATTATTAGTTAAATGCACAGTTTCTGTTTCGGTAATAGAAAACATATCAATTCTCGTCAAAATATTACCAAATTTTAGTACATTATACTAGAGACATAGATTGACAACTTCCGTGAAGAAACTTAATTTCGAATCTTGCTGTATTTAAGAAAAAAAATTACTGTAATCTTTATTATTATACTGACGTCCAGCTTTTACATTTACTAAGAAAATTGTTTTATTACTCAATTCATGTTCATTTAATCTCAAATTTTGACACGTTATTCCTTAGGATGTGTTCTATAATTTTCATTAAGAACTCGAAGTCCAATTCTAACTAGGTAAATACAGAAAATTCGCATAATCAGTAAAGGTCATACCATTTATCACAAAAACAGTTTACTGACTTTTACCAAATTCCCTTTTTATTACTATACTTTCAGATTCGTATGTTTCTAGCTACTCTTATAACTTGATATTATCTATGTTTCACCATATAGAATAATTACTTTCCTAATTCCAATAATCATAGTTAAGAAAATAAATACAAACGTAAATATCTCATACCCGTTTTTACGTAGAACCGATCATATACACGATTACCTCTTACTTTCATTCGACAATCCATTTAACTTTTAACAAACTCCTTTGACAATACTCTAATAACTAATCACAGCAACTTAAAATCACTTTGGCATGTCTATCTTCACGATCAATCGATTCATAACTTGGCTCGAGGTATTGCCGCATCCGCGAGATCACTTATCTCAATTTTCACCAACTCTAATCACTCGAAAACCACCACATCACTTCACCTCATCAAACAGCCAACTTACATCAAATTTTCAAGACATGCAAAGCTCAAAAACAACATGCAAAGACCTCTAGCTTCACTCTTAGGTCCATCAAGCTCAAAACAACACAAATCCATCACTTCTCATCACTTTTCTTCACAAGACAGCATACTTACATTTGGAATTCGCAACATGCAAGGTTCGAATATAACATGCAATGACTTCTACAACTAATCCATCACTTATTCAACTCAAATAATCCATAAAACAACAACTACATCTCATATTCCTCATAGCTTGGTTAGATCCACAAGCTTTCTTGATGAAGTAGTGGATACACTTCAATTTAGAGTTCTATTCTTCCTTACCTTGTTCGGCTATCAATCTAACACAAAAACACTTCAAGAACAACACCAAAACTTCACATGCAAGAGGAAAATGGCTGGTTTTTGTTGCTGGTTCTTCCCTGCCCGTCCAAGAGAGAAGAGAAGAGGATGAAGGTGAGTTTGTTCAGTTTTGAGGAGAGAGAGAGAGAGAATTTCGAATTTATGAGGGGAAAACAAGCTATAAGCTAGTCCTAGGTTAGTGAAATGATTAGATTTAGTTAATGATTATATTTTCTTGAAGTTGTCATTCGGTTCTATGGATTTGAGAAGAAAAACCATGGGTGGTGGAGAGAGAGAAAACGGATGGAGAGGAGGGGTGTCGCAGCTTCCAAGCTTCGGTTTCCTTCAATAATTATCATTTAATTTTTTTTGTTAGGTTTTAATTCATATCATTAATTATATAACATTAGTTGACAATGTCCTTCAATTAATCCCTTTCATTCCCACTTGATTCAATTACACGAAATTGTAACCTATACCGCAAATCAAATAGTTATTGTTAGTCAAAAAAAGAAATCCATCACAAAATACTAAAGTCAGAATTTTTTATATTAGCATCACAATTATTAATTTAAATCATCTTAATTGTGATCTATAAATCTTAACTAAAATAAAATTACTTGGGCCTAATCCATAATAATCCCGGCCCACTAAACTAAGCCTTCGATCCTAAGAATCCCGAACCTTGGCCCACTTAAACCAAGTCCAAGCCCACTATCTCTCACTCGAATTCACAAGTCCAATTCGTGTGGCCCACTCATTTCTCAAGCCCATTCGATCCTCACGGTCCATCGAGTTCACTTCTTGGCCCATTTTAAAAATAATCCGAACTCCTAATGATTCAATTACACTAATGAAGGTCAATGAAATTCGGGATGTCACAACAATAGTCTCTAAAACATATGTCAATCTCATATCGATGAAATCAATTTATGAAATCAAAAGCACGATACCAAATCCATAAGCTCCACTTCCACCGTTAACTCTCCAATATGTTTCAAAATCCACATATAAATCCTCGAGTTGTACTTGCACCTCACGGCTCGAAATGAAACGATTTATCAAAACCATAAGGAAATTTGAAATAGGCACCTCGACAAATCCAAATTCTCAATCTCGACTTCACGGTTTTTGAATGGTTTTGTGGTACCCCCTCGACACAGCCCCCGATCCATTAGGGTTGCCACAGTGCTCTAACCCTTCAACAGTCCTAACAGCATGCCGCTCTAATACTATTGAATTATAGAGGATCCAAAAGTCCTAGGGGTTTGCATTATTTAAATCGGTCCCAGCGCAGTTCATATGGCGGAAGCATTTCGATATCTCCCTAACCCATACTTAAAAAAATAACGCAATGCACACCAACTAAACATTTTCATAAGATAAACCGAGCACTTTTTATTTACATCACTTGATGGACAACATAAGTTGGTACAACAAAAGGCCAAGGCTTTTCTAAAACTCGGCTATAACCAAAAGCGTCCAACTCCACAACGGTCATAAGCTTCAGTCCATCAGATAATGCCGGCAGTCCAAAAAAGGCTCCCTCAACTACCCATCACGCACGATCAATCACACCCAGCCCAGTCCATCGGCTGGCGGCGGCTACGGCATCCCCATCATAATCCTGTCATGACGAACGTGCACGGACAGGAACTCCTGTACCACAGGGCCTCCAGGTAGACCCACATCATACATGACTAGGACTCATACGCGGACGAATACCAGACCCCAGACACTAACACAGATGTGCTCCGAGCATGAGCACTCAACATCTACCGGGACGCCGTAAAAAGTGCCTCGTGTAACGGGTAGCAAAGGCATCTCTCAATCTGAAATGTTAGTCCCCAAAAGGGGTGAGTACAACCACTTAGCAGTAAAGATCCATCAAACTACATAATGCAACAAGCAAGACAACCAAGGTATCACAAGCAAAGCACATATCATTCATGCACTCAAGCATACATCACCATGCAGTCATGCATATGTCTCCATGCAGTCATGCATACATCTCCATGAGATCCATTCAATGCCTTGGTGATCACACTTCCAAAAATCATGCAATACCAATTCAAGTTCAAAGACAATTTATACACCAGGCCATGTACACACATGCACATGATTCAATTTCCATATTGACTTTTCAAAAGGATCTCATTATTCTTTCAGGGACTAGTGTTTGCATCCCTCATATCGCTCGCACCCAACCTGGCATCGCGAGGAACCTTCGGCACACACCTCCGGGCATCTCGAAACTCCCGAGGACATCCGGCACACACCTCCGGGTATCGTCGACTTAGCCGTCCGACGGTATCATCATTATCATTACACATGGATATATCTCACTTTGCAAAAATGCCATTTGATGCAATAGTGCCAAAATTTCATCAATTTTTAATGTCATGTGAAATGCATAATTGTCACCACGCATGCTACATAGATAGAAACTCAGAATACTACATCCCATAGAGTAATTTATTTGTTCTTAAAAATAAGACAATTTTCGAATAAAACAGAATACATTCCTTTAATTAAAATTCTGGAAAAATTAGTAAATGATATTAATAAATTTTGAAAATTTAACATGATGTAAACAAGACCTAGAGAAAGAGGTTTCATGAAGAACACCATGTCAAGAAAGTTTCATATCAATCGCATAGGTCCACACATCACAGCGAAAGAAATTCCAACACCACTTTTGCACAGTTTCGGAAATAATTTGGATTAAGTCCTTAAATGAACTTCGAAAATTCTGATATTTTAATATGTTATAGCTGAGACCTAGAGGTAAAAGTCCCATGAAGAAATATAAGTCTAATTCATTCTGGATTAAAATATATAATTATTACAATTCACCCTAACCCTCGGCTCAATCTCCAGATTTAATCCTTTCAAAGAAAACTCATTTCCCCGATCAATACTGGTCCATTTATTCTCAAATTTCAGTATGTTTCTCCTCAATATGTTTTCTACAACTCTTATAAAGGACATGAGATCAAATTCGGACTGGATAATTTCACAAAATTCACAGAATCGCAAGGGATCAACATAACAGTTTCCAGATCTAGTATCTTTGAAGAAAAATGGTTTCACCGACAAATACTTGTCCGTTTCCCCTAAAATTTTGATATGTTAATCTTGAAGAAGTCCTCTACAACTTTCATAAAGAACACGAAGTAAGATTCCAGCTAGAAAATTTCCTTACAGCTCACGAAATCACCAAAGGTCAACATAACAGTTTCCAGATCTAGTTTCTTCAAAGAAAAATCATTTCACCAACCAATACTTGTCCGTTTCTTCTCAAATTTTAGTATGTTACTTCTCAAGATGTCGTCTACAACTTTCATCAAGGAGTTGAAGTAGGATTCCAACTAGAAAATTGCATGCAGCTCACGAAATCACCAAAGGTCGAACCGTTTTCCAGAAAATAGATTACTAGGCTAAGGCACTACTCCCATAACTTCGAAAATTCTAACATCCACCACATCCAAAATTCACCATACTTCACACACAACCACAGCAAGCAAAGTGTAGATCAATGGACTCTACTCGCCTTAAATCCAAGGAAAATCACAGCAAGCACAACGGCGAGGCTAGGCGGCGTCGATGGTCTTCCTCTTCCCCTTCGCGGCTCACACTCGCCTTCCTCTCTCTCGTTCGAACTCTCCTCTCGGTCTCACTCTCTCTCTCTCGGTGCCTTGCTCAATCCGCCCCTCTCTCTCCCTCTTCCTTCGATTGCTTCAAGGCTAGCAATCATTAGATTGTGCATGCAAGGACACTTGGCTCTAAGGAATAGACACGTGGCTTCATCAAGAGGACAAATGGAGAGGGGGTGTGGGGCTGCTCCATCCGGTTCCTCTCCCTCCTTCGGTCGACAGCCTTGTGGGCTTCTTGGGCCGGGCCTTGGTCGGCCGAACGGTGGGGGTTGTGGGATTCTTTGGGCCGCTCTAGGCCTTAATTGATCAGCCCATAATTGCTCCCAATAATCCACCTTAATCCCCAACTTATATAAATACATAGTTACAAATATTCACATGGCCATACAATATTGCAACATAAATCGATGAAAATCCGACTTATAGAGTACACAGCCAAGAACAGAAAATTCCTTGTTGATTTATCCTTTAGTAAAATCCTTGATCACACTTAGATATAGGGTACATTTCCAATCAAAGCTATAGTCCATTCAATGTTCGGCCTTATTTAATTGAAATCCATCGGTCTAATGACTATAATATAGTCCAATGGTGCTTCTGATACCTTTTCATGGGTCGCAGTGTATCTAGGGATCGTTATGAAATTTTAGGTTGCCACAGGTTTATATAAGAAGTTTAGAATTTTTGAATGCACCACACATTTCTTAAAACATTTGAGAGCAGTGCCACGGTACATAGCAATTTCAATGCAAATCGGAGATTTTCTAAAACAATTTATGGGTAAAATTTTCAAAGCTTCGTAGTCTCAAAAATTGAAGTATATTCGAAGGCCAAAACTGCAATCACTCATAGGAAATATGAAGATTTTCTCAACTTCCTAGCCCCAACTAACTCGGTCCTCACATATTCCACTATCCAACACAAAATTTAGACAATCCAATCTAACAACACACTTCCTCAAGCAACAACAGCACTACACTATATAGGTTAGTAGACTTCAGCTTACCTTAAGTCCAACGGCATCGACGGCAAGCGAGCGGTGAGCTACGAGCACAGCCGAGGCAAGTCTGAGAGCTTGCGGGTCACTAGGTTCGGCTTGGCAACAGCAAAGGGTGAGCAAGCGGCGTCGGCGGCGTGCTGTGAGACGGAGAGGTGGCCGGTGACGCAGCGGTTGACGGCAGCAAAACTTACGCGAGAGAAGGGTGAGAAGCCAGCGGCGACGATGGCGAGGGGGTTGTGGTCTCTATCTCTCTCTGTTTCTGTCTCTGTCTCTCTCTCTCTGTGGTTTCCTCCTTGTGAATTCCGTCCGTCTCTTCTTTGACTCTTTTGTTTCCCCCGCATTTGATTGATGCAGTCAACAAACTGCCCCGTTTGGTGGCAACGACGAGCGGAGACAGCTCGAGTAGTGCGTGGCTGCCCTTGGAGAGTTTCGGTTGCCATGTGTCCCTTTCCCAAGCCTATATGTGTCTCTTCTTTGTTGACCGCATGGGTCAACCATGCGGGCCTTGGTGGAAATCGACAGGAGAGGAAATCCGGCACATGAAGGAGGGGCAACCAACGTGATTGCATGGTGGCCGACTTCGATGTTCCTTCCCTGGCGTACTTGGGTCAGCAGGGTCGAAAAATATGGTCGTCTAATGAGAGGGACGGTGGTGACAGGGCGCAAAAGAAAAATTTAGGGTCTTCGACTCAGTTAGTTGGTGAGACGGCTCAGGGTTGACGTTTGTCTTCCTAGCCTATTGCATTAAGCGGGAAACTTTAGACTGATGACATGGTGAAACTTGTCAATATATAATGTCTCAGTCCAGCAACAATAGTATCGGAACAGCGTGGTCCAATGACAATCTTGTCGATCCGTCACGGTCTATTACATACCTAAGGTCCGGCAAAATCTGGTTATCACAAAAGGGTATGAGGGAGTTGTATAAAAGCCTTCTGAAGATAACCGTTGATACGGTTGGCAGAACATACGCTTAGAAATTCCTCTCATTTGTTTGTCCCCTTTCTATAAAAAGAAAAGAAGGCGTTTCATTTCTCTTTTACAAGAACATTTGGCATTTATGCCGTGAAAATCAGATGTTTTTCTCGTGACTACATTCAGACCAATGTGAAGTATTTTTGTTTGTCATTCATCCGCAATTCAACGATCGTTCCGCGGTAAATTGTTGATTGCACATCGAAAACAGGTAAGTTGTCTTCCGCTGACTTTCTTCCAACAGATATTTCAATGGATATGATTTAAGATTTTTTGTGACATAATAAAAATTTAGATAATTGGTATTACAGACGGCAATAAGTTTGGATTTTTAGTGGTATTCATCATTTTTGATGAAATGGCACAAACAAATGAATTGTCAGCCGTCAAATTCCTCGCTATCTATCGTTGACCGTTGATTGAAATAGTAACATAACTATGTCGGTTGCGGACAAACCCAAGACCCTCTAGACTGACTTAGTGCTGTGAGAACCTTCGACACTAAGCACCACGAATGTCGGAATCAGATGTCTCGCAGAGATCGGAGGCTTGAAAGCTTACGTCACCAGCCCCCCTGATGCCAATCTTGCTGTCCTCCTCATCTCCGACGTTTCCGGTACAATCCTTTCATGGGTTCTCGCTCTATGCAAAGTTTCATCCTATGTTCCCTGCTTTGGCCGGTCAAGTTCATGCGTGTTCCACTTTTTGTGGAGTTCAAGGTTATATTGAAAGACACAAAATGCACAATCTCATGAACTCCATAGTAGAACAAGAACATACATAATCGAGTAGAAAGATTAACGCACCTATTTTTGGATCCATCATTCTTAATGCGGAAGTGAAAAAACACAAATCCTTCTCCTCTATTGTCCTTTGTATCACTCATTCAATGAGATAGCCCCATCATCCTTTAATGCTAGGCAAACACTCCTTTATGAGGATAATTGTCAGAGTTAGAATTAAAGGAGAGACTTCAGCACTATTTATAGAGTTTCCAACCAAGTTTTCTCATTACAGGCTCAATTCGGCTCACACTAACCAACCCCATATTAGACTAAATAAGAATTCTATTTCATCTTAGACCAACTCCGTAAAATGATAAATTACAATATCAATTAATGTAGCACACATTAGGAAAACTCTTACGTTCTCCCACTCGGGTTTATATTAATTGAATTGTATTGTATGAACGTACTTTGGTCTAGAGATAATCCTTAATAATCAGTCATATCCCATAAAATCTCAAATATCAAATCATGACGGTAATTGCATGTATGCACATAAAGTCTTCCATGGTCATGAGTGCTTTTAACTTTAATGATATTTATTTAATATGGTAGTAAGGCAAATGGATAACATTTATCTTAAAAAGATCCCATTTGTCAGTCATAATTCTCTTAACTTAAGTGTCACAAAAACTTGTGTCACTAGAGAATATTTGTATGGTTTCAATGAATATGCATTGTCTTTATAGCTAATCTTTCTTTATGTGTAACAAAACATATGCTCAAGGCTAAGAACTGGATGCCCCTAACCTTAACTCAAGGTTAATACAATACCTTGAGACTTTTACCAATATGTATTCAACATAATAATAATACATTCATAAATACTTTATTGAATGCAAAAGTTGATACATATCAAACCATTATTAAGTGTAACAATCACAGATGTAAACTTTATTAGAGTAAAACTAGAATAGCTCTTACTAAACAACGATATCTTATGATGCTCCTAAGCCCATGTTAATGACATGTCATTTAAGAACATAAGAGCATTTAGTCCTTTAGTTAGTGGATCTACAATCATATTGTCAGTGGAAATATGATCTATTATAATGTCACTATTCTTTACCGTTCTTTATGATAAAAAATTTGACAGCCATATGTTTAGATCCCTTGGGACCTCTATTGTCATTAATAAAAAAAAAAAAACACTACAGAGTAATTGTCTCAATATAACCGTATGAGTCTATCCATAAAGTTAAATACGGTCGACTCCTTAATGAGATTTTGGAACCTAATAGCCTAAAAGCATGCTACAAACTCCGCTTATATGGTAGAAGATGATATAAATTTCTGTTTACTGCACTTCTTACTAACAAAAAGATGTATTCCATTGTTGACTTCATATTATCCTAACAACTAGCAAAATCTGCATTCCAATTAGTTACTAGTTATAGGATCTGAACATGTGTGTAAATCAACATATAGTCTTTTGTCCTCTTTAAGTACCTCAAAACCTCTTTAGTAGTGATTCAATGATCGTGTATTGGATTTAACTAATATATGCTTAGAAATCCTGTCACAAAACCAATATTTGATTTAGTGCAAAATTACACATACATGATGCTTTCAAGTGCACTAACACAAGGTACATCTTTCAATTGATTTTTCTCAATGTTTGAATGAGGACAATGTAAAAGATTCAATTCATCATCCTTAATAACAGGAGCAATTCCTGGCTTGCAATGATGTATATTGAATCTTTCCAAAATACAATCAGCAAAAATCCTCTAAGATAAACCCAATATATGACGAGAACAATCCCTACGGATCTTAATGCCAAGGACAAAAGATGCCTCATCAAGATCCTCCATGTCAAAAATTTTCTATAATATCCATTTTGTCCCATGCAATAATTCAATATCACTACTTGTAAGCGGGATATTATGTATATAGAGTGTGAGAAAAATAAATTTTCTCCAATCGACTTTGCAGTATATGTAAGTGCTAGTATGAACACCTAAAGGGGGGTGAATAGGTGTGAAGACAAATTTTCGCAAAAATCAATAAAAATATTTTGCTTTTGAGCCTGAGTGTGAAGAACAACAGACTTTGAGTGAGTTCAGACTTTAACTATAAACAAAATTACGAACAAAGTAAAGGAGTTTAGGGAAGAGAATAAGAACGCAAAATTTATATTGGTTCGGCTTAGATCAAGCCTACGTCCACTCTCTCACGCCGATAGCCTCCTAGCTAGTTTTCACTATGAATCAAAAGAGGATTTACAATCTGTGATCTCAACTTCTTAGTGAAGAGTCTCTATTGCTTTCTCACAAAGTCACACTTATAAGTCTCTCTCTTTTGAGTACAACTTTAAGCTCATTGTAAGAAGTAACAAGAGAATAGGAAGCTTCAAACTTTGGAATTTCTCTTTCACACACTCTATTGAACAACTAGAGAGTCCTCCTTAAATACTCTTTCATGCATTCTCGACCGTTGGCACTTTCCAAAGGAATTCTTCCAATCAACCTGTTGGACAGAATCAATCAAGGAGATCTGGAGCCGTTTGAAGATTGTGATGAAAGCCCGTCAATCATGTTTGCCCATACAATTAGGATCTTGGTTTCCATAAATAGATTCTTTCCAAATTTACTTGCCTTCCGAAAAGATTTGATGTATATAAATTGATTTCAATAAAGATAATCAATCTCATAGGTGATGTTTCCAATCAAAATACCATATATAATCCATACAAACCGAACCCTTGAAGAAAGAAAGATAATCCCACGTTTGGATAAGTCTTCATTATTCTCTTGCATTCAAAATCTGGAATTTGTCAGAGTGGGCAGACTTCTGTTGTAAGATAGACTTTGACACAAAAGTCTAGAAATCTTTAGAACATAATGTAGATAAGTATTGTCAGCTTCAAAACATCAAAGGAGTTTTCTCCAACAATCTCCCTATTTTTTATGGTGACAAAACTTTCCTATAGATTTTAAAGATTTATAACCTGCAAAACAACTCTTAGTAGTACATGTTATCTTATAAAAATAATTTGTTGAGGATTTGAATAACATTGATCCCGCAACCGTAGAAAAGATGTTAATCTTGAAAAATTAGACACGCGTCAAGATTTAAACGTCCACATCCATAAACATCATTGATGTAGAGTGTAAGTGTTCAAAACATCAAACAAACTCAAATCAAAAGTTAAGTTCAAAAGTTCAAATCTGCACATTCTCCCATTTTTGTCAACAGCAAAAGGTGGAGAAAGTCAAAAGAGAAGAGATAAATGGACTCAAGGTTGTCGAGGAACTCGAACTAGTTGGAAATCCCCCATGGACTGCACTGCCTCCTCAACCTTCTGGCACTGGCGATGAACATTCTCGACTTGAGTTTGAACAGTCTTAAGAATCTGAATAGTCTAATCATTCTTGGCCACAATATGAGAGACTTGTTGATTTAAAGTCTGTACCTAAGTGTCTAAAGACTGTACATTTCCAGTGTGAAAATCAGAAGAGGATCTTAAAGCAGTGTGAAGTTTCTGAATCTCAATCTCCATGGCATATTGCTGAGCTTTAACCTCCAAAAGGAGTTCTATCATCCTTGGATAGTCAGCATTCGGTTTAGTCTACGCACTAGCTTTAGCGAATTGAATTCATGGAGAGTTCAGAGATGAGGGAACATCAACTTGTCTAGCCCCATGACTCGAAGTAGATTCTTCAATGTCAACTTTAGGAAATTGAGAAGCATAGACATCTTCTGGGTTTGCAAGAGATCAACTTATGCCATCACTTGCAAAATGAGGAGAAGAAGTCCCTATTTTCTCAACAGCTCCCCATGTTTCTATGACTACAGGTGGAGAAGGGATTCCTTCTTCTTGTGTCTTCTCATTTTTAGAGCGAGAGTGATGTTCTTTCTCTGTACATACTCCTACTGGTCCACTCCTAGTTGCTTCTGAATCCTCAGATAAAGATATTGCAACTATCTCTTCATAAGAGTCATTCTCACCCTTCTTTTTAGAATGACCTTCTTCTTCTTCTTCAACTCCTACTCTTTCTTCTTTTTCCGCTTCGTCCTTCTCTGTTTCTTCTTCTTCTTCTTCTTCTTGCTCTGTGTCTTCTCTATTTCCTCTTTCCTTTTCCTTTGGTTGCTCAAAACCAACAAAACCTTGAAGATTCTTTAAGGCAATGGTAGAAATTGTAAGATCATCTTCATCCTCTTCGTCCTGTAGGATAAGTGATCTTCTCTTCTTTATAGATTCTTGTACAAATTCATTGCCTTTCCTCTTTCTTCCAGCAGAATCTTCCTAGGTTTTGCTTGATGACTCCTTCAAGCACTCAATAGCCTTGTTCAGACCCTTCAACCTCATTTTCGAAATCATCTTCAGTCCTATTACCATAAGAGCAATAGTTTGAGAGTAATGTGAGGCGGGAAACTAGATCTGAAAATGTCTAAACAAATGTGTAACTAGTGCAGAATAAGGCAACTGTCCTTTATCCTTCATAACTGTCCTGTACATGTGCATCAGGATAGTATGAGGGAGTGAAAATCTCATCTTATTGCAGATAGCAAACATGAGTTTTGTTTCGAATCTGGAAACATCTGTTTTTTATGCAGCCTTCGGTTTGATGCAGTTAATGACAATTTTGTGCAGCAGAACATTTGAGGTTGGCAGTTTAGAATATGTGATGCCTTCTTTTGGTAATCTATTTTTTACAAGAAATCTAGTGGCTTGTCCTATGGAGACTGAATGGTTGAAAACCACTCCTTTCTACCCCAAGAATGTCTGCCAGAATGTCAACTTCCACCACATAGTCTTTATTACTCACAGTAAACTGGATTCGATTCTTGTCAAGAAAAGACAGATTCGAGTAGAAAAGTGCTATTAATTCTAGATATGCAACAGCCGTCTCAAAATAGAAATTCTCGAGTTGAAGGAAGGCTAACTTTTCCCTCAGGTTAACCTTGATCGAGTCTAAGAAATCAAAATCGACAATTCGAGGGTTCATCACCCCTCTCTTCAGCATTTGGGTGTAAACCCTTTTGTGCTCCTTAGAATGAAACAATCTTGTTCTCTCTCCAGCAACATCAGCAGCAACACCCATTCTAGGTTTGAAATTTGAATAAAACCATTCATCATCATCATTATTTTTAGGATGCTTAGAATTGAACCTAGGGTCTAAAGGAAAATAAAGAAAGGCTTTGTCTGCCGATCCTTTCGATGTTATACCTAACCATTCCATCGTTCTCAAGAACACAATCTCGTTTCTATGCCTGTGTCCTCTTAAAAAATTAGTGATAAAAGTCAGAGGAGTACCACCCTACTTCAAATAAGTGTAATGCTTATAAAGAACCTGGTGTGTTGAGGTTCTGAGAGGAACTGCGTCTTCCTCGACTTCCTCTTCCAATGGTTGGCGCGAAGGATTCTATGTAAAGCTCTTCGGCGAGTTCTGCGGAGATTGCTGTGGAGAGTTACGTGGAGAATCTTCCTCAGTGAAATCGAAATGTGTCTGCCCTTTTAGCACATTCCGAGGCCCCTTGCTCGCAATATGAGAGGATTTCCTTTGGTATGACACGTTTGCTGTCACGCTCCGATCCTCGAGCGCGTGCCCATCCCTCGGTGGTCAATAAATTTGCGACATCCCAGGACACGTAGCTGACCCATTCATTTTAATGCACATGTAGAAGAGAATTACTAATCCCCTTACCACAACAAACGTGGGATAGAAAAGCAAGACAACAAATTTCAAATCAATCAACACAAGTTTTATAAACAACTTGGTTTACAAATAGAGAGGCCAACTCTAGGGTTTAAGTACAGAAGGTCTATCTCCAAGAAGAACTTCTAAACCACACATGCTCCTGACCCTTCCACCTTAAGCTCCGGGTTCTTCACACTAGGGACTTGAAAAGTTAAGCCCACGTCGAGGTGACACAATGTCTCAGCAAGTTCGCCCCCTAAACCCCTATTAGGAAGGAAATACGCCTAGGGGTGGCCTATACACAAAATACAAAGGACTTACCTTGCCTCAGTTCCCTCCTGCACGTCAGTACAATTCATATATCACATAAGTGCAGTAATAACACTCAATCCGTTGGAGCGTCTCAAATCACATCTCCGTCAATCACCACATCTCAGTCAATCAATCCAAGTGAATAGAATTACACAGGTACGATCTAACGGTCACACAACGACTAACTATCACACAGCGGATCTATCTGTCACACAACGGATCTATCCGTTACATAGCGAATCTAACTATCACACAGCGGATCTATCCGTCACACAGTCGATGACGAAATCTCTTAACCAGCACACGATCATCCAATCCAGGCCAAGGACATTGTTCTTTGCACTTAAACGCCTCAATTAAAATAATGTGCTTGGCCTATTTTCATCGTGTTAAAAGTACCCCATAAATTAATCGTGTGTGGGTACACGATCGGCCTGAGCCAAAATTTCAATATCTTTCTTTTAGAAGATCCCACTAATTATAATAATCCATAAACACATTTTTAGCGTTATAAACCAATGCCCGGTATTTTCCAATCAAATACCGAATTACTCAATTTTGGGATAAATACCCAAAATTATAATTCTCACTGAATTTGCACAAATCAGCACTTAATTAAATAAACCAAGCATACCATTACAATCAGCATGAAATTCCGGTCATTGGCTATCCCGATATAATTTCTGGAAAATAATAAATAATTAAATAAATATAAAAAATAATTAAATAAATACATTTAAATACCATAAATGCAAACTCAACTAGATAAATAATACAACCTATCTAGTAGCTAATTAAGCTGATCTAACCACCTAACATGCATAAACGAGTAATTAAATCACTAATCCGTTCTAACTAACCACATAAACCATACTTATCCTAAACTAATCAACCCTTAAGCATCAATAACTCCCTAAGCAGAGTTTAGTGAGTAAACTCATTGGATTAGCGAGCCGGTGAGTCCACGGCGACGGCGGCGCGATGGCGGCCGAATCTCGAGCTTACGACGGCGCCAACGGACGCTCAGATCGGGTCGAAAATGGCCAAAGAAGCTCACGGTTGAGCTAGTCTTGCTGCTTTAGTTCTGTGGAGATGAAAATGGTGGCTGAATAGGCGCAGCTTAGGCTGGACTCGGCTTGGTTTGGGCTGGTCTTGGTGGGGATAGGTTGGCTTCGATGCATGGGACGGTGGGCTGGGCCGAATGAGAGGAGCGCAACAAGGAGCAGCTTCGACGGGCTAGGCTACAAGAGTGACTTGGTCAAGCAAAGGAAGAACTTCTGGTGTGGGCGCGCGGCGGTGGGGCAGCTGGCGTGAGCTGCTACAGTCAACGCCAGGGGCTTCTGCTAAAGAGAAGTTGACTCGGTGGGATCTTGCATGAAGAGAGAGGAGTAGGATTGAATTCGGTGGAGAGATGGGCTTACAAGTGGCAGCGAAGATGAAAACTCGATGGAGGCGCTGGCAGTCAACGGAAGGAATGGAGGGGTTGGTTCGGTGGGGAGAACTCTTCGTAGACGTGCTAGTGGGGGGGAGGATGCATGGCAGCTAAGAGGGAAATTCGGTGGAGATGCTTCGAAGGAAAGGAAAATAAGGGCAGGAATCGAAGGAAAAAAATGACATGGAGAAGTAGAGGCCTTCAGTGGAGAGAGAGCTCGTGCGAAGAAGAAAGGCGGTTGGCCTTACGTGTTGGGGCAAAAGTCAACAAAAAATATGCATACATAAATGCTTGGTCCCCTAAAGTCCTCATGTTCATCCACTTTGGCCCCCCAATTCTTTCTTGTACATAAATCCCACAAACAACTCAATTTTGGTGCCAAACATTGCAGCCCCACACAAGCCTACGAATTTCCTAAGGACTTGAAAATGGTTATACAATAACCAGTGAGATATAAATCTCAGCGAGTCCTCCCCTAAGCCCCCAATTAGAACACCAACTCAACTCGAGGTATCTCTCCAGAACCACCCCACAAACCAACTACGACTAACAACCAACAATTAACAAATCACAACAACTAGGGTCAATCACTAACCACATAATCGGTTCACATGCAACCTTACCTGGTATGCCATACCCTGCATGTTAGATCTCAGCACAATACACGCAACGCACAAGGCCATTAGATGATATAGTTCATCAATCATATACGAGTCGCGTCACAAGCGATCTCACTTGGCCATTGCCACACCCTGCACGTTATCGATTCATGCATGTGTGCCATAAACAATGTGCTCAACTCATGCACAGTCAAGACCAATGATGCCATGATCTTCATATGCTCATGCACAATAGTGCGCCACCTATCATGCATCAATCAATCAGACGAGTCCTAATTATAAGATAAAATCGTTATGACACGTCTTATACCGCGCCACACAATTTTACCTCATAATAAGGTCCAACCATCTCAATCCTCACATGTTTTTCCAGTTCTTATGGCCCAGCGGCCATGGTCAACTCCCAGTTGACAATCCGGTTACTTTATGACCTCTCGGCCATGGCTAACTTTCAAGTCAGCAATCATTGATCTCAATACTCATGCGTGCTCTAGTTATTAATGACCTCTTGGCCATGGCTAACTTCCCAATCAGTGCTCATCCGACTCCCGCTGGGCTACCAATAAAAATCGAGCTTCGTCCCGCCCCGTCGAGCATGGCTTCGTCTAGAACTTCTGCTTAGACGGTATCCCAAAAAAGGACATCAGTCCAAAATCTATTGCGACCGAATTTCAACTCCTGCCGAGTATCACCCCCAAACTTATGTTGGGTGATGATTTAAATTAGCAATCATGCAAACATACCTCCTCAAATTCTTCTCTCATAAAAGCGGTCCATCTCCAACATCCCTCGGACAAAACATATTTTTCCCTTTTTAGAAATTCACGCGATTCATGCGGATCTCTATGCAATTATACACTCAATTCACCTCATAAAATCAAGACACATGAAATAAGGCAACTTTTCACTCTTGGATGAATAGTGCACGTGAACAATACTCTATGAACAGTATCGTGTGAACAAGGCTCGTGAACATTACATCATGAATAGTGAAATTCCAGAATTCAATAATTAATAAATTAAATTCAAAAATCATTAAAAAAATAATTAAATCAAATTACCAATCAATTAAAGCTAAACATGCTTAATTAACCACATAAGCCACATTAAGCAATTAAAGATAGATTAAACTAATCTAATCTTAATCATTAATCTAACCACCTTTCTTAAGACTAATATAACTTGATTAAACCTCCTAAGCTAGAATGAACACTAATTAAACCAACCGTAAGCGAGTTTAGGCACTAATCAAAAGATTAGAGCTAAACTCACCCGTTAAACGGGCCGGAGACACGGACGCGACAGTGACGATGGAGGCTACGCTTGAGGACCTCTACCACGATGATCCAAGGCGGTCCCGGGGCTGGAACAGCAGCCACAAACACTGCCTCTCACTGCTACTCTGGAAACTGGACTGCAGAGGCGGGGAAAGAAGTTGGGCGGCTGATCAGAGCTTCTGCGAGGGGTTGGCCAGCAACCGGAGGCATCTGGGGGTCAAGGGGAAGTGGCTAGTAGCTGGGCTGGGTGGAGGAAGGGTTGAAATGGGAGAAACACGTAGAAATCGCGAAACAATGCACTCTTGGCGGTCCGGTGAGCAGCAGCTTCTAGCTGACTGGCGGGTCAGCCGACGGCTCCAACCGGTGAACGGCTGGTTCCCGACGTACGGTCTAGGCCTTCTGAAGACAATGGTGGGTGGCACGGACGCTGATTCGCACGGGAATGCAACTATTAACTCCTATTTTTGGAGGAAGGTCAACTGGAGCAAAAACAGGAAGAAGGAAAAACAAAGGAGAGAAGGGGGCTTCAAATTCTTCAGCTGAAGGAGGGAGAGAGAGAGAGAGAGGAGAGAGCTAGTTGTCTTCCTCAACAAGGCTCTTCAATGAATGCTTCAACTCCCCATGCAAATGACCTCATCTTCTCTCTCTTCCTTTGCCCTTATCCATATGCTTTTAGGGGCAAAATGGTCATTTCCACCTTGCACCAATTCCAAATCTGCCCTTGGGCTAAAAATGAAGTATGGACCTAAGAAATTGGCTTGGAAAGGAATAGGAATGGGCTTGGGAATTGATTGGGCTTGATTGGGCTCAAATGGTCTTAAGGTTTACTAATGGGCTTGAAAGATAAAAATGTGGATTGGGCCTAATGGGCTCACTTGTTTGCCTTGGGCCTACTATGGTGGTTGTTCCACCTTGGGCCTGAGGTCCACACTGGCCTTACTCGGCCCACGTCCTCATGGGCTCGCTTCCTCGGACCATAAGTCCCTTTCCCCACACTTGGCTTGCCTGGCCCTGCTGACTGTCGAAGTAGCATCATCCAAAGTTCATCCCAGACATTCCTAATAATTCAAAGTCTAATCTTGGGTTCTCATGCCATGTCAATTTCGCCCTAATGCCATTTTGGGTACAACTCAGACTGACAGGCAACTTTGAGGATTCACACAAAACCAACTCGTGCTAAACCACGTTCAAGACATCTCGACACATGGATGTCCTTGACTGCATGAAATTGCGGAGGATAGATTCTTATTTCAAAGTACACGATTACTGAGAATCGACCTAGGGTCGTTCATGGGCTTGATAACAGTAAACGGAATCACCCGTCGTTCCATTACATTCTGTCCACGGATTGACTTCTAGTCGTCCTTGAAATTGGCCTGCCTATCTACAAGATCATCCTCATGCAAGTCTCACGGTCGAGTCATTTTCCTAAGTCAAGTTCTTTAGTCGTACGAGTTTTGTCCTTATTAGTCTTTCCCCTCAAGGTCAGTATCTCATGAGTGATCAATTCCGAGTGAGATTAACCAACAATGCATTGACGAAGTTCACATTCATTCATCCTTCAAAGAGCTCGAATTTCAAGATGTCACATTGGCCGAGGCAGTTGGCAGAACCGAGCGAGGCAGGCGGCGACGGGGACGAGCTGGAGCGGAGCAGGGATGGGCGAAGGTGTGCTGGCGGCTCGAGGACAGCGATGGGCGGCCAAGCGTCACGGGCTGGAGCCGGATACGGCGGCGCGCGAGACTAGAGATGGACGGCTCAAATGTGGGGGCTAGGTTCAGTCACAGAGGAGGAAGCAGCGGAAAGGTTGTGCTGGTTTCGGTGGGGGTTTTCTGTGATGCGGCAACAATGGAGAAGAAGAAAGGAAGAAGAAGAATGAAGCAAGGTTGGTCTGCAGAGGGGATGAGGCTGCTAGTCGAGTATGAGCGAGAAGGGAGGGAGAGAGGGGGAACCAAGGGGGGACAATGGCCTTAGAAGTCTTAGCATGCACCAATGGGAAGCTTCAACAAATATCTACACACTTGAGTGCAATTCCCTCAAAGTCTTCTACCCTTGCTGTCCATGCCTCATCCATAAGCCATTTGCTTCACAATTCCACACCAAGGGACTTCAATTTGGTGCCTAAAATAACACAGCAGCTACCCCCTAAGAATTTGCATCAATTACACTTCAATTTCTTCACAAATAACTTTAATTTGATGGCCAAATTTGCTGAGGAGGATGCCCATACCAATTTCCATAATTTACTTCACCAACCCATCCATCTTGAAGGCCAAAAATTCACTTGAAAATGCCCCTCCGAATTTTCACCAAATTAATTGGTCAAATTTTAATATTCCGCCACAATTCCGGGCTCGTCGAAAATTCTTCAAAGGATGAGTCGACATCCCAAAAATAAATCGTGACACTCTAGAACTTTTGATTCCTGAAATTCAGTTAAATTTCGTGGTTAATTTCGATCGGACGAGATTTTAGCATGACCTAACTTGTCGTGTAGCTTTTAGGAATTTTCAACGCGTTTGACCCGTGATCGATTATTTTCAATCCAGGTTGTACATCTCCGACTCATAGGCAACTCTTGGTTGTCGTAAAAATCTAAAGGTTTCAATTACAGGTTCCAGGTACAGAGGGTACGTTTAGGAACCGCTTTCCAAGGGGCTTTTGGGGGGCTAAAGGCCTTTGGGCCAAAATGAAGGTGTTTGGGAACTACTTTCCGAGGGAAATTGAGGCAAAGCTGGCATTTGCAAGGCTAAAAGCCCAAGGCAGGTCCTAGACTCGCCTTGGGCTTTCAACATTCTCGGAATGCCTCGTGTTACTGTTCATGTCTACTATTCATCTTCTTCTCTGGCGGCGTGGCTGATCAGAGACAAGCTCGAGAGGCCAGTGAGGTCAATGCTGAGGTCAGCGAGGTCGCGACAACCGTCACCAGCTAGTCGCGTGACCTCGGTGAGTCGCGACGACCACTCGCGAGTCTCGGCGACCGCCCGTGAGTCGCGCGGCACGACCTAGCTCTCGGGTTGCACGACCTCAGGCGCGACCTAGATTTGGGTCGCCAGAGGTCGTGCGACCTCTCACAACTAGATTTGGGTCGTGCCGGTCTCCGCGAGGTTGCGCGACCTTTGGCGAAGGGCCGTCGGGGGTCATCCGACCCCAGGCAACCCTCGCCGAAGGTCGCTCGAGCCTAGGCGGCCCTCACTGGTCATCTCCAGGGGCTGCCTAAGGCCGCCGCTGGCCGCCTGCCTCGCCGGCGAATTCGTTTGTTTTTTTTTTTTTTATATTTTTTCTTCTTTTATTAATCACCAAAGACTTTGTAAATGTAATCTTTCCAAACACTATTTTACTCAAAGGTACTTTACAATGGACTTTCAAAGTACAATTTACCAAACACAGTTTGCATTTTGTGAAGCCCCTTTAACTCAAAAGCCTTTGCATTTTCCCAAAGAATTTCCCCAAAAGCCTTCCCAAACGCACTCAGAATCAATAGAAAAATCGGGTTAGTGTCATTCGATGCGAATTTTGCAATTAGGTGGAATTACTCACAATTTAATTATGTGCTTCTGTCGAATCGACCTATCTCCGGTCTTTAATCGATTATAACGGTGCCGTATTGACCCTTGCCGTTTAGCACGGTCGAGCAGTCAATTTCTGATCGAATTCTCAAGTCTGTCATGTTTATATCCCTTAACAGCTTCACCTGATAGATTAGTTATCTCATGAATGATCAGCTCAGAGAAAAGGACTTAGGCGCATCGATGAAAAGCCCAGTTCATTTAATCAAAACAAGGTCGAAAATTCAGGCTATCACACTTATTGTATTAATAATGGCATATGTGACGTACTAATATGTGGGGGTGTGCCAAGGCGAGGTAAGATTGTATGTCGTTGCATGTTTAGGCTGCCTTCAATATGAATTTGTGTCCTAACGAGGCTTAGGCCGTTAACTCACTGAGATTTAAATCTCACCCTGTTGTTATTAAATATTTTTCAAGGCCGTAGTATGGAGGACTATTGCGTGCGGTTTGGGGTCCCAATGGCGTCACTTTTGGTTGGCCTCGCGTTAGTGAACTTTAGGCTAACCCTGACCCCCTTGCTGATTTTTGAGATGGTTGGTAGAGAACTACAATGTTAGGGCTTGTAAATATTAAGTTTAATGAGGTTAGCAAACAAATAAATATAAGCAGTGTTTTGGAAATGTCTGTCTTGTGTGTACTATCCCTATGTATTTGTTGGTTGACTGGGTATTTATATAATTGCTTCCGCATGCGTTTAATCGAAAGATAAAAAGAACGAGTCGGCGATGCATCTTGGAAGGCGCAATTTAATTGACCGCCAAGAGATGTTCGCGCGCTCGAGGTTCGGGGCGTGACATGACTACTCTAATATCACATGAAAGATGCAAAACACACAATCTCATTATCTCTATAGCTAGAACAAGAACACATATAATCGAGTAGAAAGATTAACATACTTATTTTTGGATCCATCGTTCTTGATGTGGAAGTAGAAAAGCGATAATTCATGCGCAAGTTCTTCTCCTCTATTGCCCTCTGTATCACTAGCTCAATAAAATGGGCTCCTCACCCTTTAGTGCTAGGCAAGCACTCCTTTGTGAGGATAATTGTACGAGTTAGAATTAGAGCAGGGACTTGAGCACTATTTATAGAATTTCCAGTTAGGCTCTTTCATTACGGGTCGGGCTCAACTCGACTCACACTAGCCAGCCCCATATTAAACTAATTACTAAACCTTTTATCTCATTTTAGACCAACCCCGTAAAATGATAAATTATAATATTAATTAATGTAGCATACATTAAGAAAACTATTACATATATTTCTTTGGCTTGGATGCAAGTTATGAAGCACCAAAGCTGAGGTAAGTTGTAATCCAAATCCATCCCGCTGGCTAGAATTAGAGAACGATCCCTCTCCATAACTCCTATTGGTTAGCTTAGTGTCGAGTCTTGACCAGTATGTTCTTGTCCATGTTTGCATTTATGCGCGCTCGGTGTAACATATCTAGCTACATTTTTTGAAAGCGACTTTGCTCATGTTAGATTTCATTTCCGTAGTCCTTGATTCTCAGGCAATGTCATTATTTCGATTCATTGTAGTTCTCTTTGACGAGGAACAAAGGCATGAATGCATTCATAGATCAGGTTGACTGGTATGGCACAAATAAATAGAGAGGCCGGACTGGAGCTGACTTTATTGATGACTGAGTTATCAAAATATTGGTGAACCTAAAATGGATGTTGTGCTAATGAACTGCATATTGTAATTTAATACTGAAAATCTGCTTTACTTTAGTGTTGAGTTCCTTAGAAAAAAGGTTTACGTTTAACATTTTCCATTGGAATTAGGTTTTTGTGCGAGAAACTGCCCCTGTTTACGGACATTAATTGATTCTAAGTGTACACGCTTGAGCAAAGCAAGCAGAAAAATCACTGCTTATAAGTTTTATCATGAGCAACTCAAGCGACTTCATGCTGAAATATGCATTTAATGTTAGTGGCCTTATTGAATAATGTGGTTAATTTCTCCTTCACGCTGATCAGTTGACATCTCGAGTCCTCTTGTATTTGTTTTATGCTGATGATTGAAGGGAACTGACTCGTCATCTGCTTTGTCTCCCTCAAGTTTATGCTTATTTGTTCTGATCATAAACTCCAAGATGCATAAGCATTTCTCATAATGTTCTTAAAGGAAAAGATATTGCCTCCAAGTGGCTCGTGTTCTATCAATCCTCACAATTTAAGCAAAGAAATCCTCCAACTTTTTCAAAACAAAAGATAGTTGGTGCCGAACTCTCTGGGTAATTTCTCTGCAGGTTAGATGATAATGATATCTACAGGGGGTGCCAGTTTTTCATGAAATTGCTTACTCCGAGATGCTTTTACATGCAATGTTATGATCCTTTTCTGAGTTCAATGGTCCCGACAATATAATTTTGATATCCTCTTGTTGTGAAGCTTTTAGCTTATACTTATTTTAGATGCTTCCTATTGGCTCAGCTGCAGTTTTCTAGATTTTCTCATTGATAGATCTGCATCATCACTGAATTATGTGCTGTTATGGCATTTTTTTTTTAATAAAAAACAGTAATCTATTTATTAGCTTTTCAAATTTTGCAAGCGACAACATAGTTGATGTTATTCTGGTGCAAATTAAAATTCTAAGTAGAATCTGCGACATCTGGAGTCTTGGCAAGACTCCATTAACTTGTCAAAATCTTGGGTATTAGCAAAAACCAAAGTTTGCTTTCAAGGGAATGAATGAGATTGTAGGAAGAAAGTCGGCAGAAGACAACTTACCTATTTCCAATGCGTAGTTAACAATTTACCCCGGAACGATCGTTGAATTGCGGATAAATCATGAACAATATTACCTCACGTTGGTCTGAATGTAATCACAAGGAAAACATCCGATTTCCACAGCGTAAATGCCAATAGTTTTTGTAAAGAAGAAATGGAACGCCTTTTTTTCTTTGATGGAAAGGGGACAAGAAAAGGAGAAAAGTTTCTTCCTGAGCGTGCGTTCTGCCAACTGTGCCAACGGTTATCTTCAGAAGACTTTTATACAACTACCTTTATACCCTTTCAAAGGGTGTCTTTTCATTGTAGTATATTAAGACAAAACGGTGCATTCCAAACATACCCCATCATGGACGTACTAATTAAGTACAACACCTCCCACTCAGACATGATGGGCTTGATTGTCACGCCCCAATCCTCGAACGAGCGCCCATCCCTCACCTGGTCGATTATTAGCGACGTCCCAGGACGCATTGCCAACCCTTTCATTTTAATATGCAAGTGGAAGCATATAATAAAATCCCTAGACAATAAAACAATGGGATAGAAAAGTAAGGCCGTATTTTTCACAAAATGAAAAACCACAACCACACTTTTATACACAGCAAACCACACAGTATATATTACAATACTATTAACAGAAGTCTGATCTATCATACATCTGTAGACAACTTAAGGTTTGCAAAACTAGATGGGGTCTCAATCCTCATCTGGGTCGTACTTTGGATCCTCCTCGAGGTCATCCTCCTCTTCTTCATCTTCAAGGTCTTCTTCAAGGTCCTCCTCTTCAGGATCTTCTTCCTTGGGTTCATCCACGGGTTCATCTTCAAGCTCGTCCTCTGGTTCCTCCTCTATGGGCTCATCCTCCTGTCCCTCTTCCTGCTCAACGATCTCACATTCTTCTTCGCTCCAGTTGGTGTCTTCGATTGAGTACACGGGAGTATGAGAATCGTCCTCAAGTTTAGGGTCCTTGGCATCCACTACCGACCCATCCTTATGATCTGACGTCCTTTCTCCGAACGCCTCTTCCAGAACATACATAGGCACATCGCCTTCTGGTATAGGACCCTCTCTTTGCCCATCAAAATAGTGATGGTACCACGATCGATACTTATGGGGCCTCAGAGCGTCCTGACCCACGTCGACCCAGACAGAAGACTTAACTAGCACGTGCTCCATTCCTTCCGGGTGAGGGTGTATATGGAAGTGGTATGCTATCTCTGTGACCTCTTCGGGGATGCCAAAATGCATAAGAGGGCGAGGAGATGGAGGTGCAGCCATCTAGGGGCCTGAAATGTTATCCCACAACGCGTGTGACTACGTCTCAGCAAGTTCTACCCTCCTAAGACCCGATTAGGAAACTAATATACTATGAGCTACCTAAGCACACACAGGTAAGAGGACTTATCTTGGCCTCAGATTCCACCTACAAATCAGTACATTTCGAATAGGCACTCAATCAAACACTACCGATCGAAACATTGATCGATCAACCTAGTCGATTTACATGTCAATCATACCATTTCCCGGTCATTTTAATCCATACTATGCAATCTCCAAGATAGTATATCTAGTCACCAAGCCACATGCATTCTCCAAGACGACATGTCTAATCACTGAGCCACATGCTTTCTCTAAGGCGACATAGTTAATTATCGAGCCACATACATTCTTTAAGGCGATATACCAAATCACCGAGCCATGTGCATTCCCCGAGGTGACGTACTAATCATTGAGCCACGTACATTTTCAAAAGTAATGTATTTAATCAACGAGTCACGTGCATTCTTCAAGGTGATATATCTAATCGTCGAGCCACATCATACAACATTCTTTCTCATCTTTTATCATACCTAATAAATATCGTGAGTGGGTACACGGTTGGCCTTAGCCAAAATATAGTAATTGCCTTTCTATAAATCCCACCATTTTCTGTAATCCACCAAACCATTTTTGGCATTATCAACCGATGCCCGGTTATTTTTCCATTAATTACCAAAATTATTTAATTTAAAAAATAAATCCTAAAATCACAAATAAATTGATTCGGCACAATTTAGCATTCAAATAAATAAACAGACTGCACCATGATAATCAGAATAAAATTCCGATCGCTAGCTATCCCGGTCTAATTTCCGGAAATTAATTAATTAATTAATTACAAAAATTAATTATTAAATAGCAATAAATCCAATTTAGACCCATAATGCCTAATTGGATGCCGAAACGGACCCGGAAAATTTTCGAGACTCGTTCAATAAATACTCGAGCCTATCTACTTGCTAATTACACTAACCATTTGCCTAACATGAATAGGTAAATCCCTAATTTAATTATTCTAATCTAATCTATCCACCTAATTGTACTTAATTAAATCTAATCAACCCTTAAGCATCATTAGCAAACTAAGTGAGGATTAGTGAGTGTTTAGCGATCCGTTCGGTGCAAAATGACGGGAACATTGCGGGGGTCACTTCTCTCCAAAGCGGGCCTAGGTTTCGAGGCCCGAAACCACCTCAAAACAGGCTTTGAAGGTGCTGTAAAACCCACAAAATTCCTCTCTATTTTGAGCTGTAAAACATGGAAAAACAAAGCTATTTGAAGAGGTGAGGACAACGGTGGACCGGTGGGGCTTTGGCAGCTTGGAGGGGTGGTTCACGGTGGCAACAAGAGCTCCAGTTGGACCTATTGGATGGCGAGGCAGTTGCTGGAATGGCATGAGGACAGAACGGCGTGGCTGAAGGCATGGAGGCATGCATGTGCACGAGGAAGGCGAATAGGCAAGCGGCGTGATGGGTCCGACGGGGGCGTGTGGCGGTCCGATAGGCTGCTACTTGCTCCAGCGGCTTCTTCTGCTAGCTGAGGTGATGAGCAAGGCAAAGAGGGAGAGTGGAATGGGGTGGATGGCAGCTGAAGGAGAGAAAAAGGAGTGAGGGGCAAGTTTGGCTTTGGTGGGGGTCTCCTTGGCCAATTTTTCCACAATTGTGTCCCCTAGACCAACCTCAGCCATGTATGGCTTCCATGGCTGCAATTCAGCCACCAAGACCTTCACTTTACAACCTTGAAATGGTCCAAAGACCATAGGAAGAGGGGGCATACGAATTTGATACAATTTTCTCTCAATTGGACACCCATTCGTGCTTGATCCCATCCAATTCGGTCCTAATAAATTCAATCGATTCTCCATCAATCATCTCGGCATTTTTCTTTACCAATGCAACCCACTTCCTTACCAAATTTGCGATCAAAAACAAACCCCAGCTTTTTCTACACAAAAACGGCCTTAGGACGACTTTTTCCCAAAAAATCTCGAGTTACAGAAAAATCTTCTAAGACTGAGTCGACTGAGTCGACGTTCCTAGAATTTATTATGACACGACAGAATTTTCAATTTCTGAAATCAGACTTAAATTCACGGTTAATTTCCATTTGACGCGTTTTTAACGTGACCTAGGCTACTGAGTAACTTTCAGAAATTTTTAGTGCAATTGACTCGTGGTCGATTTTCTTCGAGCCACAATGAACCCACTCAACTCATTGACAACTCTCAGTTGTCGTGAAAATCTCGATGATTCAAATACGAACACAGGGTATCAAAACAATAAGAAAATTAGTCTATTTTCGGCTGACGAGAATTTTCCAATTTAGTGGTGTCACCCACAATTAGCCACACATCTCCGTCGAACCAACCTATCTCTGATCTCAAATCAATTTTTAACTGTGCCGTAATGGCCACTAAGGATAAGCACGGTCGAGAAGCCGATTCCTAGTCGAATTCTCAAGTCTATTGCCTTAAAAATCCTTAATATCTTTCTCAGATAGTCTAGTTATCTCGAGAGTGATCAGCTTCGAGAACAGCCCTATAGGCGCATCAATGAAATGCCCAATTTATTCAGTAGAGAATAGGACTGAAAATCTAGGATGTTGCATTGATAATGCTCTATCAGGAATATAAGGCATTCAACATCCATCAACTTTACAAAACAATTCATACTGGCAAGTAAACCGTGCGACCAGTAAGTACACATGTACTTGGGAGCTCAAATTATGCACCTGTTAGGGATGACATAATGGCTACAACCCTAAAAGAAATAAATAATTGATGTTTCACGGTGCCCTAGACATATTTTGTGGCACCCCTCGACGGCCCCCAAATCTGTTAGGGTCACCACAAGTACCTTTCACTTTGCCCTGATGGTCTGAGATTCTGATACCAAAGAATTTTATTATAACTCTTAATCCTGGGTGTTTATATTTATCAATTTGGTCCCTGCGCAGAAAATATAGCGGAAGCACAATCAACTATTCCCCATCCTGAAATTTAAACGATGCACACCTACTAAACATTTTATAAGTTAAAGCCGAACACATTTATTTACATAAACCAGATGGACATCTTTAGTTGGTACATAAAAAACGCCGCGGTTTTCTATACCCGGCTACTTTCCAAAAGATACTCGACTAATACAACAGCTAAAAAACATAAGTCCATCAAACGGTGTCGGCGTCCAAAAATGCTGCCTCCTCTGCTATCCTTCACCCTCGGTCACACCCACCCATTCGGTCCATCAGCTGGCAGTGGTGGGAACGGCCCCAATGTGTCTCCATCTCGACAAACAAAGACTATGAGGTACTCTTGAAGTACTGGGCCAGCGGGAGAACCAACCTCAAATACCACTAACACCCGCACTTGTATGAAAACTAACCCTCGCACCGCGGGTTGATGATGCTCTGACAGCTCACATTGTAAATCAATCGAAAGTCCATAGAATGTGCCAGGAGATACAGGCAGCAGAGGCATGATATCTAATCTGAAATGTTAGTCCCCAAAAGGGGTGAGTACAACCACTCAGCAAATAAAAGATCCACTAAACCATATCGTGCATAACCATTACCACCAAATTTTCGTGCAAAATAGACGGAACATATGATCAAGAAATGAATGAATATAAATCGAACCGATGAGACCTTTCAAAGCAATAGCAATGTGGTTTTCAAAGCGATGAATGAATATGCATTGTTTTAGTCACACAGGCCCAGTTATAGAATCAAACTGTTATGGCACGTCCCATTCCATGCCATACAATTTAGTCCTATAACCAAACCACACACACACACTTAGCATAGCCATCGGTTTTAACATTCAAAAAAAGTTTCACCCCCTAGAGGACCAATGTTTGCATCCCTCTGGGCATTCGCATCCACCCTGGTATCGCGAAAGCCTCCGGCATTCAGCCACAACACCGAGCATCCAAAGCGTGTTCCGTTACACCTCCGGGCATCTTGCACCCCACCTGGCATCACGAAGAATCTTCGGGGCTCGCCATAAAAATGGTTACCCCTACCCTCCGGATTTACATACCGACTAACATACAACCGGGCATCTTGAAGCTCCTGGGGAAAACCTCTGGGGCACTGCGGACCCCAGGCATCCAAAGGACATCGACTCATTCGAGCCTTTGGGCCTCCCGACTCCCGGGGCATCGTCGACCCGAGGTCCGACGGCAACATTAACATCTTAATTTATTTCAATACCAATACATTTTCAATGCAAAAACATTTGAAATCTCATGAATTTTTCATTGAAAATCTCCAGTGTTGAATGCTATGTTGAATGCCAAAAACCACCATGTCAAATGACAACTCATGATGTACCCACTTTTGGAAGGAATTGAGTAAATTCGGAATAAAAACAATTCAAAAATCAGAATGCGTGATTTTTGTAAAATTTTTGGAAAAACCCTTAAACAAACTCGGAAAATTATAAATTTTTTATATGTTATTCCTAAAGATATTTCCTACAACTTTCATTAAGGATTCGAAGTTCAATTCTAACTAGATAATTACAGAAAATTCACATAATCATCAAAGGTCAAGCTATTCTCTACAAAACAGTTTACTGATTTCAATAGGTTCACTTCTACCTTCATGTTTTTACATTCATATGGCTATAGCTAGATGTCCAGCTCAATCTAATGGATGTTATCTTAAGTAAAATGGTTCCTTTGCTTATTTTCATCATTATAATTCAAGGCGACACAAATAGAAAGACTTTCTATCTATATTCCTCTAAAACAGAATCTTCATATACGGTTTTCATCATTTCTAGCTCAATTCAACTATTTGTTTCTCTACCAATCTCCTTTATAACACTTCAAGTCTCTTTCATAGCATCTAAGAATATTTTCAGCGGGTTCTTATTAACAGAGAAACCTTCCATAGCTCGGCTCAAAGCATATATTCATCTATAAGCTCACTCACCGCAACATGTACCATATCTTTCCACTCGGCAACCATTTCCTCACCTTGCTCAACAATCACAGCTTACTTACACTTAGATTTTGAGACATGCAAGACTCTAATGCAACATGCAATGACTTATAGTCTTAATCTAAAACTCATCTAGCTCAGTCCAACACAAAACAGCAACATCACCTCTAATCTTCCACCATATAGCTAGATCCACAATTCGGCATCCAACCTCCAAAACTCAAATACTTCTTAGTCTATTGCACTACATCAGACAGCAAAAGTCTTACAATATATGGGTTAGTGGACTTTTACTTGCCTCAAGTCCTAAGTGTCGATGACAAGCAAAAACAGAAAGCTCGTGGGTCTTGGGCACCGCTCAACAGCGGTGATTGCGAGCGGCGTCGATGGCGGCAGCACGCGTGCACGGCTGAGGACGATCCTTCTCTCCTCTTCTCCTCTCGCCGTTCACCCTCTCACTCGTTCTCTCTATCACTCGCTCACCCGCTCGGTATCTCTCTCTCTCACTCACTTGTTAGGTCAGTCTCTCTCTCTCCCTCGACTAATCCGCCCCTTTTTGCTTCTCAATTAATTTCACTAACTAATCATTTGCATGCAGGTTGAGGTGGCGTCCAAGACTGAAGACAGCTTGCACGTCCATGCAATAGGCGTGCCTCCACTTGTCCAGTTCTTCTCCATGCGCTGGCCACCAAATGAGAAGCAACGTGGCTGTTGCTGGCCATGCTTCGGTCAATCATCTTCAAGATTATTGACTCCATTAGTCGACAATTAAGAGGAAGTGTAGAGTTGCATGGGCCAGTGGGCTTGTGGCCACATTGTCCTTAATACACGGCCCAATTTCCTCCAAAGATTAATCCTTAATCAACGCATGTGCATGGGCTAAATCACGGTTTACTCACAAGGCCGCACAGTGTCGCAAAAATGAACAAAGGAAATTCGATTCATAGGGTACACAATTGGACGGCCAAAGTTAGTATAGAAAAATATCTTGTCGACACAACTCGTGGAATAAATCTTGGTCTCACCAGTGGTAGGTATGTAGGAATGAGACTATAACTTATTTAACGATCGAACCATTACCATACGTATCACATCAGTCCAATGATGAAAATAAAACAATATCCGTTGTGGTGTCGATAATATAGTCCGACGATGCTTCCGTCACTTAGTCATGGACCGTCGTATATCTAAGGGTCGTCACAAAATTCCGGATGCCACATATTTTGTTACATCAATCCAAGTATACCTATCCCTTAAAGGCTATATTTGACTATTCCCAAAACACCATGTATTTACAATTATATCTGCAACCACAAAAGGCGATATAATTGGTCGACCAGTAAATACATGTGATAGATGTAAAACAACAATAGTCTTCCTTCGCACTCATGTCTCTCTCCATTTTAGAACGACTGCTTTCCTAGACACGTCCCATAAAGCCATATCTATTCATGACCGCCGGTAACATGCTAAAGTAGCAACATTCATCTTTCACTTCGAGAACATTGTCAGAAGTAACATAGGGAACAAAATGAAGTAAACTATAAATTACCTTAAGGGCTCACACGATGAGTAAATATGGATAATTTTAATCACCTTCCTTTATCGGTCGAAAAATGCATATGTAGTATGAATACATGCTCTAGTGGATTTCTCTTTCTATAAGAGCGTATGCCATTTATTAAATATATCCACTATACAGATCTTAACCTAAACATAGTCACGTGCTCTTCACGTACTCACGTTTAGCTCGAGTGCTATATCAACTCACTTTCTATAGCGCCCAATTAAGTACTCGCATCCGGCATCTTTTAGGCATACATGATTGTGGGACTATCATGTTCGGTCTTATTATAAACAAATCATAGATCTCATCTTAACTCCAACCAATGTGACATCTTATTTTATGTACTAAACTTGCTCTTCAGCATTCATTTGTACATAGCGTCTCATCTCAACGAGCTAACTATAGCACTTGAGGTGATTGCTCGTGTGAGTGAGCCAATCATTGCCTGCTGACATACTTTTGAATAATATGTGTGTATGTGCTAGTCTCATAATGTATTTGTACTTATCGATAAAACATCAAGTCATTAATAAACAAACAAGTAAAATACATATGTCCACAAATACATAAACCAATGATCCTCTATAATAACACATATCACATTCTACGCAATCCTAGTGACATCATGTCGGTCAAGAATAAGTCTCTAGAAATAGCCTTCGTAAATGGATCAGCAACCATTCTATTGGTTGAAATGTATTGTAGGATCACTTCTTTCTGTGCTATAATATCTCTGATATAGTTGTTCTTTATGTCAATGTGTTTAGTCCTTCCATGATACTTGGGATCTTTCACATAGGCAATGGCTACTTGACTATCGCAATAAACTATCACCGGTCTTGGAACCTCAGTGACAGTGGCTAAATTTTCTAAGAAACGTTTTAGCCATATTGCTTCTTGCACTACGGCAGAACATGCAATAAATTCTACTTCCATAATAGATAAGGCCGTGCATGTCTACTTCTTGCTATTCCAAGAAATTGCACCTCCACTAAGTAAGAATGCATATCTAGAAGTCAATTTACGCTCATTCAGGCATCCACCCCAATCAGCATTTGAATAGTCTAATAGGCGTAAATCATTCCCTTGGTAACAAAGTCGATAGTCCATGGTGCCTTTCAAGTATCTCAGGATCCTCTTCACTACTTTCCAGTGTACTTGACCGGGATTTGATTGATATCGGCTCACCAATCCCACAACATAACATATTTCGGGTCGAGCACACATCATAGCATACATCAAACTTCCGACTGCACTAGCGTAAGGAACAGTTTTCATTACTATAATTTCTTTTAGAGTCTTAGGACACATCTCAGTACTTAGGTCTTCACCTTGCATGACAGAGGTATCAATGGGATTACAATGCTGCATATTGAAATATTCAAGAATTTTATAATATAAGATTCTTGTGATAAAATAAGGAGTTTCCTTGATCGATCTCTTTCGATCTTAACTTATAATTTATAAGCAGCTTCTCCCATGTCCTTCATTTCAAAATTGGAGGATAACCATTCTTTTATGGTGATAACCAAAATCTTGTCATTTCCAGCCAATAGAATATTGTACACATAAAGTGATAAAATCACATATTTATTTTCGGACCACTTGATATATACACAGTGATCTTCTTCGATCATCGCGAAACCAAAAGTTGTTATGGCTCGATGAAAACGAATATACCACTATCTAGATGATTGCTTAATGCAATATATTGAGTTATGAAGTTTGCAAACTTATGCTCTTGACTTTTAACTATGAAACCTATTAATTATTTCATATAGATTTCCTCATCTAGTTCTCCATTGAGAAATGCAGTCTTTACATCCATTTGATGTAATTCAAGGTCCAAATGTGCAACGATGGCTAGGATAAGGCGTATTGAGGCAAACCTTACAACTAGTGAAAATGTTTCCTCATAGTCTATACCTTCTTGTTAAGTATAACCTTTCGCCACAAAACGAGCCTTATACTTTTCAATGGATCCATCCGCCCTTCGCTTACATCTTAAAAACCCATTTGTTTCCAATGGCCATACGATTGGGTGGTAAATCAACGAAGTCCTAGACATGATTTGCCCTCATTGACTCAATTTCATCTTCCAAATCTCTTCTTTATTCTTCTTTATCAGAGGATGAAAGAGTCTCTTGAACAATCTTAGGCTCGGCATCGTCTTTCTGAGCAATCATAAATGCTTCCCCTTCAATCTCAAAACAACGATGGGGAATACTTTTACAATTACTTTTACGCAATTGAATTTCTCTTGAATTCAATACGCCAGGCGATGCAACACTCCCATTAGGTCTTGTGTATTGAGGTAAATATTCATTTTCCTTTACAACATTAGTGGCTGTGTTCTTAGGATCTTCTATCTCATATAATTGGAAGTCCTTATTAATCTCTCCTCTACTAGGAAAATCGTTCTCCAAGACCGTGAAATCTCGTGACTCAATTTCGATCATACTTCCATCAACTTGTTCACCTATAAACACGTACCCTTTGGAGTGTTTAGAATATCTTATAAAGATAAATTTTTTCCCTCTAGGACCTAATTTGTCATATTTATGGGAAGAATCATGAACGTAAGCTGCACATCTGCATGGCTGTAGATTACTTAAGTCTGGTTTTCTACCAATCCATAATTCATAGGAGTGGAAGTGACTGATTTTGAGGGCACTCGGTTAAGTATATAGGCAGCAGTCACTAACACATCTCCCCAATAGGAGATAGGTAAATTTGCTTGCGCCATCGTAGACCTAACCATTTCCAATAGGGTTTTATTCCTTCTCTCAGCTACCCCATTTTGTTGTGGAGTACCAATAATAGTTAATGGTTGTACAATTCCCTTTTTATCACAAAGAACCTTGAATTGCTTCGATAGATACTCACTCTCACGATCAGTTCTCAATGCCTTTATTGTTTTGTTCAACTGATTTTCTACCATCGATATATATCGTCTAAAGCAGTCTAATGCTTCTAACTTATGGGAGATCAAAAAGACATAACCGAAACGCGTGAAGTCATTTATGAAAGTGATAAAATATGATGCTCCATGCCTCGCCCTCACATTCAAATGACCACAAATGTCAGAATGTATGAGTTGCAATGGAAATTCTGCTCTAGTCCCTTTACCGAATGGTTTTCTAATTATTTTTCTCGCTAGACAATGTTCACATACGGGTAAATTGACATTAGTGAGGGACCCTAAAAGGCTTTCTCTAGCTAATCTTTGCATTCTTTGCAACCCAATGTGGCATAATCTAGCATGCCAAGTACTTGCATCAATATAAACATTACTAGAAGATGCAATTAAAGAAAAACAACCATCGACATTAATATTGTACCGATCATAGTCAATGTCTAATACCATAAAACCATTCAATACATTACCTGAACTATAATAAACTGTTCCAAACAAAATGTCAAAACAATCACCATGGAAATTCAATACATAACCTAGGCTAAGAAGAACAACTACAGAGATCAAGTTTCGTCGAATATCTGGAGCATAGAGGATATCATGTAGGAGTAGGTTTCGACCACCACGTAAAATTAATTTACACGTGCCAATACCCTTCACTTCAATTCTTGAGTTATTCCCAATATATATATCCATCTTCTTCCAAGCTATATCTGACGATACTCCACAAATGCTTCTCGGTCTCTAACTACGTGGTATGTTGCTCCTGAGTCTACAGTCCACATTGGATAAGATTCAGCAAGTATTACAGTGCTAGAAACAAAAGCATTACTTAAAGTAGTAGAATAATAGGGTACCTCTTTCAGCTCAGTGCATTCACGAGCAAAGTGACCCATTTTGCTACAATTGTAGCACTTCATCTTGGCCTTGTTCTTCTTCCCACCACGCTTCTTGCATCGGAAGGTCTTAGCCCTTTTAGGTGCCTGATAAGTCTTCTTTCCTTTATTGTTGACTTGATGATTCATTTTGCGCTTAAAGCCCAAAGCTTTGCGCGAACTCAATTCAGCAACATAAGCATAAGTAGAGAATCTTGTAGCCTCTAGGTGCTCATCCTCTAATTCCAAATGACGCGCAATATCATCAAAAGAAACAATATTCTCATTATGCGTCATGTTGATTTTCATATGCTCCCAATTATCAGGAAGAGACTGTATAACAGCCTGGACTTATTGTTCATCAGTAAAAGAGTGACCTGCTGACTTCAGCTCACGAATCATGTTTGACATTTCTCAATGATGCTGCCTCATTGTTACATTTGGGCGCTTTTTTTTTTTTTTGGTCGGTCCTACTCTACTCCTATTCTAACTCTCACTCTCAAACTTTTGTTATGCCTCCTTGCAGGGCGTGGGAGTCAAAACCCACTCCTGAAACTAATTCGTCTCCACCCCAACCCCCCTGAGAAGGTGGGGATTCAAACCCCCCACCTCCCTCTTCCAAGTTGGAAGGGTGACCACTAGAGTAAACTCCAGTTGTTACATTTGGACGTTTTTGGTATGTGTCAAATTTGATGGTGAGTTTTCTCAACTTAGTGGCAGATGTACCCCCAAACTTATCTTTCAAAGCAACCCACTTTGCTTGAGCTTTATCATAACTTTCAAACTCACACATAAGATCATCTTGCATATAGCTTAGCAACGTGATGCGAGCAATGCTATTTTTCTTTTTCCAAGCTTGATAAGTTTCTAGATCTCTCATGTGTTGAGCTGAAGTTCCATGCTCAGGTTCATCAATGGTATGATTGAGGGCTTCCAAAACCTCTTGCTCCTCAAGGATGTACTGAACCTTTCGGTGCCAAATATCATAATTGTCACCATTCAGCTTCTCACCCTTATTGAGGTCAGCCACAATGGTCTTGGATGCTAAAGCCATAATCAATTGCTATAACACATTGACATAATAAATGCAGAATCGATACTAGCACACTTTTCAAAGTAACACGCATATTTAATTTGCAATAAAGACAAACTAAATCAATGATAATTCACCAAAAGACATAGAAACGAAAGTTCACTATGTTCCCAATCAGCTACTATGTACGATTGTTCTATTATCATTAATTAATTTAATCAGCTCCTATGTACGAATGTTCTATTATCATTCATTACTACCAACCTATGAACTCCCACTAGAAAAGATAATTACATGACCTCATGTAATTTCTACCTTTTTTTTAATAACACAAAAGCATAGCATGATGTGAACCAACATACAAAAAACAATCATGCTGCAACTACAATCAAAACCGCAATTCAACATGTAACGGAAAAACAAGGATTTCCTACCATTGTTCGAATTTTCTTGGAACTAGAAAATTCCAGGTATATTAAACTATATACGTGCTACCATTGAACCAAGCTCTACACAGCATATATGACATCACTTTCATATACGATAGCTACTGTATTTCCTAAAACATAAGAAAATACAAGCTATAAACGAATAAACTATGCATTTATACCCTAAAAATACGCATACTTAGGGTTCCATACACAATTTCATACATTTATAAAACTCAAACATAGAAAATAATTATACCATAGTGTAGAGCACATTCATACGAACCAAACGCTGCCGACCACGCTCCAATCGGAGCTTCCACGTGCTCACACGCAACGCCTGAGTGTGCGACGCGTGTGACGCACGCACCAGCGAGCCTAACGGCTCCTGGCCGGTCCGACCGGTTTGACTGCCGAACCGGCTGACTAGTCTGCAGTCGGGTCAGGTCGCGGGTTGGGTCGGGTCACCAACATGCGAACCGCCACCGGCGGTGACGTCATCCAGCGGTTTCCGACCATTGGATGACGTCAGCACGTGTCGGTTCACCGACGTGCGCGTGATGCTCACACGCTGGCTTTTCGAGCGTGTTGAGCACGTGGCTCCCACGCGCCGCGGCTTCTGGCCACGCATGTAGGCGTGTCTAGACTCCTTTGGCGGCGCTCGACCCACCGTTGGGCTCATCTCGACAAGTAATTTCACCCTATATATATATATATATTGGTCAATCATATTCTATTCCTACTCTAACTTTCACTCTCGACTTTTGCCCCGCCTCCGTACGGGCGTGGGGTCGAAACCCACTCTTGAAACTAATGCGTCCCCACCCCAACCCCCGAGAAGGTGGGGATTCGAACCCCCACCTCCCCCTTCCATGTTGGAAGGATGGCCACTGGGACAAACCCCAGTGGTTATTTCACCCTATATATTTGAAAATTGATTTTGGCCAAAAAAATATTCTGAAAAATGGCCAAAACCATACGGGTGTACACGACCTCGAACCAGTTCTTCGCTTCGGTTCAACGATTCAGATAGCAATTCCAAGCAATAAACATCGAAACAATGTAGATTTCATACTCTTGATCTCGATATCAAATGGTAAACGAGAAAATTCGATGAAAAACAAGGTAGAAATCACAACCGGGCTTTAATACCAATGTAGGAAGAAAGTTGGCGGAAAACGACTTACCTATTTCCAATGTGCAATTAACAATTTACCCTGGAACGATCGTTGAATTGCGGATGAATCACGAACAATATTACCTCACGTTGGTCTAAATGTAGTCACGAGGAAAACATCCGATTTCCATAGCGTAAATGCCAATTGTTCTTGTAAAGAAGAAATGGAACGCTTTTTTTTATTTGATGGAAATGGGACAAGAAAAGGAGAAAAGTTTCTTTCTGAGCGTACAATTTGCCAACCGTGCCAACGATTATCTTCAGAAGACTTTTATACAACTCCCTTCATACCCTTTCGAATGGTGTCTTTTCATCGTAGCATATCAAGACGAAACAATGCGTTCCAAACGCACCCCATCATGTACGTACTAATTACGTACAACAGAGATAAAGTGCTAGTGTTCCTATTTAACGTAGACCGGTCATGAGCCTACATATGGAGACACCAAAAGGAGTCACGGTTACAGGGCTATACTCCACCTGGTGGCGCTCCCGCATTTACTAACTTTCCTTCCCATTCCCCATTTTTTGGGGGTAAAAATCACTTCTTTCTTTTCCTTCTTTTATTTATCAATTTGGTGTTTCTTAAGTAGAGTTTTTGCCAAAGACTCTCATGACTCCAACATACATGACAACGCGATTCTAGACCTAGAACGTTAGAATCGCTTCCACTTGTGATTCTGAGCTTTGAAGTGCCGGTCACTATGACTTAGTATTATTTCCCTCCTAGTGTCTTATATTAGGTTTCAAGAACTCAAATCTCCAACCTCATGCTACATGAAAAGTACTCTCGTTCAAAGCACATCAGTGCCACCCCCATTTACAAGGTCCTCAACACTAAAAAACTTCCTTTCACGAGTTCCATGTTTTATGGTTTTCAAGGTTATGCCTCCTCATTTTTAGATAGAAAAATTGCATCTTTCTATGAATTCCTTAAAAGAAGAACAGAGGATTTAATGCCAAGGAACAATCCTTCATTTATGCCAACTAATTCATATCAAAATGATGACAAGGCCACGATTCCCAATGTCAAGCACGATACAAGTTAGCTAGCCTATTAACAGAAAATCCTCAATTGTCTTTGCAACGATATTTGAGATTAGCCCAACAGTTTCCCAATCATCACTTTGTAGATACATAGTCTGCTCATGCCAGACTTCAAGTAGACGACAGACACACGACAACAGTGAAAAATCCAGGAAAATCGACGAAGGAGGGATTCGGAAGACAAGATGGCAACACGCACATCGTCATAGTACTCCTTGGGAAGCCCATCGATAAGAGTCTTGTCTTTGCTCGTCAAGCACTTCCTCAAAACTGTCCATTAAAGTTCAGAACCGCGAAAAGAACTTCAGAAAAACGAGCGACCGTTTCATGAGCACCGAAGCTACGGAGGACGAGGTGGAGGTGGGCCTAGGGCTGAATCGCGAGACGGGGAAGCTTGAAGCTGAGGGAAGAGACGGTAGACGAGGCGCCCATGTAAGCAGAACCGCACTTGCCTCCATCGACCTTATATCAATTCTTCCGATCAAAGTGAGGGAGGGAGGGAGCGAGGGAGGGAGGGAGGGGCCAGGCGAGGTTTTACGTGGGGGCTCAGAAAAAGGGACAAACAATTTCCTCAAGAGGGATTCAAATTTTTTATGTCAAAAATAGTGAAATTATTTTCAAGGGGTTCCTACAAGCAAAAGGAATCTCAAATTCATTAATATGTGCCACGTCCATACGAAATAAAATTTTCAATTTACAAAAACCCTAAATAGGTACATGTAATAGAATCTACTCTTCGTTAACTTCCATCCAATGTTTACTGACTTAGAAACACACGTGGCAAACAATCTGATGATCGGCGTATGATCCAACATGGAAACTCAACATAAATGGATCCTCTGAATGACGGCTTTTAGAGAAAGCCAAATCACAAGAAAAATAAATTGAGATTGGGAAGTAGGACATATTTGAATTCGTTCCCTCTCTCTTTCCCAAAGCACTAAATCACAGGACGAAATGGAGGCAAAATTAGGGATCTTAGCATTTCTTTAAAATGTGATAGAGCTCTTAGGCAACAATATTTTACAATATAAAATTTTGGGGATTGAGATGTGACATGAGAATTAATTTAGGGTAAATGTGGCCTGAGATTACTAGTTTCAAATTTTTTGTGAGACAAATTCTAGCTTGGGTAACAATTTTGGATTTTTTGTGACTTGCATATTAGTTACTTCAGGGTAAATGTGCATAAATAAATTAGTTTGGAATTTTTAGTGGTATTAATCATATTTTAAAAGAAAAAAGAAAGGTTATGCAAATAAGGGCCTTTACTGAAAGAAATGCCGTCTATTTGGACAGTAAGAAACCAGCAGAATAACGGGACGACAAACGATAACCCCATATTCATTGCCCTGCTCAAATTTCACCTGCACACCTTTGATCAAGGGGTTTGCAGTAGTGCCATAGATATATGTCATAGCAACCATCTTTCGATTCAAATGTAGTATCCATAATATAATTTCTGCATCGACGCTGATACCTTCTACCCTTAGATCAAGACTGTACTTCAATCAAATCCGCATCGCAAATTTGGCCTTTGTCTTACAATTAAGACGCAGTTTGCTTATTGTTGACACCTAAATTTTGGCGACTCGTTTAGTCATTTATTGCATTAAAAAATTGGGGTTAATTTTATCCCTAAAAAAAATAGTTAATTGCATAGCATATAGTTTTAGGTGCGTTTATTTTTAACTTGCATTTTTGCATTTAGCATTAGACCGACAGCGAGCATATTCCGATAGGATTTTTATATATTCAGGTAATATACACCAATGGGTATAATCTTTGGTAGAAAAGAAATTTTTGATGGAATATTTGAAAAATACAAAAGGGAATATTGCATGGGGTGCAACGACATATTTAGGGGTATCGTGTGCAACCAAAAAAGGAAAAAATATATGTCGTGGGGATATATTTTTTGGACCTATAAAATACATCGCGCGCAAAGTAAAAAAGGGGGGCCACACAATGGATACAAACGGCCACATTGAAGGAACTATTTAGCCAAAGAGAGAGCGAGCGAGTTGCGAGTTTTCATCCTCGAGCGCAAGCCACGACGACGACGAAAGTTATTGATTTGTCGGTCGCATGGAAGTCCCTCAACGAGAAATCAATGAAATCCACCTAGTGTGGTGATCAAAGAATCGTTGATCAGAGAGCACAGCTACGCTCGTGAAGAAAAGAGGGAAGGGCCAATAAAAAATTCTACTTTGGTCGCATAAGGGATGTTCTTCTTTGACCTTTTCTTTTTGGATTATGTTTCATGGTTTCATTGTTCTCTCCACTCTATTATGGACACCTCGCTCTTCAAAGATCTCTTCTTTTTTGGGCGGTGCTAATGTGATCTGCTTGCCGCTCATGAATTAACGCTGCTCCCGACGTTCCTGCAGTCCTGGCGGTGACCAATCGACTCCGATTTTCATTGGTGAAAGTTCATCGATTGTTTTGTTGCCCTGCCATGCCGAGTCGTGAAGCCTCGACGTGATTTGCTCCGCCTTGACGCTCATCCAAGCAATACGTGGCAGTGGGTACATTAAAAAATTACAAAGATGTGTGCTGATCAAAAAGAAGAGAACACATCCACACGTCTGCAGAAGGGAGCGGCTCTCGGGGGATACTTTCGTTCTTTTTATTCTTCCTCCGTCGCTGGTTCTCTGGTATACCTGATGGGAGACTTCTTCGTTTAAGCCGTCGCCCCTGTTTGGAGATCTGGGCTCAAGATCGTTCCTTTGTCTGTGGTGCCGAGATCTGAAGATCGGCCAATAAGGAATCTCCAGAAGATTGCTCGGTCAAAGTGGTTGAGTTTTTCTCTTCTTACATGGTGCAGTCCTTGGAATTCCAATTGTTTCTGTCATTCGTGGCGGTCCAAGACCCACGAAATCAATAAACTCCAGCGGCAACTCGTCTTCTCGCGTGACTAATAACTGCGACACACTCGATCGTGATGGTCTCTCCTTGCCAAGAAGCACCCCGTCAAGCCAAGCCACCGCACGGCCACCGACGCACTCGAGCCGAGAAGTCCACATCAACTTCAGCGAGGTCTCTTGTGATTGCAGCATTCAACGATCACTTGCGGCAGCTTTAAAAAATATTGGATTTCCCGAGAGTCCCCACCACCTCTTCACCGTGTCGAGTCTGTCCAATTTCGACAAGCAAGTGTTTGAACAAGGTAATAATTTTATCTTAGTCAAGATTCATATATTTCATTGCCCTGCTCGAATTATTGCATTCTTGATTGAACTCTCGAATGATATCCACATAATATCGATTAGCCTTTTAAATTGGGAAATCTTCCTAATTTCGCAACGTACATATGATTGACGGTCCGATTTCATGCTCGAAATACGACCCGCAATCGTACGGAAAAATCACCAATCCGATCTCATGCTCGAGATACGATTCATGATTTTATTTAAAAATTGGCCAATCCGATCTCATGCGCGAGATACGATTCGTCAATTTATTTCTTGAAATTAAATGGACGTGGATGATATCTTGCTTGATATTTGGTGCCGTGCTATTCTTGATGCCTTATTTGCTTGTTCCCGTAAAAGAAAAAATATTTGAGTTAGATTAGATGCATGTTAGGATATTACTCGTTTGAGGTTATTTTGCATGTCTAGAATAGGAAATTTATTTATTTCGAATTTCTTAAATAAAAATACCAAAAACATAAATTTAGGTTGTTAGATTTCTGTTTCACTAGTTTAAATTGCATGTTTAATTATTTGGCAATTATTAATTTCGAAAATTAAAAAAAAAGGGGAAAAACAACAACACAAAAAAATCATCATGCATCTATCACGTATAACTAGGGCATTCTTTGTACGTCATTGCATATTAGGATCGCATGTTTATTAATTATAGGTTTAAATAATTTATCCTAGATAGATTGCATGTTTTTATTAAAAAAATAAAAAATCATGTGCACGTCATATAGAATTAGGTTCATGAAAATGCACGTCATTTAGTGATTGTTGCTAGGATCATTTAATTAGAAATTGCCCATCATCAAGATTACATCATTTTGGTTAATTTAGATTGCATATTTAATTATTGCATGCTCATTAAGAAATCACAAAAAAAAATTATTTTACTCATTCATATAGTTTAGGTCATATTGCCATGCCATATCATTCCATGTTAGATTAGTAGCATTGCATATTGCATGATTTTCATTAATTAAGTGAAAACAAAACAAAAATTGCGTGTTAATTAGAAACCATATCTAGAGTTGTTGATGTGGATTTTAATTTAACATTGCAGATGCTCTCGTTGCTTTGAGATAAGTTTTGCAATTTATTCATTATTTATCTGGGTGTTAAATTGGTGGATTGCGCACCCGCATGATCACTTCACATGTTAGGGAAATAGATTTAAAATCAATTCAAGCTGCTTGCCAAACATTTTTTAAGAATGGTACCGAAAGGGCATTAGAGAAATCTAGTGTAACCAAGTCCCCGTACCCATAGTCTCTGGTTCGTAGGAGTAAAGTAAACCTCCCGTTGCTTTACTTGGGTTTCTAATCGACCCTCCAAAAATATATTAGTGGCGACTCCTAATTGAAAATCATTTGCATGTTAAGAACTCAAACCTAAGTCGCGAATTGGTATGGGCTTGGGAGAGCTCGAGTTAAGTCTAGGCTTAACAATCCATTAGCCAAACCCTAGGTGGTTCACCCCCGAAAAAAATTGGTCGCGACAGCTTGGCGACTCCGCTGGGGACTTGAGTTGAAACTCTTAGTGGACTTAGGCCAATTTCCTTTTTTTTGAAAAATGTTTTTGCTTGGCAGCGAGGATTCCAGGTACGTCCCTAACATTTAAGGTGTTAAATATTCTTGCAGGATGGGAGGTATAAGGAGAAGTGTTTGCTAACCTTTGTTTTGCAGAGAGGTGTAGGAAGGTATGATGTGTTTTCATATTGAAGTGTTGCTTGATATAAATTGTTGTGCATGCATTGCATCTTGCACTACACTTTTGCACACACAACCTGCCGCCGGACCTAGGCCGCATAGGATCATTTAGGATGGTGTTGAGATGGATACCACTCCGACCGCATGCTCGCGGTACGAGTCGCCCATCTCAATCTCGAAGTTTCTTTCATGGTGTCAAGAGTACCCACCTCGGTCCGCATGCCCGCGACCCGGGTCGGCTCTTTGACCAAGCCGGAGTCATGAGGACCCGACATAGTCCACAAGCCCGTGGCTAGTCCGATCATCCTTGTGGCTCCACTTTGATAAAACCTTATAGATTAGAAATCGAGCCACTTATCATGCGCTTGTCTATGTGATTGCTCACCATTGGTAAAGTAAGTTCTCTAAATTTTTGCTTTTGCAATTTACTTACTTTATCGCATTATTTTTGTCGGTCCATGGCATTAGGATTGTCCCGAGTCTTGATCAATATACAATGGGGACTTCGGACATTCGAATTATTCTCCCTCCAAAGGAAGAGCTTAGCACTTGGTGGGACAAGTTAGATCAAGATGGCCGTCGTTCATAGAGTCGCATATTGGTCGCCTACTTCCACTTTGCGCATCAATATCCATGGCGGCCTCATCCAAGCACTCGCCCATTGTTGGTGCCCCGAGACCTCTACCTTTATCTTCGGCGGTAAGCATGAGCTCACTCCCACCTTGGAAGAATATAGCATTGCCATAGGGAAATCCTTGAAAGTTGAATTGATTAATCCGCCTATCGGAATAGATCCCGTTATGGCCTTATCTGATTTTCTAAGAACTAAGGAAGACAACATAAGAAAGGTTTTAAAGGCTCACCGTAATGCATGTCCTTTATCTCTTCTGAAAGAATATTTTGAAAAAGGGACCTCATTTCAAATGCGTAGAGTTTTCCTTTTAGCTTTCTTTGGGTTTATAGTATTTCCTTATTGCAAGAATGCTATTAATCCTTTGATTGCTCATTTAGTTAGACAAGTGTTGGAAAGAAAAAATTTTGTAAACACTGTCCTGACTGAAACTTTTCTTTCCCTCACTCGATTCAAAGGAGATGGGGATAAGACTCTCCATTCCTCTCCCGAACTTTTACAAATCTGGTTCCTTTCTCATATAAAGGGATTTGGTGGTTTAATGACTATACATGATGTTAGTAATTCAAATCACCCTATTATGAGATTTGAAAACAATCAAAAACATGCACCGGATTATCATTATTCTAGGTGGCTAGCTTTCATGAAAAAACCAACTTCCAAGGGTTTCCTATGGCATGCTATGTGGTTCCAAGTTCGGGTGGCAAGACTCACGTGTGGAGGTGTTGGCCCAATCCCCTATTGGGATTCACTGGAGCATTGGAGTACTATCCAACTAGAGTGACTCGTCAGTATCAAGTCGTGCAAGAGCTTCCCCCGACGTTACAAGTGGATCCGCTCCAAGTTAGCTTCGTTGATGGAAGCCAAGGCCATGAAGATTCTATTCTCACTATCAAATCGATGTGGGATATGTGCCATCCACGAAAACTCAAATGGCCCGAAGAAGAGTTGAAAGGCAAAGAAAGAAAGTACTATGCCTCAACTAAGTACATCCAACATCACAAGATTCTCGAGGAGCTGCTTCCGAAGATACCGGAGGCATCAGTGAAGATCACCAACCGTGCTGAGAATAAACGCATCAAAAGAGTTGCTGAAAAAGCTCAAGAGGAGAATAAACGATTGCGTCGAATGGTGTCCCGAGTGTATATTGATCAAGCTAGATGAGATGCTTGAATCAATATTGCTACTTTCATGTTTAGATTAATGTTTAGAAAGTTGAGTCGTTTACTTTCTTAGTTCATTTATTTAGAACATTCTAAGTTGCTATTTTGATAAGCTTGTCAAAAACTCCACTAATGAATAAAGGTTCTAGACTGTTGCCATGGGCCGGCGTATTCCATATGAGATACTTATTTTTGTCCATTTCTTCAATTTAGGTGATAACGGATCCTCCACGTTCACCCATTATCACGCGATTAAGAGCTAGAATGGCCGACCAATCGAAATGCGTGATCGTATGTCCGCTGTGGAAACTCAACTTCAACAAGTGCTCGCCTCTCTACAGCTTGTGACGGATCAACTCCAATTCCTCCAAGTAAATCCAACAACCGCACTGTTCTTCCTCAAATAACTATCCCGAAGCAAACAAACAAGGTTGACGATGACATGCCCAGTTTGGACGATGACTCGATCATTGTTAGAAAGACCAAGCCCGACAAAGCATTCCAAAGATCGATCATGATGAACGCTTCACAAAGCTGGAAGAAAAATTGAAGCAACCGCAGGAGTCGCACCACTCCCGTTCGACACATGTCGTGTATGAGAAGGTCAACATGCCAAAGAAGTTCAAAATGCCGGATTTTGAGAAGTACGATGGTACTTCCTGCCCAAAAGCTCATTTGCAGATGTATCACGTGCGTATGGCCCAATATGTCAAGAACAGCCCCTCATGATCCAATCGTTCCATGAAAGTTTGACTGGACCGGCACTAAACGGTATGTCATGAAGAATATGAACCTTCTCGACACTTGGAATGAAATGACCGACGCATTTCTCAAGCAATACAAGTTCAACATGGATATTGCACCTTCCCGAGAGGATCTTGAGTGGATGGAGAAAAAGAGGAACGAGTCGTTCAAAGAGTATGCCGTAAGATGGCGAAATCTAGCAGCTCAAATCACTCCCGAGCCTACTGACAAGGAGTTGATGAAGTTGTTTGTCAAAACTCTCCCGTCTGAGTTCCGTAACCGGATGGCCGGCACGTATGTTAAAAACTTCAATCAGCTTATTCCCGTGGGAGAACAACTCGAAGTGGGGATAAGGGAAGGATGGTTTACTTGAGCCATCTAGTAAAGGTTCGCTCCCAAGAAGGAGAAGGAAGCGGCTGAGGATGTGAACATGACTTATAGTCAAGAAAGTGCCAAACATGCCCCGGTTATCCAGATGAATCCAAGACAGCCACAAACTGCTGGCCGTCAACCATTTGCCCAAGCAAATAATACAAGGCAATTCTCTCCTCTCCTTGGGTCTCCATCCCAAGTGCTGACAATCCTCCGAAAGAATGGTTTGCTAACTAGTGAACCAAAGCGTCCTAACCGTGAAAGTAATCGCAGTTACGACCCGACGAAGAAGTGTGACTACCATAGTGGTGAATTGGGGCATTCAACGATGAGTGTTTCACCCTCAAGCACAAGATCCAAAATCTCTTGGACACGAAAGCCTTCTCATTTCAAACCGCTCGGCCGAACATCCGAAAAGATCCGCCATCAAGCATGAGGATACGGTCAATGCTATCCTGGAACCAGACATTGAATCCGAATCAAGTTACCACTCATTTGAGTTGGTGTCCACCATACATGCATCTCAAGGCTCACCACCACCCACTTATGAAGCTTCAAATGCTGCCTTTATGATGGAAAGGATGATGGATGTGAATGGTTTTGTTCCTGGTAGTCACCATGGAAGAAATAGTCAGAGTATTCAAAGTCTAAATGAAGTCCCTCAGAGGCCCCATGCTGCTGGAAGAGGAGGGGAAAGTTCTGAAGGACGGAGACAGGGAGAGCGGAACCCGCCACCTCGACCAAAGGCGAGGGAGGCAAAACCCACTACCCCGAGCATTCACGAAATATTCCCGGTCCTCCAAGAATGATGCGGGATGAAGCTGAAGTCATAGACACTGGGGCAGCCTAGTGGCAAGTTTGATTACTTGGTAAAGTATTCGGCCCCTCCCGGTTACTACATTGATCCTCATGAGATAATCCCGGATGGATGGGGTGGCATGGATGATCCGATACCCCGAAGGCGAAAACCCGATAATGATCTCGGAAGGAATTGCAAGCTTGTTCGACGATCTCATCATAGGAGCTATCAATGAAAGACCCTCGAAGAGATGGGCTTTGGCCCACAAGAGTAACTCTTTTACTATTTTTGCATATTCCCCGTGGGAATTTTTATTGTTTTTAGAGAGATGTTTCCACTTTCCTTTTAATTCTTAAGTGTTGCATTTTTTATTTAATAAATGTAATTTATTATGAATTTCAATAAAATTACAAATTTTATTTTGAGGGCATGATGAGGTACTCCAAACTAGTCCAATGACGATATCCAGCCATGAAAAGAAAATATCATCCACGGAGAAATCCCGAGGGCTGGACTTTCTCATGCTTCCTCCCAAAACTTTTCGAAAACAAAAAGCATTTCATCGGAAAAAAAAATCATTTTTCAAGCAATTTCCAAAAGCATGCATTAGGTTACCCTTGTTTATTTTTCTAACTCATTTACTTCATGTCTCAGAGCATAACAGAGAGGCATTTGAAAATAATGCGTCAATTTCTAATGATAGTTCGCCCGTTGATTTGGGAACATGCATCCGAAGATGAAGAATTGGGGCACTACAGATTTTAGTAGTGACATGACTGAGATAAAATCTCGATCCGAGCCAAAATGGTTGTGCAATTTGAATTTACTCTAATGTTGCATAGTATCCTATTCATGCACGTTCTCTTGTGCAATTTGCAAAAGCGGGTCTCCACTTTTAATGGATAGAGACAATCCAAGGACATCCTTTGCTGAGACAATTCTTTTGTGGAGTAATTCCCCTAAATGAGTGCTTAAAACCATGCTTTGAGTGCAATAAATTGTTTGTTTTGAAGTAACAAACTCTTTTCATGCTTAAAGTTGCTAGACTCTTTTGAAAAGGGAATTTTCATATTGATTTAGCTCACCAATTTCATGTGGAGATTTGTCGGGATAGACAATTCAATAAAGTGACATCAATGCTTAAGAATGCGAAATGAGACGTGTCAGGATGATGAAAGGCAAGCCCTATTCTATACACAGTCCCATACTTATACACTTGTGAGATGAGTGTAGGAAGGTTCATATCCATAAGGTAAAGAGTTCTCTCGCAAAGGTACGGCAACGAAATGATGAGAGGCAATTCATTTCTCTATCCCAAACACTACAAGTAATCCATTGCTTAACCCTTTTGAGCCCATACACTTATGGATGTTCTTTTCAAATTACCCCTGTCAAGAATCACCCCACATCGGGGCAACTAAGAGATCAAATGGTATCATGAGGTGAGGAAAATGAATTGAAATTTTCTTGCTCTCACTTGCATCAATCTTCAAGTTACGCTATTACATTGAATTCATGTGTTAATTTAAGTGCCTTAGGATGACGAAGAGCATTTCTTTCTCTATCCTATACACTTATATCCTTTGCATAGCCCACTTGAGCCTGCAATTTCATTTCTTTAAACCCAGTTGATGATCATCCCCCACACTGGGGCAAGGCAAAAACCAGTTAATGATCAACCCCCACACTGGGGCAAGGCAAAAGGCAGATGAAGACTCTTGAAAGGTTATAGTGTCATTTAAAGTGTAATTGCTTGACGCATGCATTATGCGCAAGAATTGAATTCAAAATAGAACTAATGGGCATGAAAAAGCAGTGTGCCTCGTAAAAGCAAGGCCGATGCCCATGAAAAAGAAGTGAAGAAAAAATGCATGAGAACTAGGGGCATAAAAAGCAGTGTGCCTAGTAAAAGCAAGGCCAATGCCCATAGATGAAAAAAGAAAGTCAAGATAGGTGACTGTCAATTGTAAGAGTTGAATCCCAATGGAGCAATACTCAAAGAACTCAAATGCTGAGCTTTTACAATCAATGGGGCACTTCATGAAGACAATCCCCGATGGTGAAAAAGAAAACTGGTGGCAATGCTAAGATGATCATCAACTCTCACCCTTTACACACTTTTTGAGCCTAATGATCCTTTCATTTCTCAACCCATGAACCCAGCCTACGTTACGTCCCTTATAAAAGTCTCTTCAGATTAGGGCACTTGAATTAGCGTATGGATCCACATGTTTTTAAGCATTGCTCGAAGAAGTGCGAGCAAAATTATTTCTTTCTCATTTTGCAGGGTTCTTGACTTGTAAACCCGGAGATGATTGTGGAATTGTTCTTTCAAAAAGCCTTGACTCAAAGAGTCCCCTTTGTTAAAACCGTTGACCGAGCCCACATTACGGTCCATATTAAAGACCTCTCAGATTGGTAAGGTCGTACCGCTTGCGAGAATACTCGGACCCTTGTCGGTATGATGATAGTGAGATTGAGTGATTCTCATAAAAAGCCTCCTAAATGAGAGTGAGTGAAAGTCCTTTCTAATTGAAAGTCTCTCATTTAGTATTCTTAGAAAATCCATGTCATGAAAATTGTCTTGAACGATGATTATTTCCAATGGAAATTTGGGTGATGCAAATGTCATTATGCATGAACATCGATTGAATTGATGAAAACCTCACTGAACTTTAAAATGTGCATTCTAGAGTAGCTCAGATTGTCTATCTCTTTGATGAATGTGTATCAGCGTTTTGCTCTAAATCATGTCTAATGTCGACCCAAGGTAATTCAAGTTCCTTTCAGAATGTCTCATGATATTATGAGATGAAAAACCTCTACCATGAGGTGAAAGACCTCCACGGGATATCTAAAATTCCAGAAGACATATCCCTAAGAATCAGAGATATCACCAGGTAAGTATATCTCTACCCATACTCTAAATACTTGTCATTGTGCAGGTATTCTCTCTCAAGTGCATCGACACTTGACTTGGTCAAGCTGTCCAGTTCCTGACTTGGCATGCTTTTGTAGCCCAGAGTCCTTTACATCGACACTCGATTGAGTTGTCCCCCAAGATCTTTCTCCAGATTTAATCGATTAAGGCGACCCCGAAGAAAGGTTCGGGTCCGGTTAGATGATCTGTGTTGCAACGCTGGGCGACCGAAGAATGGTCCGGGTCCTAGCCAAGCAGAATCCCTGTTTAGGCGACCGTAGAATGGTACGGGTCCTAAACAACACTTATTGCCCTAATAGGCGACCGTAGAATGGTACGGGTCCTGGAAAAGCAATTTCCCCATTCAGGCGACCGAAGAATGGTTCGGGTCCTGAAAAAATCAATTTTCCGTCAAGGCGACCGTAGAATGGTACGGGTCCTCGACAACACATATTCCTTATTCAGGCGACCGTAGAATGGTACGGGTCCTGGAAAATGAATCTCCGTTTAGGCGACCGTAGAATGGTACGGGTCCTAAACAACATTTATTGCTCTAATAGGCGACCGCAGAATGGTACGGGTCCTGGAAAAGCAATTTCCCCATTCAGGCGACCGAAGAATGGTTCGGGTCCTGAAAAATTAATTTTCCGTCAAGGCGACCGTAGAATGGTACGGGTCCTAGGAAAGCAATTCCTTACAAAACCTTTCTGCCGTATTGGGCGACCGTAGAATGGTACGGGTCCTGAGAAAGCAGCACCTTTCTGCCGTACTGGGCGACCGTAGAATGGTACGGGTCCTAGGAAAGCAGTTCCTTACAAAACCTTTCTGCCGTATTGGGCGACCGTAGAATGGTACGGGTCCTGAGAAAGCAGCACCTTTCTGCCGTACTAGGCGACCGTAGAATGGTACGGGTCCTGAGAAAGCAACCCCTTCATGCCGTATTGGGCGACCGTAGAATGGTACGGGTCCTGAGAAAGCAGCTCCTTTCTGCCATACTGGGCGACCGGAGAATGGTACGGATCCTGGATAGGTAACACCAACTATCTCGAACTACTCTATCCTCCTTGAAGGTAGGTTATTCCAGGTAGGTTCATTTATCATTTGCATTAGCATTTCCATGCATCATATAAATTGTATTAAAAAATGGAATTCATTTTCCAACAAAAAATCATTCATCACATGTGCATAGTCAAAATTTAGGTTTCAATTTGTCTTTGAATGCAACCTCTTCGAGCTCACCTTCAAAGAGGGGCAGCTGTTGACACCTAAATTTTGGCGACTCGTTTAGTCATTTATTGCATTAAAAAATTGGGGGTTAATTTTATCCCTAAAAAAAATAGTTAATTGCATAGCATATAGTTTTAGGTGCGTTTATTTTTAACTTGCATTTTTTGCATTTAGCATTAGACCGACAGGCAGCATATTCCGATAGGATTTTTTATATATTCAGGTAATATACACCAATGGGTATAATCTTTGGTAGAAAAGAAATTTTTGATGGAATATTTGAAAAATACAAAAGGGAATATTGCATGGGGTGCAACGACATATTTAGGGGTATCGTGTGCAACCAAAAAAGGAAAAAATATATGTCGTGGGGATATATTTTTGGACCTATAAAATACATCGCGCAAAGTAAAAAGGGGGGCCACACAATGGATACAAACGGCCACATTGAAGGAACTATTTAGCCAAAGAGAGAGCGAGCGAGTTGCGAGTTTTCATCCTCGAGCGCAAGCCACCACGACGACGAAAGTTATTGATTTGTCGGTCGCATGGAAGTCCAATGAAATTCACCTAGTATGGTGATCAAAGAATCGTTGATCAGAGAGCACAGCTACGCTCGTGAAGAAAAGAGGGAAGGGCCAATAAAAATTCTACTTTGGTCGCATAAGGGATGTTCTTCTTTGACCTTTTCTTTTGGATTATGTTTCATGGTTTCATTGTTCTCTCCACTCTATTATGGACACCTCGCTCTTCAAAGATCTCTTCTTTTTGGGCGGTGCTAATGTGATCTGCTTGCCGCTCATGAATTAACGCTGCTCCCGACGTTCCTGCAGTCCTGGCGGTGACCAATCGACTCCGATTTTCATTGGTGAAAGTTCATCGATTGTTTTGTTGCCCTGCCATGCCGAGTCGTGAAGCCTCGACGTGATTTGCTCCGCCTTGACGCTCATCCAAGCAATACGTGGCAGTGGGTACATTAAAAAATTACAAAGATGTGTGCTGATCAAAAAGAAGAGAACACATCCACACGTCTGCAGAAGGGAGCGGCTCTCGGGGGGATACTTTCGTTCTTTTTATTCTTCCTCCGTCGCTGGTTCTCTGGTATACCTGATGGGAGACTTCTTCGTTTAAGCCGTCGCCCCTGTTTGGAGATCTGGGCTCAAGATCGTTCCTTTGTCTGTGGTGCCGAGATCTGAAGATCGGCCAATAAGGAATCTCCAGAAGATTGCTCGGTCAAAGTGGTTGAGTTTTTCTCTTCTTACATGGTGCAGTCCTTGGAATTCCAATTGTTTCTGTCATTCGTGGCGGTCCAAGACCCACGAAATCAATAAACTCCAGCGGCAACTCGTCTTCTCGCGTGACTAATAACTGCGACACACTCGATCGTGATGGTCTCTCCTTGCCAAGAAGCACCCCGTCAAGCCAAGCCACCGCACGGCCACCGACGCACTCGAGCCGAGAAGTCCACATCAACTTCAGCGAGGTCTCTTGTGATTGCAGCATTCAACGATCACTTGCGGCAGCTTTAAAAAATATTGGATTTCCCGAGAGTCCCCACCACCTCTTCACCGTGTCGAGTCTGTCCAATTTCGACAAGCAAGTGTTTGAGCAAGGTAATAATTTTATCTTAGTCAAGATTCATATATTTCATTGCCCTGCTCGAATTATTGCATTCTTGATTGAACTCTCGAATGATATCCACATAATATCGATTAGCCTTTTAAATTGGGAAATCTTCCTAATTTCGCAACGTACATATGATTGACGGTCCGATTTCATGCTCGAAATACGAACCGCAATCGTACGGAAAAATCACCAATCCGATCTCATGCTCGAGATACGATTCATGATTTTTTATTTAAAAATTGGCCAATCCGATCTCATGCGCGAGATACGATTCGTCAATTTATTTCTTGAAATTAAATGGACGTGGATGATATCTTGCTTGATATTTGGTGCCGTGCTATTCTTGATGCCTTATTTGCTTGTTCCCGTAAAAGAAAAAATATTTGAGTTAGATTAGATGCATGTTAGGATATTACTCGTTTGAGGTTATTTTGCATGTCTAGAATAGGAAATTTATTTATTTCGAATTTCTTAAATAAAAATACCAAAAAACATAAATTTAGGTTGTTAGATTTCTGTTTCACTAGTTTAAATTGCATGTTTAATTATTTGGCAATTATTAATTTCGAAAATTAAAAAAAAGGGGAAAAACAACAACACAAAAAAAAAATCATCATGCATCTATCACGTATAACTAGGGCATTCTTTGTACGTCATTGCATATTAGGATCGCATGTTTATTAATTATAGGTTTAAATAATTTATCCTAGATAGATTGCATGTTTTTATTAAAAAAAATAAAAAATCATGTGCACGTCATATAGAATTAGATTCATGAAAATGCACGTCATTTAGTGATTGTTGCTAGGATCATTTAATTAGAAATTGCCCATCATCAAGATTAGGTCATTTTGGTTAATTTAGATTGCATATTTAATTATTGCATGCTCATTAAGAAATCACAAAAAAATTATTTTACTCATTCATATAGTTTAGGTCATATTGCCATGCCATATCATTCCATGTTAGATTAGTAGCATTGCATATTGCATGATTTTCATTAATTAAGTGAAAACAAAACAAAAATTGCGTGTTAATTAGAAACCATATCTAGAGTTGTTGATGTGGATTTTAATTTAACATTGCAGATGCTCTCGTTGCTTTGAGATAAGTTTTGCAATTTATTCATTATTTATCTGGGTGTTAAATTGGTGGATTGCGCACCCGCATGATCACTTCACATGTTAGGGAAATAGATTTAAAATCAATTCAAGCTGCTTGCCAAACATTTTTTAAGAATGGTACCGAAAGGGCATTAGAGAAATCTAGTGTAACCAAGTCCCCGTACCCATAGTCTCTGGTTCGTAGGAGTAAAGTAAACCTCCCGTTGCTTTACTTGGGTTTCTAATCGACCCTCCAAAAATATATTAGTGGCGACTCCTAATTGAAAATCATTTGCATGTTAAGAACTCAAACCTAAGTCGCGAATTGGTATGGGCTTGGGAGAGCTCGAGTTAAGTCTAGGCTTAACAATCCATTAGCCAAACCCTAGGTAGTTCACCCCCCGAAAAAATTGGTCGCGACACTTATGATACATCCAACTGAGGCTAGTAGATAAACCTTGCCTTCCATCGATGTGGGGGTTATCCTGCTTACACCGAAAATTTTCACGAGGAGTCTCCTAGTCCTCTATCGCGCCTGTTTTAGTAAACCGGTCATAACATTCCCGTGGCGAATAACAAGTCCAGTCCGTTCAATAATTCGATCCACATCCAATTACCAAAAATTATCCACTTATAAGCTATAACCAGGTGACAAACATTACTGTCAGTCAGAACTCAGTTGCACATAATGGAAAAGAGTACCGCACTGAATCCAACATTGTTAGACTTGGTTTTGGATACTGGAAAGTGGACAACCAGCAATCTCAAGTTTTTTTTTTTTAATATATAATTCTGGGTGAAAAGGAACACATCCTGATTAAGAATTGCATGATAGCTTCCAACACTATTCCTTCAGAAATGCTTCAGCAATTTTATTTAAATAAGATATGATCGAACAAACTTCCTGTGTGAGTTCCGAGTAATGTCCACTCTCAAGAGGGAATCTCATTCACGGGGAAGCTATATGGAAACAGGCCAAGGCGAGTGTTGTCTATCCTCCAGCTCATAGGCACGAACGGGGTTTGGACATTGCCTTTTGTATTTGTGAAGCTGGCAAGGGGCCATTGTGGTTGGTTAGCTTATCGCATCCATCAACTATGACAATCTTCAGAAGCTACCCGAGATAGAAAACGCAAACTCACTAATGATCTGCATTATGTAAATTCCATGGTCCTCAACTTCTTCAACTTCAAGAGACTAGGCAATCTTACCAAGGAACTGCACTTGTCGATCCTTATACTTCCCAGCGATTCCAGTTCTTCAAAGCCTCGGATTTCCACTACCCTTGGGCAATTCAACAAGCGTACCACTCTAAGCTCTTCAAACCTGACAGACAGGATAACTGCCGCAAATTTGTGCAGTTCGACACAATGAGTCCCCTCAGATTCTCCAATTGTCCAAACCGATTTGAGTGGAATTTCTGTCAGCCACAATTTACATAGCTCCAAACTCTATAAAATTTTCAAGTCAGAACGGGGCAATGATTCTACCACTCAATTGAAGTTTACAAGCTTCAACATGGAGAGAGCGGAAGGAAGTGGCTGAGTGAGGGATTGCAGGTCGAAACAAGACAGAACTAGTCATTCCAGGCCAGGAAGGGAAGCTAACTCAGTCTGCGGTACAATGATGCTTTTATGAACCAGTTTCAGCTTCTCCAGTCTTGACAACCTCCCAACCCAATCCAGGTTTGGAGTTTGGATAGAATCTGCATCCCATGGGATAAATTGAGATTCCTCAGAGTAATCGGATACCATTAAATCGACTAAATTAGTCAGGCTTGAGAGGTCGGGGTCTGTCTTCAGTGAGTGAGACTCGACATATAGGACAATCAAACTGGCAGGAAGCTCTGGGATTTGTTTGCGCTTATGGCAACCTTCCAAATGAAGTTCTTGGAGATGAGAAAGCCGGTTGATTGTTGTTGGCACAGATCTCATACAAGTGTGAGATAAGTTCAGGATTTTCAGAAAGGATAGACTTCCAATTCCACTAGGAATATTTCCCTTCAAACGTACACATTTTTCAGCATGAAATTCTTCAAGCTTCTCCACCATGCCTATAGTCCCCAGGATCCTCGTTATCTGACTATGACTTATCCACATCACTTTCACCTTCCTCAGGCATCCAATCGAATCAGGTAATTCTGTTACTTTTGTATAAGATAGATCTAACTCACTTAGGGATTCCAATCCCCCGATTGAGCCTGGAAGCTCTCTTAGCTCATCACATCGGGAAAAGTACAAGATTTCAAGGTCCTTTAGCTCTCCAATTGAGTGTAGGAGTTCACTAATTCCAACACTTTCCATCTCTAGCCTTTTCACAGACTGTAGATTACCGATCGAGTGGGGAAGATACGAACCAACAGGACCAAATAATGTCCCTCTCACAATCATCTCTTTCAATGCCTTTAAACAACCTGCTTCTTCAGGCAACCCTCTCAGATATGTGCACGCATCAATTTCCAAGTAATTCAGTTGTACTAGCTTACCGATTGATTCACTAATTTCAACCAAGCTTTGGCAATTTCGTACAATCAATCTTTCCAATATCGAGAGGGCAGAGAGGTCGGGTAATCTGGTTAAGCGGCTGCATTCCCCAAGTTCCAGAGCTTTCAACCTAGATGATTTCTGTCAAGCACCAGAATATCAGAAGGGGAATGAGCAACTGCAGGCATCTTTGATTAAACAACAAAAATAGAAATAGATGCATGTGTAACTGTTCATGCCAGGATTTGGTGCCATCCGGGCCAATTATCCCCAAGTTCAGCACCAGAAAGCTTGAGAACGACTAGATTACTTGGAGAGAAATTGGTCGCATCAAATTGTGCAGGACAACGATCACAAGATAGCCATCTCAGTTTTCTGGAAACGTTATTGTAATCTCCAGTGAAGTTTACCCCTTCAACATGAGGAACCCTAAGCTTTGGCAGAGCTGCAAAGTCTTCACTTGTAAACGTCTGTTCCCTAGGGAGCTGTTACCCAAGCAATTCGATGTTTGTCGTTCACTGTTGATCAACCTCGCAAAGATACCAAGCATCAGTGAACTTTAACATTAAACAAGAGAACCTCGTAAAGGCAGAGAGCAACGAACTCTTCTTTCTTACTAAGACCAGAATTCTGTTAATTTTTTAGGGAGGAAATTTCAGTTTTACTTGTATAAATAACTTTACCCGTACACGAAGTACGTCAAGGACTTCCGCCTTTACCCACAACCTGCTTCGTTCTCCTGGATCCGGAGTATACTTCTGAAAAACAATATTCCTTCCCAAATCTCTGATCAGGTCATGCATCCAGTATCTGTCACGGTCTTCTCTCTTCACCAGAGACATATCAGTGAGAGCAGCAAGTCCACTTTCAGGGAAAAATCCACAATCTCTCCACATATATTTTGCATATTTTATGTCTTCACCGATGAGAAAGGATGCAACGTCTAAGAAAATTTGCTGTTGCTCGAACTTTAAGGTCTCATAACTAATCCTTAACACCTCTTCGATGCTTCTCTTAGGTTTTTCCCTTAAACTTTCCAATGATTCTTCCCTTATCTCAAGGCGTTTACCACGGAGGGAAGAACATAAAAGTTCAAGAGCCAATGGAAGTCCTCCGGTGGCGGCCACTATTTCACTGGAAAGAGTTTCGAGATCACTGGGGGTAGGGTTTCTCCAGAGGCATGCTTAATGAAAAGTTGAAGAGCATGCCAAGGATTCATCTCCGTCATCTCATAAGCAAAATACCCTTTAGGAAGAAATGCCAGAAGACCCATATTCCTAGTTGTGACAATAACCCTACTTCCTGGGCGAGCCAACCACAGTTCCCCTTCAGTTTCATGAGCTGTTCCAGCTTATCTATATCGTCAAGAACAACGAGGACCTTCTTCTGCGGAATCTTTCTTTTATCATGTTGATACCATCGTCGACGTCATGGACATCTATGAGCTTCTTCAGGATATTGGATAATAGTTGGTTTTGCAACCTTATGATGCCATCGTTGGTTTGTGATCCCTCTCAGACGTTTGAAAGGAAGCTGCAACCATCAAACTGACTATGTATTTGGTTATTAATGACTTTTGCAAGAGTTGTTTTGCCGATTCCTCCCGACCCGTACACACCAGGATATTGTACCTCCTCGGACCCACAGTCCAAAAACGGCATCACGTCATTAATACGATCCTCAATTCCGACTAAAGGAACGGGAAGAACCTTTCCTCTCTTCTTCAGCTTAATAGAAAGCTCTCGAACAGGATTATTAACAAGTTCACCCAGCCTGCCATGCATAATAAATCATCGCCTTAGAAGAAGAGAGGAGCAACTATATCAGCAAAATAGGAGCATTTCTAGGAATCTAGAGCATCCCAAACAGCGTAGCTCTCTCTCTCTCTCGTACTCATAACGGTGATCCAACAAAGAAGTTCTTACCGCTTCTACATATTCTTAAGGGAAAAGAATTAAGATAAACCATTGAACTGAAGGTGTTGCAATTAACCATCTCACGAGTGAAGTTGTCTGGATTGATAATTAGCAAAGCGGACCGTGTTGGCACGATAGACTGTGATATCCTTATTTTCAACCCTGCTTTCGACTAGATGGATTGGGCATTTCATCGACGCGCCTATGGTCTTTTTCTTTGAGCTGATCACTCACGAGATAACTAATCTATCTGGTGAAATCGTTAAGGAATCTAAATGCGACCAACTTGAGAATTCGATTAGAAATCGACTACTTGACCGTGCTAATCTACAGTGGTCAATATGGCACCGTTAAAATCGATTAGAGACCAGAGATAGGTCAATTCGACAGAGGCATGTGATTAAAGTATGGGTGATTCTACCTAATTGCAAAATTCGCGTCGAACTGCACTAAACCGATTTTTCTATCATTTCTGTACCATGTGCCCGTATTTGAAATCTCGAGATTTTCACAAAAATCGAGAGTCGCCTATGAGTCGGAGATGCACAATGTGGATCGAAAATAATCAACCATGGGTCAATTGCGCTAAAAATTCCTAAAAGTTACCCGGTAGGTTAGGTCACGCTAAAATCGCATCCGGTTGAAATTAACCACGAAATTGTACCCAATTTCAAAAATTGAAAGTTCTGGCGTATCACGATTTATTTTAGAAACATCAACTTATCCTTCGAAGAATTTTCGTCGAGTCCGGATTTTTGGCGAAAATTCAAATTTAGGCGATTTTGGATAGGGAAATTCGGATGGCCATTTTTTAGTATGTTTTTGGCATCCAAGTTGGCTCTTTTGGTGAGGAAAATTGTGGAACTAAGTGTGGGCTTTCTCTTTAGCAATTTGGCCATCAATTGGAGGCCAATTGGAGTGAAATTGAGTTGAATTGGGAGAAAAACACATGAAATTCGTAGGCTTGAGGGAGCTGCAACATTTGGGCAGCATCCCTTGGCTTGTTGGAGAAGATTAGGAGGGAAATTGGCTGTGGATCAACTAAAGACTTTAGGGGCTATTACTTGAGTGTTTAAGATATTTTCCAAAGACTTTATAGCATCTTTGTCCCCTCTCATCCAACAGTAGCCCACCTTCTTCTTCCTCCTTGCTTCACTATCCATTGTTGCTGAAAACAAGACCAAAGAAAAATCAGAGAACCAGCCCCTCCATTCCAAGCCAGCCCGTCAACCGCCCAAGCCCCTCACCGCCGCCTGCACCACCCGCGAGCTGCCCGAGCGCCGGTGTCGCCGTCTGCCAGCTCACGTGACTCTAGCCTACTCGACCGCCTCCCATGCGTGCCCCCGCCGTTCCTATCCCCACCCCTGGCCGCTCACCATCCGCCTGGAAGCCACCGTCACCATCCAAGCCGCCAGCGTGCCTTCGCCTGGCCCGCCATGCCGTTCCCGCACTAGCCAAGCCGCTGTAGCCGTATGGTCCAGCCCAAAGCAAAACCGAAATTCACAGCTTGGGCTATGAGCTTCGTGGGCCATTTATGGGCCTTTCTAGACCTCTCGTGACGTCACCGTAGGCCCGTGTCTCGCTCGCCTCCGCGTCGCCGTCGCCGTGAACTCATCAGCTCATTAAACCGGTGAGTTTACTTTCTAAACCTTAGGCAACTGGTTCACCTCGATAATTGCGATAATATTGGTGTGCATGACAGGGTCGAGTACCTCCTCACCCTCACCCTCAACGGTGGGTCCGTTGAAACCATCCACAGAACCTACCCGTTCCCCATTAGACCCGTGACGAAACCACACCTTGAATCAATAAGGTACCAACTGAGGTAGACCCTCATCGATCAAGATCGTGGTCATGACGAGCTCACGGGTTTAGGGATTCCCGGGGACAGGGAAGACGGTACTTTGCTCACTATACCCTCGTGGCTGCCCAAAACGAACTAGACGGACTTCCATCTAGGGACCTGTAAAAATTGAAACCCACGATGAGATGAGACCATGTCTCAGCGAGTTCGGGGTAGGGTTAGCTAGGTAGTCCTTTTTGCGGTCTTGACTTTTGTATATAACTTTGCAGGCTAACCTGGTTGGTTTATAAAAGTGTGTTTTGTGTTATCTGATTGTCCTACTTTTTTATCCCATGTTGATTGTTGTCTGGGGATTGTTTATTTCGCGTTCACATGTGTATGAATCGATTTAGGTCGGCGACGCGTCCTAAGAACGTCGCAATTTAATCGACCACCGAGGGATGCGTGTGCGCTCGAGGTTCGGGGTGTGACATAAACACTCCTGCTTTTTAAATCTCAGATATAGCACAAAACAGCAATAGTCTGAGTCTAGCTCAAATTTCATTTCTGGCATAGAAAACGCACTAGCTATAAAATGTCTTTAACAAACCTTTGGATATCATTACCATCGGCCATGCTATGGAACCTTATATTGCCAATCATAATTAGCCCTTCTAAGCATATATTGGATTGCAATCTATGTATATAAATAAATTTGGTGGAGAGAGAGAGAGAGAGTAAAAAGGGTGTAATGGCCATTAAAGTTTCTTGTTTTACTTACCCTAAGTCTCGTGCGTCCCATCCTTTGAGATCTGCGACCTCCCTTAGAGCCTCTTTCCACTCTCGCACCCTCTCCTCGCCGTAACACCTCTCGTGCCTGAGCAGGTCTGGACGTACGGACCCCTCTTGAGCCTGACGTCTGAAGGGCTCGCGCCGAAGAATACGGGCACGATTTCGTGTCCCGCTGATTCTCTCCGACGCTTCACTATGTGCACGAGCTCTTGAAGGCACCACGGGCTGGACGTAGCATTCTGAGAAGATCGGCACATAGATCCTCGAGTTGTCGATCGCCCGCTCAAGCTACTGTCCAATATTTTCGCCTACGGGAAGCTCTTTGTCATATCTGAAGACGCTAAATCCAGCACCAACTAAGCTATGGTAGAGCACATCCGCGGCCGTGTAACGAGTGTCGGGACCTCGGAAGCTCAAGAACACGTCGTATATGTAGCCAGATAAGCCCGACATCGACATGCCGTCCGCGGAATCTGATCCCCTTCGATTTTGAGACGACATTGTGAACGAGGAAGAAGACGAAGAGGCGAAGCTGAAAAGGCAGAAAAACAACAAATTTCTCTCGTTGTGTGGTGCGAGGAAGAACCAAAAAGATAAAAGGGGAAAAAAAGAAAAAAAGGATATGGTTTGCAATCGAAGAGAAGTGAATTTATTCTACGCGCATTTCTTCGCATGTATTTATAGACCCCAATGAGCGATCACCTTCGGTGCCTTTCCTCGAAGTTTCGTTCCACGCGGAGCGCAACGGCTATGTTGAAATCGACAGAGGCGCGCGCGGAGGGCAACAGCTACTCCTTTAAAATCGATAGGCACGCGGAGGGCAACCGCAACTTCAATCTCGATGATTTGGATGAAGAGGGCTACGTTGAAAATTGAAATCGGAAGGCGCGCGCTGCTCTCAGGAAGCGGTACCCCAAGTATTGTAACTGAAGACTTGGATCGACCAGAAGACCCAATTCTTACGGATGGAAATGTCAACATGCAACGGCTGTGCTGGAACGGAAGAGTTGATGTAACCATGTCGTCGGTAACCGTCACGGTAGTGCCCTCGATATGATATAACTGTTGAATTATGGAGTTATGTAATCGTTAAGTAGTGAAGTTGTAATAATCGCTTGTAACAGCTGATTGTCGGTTATAAAATCCCAAATCAATTTCTTTGCAAATTTATATTTAATCTTTATTTTTCCACAAGTTAAATGGCTAACCACAATTGACTCTAATCTCAGTACTTTTAAATTTCTTATCATTTACTTTCCTATCTAAAATCAACAAAGGATCATTTAAATCCTTTGTCGATCCACTCATTAGTCTATCAATACTTCAAAGTAGTAATGATTTCTTATTTCACTTATGTAGGATTGGTTTGCACCACTTTTTCATTTAAATCAAATCAAAAGTTTCTCATCATAACTGTTATATCCTTTTTTATCGTTTTGATTATAATGATGAAATGTTTTAAGAAACTTACCAGTTGATGAAATCACACGGCTATACAATTCATTGGAAAAAAAGACATGATTAGCTACTTTCATTATTTCTACGTCGCCATAGTATCTTGCTGCATTACTTTGAAAACATCCGACATCATTTTTGAACAACACGAAATAAGTTCGACCCCGACCATTGATCAAGTAAAATCTGACTCGGATTCATCTAGTTAACGGTACCCACTACTAGGGGTGTAAATGGTTCAGTTCAGTTTGTTTTTTTGGAAAACCGAACCGATAAGAAATTTATTGAACCGAATGGAAATCCGATCCGAACCAAAATACTGGTTCAGTTCGGTTTGGTTTTTCGGTTTTTACTTTTGTGTTTGTATTTCTCCCTTTCTATAAATTTTTATTTTTTAAATCAATTTTGTAATTATTTTTTATTCTTTTTATTTTATTTTTTTCATTTTCTTTCATTTTCTTCTTCTTCTTCATTGACCGGTCGCCGGCCCGACAGCCAGCAACTAGTGACCGGCCAATGAAGAAGAAGAAGAAGAAGAAAAATAAAAGGAAAAAAAAATTTAAAAAAATGATTTAAAAAAAATTTAGATTTTATCAGTTTGGTTCAATTAACCGAACCATTAAAAACCAAACCGGTTTAAAAGTTTCGGTTTTTTAATGAGAATCGAACCGAATAAAAATCAAATTTTTCGGTTCTTCAGTTTTTGACACCCGACACACTGCAAATGATCCCACCCCTACTTGTTTTCTACGCCCTACAGCAACTCTTCACCTTTAATAGTTGACTTCTGCGAAATTATCTTTTGGCTCCACCTGTCCTGGAAACGCGTCGTAACCCCGTCTTCGCGTTGCTCTGTCACGTACCGCGTGGGAGTGAAACTTCGGAGTCGACCCATAGGCACTACCGAACTTTGTCGGGGTGATTTCGAGGCAATTGCCTTCTCCTCCGTCTGCTCTAGAACGCGTTACGTTGCGCATGGAAGGAAAATTCCGAGGTGATGGTAGCAAAAGTGCGTCGCTCGCCCACTGGGCTTTTCGTATAAATATTGTAATATTGGCCTTCTTAGTTGACTTAAGACCTGCATGATAACGTTTTTATTTCTCCCAATTTCTATTCTTTTGTTCTCCGAAACAAAAAAAAAAAAAAAAGAACAGAAATCTGTTTGGTAACGCTAACTTATTTTTCTATTCCCCCTAATAAAAAAATAGTCGAGTAATAGATTTGGAACATAAACAATAAAAAAAAAAAAAAAAAAGTAGCTTCTTGTCCCCGAGAATAATTTCTAGAAATAAGTCAATTTTTTCTTTTCTTTTTTTCTTTTGTTCTTCTTGCTTGTTGCAGGCCTGGGCAGCCGCCACCGCCCGATCGTTGTCACTACCGCCCACCGGCCACCCCCAACCGTCGATAATCGCCACCGATCGCCGTTGCCGCCACCCGACCGTCGTCGCCGCCACCCGACCGCCGGCGGGCGGCAGTCAACAATCCGTGAGCAAGAATAAAAAATGAATAAAAAAATCAAAGGAGGTGGGACCCACCTTAAACGAAAAGAAAGAAAAAGGAAAAGAGGGTTTAAAAGTCAACAAAACAGAGGAAGTGGACGTTTGGCTTAAGAGGGAGACCGAGGGCACTTTGGGAAAAGAAGGAAAGAAGAAGGAGACATGAAAGACGGCTTTGCGTGTTTGCGTCACAGGGATCTGATCAATCCGTTCAAATTTGGGATTAAAATTCAACATTTCAGGAAATTTGAGTCGGGTGGTCCGATTTTTTACTTATCGATCTATAGAATTACATGAAAATGGAGGTTTATGGTGTCATGGAGCCAAGGAGTTTGTCAAGAATCATCAACGATTTAGTAAGTTTTCGCAAACGAGTTTTGCTTTGCATTTAGGCTTGCATAATTACTTTGAATGAGCGATTTGTTGGTGCGTGAGAGTTATTTTGTTAGTGTTTAAACTTAATTTAGTCGAACCATAGTTGAGATAGCATTTTACTTGGTTTTAATGCTATTTCTCACTTATATGATAAGATTGCGAGTTCGTTAATTTGAGTGAGCCTTATTATTTGATTTGGGGCATATCTCGGTGAGTGGTACCATATCTTTTTGAAGTCGTAAAACTCATGTTTCGAGAATACTACGGATGATCTATAATATGAATTACGAAATGGCAATTTTTTCCCATAAAAATCATATCGAGCATTTACTATTCTTTGGTTATTTACAAATGTTTAGAAAGTGTGTTATGCAAAGTATTGTGAAATAATGTCTATGGGACTGCTTTGCAATTGGTTTATAAAAGGGTTTATGGTGCAAAAAAAAAAAAAATTGAAAATTTATTAGAACATCATTAAAAATTATCCACATCAGTGTCGGTGGCACCATGTAAACCGATTGACGTCCATATTAGCAAAATTTGGCTAAAATTAGTCGGAAGAATTGAATTAGCACCAAGTTAATGTTGGATATATTGTTAATATAGTCCAAAATAATATGTTCACATACAAGCCCAATAAGTAAAAGCACGGTTATTTGGGTCCATATGGGCTGGAGCCCAATAACTTGCATATAAAAACTCTAGGGTTCCCCTACACTGGAGGTAACACTGTTGAGCGTTCCAAACTTGACGTCTCTTGGTGTAATACTTCAAGCAACCACTTCTTCTCTCTCAAACCCATAACCTCCAACAATCTTGAAGTATTAGATTCGTGTATTGGATTTGAGCGAGTAAGGTGTCTTCTTGAAGATTTCATCAATACGAACTCATGGGTGTAATTTACTTTCGATTTCAACGGTGGTATTGGCCGGGATCTGAGTTTGAAGATTCGGGTGACCGAAATCTTTGATTCAAAAACCCAAAAATTATAGCCAATTTTAGAGGGTGAAACCACTTGAGCTTTGTTCTACTCATCGATACGAACGTTTGAGTGGTCACTTGCGTTGATCGGAGGTCAGACGGAGAAGTTACGACACCCTGAAGTTTTCATCTGAATTTCTAGCGAATTTTGGGGACGAAATTTCCAGCGAATTTCGGCAGCGGAAATTTCCAGCGAGTTTCGATGACAAGGGCAGTCCATCTTAAGGTTTTTGGGCACTCAAATTCCATCTTTACAAAGCGGTTTGATTAAGGTTAGGAGAGTTATTCGACTTTGTGGCTCCGAGGACTCCAAAGTGCACTCTTTCTAACACTTTGCTCTGATTAAATTGGCAAAGCATAGTTCCTATGATATTATAAAGCTGCAGTCGTTTGATGTTACTGAATTTCATGGCTAGAAATTACATGTTCAATTTGGCATGAAAGAACGTGACATATTCTATACTATATTAAGCGATTTTGCATCTACCACTGAAGATGTGGATGAATATCAATGGAACAAAGATGAGGATTTTTGTAGAGATTACTTATTGAACTCTCTAAATCCTAACCTGGCTATGACTTATAGTGAGTATAAGATGGCGAAAGAGATATGGGATCACTTGAACGCTCAGTTCCAAAAACAAGAGGGGCTCTCTAAAACTCTCCTAGCAGAAAAATTCTTTGATTTTAAATTCACTATGAATTCAAGCATCACCTCTCAGTTAGTTGAATTTGAGAACATGAGGAACAAGTTGAAAGATAATAACTCTGATATGTCCGATAATCTCTTTGTCGGTCTTGTGTTAAGCAAACTACCAACTGAATGGAGTTCTTTCAAGACTGAAATGCACAGACTGAAGGTACAGATGGGACTGGATGAATTAAAGAGGTATATTCACATTGAGGATCAAAACATTACTAGGAAGAGTTTGGAACGAGTAGAACAACAAAAGTCAGTGCCAACTTCGTTTCTCACTCCAATAAACCTCAGAAAAAGTCCAAGTCACCAAAAGGTGAATCCTCTTTACAGTTAGAGGCCAAAAAGACTATCTTCAAAAAAGAAGAAGGGCAAGTGCCATAACTGTGGAAAGTGGGGTCACTGGGCAACAGAGTGTAAGTTGCCGAAGAAGCCAAAGAATGACACACCACAAAATGAGGCCAATCTGCTAATTAGAGGATCTGAGTCTCGAGCTTTCATTAGAATGATGAAGAATGGAAAGGCCAGCATCTCTTCTGAGTGGTGGTTGGACAGCGGCACTACTTGTTATCTACAAATAACAAGAACTTACTCACTGAGGTCACAGAAGTGAAAGACACTGGAAAATTGCAATGGTGGTGAGGCAAAAGTGACTCATGCTGGAACTGCAAATTTGGTGCTTTCATTAGGTAAGTTACTAACTCTAAAACATGTTAGAGTAGTACCTTTACTTAAAAAGAATTTGATATCTATGAGTTTACTTGATAAAGCTAGTATGTCTTTTTCAATTATGAATGGTAGAGTAACTTTATATGTTAACTCATATTATTTCGGTTGTGCATTCATGGTTAATGGTATGTATAGATTGAGTTTAAATACTGATATCATAAACCATGTGAATTCTACTTTGATTGATCCAAAGTTGCTACATAATAGACTTGGACATGTGAATTATAGGAAAAAGCAACATCTAGCTAAAACTCACAACATTCCATTAGATACTTCTATTCGATTTGACAAGTGTGAAGTGTGTGCTCAGGCTAAAATTACTAGAAAACCCTTTAAGTTGGTTTCTAAAAGCACACAACTTCTTGAGTGAATACATTCTGACATTTGTGACTTTAGAAATTACATTACTAGAGGTGGTCGGAAGTATTTAATAATATTCATAGACGATTTTTCTAGTTATTGTCATGTCTATTTGTTGAAATCGAAAGATGAGGCTTTTGAAAAATTTAAGATTTTTAAGTCTAGAGTTAAAAATCAACTCAACTTAAAAATTAAGAGGTTTAGGAGTGATAGAGGAGGAGAATATACTATGTCAAAGTTCAAGGAATTTTGTGCTTCAGAAGGTATAATACTTGAAACCACTGCTCTTTATTCACCCCCAATCAAATGGTGTTACTTACAGCTGGCATGCCTTACTCCTACTGGGGAGAAGCAGTTCTAACTGTTAATCACATCTTGAACAAGTTACCGCACTCTAAGTTGTCTATGACACCTTATGATATATGGCATAAGTGCCCTTGTAGATATGATACTCTTAAGACTTAGGGCTGTATTGCTTATGTAAGTATACCAGATCCTAAGAAACCTAAGGTGGGATCTAGAACCATTACTTGTGTATAGTTAGGTAGTGCAGAAGATAGCGCTATAAATAGGTTTTTAGATATATCTACTAACACAGTGATAGAATCTAGAAATGCAATGTTCTTCAAAAACAAGTTTCTCAGAGATCAAGGCTTGAATGTTTCTGGATCTACAGATATGATTTCAGAATCTCCTATAGAATCTAAAGCAGACCCTTCTGACACTAATTCCACACAGTTAGCTATTGAACAAATTCCAGTTAGAGTATCTACAAGAGAGAGAATTCTCAAAAGTTTTGGTGAGGACTTTGTTGCTTACCATCTTGAGGATGATCCATTCTCCTATCAGGAAACAATGAGATCTAGGGAATCTCTACTGTGGGCAGAAGTCATAGATGATGAAATGAGCTATCTACTGCAGAACCACACTTGACAGCTAGTAAATTTGCCAAAAAGGGCTAAGGCTATAGGCTGTAAATGGGTATTGAAGAAGAAACTGAATAGTGATGGATCAATAGCTAGTTACAAAGCACATTTAGTAGCTAAAGGCTATAAACAACAGAGTGGAATAGATTATTTTGATGTCTATTCACCTGTGTGTCATCTATCAACTATAAGAATTCTTCTTGCTTTGGCATCTATTAAACACTTTGTAGTGCATCAAATGGATGTAAAAGCAGCTTTCTTAAATTGGGAGTTAAATGAGGAAATTTACATGGAACAACCGGAAGGATATGTTATGAAAGGTCTTGAGGACAAAATTTGTAAATTGAATAAATTCTTGTATGGTTTTAAACAAGCACCCAAGATGTGGCATCTTAAATTTGACAAAATGGTAAAGAGTTATGGCTTTCAATCTAGTTATTCAGATAAATGCATTTACCATCGTTCTATGTCAAATAAGATAGTCATCATTTGCTTGTATGTTGATGACATGTTAATTCTTGGTTCTGATCATTCTGTAGTGAGTGACGTGAAAGCTACTTTAGCTAAAGAATTTGACATGAAAAATCTTGGTATTGCTAATACCATTCTTGGTATGAAAGTAAGCTTTAGATGGCAAGTCATCTCCCTAAGCCAGACTCATTATATCGAGCAACTACTTTCTACTTGGGGATACGATAAATGTAAACCGAGTGAGACACTATGTGATTATAATAACAGACTGAATCCTAATGAAGGGACCAGTGTGAATCGGTTAAAGTACTCGAAACTGATTGGTAGTCTCATGTATGCTATGAGTTACACTAGACCCGACATAGCCTTTACAGTTGGCATGCTGAGTCGTTTTACTAGTAATCCTAGTAAAGAGCATTGGGATGCCCTCAATAGGCTAATGAGATATCTTAAAGGTACTAAAGATTATGCTCTCTATTATTCTGGTTATCCTCCAACTGTGGATGGATATTCTGATGCCTCATGGTGCTCAGATATTGGAAATAGTACGTCCACTAGTGGATATGTATTCACTTTAGGTGGAGCTGCTATTACTTGGAAATCCAAACGATAGACTTGTATTGCATTGTCGTCTATGGAATCAGAACTTTTTGCTTTAGCCTCAGCCAGTGAAGAGGCAGAGTGGATAAAGAATCTGATTATGGATATTCCTTTGAGTCGGCTAAAGATTAATTCTTTAAGCCTATTATGTGATAATCAAGCAGCTGTCCAAGTCATCAAGAATGCTCTCTTTAATTCAAAGAGAAGATATGTGAGACTAAGACATGCGTTGTTGAATTATCTGAGAGAACAAGGGGTTATCACCTTGATCGATGTGAGATCGAAGGATAACATAGCCGATACTCTCACCAAAGGTATGCCTAAAGATCGATTATTCAAAACAGTGGGGGAAATGGGGTTAAAGACTACTTAGGCAAGTCTTAACTACCATTTACTTACCTTCTAATTGTGTGTTTTGAATTATCGAATCTTTCTTTATTGGCTACAATGATAAGCACAATTTATATGTTTCATCGATGTTCACGCTTGCGACTAATTTGAAAAGGGTGAGTTATCTCATTCCAAACTTGATGAAGATGACTTTAACCTAATTGAAATGTTCAATCGGGGAAACTTGTGTTATTCCAAACTTGATGATACAATTTAACTAGGTTGGACTATCCTTTTTGGTTAAATGATATCATTCCAAACTTGATGCTAGATTATTTGACTTTAAGGAATCAGTAACTGTGACATTCCAAATTGAAACATAGAAACAATTGTTTACTTAAGAAGCCCGCTGGTCTTGTTCTTAATTGAAACTTGATATTATATGACTAGGTTATTGTAGGTGACTTGACTATTGGTCCTGTTCTTTGAAACTAGACAATAGTTATTCTCCTAAAAATAAACTTAAGTTGATGGCTCTTTGTAAATCACATTGTTTAGGTCTTGTTCATCATATATGAAACTGGATTGATGCTTATGACATGATATTATGATGCTTTATGACATCAATATATGTTCTTCTCTGCCTGATGGAATGTTGCTAAGTTTTTATTCAAATGATTGAATTCATGATAATATGAAATTCATATTTGACATTATACAGGGGATGGCAAAGATGGAGGAAAGCTTAATGAGTGGGATCCTGACCAGGATGACCTACTTGATGAATGAATATATATATATATATATATATCATTTAGAGCATGCGAAGACTTGACAGTTTACCTACTATGACCTATTTTGATGGAGTCCATTTATTTGAGACTTGCATTTTACTATCTCTATTTTGTTAACATTATTTCTTATATTTGTAAGGCATTGGACTATTTTGACTAGCCTACTTATACTTGACTAGTATGCATATATTAGTTGTGAACTGAGTCTAAGATTTATTTATTTTGGGTGTTGGGATTTGGATGAGTTTAGACTGAATCTAAAACTCCTAATACTTGTTTTGATTTGTTGATCTCAGAAAAGATTCATGATAAGAATGATTGAGTTTAATACTTTACTGCTGGAAAACTCTTTGACTGATCCGAGTTGATTGTCTTGGATTGAATGTGGATGTTTCATGTTTGTTTGAACATTACACTGACTACCTTATTGGATTGTGTTGTATGGTGAACATAGGAGGAGATTGTTGGATATATTGTTAATATAATCCAAAATAATATGTTCACATACAAGCCCAATAAGTAAAAGCACAGTTATTTGGGTCCATATGGGCCAGAGCCCAATAACTTGCATATAAAAACTCTAGGGTTCCCCTACGCTGGAGGTAACACTGTTGAGCATTCCAAACTTGACATCTCTTGGTGTAATACTTCAAGCAACCGCTTCTTCTCTCTCAAACCCATAACCTCCAACAGTTAAAAGGTTTATGACTAAATTAACCATTAAAAGGTTAAGGACTGAATTAACACCAATTCAAAATGATTAGGATTGAATTGGCACCAATGTAATAGATTCAGGACTTTTCTAACACTTTTCCCTAAGTAATGTGTTTGGGTTAAACAATGTTCAGACTCAAGTAAGTAGCGTATTTGGAGTCAAACAATGTTACAATGCTAACCAGACCCAAAACATGTATGCTACTTGTTTTATAATCGTTATATGAACAATATTAAGAACTGACCCCAAAATATCCTTTTTTTTTCTTTTTTTGGTGTTCAGATCGGGTAGGGTCGGATAAGGTTGAATTGGGTTGGGTTTTATTGACACCCCCCAGAAATAAAAACATTCGAAAGAAAATAAAGTTTCACTTCCGGTGAATCAATCTCCTCTCCTTTCAGATTTCTGTTGGGGTGAACTGAGTGTACATGCCTCTATTTTTGAGCTGCTATAGTGAACTAAGAGGCCACTAGGGATCAAGTTGCTGCCCTTGTGGACGATAATATCTTCTCGCCTTCACACTGGAAGGCTCCATAACTGCCGATGCAATTTTCCTCATGCGATTGCCTAAGATGTGGAGGCAAACCGGATCTTGTTTGGAATCCGGAAGCTTCAATATGTGATCTTGTGTTATTCAGCTGTTGTCCAGCAGACTTTAAACCTGGCTACTCCGGCATTTCCTTTCCCAAAGCCACTAGCAACTTGACCTTAAGTTCTAATTTGGTAATTCTACGTTCTGATCCCGCTGCATGTAGCTGCTGTTAGCGGCTCAAACCATGCATGATTGGTGCTACCAACTGGTTTAATATAAATATATCTGCTTTAATTGATTTGGAGTCTTATATGGATGGTTTTGGAGGAGATTTCGGAGTGTTTTGCGGCTTTCCTTGCATGTTTGGCCTGCTGCAAAGTGCAGCTTGGCTTGGGAGAGATTTTTGGATTTTTTGAGATGTCTACTGAGATCAGTTAAGCTCTTCTTGGTGAATTTCAGGTACAGATGGTTTTGGATGTGGATATTGTGCAAGCGATATTTTAAAGGTGTTATGAGATTTCCGAAATCTCTTTAACGACAATCCTTGCAAAAAGGAGTGTATGGATCGGATTACAGCGCCCTCTGTTCTTCAGTTGCATGGCTGAAATGCCTCGCTGTGACTATCTTACTCGTGGCTTCCGGGGCAACCTTTTTCCCTAGGCACCCTATTCAACAACAGCGGGGAACCGGGAAGGTGCGGAATTCGTCGACGTCACCGTAGACTTGTCCAGTCACGTTGTAAGTCTTCAGGCGAAGGACGACGATTGACTTACCCGGTCATCTTGTCGAAAACATGTTTCTGGCCTTAAAGAAAGGCCTTGTTAGCCTTTTTTCATCCTCCGCAATTCAGTAATTTCGGCAAAATAATTACCATCATGAGGCATTGACATGTAGAATTCCAATCACCATAAATCAATACCTTAGTTGTCGAAAACTTGTTCGAACTGCATATTGAAATCTGTGCTGCCCACAACAAAATCGATTAACTCATCCGATATATTAGGATCAACTAATGATAAATCAACCCTCCATTCAACTCTTGATGTTCGACCAAATTAAAAGTTCATCATTCAAGTCCATGAAAAATCCATATATTATATCGATGAATATAGGACAACAAAATCATAGTTCAAAATATAAATCTCCTGGACAATTTCTACAGTAGATTTGAATGATTCTCAGTAAGTTGATGCTTTTTACTTTTGCAAAAATATAAATCTACAATTTCCTCCACCAATCAAATTTGGAGATATAGCTTTTTAACATGCAAAGTGCATGCCCCTTTGCTTGTATTCCTTACAACACAAAGCATTAAAAGAAAACTAAGAATTTCTATCACCAATGAAAATTTTTATGCTGTGGTCGCTGCTACTCTTCCAGGAACTCAATCCTTTCTCTCTCTTTTTATTTTTATCATCATGGTCATCGTCATCGTCATTGTTGGAATTCAAGTCGGAAGATGACTTACCTTTATCCGATGCGCAAACAACAATTAACCCCGGAACGAACGTTGAATTGCGGATGAATCACGAACGAAAATACTCACGTTGGTTTGAATGCAATCGCGAAGAAAGCATCCAATTTCCACAGCGTAAATGCCGATTGTTATTGTAAAGGAGAAATGGAACACATTCTTTCTCTTTTGAAGGAAAGGGAGAGAAAAGAAAAACTATTTCTTTCTGAGCGTACATTCTGCCAACCATGCCAACGGTTATCTTTAAAAGACTTTTATACAACTCCCTCATACCCTTTCAAAGGATGTCTTTCCATCGTAGCATATCAAGACGAAATGGTGCATTCCAATCGCACCCCATCATGGACATATTAATAAAATACTACATCTCCCACTCGGACATGATGGGCTTGATAGCACTCTATCAAAAATATAAGGCATTCAACATTCATCAATTTTACAAAACAATTCATACTAGCAAATAAGTTGTGCGACCAGTGAGTACACATGCACTTGGGAGCTCAAATTATGCACCTATTAGGGATGACATAATGGCTACAACCCCAAAAAGAAATAAACAATCGATGTCTCACAGTGTCCCAGACATATTTTGTTACATCAATCCAAATATACCTATCCCATACTTGACTATTCTCAAAACATCATGTATTTACAATTATATCCGCAATCACATAAGACAATATAATTGGTCGACCAATAAATACATGTGATAGATATAAAATAATAATAGTCTTCCTTCGCACTCATGTGTCTCTCAATTTCAGAACAACTGCTTTCCTAGACACGTCCCATAAGGCCATATCTATTCATGACTGCCGATAACATACTAAAGTAGCAACATTGATGTTGGCACCTAAATTTTACAGCTTTATTTAGGACTTAATCGTGTACAAAATTAGAAATTAGTCACCAAAAAAAGAAGAAAACAAAAACAACAAAAAAGAAAAAAAGAAAACGTGGAAGGGGCCGGGCCGGATCTCGCCTTGGCCCGGCCTATGTCACCTTCTCCCTCCTCCACCTTCGCATGAAACCCTAGAGAATCAGGGGAGCAACCGGGAGAGGAAAAAACAGAGAGGGAACGTGGAGAAACACAGAGAGGGAGAGGGGAACAAGAACGAAGAGCAAGAAAAGCATAAGAGAGGGAAGCGCAGAGAGAGAGAGCTCAAGCAGAGAGTAAGCAGGAAGGAGAGGAGGAAGAGAGTTTTCTTCCTCGGGAGCCCCTCTGCCGCAGGGGGGCCGAGCCCCTACGCTCGCCGCCTCCATCCCGGCAAGGCCGCCGCCACTCCTAGTCCCATTGCCGCACCTCTATGCCACAGGCTGCTGCTCCCAAGCCAAAGTTGAAGCCCACAAGCGGCGGCCAAGAGAGGATCCGCACAAGCAGCCCGGATCTAGAGGGGGAGACTCGCCGTCACCGTTCCTACTACCGTCGCCGCCTCCTCAGCCACCGACGACACTGCCGGTCTACGCCACCTCTCGCTGAATGCCTCCTCAGCCAAATCGACGCACCGCCCGTCACTGCGCCTCTGCCCGACGCCTGTGCCGCCACCGACCACACCTCTCCAGCAACCACCATCCTCGAAGACCACCGTTGTGCCGTTTTCCCGCCGTCACCTACTGTTGCTGTTTCGTCACCAACCGCCGCATTCGCCATCACCCGCCGCTGCTGTTCTGCCACCATGCCGTCACCTGCTGGAACCCGACGCTAGAAGCCACCGCGCCCGAGTGCTGCCTGCCTCCGCTCGCGACGACCTAACGCTTCCGCTCGCCTTCGACGCAGCCACCGCCCATCCTCACAAACCCCTATGTCATCGTTGCCACCCACCATGTAGTCGCCGCCACTTGCTACGTCGCCACCGCCGTCAAGCCCATTGCCGCCGTCAAGCCCATTGCCACCGTCATTAGCGCCGCCAAGAAACTATAGGGTTTCGGCCAAGAATCGGGTCAGGCGCAAATCTCAATCGGGTAGGGTTTTTCGTCTGCATGGGCCTGTCATGGTGGGCCATCTAATTTTGGGCTTGTGGGCTTGGGCTGGTTTAGTATGAGCTTGTGGACCTGCTTTGTTTTAAAAAGAGAGGAGAGGGGAATTCATGGGCTAGGCCCATGCTTCGGGCCCACCCGAGCCTGCTAAGCCGAAACTGGGTCCGATCTCAGACCGGACCCGACCGGGCCATACCCGAGTCAGGTGGACCGACCCGACCCGGATCGCCCTTTCAAAAGAAAATTTAAAAAAAAAATTAAAAATTAAAAAATTTCAAAAAATCCAAAAATGTAGGTTTTGATTAGGAATGGCCATGTATTGCCTTTATAGTGTAATTAGGCTTTTATTTGCCCGTATATTGATTATATTGCATGTTTAATTTACCTGTTTAATTATGTTTGCAATTGCTTAGTGGCATGTGTTAATTTTACTGCAATTAGGATCTTGATAGTTATGATTGTTACTTTAATGATTGTGCACCCACATGATCACCTCACATGTTAGTGGATAGGTATAAAATCAACCCAAACTGCATAACAAAAATCATTTATTTTAAAATGAACAAGATTAGGTACCGAAAGGGTACTAATTGGTTAATTAGTGTAATCAAGCCCTCGACTCTAGATTCTCTGGTTGCGTAGGAAGTGAGGTGTACTCCCATACCTCACTTGGTTTCTAGCCGACCCCAATAGGCTAGTGGCGACTCCTTTTGTGCAAAATTTCTAAAAAATATCCCAATGTCATGCGAGGTATGGGCTTGGGAGAGCCCACGCCTAATCATGGGCTTTAGACACGTCCTTTAGGCAATACCCCTAAACCTTTTTCCTCCCCCCGAGGGTAGGTCACGACAGCTTGGCAACTCCCTTGGGGAGTTGGTTTTAAACCTTAGAGGACTTAGGCCAAAATTAATCTTGTTTGAAACTATTTTTGTTGGGCAGCGAGGATTCCAGGTACGCTCCTAACATTAAAGGTGTTAAATGTTTTTGTAGAATGGGAGGTATAAGGTGAAGTGTTTGCTCACTTTTGTCTTGCAGGGAGGTGTAGGAATATATGGTTTATTTTTTATATATGAAGTGCTGACTGCATATAGATTGTCATGCCTGTGTCCCCTCATTGCACTACACCATAGCACACACTACCTGCCGCCGAACCTGGGCCGCATAGGATCACTTAGGATGGTGTTGAGGTGGATACCACTCCGACTACAACTGTGTAGTACAAGTCACCCACCTCTACCCCGAAATTTCTTTCTTCATGTCGAAGGTACCCACCCCAGTCTGTGAGCATGTGACACGAGTTGGTTCTTTGACGAAGCCGGAGTCATGGGTAACCCAACCTAGCCACGACCTTGTTGGTTCAGTCCGGTGATCCTATGGCTCTATTTTGAGCCATATGAGCCATATAGAGTAGAAATCGAACCACATCCCATGTGCATGTCTATGTAATTGAAAAAGAAAAAAGAGACAAAGGTCGATACCCATTGTAAGTATCATTTTCCTTTTTATTTGCTCATTTTGTATTAAACTTCCATCTTGAAATTCGCAAACATCAATCGATTGCCCTCGGTGCTAGAAGCTTATAATTGAACAAAATTGGCAATCACTTTTGATAAGTGAACATTAAATGCAAGTTCTAAACACTTTGATTTGGCCCTGTTGAACACATGGTTTTGTTTAAATTTTTAGTAATGGGCTCATTTTGAAAAAAAAAAAAAAAACAACAAACTTTCAAGTTGTGATTTTATATTAGGGTACAAAGATTGAAATTGTTTTTTTTTTTTTATCAAATTCTCTCATTATCATATTTTGGTACTAAAATGCAAATCATTTTTGTACAAATTTCTCAAAATAGAAGTCACTTTATTTTTCTAGGAGTAAAATCACAAATCAACCTTTTAAAAATCAATGACACTTTTGCATATGAAACTTTCGGAATAAAAGTGGACATTTGATTGATGGCCATGGATTGATTATTTTAATGATGTCGTCTCTTATGATAAAATCTTGGCGAAATACTAAAACTCCGTAATAAGGACTGCGGGGCATGTACCGTCGCCGCGATTTTATTTGTAAGAAGCGATCTGATTGAGATATCATTTTTTCATTCATATGCTGACATTGTTGCCTTTTTGCAGGTTATGCGTGATGCTCATTGACATTCTCGTGTTTGACCACATAGAGAAGTGAATTCAAGAGCTAGGACAAGAGTTGATTTTTACTTTCATATGTGCAAGAATTTCTTGTATTTTATCATTGTCTTTATTCTTATCAAGAACCATGTTTTCTGTTTTGGGTTTTGATTGCGAATCCAATTAATGTTTTTGTAAATTATGCAACTCATTTTATTTTTTTATGATGGAATTCAATTTCGTGAAAATCATCCGTTAAAAAAGAAAGAAAAGAAAAGAAAAACAAATTCATAAGTGTTCAAGCGAATCTTTACATCTACCTTCCCAAATGAATTTCAAGAAAGCTTTGCTTAAGGCCCTCTCTTCACGAAATCGCTTTCTCTAGTAGAACAAGGAGTTTATTTGAGATCGACATATGCCCCTTCTAAAATATAAAAGTGTAGGCTCATGGAATTTGAGGAGAAAGCATGCATCGAGGCTTTATCAGTGCCAATCTTCCATAGAGGCTGAACAAAGTTGAATTCCGTTTTGGGAAATTTTGTTATTCGCAAATGCCTTAGGTGCCAAAATAGCGTATCGATCTCATTCACTTTGCATGATGAGGCAAATGAATGGAGTTGCCAAGCATCTAAAAGGGTGAATTCGAAGGAAGAGTAAATTGTATCGATTCCAATTATCCATTTATTATACCGTTTCTGATATGATTTTCTTTTCATTGTTAAGGAGACATCAAGAGTACCAAATTTTGTAACGTTCCAACAAATGCGATGGAGCATTATTGAGTCATGTTCATCTTAAACAAAGAAAGATTCAAATGATGAAACAGAGGAACAATATTATCCCTTCCTCCATAAGAGATACCTTGGGATGTTGATCGCTCGACTTTAAAAAGGATGTATCTCGTTCCTAAACTTAATTCTTTTCAACATAAAAAATGACATATTCTTTTCTTTGGTACAAGACAAACTCGAACAGAACAAAGGTTTGTCAAATAAAGAGTGGGAGAGCAACATTTGATTTAGAGAAAAATCTCTCCTTCCCCCACCAATGAAGTGTGCTGGAACAACATTGTCAAGTTCATCAAGAAAGAATGTATCATTCCTCAATTGAACCTAATTAAGAACAGAGATAACTCATTTCATCTCCCCTTCTTACAGGGAGATAAATAAAAAATGTTGCACCTTGACTGTAGAAGCGGCGCCCTCTACCAAGGAATCAGGAAAATATCAAATGCTTAAAGGCAAATACAAGTGAAGGGTAATGCCAAGTTACAAAATATCAATGAGGGTGAATCCAAGAGATTTTAGCCCTCAAAGGATAAAAGTGAGTGACGGGTAATGATGTATCGTTTCCAACATTTCAACCCCTATGGATTTTTGCATTAACATATTCTTATACATTCTTTACAGGGTTACCAAGTCACCATGTCGCAAGTAAGTACCATTCTTCTCTTCTTCTTTTTAAGTAAAAAAAAAAAAACGAAAAAAAGTGAGAATTTCCATTACAAAAAGATCCTTTGGCGCTTTCCTAGAGACAAGCACGAAAATGAAAATTTGAGAAAAAAAAAATTTCTTCAAACTTTTTTAGCATCATTTTTATCTCAAAATTGTTTTCTCGTTTTGTGGGATATTCATTTAAAATCAAATTTCCCTATGAAGATTGATCTACTCATATGATCTCGACAGAGTGAGATTGAGACGTTAACCATGCCAAACAAGAAGTGCTTAGGATGAAGAAAGGCAAGCCCATTTCCAAACACATCCTTCAAACACTTTTGAGAGTTGAGTGAAAAGCGACCTTCTCTTAGGATGAATGATTCATTCGCATTGAGCGTAAAGAATCGAAATGATAAAGGCATTTTCTTCATTAATCCCAAGCATTGCACTAATCTCTTGCTACCCCTTTGGGCCAAATAAATATGATCCTTCAAAGTACCCCTGTCGAGAACGACCCTACTTTGGGGCAGCATAGAAGGTTACGGTCGTGTTGTAGAGTGAAGGATTGAGAAAGATTCCATTACTTTCACTTGCATTAATCTTATGGTGATAGCTTCAAAGGAATTCTCATTAGAGCTTGACTCATCCCAAGGTGAAGAAGAGCATTTCCTTCTCTACCCAAACACCGATACCCATTGCTTTAACCAATTTGGGCATGATTATTCATTTCTGAACCCCAAGCGGTGATCATCTCCCTTCACTGGGGCAAGGCATAAAAATTGACCAAATACAATTGACAATCACAAGAAAACGTGAAAAGCATCTCGAAAGTCATAAGAGCTCCAAAAGTTCAAAGAGAAAAAAAGTTCGACAAACTAGGGGGCATGAAAAAGCAATGTGCTTGGTAAAATTAAGGCCAATGCCCGTCAAGAAAAAAAGCCAAAAGGCTGCATCTTATGTGAAAAACAAAATTATCAAAGTCAAAGTGCCTGCGTAAAAAATCATCGCAAGTGCAAAGGAAATTAGATAAAATGAGCAAAGCTCCCATGTGGAAATGATTAATGAAGGAACTTTCGAGATGTGCTGTGTTCCAAAAGTCAAATGATTTCAAAAGATCGAGTGACCTGGTCACGATGCCATGGTGATGATCACCGACTCTTGAAAACCCCCTCTTGAAAATTTTAAGCCTTTTGAGCCTCTCTTGAGCCAACATTACAACCATTTTCCGAAGTCTCTTATGATTGGGATGGTTTGAGTGAAAATGGGAATACCACCAAGAAGCTATTGCTTGAAGTAGTGGAAGTAATTCTATCTTGTCTTGTCTTCCAAGTTCTCAACTTGTAAACCCAATGAAGATAGCGACAAATGTTCCTTTACTGGCCTCAAAGCAATATTTCCTTTGTGTAAGCCCTAACCGAGCCTATATTGCGGTCCTTTCAAAAGACTCTTTTGATCGATCATATTGTGCTTATTGCAAATGTTTCCAAAAGCCTTTGACATGGGTTATGTGAGATACCCTCAGCAATCAATTACTTCCCATGCGAATAGATGGGATCAAGCAGCCATTTTATCAAGAGTGTGTCAGAAACCCTTTCTGACTAAGAAGCTCTAGTTTAGCATGCTTAATGAGCTTTTTTTCACAAGTCATAGCCGTTCTGATAAGAACTCGACTCCTAGAGAATTTGATGATTAATAATACATCCCCAAGAAAGATGACAATTTTGCGCCACATAATGCTGATTAACATCGAATGTTTTTCTAAAGCAGTCAAACTTAGCTTGATTAACTTGTTCAATTAATGTTGTAATATTGTCAATACATCTCTTGATGACGTCTTTAATGACATTTGCTTAAGTTGAGTTTGACAGGATTCCTTAGTGAAGCCATGCAGTTTTCAAAGGGTTGGCGGGTGCTTCCCTAAAAACCAAAGGTTCATGGTCAGCCTTAAGCCATGTCATCTCCAAAGGTTCATGGTCAGCCTTAAACCATGTCATCTCCAAGGGTTCATGGTCAGCCTCAAACCATGTCATCTACAAGGTTCATGGTTGGCCTTAAACCATGACATTTCCAAGATTTGTGGGTTCATCCGTAAACCACGCTTGTCTGCATCCGGTCGAAACCCATTCGTACACGACGAGACTATCATCCGATCGAAACCCGTTCGTACACGGTGAGACCTCCCTCCCAGTCAAAATCCGTTTTTACACGGTGAGACCATTTATCCGGTCGAAACCCATTGTTACACGGTGAGATTTCGTCTCTCTCCTTCTTCTTATGACCTGGGGGGCTTCTGTAGCCCGGAGTCTTCCCTTCTTCTTATGACCTAGTGGGCTTCGGTAGCCCGGAGTATTCCTCTCTTCTTATGACCCAGTGGGCTTCTGTAGCCCAGAGTCTTTCTTCTTCTTATGACCCAGTGGGCTTCTGTAGCCCAGAGTCTTCCCTTCTTCTTATGACCTGATGGGCTTCTGTAGCCCAGAGTCTTTCTTCTTCTTATGACCCAGTGGGCTTCTGTAACCCGGAGTCTTCCTCTCTTCTTATGACCCGATGGGCTTCTGTAGCCCGGAGTATTTCTTCTTCTTATGACCCGATAGTCTTCTGCAGCCCGGAGTCTTCCCTTCTTCTTATGACTCGGAGAGCTTTGAAGCCCGGAGTCCTTCTTCCTATGACACGAAGAGCTTCGTAGCCCGGAGAGCTTTTGTAGCCCAGAGAGCTTTGTAGCTCGGAGTTCTTCCTATGACACGATGTGCTTTGTAGCCTGGAGAGCTTTTGTAGCCCGGAGAGCTTTGTAGCCCGGAGTCCTTCTTCCTATGACACGGTGTGCTTTGTAGCTCGAAGAGCTTTTGTAGCCCAGAGAACTTTGTAACCCGAAGTCCTTCTTCCTATGACACGGTGTGCTTTGTACCCCTGAGAACTTGGTAGCCCTGAGTCCTTCCTATAACACGGTGTGCTTTGTAGCCCGGAGAACTTTTGTAGCCCGGAGAGCTTGTGTAGCCCAGAGAGCTTTGTAGCTCGGAGTCTTTCTTCCTATGACACGGAGAGCTTTGTAGCCCGGAGTCCTTCTTCCTATGACACGGTGTGCTTTGTAGCCCGGAGAGCTTTGTAGCCCGGAGTCCTTCTTCCTATGACACGGTGTGCTTTGTAGCCCGGAGAGCTTTGTAGCCCGGAGTCCTTCTTCCTATGACATGGTGTGCTTTGTAGCCCGGAGAGCTTTGTAGCTCGGAGTCCTTCTTCCTATGACACGGTGTGCTTTGTAGCCCGGAGAGCTTGGTAGCCATGAGTCCTTCTTCCTATAACACGGTGTGCTTTGTAGCCTAGAGAGCTTTTGTAGCCCGGAGAGCTTTGTAGCCCGGAGTCCTTCTTCCTATGACACGGAGAGCTTTGTAGCCCAGAGTCCTTCTTCCTATGACACGGTGTGCTTTGTAGCTCGAAGAGCTTTTGTAGCCCGAAGAGCTTTGTAGCCCGGAGTCCTTCTTCCTATGACACGGTGTGCTTTGTAACCCGGAGAGCTTTTGTAGCCCGGAGAGGTTTGTAGCCCGGAGTCATTCTTCCTATGACACAGTGAGTTTTGTAGCCCGGAGAGCTTTTGTAGCCCAGAGTCCTTCTCATGACACGGCGTGATTCTGTAACCCGGAGTCTTTCTTCCTCTTATTGACAAGATGCGCTTCCATAGTTCTAAGTTCTTTCCATCAACCTTATACGTGCCTATTGTGGCATCCCAAAATTCATGGCAATCTCTAGAAGCATTAAAATCTATGAATAGGTGATGGAAGTACCATCAAGTTATATTGTAGCCTTTTGATCCATAAATTGCAACGAGATTTTTGGCCAACCTTTTAATGGACAATTATTTGATAGGAAAGAAAATTCTATCGTTGGCCATGTGTTTTATAAGTTGAAATCTATTAATTCTTGTTGCAAGATTTATGGTTGTATAGATTTCAATTAAGTATTTTGATGAGTGGGGGTTTAAGTTAGATTTTTTTTTAAAGGGAGAGTGGGCCGAAATTCCTGGGCCAAGCCAACCCAAAAACCCAGCCCACAACCCCCATTCGGCTATTTGGGCTTGGCCCGCGAAGCCCAAAGGAGGAGGGCTACCGTCAACCAAGGGGGGGGGGGAACCGGTTTGCATGTCTCCCCATTTGTCCCATCAAAAAAGCCAAGTGTCAATGCATGCAAGACTAATGATGGCTAATGATGGAGGGAAGGAAATTAGAGGGGAAAAGTGGGCGGATTAAGCAAAGAAAAAGGGAACCGAGAGAGAGAGAGAGAGAGAGAGAGAGAGAGAGAGAGAGAGAGAGAGAGAGGTGGTGTCGCACGGTAGAGAGAAAGGAGGGAAAGAGAGAAAGGGAGAAAGGAAGAGGGAAAGAGGCCGTGCGTGCGAGAGGAAGGAGAAGGTCCGTTCACTGCCGTCCGTCGCCGCCGTGTCCCGCCGTCGTGCTCGCCGTTCGGTTGCTGAGTTCACTCAGTTTGGAGGCAAGTGGGATCCCTTGATCTACTCTTGCATGATGTGCTTAGTGTGTGTGATTGAATGGTAAAAATTTCGGATGTATAGGATGTGTAAAATTTGAAGTTATAAGAGTGGTGCTCTAGTCTAGTGTGCTGTTCTTGAGAAAAACAGCTCGACCTTGGATGTTCTAGTGACTTGCATGCGATGTTCTAGTTGAAATTTGGCTTCGACTTCTAAATGAAATTTGTAAAGGACTTCTTGGAATATAACATACTCAAATTTGGGACAAAAAAAACAAGAATAGCTAGGTGAAACCATTGTTCTTTGGAAAGACTAGATCTGGAAATTTGGTACCGACCCTTGATGAATCCATGGACTGTAAGGCAACCTTTTTGTCGAAATTTCACTTCTATTTCTTAACAAAAGTTGTAAAGGATATCCTGAGGTATAACATTTCAAAAATTTAGAGAAAACAAACAAGAATAGGTAGGTGAAATCGTGGTCCTTTGGAGATGGTTAGATCTGGAATAACGGTACTAAGAACAGGGGTATTAACCGTCCATATTTATTTATCTAGGACGAATTTGATTTTGATGTCTTCATGAAATATCTACCTTATGATTTTGTCTATCACATAGTCGAATTTCATAATTGTTTAAGGTCATTTGGGTATTTAATCGGAAATGTTTCTAAAAGTGAGCAATCTGATGTGTTAGGACTTTGAAAGTTGCGATGCGTGGATTATATCGTTTTATATGAGATTATCTTGGTGTAATGTTCTTCATGGAATATCTATCTTTATGTCTTGCCTATAACATATTCAAATTTCGTAATTTTTGAAGTTCATTTTCCTATTTAACCGAAAATGTTTCAAAAACTGTGCAAGTTGAAATATTAGAATTTTAATGCTGTGATGCATGGACCGTACTGAATTATGTGAGGTTCTTTTGGCGTAGTGTTCTTCATGAAATATCTGCCTTTATGTCTTTTTTATAACATATTCGAATTTCATAATTTATGGAGTTCATTTGGGTATTTAATCAAAATGTTTTCTAAAACTGTGCAAACTGGATTGTGCGAATTTTAAAAGCTGTAATGCATGGACTATTCTGTTTTGTGTGGAATTCTGTTGGTGCGGTGTTCTTCATGAGATAATTGCCTCTAGATCTTGTTTCTAATGTATTAAATTCTTAGAATTTATTAGGGCCAATCACTAAATTTTAAGAAGTGTTAACTAAAACATTGCATTCCGTTTTATTAATAATCCCTGAGTTTGCCCCATGAATTATAATGTTTTTAAGTGATTGATCTTGCTGCACATGTGATGACATTTGGCATTACATATAAAATCAAAAGCTGAATTTGACCTTGTTGCCATCACATCATGTGCCATGTTGATATTGAGACACAATGGTGGACATGAAATATGATAAATGAGGATACCATCGGAGGTGTGAGCCGACGATGCCCCGGGAGTGTCGGGATGCCCGGAGGTGAGTGCCGGATGCCTGGAGGTGCGTGCTGGATGTCCTCGGGAGTTTCGAGATGCCCGGAGGTGTGTGCCGGAGGTTCCTCGCGATGCTAGGTTGGGTGCGAGCGATAAAATGTGGGATGCAATTATTGGTCCCGGGAAAGAAAAATGTTGTGATCCAATTTAAAGATAAAAGCTGAAATTGTATCATGCATATTATATGGTGATATGTGCATGGATGTTTGATGATATTTGTACAAGTGCATGGTGGTATATGCACATAGTGTGGTGACATATATGCATGGCTACTTTGTTAATATATGTACATGTGCATGATGGTATATGCACGTTGCATTGTGAGGTAAGCTCAAATGTATGAATGATATGCACCTTCTCATAATATTTTGATTGTTCTGTCTGATGCATTGAGTAGTTTAATGGATCTTTACTGCTGAGTGGTTGTACTCATGCCCTTGGGGACTAACATTTCAGATAGAAAGATGCCTTTACCACCGGTCACGCGCGGCACCTTTTACGGCCTACCATTTGACATGGAGGTTGAGTGTGCGGAGCATATTTGTGTCACCATTCCTGGTTTGATGTTCATTCAAGTTCGCGTGCTAGTGATGTATGATGTGGGCCTGGCTGGGGGCCCGGTCATCTAGGAGTTTTTGTCTGTCCACGTCCGTCGTGACGGAGTGATGTTGGGGATGTCGCCGCCGCCCGCCGCCCGATGCACCAGAGTGGGTGTGATGGCCCGTGTGAGGAGTGGGAGCTGACACTTTTTGGGATAGCTGACACTTGTAGATGGAGGGTTATACATGATCGATATAGGGGGTCGAGATCTCTCTTTTGAGTAGTAGCCGAGTTTAGCTAAAAATCTTGGCTTTTTGGTTGTACCGACCCAAGATGTCCATCATAAATATGTAAAAAAGTGACTCGGCTTTATCTTTTCCTTTGTTCGGTAATGGGTTTGCATTGCATCATTATCATGGGAGTAAGGGATAGTGAGACTTGTTTATATTTCCGCTATGAGCTACGCTGAATCCTTTCCAAAAAAAAAAAAAATGCCTAAGAACTACGGTTCTTCTTTAACCCCTTTAATGAAAGATATGTAACCGGCATTCAATAGGTAGAGCGATAGGTATCTGTGGCGACCCTAGCGGATCGGGGGTGCCACACCTATGCACTTGGGGTCTCTTTATCGCCAAAATAATTTAGGTGTCTTTTGTCTTTGAAAGGAACCTCTTCGAGCTCCCATTCAAAGAGGGGCAGCTATTGACACTTAAATTTTACAATTTTATTTAGGACTTAATCGTGTACAAAATTAGAAATTAGTCACACACAAAAACGAAACAAACGAAAAAAAAAAACAAAAAAAAAAACAAAAACAACAAAAAAAAAACGTGGAAGGGGTCGGGTCGAATCTCGCCTTGGCCCGACCCATGCCACCTTCTCCCTCCTCCACCTTCGCATGAAATGCTAGAGAATCAGGGGAGCACCCGGGAGAGGAAAAAACAGAGAGGGAATGTGGAGAAACACAGAGAGGGAAAGGGGAACAAGAATAGAGAGCAGGAAAAGCGAAAAAGAGGGAAGCATAGAGAGAGAGAGCTCGAGCAGAGAGTGAGCAGGAAGGAGAGGAGGAAGAGAGTTTCCTTCCTCGAGAGCCCCTCCGCCGCTGGGGGGCCAAGCCCCTGCGCTCACCGCCTCCGTCCCGACCAAGCCGCCGCCGCTCCTAGTCCCGTCGCTGCACCTTTGTGCCACCGGCTGCTACTGCCAAGCCAAAGTTGAAGCCCACAAGTAGCAGCCAAGAGAGGATCCGCACGAGCAGCCCAGATCTGGAGGGGGGGAGACTCGCCGTCACCGTTCTTGCTACCATCGCCGCCTCCTCAGCCACTGACGACACCGCCGGTCCGCACCACATCTCGTTGAACACCTCCTCAGCCAAACCGACGCACCGCCCGTCGCTACGCCTCTGCCCGATGCCTGTGCCACCACCAACCACACCTCTCTAGCAACCGCCATCCCCGAAGACCACCGCCATGCCGCTTTCCCGCCGTCACCAGCTGTTGCTATTTCGTCACCAGCCGCCGTATTCGCTGTTGCCTGCTGCTGCTATTCCGCCACCATGCCGTCACCTGATGGAACCCAATGCTAGAAGCCACCGCGCCCGAGCGCTGCCCGCCTCCGCCCGCGACGACCTGACACTTCCGCTCGCCATCGACGCAGTCGCCGCCCATCCTCGCTGACCACGATGTCGTTGCCGCCGCCGAGTAGCCGCCGCCACCGCCGCATCGCCGCTGCCATCATTAGCGCCGCCAAGAAATGCTAGGGTTTCGGCCAAGAACCGGGTCGGGCGCGGATCTCAATCGGGTAAGGTTTTCGTCCGCATAGGCCTGTCATGGTGGGCCACCTAATTTTGGGCTTGTGGGCTTAGGCTTGTTTAGTATGGCCTTGTGGGCCTCCTTTGTTTTAAAAAGAGAGGAGAGGGGAATTCATGGGCTAGGCCCACGCTTCGGGCCCACCCAGGCCCATCGGGCCGAAACCAGGTCCGGTCGGAGACAAGACCCGACCCGCGCCAACCGGGCCATACCCGGGTCAAGTTGGACCGGATCAGACTCGGATCGCCCAAAAACAATAAAATAAAATATTAATTTTTTTCAAAAAAAATTAAAAATTAAAAAATTTCGAAATATCCAAAAATGTAGGTTTTGATTAGGAATGGCCATGTATTGCCTTTATAGTGTAATTAGGCTTTTATTTGCCCGTATATTTATTATATTGCATGTTTAATTTACATGTTTAATTATGTTTGCAATTGCTTAGTGGCATGTGTTAATTTTACTGCAATTAGGATCTTGATAGCTGTGATTGTTACTTTAATGATTGCGCACCTGCATAATTACCTCACATGTTAGTGGATAGGTATAAAATCAACATAAACTGCTTGACAAAAATCATTTATTTTAAAATGAACAAGATTAGGTACCGAAAGGGCACTAATTGGTTAATTAGTGTAATCAAGTCCCCGACCCTGGATTCTCTGGTTGCGTAGGAAGTGAGGTGTACTCCCATACCTCACTTGGTTTCTAGCCGACCCCAATAGGCTAGTGGCAACTCCTTTTGTGCAAAATTTCTAAAAAATATCCCAATGTCATGCAGGGTATGGGCTTGGGAGAGCTCGTGCCTAATCATGGGCTTTAGACCCATCCTTTAAGCAATACCCCTAAACCTGTTCCATCCCTTCGAGGGTAGCTCGCGACAATTGATCTTTCACTTCGAGAACATAGTCAGAAGTAACATAGGGCACAAAATGAGGTGAATTATAAATTACCTCAAGGGCTCGCACAATGAGTAAATAGGGATAATTTTACTCACCTACCATTGTCGGTCAAACAATGCACATGTAGCATGAATTACACATTATAGTATATTTCTCTTTCTATAAGAGCGTATGTCATTTATTAAACATATCAACTATACAGATCTTAGCCTAAACATAGTCACGTGCTCTTAACGTACTCATGTTTAGCTCAAGTGCTATATTAGCTCGCTTTCTATAGTGCACAATTAAGTACTCGCATCCGGCATCTTTCAGGCATACATGATTGTGGGACTATCATGTTCGGTCTTATTATAAATAAAGCACAGACCTCATCTTGACTCTAATCAAGGCGACATCTTATTTAATGTACTAAACTTACTCTTCAGCATTCATTTGTACATAATGTCTCATCTCAACGTGCTAACTATAACACTTGAGGTGATTGCTCGTGTGAGTGAGCCAATCATTGCCTGCTGACATACTTTTCAATAATATATTTGTGTATGTGCTAGTCTTATAATGTATTTGTACTTATTGATAATGTGGCATCCTAGAATTTCATGACAACCTCTATATGTGCTATGAACCATGAATAGGTGATGGAAGCACCATCAATTTATATTGTAGCCTTTAGACCCATGATTTGCAATAAGATTTTGGCCAAGCATTTCGATGGACCATTATTTGATAGGAAAATTTTATTCTTGGCCATGCGCTTTATAAGTTGGAACTTATTGATTTATGTTACGTAATATTATGGCCATTTGAATTGGTAATTAGGTGTTTACTTAGGTGATGATTAAATGGGGAAAATTAGAGAAGAATTGGTTGATTTTCTTAAGCCAAAGACCAGCCCTACCGTTCAGCCACCAAGGGCTGACCCACGAAGCCCAAAGGAGCTGCCGTCGACCCAAGGGGGAGAGGGAGAGGCCCGGCCCATTTGAGCCCATCAAATTGCATGGAAAATGCCAAGTGGCTAGGGAGATTAGCCAAGTGTTTGATGCCATGCAAATCAAATGATAGCTAATGATAAGGGAAAGAAAAATTAGAGGAAAGAGGGGGCGGATTAAGCAAGGAGAAGGAGAGAAAGGGAGGAGTGTCGCACGAAGAGAAAGGAGAGGAAGAGAGGAAGAGAGAAAGGGAGACCGAGTGAGCGTGCGAGAGAGAAGGAGGAGGAGACCGGCCACCGTGCGTCCGCCTAGCCGCCGTCGTCAAGCCTGCCTCACCCCACCATTTGCTTGCTGCATTTTGCTTGGATTAGAGGCAAGTAGAGTCCATAAATCTACCCTTTTGCTTGCTGTGATTTGTGTTGTGAGGGATGATAAACTTTGGTTGTGGTAGAAGTGATGAAATTTCGAAGTTTGGGGAGAAGTATGATACCCTAGCATTCTGTTTTCTAGAAAGGCAGTCTGACCTTTGATGAATTCGTGAGCTGCATATAACATTTTAGTTGGAATCTCACTTCGACCTCTTGATGAAAGTTATAGAGGACATCTTGAGGAGTAACATACTAAAATTTGAGATGAAACGGACAAGTATTTCTTGGTGAAATGATTTTCCTTTGGAGAAACTAGATCTGGAATATGTTGTGCTGACCTTCAGTGATTTCATGAACTGTAAAGTGACTTTTTAGTTGGAATCTCACTTCGACTTCTTAATGAAAGTTGTAGAGAACTTCTTGAAATATAACATATCAAACATTTAGAGGAAATGAACAATTATATGTTGGTGAAACCATTGTTCTTTGAAGAAACTGGATCTGGGAAAACGTTACCTTGACCTATTATGATTCTGTGAATTTTTATAAAATCATCCAGTTGAAATTTGATATTGTTTCCTTAATGAAAGTTGTATATTACATTCTGAGGAATAACATACTGAAAATTGAGAAGAAACGGACATGTGTAGATCGGTGAAACGAATTTTCTTTGAAATGAGTTAATCTGGAAAAACAGTACCGAGAATAGGGGGAATTAAATCGTCTATGGCTATTAATCTATAACCAATTGGATTTCTATTTCTGAATGAGATATTTACCTCTAGGTTTTTTCTATAACATATCAAAATTTCATAATTTTTGGAGTTCATTTGGGTATTTAATCGAAATTATTTCTGAAACTGTGCAAACTGTAATGCTGAAATTTTGAAGGCTGTGATGCATGGACCGTACTGAATTGTGTGAAGTTCTTTTGGTATGGTGTTCTTCATGAGATATTTGCCTCTAGGTCTCGTCTATAACGTGTCAAATTTTCAGAATTTATTAATACCGTTTACTAATTTTCCTAGAGTCTTAACTAAAGGAGTGCATTCTGTTTTATCAGAAAATTGATGCATTTTCAAAAATAAATGAATTTCTCTATGTGATGTATTGTCTTGAGTGGTTGCTTTTGCTGCACATGTGGTGAAATTTGGCATGTCATATAACATCAAAAGTTGTTTTAAACCTTTGACATTATTGCATCAAATGCCATGTTGAAAGTGAAGCACACATGTGAATAAAAATTGTGAAAGTGATGATACTGTCGGACCCTTGAGTCGACGATGTCCTCGGGAGTGTCGAGATGCCCGGAGGTGTGTGCCAGATGCCCGGAGGTGTGTGCCGGAGGCTCCTCGCAATGCAAGGTTGGGTGCGAGCGATAAATAGAGGGATGCAAACTTGATCCCTAGGAAGAAAGATGAAATGAGATCCTCTTGAAAATTAAAAAATTTGAATCATGTGCATGGGTATGTGCATATGGCATGGTGATATATGCATGACTGCACGGTGATGTATGCATGACTACATGGTAATGTATGTTTGATAGCATGGATGATATGCACTTTACTTGTGACATCCTGATTGTTCTGCTTGTCGCACTGTGTAGTTTGATGGATCTTTACTGCTGAGTGGTTGTACTCACCCCTTTGGGGATTAACATTTCAGATTAAAAGATACCTTTACCACCGGTTGCGCGTGGTACCTTCTACGGCTTACCGTCTGATGTCGAGGTTGAGTGCGCGAAGCACATCTGTGTTAGTGTTCCTGGTTTGATGTTTGTTCGAGTCCGCAAGCTGGTTATGTATGATGTGGGCCTGGTTGGGGGCCCTGTTGTCCAAGAGTTTCTGTCTGTCCACGTTCGATGCGATGGGGTGATGCTAGGGATGCTGCCGCCGCCGCCGCCGCCCGATGCACCGGGTTGGGTGTAAGGGCACGTATGACTGGTGGGAGCTGACACTTTTTGGGATAGCCGACACTTGTTGATGGATGGGTATACATGTCTGATGTAGAGTCGAGTTCTCTTTTGAGTCATAGCCAAGTATGGTTAAAGATCTTGGCCTTTTGCTGTACTGACCCGAGATGTTCATCTTTAAAATGTAAATAAAAGTGACTCGGCTTTATCTTTTCATTTGGTGTGTAGTTGGTGTGCATTGCATTATTGTTATTGGAGTAAGGGATGGTGAGACTCGTTTATGCTTCCGTTGATGAGCTGCGCTGGAATCTTTTCAAAAAAAAAAATTAATTGAACAACCCCTATGAACTATGGTTCCATTTTAATTAAAAAGGCATTAGACTGGTATGTAGTAGGATAAGTGATAGGTACCTGTGGCGACCCTAACGGATTGGGGGCCGTGCCGAGGGGGTGCCATAGATAAAACATCAAGTCACTAATAAACAAACAAGTGCAATACATATGTCCACAAATACATAAACCAATTATCCTCTACAATAATACATATCACATTCTACACAATCCTAGTGACATCCTGTGAGTCAAGAATATGTCTTTGGGAACAACCTTCGTAAATGGATCAGCAACCATTCTATTTGTTGAAATGTATTGTAGGATCACTTCTTTATGCGCTATAATATCTCTGATGAAGTTGTTCTTTATGTCAATGTGCTTCGTCCTTCCATGATACTTGGGATCCTTCATATAGGCAATGGCTGCTTGACTATCGCATTAAACTATCACCGGTCTTGGAACCTCAGTGATAGTGGCTAAATTTTCCAAGAAACGTTTTAGCCATACTGCTTCTTGCACTGTGGCAGAACATGTAATAAATTTTGCCTCCATTGTAGACAAGGCCGTGCATGTCTATTTCTTGTTATTCCAAGAAATTGCACCTCCATTGAGCAAGAATGTATATCCAGAAGTCAATTTACGTTCATCTGAGTCTCCACCCCAATCAACATCTGAATAGCCTAATAAGCGTAAATCATTCCCTTGGTAACAAAGTCAATACTCCATGGTATCTTTCAAGTATCTCAGGATCCTCTTCACTGCTTTCCAGTGTGCTTGATCAGGATTTGATTGATATCGGCTCACCAATCCCACGGCATAACATATGTTGGGTCGATTACACATTATAACATACATCAAACTTCCGACCGCACTAGTTTAAGGAATAGTTTCTATTACTTTAATTTCTTCTGGAGTCTTAGAACACATCTCAGTACTTAGGCCTTCACCTTGCATAACAGGGGTATCAATGGGATTACAGTGCTGCATATTGAAACGTTCAAGAATCTTCATAATATCAGACTCTTGTGATAAAGTAAGGAGTTTCCTTGATCGATCTCTTTCTATCTTAACTTTTAATATATAAGCAGCTTCTCCCATATCCTTCATTTCAAAATTGGAGGATAACCATTCTTTTATGATGATAACCAAAACCTTGTCATTTCCAGCCAATAGAATATCGTCCACATAAAGTGATAAAATCACAAATTTATCTTCGGACCACTTGACATATACACAGTGATCTTCTTCAATCATCGTGAAACCAAAAGTTGTTATGGCTCGATAAAAACGAAGATACCACTGTCTAGATGATTGCTTAAGGTCATATATTGAGCGATGAAGTTTGCAAACTTTATGCTCTTGACCTTTAGTTATGAAACCTATTGGTTGTTTTATATAAATTTCCTCATCTAGTTCTCCATTGAGAAATGCCGTCTTTACATCCATTTGATGTAATTCAAGGTCCAAATTACAACGATGGCTAGAATAAGGCATATTGAGGCAAACCTTACAACTGGTGAAAATGTTTCCTCATAGTCTATACCCTTTTGTTGAGTATAACATTTCGCCACAAAACGAGCCTTATACTTTTCAATGGATCAATCCACCCTTCGCTTAATCTTAAAGACCCATTTGTTTCCAATGGCCTTACGATTGGGTAGTCGATCAACCAAGTCCTAGAGATGATTTGCCATCATTGACTCCATTTCATCTTCCAAAACTTTTCTCCATTCTTCCTTATTAGAGGATGAGAGAGCCTCTTGAACAGTCTTAGACTCGGCATCACCTTTCTGAGCAATCATAAATGTTTCCCCTTCAATCTCAAAACGACGACGGGGAATACTTTTACGATTATTTTTACGTAATTGAATTTCTCTTGAATTCAATTCATCAAGCGATGCAACACTCCCACTAGGTTTTGTGTGTTGAGATAAATCTTCATTTCCCTCTACAACATTAATGGGTGTGTTCTTAGGATCTTCCATCTCATATAGTTGGAAGTCCTTATTAATCTCTTCTCTACTAGGAAAATCGTTCTCCAAGAACGTGACATCTTGTGACTCCATTTCGGTCATACTTCCATCAGCTTGTCCACATATAAATGCGTACCCTTTGGGGTGTTCTAGATATCTTATAAAGATATATTTCTTGCCTCTATGACCTAATTTGTTATATTTGTGGGAAGAATCATGAACATAAGCTGCACATCCCCATGGATGTAGAATATTCAAGTCTGGTTTCCTACCAGTCCACAATTCATAAGGGGTGGAAGTGACTGATTTTAAAGGTACTCGGTTAAGTACATTGGCAGCAGTCAATAACACATCTCCCCAATAGGAGATAGGTAAATTTGCTTGCGCCATCATAGAACTAACCATTTATAATAGGGTTATATTCCTTCTCTTAACTACCCCATTTTGTTGTGGAGTACCGGGAATAGTCAATTGTCTTACAATTCCCTTTTCATCATAAAGAGCCTTGAATTGCTCCAATAGATACTCACGTCCACGATTGGTTCTCAATGCCTTTATTGTTTTGTTCAACTGATTCTCTACCATCGTTATATATCGTCTAAAGTAGTCTAATGTTTCTGACTTATGGGAGATCAGAAAGACATAACTGAAACGTGTGAAGTCATCTATAAAAGTGATGAAATATGAGGCTTCATGCCTCGTCCTCACATTCAAAGGACCATAAATGTCAGAATGAATCGGTTGCAATGGAAATTCGGCTCTAGTTTATTTACCAAATGGTTTTCTAGTTGCTTTTTCCGCTAGACAATATTCACATACGGGTAGATTAATATTAGTGAGTGACCCTAAAAGGCCTTCTCTAGCTATCTTTGCATTCTTTGCAACCCAATGTGACCTGATCTAGCATGCCAAGTACTTGCATCAATCTCAACATTACTAGAAGATGCAATTAAAGAAAAACAACCATCAACATTAACATTGTACTGATCATAGTCAATGTCTAATACCATAAAACCATTCGATACATGACTTGGACCATAATAAACTATTCCAAACAAAATGTCAACACAATCACCATGGAAATTCAATATATAACCTAGGCTAAGAAGAACAACTATGAAGACCAAGTTTCGTCGAATATCTGGAGCATAGAGGACACCATGTAGGAATAGGCTTCGACCACCACGTAAAATTAATTTACATGTGCCAATACCCTTTACTTCAATTCTTGAGTTATTCTCAACATATATCCATCTTTTTCTAGGCTATATCTGACGATACTCCACAAATGTTTCTCGGTCTCTAGCTACGTGGTCTGTTACTCCTGAGTCTATAGTCCACATTGGATGAAATTCAGTAAGCATTACAGAGCTAGAAACAAAAGCATCACTTAAAGTAATGGAGTAATAGGGTACTTCTTTCGGCTCAGTGCATTCACGAGCAAAGTGACCCATCTTGCCACAATTGTAGCACTTCATCTTGGCCTTGTCCTTCTTCCCACCACACTTCTCGCGTCGGAAGGTCTTAGCCCTTTTAGGTGCCTGATCAGTCTTCTTCCCTTTGTTGTTGAATTGATGATTCGTTTTGAGCTTGAAGCTCGAAGCTTTGCGCGAACTCAATTCAATAACATAAGCCTGGGTAGAGGATCTCGCAGCCTCTAGGCGCTCATCCTCTAATTCCAAATGACGCGTTATATCACCAAAAATTAACAATATTCTTATTATGCGTCATATTGATCTTCATATGCTCACAATTGCCAGGAAGAGACCTTATAATAGCTTGAACTTGCTGTTCATCAGTAGGGGAGTGACATGTCGACTTCAGCTCACAAATCATGTTTGACGTCTCCCGAAGATGCTGCCTTATCGTTACATTTGGGCTCTTTCAGTATGTGTCAAACTTGATGATGAGTCTCATCAACTTAGTGGCAGATGTACCCCCAAACTTATCTTTCAAGGCAACCCATATTGCTTGAGCTTTGTCATAACTTTCAAACTCACACATGAGATCATCTTGCATACAGCTTAGCAACGTGATGCGAGCAATGCTATTTTCTTTTTCCAAGCTTGATAAGCTTCTAGATCTCTCTTGTGTTGAGCTGAAGTTCCATGCTCAGGTCCATCCATGGTGTCGTTGAGGGTTTCCAAAACCTCTTGCTTCTCAAGGATGTATTGAACCTTTCAGTGCCAAATATCATAATTGTCACCGTTCAGCTTCTCCCCCTTATTGAGGTCAGCCACAATGGTCTTGGATGCTGAAGCCATAATCAATTGCTCTTAACACATTGACATAATAAACGCGGAATCATTACTAGCACATTTTTCAAAGTAACACACATATTTAATTTGCAACAAAGACAAACTAAATTAATGATAATTCAATAAAAGACACAGAAACGAAAGTTCACTATGTTCCCAATCAGCTCCTATGTACAATTATTCTATTATCATTAATTAGTTTAATTTGCACAAATTTTAAGTTCTAAGTGAGAACTCCTTCGATTCTACCAACCTACGAACTCCCACTAGGAAAAATAATTACATGACCTCATGAAATTTCTTTATTTTTCCATTAACACAAAAGCATAGCATGTGAACCAACTTACAAAAAACAAAATAATCATGCTGCAACTACAATCAAAACCGCAATTCAACATGTAATGGAAAAACAAGGATTTCCTACCATTGTTTGAGTTTTCTTGGAACTAGAAAATTACAAGTGTATTAAACTATATACATGCTATCATCAAACCAAGCTCTACACAACATATATGATACAATTTTCATATAGGCTAACTACTGTATTTCCTAAAACATAAGAAAATACAAGCTAAAAATGAATAAATTATGCATTAAACCCCTTAAAATACGCGTACTTAGGGTTCCCTTCACATTTTTATACCTTTAAAAAAATTGAAAGTAAAAAATAATTATACCACAGTGTAAAGCACATCCATACGAACCAAATGCCACCGACCACGCTCCAATCGGAGATCTCATGCGTCCACACGTGCCACTGAGTGTGCAGTGCATGTGGCTCACGCGCCAGCGATCCTCAAAGGATCCTGGCCGGCCAGACCAGTCCGACCGGTCCAATCAGCGACCGGTCCGACTAGTTTGACCACCTATTCGGTTGACCAGTCCAACCGGTTGACCGGTCAACGGTCGGGTTGGTTGGGCCTCAGGTCAGGTCGGGCTACCGACCAGCCAATTGCCGTCGTCGGTGACGTCATCCGGCAGTTACCGACGGTTGGATGATGTCATCTGTAACGTCAGCGCACGTCATTTCGCCGACGTGCGCGTGGCGCCCACACACCGCGGCTTCTGGCCGCGCGTGTGGGCGCGTCTGACATCTTCCGGCAACGCTCAACCCATCATCGGACTCATCTCGACGAGTACTTTCACATGTATATTTGAAATTGATTTTTGCTGAAAAAATATTCCGAAAAATGGCCAAAACCGTACGAGTGTACACGACCTCAAACCCGTTCTTCGCTTCGGTTAGTTTTTGACGATTCAGATAGCAATTCCGACCAATAAAAAATCCAAATAGTGTAGATTTCAATACTCTTGATCTCGATATCAAACAGTAAACGTGAAAATTCGATGAAAAACAAGGCATAAATCACAACCATGCTCTGATACCAATGTTGGAATTCAAGTCAGCGGAAGACGACTTACCTTTATCCGATGCGCTAACAACAATTAACCCCGGAACGAACGTTGAATTGCGGATGAATCACAAACAAAAATACTTCACATTGGTCTGAATGCAATCACGAGGAAAGCACCCAATTTCCACAGCGTAAATACCGATTGTTCTTGTAAAGGAGAAATGGAACGAATTCTTTCTCTTTTGATGGAAAGGGGAGAGAAAATAAAAACTATTTCTTTCTGAGCGTACGTTCTGCCAACCGTGCCAATGATTGTCTTTAAAAGACTTTTATACAACTCCCTCATACCCTTTCAAATGATGTCTTTCCATCATAGCATATCAAGACGAAACGGTGCGTTCCAATCGCACCCCATCATGGAAGTATTAATAAAATACTACAATCATCTTCTTCATTCCTCATTTGTATTTAACTTAACAAGTAATGCTTTCTTTCGAACACTTCGCTCAATTGCTTTCTTGATCACCTTCGGATCCACGTCTCCCCTGACCTCCACCATTTGCTCATCCATGTTCATGTCCACGTACTCCACTCCTGCTCATTCAATTAAATTTCTTCACTAATATTTAAGGAAAAAACACCCAAAACGAAAGCAATTATGAAGTAATTACTCATTTATTGAGAGCTATGAATATCGCATAACTAAATTAGGGCTCAACTTTAAAGAATTAACCCCGTAAGTGAATCAATATGTACATATATATTTATATATATATTTATATATATATTTATATATATTTTTTTATATAATATACACAAAAGTGTTGTACTGATTATATTTATTGGTTCTACTATACGTGGAGGGCAAAACTTTGAATATTGGAACGACATATTTCGTGAGTTCGGTTCAAATACGATATGAACATAAGCAAAATACATTACCTCGTGTCTTGTCTAGTGTCTTCCAAATCTTTTCCCAGCATCCGCGACAGCAGTTGATACTCACGTGGAAAACAAGAGACTGCATCAAATATGTTCAATTACAGTAAGATGATTTTACTCATGTTAAGTTTACATTTAAAGCAGCGATTGAAAGTATTACCGTAGACATCGGAACTTGGTGCAGTGCCTTGTAGACCTTAGGCAAGAAGGTGAAGCTCAAGGGCAGATGGCTTTGAAGAGGGACAAGTCTGAATTGTAGTTAATCTAGAATGAAAGTATGAGTGATGTGTGTGTATGTGTGTGTGTGTACACACACACATCACTCTGATAATATATTTCTTTTAGTAATAATAAGTCTCGACAAGGAAGGGAAATAATGCAGATATAAAAGTTGCTCATTAGTTCCTTGATTTATCCTAGAAAGCCCAATTCAATTGAAATTGCTGTAGATTGTGGGTTCTTTCATGGAAACTTAAATAGGATTTCATCAATCCAACGAGTCAACAATGGAATTGACTTTTTATTTTTGTTCTCAAGGAAGGATTCGATGCAACAATGCCTTAGATTTTCCTAGACTTACCTTTACCCCGTAGGCGGCACTATTTGCACCTCTTATGTGACTAAATCCATCTCATTTTCACCAAAAATACAAAAGTAACCTCTATCATTCAATTACAATGTAATTGGTAGTTCCAAATTTAATGAACTTTCCTTTTTTAAGTTTTTCTATATCTATGTAGGATCTACCTACCACAATTGCAAATTTCATATGTTTAATTTTCGTTTATTGTAGATTTTCCGTGTATGTTAAAGACACTATTTCTTTTTTTATTATTATTGTTAGATATTACTTCCATAAAAAATTATTTTGTCGAAAAGATAAATTTCCAAAAAATCAATCTCTTTTTAACATTTTTGATTAAATTTACGGATAAATTGCTAAGTAAATGAAATTTAATTAAATCAAAATATCGCATAAAGTAAGAAATTTTTTTAAAATGCTTGTGAAATTTCATTATTGTGGATTGATAAAAATTAATATCACCGACAAAATATGTATGAAAAAATATTAAGATACCTTATTGTGCATAATATTTTTAGTGTAATAAGGAGAGCTGACATAGTAAATAAAGAGAGTTGATACATATTTAGTCTAATAATTAATAAAATATTCATCAAGAAAGTGAGCTTTTGATATAAGAGGAATACAAAAAAATAGATAGGTTGTTATAAGATTAATAATGAAGAAGAGATTTTCAGTTTTATACTATATCAAAGAATATTTGTTTTCCTTACTGTTAGCAAGATACTTTTATACAAAGCATGTAAAAAGTTATAAGGATATCTACACTAAAAAATAAAATAAGTAAAATTCTTAATTATGGTAACTATTCTGAATAGAAAAAGAAGAAAATAGAAAAGAGGAGTCGGGCCATTATATAAAATGCAATTGAAAGATTAAGGGCAATTTTGTCTTTTAGTATAAATGGGAGTGGATTTAGTTATTTAGGGGACGAAATTGCACCGCCAGTACGTATTTACTAGTAAAAGTTATTTTCCTTCCTTTTTTTAAAAAATTTTTGCCCAAGTTACTTTTGCTTTCCTTTTGATTTTTTCATTTGTTTTGGCGCTACTCTTGACAGGGAAAATACTATAAAAAATCTTAAGCTATGCAACACCATTTCGCCAACATCTTTTCGGTAAGATCATCGTGACTCGAATTTGTAACAGTATAACAAAAATTTGTATCCATAACAAGATCGGCAATTTTATTACATGAAATCATGCTTGCACAATGAGAACATGTACGCATGCCAAATCTGTCGTGGGAACTAATCATAAACGACCAATACCGATTGCGTCGACTCTTATTTCTTTCGCCTTCCTTCCCCATTTGCATCACTGAACAGGTACTGCTTTTTTTCTGAAGATGTTTATGAATTGCTCTCTTGATTACCTCCGGATCCACTTTTCCTTTTACCTCCACCAACTGCTCGTCTATCTTCATGCCCACAAGCTCCACTCCTGCTCATTCAAAGAAAGCTTCTTCATCATTGCAATCCACAAGCATCGAGATAACACACCCAAAATGAAAGGGAAATATCAAGTAATTAATCGGTTACCAGGCCGAGCCCATTTGAATGGCGCATGGCACCGGTTCGGTTCAAATATGATTTACATAGAGTGAAGTATGATTACCTTCCAACTTGGCTATTATCTTCGTTAGCTTTTGCTGACATCCGTCGCAGCAACCGATACTCACACGAAAAACGAGCTGCATAGATCGACACCTATGGTAAGATGGTTTTATTCATATAAAGTTCACATTAGAACTGGCGTGGCAAATGAAAGTATTATCACCGAAGACGTTTGAATTGGGTGCAGAGCCTTGTGAAAATCCTGGGTAAGGAATCGAAGCTCAAAGAGAGATTGGCTAGAAGAGGAACAAGTCTAAACGTAGTTCTCTCTGTATATATATATGGAAAAAATATATTTAGTAAATGGAAATGAGTCTTGAGAAGGAAAGGAAATCCTGCGGATTTATTCAATGCATTTCATTTTCAATAGGAATTAGGGTGGAATGTGTAGTCGTACATGGTAACTTTAAGTGAAGAATCTGGAAATGACTTCCCATTTTTGTTCTCAAGGATCTGCATGCATTGCCTAATTTGCCTAGACTTGGCTCTACTCCGCACGGACCGAATTCAGGCGTGCGTATATTCGAGTTTCGACATTACCTTATTTTAAGACATGGTCTCACCGAAAAAATTAGGGAATAAGCTTTGTAATAAATCAACAATAATCGTTTTGGATTGAAATGGAACTTGAAAGGAAGCGGGAAGAAGTGTAAAAGTTTAGGGAAAAATATTTTTTTTGTATTTCTTCAATACTCCCTAATGTACACTGCTCTGTAATTATAATACAAGATGTACACAATAAATGGCAATGAAATATTCCTCAAATTAATCTTAATCTCAATCTAATCCCTAATTGATTTAGTGCACAATTATAATCAAATCAGATTCTCAGCATATCTTCCGAATTCTCAAGCATATCTTCCAACACTCCCCCTCAAGCTGGTGGCTTGTAGATGTCCAAGACGCCTAGCTTGCTTAACAAATATGCGTGTTGTCTTTGACATAGAGGTTTTGTGAAGATGTCCGCAGGTTGTTCTATGGTTCCAATTCCTCTTGTTTCGATTATCCCTTCTTAAATTTTTTCTCGAGCAAAATGACAATTCACTTCTATATGCTTAGTTCTTTTGTTCACTATGGGATTTGCTGCAAGCTTGAGGGCTGCATCATTGTCACAAAATAACTTTGTTGGACTTTTTAGTTGTATTTCGAGGTCCCCAAGCAAGCCTCGTATCCATGGTTGCCTGCTTTTTGGTCTTCCATAAAAGAAGAGATTCTCCCAATTTAATGCAAAAACCAGTGATGGATCTTCAGCTCATGGGACAAGTTGCATAGTCTGCATCACAATATGCCGTCATTTTCATATTGCATCTTCTAGATAAGAGTATTCCAAGACCTGTGCACTTCTTCAAGTATTTCACAACCTTCAGGGCACATTCATGTGAGATTGCTTGGGGCTGTGCATAAATTGACTGAGTGTTTGCACCGCATATGATATATCAAGCTTGGTCATAGTCAAATATATGAGTTTTCCAATGAGCTTCTGATAACTCGTCAGATCTTTGAGCCAAGGATCATTATCCTACGATATTCCCACATCGTAATCTGCTGTAGTTAGTTTGGTGTTCTGCTCGATTGGGATAACTGCTGGTTTACATCCTGATAAACCGGCTTATAATATAATCTCCAGTACAAATCTCCACTGACTGAGGGAAATTCCTTGGTCGAATCGAGCAATCTCAATCCCAAGAAAGTATTTAGGCGCTCCCAGGTCTTTTATATGAAAGGTGGTATGCAAATATTTCTTAAGACTTTCTATAGTAGTTTTATCATTTCCTATGATGAGAATGTTGTCAACATATATCATCAAGTAAATAGATGACATGCCCTCAATCCACGTGAATAGAGCGTAATCATATTTGGACTGTTTGAAGCCTACAGTTTTGAGAGCATTAGCAAACTTGGTGTATCCTTGCCTGGAAGCTTGTTTCAATCCATAAAGGGATTTACGGAGACGATATACTCTATTCTCCCCTTGTTTCCATAAACCCTGAGGAATATCCATGTAGATCTTTTCATCTAAATTGCCATGAAGAAAGGTGTTGTGGACGTCCATTTGATGTAACGGCCAATCATGGATAGCGGCAACTGATAAGAAAGAACGAACAGTGACATCTTTAGTAACCAGAGAAAAAGTCTCGTGATAATCGAAACCTTCTCACTGAGTAAAGCCCTTACCACCAACTGAGCCTTGTAACACTCAATGGATCTATCAGTTCGATATTTTATTTTATAAACCCACTTGCATCCAATTGGTTGTCTGTTTGGAGGAAGGGTGACTAAATCCCAGGTATGATTATCAGTTAATGCCTATAATTCTACTACCATAGCCTTCTGCCACCGTGGATCACTGGATGCCTCCATAACTAGACAGTTCCTTGCCTCATCCCAAGTAAATGGTCGGATGAGATTGGAGCTATCGCTAGAGGAAAAACCTTTTTCGGAGGTGCAGTTAGAACATATTTAGGAGACGGATCTTCCTCGATTAAGAAACGGTGGGAATTGGTCACAACACCCAAATCTTCATTCAAAGATGTGTTTTCATGAAATGTGTTTTCACGAAATGGAAAGACATTTTCGTGAAAAATAACATCCCTACTAACGAAAAATTCCCCTGTCAATGGATCAAGAACACAATATCCCTTATATAAGTTAGGATAACCCATGAATATGCATCACCTGGCACGAGGACTCATTTTATCCTGAGGGCTCATTATAGTAGTATAGCACAAGCACCCAAAAATCCTTAAATGATCCAGTGCTGGTTGCTTCCCAAAAAGTAATTTGAAAGGCAATTTTCCATCCAGTATCTAAGTAGGCATACGGTTGATGAGATAAGCTGCAGTAACAATACAATCGCCCCAATAATTCTTTGGAATGGACCCCTAAAATTTCAACGTTCGTGCAACTTCCAAAAGATGCGATATTTACGCTCCACCACCCCATTTTGTTGTGGGGTATAAATGTAGGAGCTTTCATGTAGGATGCCATGAGACAAGAAGAGGGAAGCACAGTCATGGTTGAAGAACTCTTTTCCATTATCAGTGTGGATTCGCTTAATTGACTTCCCAAACTGATTTTTCGATAAGGTAATAAACATTTTTAAATGGGAGGGAACTTGACCTTTTGACTGCATCAAAAATACCCATGTCGCGCGGGAGCAATCGTCCACAATTGTGAGAAAGTAACATGATCCATCATGGTGTGACGTGTGATAAGGTCCCAAAGCATCCACATGAATTAATGAAAAAATATGACTTGCACAAGTTTTACTAGAAGGAAATGGGGTTCGTGACTGTTTTGCGAGAGGGTATATATGGCATTTAGAGTAAGGAAAGGAAGCACTATGACCCATTCTCGAATGCATAAGAAAATCTTTATCATTGGCAGTCAAATTACACAATGATACTTTATTCAAGGGAATTGATGACAAATCAAAATTACTTGGGAAACAGGTCCAAAAAAATAGTCCTTCGGAAAGACTACCCAAGCCTATTAGTTTGCCAGTCAAAAGGGCCAAAAGAAGCAAGTATCAAAATGAAAGAATACTCGACGGGAATTTTATTTGCAAACTTTGGACACAGAAATAAGATTGAATTCAAATTCTAGGACATAAAGGACATTTTGAAGGGTAATCTGAGGACTCAGTTTAACTGTGTGAGTGATATTCCCATTTGGCAGTTGCACAGAAATAGGGAGATCCCAGTTCTTATGCATAGTGGAAAGAAATTTATTATCACAAATAATATGATCACTTGCTCCTAAGTCAATTATCCAAGCCTTTCTTGAAATAGAATTTATCAGGCAATGAGATATAAATAAAAAAACTTCCTCCTTTGTTTGAAGTGTCAAGCTTTTGTAATGCCGGCATCAGTTGTTGATATTGCCCATATGTAATGGGCTGATCAGTATTTAGGCCAGTAGGTCTAGTGACTTGGTAAGCTGCAAAAAATTCTTTCTTTTTTTCCTTTTTGATTCTAGGTTGCTATGCAATTTCCAACAATTATCAATCGTACAATGTGGGAGCTTGCAATATTCACAATATAATTTACCTTTCCCTTTTGAATTTTGGCCAAAATTTTTTGAGGGTGCAAAAAAAATGTGACCATCGGATGTCTTGGTCACGAGATCATATTGTGACATCTTGAATTTCGACCCTGTCTCGATTAAATGAAATGGGCATTTCATCGACGCGCCTATGGTCCTTTTTCTCTGAGCTGATCATTCACGAGTTAACTGATCTATCAAGTGAAGCCGTTAAGGGATATAAACGCGACAGACTTGAGAATTCGATCAGAAATCGACTACTCGACCGTGATAATCGGCAAGGGTCAATACGGCACCATTATAATTGATTAGTGATCGGATGTAGGTCGATTCAACGGAAACTTGCAATTCAATGGTGGGTGATTCCACATGATCACAAAATTTGTGTCGAACGGCACTAACCCAATTTTCTATCGATTTTGTAGCCGGTACCCGTAATTGAAACCTTGAGATTTTTACGACAACCAAGAGTCACCTATGAGTCGGAGATGCACAACATAGATTGAAAATTATCAACCACGAGTTAAACGCGCTAAAATCCCTAAAAGCTAACCGGTAGGTTGGATCGCGCTAAAATCGCGTTCGGTCGATTTTAACCACGAAATTGAATTTGGTTTCAGGAATCGAACATTTGAGTGTGTCGCGATTTATTTTTAAGACCTCATCTCATCTTTTGGGAAAATTTCGTCGAGCCCGGAATTTTGGCGGAAAAATCAAATTCGGCAAATTAAAAATCAAGAAATTCGGATGGGCACCTTTAATTGGGTTATTGGCCACCAATTTGATTTGTTATGTGAAGGATTGAGGGGAAATTTGTATGGGCTGCTGCCATGGGATTATTGGCCACCAAAATGACTTAATTTGGTGAGAAATTGAAGAAAAATAAGGGAAATTCGTATGGGCAGCTCTAGCTGGAATTTTGGACACCAAATTGGCTTTGTTGGTGAAGGAATTGAGGAAAAATTGGCCATTGGTTACTGCCAAGACTTGGAGGGCAGAAGACTTTGGAGGCCAAACCACTCAAGTGCAAGATATTTCTTTTTAGCTAGCCATTGGTCCTCACATGGACTTCCTTGGCTTCTTGTCCCCCTTCTTCTCCTTCTAGCATGTGACCAGCCCCCCCCCCCTCCTGCAGAAGAGCTTCTGCTTCAGCTTCCTCACTTCTCCTTCTTCATCTTCTTCAATTTCCCTTTTTATCACAACTCTAGCCCAATCCATCCACCTCTACCCGCTCGACCACCGCAATCTCCTCGCGCCAGCGCCGCGACTAGCAGCTTCACCATCGCTGCCAGCTACTCGTTGTTCGTCCAGTCCCTCGCCTCTTATTTGCGTCCTTGCCATCCCCAAGCAGCCAGCTGCTTGACCTCCCGTGACTTTTACCCGTCCGAGCTACGTCGACCGTCCAGCAGCCATGCTGTTCCAGCTGTGCTATTCCTGCGTCCAGCTTGCCACCTCAACCCCGTAATTCACCCTCCAACAAAACAAAATCTCAACCTTTGGACTGAGCCATGTTGGGCTATTTTCAGCCTCTTCCGAGCCTCCTTTGGAGTCATCGTAGTCACGAGATCTCATCGTCTTCGCATCGCTGTCGCCGTGGACCCGTTATCTCGCTAATCCGGTGAGTTAGCATCCTAATCTCTTATTATGGAGTTAATTACACTTAGGGTATGCTTAATTAGGATTAAGGTTAATTTAGTTAATGTAATTAGTAGTTAGTTAGTTTAGTTAGTTGAACTAGATAGTTAAATCAGTTAGGTGGTTAGTTAGGTTATTTAGTTAGTTAAATTGGATTAAGGTGGTTAGCTTAGTTAGATTAATTAGTTAGCTCAATTGGGTTAGTCCGGTTAGCTTAATTAAATTAATTAAGTGATTTAGTTTATATAATTTACAATTTATTTAATTAATTGTAATTAGCGTAAATTGTACCGGGATAGCCAGTTTGTAGAATTTTACGCTAATTGTCATTGTTGAATTGATTTGAGAAATTAAGTACTAAATTATGCAATTGAGTGCTGGGTGATGATTTTTTATTAATATTGCAAAATATTATTTATGCTATTTAATTAAAAATACCGGGTATCGGGTTTTGACGCCAAAAAAAATATTTTATGCATTATATAAAATCGTGAAATTTTGAAATGGCGAATTTCATGTTTTGTGGATTAATTTAAATGTGTGACCATGCATAAGTATTTTACCGGGTAATTTTAATACGAAGAAAATTGGCTAATGTTAACACCTAAATTTTACAATTTTATTTAGGACTCAATCGCATACAAAATTAGGAATTAGTCATTAAAAAAAACAAAAACAAAAAAAAAACGTGGAAGAGGTCGGGCCAGATCTCACCTTGGCTGCCCATGTTGCCTTCTCCCTCCTCCATCTTCACGGGTGAAACCTTAGAAGGAGGGGGGCATCAAGCAAGCGGAGGAGGGGGAACTAGAGGGAGGCAAAAACGAGACACAGAGAAGGTGAAAACAGGGAGTGGAGAGGGAGAGCTCGAAAAAGAGAAACACAGAGAGGAGAGGAGCAAGAGACACCCCAGTGCCGTCGATCGCTGCTATCGATCCCTGCCGGAGTTGCCGACCGCCTCTAACTCTGCCAGAGTCCAGGAGGCATAATAGGGAGAGAGGAGAGGGCAAGGAGAGCGAACAGGGGGCGAAAGAGGGAGGAAACAGGAGGAGGAAGGAGAATCGGTTGCCGCTGCTACGGCCGCCGACAAGACTCCGTGTCGCCGTCGCCGCCGCCGCTGACGCATTTCCAAGCCGCCATCTCCGCCGAACTCAGGTTGGTATTTCATAGAACACTTGGTGTGGATTGTCGAAGTCAAGCTCGCCGGAGCTCTACCTGTCCATTTCAGGCGAGCTCCGGCCCCGTAGGTTTCACCTTTGGTCCCCGTTTATTGCTGGTTGCTTGTTGGTCACCACCGCCGCCGCCTCGAGTCCGGTTTAGGTCGGAAGCCTCCCGGTTCGCCCATGCCCTCCACCTGTTCGCCATAATGCCCGAGTGGGCTCTCTCCCTCCGAAGCTCCTCCACGTGGAGCCCTAAGATCCCTGACTGCCGGAGGGATGCCGTTGCAGCCTAGGGAAGCCGCCCCGGCCACGGTAACACCGTCGCTAGCACGCACCTTCTCGGCGCCCCTGGTCACGACTACCCAGTCACAACCAAAGGGAGGCCTGATCTGGCCCACTCAACTCCTGTTTTTGCTTGAGCCTGACTCTCGAGCCCAAGTTCGGTTAAGTTTAGGCCCGCCCGTGGGACAAGTCAAACCTAACTCGGTCGGGCCGAACCCGGTCCAACTGGACCTGACCAAATCGAACCGGATCGGCTTAACCCGACTCGACCCGATCCCGAGCAAATAAAAAAAATTAAAAAAAAAATTAAAAAAATTAAAAATATATATTTAAAAATTATTAAAAATTATTAAAAAATTTTGAAAATCCAAAAATGTAGGATTTTTTAGGAATTATCTTGTATTGCCTTTTTAGCATAATTAGGCTTTTATTTGCTCGTATGTTGATTATATTGCGTGTTTAATTTATATGTTTAACTATGTTTGCAATTGTTTAGTTGCATGTTTTAATTTTACTGCAATTAGGATTTTGGTAGCTATGATTGCTATTCTAATAATTGCGCACCCGCATGATCACCTTACGTGTTAGTGGATAGGTATAAAATCAATCCAAACTGCCTGCAAAAAATCATTTTTGTTAAAATGAACAAGATTAGGTACCGAAAGGGTACTAATTGGTTGATTAGTGTAATCAAATCCCCGACCCTAGATTCTCTAGTTGCGTAGGAAGTGAGGTATTCCCCCATACTCACTTGGTTTCTAGCCGATCCTAATAGGCTAGTGGTGACTCTTTTTTGCGAAATTTCTAAAAATATCCTAATGTCATGCGGGATATGGGCTTGGGAGAGCTTGCGCCTAATCAAGGGCCATGTGCCCGTCTTTTTAGGCAATAACCCTAAACCTATTCCCTCACCCCGAGGGTAGGTCACGACAACTTGGCGACTCCACTCGGGAATTGGTTTTAAACCTTAGAGGACTTAGGTCAAAATTAATCTTGTTCAAAAAAAAAAAATTGGCAGCAAGGATCCAAGGTACGTCCTAACATGTCAAATGTTAAATGTTTTTGCAGTTGGGAGTTATAAGGGGAGGAGTGATTGTTAATCCCTTGTCTTGCAAGTGTGGAGTTGTGAATGAATGTTTATGTTTTGAATTTATGTAGCGTTGTTTGCCTATAAATTATCATTGCACTACACCATAGCACACACAACCTGCCACCGGACCTAGGCCGCATAGGATCACCTAAGATGGTGTTGAGGTGGATACCACTCCGACTACAACCATGTAGTACGAGTCGTCCATCTCAACCCCGAAATTTCTTTCTTCATGTTGAAGGCACCCACCCCGATCTACGAGCATGCGACACAGGTCGGTTCTTTGACGAAGCCAGAGTTATGGGTAACACGACCTAGCCGCGAGCTTGTTGGTTCAGTCTTGTGATCCCATGGCTCCATTTTGAGCCAGATAAAGTAGAAATCGAAGCACATCCCATGTGCATGTCTATGTAATTGAAAAAAAATAGAGACAAAGGTCGGCACCCATTGTAAATATCATTTTCCTTTTTATTTGCTCATTTTGTATTGAACTTTCATCTTGAAATTCGCGAACATCAATCGATTGCCCTCGGTGCTGTAGGCTTACGATTAAAAAAAATGGCAATCACTGTTGACAAGTGAACATTGAGTGCAAGTTCTAAACACTTTGATTTGGCCTTGTTGAACACATGGTTTTGTTTAAATTTCTAGTTATAGGCTCGAAATCATTTTTTAAAAAAAAAAAAAACTTTCAAGTTGTGGTTTTATATTGGGGCACAAAAATTGAAATTGCATTTTTTGTCAAATTCTCTCATTCTCACATTTTGGGACTAAAATGCAAATCATTTTGCGTACAAATATTTCAAAATAGAAGTCACTCGTTTTTCAAGGAGTAAAATCACAAATCAATCTCTCAAAAATCAATGACACTTTTGCATACGAAACTTTTGGAATAAAAGTGGACATTCGATTGATGGCCGTGGATTGATTATTTTAATGATGTCGTCTCTTATGATAAAATCTTGGCAAAATACTAAAACTCCGTAATAAGGACTGTGGGGCATGTACCGTCGCCTCGATTTTGTTGTAAGAAGCGACCTCATTGAGATATCATTTCCTCTCATTCACGTACTGACATTGTCATCTTTTTGCAGGTTATGCACGATGCTCCTTGACATTCTCGTGGTGACCACATAAAGAAGTGAATTCTAGAGCTAGGACAAGAGTTGTTTTTTTTACTTTCATATGTGCAAGAGTTTCTTGTATTTTATCATTGTCTTTATTCTTGTTAAGAATCTTGTTTTCCATTCTGGGTTTGATTGAGAATCCAATTGATGCTTTTGTAAATCATGCAACTCATCTTTTTATGATGGAATTCAATTTCATGAAAATCATCCCTAAAAAAAACGAATTTAGAAGTGTTTCAAGCGAATCTTTACATCTACCTTCCAAAATGAATTTCAACAAAGTTTTACTTAAGGCCCTCTTTTCACAAAATCGCTTTCTCCGGTAGAACGAGGAGTTTGTTTGAGATCAACATTTCCCCTTCTAAAAAATAAAAGTGTAGGCTCATGGAACTTGAGGAGTAAGCATGCGTCGAGGCATCGTCAGCACCAATTTTCCATAGAGGCGAAATGAAGTTGAATTTTGTTCTGGGAAGTATCGTTATTCACAAATGCCTTAGGTACCAAAATAGCCCATCGATCTCGTTCACTTTGCATGATGAGACAAATGAAGGGAGTTGCCAAGTATCCAAAAGGGCGAATTCAAAGGAAGAGTAAACTGTATCGATTCCAATTATCCATTTCTAGTACCGTTTCTGACACGACTTTCTTTTCATTGTCAAGGAGACATCAAGAGTATCAAGGCTTGTAACGTTCCGACAAATGCGATGGAGCATTATTAAGTCCGGTTCATTTTAAACAAAACAAGATTCAAATGAAACATAGGGGCAATATTATCCCTTCCTCCATGAGAGACACCTTGGGATGTTGATCGCTCAACTTTGAAAATGATGTATCTCGTTCCTAAACTTGATTATCTTCAGCATAAAAAATGACATATCATTTTCTTTGGTACAGGACAAACTCGAACAAAACAAAGGGTGATAAATGAAAAAAGTTGCACATTGACCGTAGAAGTGGCGCCTTCTACCAAGGAATTAGGAAAACATCAAACACTTAAAGGTGAATGCAAGGGAAGGGTATTGTCGAGTTACCAAATATCCACAAAGGTGAATCCAAGAGATGTTAGCGCTCAAAGGATAAAAGCAAGTGAAGGGTAATGATGTATCGTTTCCAACATTTCAACCCCTAAGGATTTTTGCACTAACATATTCTCTTACATTCTTTATAGGGTTACCGAGTCACCATGCTGCAGGTAAGGACCCTTCTTCTCAATTTTTTTTTAAGTAAAAAAAAAAAAGAAAAGAAAAAGAAAAAGAGAATTTCCATTACAAAAAAAAAAAACCTTTGGCGCTTTCCTAGAGATAAGGACAAAAATGAAAATTGAGAAAAAAAAATTTATTCAAACTTTTTTAGCATCATTTTTATCTCAAAATTGTTTTCTCATTTTGTGGGTTATTCATTTAAAATCAAATTTCCCTATGGAGATTGATCTACTCAGATGATCTCGACAAAGTGAGATTGAGACATTAACCATGCCAAACAAGAAGTGCTTAGGATGAAGAAAGGCAAGCCCATTGCTAAACACGTCCTTCAAACACTTTTGAGAGTTGAGGGAAAAGCGACCTCTCTTAGGACAAATGATTCATTTGCATTGAGCACAAAGATCGAAATGATAAAGGCATTTTCTTCATCAATCCTAAGCATTGCACTAATCTCTTGCTACCCCTTTGGGCAGAATAAAGATGATCCTTCAAAGTACCCCTATCGAGAACGTCCCTACATTGGGGCAGCATAGGAGGTTACGGTCGTGTTGTAGAGCGAAAGATTGAGAAAGATTCTATTACTTTCACTTGCATCAATCTTCTGGTGATAGCTTCAGAGTAATTCTCATCAAAGCTTAACTCATCCCAAGGTGAAGAAGAGCATTTCCTTCTCTACCCAAACACCGATACCCATTGCTTTAACCAATTTGGGCCTGATTATTCATTTCTAAACCCCGAGCGGTGATCATCTCCCTTCACTAGGGCAAGGTATAAGAATTGACCAAATACAATTGACAATTACGAGAAAATGTGAAAAGCATCTTGAAAGTCATAGGAGCTACAAAAGTTCAAAAAGCAAAAAGTTTGACAAACTAGGGGGCATGAAAAAGCAAAGGTGCCTAATAAAAGCAAGGCCAATGCCCATCAAGAAAAAGAGCCAAAAGGCTGCATCTTATATGAAAAAAATATATTATCAAAGTCAAAGTGCCTACGTAAAAAATTATCGCAAGTGCAAAGGAAATTAGAAAATGGAGCAAAGCTCCCATGCGAAAATGATTAGTCAAGGGACTTTCGAGATGTGCTGTGTTTCAAAAGTCAAATGATTTCGAAAGATCGAGTGACCTGGTCACGATGCCATGATGATCACTAACTCTTAAAAACCCTCTTGGAAATTTTAAGCCTTTCGAGCCTCTCCCGAGCCAACATTACAACCTTCTTCCGAAATCTCTTTTGATTGGGATGGTTTGAGTGAAAATGAGAATGCCGCAAAGAAGCTACTGCTTGAAGGAGTGGAGGTAATTCTATCTTGTCTTATCTTCCAAGTTCTCGACTTATAAACCTGATGAACATAGCAACAAATGTTCCTTGATTGGCCTCAAAGCAATAATCCCTTTGTATAAGCCCATGACGAAACCTATGTTGCGGTCCTTTCAAAAGACATTTTGATCGATCAGACTGTGCTCATCGCGAATGTTTTGAAATGCCTTTGACATAGGTTATGTGAGATACCCTCAGCAACCAGCGATCTCCCACATGAACGGATGGGATCAAGCAGCTATTTTATCGAGAGTGTGTGAGAAATCCTTTCTAACTAAGAAGGTCTAGTTTGGCATGCTTAATGAGTCTTTTTCACAGGTCGTAGCCATTCTGATAAGAACTTGACTCTTGGAGAATCTGATGATTAATGATATATATACGAGCAAGATGGCAATTTTGCGCCACATGATGCTAATTGACATCAAATGTTTTTCTAAAGCAGTCGGATTTAGCTTGATTAGCTTGTTCAATTAATACTGCAATATTGCCAATACGTCTCTTGATGACGTCTCTAATGACATTTGCTCAAGATGAGTTTGATAGGATTCCTCAGTGAAGCCATGCATTTTTCAAGGAGTTAGCGGGTGCTTCCTTAAAAAACAAAGGCTCGTGGTCAGCCTTAAACCATGTCATTTCCAAGGTTCGTGGGTCTATCCTTAAACCACACAGTTTGTGGGTCTATCCTTAAACCACAAGGTTCGTGGGTCTATCCTTAAACCACACGATTGGTGGGTCTATCCTTAAACCACAAGGTTCGTGGGTCTATCCTTAAACCACCCGGTTCGTGGGTCTATCCTTAAACCACAAGGTTCGTGGGTCTATCCTTAAACCACAAGGTTCGTGGGTCTATCCTTAAACCACGCGGTTGGTGGGTCTATCCTTAAACCACAAGGTTCGTGCGTCTATCCTTAAACCACACGGTTCGTGGGTCTATCCTTAAACCACACGGTTCGTAGGTCTATCCTTAAACCACACGGTTCGTAGGTCTATCCTTAAACCACAAGGTTCGTGGGTCTATCCTTAAACCACACGGTTCGTGGGTCTATCCTTAAACCATAAGGTTCATGGGTCCATCCTTAAACCACATGGTTCGTGGGTCTATCCTTAAACCGCAAGGTTCGCACGGTTCGTGGGTCCATCCTTAAACCGCATGGTTCGTGGATCCATCCTTAAACCGCAAGGTTCGTGGGTCTATCCTTAAACCGCAAGGTTCGTGGGTCATCTTTAAACCACACGGTTCATAGGTTTATCCTTAAACCACGCTTTTAAAATGTTCATGAGTCTATCTTTAAACTGCGATTTTTCAAAAGGTTCATGGTCAACCTTAAACCATGTCATCTACAAAGGTTCATTGGTTTTCCTCAAATCATGCATTTTCAACCCGGTCGAAACCCGTTATGTGACATCCCAAATTTCACCGACCTTCATTAGTATAATTGGATCATTAGAAATTTGGATTATTTTAGATCGGGCTAGAAAGTGAACCCGATGGACCGTGAGGATTGAGTGGGCTTGAGGAGCAAGCGGGCCACATGATTATTTAGAACTAGGCTTGTAAACTCGAGTGAGAGATTATGGGCTTGGATTGAGTGGGCCAAGGTTTGGAATTATTAGATTCGTAAATTTAGTTTAATGGGCCGAATTGTTATAGATTAAGCCCGTTGGGCCAGAGATGAATTTTTAGGCCTGAGTGATTTTATTTTCGGTTAAGATTTATAGATTATAGATATGATAATTTGATTAATGATTGTAATGCTAATATCAATTTCTAACTTTAGCATTTTTGTGATGAATTCTTTTTAGACTAACATTGACTAGTCGATATGTTATATATGTTATGACTTTGTATAATTATGAAAGGATTGCAATCAAGTAGAAACAAAAGGAAATTAATTGAAAAACATTAGAAACTAATGAACCGACTAATGACATGGATTAGAAACTAATCAAATTTGAGTGACAAATGGCAAAGGACATCACACTTGGAGGCCACGACACTTCCCTTTTCTCTTCGTTTTTCTTCATCACCCACGGTTTCAATTCCCACAAACCAAAAACAATCAACAAGGAACCTAATTATTAGCAAATCTCATCGTTAGTCTAGCCTAGGGATTAGTTTGTAGACCTATTTCCCTCATAAATTTCGAAACCCCTCTCTCTCTCTCTCTTCAAGACCGAAAACCCACCTTCATCTTCTTCTTCGTATCTCCCTTGGTCGAGCAGTGAAGAACCAGCAACAAAACCAGCGATTTCTCCTTTTGCATGCAAGATTTTGGTGTTGATCTTGAAACATCTTTGTGTTGTTTGATAGCTGAACTAAGGTAAGGAAAGATAAGTTTCTAATCTAGAGATTATCCATTGTTCTTGTCAAGAATCTTGAGGATCTAGCCGAAGGGTGGAAGATTAGATGAGAAGTGGTTGTTTTGTGTTAATTTGAGCTTGATGAACACAAGAGTGAAGCTAGAAGTCATTGCATGTTGTTTTTAAGTCTCGCATGTCTCGAAAACTTGATGAAATTTGGCTGTTTGATTGAGCGAAGTGAAGAGGTGATTGCCGAGAAAAGTAATGAGGTGAATGTTATGATGTGTGAGTAGATGTGTGGATATATGTTTGAGCTAAGCTGTGAAAGGATTCTTTGTGGAGAAAAATTCGCTAAAGTTACTCTTAGATGCTGTGATGAAGTATTGAAGTGCTGAAGAAGAGATTCGTGGGATAATAAGTGGTTTAATCGGGCTAGAAGTGGAGGACTCGTGTATATACATTCTGTTCTAGAAGAATAAGGTTAAGGAGTATTCTGCTTTGTGTTATTTTCTTAATGCATGTTAATGAAAATAAGAAAGGAACTATTCTACATGATAGAACATCTATAAGATTGAATTAGAAACCTATTTATAACCATACGAATATAAAAACATAGAGATGGAAGTAAATTTAGCAAAACCAGTGAATTGTTTTTGTAAGAAACGGTTTGACCTTTGTCGATTATATTAATTTTCTGTAATTACCTAGTTAGAATTGGACTTCGAATCCTTAATGAAAATTGTAGAATACATCTTAAGGAATATCATGTCAAGATTTGAGATTAAATGAATAAGAATTGGCTAGTAAAACAATTTTCTTAGTAGATATAAAATCTGGACGTCGGTACAGGGTGTTGTAAAGATTATAGCAATTGTTACTCTTAATACAGTGGAATTCAGACTTAAGTTTCTTCATGGAAAAGGTCAATCTATGTCTCTAATATAACATACTAAAATTTGGTAGTATTTAGACAAGAATTGATATACCTTCTGTGTTCGAAACAGAAACTGTACATTTAGCTAGTAAACTGTTTAAACCGAGAACATATAATAAATGTTGTGCCTTATACATTCGACTTGCATGACACGCATAGAGTCTATTAAGCTCATAATAGATATTAGTCATGTAAGAATAAGTCTCATACATTTCATTTGAGATATAAGTGTATATAGTATCATGCGAGTGCTATGAGTGCGGTGCATAGTGCTTGATTATGGGATAAATATTTGTTCGGCATGGTATGGGACATGTCGTAATGGGTTTTATCTTATAATTTGGACACGCACATGTGCTAGGTTCATGAGAGTTAGATATATAGTTAGATACTTTGGAGTCTTTTCTTTTGCATACGATAAATGCATTAATTAAAGGTGTGGTGGTGTGAAACGTGTGCTTAAGAGAAAATGAACCCATCGGTACAGTGATACCGGTGATGCCCCCGGAAGTTTGAGATGCCCTTGTGTGTGATCAAGGATGCCTCAGTTGTGTGATACTGAGATGCCTCGGAGTGAGATGCCCTTTGCTGAGTGGTCTTGGGAGGACCTCGGTTGAGTGATGCCGGGATGCCTCGGAGTGAGATGCCCATAATAGAAATATTGTGGAAGTCTGGATAAGGTAACTTCCGGAAGTGACTCGATCGGGCCGGCAGAGTTCCGGTTAGTGACTGATCGAGGGTGGATTATATGCACACTAAATATAATTAAACTTGGCGAGTGAGTTCATTCATTATTGTTGCATTTTATCTTGATATAGAAATTGAGAACGTGGTAAGTATATTTGGTGTTTATGGATGTGTTTGTATTTAGTATGTCTCATATCAAGAGGTTACACATATGATGCATTAATATTCATTAGATTATACGCATGATAATTCTATCTTAGCATCGTCAATTGTTTGGTCACGATTCCCTTGTAAACTTGATGACTGTGGATTGTCTAAATTAGACTCTTATCATTCTTTACTAGGCATAGTTTTTGCTCATACCTTACATTTTTCATATTGATAGTATGGATGTGCCGCCATCAGCTCGTTATGGAGTGATATCGAACATTGAGTTTACTTTCATTGATGTGTATGACTCTGATGTTGAGCTGACCTTCTCCAAATATGAGGCCACATTATGGATGGATAATGGTAAAGCTGAGACGATCCCTATGAAGTTTGTCGCATGGTTTATCAAGCACGATGGAGCGATGTTTGGCCCTATCCCTTTTAGCGATGATGGAGCAGGAGCTGGGACGGATGGCGCCTAGACGCCTCTGATCATGTAGAAGCTGACTATCTTTTGTTTTCTTTTAAACGTGGGCTTGTGTGGGAACTCATGGAGTAGACACCCTCACCTTTTTATCCCTGGCTTTTGTTACGCCTTACTTTTGTTATGTATATGTTGTATATATAGGCAAAGAACATGGAAAGAGTCCAGTTGATAAATTTTGTAGGCCCCGATGATGGTAAGAAGAAATGAAGCTTCTTGTGATCTTGTCTATGCGCATCAATGAATTGGCCAATATTAATAATTGGTAGAGTGTTTGCAGGATAACTTCATAGTATAAACTATAGATTTAAATAATCCATGTTATACATGCTAACCTTCAATAGTGATTACTATAAATGGAATTCACAGTTTTTAAAGATTATAAAAATTAAATAAATTCCGCTTGCGCTTAGTACGTGACGCCCTGGGACGTCACAGCTCGTTACACGTTATTACACAGTGAGACCTCAGTCTCTCTCTTCTTATGACCCGGTGGGCTTCTGTAGCCTGAAGTCTTCCTTTCTTCCTATGACACAGTGTGCTTTGTAACCCGGAGAGTTTTTGTAGCCCGGAGAGCTTTGTAGCTCGGAGTCCTTCTTCCTTATAACACGGAGAGCTTTGTAGCTCGGAGAGCTTTTGTAGCCCGGAGAGCTTTGTAGCCCGGAGTCCTTCTTCCTATGACACGGTGTGCTTTGTAGCCCGGAGAGCTTTGTAGCTCGGAGTCCTTCTTCCTATGACATGGTGAGCTTTGTAGCCCGGAGAGCTTTGTAGCTCGGAGTCCTTCTTCCTATGACATGGTGAGCTTTGTAGCCCGGAGAGCTTTTGTAGCCCGGAGAGCTTTGTAGCCCAGAGTCCTTCTTCCTGTGACATGGTGAGCTTTGTAGCCCGGAGAGCTTTTGTAGCCTGAAGAGCTTTGTAGCCCGGAGTCCATCTTTTTATGACACGGTGTGCTTTGTAGCCTAGAGAGCTTTTGTAGCCTGGAGAGCTTTGTAACCCAGAGTCTTTTTTCTTATGACACGGCATGCTTCTGTAACCCGGAGTCTTTCTTCCTCTTATTGACAAGACGCGCTTCCATAGTTATGAGTTCTTTTCGTCAACCTGATACGTGCCTATGCACCTGGGTCTCTTTATCGCCAAAATAATTTAAGTCTTTTGTCTTCGAAAGGAACCTTTTCGAGCTCCCATTCAAAGAAAGGTGGCTATTGATACCTAAATTTTATAATTTTATTTAGGACTTAATCACGTACAAAATTAGGAACTAGTCATTAAAAAAAAACAAAAACAAAAACAACAAAAAAAGAGAGAAAAAGAAAACATGGAAGGGGCCAGGTCGGATCTCGCCTTGGCCCGGCCCATGCCGCCTTCTCCCTCCTCCATCTTCGCAGGTGAAACCCTAGAAGGAGGGGGGCATCAAGCCAGCGGAGGAGGGGGAACCAGAGGGAGGCGAAAATGAGACACGAAGAAGGTGAAAACAGAGAGTGGAGAGGGAGAGCTCGAAAAAGAGAAACACAGAGAGGAGGAGAGGAGCAAGAGACACCCCAATGCCGTCAATCGCTGCCGTCAATCCCTGCCAGAGTTGCCGACCGCCTCCAACTCTGCTAGAGTCCAAGAGGCATAACAGGGAGCGAGGAGAGGGCAAGGAAAGCGAACATGGGGCGAAAGAGGGAGGAAACAAGAGGAGGAAGGAGAACCGATTGCCGCTACAGCCCCTGACACGACTCCAGGTCGCCGCCGCCGCCGCCGACACATTTCCAAGCCACCATCTCCACCGGACTCGGGTTGGTATTTCGTTGAACACCTAGTGTGCATTGTCGAAGTCAAGCTCGTCAAAGCTCGTCCCGTCCATTTTGGGCGAGCTTCGGCCCTGTAGGTTTCCCCTTTGGTCCCTGTTTATTGTTGGTTGCTTGTTGGTCACCACCGCTGCCGCCTTGAGTCTGATTTAGGTTGGAAGCCTCCCGGTTCGCCCATGCCCTCCACCTCGTTTGCCATAATGCCCGAGTGGGCTCTCTCCCTTCGAAGCTCCTCCACGTGGAGCCCTAAGACCCCTAATCTGCCGGAGGGACGCCGTTGCAGCCAAGGAAGCTACGCCGTTCACCCCGCCCGGCCACGGCGGCGCCTCGCGCCGCCGCTCACCTTCTCGGCACCCCGGTCGCGACTACCCAATCGTGACCAAAGGGAAGCTGTCAGGGGGCCGATCACGATCCGGCCCACTCGACTCCTATTTTCGCTTGGGCCCAACTCTTAGGCCCAAGTTGGGTTAAGTTTAGTCCCGACCGGGGATGGTTGGGCCTAACTCGGTCAAGTCGGACTGGTCCAACCGGACCCGACCAGATCGAATCGGGGCCGCTCGACCCGACTTGACTCGGTCCGAGAAAATAAAAATTTTAAAAATAATATTTTTAAAAAAATGATTAAAAAATTAAAAATATATATATTTAAAAAATTAAAAATAAAAAAATATTAAAAAATTTTGAAAATCCAAAAAAATGTAGAATTTGTTTAGGAATTATCTAGTATTGCCTTTTAGCTTAATTAGGCTTTTATTTGCTCATATGTTGATTATATTGCGTGTTTAATTTATATGTTTAACTATGTTTGCAATTGTTTAGTTGCATGTTTTAATTTTGCTACAATTAGGATTTTGGTAGCTATGATTGCTCTTCTAATGATTGCGCACCTGCATGATCACCTTACGTGTTGGTGGATAGGTATAAAATCAATCCAAACTGCCTAACAAAAATCATTTTGTTAAAATAAACAAGATTAGGTACCAAAATGGCACTAATTGGTTGATTAGTGTAATCAAGTCCCCGACCCTAGATTCTCTGGTTGCATAGGAAGTGAGGTATTCTCCCATACCTCACTTGATTTCTAGCCGACCCCGATAGGCTAGTGGCGACTCCTTTTTGCGAAATTTCTAAAAATATCCCAATGTCACGCGAGGTATGGGCTTGGAAGAGCTTGCGCCTAATCAAGGGCCATGTGCCCGTCTTTTTAGGCAATACCCCTAAACCTATTCCCTCCCCCCGAGGGTAGGTCGCGATAGCTAAGTCCATTATTTGAAATGGAAGTATTTGAATGCAAAGCAAGATGTTGTTGACCGAGCATGGATGTGCGTGTGGTCATTATCAGAACCCGTCCTGATGCGTTCACGCGGGACGATGCCTTATTAAGTTCAGATGCCCTTAACAATGGATGCCGATCGCAGTGGAGGTTGGGCCGATGCTCCTTTATGGAATGTCGTTTAGATGTATACATTGTCGTGCCTGAAGGAGCGGGATGATGCCCAGTTATGTCGAATGACTACCAACTATTGAGTTGGCCATGGCCATTGGGTGGTAAATAATTGGATCACGCTTGAGTGATTGAGATAGCCGCGCCTGATTATGGGACGAAATTGTGTGGCACGGAATGAGACGTGTCATAACGATTTGACCTTATAATCAGGACCCTCGTGTTTGATTGATATATGGAAATGAGGTGTTCTAGTTATTGAATGCATTTACTGTATGCATATGATATATGAGATGTACTAACGTGCAAAGAGGTGCTGAGGCAAGGTAAGTCCTATATGGTGCCTAATCGAGGTTAAAGGTGTAGACTCACTGAGATTTATCTCACCCCGTCATGATTTATAATTTTTTAGGTCCTTAAATGGAGGTACGTCACGTAGGTTTTGGGTGTCCACGGGAAGTGGAGTTCGAGACTACTCATCTCCCCATCCACGGGACCACCTGGACCCGTGAGCTTGTGGTGACCACTCTTTGGGTCGATGAGGGCCTACCTCACTTGGTACCTCATCGTTTCAAAGTGTGGTACATTATCAAGCCTAACGGGACTCAGGAGGATCCTTTGAAAGGTTTTGACGGGCCTACCATCGATACCGAGTATGAGGAGGTACTCCACCCCATCGTGGATATCAATATATTGGAAGATATCGAGGCGAACTCGGGGGCCCAAGGCTAAAGGGCCCAGAGTAAAGGTAGCTAATCCTTTAGACATCGACATCCCAGATGGTATCGTGGTAGACTCGGATCTCGAGTAGGTAGGGTCCGGGGTAGGGTTAGCTTGGTAGCTTCTTTTGGATCTAGACTCTTGTATATAAATTTGATATGTTTATAAAGTGTGTTTTATGAAAAAAGCGCAGCATGTGTTTTACTATCCCATGCATTTTATTGTTATCTGGAGTTTATTAGTTCGCTTCCGCATTATCATAAAATGAATGGGTCGGCGACGCATCTTGGGAACGTCGCAATTTGATCAACCACTGAGGGATGTATGCGCACTCGAGATTCAGGGCGTGACACATATCCACCGTCTGATTCAACTGAAGGATCAAACCCCTATAGGCCGTCCGATCAGCGCGGATGATCTGAGCCATTCATTACATCCTTTTTAAGGGATCACTCGCCACCTCCACGGAACCCTAGCCCTTCCCGACACGCTCTCTCTCAGGTTAAGGTTTTGATGCCTGATTCTCGCCACTCATCGCAAGATGCAAGAGCGATGCTTTCGCCTCCTTGCACATACTCCGGTGACACAAACCGCTGGCTCTCTTTTTTAACAGCTAATTGGAAAATTCGTCCAAAGGGAGGCATCGGATCCATCACCAGAATCTGTAAACGAAAGGTTAGGTATGTCTCATTCCAAATCAAAAGAAAACTAGTGGTCTTTTCCCTTTCTTTTATAGATCTGTACTATTCGAGGGTTTCTGCTGGTCCCTCGAGTTTTTCCTCCGCAGCTTTGAGCTCATTCCAAAACAACGATAGCTTGTTATAACAAACCATGACTGTCATATTTCCCTGCTTGAGTTCACTGAGTTCCTGCATGAGGGAAAATATTTTGGCTCGATCTAATTTGCTGTACATTTCTTTGATGTTGTCCCACATCCTCTTTGAGTCCTCCGTCAGTGGGAGATCGGCTGCGACCTTTGGAGAGACGAAATTACCAATCCATTTTCGGATGAGGTGATTGCATTTTCTCCAATGTCGAGCCAGTCGCTCGTTGAAAGGATTGGGAATGATTCCATCGAGGAAACCGTCTTTGTCTTTCATCACAAGGGCTCGCCGAAAATCTTGCACCATCTAGAATAGTTTTATGGCCCAATCAGTTGCAGATAATGAGTCGCAATTTGGGCCATCTGCAATTGACAGATACAGAGGGTCGCCGAGCTCCGGACGGCCAATGACTGCCGTGACTAGAAAAGGCAGAAAACAGAGTGAGAAATTCAGGTAGGGATTTGTCCCTATACCCAAACTATTGGACCTGGTTCCATGACCTGCATTAAAAATTCCCGGGTAGGGATTTGTTTCTAAACCTAATTCGCCCGACCTGCTAATTAGCTCCAATCCGATGGTTGGGCTTGCCCCACTTGTGGCTGATGGGCTCCCATTGGGCTAGGCATTGCTCTAGTAGCCTAGATTCCCTAGCAATAATGGATTTGGGCTTGGCCCAAGGTACCATGGATAAGGTACCCACTGGTAAGGATGGCCTGGAATGGGTTGCCTCAGATTTGGCTGAGCGGGAAGGGTTGCCACTGCACGCCTTGGACTTGAACTTGTTGGTGTTGGGTCACGACAATTGTCCCAGAATGATCTTGATTTTTTGAAGACTGTGGTGTGACGTCTCCTGTAGGTTGGGCATCAGTGACAGAAGGCAGCTTCTCTAGGTGAGTCATGGTAAAGGTTTTCGCTTGCTTCTTCTTCCTTTAAAGAACTTGATTCCTATGCCAAAAAAATTTACTTTGTTTTGCATATCAGAGTTTCTTGGCAGGCAATTGAAGCAGAAGCTGAATCAAGAGCCTGCTCTGATACCATGAAAGGAAGCGGGAAGAAGCGCAAAAGTTTAGTGAAAAAGATTTTTTAGTATTTCTTCAATCCTCCCTCTATACATTGCTCTGAAATTATAATACAAGATGTACACAATAAATGGCAATGAAAATATTCTACAAATCAATCTTCTCAATTTAATCCCTAATTGATTTAGTGCATGATTATAATCAAGTTGGATTCTCAGCATATCTTCCGAATTCTCGAACATATCTTCCAACAGAACTTTCCTCCAATCATGGCAAGTTATTTTCCTCTTTTTTTTCTTTTTCATTTCGTTGCCCAAGTTGCATATTATTTCCTTTTTTGTGCTTGTGCTAATATTACTCTTGATGGGAAAATATCATAAAAAACCCTAAATTATGCTAGTTGTAACATAAAATACATTTTTAATCGCTACAATCCTAAACTCGTATCAATGTGATAATATAATTTGTCCACCATAAAAAAATCCTGAACTTTTAACTTTCTTTTTCCGTTCCACCAACACCCTGAAACTTAAATACACTAGTTTGTAGCATTGGCACTACTACATATTTGGAGGTTTTGATGACAAAAAAGAATTTAGGATATTGCTGTCCTTATGGGTATGATTTAAGAGTTTCGGCAACATAATAAAAAGAAAAAAATCCAAATAAGGGTCCGAAATACATTTATTTTCTCAAATAAGAGTTTGAAATTGACATTATATCAAATAAAGGCATGAAGTAACAATGTTAGTCTCAAACAGGGGTATAAAGTGGCCATGGTAGTTTCAAATAAGGGCTTGACCTTGACAGGTTGCCACCCAGCTAAATATTCTAGCTAGTCAAGGGTGTTTTCGTCAAATATAATTTTTATTCTTTTCTTTTTCTATTTTCTCTTTTCTTTTCCTTTTTTTCCCTTTCTAACGAGGGACTACAAGCCCTCGCTGATGGCCGCGAGGCCGTTCCTCACCAACTGCTGGCAAGGTGACCCCGCCTATGGCCACAAGGGTGGCCTTGCCTTGCCCAAGGCGAGCCTTGTCGTGAAGTCTATCTATTTAATTTAGTTATTCGCTTAAACTTAAACCAATGATACCAAGTGAAGCCGTCCCTCGCTTGGGGCCGACGAGGGTAGCCCTTGCCAAATTTGGAGAGGGCGCTAGCCACCAACGAAGAAAAAATAAAAATAAAAAAAAATGAAATAGAAAAAGGGAAAAAGAAATAAAAAGGAAAAATTTATAAAAAATAAAGATAAATGAAAAAAATGCCATTGACCGATTGAAAACTTAGACCTTTATTTGAAACAAACATATTATTCCACGCCCTTATTTAAAACAAGATCCATTACATACCCCTATTTAAGAAAATGATGGCACTGCAATACCTTATTTAAACAATATTCATTTCGTGCCCTTATTTGAAAAAATGAATAAATTCTTAATACAAGTAGCATTACTTACAACATTAGATCCATTTTGCAATCTCCATTCGACTTACACTAATTAAACTACATTCCAGTCGACATCGGAGGTTAAATTGTCAGTGGCTAGTGAATATTTTAATTTACAGTTTGTGCAATAAGTGAAATCCTTGTGGGAATCATAATAAGAGAAATAAGAACATTTTATCTACTTTAGAAGTTTCCCCAGTTTCCTGAACTCTCCATTCTGCACGTGTCACTTGTTCCCTGGCAAATTCGTCGTGCACGTTGTCAGCCGTCAAATTTCTCGCGAATTATCGTCGGCCGTTGATTGAAATGATAAACGGAACCACATCGGTCGTGGACAAGCCCAGGACCCTCTAGACCGACTCTGTTCTTGATTTCTTGATTTCTCTGTCAGCAAGAACGGGAGCAACAGAGTTCCCATTTCCACCAATTCCAACTCCCGTGGAAGCTTCATGCCACCTCTCCATTGAAGAAGAAGAAGAAGAAGGCCATGTCAGAGACTCAGTGCTGTGAGAACCCTCCGACACTTAGCGCCACGAGTGTCGGAATCGGATGTGGGGCAGAGATCGGAGGCTTGAAAGCTTACTTCACCGGGCCCCCTGCTTCCAAGCTCGCGGTCCTCCTCGTCTCCGACATTTCCGGTACAATTCCCTCTCATGGTTGCTCGCTTTATGCAAATTTATCAGCCTTTGCCTTTGTGGTTGTTTCAGTTCTTTCGTTAGATAAAAATCTGGCTTTTTTCCTTGCGGGGGTGGAAAGAGCATTCCTTTTCCGGACTCGATTGCTTCAAGCAGAATCTAGGACTTCTTTTGGGTCTCAATACTGTCATGCCTCTGCCTAAAGTTTGTTGATTTGTTGCGAGAAAACTTGAGCTAAGCATGTGTTGCAGAAACCCACGTTTGTTGTGTCGCTGGGCAATGAGTGGGTGAGTGCAGAAGAAAAGGAAAAAAGGAGGTTATCTCATCCTTTGTCCTCACTCTGCTCTGTGAATGTTCTCTGCTCTGGCCAGTCAAGCTCATGCATGTTCCACTTTTAGTGGAGTTTGGGGTTATATTTCTCTGGCTTGATTCAGATATAACTCAATTTGTATTTACTTTTATGTAGGTTATGAAGCACCAAAACTGAGGTCAGCTGTCATCCAATCCCATCCCACTGGCTGGAATTAGAGAACAATCCCTCTCCATAAACGGTCAGCTTAGTCTTGAGTCTCGTCCATGTTCGCACTTATCCGCGCTTGGTGTAACATATCTATCTAGCTACGTTTACAGAAGCTGACTTTGCTCATGTTAGATTTCGTTTCCGTAGTCTTTGATTATCCAGCAACGTTATTATTTTGATTTGTTGTAGTTCTCTTTGACGAGGAATGAATGCATGTAGGCATTCATCGATCACGTTGACTGATGTGGCATAAATTGACAGAGAGGTCGGACTGGGGCTGACTTTATTGGTGACTGAGTTTACGAAATATTTTTGAACCTAAACGGATATTGTGCTAATGAACTACATGTTGTAATATTAGACTCAAAATCTGCTTTTACTTTTATTTCACTGATGAGTTCCTTCCAGAAAAGGTTTGCACGAAACGTTTTCATCAGAATTAGGTTTTTGTGCAAGAAACTGCCCCCATTTATTGACACTAAAAGATTCTCTGTGTACAAGCTCGAGCAAAGCAGACAGAATAGTCACTACTTATAAGTTTTATCATGAGCAACTCAAGCAACTTCATGAAGAAACTATGTATTTAACGTTAGTGACTTCATTGTATAATGTGGTTAATTTCTTCTTCATTCTGATCGGTTGCAATCTCGAGTCCTCTTGTTTTTGTTTTCTGCTGATGATTGAAGGGAACTGGCCGGTCATCTGCTCTGTCTCCCTCAAGTTTTTGCTTATTTGCTCTGATCATCAACTCCTAGATGCATAAGCGTTTCTCAGAATGTTCTTAAAGTAAAAGATGTCGGCTCCCAGTGGCTCGTGTTCTATCAATCCTCACAATGCAAAGAAATCCTCCAACTTTTTCAAAACAAAAGATAGTTCGTGCTACACTCTTTGGGTAATTTCTCTGCACGTTAGATGATAATGATATTTAAAGGGGGTGCCAGTGTTTCATGAAATTGCTTCATCTGAGATGCTTTTACACTATATGTTATGATCCTTTTCTGAGTTCAGTGGTCCTGACAATATAATTTGAATATCCTCTTGCTGTGAAGCTTTTAGCATATACTTATTGTAGATGCTTCCTATTGCTCAAGTGCAGTTTTCTGAATTTTCTCATTGATAGATCTGCATCATCACTTAATTCTGTGCTGTGGTGGCATTTTTTTAAATCAAAACAGCATATTTATCTGCATTTACTAATTCTACTTCTTCCTTTTCCCCATTTATTTGGGGTAAAAATCTCTTCTCTCTTTTCCTTCTTTTATTTATCAATTTCGTGTTTCTTAAGTAGAGTGTTTGCCAAAGACTCTCATGACTCCATCATGCCTGACAACGCGATTCTAGACTTAGAACATCAGAGTCACTTCCACTTGTGATTCTAAGCTTTGAAGTGCATGTTTCATCATGACATTGTATTATTCCCCTCCTATCGTCTATATCAGGTTTCAAGAACTCAAACCTCCAACGTCATGCTACAGGAAAAGTACTCTCGTTCAGCGCACATCGATGGCCTCTCCGTTTACAAGGTCCTCGACCCTAAAGAACTTCCTTTCACAGGATCCGTGTTTTATGGTTTTCACGATTTTGCCTAGACATTTTTAGAGAGAAAAATCTCTCCTTTTTATGAATTTCATAAAGGAAGTGTTGGGTTTACTGGATCCCCAAAAACCGGATTCGACATTAAAACGAATCCCTAAAACCAATGCGGAAGACAAGCTCGGGAAAAATCACGTATCACCGATCGTAAAGCATACCACGGATTCGAGTGTACCTTGTTAGCCACAGATTAGACACCGATCCCGAAAAAAGAAAGAGAATTCAGCCATGTTCGATCCAAAGACGCCAATTCGCCGTGAAGGAAAGAAGAAATTGTCTTTCTTGCCTTTGTTCTTCTTTTGGGAGGAGAGGGAGAGAAAGAACGTACGTACTATTGAAAAGGTATGTTCTTCCTCTCTCTCATCCCTTTTATACGTCCCTCCATCCACGGGCCTTATTCCCATGGGCCGGGCTTTAGGCCCATCATGGGCAGACGGGCCTTAAGCCCATCACTTATAAAACCATCATCTCCCACTCGCACATGGTGGGCCGAACAGGATTCTCTTTACCTCTCTTCAACATTCATACCGGTGAATAATCCGTGCGACCAACATACTTTTTGAGAGCTCGTTCTATACATCCGTTAGGAATATATAGCAGCTCATATTGGGCGTCACACTCTGAGTAGATTTAGTATGCAGTACCCTCAAAAGATTGATCACATTTATATCTCTCTTGATCTCTTTTGAACAATGATATATTTATTGTATTCACAATTATGATTATCTCAAAGACAGTCATAATTGGTCGACCAGTGAATACAAAACCACAATGTGATTCTCCAAATCTGATCTTCATCTTTCCTTCAAACTCTCAATTTCAGTTCAACTTGCTTTTCTAGAAATGTCCCATTAGATCGAATCAACTCATGACCATTAGCAACATTCTAAGATAACAAACACTAAATAGAAATCTTGAGAATAAGTAAGAGTCATGAGGGCACTAAATTGAGGAACTCCTTTCCTCAAGAGTCTCATACGGCATGAAAGTTGAGATCAAACTTTTGTCACTCTTATTGGTCGTCTCATGCATACGTAGTATGAAATACGTATTACGGTATTAACTCATTTCCCATGGAGCGTATGTCTACATTTTTCAATACCGTACAGATGATAGTTCAGACATACCCAATGTCTAACTTGAGTTCACGTATCTACTTATTTACAAAATTCATCAGAATTCACATCTAGCATCTTAGATAGATAAAGTAAAATATGTGGGTTATTTTACTTTCGGACATCGTAAGTATTATGTCCTCATCTTAACACTCAATTAAGGCGACATATTTATTTTAAGCTTGAGCTCTCGATTATCACCTAGATAATAAGCTTAAAAACCGTCTCATCTCTATTTATCACATAGTAAATAGAGGCGATTACCCATGTGAGTGGGCTAATCTCTTATCTGTCCGACATACTTTCTCAATATAATATAATGCACTGAGCATTAAGATGCATAAAGATCAAACAAATATTCATAGGCATTAATAATGAAACAACACTAGTTCATAAAAGTGAACAACTCAGGGAAATTACAATCCAGTACATCAGACTCTACGCAATCCTAGAGATTTTACATGACCACAAAAAAACATCTCTAGGTATTGGCTTTGTCATAGGATCTGCTACCATTCTATGCGTAGATATGTACTGTAAGTTCACATCCTTTTGTGCAACCATATCCTTGACAAAATTATACTTGGTATCTCTATGTTTGGTCTTGCCATGATATTTTGGATCTTTGGTGTACGCTATAGCTGCTTGGCTATCACAATTAACTAATAATGGATTTGCAGCTTTCTCAATAACACCTAAAAGATCCAAAAATCTCTTAAGCCAAACTCATTCTTATATTACTGCTGATAATGCCACGAACCCAGCTTCCATCGTGGACAAGGCTATTCACGTTTGTTTCTTACTGCTCCAACATATGGTGCCATTATTCAATAAGAAAACAAACCTAGAGGTAGATTTCCTTTCGTCTAAATCTCCTCCCCAATCAGTATCAGAATAGCCTTCGAGTCGCAGATCCTTTCCTTGATAACTCAGCGTATAATCAACAGTTCCCTTTAGATACCTCAGTATTCTCTTAATGGCTTTCCAATGTGCTTGACCTGGATTGGATTGGTATCTACTCACCATTCCAACTGCAAAACATACATCAGGTCTTGTACACCTCATAGCATATACATCAAGCTCCCAACAGTACTAGTATAAGGAACATGTTTCATTTGTTCCTTCTCTTGTGGAGTCCTTGGACACAGTCTATGGCTCAATCCTTCACCTTTTGCAATAGGAGTGTCTATGGGTTTGCAATCTGACATACGAAATCGTTCAAGAATCATATTTATATATGTTTCTTGCGAAAGAGATAACAATCTCTTCGAACGATCTCTTGAAATCTTAACTCCAAGAATGTATGCAGCCTCATCCATATCCTTAATCTCAAAGTTGGAACACAACCAACTCCTGACAATATTAACAAACTCCATATTGCTTCCGGCAATTAGTATATCATCAACATATAATGATATGATCACAAATTGATTTTTGGATCTTTTGATATATACACAATGATCAGCATCTATCATTGTAAAATCATATGCCATTATGGCATTATGAAAACGTATATACTATTGCCTTGACGACTGCTTAAGGCCGTATATCGATCTCAAAAGTCGACATACCTTTGGTCTTGCCAAAATAATGTGAATCGAGGTAAATTTTACTACAGGAGAAAACGTATCTTCATAATCGATTCCTTCCTGTTGATTATACCCCTTCGCCACAAGACGAGCCTTATGCCTTTCTATCAGGCCATCAGCCTTTCGCTTTATTTTGAGAACCCACTTGTTCCCAATAGCTCTGCATCCTTTTGGAAGATCAACCAGTTCCCAGACTTGGTTTGATTTCATTGACTCCATTTCCTCTTCCATTGCATGAATCCATTTTTCCTTAATAGGGCAATTCAGAGCCTCATTAATATTTCTTGGCTCATCATCATCTTGTGGAGCAACCATAAAAGTTTCCCCTTCAATGTCAAAACATCGACGGGGAATACTTTGGCGACTTGTTCGCCGTATGAGAGATTGTACACTTTGTACATCATTCCCCATTATGCTCCCACTTGGATTAGATAATGATGATGTCGTCTCATTATGTGGTTGCAATTGAGAATGAGTTGAATTCAATTCATCACTTCTCATATTACTCCCACTTGGACGAACTCCACTGAGACCATTATCTTGATCCAAGGTTTCAAATAGAGAATTATCTTCCCCTATTTCGCCCTTCTTAGGAAATTCATCCTCTAAGAATGTGACATCCCGTGATTCAAATTCAGTTATACTCCCACTTTCCTGCTCACCTATGAACACATACCCTTTTGAGTGTTCCGAGTATCTTATGAAAATACTATTCTTTCCTCTGTGACCCAATTTCCCGAACTTGTGAGAGGACTCATGTGTATAGGCAGCACAACCCCATGGCTTAAGAAAACTTAAGTCCGGTTTTCTACATGTCCATAACTCATATGGAGTGGAAGTAACTGATTTGGAAGGCACTCGGTTAAGTATATAGGCAGCAGTTAACAATGCATCACTCCAAAAGGTGATAGGCAAGTTAGCATGCGCCATCATGGACCTAACCATTTCCAGTAGGGTTCTGTTTCTTCTCTCCACAACACCATTTTGTTGAGGAGTATATGGAATAGACAACTGTCTTTCTATTCCTTTTTCATCACATAATTTTCTGAACTTATCGGATAAATATTCTCGACCTCGATCGGATCTCAATGCTTTTATTTTCTTGTCTAATTGATTCTCTACCAGGTTCATAAACCTTTTGAAACAACTTATTGCTTCAGATTTGTGAGAAATCAAGTAGACATATCCGAATCGAGTATAATCATCTATAAAAGTGATGAAATAAACAGCCCCATGCCTTCCTCTCACATTCATTGGACCACATACATCATAATGGATTAAATGCAAAGGAAATTCAACTCTTTTACATTTTCCAAATGGTTTCCTTGTCGTTTTCCCTTCTAGGCAATGCTTACATATGGGCAAATCGACTTTTTCAATGTTGCCCAACAAGCCCTCTTTGGCTAGTCTATTCATACGATGTTGGCCAATATGACCAAGTCTAGCATGCCATACATTCACATCATTATCATATGTATTAAGAGACGTGAGAAGGGAATAACAAACATTTGCATTAACATAATCAATATCTAATACAATGAAACCATCCAGAAAATAACCACAACCAAAGTAATTTGTATTCAAAAACAAATCTACACATCTATTATGGAAGTTCACATTAAAACCAAACTTAACCAACACTAAAACAGACACTAAATTTCGACGAATCTCCGGAGCATACAACCAATCATGTAGGAATAAAGTGCGCCCACCACGCACGTTCAGTTGGCAGGTGTCAATTCCTTTTACTTCAGCTCTGGAGTTGTTTCCCACATAGATCCACTTAGTTCCAGTCGGAACTCGTCGAAATTCCACGAAGGATTCTCTATCATTCGCTACATGGTCCGTCGCTCCTGAATCTACAATCCACAAAGGATTAGACTCAGTCAAGAATACAGAACTTGACACATATGCAAAGTTCTCAATAGTACAAAGGGTGTGTACCTTCCTTGGCTCGCGACAATTGCGGGCATAGTGACCCCTCTGGTCACAGTTGTAACATTTCACCCTTGAGATATTCTTCACATGAGAACATTTTTCTCTCTTCACATGAAGACGTTTTCCTCTCTTCACACGAGGAAGTTTTCCTCTCTTTTGTTGGTTAATTCTTGGTTTCTTGCAATATGGACTTGATCCCTTGCTTTCCCACTTATTGAACGAATCAATACGCTTGCGCATAGAGCTTGATAATCCTACTGAGCTGAAAGCAACACAGCAAATATCTGTATGTTCTTAGTTGCTGAATCCATTTATCTGAACATATCAGACATATATGCATGAAATATTAATGCCTATCACTTATGCATCTATTTTGCACAAACCCATCATATTAATTAATAATTTTAAGTAAGGTTTCAGAATCAAAAGGTCACTACGTTTCCAATCATCCTCCAAAAATCCTAACTTAAAATTATCATTAATATGATTGTCATATGCAAAATCAATTCTATGAAGCTACAAAAACTTCTATAACTACCCACAGCTAACTACCCACAGCAACCAGCAATAACATAAAGCAACAGATAATTGACAAACAATATAATAATGGTGCTTTCACATAATACAACTAACATATAGGTTGCTACATCAACAACAATCAGGTAGTTAACTTTACATAAGATGTCCACAAAGCACACTTAACAAAAAAAAAACAGTCATAACATCTAAAACCAAGGTATCAAACAACGTATAGGAAAAGTTTCTACTTGGATCAATTTCTTTTTCTTTTCTTCTGTAAAATTTTCGAGCATTCTTGACAGCCATTCTAATGGAAGAGTGTTCATAAAGAATCGCATCATATGAGTATCTGGCATGGGATAATCGTTCCAAATGACTTCTTGAATTTTGTTGTTGACCTCTACAACATGATCAATTATGTCATCACTCTCCCATCGATAACCATTCAAATCGGCTATCAATCTTGAAAGCCTTTCCTTTTGTTCATTTGATATTGTGCGCACAGATGCGCGCGGCTTACGGGGAGGCAATGTTCCTGCAACAAATGTAGAACAACCAAGAAAGGGATTACATATAATCCACGTAGACATAATTGAAAAAAAAAAAAAAGAAACAAATCCCTTCTTCTTTTTTTCGGTCAACGGTCAACCGTCAACCGTCAGGTCGTCGGACCGGTCGGGCCGGTCGAACCGGTCGCGACGGACTGACCGCACGTGCCGCACGCGTGCGTGGGCTGACGTCACGCAGACGTCAGCCGGCACGTGCCAGGCCTCCGCGGGTCGGATCGGGTCGGGTCGCCGGCCGGTGACCGCCCGGCCAACCGACGTTGGTGCTGACGTCAGCGATGACGTCACCCTGGCGGTTACCGACCTTTGGGTGACGTCAGCACGCGTCGGTCCGTGGATCGGCGGCGCGCACGTGCCGGTTCGCCGACCGGCGCGTGTGCCGCACGCGCTGGACGAACCAACGCGTCTGGGCGCGTGCGGTGTCTCCCAGCGGCGTGCGACATGTCGCCAGACTCGTCTCGACGTCCCCTTCCTCCCTACACCATCAGAATTCAATTTCGACTTACGAAAACTCGGAAATAAGGGCGAACAACGCTCGGGTGTCGGGATTTCTCGCCCCGATCCGTACGGCCGAAACACTTTTGCGAAAAATTAATCAAAAACATCAATCAGGTCGGGAAAAACGTGAACTAGGGCTTTGATACCAATGTTGGGTTTACCGTATCCCCAAAAACCGGATTCGACATTAAAACGAATGCGGAAGACAAGCCCGGGAAAAATTACGTATCACCGATCGTAAAGCACACCACGGATTCGAGCGTACCTTGTTAGCCAAAGATTAGACACCGATGCCGAAAAGAGAAAGAGAATTCAGCCATGTTCAATCCGAAGACGCCAATTCGCCGTGAAGGGAAGAATAAATTGTCTTTCTTGCCTTTGTTCTTCTTTTGGGAGGAGAGGGAGAGAAAGAACGTACATACTATTGAAAAGGTATGTTCTTCCTCTCTCTCATCCATTTTATACGTCCCTCCATCCACAGGCCTTATTCCTGTGGGCCAGGCTTTTAGGCCCATCATGGGCGGACGGGCCTTAAGCCCATCACTTATAAAACCATTAGGAAGAACAAAGAATTTGATTCCGAGGAGCAATCCTTCCTTTATGCCGACTGTTTCATGTCCAGATGATTGAAAGGCCACGATTCCAAATGTCAATTACGATACTAGTTAGCTAGCCTTTTACAGAAAATCCTCAATTATCTATGCAACAAGATTTGAGATTAGCGCAACAGTTTCCCAATCATCACTTGATAAATGCATAATCTGCTCGCGCCAGACTTCAAGTAGACGACAGACACACGACAACAGTGAAAAATTCAGGAAAATCGACGGAGGAGGGATTCAGAAGACAAGATGACAACACGCACATGGTCGTAGTATTCCTTGGGAAGCCCATCGATGAGAGTCTCGTCTTTGCTCGTCAAGCGCTTGCTCAAAACTGCCCGTCAAAATTCAGAACCGAGAGAAGAACTTCAGAAAAACGAGGGAACGTCTCATGAGCACCGAAGGAAGCTTGGGAAGTTGGGGATGTTCGAGGGAAGGACGCGAGAGAACAGACCTACGGAGGAGGAGGAGGAGGAGGTGCGCTTGGTGCTGAATCGCGAGATTGGGAAGCTCGAGGCTGAGAAAAGAGCCGGTAGACGAGGCGCACATGTAAGCAGCAGCACTGCATTTGCCTCCATCGACCTTCAATCCATTCCTCAAATCGAGGAGCAAGAGAGGAGGGGAGGGAAGAAAGAAAGAGGGGTTAAGTGAGGTTTTAGTTTTTTTTTTTTTGGTAAGGGGTAATAATATATTGAGCTTTAACCAAATACAAGAAAGGATAGGCACCACAAAACTCGCACTCAAGAAGACAGACACGTCTACTCGAGTGAGAGGGCGCCGACCGCAAAACACCGCAAAGCGGTCAAAGCAAGCAAGGGCCGAAATATGAAGCTCAAAGAAAGCCACGCAGGGCCAAGCTACCAACCTAGAAAGCAAAAACCAGACAAAAGAGGAAAGCCACGCAGAGCCAAACGCCAACAAATTAAGGACAACAAAAACTACCAGAGAACAAGGCCCAAAGGCAAGAGAACGGCGAAACAAAGCAACTCTGATGACGTGCGCCCGACCAGTAGAGATGAAGAGATGAAGGCGGGCTCCCGAAGGCAATATAAAGGAGACCTAGAAGGTCGATACAAACGAAACGAAGATAGAAGGGTCAAGTCCCCAATTCCTTTGTAACCTCCTATTTCTCGGGCAATCATCCACGCTTTTGAATGTTAAGGCTTTATCCTTCACAACTTTAAGAAGATGCTTCTTGATAGCCGCAATCACAACCGGATGGTCTCTAAAGAGAATATCGTTTCTATACTTCCAAATGAGATGGCATAAGTGAGGTTTTAGTTTGGGCTCAGAAACAATCACCATCCGAATTAAAGAAATTCTGGATTTTTTTTTTAAAGAGTGAATTTATTATTTAAAAGGAAAAGGAAAAAGAAAAATTATCCAAATTGGAGGCTGTATTCTGGATAAAAAGAAAAAAATTATCTGGAGGCTTTACTCAAAGAAATGCCATCTGCCGATCCTCTATGGCGCTTGTTTTAGTAAAACCAGTTATCGAAAGTTCCGAACTGATCTCAAGATTGGACTCCCCAACAGTAGCCGCTCGCAATTCCATATTACGTTTACAATTTTGCAACGATTGTCTACATTTAAATAGACAAATAATAAGTCTTATCCATTTAGTCATTAAATCCGTGTACGACTATCAGGATACCGTGTTAAAATTGTCCTCTCAACTTATAAGTTAGGTTGTGAACATCAATGGCAGTTAAAACTCAATTTTGCTCATAAAAGAGAATTGTACTGTGCCCAACATTGCGACACTTGGTTGGTGGCAATGCGGGACAACCGGCAATATGAAGTGTTCTTTACTTCTGGGAGAAGGAGGAGCAAATCCCAATCAAGAAGGCATTATCGGTCACAAAATTGTTCCTTTCGAAATGCTTACGCAAGTTAATTAAGTCATTAGTTATCTAAAAGAAGAAACTAAATCGATGGGACGAGCTTCCCGTGTTAGTTCAGAGCAAGGTGAAGAAGACCAAAGAGAGGGATTACTAGACTGCTGATGCAGATGTGATGTCTTCACACACGTGAGCTCCCTCTGTTAATCCCGAGTATGCCAACTGGAATGTTGGGAAGAAAGAAGAGCACAACCTGGGAATTACAGGGAAATACAAAATACAGGCAAATCCTCACTGACAAAGCAAATCTGACTCTCGGGGAAAATATATGCAAACAGGACAAGGCGAGTGTTCTCTATACTCCGGCTCATACGCGCCCACAGGGGTTAAGACATTTCCTTTAGTTTTTGTACAGAAAGTAAGGGCCATTGTGGTTGCCTAGCTTATCGCATCCGTCAACTACTAGATAACAATTTTCCACAGCTACCGGCGATAGAGAAGGCAAACTCACTAATGATCTGCAGTATCTAAACTCCATGGTCCTCAACTCCTTCGACTTCAGCAGATTAGGCAACCTTACTAGGGAACTGCAGTGGTCAATCCTTGTACTTTCCAGCAATTCCAGTTCTTCAAGACCTCGGATCTCAACTAGCCCCGGGCAGTTCAGCAGGCACAACACTATGAGCTTGTTCAAGCCTGATAGATTGGATAAACACTTCACAAATACGCAGTTCGACAGGATCAGTTCCCTCAGATTCTCCCATTGTCCAAACCGATTAGCCGGAATTTCTATCAGCCACGATTTACGTATCTCTAAGCTTGACAAATTTGTGAAATGAGAGTTGTGAAAATTTTCTTGATCCAATGACATGAACTTACGCTTCTTTTCGCGCAGTGTGGTAGGAAGCACCTGATTGAGGGATCGTAGAACAAAACAAGACAAAACTAGTCGCTCCAGGCCTGGAAGTGAAGCTAACTCACTCGGTGGTGCAATGATGCTTTTATGGACAGGTTTCAGCATCTCCAGTCGAGCAATATGCCCAACCGAACTTACAAAACGAGATTCCTCAAAGTAGTCAACTACGATCAGATTGACTAAAGTGGTCAGGTTTGAGAAGTTTTGGAGTGTCCTTAGCGAGCGAGACTTGACATGCAAGGTAATCAAACTGGCGGGAAGCTCTGGGATTTGTACAAGCTCATGGCAACCATCCAAATGAAGTTCCTTGAGATGAGAAAGTCGGCCGATTGTTGTTGGCAAAGATTGGATGCGAGCATGAGATAAGTTCAGGATTTTCAGAAAGGACAGAGTCCCAATTCCACCAGGAATGTCTCCCTCCAAATTCACGCATTTCTCGGCATGAAATTCTTCAAGCTTCTCCACCATGCCTATAGTTGCCGGAATTTTGCTTATTGTACTATGATCTATCCTTATCACTTTCAACTTCCTCAGATTTCCAATGGAATCAGGTAATTCCGTGACTTTTGTATAAGACAGATCCAACTCAAGCAATGAATTAAGTCCCCCAATTGAGTCTGGGAGCTTTCTCAGATCATAACACCTGGACAAACACAACCTTTCAAGATCCTTTAGCTCTCCAATTGAGTGTGGAAGTTTGCTAATTCCAACACTTTCCATCTCTGGGCTTGTCAAAGACTCTGGATCACCAATCGAGTGGGGAAGATCCGAACGAACAGGACCAAGTATTGTCCCTCTCAGAATCAGCTCTTTCAGAGCCTTTAGACAACCCACTTCTTCAGGCAACTCTCTCAGAGCTTTGCACGCATCAATTTCCAAGTAATTCAGGTTCACTAGCTTCCCAATTGATTCATCAATTTCAACCAAGCTTTGGCATTCGACCAAAAAAAAAAAAAAAAAAAAAACCAAGCTTTGGCAATTTCGTATAGTCAACCTTTTCAATGTCGAGGGCGGAGAGGTCGGGCAATCTGGTTAAGCGGCTGCATGTTCCAAGTTCCAGAAATTTCACCTTAGATGAGTCCTGTCGTTCACCAGAATATCATAAGGGGAATGAGCAATTGCAAGCATGTTCGATAAAACACTAAAAATAGAAATAGATGCTTGTGTATCTGTTCATACCGTGATTTGGTGCCATCCGGGCCAATCATCTCTAAGTTCACTACGAGAAAGCTTGAGAACGACTAGATTGCTTGGAGAGTAATTGGTCGCATCAAAGTCTGCAGGACAATGGTCCCAAGATAGCCATCTCAATTCTCTCAAAACATTCTTATAATCTCCAGTGAAGTTTACCCCTTCAACATGAAGACACCTTAACTTTGGCAGAGCAGCAAATTGTTGACTCGTAACCATCTGTACCTCAGGGAATTGTAACCTAAGTAGCTCAACATTGCTCGTTCGTTGGTAATCAATCTAGCAAAGATAGCAAGGGTCAGTGAACTTTAACATCAAAAACAGAAACTTGGCCACACAAAGGCAGTGAACTCTCACTAAGACCAGAATTCTGTCAACTTTTTACCAAGGAAATTGCAGTTTTACTCGTGTCAATAACCTTACCAGTTCATGAAGTACCCGAAGGCATTCCTCAGATTCCCACAACCTGCTTCGACTTCCTGCATTCAGATAATTCTCCTTTCGAACAATTTCCCTTCCAAGATCTCTGAACAGGTCATGCATCCAAAGAATGTTGTGATGGTCTCTCTTCAACATAGACATATCAGTGAGAGTAGCAAGTCCGCTTTCGGGGAAAAAACCACAATCTTTCCACACGTATGTTGCGGTTGTGCTCTTTGTGCCGTTGAAAAAGCATGCAATGTCTAAGAAAATTTGCTTCTCCTCAAAGTTTAATGCCTCGTAACTTATCCTTAAGCTCTCTACGACTTTGCTATGCGGTACTTTCGTTACACGCTCCAATGTTTCCTCCCATATATTGAGGCTTTTGCCCCGGAGGAAAGAACCTAAAGCTTCAAGAGCCAAAGGATGTCCTCCGGTGGTGGCCACTATTTTAGTTGAAATAGTTTCGCAATCATCTGAAGGTAGGGTTTCTCTGAAGGCATGTTTACTGAAAAGTTGAAGAGCATGGCGAGGATTCATCTTGGTCATCCGATAATCATAACACTCTTTAGGAAGAAATGGGACACCATCCACTGCCAGAAGACCCATATTCCTGTGACAATAACCCTGCTTCCTTGGCCGAGCCAGTCATGGCGGTTTCCTGTCAGTGCCATGAGCTGCTCTTTCTTGTCCACATCATCAAAAATAATGAGGACACTCTTGTTTCGGAATCTTTCTCGTATCATGTTGACACCGTCATCGATGTCATGGATATATGTGGGCCTCTTCAGGATATCGGATAACAGCTGGTTCTGCAACCTTACGATGCCACGGTTTAGTGAAGTTTCTCGGATGTCTGAAAGGAAGCTGCAACCATCAAACAGAGAAGATATCACATTGAAAACAGCCTTGGCAAGAGTTGTCTTGCCGATGCCTCCCATCCCATGCACAAAAAGAAACCGTCTGTTTATGGAGCCGCAGTCCAACAACTGCATCACGTCTTTGACTCGATCATCAATTCCAACTAAATGATCAGGAAGAACCTTCTGTCTCTTCTTCAGCTTAATAGAAAGCTCTCGAACAAGATCTCCAACAAGTTTACCATGCCTGCCATGCATAATAAATCATCATCTTTGAAGAAAGGAGGAGCAACTATATCAGCAATATATATACCGGCATATCTAGGAATCCTCCGGAACAAACATTTTGAATCCTGCTTTGGCTGGAAACACTCCCTAACAGCATCTCTCTCTCTCTCTCTCTCTCTCTCTCTCTCAGGTATTCATATATCCTTTAAAGAATTTCTTGTAGCCTCTACATATTCTCAAGGGAAAAGAATGAGGGAATAGGCTGTAACATAAACTATTCAGCTGAAGGTGTCGCAATTCATTAACCATCTCCCAAGTGAATTTGTCTTGTTAATAGTTAGCAAATTGGATCGTGTTGGCTCGATAAATACTTCTGTTTTTTGAATCTCAGAAAGGGCAGAAAACAACAGACCGAGACAAGCTCAAAGTTCATTTCTAAGATAGCACATTCGTCCAAAACACGGAAGAAGCTTTAAAATGTCTCTGACCAAAAGCCATTCGATATCATTACCATCGACCGTGCTATGGAACCTTAAATTGCCAATCTAAATCCGCATATAAATAGTTTGGCAGAGACAGAGAGTTACCCAAAAAAAAGGAGGGTGTGATGGCCATTAAAGTTTCTTCTTGTACTTACAGTGCGTTTCGTGCGTCCCATCCGCTGAGATTTCCGACTTCCATTAGAGCCTCCCTCCACTCTCGCACCGTCCCCTCGCCGTAGCGCCCCTCGTGCTTGAGCAGGGCCTCGCGGTACGACTCCGTCCTGAGCCTGACGTCCGATGGACTCACGTCGTAGAAGATGGGCACGATTTCTCGTCCCGCGGATTCTCTCTGGCACCTCACCATGCGCGCGAGCTCCTGGAGGCACCACGCGCTGGACGCGTAGCCTGCCGAGAAGATCGGCAAGAAGATCCTCGAGTCATCGATCGCTCGCTCGAGCTCCGGCCCGATATTCCCCCCCACAGGAAGCTCTTCACTGTCTCTGAAGACGCTAAACCCAGCACCGACCAAGCTTTCGTAGAGGTAATCGGCGAGCGTGCAGCGAGCATCGGGCCCTCGAAAGCTCAAGAACACGTCGTACTTGTAGCCCGACGTCTGCTCGACGTGTGGGGAAATCTTCACAATTCGCATCATTGATCGGCTTCGGTTAGACGACATTGTGAACAGGGAAGAAGAAGAAGAGGAAGAAGAGCAGATGAAACTAGAAAGGATGAAGAACGTCAAATTTCTCTCTGTGCGCGATGACTTTCGTTGCCTTTGCCTCCGACGTCGGCTTCCATGCGAAACGACAATTCAGTTATAAACATCTTAATTAGAGTAATTTAGTCTTAAACATTTTCATATTAATACTAACTCAATTCATCTTACTAATTTCGATCGGCTAGTGCTGACGTGAACATCGGCCGGTGTTGGCCGTTCAGCCAACGCCAACATGGTATTTTTTAAATTGCCTCCGACGTCAGCTTCCACGCGGAATGACAATTCAGTTATAAACAACTTAATTAGAGTAATTTAGTCTTAAACATTTTCATATTAATACTAACTCAGTTCATCGACTAATTTCGATTGGCCAATCTTGACGTGAACATTGGTCGGTGTTGGCCGTTTAGCCAACACCAACATGGTATTTTTTAAATTGCCTCCGACGTCAGCTTCCATGCGGAACGACAATTCAATTATAAACATCTTAATTAGAGTAATTTAGTCTTAAACATTTTCATATTATTACTAACTCAGTTCATCCGACTAATTTCAATCGGCCAGTGTTGACGGGAACACTGGCCGGTGTTGGCCGTTCAGCCAACGCCAACATGGTATTTTTAAATTGCCTCCGATGTCGGTTTCCATGCGGAACGACAATTCAGTTATAAACATCTTAATTAGAGTAATTTAGTCTTAAACATTTTCATATTAGTACTAACTCAGTTCATCTGACTAATTTCGATCGACCAGTGCTAACGTGAACATCGGCCGATGTTGACCGTTCACCCAACGCCAACATGGTATTTTTAAATTGCCTCCGACGTCGCTTCCATGCGGAATGACAATTCGATTATAAACATCTTAATTAGACTAATTTAATCTTAAACATTTTCATATTAGTACTAACTCAGTTCATCTCGACTAATTTTAGTCAGCCGGTGTTGACGTGAACATCGGCCGGTGTTGGCCATTCAGCCAAATGCCAACATGGTATTTTTTAAATGATTTTCTTCAATTTTTTTTTTTTTTTTTTTTTTAATTCTTTTTCTTTTTCTTATTCATTTTTTTTTTTTTTTTTTTTTTCTCTTGTTCCTCCTTGGGCTCTTCTCCTAGTAGTGGCTGGCGATAGGGATGTAAGTGGTTCCGTTCGATTCGATTTTTTGTTTTTTACTTTTGTTTTTATTTTTTCATTTTTTTTAATTAGGTGAAAAATAAATTCAATATATTGCTATTACTTTTCCAAATGAAAAAAAAAATTGCGAATGCTATCACGTGGAAATAAATAAAATGTAATAACAAATTCCATAGCAATTTAATTACCTTAATATTAACATTTTACTTAGTTTTTTTTATCACTTTAAAAGATACCTAAATCCTCATTTTTGCATGAAATCTAATGTATAATAGATAATGAAGGCTTGAGGACACAATTCATGGTTGCTATTATGAACTCGCATCATAGGCTTCGAGAAGAATTGGTCTTGCATATATCTCCCTAGATATAATTAGAAATATCAACAGTGCCAATAAATGAATTTTAATTACGAAAAGATTGATGGATTTTATATTATCTTAATTTATTAATGGTTTGTTCATTTCATAGAAAATAACTTTAAGGAAAACGTTTTCTTGACTTTTCAACGTTCATTTCACAGAAAATAAATTAGATTATAAAAATATTTTCTATTATTGGAAAAAAACACATTCAAATGTGGGAAAATGTTTTTCACTTTTTTTCCATAACTTTTTCTACCTCACACTTTCTTTCACTAAACACATTTTTTAATGTTTTCTTTCTCTTTTTTATTTATTTAAAAATCAAGTTTTAATTCTTTTTTTTCTTTTTCTTCTTTCTTTTCCTTTTCCTTTTCTTTTTCTTCTTCCTTAGCCGATCGTCGGCCACGGCAGCGGCTAGCGACTAGCCATAGGCCAACTTGAGCCTTGCCATAGGCCGGCAAGGCTCGAGATCGCTAGATTCTGGCGAAGCCAAGCTCGCCCGAGGCTTGGGCCTCACTGGAGGTACATTTCAACAACACTTTTGGTGAAATGGTAATGAATTTGATTCCTTATTTCACTTATGTAAGATTGATTTGCGCCACTTTTTCATTTTAATCAATTTAAAACTTTCTCATCGTAACTCTTATATCCCTTTCGGTCGTTTTGATTGTAACTATGAAATGTTTTGACAAACTTCCCATTTGATGAAATTGTACGGCTATATAATTCGTCGGAAATAGAGGCGTGATTAGCTACTTTTTATTATTTCTGCATCGTGGTAGTATCTTGCTGCATTATTACTTCGAAAACATCCGACATCATTTTTGAACCACACAAAATAAGTTCGACCCTGACCATTGATCAAGAAAATATGACTCAAATTCATATAGTTAATGGTACACACTACAAATGATCCCACCCCAACTTATTTTATATATTTTTTGGCAACTTGCCAAATAGTAACAGTTCTTTTGTTCCTGGGAATAGATTTGGAACGGAAATTCGTTTGGTAAAATTTTTATTCTTGGGAACAAATTTCTATTTTTTTGTTCCGAAAGTAGATTTGGAACGAATCAAGAAGTAAAAAAAAGTTGATTATTTGTTCCCGGGAATAATTTTATAATCAAGCCAACTCATTTGCCGCCGTCGGTAATCGGTGATCTCGTCAAAGGTTTGCCAGGTCAGGGTGAGGTCCAGCGAGCTCCCGCAGCCACCGGTGAGGCTCGGCCTCACCAAATCCAGCGAGCTTGCCCAACCACCGGTAAGGCTTGGCCTCACCAAGTATGGCGGCCAAGCCTCGCTAGTGGCCGTGGGCCTCGCCCGGGCCTCCCCCGACCACCAGCGAGCCTCGCCTAACCGGGCAAGGCTTGACCGAACCATGCTGGGTGAGGCTCGACCTTGCTAGGCCATCGCGAGGTCGGCGTTGCCTGACGAAGGTGAGGCCGCTCGCCCAGCTAAGGTTCAGCCAAGTCTCGCCCAGCTGCCAATGAGGCTTGGCCGACGAGGCATGGCCTCGGCGAGGTTGCCAACCCTCGTCGCGCCAAATCACTAGTCATCCCAAGGCCGGCAACCCTTGAAGAAGAAGAGGAGAAAGAAAAGAAAAAAAGTAATAAAATTATTAAAAATATTTAAAGAAAAATGATTTAAAGTAGAAATTTTGATAATCGTGTCAAACGTAATTCTATTCCGAAAATTGAAATTTTAGACGATTACCAAACGATTTAAAATGCTTAAAAATTATTCTTTGGAATAGAATAAAAAAGAATAATTTTTATCAGAAATAATTTTCAGAAATAGAAACGTTGTCAAATACGCCCTAACTCTTCAACTTTTGTAGGTGATTTCTGCAAAATTATCTTTTGGCTCCACCAGCCCTGGAAATACGTCGTAACCCCGTCTTCGCGTTGCTCTGTCACGCTCCGCGTGGGAGTGAAACTTCGGATTTATTCAAAGCATTTCATTTTCAATAGGAATTAGAATGGAATGTCTAGTCCTACACGGTAACTTTAAGTGAAGAATCTGGAAATGACTTCCCATTTTTGTTCTCAAGGATCTGCATGCATTGCTTAATTTGCCTAGACTTGGCTCTACTCCGCAGTCCGCACGGACCTAATTCGGGCGTGCGTATATTCGAGTTTCGACATCACCTTATTTTAAGACATGGCCTCACCGAAAAAATTAGGGAATAAGCTTTGTAATAAATCAACGGAAATCGTTTTCGATTGAATGGAAGTTTCCTCCGATCATGGCAAGATATTTTTCTCTTTTTTTTTTCCTTTTTCATTTTGTTGCCCAAGTTGCATATTCTTTCCTTTTTTGTGCTTGCACTAATATTACTCTTGATAATAAAATATCATAAAAAGCCCTAAATTATACTAGTTGTAACACAAAAATACATTTCTAGTCGACTAAAATCCTAAACTCGTATCAATACGATAATATTATTCGTCCACCATAAAAAAATCCTACACTTTTTAACTTTCTTTTTTGTTCCACCAAGATCCCGAAACTTAAGTCCACTAGTTTGTGGCATTGGCATACTACATATTTGGAGGTTTTGATGACACAAAAGAATTTAGGATATTACTGTTACGATGGGTATGATTTAAGATTTTCTATAACATAATAAAAGGGGAAATTTTCAAATAAGGACATGAAGTATCCTCATTTTCTCAAATAAGGGTCTAAAATGACAATATCAATCTTAAATAAGGGTCTAAAGTGGCCATTGTAGTTTCAAGTAAGGGCTTGACCTTCACAGTCACCAGCCGGCTAGATATTCTGGTTGGTCAAGGGAGTTTTTGTCCAAATATAATTTAAATTTAAATTTGTTTATTCTTTTCTTCTTCTTTTTTCCCTTTCTAACAAGGGATTGCAAGCCCTCGATGATGGCCACAAGGCCATTCCTCGCCAATTGCTGGCAAGGAGACCCTCACCCAAATTTGACAAGGGCCGGCCTTGCCTATGGCCACAAGGGTCGCCATGAAGTCTACCTATTTTATTTACTTATTTAGTTAAACTTAAATCAATGATCCTAGGTGAGACCACCCCTTGCTTGTGGCTGACGATGGTAGCCCTCGCTAAATCTGGGGAGGGCGTTGACCACTAACGAAGGAAAAAACAAAAAACTAGAAAAAGGGGAAAAAAATTAAAAAGATAAATGACAAAAATACCCTTAACCGGCCAGAAAGTAAGACTCTTATTTGAAACGAATATGAGTGTGTTTGATACAACTTTTTCAATAGGCTTTCGGCCTCCAAAGCCCATTGGGGAAATGTAAGGTGTTTAGTAAGTTTTCTAAAGGGATTTTCGGCCGAATGTTTGTCTTGGGAAAGCTAAAAACCCAATATTAGTATAGATTAATATTGAGCTTTCAGCATTTGGACAAATGCTGAAACTAATTTTTTTTTTAAAAAAAAACTACCCTTACCAATTCTTCAAAATTCTAATTTTGTCCCTTGTTTTATAAATATATATATATTAGTATGACCCAAACCCTTCATAGGTCTAATGAAGGGCTATGGCCGTTGGTGAGCCAAATTTGACATCAGCAACCATTGGTTGAGGTCGTGTGACCTTCGATGACCCTCACTTGAGGTGGAGAGACCTAAGCGCCAAGGGTTGCTCGAGGTAGTGCGACCTCTAGCAACCTTCACCAGAGGTTGCCTGACCTTGGGCAACTTCAATTGACGGCCATCGGCTCATCAACCCTTTACCCTTTGCCAATCCCACAAAGGGTTTAGGCCTTTTTTAATAATAAAAAAAAATTATATAAAAAATACCCAAAGTCCATTACAAATTTTTTTTTTGGCAAACATAACTTAACTCAAAGTCCATTTGTAAAAAGCTTTTACTAAACAGAATTTGCATTTTCCCAAATAGATTTAGCTTTTAATATTTGTATTACACTCAAAGTTCTTTTGCAAAGCTTAGCCCAACACACCCATAATTACTTCATGCTCTTGTTTAAGAAAATAACGGCATTTTAAAGCTCTTGTTTAAAACAAAGTTCATTTCATGTCCTTATGTAAAAAAAAAAAAAAAAAATTGAAGGCGTTTCATACCCTTATTTGAAATTTTCCATAATAAAAAATTTATTCTATTGATATTATAGCGAGCAATGAGTTTGGTTTTTTAGTGATGTTAATCCTCGATAAAATGGCACAAACAAATGAGCTGTCACGTAATTTAAGAAGGATCTCCTAATAACTTCTTAATAAAAGTAGCATTACTTACAACATCATATCCATTTTGCAATCTCTATTCGACTTAACACTAATTAAGCTACATTCCAGTCGACATCGGAGGTTAAATTGTCAGTGACTAGTGAATATTTTAATTTACAGTTTGTGCAATAAGTGAAATCCTTGTGGGAATCATAATAAGAGAAATAAGAACATTTTATCTACTTTAGTAGTTTCCCCTGTTTCATGAGCTCTCCATTCTGCACGTGTCACTTGTTCCCTGGCAAATTCGTCGTGCACGTTGTCAGCCGTCAAATTGCTCGCGATTTATCGTCGGCCGTTGATTGAAATGGTAACGGAAGCGTATCGGTCGTGGACAAAGTCCAGGACCCTCTAGACCGACTCTGTTCTTGATTTCTCTGTCAGCAAGAACGGGAGCAACAGAGTTCCCATTTCCACCATTTCCAACTCCCGTGGAAGCTCCACCCCACCTCTCCATTGCAGAAGAAGAAGAAGAAGGCCATGTCAGAGACTCAGTGCTGTGAGAACCCTCCGACGCCGAGCACCATGAGCGTCGGAATCGGCTGTGTGGCAGAGATCGGAGGCTTGAAAGCTTACATCACCGGCCCCCTGATGCCAAGCTCGCCGTCCTCCTCGTCTCCGACGTTTTTGGTACAATTCCCTTTCATGGGTTCTCGTTCTATCCAAAAATTTCTCTCCATTTCCGAATCAGCCTTTGCGTTTGTGGGTGTTCCAGTTCTATCGTTAGAAAAAAATCTTTTTTTTTTCTTTTTCTTTTTTTTTGGGAAGGGGGGGTGTGGCGGGGAAGAGTATTCCTTTTCCGGACTCGATTGCTACAAGCAGAATCTGGGACTTCTTTTGGGTCTCGGGACTGTCATGCCTTTGCATAAAGTTTGCTAATTTGTTGCGAGAAAACTTGAGCTAAGCAGGTGTTGCAGAAACCCACATTTTTTGTTCTAAATGTTCTCTGTTCTGGCCAGTCAAGCTGACGCAAGTTCCACTTTTAATGGAGTTTGAGGTTATATCTCTGGCTTTATTCTGATGTAACTCAATCCACGTTTCCTTTTTTGCAGGTTATGAAGCACCAAAGCTGAGGTAAGCTGTCGTCCAACCCCATCCCACTGGCTGGAATTAGAGAACAATCCCTCTCCATAACTCCAATTGGTCAGCTTAGTTTTGAGTCTTGTCCATGTCATGGGTGCTTGGCGTAACATATCTATCTGGCTACATTTACTGAAAGCAATTTTTCTATCGCTAGATTTCGTTTCTGTAGTCTTTGATTCTCAGGCAACGTTATTATTTCGATTTGTTGTATTTCTCTTTGACAAGGAACGAACGCTTATATGCATTCATGGATCATGTTGACTGACATGGCGCAAATTGATGGAAAGGTCGGACTGGGGCCAACTTTATTGATGACTGAGTCAACAAATATTTGTGAACCTAAATAGATATTGTGCTAATGAACTACATGTCGTAATTGAAGTCTCAAAATCTTCTTTTACTTTTATTTCACTGATGAATTCCTTAGGAAAAGGTTTGGGATGTAACAATTTCATTGGAATTAGGTTTTTGTGCAAAAAACTGCCCCCATTTATTAACACTAATAGATTCTTAGTGTACAAGCTCAAGCAAAGCAAACAGAATTAATCGCTACTTTTAGTTTTATCATGAGCAACTTAACCAACTTCATGAAGAACCTATTTATTTATTGTTAATGACCTCATTGAATAGATTGTGGTTAATTTCTCCTTCACTCTGATCAATTGACATCTCAAGTCCTCTTGTATATGTTTTCTGCTGATGCTTGAAGGGAACTGACCGGTTGTCTGCTCTGTCTCTCCTCAAGTTTTTGCTCATTTGGTCTGATCATAAACTTTAGATACATGAGGCATTTCTCAGAATGTTCTTAAAGTAAAAGATGTCAGCTCCTAGTGGCTTGTGTTTTATCAATCCTCACACAATTTAAGCGAAGAAAGTCCTCCGGCTTTTTCAAAACAAAAAATAATTGGTGCCGAACTCTCTGGGTAATTTCTCTTCACATTAAATGATAATAATATCTATAGGGGGTGCTGGTGTTTCATGAAATTGCGTCATCTGAGATGCTTTTACACGAGATGTTATGATCCTTTTCTGAGTTTAGAGTTTGTCTTGACAATATATAATTTCATCCTTCTTGTGTGAAGCTTTTAGCTTATACTTATTATAGATGCCTCCTTTTGCTTATGTGCAGTTTTCTGGATCTTCTCATTGGTAGATCTGCATGTGGTGGCATTTTCTTTATTTAAGACAGTATTTTAATCTGCATTTATTAGCTTTTCAAATTTTGCAAGTGACGACATATTGAGTATTATTTTGCTGCCTATAGCAGGGTGCTCAACATGCCAATGATTCTTTAAATACTATATAAACTTAACCTTGTATGCTTGTGATTTCAAGGAAGCTTGCAGACAAGGTGGCTGCTTGTGGATTCTATGTGGTGGTTCCAGACTTTTTTTATGGAGATCCCTATGTACCTGACAATCCTGAGAGGCCTATTGCAGTCTGGAGACAATCTCATGGAACCGTATGCTTTACTTTTCAGTTCAAGTTTCTATCTGTTTAAGGGACTTTCTATACCTAACGAGACTTATGAGACATTTATGTTTTCCATTCTGTATTTTTCCTACTTATAAATTAGCAGTTTTCTTGATCCACATATGAATTCTACTTATATTCTTTCTTCTGTAAGAGTTCTGCCACGGAAGTATTTTTGTCATATCACTTGCTGTTCTTGTATAGGATAAAGGATTTGAAGATGCCATAAGAGTTGTTTCTGCACTGAGAAGTGAAGGTGTATCTGCCATTGGAGCTGCAGGATTTTGCTGGGGTGGTGAGTCTTCTTGTTGCCTTGTTCCACGTGTTTTTTCCTTGATATAGTCCTCAAAGTATTCTGGATAAAACTCTTTAACTTTGATGTTTGATTATCAGCAAAGGTGGTTGTGGAACTAGGGAAGTCTGATCACATTCAAGCTGCGGTGCTGCTACACCCTTCACGGGTCACTGTGGAGGATATTAAGGGTAGGTAAAGCTGAGCAAAGAAGCAGAATCCACAATTTCAGGGAATTTTAGCCTAAAGTGTCGATTCATTTCTGCTCTTGGGTGTCTCTTGGATGAAACAAAGATGTCTCTGGTGTTAAACATACTAGATTGGCCTGACAAGTGTGATCTTATCCTATTGATTTACATAGGGTAATCTCAGACACAATTGTTCAGGTGACTAGTTGAGAGCACTCGTTTTGTGTCTGAAGAGCTGAAAGCTTATGGAGAAGTAGATAGTAGTTTACCTAAAGGCCAAAGAATCTTGAGATGGTGAAATAACTTTCTGCCATCGTTTTTGCAATAACTAACTTTCAGCAGTTATCTCGTAAAAAGTCTTGATTTTGTTACTTAAGTGCATGCAGTTGTATGGACTTTGGTCCAAAAGTTTGGGAGTGAAATTGACATTATGTTTTGCTTTACATCAACCAATGAGGACCAGCTAATACTTCGTTGCTTGTATAGTAAGTGTTAGCTTTCTTCATTCAATGATAGAACGTACTGCTAGAGTCTTCATGTTATTGCCATGGACAAGCTCATGTGACAGATTTATAATGATGCTGCATATGGATATCAGAGAATATAAGCAATTTCACATGACCACTTAGAAGTTATGTAGGTGGTGATCTAACACTGTTATTTTCAGAGGTCAAGGCTCCCATAGCTGTATTGGGCGCTGAGTATGACAAAATGTCTCCACCAGAGCTTCTCAAGCAGTTTGAGGAAATCTTATCCGCTAAACCTGAGGTAAACATCTCCATCCCTGCTGTTATTGCATGTGTTTGCACTCCATGTGCTATCTTTTATGCTTTGAGTTCCTTGATCTCGTACACTTTAAGTGCCCTGCGTAAAATGGAGTTTAGCAGTAACAGTACGCTCACATGAACTGGGAAATTGCTCTCTATGGATCATAAACGGACGACTCCGGGGCTGCGAGGTCTAATACCTTCTGCAGGTTGATGGGTACGTCAAGATTTTTGCTGGAGTGGAGCATGGTTGGACTGTGAGGTATAAAGACGAAGATGAAGTGGTGGTGAAGTCCGCTGAAGAAGCCCATAAGGACATGCTGGACTGGTTGACTAAGCACTTGAAGTGAATATGAACTCGGTCACCATCTACTGCGTCTACATATCCAAGGAAGAGAATGACAAAGCACGACCGTTCCTAGCAGTATTGGCCTATTATCTGATGGAGTGGACGCTGATTAGGAAATGTATTCCTTATGCAGATGTGAGGTAGCTTAGAATAAACAGAGCCTGGCCTTTCCTGTCTCGAGATAAATGGAAGAGCTTCGTGGGTTCCTTGAGTTTGCGTGGGGGCATTGCCCGCCCACTTGTACATGGCATGTAGTGCCTGGGTCAACTAGAACCTGGATATTTTCCTAGCATGGACTATCTGTGAGCATATAAATTTACAGGTTGCTGTAATATTTGCTCAATGTCGATAAGCACCCAAATAATACCGATGTGCACGAAACTCCGTTGTAGGTCCAACCACACAGCACAAGGTTTAAAGGATCTAGATTGACTCACCCTTAAGATTAATCACTGAAGAATTTGTATGTCAAGATGTGATTTTCAGGCGAAGTAGATGTGTACAACCACGTTTGCTCGCCAGAGAAGGGGCTTCACCGGTGGAATATGAAAAAATGTCCAGGATCGATACCGATGAAAAATTTTCACCTTGAATCCCTAATGTTGTCTGTCCTGCAGATGTTCTCCGGCAACACTTCCCTTACGTTATGTAGGAAACAAGAGATGCAGGCGCTGTCCCAGACAACCAAATACTCCGATTCCCTTTGACCACATAAAGAACGGATTTTGACCAACCCTTTCACCTGGTCAGTACGCCATAATAGGCTAATTAAGAGCCTAGAAAAACTTCCCCAGCAAAGTAGAATATGGGGAACATGAAAACAGAATAAGGAGAAAACTACAGAGCTAACACAATTTGACTAGTGATTTGATAGTTTCAACTCATCCAACTACAGTTATGCAGCGAGCTGTTCAGTAAGAAATGATTAGAAAGCTCTTTCCCTCTCACCATTTCGCTGCCTCTCTAAAGTCTAGATGAATGTGGCTAGCCAATTTTCTCAGTAATATGCCATGGAATATCAATTAAAAGCATGCCAGTTGGGCTGTGAATCCATATCAGGGATAGATGTAAATGGCTAAACGGACACAAGGCCATTAATAAGCAGGTCTCATTTCATCCAACCTGTCTACTTCAACAAAATTAAAACCATTGAACAGTGAAACCAAATCGAGCATTCAGCAACCATTCTTATATAGCCTTGGCAGCACACTTCACATATTTAGCACATAGACAAGTTCCTTTTCCTTTTTTTCTGAACATAGGACATAAGACTAGTTCAAATTTTCAAGTTAGCAATCAACTCAGGCAAAGAACAGTTTACTCCCTAAATGAAAAAAAAGAGCCAAATTTCAGTATGTCATAGCACAAATGCTAATGAGTCCACTATGTCAAGGTTCCAATATCAGCCAATATAAATTGGTCCCTCGACCATACAAATACAGTTCATGAATCTCATCAGAAACTTCAACCACCCCTGGCTTCTCTTCTTGTGGCATCATGAAGCAATTCAATATCAACTCCATCAGGAGGTAGCTGAACATACCTCACCACCGATCCTCTGATAAAGCAGTTCCTGACCGACAGCTACAAAAGGCAGAAAATTATATTAATCCTTCACGTGTGAGGACCGTTAACGCACGGAACCAACAACCTCCAAATCCCTCGAAAAAAACTTAATCTCCAGATTCTAAAGGATCAAAATTAATTGACTCGACCAAAATCCAATGAACAAATTAGCTCACAGCCGAACCAACACAGAAAGGCACCATATCACTTGTCTCAAGAAACTGACCCAACATTTGCAAATACAAATAAGGTACCACGGTAAGGGTAGCGTTTATCTTTGCATAAATCACCCAGATGTATAGTATCTCAAAAGGCAGTGCATGCATCCACCCAACATCCAACTCACAATCAATCAGCGAGTTACATGTCAAAGAGTCAGTATCGGGAGAAGGCCCTTAAAGTAGGGTTCCAGATTGAAGTGACAATTTTCCTCATTACTAGGAGAAACATACTGAATACGATTCCATAATCCCCACAGATATCTATCTTCGACAAGCACACAACCAACTAAATTATAAACACATTCTCATTTTCCCCCAAGATTGCACATTCTATTCACTCCCAAAACAACCGGACAACTATACACCATACAGACACGACCAATCCGGCGAATCCAACACACATTCCCTCTCACAGCCAAACTCATCCCTAACGGAATTGCCAGGTCCTACTTTTTTAAGCAAGTCTAAGAGAGACAATCCGAAGAACCGCAATACCAGCCACAGCATCCCTAAAAAAGGCCTAACCTTCCCGACGTTCCAAAACCAGGCGATTGACAGATCGTATCAACCGCAATTACCGCCGCGGCCGAAACGAACCGAGAACCTCACGAAACACGAGACGCTGGAAAAGCACCACCAGAAAAAGCAGCTAGAAAGAAAGCGGGAAGGGAGGGGGGGCGCACCATGTGAGGGTACTTGTCCTGATCGACAACCCTAGTGTTCTCGAGCTTGATGTTGAGGTACTGATCGACGGAGTGGAGGGTGCCTCTGATGGCCAGATCGTTCTTCAGCTCCACCGTCACTTCCCTACCCACCAGGTCCTTGAAGTAGGAGAAGAACAACTGACAAAACAACACGCACAACAAACACACATCGGAGGGACATCATCGCAAAACCTCTCGCCGCAAGTTAAATATGAAAAAAGACGACCGAATTCGATTCAGAGGCGAGCAGCGGCGAATCGCGAGCGGCGAAAACCCTAGGCGACCGCGCATCTGAACCGGAGAAGAAGAGAAGGCTTGAGAGAGAAGTACCATTGCTGCGACTGCAAACTCGCCGAACGACTCCGAGAGAGCGAGAGAGAGAGAGAGAGAGAGAGCTGTCTGTTTGTGTGAAGTGTGGGCGGGTGCGGGATATCAATTTTATTAGACCGAGAAATTACGTTTTTACCCCTCAAAAGTCATCCCTAGTTTATTATACCCTCACGATTAATCTACTCTTTTTATTCATAACCAGATTACCAGCTGCTCATCATCGTTGGTGGATTCGCGCTTTTTTTCCTTTTTGGGGTCGATTTAGCTATTAAATTTATTAAGAGTAAAAGCAAAACTTTCGGTGCCGAACCCAATTACAATTTAAAGAGGCAAACAACGTCCTGCGTTTGTGCATGGCAATTGGTAGGTGCTTGCTTCGGGCGCACAAATACACCCTTGTATCGAGCACATGCGCTTGACCGACGACCGAAGAGCGTCCTATATCTTTCCTTCACAGAATTGACTCCACCCGGCCACTCATGGACCGCATGCACCAAGTTCTCGAGGCTGCGATTTAAGGCATTGCGCTTGCCTTGAAAGGACAGTTGAGGCGCTTCGGAAATATCCAACTATCAGTTCAAAAACATGACAGTAACTGCAACAATGGTGAATTTAGACGAGCGGGGAGGTAACATATATATAGGTACCTGCATGAACAGTTCCTGGATGCTAGGTGCAAACAGCGCAAAACTCTAGAGCCAACCTCATCATCTCTTAATAGAGGCACACCTCAAACGATAACAAGTCAATAAATCCAGAGACAACGTTTACGTGCAAATGCCAGAGAGAGGGAGGGAGGGAACGAGAGATCGCATCACTTAGTTTCGGATGTCGCCTAACCAACTTCGGCGTACCTTGGATGGTTCTAAATTTGGCTTACAAGAACATAAGATTAGAATGACCAATCAAGAAGCAGCTACAAAAGTTTCGCTTCGCATTACAACCCAATCAGGACAAAAGAAGAAACAAGCTTTACATCTCATGCAAGTCAAATGCCAGAAGCTAAGGACTGGAAAATAGTTTTTTGCTCCTACATTATGGGTTTTTTTCAATTCTCTTATCGTTCCCTCTTCTGGGCTACAATTGAAATTTTGCAGAAAAATACTTTTCACAGTCATATCCTTTGCTTCACCCTTCTCCCATTGGCATCGCTGCCGTCGAGAATGCCTTCATTCCCATGACTGGAAACAATCATCGACTGCTCACTCGCTCTTGCCACGTACTCCAAGAGTTCGGTCAAGACTGAGGGACAGCTCTCCTTCAAATACTCGAAACCATCCGTTTGCATCACAGCTGAGAAACAGATTGGACAAGCTCCCGTTAAATTTCGTCAATCACGTTGCTATTCAAGTCAAACAATCGACTAAAAGGGTTTTGCGGGAGGCAATCAAACCTAAAAACTAGATCAATTTTCCTTTTTATCAGCCTTTCTTAAGGACTTGCAGTTCATTCTTACACCAACAAAAGGCTTTCAGGGAACTATTGAAGCTATTGAGAGAGTACCAACTACTGATGTAAATGAAGGTTACAGGCTTCTGCTGGACACGAAGCCAACAAGTAGATTTAAATAGTGCACCTACAATGAAGCATTCCCCAATTTTGATAGGTCTAGCATCGCAAACAAATAGAACAAAGAGCTCGCCTTTTGATTCTATTAGAGTAGTGATCTTTTTAAGTAGTGAGAATAAAGTACCCCAAAACCAATGGCCAGGTTCTTTCAGCAAAATCAGTGAGAAAAAAAGGCAGCATAATTCAAATTATCTTGCTTGACCTTCAAATCCGAGCAAATTGAACTCAGAAAAATTGTTCTTCAATGGCGACCCAGCTATCTACATTCTTCTCACTAATTCTAAACAGTGCTTACTAAAAAGAGGATTGTACCGATTATGTTTAATCCGCACATGAAAAGTCAGATAGAAACCTACTCAATCCTCACAGGAAAGAGTATTAGGTGCTCCTGGGGTCACTTTTTCCCTCTCGCAGGTGATGTGTACCCTACTAATAAGAAACCCACGTTTATGGTCAGGGACTTGATTGTAAAAGCATGCCTCATCCTCCATGCAAGCTTTTAAGCCAACCATTTCAGGAAATCTATGACCAAGTTTTATACCAGAGTCTATCCTAAAAACAATCTCCTAATCACCATTTGCCTATCCAACTATTGCCAGCCAACTTTAAGTCATCCAGAAGAATGAAGGTGCTGTAAAATCATCATCCAACTAACCAGCGTTCCCGCATGAAATGGTAAATTTCAAAAAGTATGTCTACAACGAATTTCTGCAGAACACATGCTATGGACCATCAACAATCCATTCTTTTACAAAAGAAGAGACAAAGAATATCCAAAGTATGCCGCATACTTTGTCACGAGAGAAACTAACATCTGCATCGACTCATGATAGAAAGTCATAGGGGACTATAGAAATAGTTAGAAGAAAAAAACTTACCCCTCAAATTTTCAGGCATTGCCACAAATCTGAGACACACGGCTTTCAACTGAAAACAGTGGTGCTGCTCTGCCAACGCCAAGGTAGTTGCCACGGTATTTATGGCAACATCCTGACAAAGATTGGCCTCACATAGCAGCCTCAGTCTATCAAGGCCATACCTATCTGCTGCTGCAAGTAAATGCTGAGACATCAAAGTTGAAGCCCACTTTGTATCCAGACCAGTAAGCTCTTGAAGATCAGGCAGAGAATCAAAGTATATAAAATGAAGCAATGCCTGCAAATATACAGTTCAGTCATCAAGACTTTTGCCAAGGGGAAACCAGTTAACATAACCAATTGATAAACTTCAGTGATACGTCAAGCACTCCAAAGAAATAATCACTAAGCAACACAATCATCCTCCAGCTCCAGGTTAGTCTGACAAAACAAATATAAAAAAATTGAGATAATAGACAGATCCCATGCTAATGCTACGATTATGAAGTTCAGACTTTTAACGCCACCAGTTCTAACTTGGTTTAGCCTGAAGTTTTCTAGTTAAAACAGTCTAAGGAACTACTGTTTTTTGTAAACAATCACCCATATCCTTCACAGAAAATATTGGCATGACATCTTCACATGAGATATTTTTCGAAGTTGGTGGATATGCATTTCCCCGCTCATTTTGATAGTTGTACTTGGCTAAAAGCATAGTGAATTGAATGGCTATGGTCATGATCACGGAGCTGAGATGGCTGCAATGGTGGTGCCCTAGTAGCATATGGCAGCTGCTACTGGCGTGGAAGAATGCATCATGGTATTGTGGCAATAACCACTTACAAGTGCCAAGCTAACAGGTGACTGACAACCAATAGCGACTGTCCATGTCAATAGTAATGGTTGGTTACATAGTACATCACATCATGTGCAAGGACAAAAAGAAAGAAAAACAAACAAACAAAAAGAAAGAGAAAAAGAATTTGTTCATCAGAATTGTACAAGGACAAAATGAAAGAAAAACAAACAGAGTAAAAAGATAAAGACCACATGACTACACGGAATCAGAACAAGGTTACGAAAGCTGGACAGAAGAATAGGAGTATATTGCAGAAGTAACCAAAAAATTCTGAGCCCTCAAACAATCTTAGCATCTGCATGGAGGATCAATCAAAAGTGGTTCAGATCAAGCTGAAACCAGTGCTATCAAGCTAAATAAATTCCTAAAAATGTTCATCCCCACGGAAAGGCTTTCAGTTATCAGATTATTCAATCTTCATATTCGGAATGGCAAAAATTGCATTTTCCTTTAATAATTCCTGACTTTGCCAAATATCACTCTTCTTCGTAGAGTCTAAAAAGAGATGATAGACATGAGATCTCCAAAATGTACTACGGTGCAACAAATATTAAGCCAAAGAACATCAGTAGTGTGTACAGTGGCAAACACTAAGGAGAACTGGGAAAACAACCAACCAAGAGATCATTTATAAATGAAAAGATCAATTCTTACATAATTCTCATGGAGCACAAAAAACTTACACAGCAAATGGGTTGGTACATGGGAGTGAAATAATCCCATGCCATCACAAGAGCAAAATAAGATTTTTTTTTTTTTTTTTTTTTTTCCTACTAGCATGATAAAGGAATGAGTTCAGACTATAGGGAACTTTTTGTTAAAGGACGACAAACTTAATTGCAGCAGATCAAATCATGAGCCATGTAGACAATGGCCGAATTTTTTTACCACATACAATGGCTTCCATAAAGAGTACTTTATTTGGACTTTAATCAATTTACAATCACATAAAGCAGGACCACTCAGGTTCTTCAAGAAATTTTTAAATTATATCCATCTGATGAGAAAAGGGAAGTCCCAAAATACACAATTTTCCCATAATGAAGTATAGCAAGGAGAAAGAATAAGATAATCTACGGGTAGGGTACGATGTAGTTGCCGAAAAGAGCTTCTTAGCCAATGGAAGACTCACTAAGGCTGTTTAAGGTAGAGTTCTCGGGTCAGCTCCCAGGGAAGAGCTAGCACGGAGCCAACGACTTCAGTCGAATAGCGTAAGGAGTCTAAGGGCAGGATCAAGCTTGAAAGGAATGGACAGGCGTAGGCTTCATAGTGAATGCAGACGCCCCTGCAACCTTCTAGATATGAGTTCAATGACTTCAAAGACAGATGACAAGAGAAACCATTAAGACTTCTTTTTCTTTTTTTAATTGCGTTGTGAAAAGAGATCGAAGACGAAGATTTTCTGACACAGTAGCACATCTAAACGAAGAGGATAAATGGACTGAGTAGCGTCAGGAATGGAGGAAGTAAGTCAAGAGACAACACAAGAGGGAAAGAAAGGGGGCTTTTTGTTTTTTTTTTTTTTTTTTTTTTTGGGGGGGCGTTGTAGGGGCAGGTTGCTCCTGTTGTTCATCAATGAGAAAGCAAAACCTTTGAGGAGACTGTATACCTCAGAATATCCTTGACTTTATCTCTCTGAAATAGACCACACAGTACATTTCACTGTACACTCAGTAAAAATAAGCACCATATTCATCATTTAACTCTTGTAAAACCTTTTCTGAAAAAGAAATTGCTGCCTTTAATTGCTAAATCTTTGCCCAATAGCACTCAAATACTTAAGCCACCTAAATTAATAACACTAAGTTCAACCAACAAAGACAACACACAAATGATTCCTATGTTTGACAAAAAAATAGCTGACATCACTGAACATATGTGATGATGCCACGTGTGAGGGGATAACTGGAGTAGACTCAACCTAGGACATAATCAAATTAAACATGAAAGAGGCAGAATCTAGATGCGAAAGCACATAAACCAACTCAAACAAATTCCATTACAAATAAGACAGATGAAGGCAGCAAAGTTTGACCTTGAAAACTGATGGCTCCATGTCTTCAACTCTTATTTGCTTTGTATTATGATCTTTCATCGGACCATAAAGTTGGGCCCTGAATACAGGAGACCGAGCAGCAAGTACCAGCTTGTGAACAGGAAAAACTTCACCATCTACTTCAAAACTTACGTCAGCTCCTTTCCCACTCTCCAAAAGCTTGCCAAAATCTTGGCCTATGCTAGAAGGTGGAACAGGTATGGAGAAAATCTTTGGTCCTTCTGTATGGGATCTAACAACACCAACAATACAATGTACTGAAAGAGTATCGTCTTTGAGGTAATCCGACGTCTCAAGAAGACTTCGCTTGAAAAATCGTTTGTAGCCCCTACAACAATTTGTGAAGATAGGTCATCAAACACTAGATACTTAGACTTACTAAATTTCAGATGAAAGATAACAAAGATGAAATTTGAGAAACAAAAGAAATGCATCCACCGAACAAACAATATCATTTTGAAAGTGTCATGTCAAACCTAACAAGAATGGTAACTAGGTGATCTATTATTAAAAAATCACAATCGATGACCTCGATTTCCCATTTGATAGCCTTATGGAAAAACCCATTCAACAATCAGGTATATTTGGTTGAAGTATTAAATAAAATCGCAACAAATTTAGGAACCAGGTCTGCATTTGCATCTCTCTAGCAATCCAATTGCCCACAAAAAGCACCAAATTAACACCGTGAACTTGTAGTGTTATGCGGTGGGAAAGAGATACAAAAGTTTACTACCTTAAATTTACTAGGGAGATGAAAAATGATAGTCTACACACCCGGGCAAATGAAGCCTACGCCACATGTTTAGGGGATACATGCTTCACAGGGGCCTAGGAGATATCAAAAGGGATATGTAGAAGAGACTAATAGAAAGATTTAATAAACTACTGAACAATTTCAACGGATTTCAGCAACTATTCGAATCAACAAGCCCACCCATAAATTCATAACTTACCTCGGCCATGCATCTAATCATCCCACAAATTAAACTGCTTCCCAAGCGCAAGCTTTACCTCAATAGAGTGATGGCCAATAAATGTCCAACACTCTTGCAACGAAAAATAACATCTTATCCTAACGAATACAGCAAGCTGTGGGCAGTCCAATATGTAATACATTTGTTCTAGCACCAACTTCAACCTTTCAAACTCTCTCGAAGCTCCAAATACAGTTAACCAATAGTTTCATCTATCTATTCCACCATATATGTCTTTTTACGTCAAAATACCAACTTGCATCATACGTACTCCTAAAAGCTTCTTGTGCGACACAAATGTGGACAGCCATTAGAAATCGCCAATCTGCCAGTCCAACAATTATTTTCTGAATGAACAAGCAATAGGTGATTTTCCGGTAGATGGCCCCAACCATGTAAAAAAGCACAAAAGGCATCCTAACAGATCAAGATCACAAAGACCTCCGACTCTAAATGAAGTTCATTTGTCAGTACACTACTATTCCCACAGTACACTAAATACCTACTCTTCCAACGGTACACTACACCTTATGCCATACATCATTTGCTAACATTCCTCAGAAAAATTCTAATTGTTGTGAAACAAAGTAAGTCAACCATACGTAAGAATTCCAATCTATAAATAAATGCAATTTGTAACGAACAAGACTGAATAATTTAGCAATTGAACAAACATAAATGGCTGCTGGAAAAACCCATATATGAGACAATCCTACGTAAAACCCTCAATCATACACCCGAAAACCACCAAACCACCGGATTCTCGCACAACATAACATTATTGAAAATCCAGGTAAAAGGGTTTCGAAAGATAAATAAAGAGACCAAAATCTAAAAAGCACGCACCACATGCTACCGCGGTATTTAAGAGTGTAAGGCCCGCTCTCGAGCGTCCGCCCGAAATGGCTGTGCACTTTGTGCCGCTCCTTCCCGCTCTGATCCAACAGCGTCAACTCGAAGAGAGCCCTCACGTCGGATCCCTCGCTGGCCAGGGCAATGAAGAGGGACACGTACGCCGCATTGTCCTCGACGCTCTTCCCGTCCGGGTAGAAATAGATCGCCCACTGGTACCCGCCCACGGTGAACGTGTCGGAGGCCTTGTACTTGCCGATCCCGATCCCCTTGGACAGCGAGTACCCGTTGATCTGGAAGTGGTGGGAGCCATTGATGGTGTCGGTGATCGACGTCGAGGAGGAGGCGGCGGAGGGGAGCGGAGGGGAGGAAGACGAAGAGGCCTTCGAGGCATCGTCCGGCACCTTTCCCATGCAAGGAATTCCGCGAATCGAGGCTCGGACCCCGCGAAGCCCCGACGAATCCAGACTCGCAGAAATTGGGGGCGGACGGGGACGGCCGCCGTGGGGGAAAAAATGGGGGGGCGATCTGGGGATCGGCCGGGGGAGCCCCCGATTCCGGCTTCAATTCGGAGGGGCGAATGGGGATCGCCGGGAGGGAGGGAGGAATCCGGCCGGCGAGGGAATCTAGGGTTTGGGATTGGGGATTTCCGGAAGGGGGGATTTTCGCGTAGGGTTTCGTCCGATTGCGAGAGCGAGAAGAGAGAGAAGAGAAGAGAAGAGAAGAGAGAGGAGAGAGAAAGGAAAAGTGACGAAACGACTTCCGCAGCAGGAGACGTGAAGCCGGGGTGGGGAGTCGTTTATTTATAATGTAATCTTTTTGTGGCGCATGCGGTGAGGCAGGCGCGCCCTTGCCGCCGTACGACTTCGAGAGGAGAAAACCAAAATGGTGACCCCAAAAAGGCGGTGTATATATATATGTGGCCAAAAGAACTTTAGTATGTATCACATGACATGATATAATATGTCGTGAATTTCTTCTTCTTCTTCGTCTTTTTTCTGCAACCAAGAACACCAAATTTGATGTTTTAGTTGTGAAATGATGTGTCGCCACATATCCACATCTTATTTACGATATTGTGAAGTTAGTCTTAATGATAACAAATGATTGTTGCGATAATTTAAGAACAAACAGAATTCGTGATCATTTCTTATTATAAATTTCAGTGCTCGAGTGGAGACATCAAATCTTGGTGAAGAGCGCTTGAGAATAGTAAACTATCTTGTAAAAGAGTAAATTGGAAATCTCTTCAATTGGACAAGTTGGAGAGATAGTGACACCCATTTGTGCATTGAAGGCATTCTGAAATTAGAGCATCTCCTTGTACAAAAAAGTGACCCCTCAATTCAACACATTATTTCCTTCACACAAAACATCCACTTAACTACATTTTCAAACATGGAATGGTTGTTTTTGGAATAACAACTTGGATAAGATTTGTTAGGGTTTTTCTCCATAAAATCCTCAAGGCAAACTAAAATATCGCGGAAGCGAAAACTGTGATGAAGTTATAGGCATTTGCGTCTTCTTGTGAATTCCTCCTATTTTCCTTTTTAGGTGTTCATCTTTTGATATTGGATCAAACTCTTACCTTTTCAATTTGATCCTGTTAGGTGGTCGCCAGGCCTGCCATAACAAGGGTCACCACCATTGCCAAGTCGAGACCTAGCCGACCCTCACCCCATCCTCTCTGTCTCTATATCGGTGTGCTGCAACTATGGCGGTGTTGATGGTGGCCACACTTATTTGCCTAATTCCGACATCCCTATTGAGACTCTCGCGGGGGGTGATCGAGACCGGGTGGGTAGGGTCTAGACCTGGACCATGTACCCAACCCTGTTATAATCAATTCCCCTTTTCTGGACCCTTATACCCAACTATGTTTGTATTGGACCTTGTACTCGATCCATCCTATTTTTCCAATCCGATTCCAAGGTCAACCCTGTTTCCACTGAAACCTGTTTTGTAATCTCCCGATATCATATACAATTTCGAATTTTATATTAATAAGCGAGAAAATAACATAATCCTCATAATTTATATTGAAACATTAAGCACTGGTAATAAATTAATACATTAACTTTTTGACTAAACGAAAAATTAAGGATCTATAAGGCTAATTATAATAAATAAAATTATAAGGCAAAAAATTAGCAACAAACATATGTCTACATGAAGCTACTCATTATGCAAGCATAACTCCTCCTACAAAAGAGAAATTAGGCAAGCCAATTCATGTGATACTCGGCGACGAACACCGTCCGTCCATCAAACGGTGCGAGAGGGAGCTAGTGAGGGAGGGAAGCAAGTGAGGAAGAGGAATGACAAAGGAAAAGTGCCGTGCATGTTTGAGAGAGCCAAGAGGAAAAATATCGTGTGATTGCGGAAGTGAGAATAGAAATCGGGAGAAAAAAGGTTTTTGACCTCCACTTACAAAACCGATTTCGAAACCGATCCGAGAACCGATTTGGTGGGTAATCACTCGGAACTGTTCCGGACCGGTTTAAACCGGTTCCGACTTTTGGGAACCAGTTCCCAGACCGATTTCAATGGGAACCGGTTCCCGACCTTGTTTTCCGGGTGGGCCGGTCCCGAGAACCGGTATACCCGATCCGATTGCATACCCCTACTTGCCGAGATAGAACCATCTACGATGGCTGCGGCCACCATAGCTTTTTTGCCCTCCCCGTTCATCTTCATTAGAATGTAACCCTTTCTAAAAAAAACAATTAATTTTTCTTTTTTTTATAATTTTTTTAAAAAAGAGTAATTTTTAGGCTTTTAATAGCCACGTAAAAACCACATGTAACGCCACCCAGTCTGGCAAAAGAAAATATCGAATGCTTAAGAATCAGGGGCCTCTGGCCTCTATTCTAAAACTTTACCGTGAAAAAGCAAGGGTTTTTGTTTTTGCTAAAAATGAAAAAGCAGGGGTTATTAAAGAGAACGACGTTACCATTATTTTGAAGATTTCTGTCCTTGAAAAGGATTACGATGTTTTATTTTATTGATTTCTGGTGATGATTTTATGGCCAAATGCAAACAAGCAAAAAAACGTGAAGTTATACATTGAAAACAAAAATATCCTCATTTTTCAAATGGAAAAAAAAAAGCATCTAACTTTCACTAGGGCAAAAGATTCCCCTCTGCTAACCTTTTAGTCAAAGTAAATCTAAGTGGGAGTTAACATGACAAACGGTGATTACACGTACAAATGTCGTTTTAGCTAAGCAAAATTAAATTGGCGACATATACAAAACGTGTACAAAAAGAGCAAAGCTGGATAGCATCTTGGATTCATTACAAAACGACATCTTATTGTAAATGTTACCATGACGTGTCATCTGCACGCGTCATCGTCATTTGCCGTGTCGGCTTCGCCATAAGCTTGGCTGGGCAAAAAGCTTTCCAGATTGATACTTTGTCCCATGAGTAAAAGCTGGAGTTTTTCTTTTGTCCGTATTGAAAATGGTGACATTTTTGTGTAAGTCTATACTCTTTTTCTTTTTTCTTTTTTCCAGCATTTGGCCTTGTTAAGTTCAATGTAAGTAAGTTAGATGAGTATGATAATCTCACGTAAGAGAGATTGACTTGTGGAATTATTCCTAACGCACGCGAAAGTCAATCTTTCACAAAGGAAGACTTGTCTAAATATTCTTGGAGGTTTTTCTTTTAATCAATCAAATATTATTGAGTCGTCAAATAGTCCGGACAAGCCAATCAAAATCCACCTCCATGTTAGGATGTTTGACCACACGAGATTAATCAGCAACGTTTTAACTTATGTATGTTGAAGAACTATAGTGTCTAAGGGAATGAAACACTTTAATTTGGGTTAATCTTAGAATGTCTCGTGAAGTAGATATGAATTCTCAAAATAGTCTCCAAGGCAGGATTTCATATCAAATTATTCTCTAAATTAGACGCGAGTTCTCAAAATGAACCTTAAAAAGTACTTTTTGTCTCAAACGCCTCCCAATGGGTACATTAATCTAGAAGTGCCTTATACTTGTTAAACGTGTTAGGTTTGTGCTTGATGACTCGTTGCTTCTGGGGCAATCATGTGGTTGACTCGTTGCGGTGATGTAGACTAACGAAGTTACTTGTAATTTGTGTTTGTCGTAACGAGGAAGTAAGAGCAAGTAATAAAAATATCTCTTGTTCGTAAAGTGCGCTTGAGAATAGCAAACTATTTCATAAAAGAATAACTCGAAATTCCTTCTTGGACGGGTTGAAAAGATAGGGACAACCACTTATGTATTGAAGACTCTCCGAAATTAGAGCATCTCCTTGTACAAAAAGTGGCCTCTCAATTCAATACATTGTTTCCTTCACACAGAACATCCATTGAACTACATTTTCGACCATGTTTGTTTTTCAAGTCCGATAACAACTTGGATAAGATTTGTTAGGATTTCCTCCATAAAATCCTCGAGCAAACTAAAATATCGCGAAAAACGGGAACTGTGATAAAATTATAGGTATTTATGCCTTCTTGTGAATTCCTCCTATTTTCCTCTTTAGATGTTCATCTTTTGAGATTAGATCAAACTCTTACCTTTTCAGTTTGGATCCTCGTTAGGTGGTGTGCCACAACAAGGGTCACCACCATTGCCAAGTCAAGACCTAGCCGACCCTCGCCTACATCCTCTCTTTTTCTCTCTATTGGTGTGCCGCAACTATGGCGGTGTTGATGGTGGCCACACTTATCTTCCTAATTCCGACATCCCTATTGAGACTCTTGCCGTCGCGGGACAGAGCCATCTACAGTGGCTGCGGCCACCATAGCTTTTTTGCCCTCCCCGTTCATCTTCATTAGTATGTAACCCTTTCTAAAATAATTAATATATTCTTTTTTTAATTTTTTTAAAAGAAAGTAATTTTTAGGCTTTTTTTTTTTTTGGTGAGTCCTACTCTATTCCTATTCTACACTCTCTCTCGACTTTTTGCCCTGTTTTTCGAAACCCACTCTCAAACTTACTCGTCTCCACCCCATCCCCGAGGGGGGATTTGAACTCCCCACCTCCCCTTCCATGATGGAAGGGTGGCCGCCCCCAGTGGTTATTTTTAGGCTTTTAATAGCCATGTAAAAACCACACGTAACGCCATCGAATTTGGTAGAGGAAAATATTGAATGTTTAAGAATTAGGGGCCTCTGCCCTTTATTCTAAAACTTTTCCGTGAAAAAGCAGGGTTTTTTTTTTTTTTTTGATGATTTGGGAACCGCTGCAGAGGCGACGTAAATCCGGAGGGCACTAGCGCAGGGACCCATCTCTTACGGTACCCCATTTAAGTCGCGTAATGGGGGCGCGAAGTTTCGAACCTCTACCCTCTTGGATGAGAGGTCAAAACGCGAACTAACTCGTCCCACCGCAGGTAGGTGAAAAAGTAGGGGTTTTTGTTTTTCGCTAAAAATGATAAAGCAAGGGTTATTAAAAAGAATGACATTACCATTATTTTGAAGATTTCTGTCCTTGAAAAGGATTGCGATGTTTTTCCTTTTTCTTTTTGATATCTGGTGATGATTTTATGGCCAAATGCAAACAAAAGAAAAGTGAAGTTATATATTGAAAATAAAAATATCCTCATTTTTCAAATAAACAAAGAGAGCATCCAACTTTCACGCGTAGGGCAAAAGATTCCCCTCCGCTAACTTTTTAGTCAAAGTAAATCTAAGCGGGAGTTAACATGACAGACGGTAATTACAAGTACAAATGTCGTTTTAGCTAAGCAAAATTAAATTGGCGACATATACAAAACGTGTATAGAAGGAGCAAAGCTGAATAGCATCTTGGATTCGTTACAAAACGACATCTTATTGTGAATGTTACCATGACGCGTCATCGTCATTTGCCGTGTCGGCTTCGACATAAGCTTGATTGGACGAAAAGATTTACAGTTTGATGCTTTGTCCCATAAGCAAAAGCTGGAGTTTTTCTTTTGTCCGTTCTGAAAATGATGACATTTTTGTACAAGTCTATGCTCTTTTTTTTCAGCATTTGGCCTTGCTAAGTTCAACGTAAATAAGTTAGAATAGTATGATAATCTCACGTAAGAGAGAGACTAACTCGTGAAATTAACAATGATTCCTAATGCACACGAAAGTCAATCTTTCTTATAAGAACTCGCTTAAATATTCTTGAATTTTTTTTTTAATCATTCAAATACTATTGGGTTGTCAAATAGTCCAGACAAGCCAATCAAAATCCACCTCCACATAATTTGCTACGTTTTAACTCGTGTAGGTTGAAGAACTATGGTGTCTAAGGGAACAAAATGCGTTAATTTGGGTTAATCTCAAAATGCTTCGTGAAGTAGACGTGAATTCTCAAAATGATCCTTGAAGTACAGATTTCATGTCAAATTACTCTCTAGATTAGACGTAAGTTCGTAAAATAAATAAACCTTACCAAGTACTTTTTGTCATTCAATCAAACAAAACAAAAAACGTACTTTTGTCTCAAACGCTTCCCCATTGTGGATGTCGATTTATAAGCGTCTGTTGACTTGTTAAGTGTGTTAGGTTGTGCTTGATGACCCGTAGCTTTTGGGGCAATTACGTGGTTGACTTGCTGCGGTGATGTAGAACTGACAAAGTTAACTTGCAATGTGTGTTCGTCGTAACGAGGAAGCAAGAGCAAGTAATTGGAGGTAGCGCATGGGAAAGTTTCTGTTCCTCCGCATTTCTATTCTTTTGTTCCCCAGAACAAAAAAAGAATAGAAATCTATTTGGTAATGCTAAGTTGTTTTTCTGTTCCCCGAAATAGAAAGTTAGCTCGGGAATAAATTTGGAGTAGAAACGAGAAACAAAAAAAAGTTGCTTCTTGTTCCCGAGAATTTATAGAAATAAGCCAATTTTCTTTTTTATTTTTCTTTTGTTCCTCTCTTTTGCCGTGGTCACCGCTGACCACCCGGAGCCACCGCTGCCGCTGCCCACCGCCGGTCGCCACCGCCGACCGCCAGGTGGCGACGAGCGGCAGTGGGTGGCAGTGGTCGGCGATCAGCGATCCGTGAGCAAGAATAAAAAACGAATAAATACAAAAAAAGAAACTGTTGCGTTACCAAACGTATTTATATTCTTTTTCTATTTCAAGAAAGATAAATTTTGTGTAGTTATAAAACGCATTCTTTTACTCGAAATTATTCTCCGAAATAGAAATTGAAAATAACTATTTTTAAAAAAAAAATTCTTCCCCACCAAAAAGCGTTGTCATGTGCAGTTGGAATATCCCTTGTTCATGTTGAAGCTAATTTGCGAAACACAAACAACTATACCGTGATAACAAGACTAATGATGAGAATACATGCTGTCATGTCATGAGTGGTTCTTGAGTTGTATAGCATTATTATCTTGAAAAGCCACCTATCTACTTTATGTGATCACATACAACATATTGAGTGCATCACACAATTATAATTTTTCAAAATATCAAATCATATGATCTTAACGCCTGTTTTTAGATTTTTTTCCTTACTTATACGTGTAGTTGTAAGGATCAAAGTTTATGGACTAGTAATGGGGGAATATGAATTGTGTAATGCAAGTATTGATCAATGTTTCGTCAAAATTGTTCTCACAACAAAATATCTTTTACCAAAAGTAATTCTTCCACTTTTATATAAGGGGATCAAGGTTTTGTGCTAACTCCGAATAAATAACATCACATGCAAAAGGGAATTCACTTTTCCAATTCAAACAACACTAGACAATCTCAAACCCAACCAGAATTTAATTGACAACATAGCTTGAAAGCATAGAGATATTATGTCGAAATTTAATTGATGATGCGAATATGATAGTTATGACTAAGGAAATCTAAAGTATAGCGTAGGAAAAACAAAGATAATTGAAAGATAACATTTGGTTTGATTTGGTGGAGGGCCTTTTGTCGGATGATTGGTGGTATTTATAATGGTTTATGGTACTTGCCTTCTCACAATTCCCTGCTCTTATAATTCTTTAAGTAACTCGTGTCAATCACCTCCACATTTCTATACTTCAAAAACCTCACATCCATATTCTCATATGGTTACCCTTGCTGTGCAGAAATTGTTCCCTGGTATAGTTTCTTATCCCACGATCTCACTTTTAGGTGGTAATTGTTCCTTCCCTTTGGTCTCAACTACTTCTTCAATTTTAAAATTCAAAGCACTTGTTAATATCCCTTTATAGACATTCTTCGCTAATGCTCATATTAGCGGTTACCAACTATCCGTCACCATATTTTGACAACTGAACACGTGGCATTGCTAAATACCAATGTCATCCCTATACTTGTTGATGAGTTGACACACATATAGTGATACCCACGCACTATGCACATGATTGTCCATATTCACGTGCTATTCACATATATGTTCTCATTCGCATGCCAAGTAGACTATTAACCACAATATTCAATCATAGCGTAAATTCTTGTAAATTTTTGTATGTAAGTTGAAAACTTCACTATTGCGAGGAGAATCTAGCAGATTTTAAGGAGACAAAGTGCAAATAACATTTCTTTGCTACTCCATGGTATGATTAATACTTGCTGATATTGCGGCAATAGGTTAAACTCTCGTGCAAGTGGATGGTGGGAAAAAAGTTTAGAAGAAGACAAACATACAATAAATACTGCCATATAATAGACGTAAAAGAAGCGATTAGGGTGAAAAAAAGAAAGTTAATTGAGAGGAATAGGGGAAGATCCTCTTTTAGTAAAATTGAAATCGAACAAAAAAAAAGAGGAACAAAAAGATAAAAATAATAATCTCAAATCAAGAGTCACCCAATAGTTGATATATGTAATTGAAAATATTTGAGTTTCAAAAATGCTAAAACTAATATGCATAAGGGACAATGTGATAATTTAAGGTTGTAAGACGAACTCAAAGGGGTGAAAAAAATAAGGCTAAGCATGGTTCGGGATATGTCTGATACTACCTAAAGCCTACTCATCGGAAGCGATTCCCCAATTTTTTGAACATGGAATCCATCCTTAAAATAAATTTTTGTGTTTTCTTGTTTATATCTTCACTCAATCTTGCGGCATTCCATGACGTTTAATAATGAATGTATTATCTAAAATCACTAGTTTAGGCTTCAATTTCTTTTATTGTTAATGCATTGTAGTAAATGATAGACATTTGCGGTGATGATTTACTGCAATCGTTAAATTAAAAGTACATATGGGATCAGATAAACTCAAAACATGTGATAAGGTAGATATGAGGTTCCTTATATGCTGAGATAAATTTCAGGTTCAATCAACGGCGGGAAGCGGATCACGCAAGAACCCGAAAACCACAAGCGAAGAGTTACCGAACCCGACCCTCTTCCAGAAGATTCCAAAAGGGAATCGACACTCCACCTCCTCCTCGTGTCCAGCAGCCAACCTGGAATCCCAATGCTCTCGCTCCGCCACAATAAAACCGCAAGAACCAGATTTAAAAAAAGAAAAAATGAAATTCCAAATTTCCCCCATCATTTTCGAGGATTTTGGGGAAAAATCGTGAGGTCCGGTCCGACGATGGGTAAGTCTGTGGTGCTTCGGCGGAAGGAGCCAAAACGGAGGGAGGGATATGGCGTCGGAGACTCCGAATTTCTGAGCTGACTCTCTCTCTTGGTCTCTCCTCCTCCTTATCTTCTTCTCTCTCTCTCTCTCTAGTGTGGGCGATGATGGCGGAGCTCTGCTTGATGGCTTCGCATGGCTATCCTCCGGGCCTCGTCCTCGGTCAGGAGCAGGGCGCGAGCAGAGTCGTCAGGGTGAGTCTCGACTTCTCTCGGTTCCTCTCGATTCCGTCCGTCGCGGGTTCGAACCGGAACGAACTGGGTTTCGTGCTGCCTAGGGATTGCCGAGGCGCGTTGAATGGTTTCCGTCGGTTAATTCTCGTGTGGCGTTCTCGATTTTGTTCTGTTCTGTTGTCGTGGCAGCTCCGCGCTTGCTGCCTGGCGTTCGGTCTTGATTGGGTCGTGTGGTGTTTTAGCTCTGTAGCTCGTCGTTAGGTGCGGCTTTTGTGAGTTTTGATGTTGCACTTTGCACGTCGTTGACTGTGCCTCTGATGTGTTGCAGAAATCTGGTTTTCTAGGAGATTCATCTACGTAAGATCTCTTGATCACGAGTTTCTTGTTTTTCCACCACTCTTTGTCTAAAAGATTGAAATTTTACATCTCCATCTTGACCTCCGTGGGTTGATGCTCGAAGCTTGGTGATTTCGGGTTTCAAGAGGGTTGCGAAGTTGCAATTAAACTGTGCTTTTCATTGGTGTTTGCACGTTGCGAAGCTTTGTCTTTGTTCATTCTGACCTCCTCAATTCTTATAGAAATGGCTAATGTTGGTCAGGTGTCGGTTCCGTGTTATTTTGCATCCTGCATTCAGGAAATCTAATTATGGAAAGTGCAGGATCTTCAGCCAATTTTGCCTGCTGCTGGGACAAGACAAGACATTATAAGATTGGGATCCATGACCCTCCGTCCTAATCAATTCAAGGAGGCAGTGATTCTAGATTTGCAAGGTATGCACGTAATACTTAGTTGAAGATCTCTCTCTCTTTTTTTTTTTTTTTTTTTAATATATCAATTCACGTTATATGTCAACTTGTCCAAAAGGAGAGACCTTGAAATAAAGTGCTTGTGATCCTTCTGGGTATAATTTATTTCTTCATGTAAATTTGTTGATTACAAGCTTCAACTCATTGATTTCATTTGATGAAAATCTCACCCTTCATGCCACAGAGATAATGAAATTTTTGGGGCCACTATTATTTATCACCCTTACAGTTTTAAATCATCTCACCACAAATCAACTTAAGAATCTGAATTTGTATCCATTTGCAAGTGCTTGATGGTATAAGCAATTATATTAGGCCACATGAATTTGTAGAATCATAAGCTTAATGGAAACTGTACTAGCAATTTAGTCATGGCACTTGCATTTGTATGGTCAGAAAATTCATGGAAACTGAATCTCAACAACAAATGGGGGATTACTGTTGGGGTTGGTAGAACTGGCAAAAGTGCTGAACCATCTATGTAGGTTTAGGAGATCACTGAAACCAAGATCTGCTTCTAATGAAAACAATGTAGCTTTTGTAGGACATGTGTTGCAGTACTCTTTGCAGTTTAAACAGGTTACTTGTCGTGAGAGGCGAAGGTCAAGTAATGGTTATTTATTATGATTGCAGATGTCCACTCAACTACTGGGCCCCTAGGCACTGGAATTGCCGAACAATCCACCATGCAGAGAGAAGTCTTTGAGTTTAGCATGTCTGGATTGAGTTGTGCTGAAAAGGCTGGACTAGATATGTCTCTAGTATCTGATTTAACGGGTCTTCACCTAGTGGAAACTGACATGCGTCGCCTGCCCATCATTCCTTCTCTCGTCTACCCTAACTTTCAATTTTCCACTCAGAGCGGTCTCTCAGATTTCATGGGAGATTTGGTCCGAAATTCAAAAATAACCATTAACTCCGATGGTAGAGTCTTGATCGCAGCTAGTGGGGCTGAGATGAAGGATCTCCTCTCAATTGTAGCGGAGTTTTACCTATCGAGGAACTTAACTCAAGGGAGAAAGCTTTCGATGCCAGTTCCTTACTACAGAAGGTATGACAACAACCACCTCATATGCTTAATGATACTTTAAGAGGAGTTTTCTGAATATTGATGTTCTTTCCTCTTTCCTTTTTGTCCTCATGATTACGCTTGCATGCCATGTGTGATCGCTAGAGCTTGAGCTGATAGAGTGCTCTCTCTCTCTCTCTCTCTCTCTCTCTCTCTGTGGATCTTCTTTTTCACTTAAATTCACATTTACCCTCTATCATACGGTACAGTTTCTTTCTTCTGTTGCTTGTATCATGACAATGCATTGGAGTTGGAAGTTTATAGGATAAGTGCGTATGCATTTATTTGGACGTCAGAGTTGGTGGTCCTGTCCTTTACTATTTGAGGCTACTACTAGTGGGCTAATGGATGTTATAACTGGTAAAATTTTCAGGAAAATCTTTGACAAACCAAGGACTAGCATCCATGGGTCTTCCTTGAAGCTTGAAGCTCATGCAGTTGCTCCTGTAAAAAGGTAATTTGGTGCTAAACTTGTAAGATACCTAGTTTCTTTCAATTATTGATCGAGTCAGAATTAGCAGTGTCATAATATTTCTTTCACATCACAGAGTGCAAGGTTTATATGTGTTAGTATAGTCTTTAAATAACTTATATTGATCCACATTTTCTGAGCATTGTTGTGTTGGTCATCTGACCAATGGAAACAATATTTGGTACCAGAAAAAGTTTATTTGCCCTTTGTGTTTCTCATTCCTCGTATTGTAATTTGAATTGGTGCAGATAGTATGATAATAAGATGCTCACTTTTCCTTGCTCTATTGTCCACCATGATGGATAGAGTTTTACTGGTGATTACTCATAATTGTTGAACTTTATATGTGGAAAATCGTGTGATTTAGCAAGAGTTGTTGATTTGAGGGATTAATTGGATGGTTAGCCTAATTTGCTCGGCCTCAATGAGTATAAAATGTAAGGTTCTGCCCATTTCCCAGCGCAGATTACCATTGGACTACCTAGTTTCGCTGATCATAATGGACTCAATTCCGCTTGTATCTGCCAAATGAAAAAAGGAAAAATGCAGACACTGGCTCCAGATATTTACTTTTAGAAGTAGTAGAAGTGAAGTTCGCAGCTGTGTGCATAGCAGGATGAACCAATGTGAATGAGTGTAAGCTTCGTTGCCCGAACACGATTGGTGCTGACCACACTAGGTGCTACCGTGGTAGCAAGAGAGGCCAGGCGGTGACAATTGAGAGGTTGTCACTGAGCATTCCTAGTCACACGGGAAGAGAGGTCAAATAGTCTATGCTAAAAAAGGAGTATGTCTGCCTGTGATTCTTGATAACTGATTAACATGCTGATCATCATTGGTTAAGCAGTCCGACACAATTATTTTTTGAACTTCTTTTGTTGGATATTGCCTATCTGTGTTGATTGTTGTGCTGCTTTAGTTTAAAAAAGTCCTTTCCAGTAGTTTTATTTATATATGAAATAGCATGATCCTTACTGCTTGTTTGAATGTGTTGTGATCTTTCAGTCCTGAAAAGAAGAAGCTCAAGCAATTATCAAGGAAAAAGAACAGCAGAAAAGCGGGTAGAGAGAGAGATCTGTTCAGGAGAAATTACTTCCACGCGTGTGAAAGCCTTCTATCCATCCTGGTGGACAAGAAACGGCAGGGGAAAACTGCAGTCAGTTCACTCAAGAAAGCTGGACCGAACTTCCTGAGCTCCTGAACCAGTTCTCTGCGGGCATTGCTGGTACGGGCTTTGCTGTTCTCTTTTCTGTTATCTGTAAGGTGGCCTGTGGACGTGTTCCTTTTTTGTGCATCCAAACTCCTAAGCACCGGGTTTGGGTTTGGACTGGTTTGGTTGTCCTCAGCGGTGAATAGACTGAGGGACACGGTTATTCACATTGGCAAAAATGCTGGAAAATTGAGCTTGAATGAAGATGAGATGGTGAAGAAAGTGGATAAAAGTGTGAGCGAGATTTACTTCAGAGCTGCCACTCTAATGGCTGTGGCTATGCTAAGGTTTGTGTGAGCATTGGGCTTATCACTTCCGTGGAGGGAGGATGGCTTGAGAGCATCTCGGATGCAGTCAAAAGTTGTGATTAGTGATTGAACCTGTAATTGGTGTAATTATTTTGGGTAACTAATACCTTAGGTTGGTCTGGAGGAAAAGGAATTTTGCTGTAGTCTTTGAGTGATTGGCTCAAGTGATGATATTGTAGAAAATCGAAAGCAGTCAGTTCCAACATGATCTTGAGCTTGCCGTAAAATGGTGTTGTCACCAAAGATGTTATAAATTAGCTTGTCCATTAACCAAGCTGAGTTTTGCATGGCTAGATACTCTGTGTTTAATATAGTTCTCTTTATGGTAATCTTTTCATTCAATACTAGAGTATATTGGATCTTGTGATTTTCTAATCTTATTCCGTCTTGATCTGCTGGGCCACCGCAATGGCGAATTGGTGATCCTGTTGGCTTGGTAAGCCAACCTGATTCTTTCCCTGCGAACACCTGAGTTTTATTCTGTTACGTTACTGACTTTCTTTTCCTTTTTAATGTCTCAATCGATCTCCTTTTTCTCCACTCCGCAACTTGTTCTTGCTTTTTGGGAACCTTTCCTCTTTACTTTGCTTGGATAAGATTCAGGTCTAGTTTATTTTCCTCTGATTTTCCTCTCTTTCATTCATTTTCTTTCCCCAAAATCCTAGAAGGTGAGCCGATAAAGAGATTGCCACGGGAACAAAATAATCAGACAAAAAAGACTACAATGAGGGATGGGTGGTTTATAGTTTTTTAGGGGCCCGTTCGTTTCGTGAAAATGAGTCATTTTCGGAAAATATTTTCCTAAATCATTTTCCAGAAAATGACAATATTTTCCTGTGTTCGTAAAAACCTGAAACGTTTGGAAAAATATTTTTCGGTGTTTGGTAAGGAAAATATTTTCTCGCTCACCAGATTGATGAGCGTGAGCGTGGGCTCGAGCGCTCGCTAGATCGACGAGCGCGAGTTTAAAATCGACGAGCCTGGGTTCACTTTGGCCCGACGACTAAAGAAGAAAGAAAATGAAAAACAAAAAAAAAGAAAAAGGAAATTAAAAATAATTCAAATTAAAAAAGAAAAAGAAAATTAAAAATAATTCGAACGAAAAAGAAAGAAGAAAAATAAAGGGGATGGGAAGTCGTGATTTATAAAAGTCAGTGAGATAAAAAGAAAGACAAGAGAAAATGCTTTTCCACTTTTCAAAAGCAAAACATTTTCCTCTACTTGTAAGACTTTTTTTTTCGATTTAAAACATTTTTCTCAGTGAATTCATTTTCCGTAAAACGAACGTCTGAAAATTCGGAAAACGTTTTCTGAAATTATTTTCCGCGAAACGAACTGGACTCTTAAATAAAGAAAATTAACAGAGATTTGTGCACACGCTAGTTCCCAGATCAGCTCTTGTCTATACTTTGACTTTCTGATTATTGAATTAGTACAAATGTAAATTATATCTAACAGACGAAGGTAAAGGATTTTGATTGTCTTGTCTCTGTTGAACTATCAATTGGCTAGTAAGTACACGATTGAGTTCGAGTTTGTTGTTCTGTTTACCTCAAGTATGCATTTATCAATTTGTAATTCATGAAATGGTTTGGTACAAATGCATTCGTACTAGATAAATGACCCGAAAGTAAATGGATTAATACCACGAAAAACTCCAAATTGGTACATATGTGACAAATTTACTTCAAATTAATTTTTTGATCACCAAAAGTCTCGTACTGTTTTATTTATGATAAATTTTGTTAGCTTCTCTTAAATTGGATTAATATAATGGAAAACCACAAAACTGGTATACTTATAATAAACGAAGGATAAATTGGTACATCCATCAATTGACACGTGTTAACTAACTCAGTAATTTAATGATAAAATTTAATAAAAATTCATTGTAAGAGATGTATCTATGTAGGGTTTTTAGTTATGAAAAAATTAATTTAAGGTAAATTTGTTATAAGTGTATCAATTAGAGATATATTGAGATGCAAAGTCAAGAGTAAAAGTTGCGGAAAGGAAAAGAGAGAGAATAGATACTGAAAAGAACTGGTTCCAAACTTCTTCTAGGCATCAAGAGAAACTGAATGAGTTCACATTGCTGATCTCACCACAAAGCAATGCTGTGCCAGTCACAGAGAATCTTTCACGCCCTCGTAATAGCATGAACTTATACAAGATGCCAAAACAAATGTCCGGTTCATGCGTTTTCTCCTCTCCCAAAAGGCACCCAACAAACCAGTTAATCAATTGCCATCTAAAAGAGGAAATGATGATTCTTGTGTAGAGCGTTCCCGGAAAACCCAGCTCTCATCCATCAATAGGGAAAAGATGTCTCACCTTGTCAAAATTTCAACTTTTTACAGAATCCAATTCTTAACCCTCCTTTGCAATATGCTTTTCAGATGCTGCTGATGATTTTGCCCGTGTTGAATCTGCTGTCACGTTGTGTCTCACAGCTCTAAAGCTACTCTAATCCTTCATAATCTATTGGAGTATTTTCCATCACGACATTTCTCGAATTTCTTCGTTCAAGGTAATCCACGGATAGGGAAATCTCGGATTCAATCACGAGCCATTGGATCCCTTGGAAAAGATTGATAAGGTCGAACCCTTTAAGAAAACTATCTGCGAATCTCATCTTGTATTCCCCTGTGAATTATGCGCAACTTTATGAAAAATGACTTGGTTTTTCACACAAGGATCATGAGAACTTGTCTATTAAGCAATCGGCATCCCATTCTTCCTTCCGACCCGTTTCCTATTCTTCTCCATTTGTATAAAAACTCAACGTAGTTCAGAGCTTTAAGAGCTGCACTAGGTCTTCATCTCGTGACCATTTCTTCAAAACTCAAAACTACCCTTTCTCGTTTTTCCTTCTGTTTCTGACCGAATATGAACAAGAATGAGAAGCGTGAAAACGTTCTTCTGGAGTATGTGAGAAGATGTTCGGTGGTATTTGTCCAATAGCTCGGGGCAGGCAAGCGCCCAATCCTCCACAGTCAAAGGCCAATCCAGTAGCTGGTCATTGGACTAACTTGGTTGTTGAAAATGGCGAAGGAAAGTCCTCAACCTCGGGTTCAGGGGCTAATAAACCCAAGTTCGAGAGCCCTTTGGGTGTTGATCAAGAAAGCAAGGGAAGCGAACATGATATCGACCACAGGTCATCTAACTACATCAACAGGACGTGGCACAAGATGAGGGCTATGACAACTGTTGGTGGAGGGAAGACTCATGTGCCTACAAAGGATACCAGGCACGATCAGTTTGCGGATTATATTACCCGAGCCAAGAAGAGGTTCGCAAAAATTTCAACCATGCGTGGTGGTGGTGGTGGTGCTGGCGGCGGCGGCGGTTTTGCCTCAAAGTGAAGAGTTAAGACCCACCTAAAGTTTGAAAGTGAATACTCATCTCAAGCCTCAACTTTTGATGAGAAACGGTATGATCAGGAATAAAAGTTTCAGCTCAGAAGTTCTGAATTTTGAGTTTGCAAGTGGTGGTCATTGTCTGAATGGCATCTTTGGGGGTTATTGAATGTATGATATGGCTCATGCTGAGCCTCTTGAATAATTACTTCTGGGATGAAAAAAAATGGGTTCTGTTATCATCTTTTGTATGGCAAATAATGTGTAACCTTTCCAAATATTCTAAAGTTGGAATAGAGCAGTGCTATGGTTCTGGGGTTGGTTGAAATCTTGTAATTTCCATTAGTACATATGCTTGTGTACGATGTCTAAATAAAAAGACCATTTCTTGTTCTTTATGAGTGTACTTGGCCTATGGACGAAACATATTGGGTGGCTCTCGCAGTACAATTCATAAACATTTGGGCTCGAGCCTCGTTAAATGGATGAGTCCACCCTACTGGATTTTACCATAATGACAGAGAATCCTTTGGACCATGAAACCAGGGGGATGAGCCTTTTGCTTTTGAGGGTGTTTAAAAATATATGAGGAGACAGAACATAGTTGTTTGAATGTATGGAATAGGGACTAACTACTGTAATTGCCCATGTTTTGAATGCCGAAGTTCTTTTAGAAATTTCTATCTACGATATATGCCTTGGTGTGCGCAAAGCGTTGTTAAATAAAGTTTAGGGCTGGATTGGCTGGGTTGCAGACCCTCTTGAGTTCGAGTAATTCATATATAAGCACAACGCAAGTGCGCAGTAGTATACTTGATCTCTAATGCACGTCATGTAAATTTGGATCAACTCTCAGATCACTGATTATCGGTGCCCGCAAGAGGAAATGATGATTCTTGTGAGGAGTTTTCCCAGAAAACCCAGCTCTCATCAATCAGTGGAGGAAAAATGGCTCGCTTTGTCAAAGAGAATCCAATTCTCACCCCTCCTTTTCGGATGCTGCTCCTGATCTTGCTAGGAAAGGTGTTCAAAAAGTCCTAAACCTATTGGACGGCAGCTAATTTGGTTATAAATATTTCAATTGTGCCAATTTAGACCTAAATATTTTGATGATTTGCCAATATAGTCCTAAACGTTTCATTTGTGTCAATCTAGCCCTAAATCTTTTGACGACTTGCTAGTTTAGCCATTTTGGCCAATTTTGACTGAAAATTAGTGACATGGATGAAAGCTGGCCATCCTACATGATATGGCACTGCTCGACGTGTATAATTTTACACTTTTTAAAGAATTTTTTTCCTTTGACCTTCGGCTAGTCACAAGGGTTCATGATTAATTTATCCCACACAACCGACCATGCAAGGTCGCCGCGGCCCCTGTCGGATCTAATGAGGGCTCGACCCTCGTGGCCTTATCTTTGTTATGCTACCAACTTTTTCCCCTTCGGAGTTCTCGATTGATCTCTTATTCTCCTTTCGAGCCGTTCACACTCTGCAACTTGTTCTTACTTTTTGGAACCTCTCCTCTCAACTTGCTTGTGGAAGTTTCGAGTCTAGTCTATTTCTATGACTTTCCTCTCTTTTACTCATTTTCTTTCCCTTAAATCAAGAACATGATCCAATAGAGAGATTGCTCCAGAAAATGGGAACAAAGTAATCAGACCAAAAGATTACCACGAAGGATGGGCGGTCGATAGTTGTCAAACAAAACACTAATATGTGATAAGAAAAACAGAAATCTGTAAGCACACCTTGTCTTAGTTCCTAGTTCGACTTCTGGTTCAATTTTCAACTTTCTGACTACTGAATCACTAAGAAGTCAATTACAACTAACGAAGGACAAGGAATTTGGCTCTGCTGAATTATCAAATGGCTAGTTTTGGAACGAGATGAAATCCATACATTTATCAGTTATCAGTTCCTGACATAGTTTGGTTCAAATGCACTTGTATTAGATATAGTACTAAATATAGAACCGCAAAAAGTAGGAAGTGGCCTAAAAGAGAAACGGGGAACAGATACAGGAAAGAACTGGTTCCAAACCTCTTCATTCTTTCGGAGGTTCGGTGTCTAGGGCTAGTTCCTATTTCTTGCCACTCCAACAATAGCGAATGAAAGAACCGAATGCGTTCACACTTCTGGGAAAGCAATGCTCCGCCAGCCCCACAGAATCTTACAGGCCCTCAAAAAGCACGAACAAATTCATGATGCCAAAACCAACGTCCTGTTCATGCTTTTTCGCCTCTCCCAAAAGCATCCAACAAAATAAATTACCGTGCAAAGGAGAGAAGGATGATGCTTGGGTGGGATGTCACCAAAACGTCCAGCTCCAGTCGATCGATAGAAAACGAAAATGGCTCATTTTGTCAAACATATCTGCAACACATGCAGAATCCAATTCCCACCCCTCCATTTCAATATGCTTTTCTGATTCTGCTCATGATTTTTGCCTTTGTTGAAACTTCTGCAGCATGGTGTCTCACAGCTCTAAAGCTTACCCTAATCTGTAGTAGTCCCATTGGATTATTCTCCATCATGACATTTCTAGAGTTTCTTCGTTCCAGATAATCTGCAGACAGCGAAAGCGCGGATTCAATCACGAATCGTTGAACGACGTGGAAATGTCGATGAAGCTGAGCTCTTCACGGAAACTCCTGGGAATCTCACCTCATATTCTCTCGTGACTTATGCACGACATAGAAAAACAAAAAAAAAGTCACTTGGTTTTCCACACAAGGATCATGAGAACTAGTCTATTAAGTAATCCTTATTCCAATCCATGGGTATAAAAACTCGACGGAGTCCAGAGCTTTACAAGAGCTTTAGCACCTTACTCGCTCTTCACGTTGTGATCATTTTATTCAAAACTCAAAGCTACCCATTCATTTTCTCCTTCTGTTCCCAACTGAATATGAACCAGAACGAGAGCTGTGATCAACGTTGTTCTGAAATTTGTCAGAAGATATTCCGTGCTATCTGTCGAGTAGCTCGGGGTGGGCAAGCCCCCAATTCGGCACAGGCAGAGGCTGATCCTTCCTTTGGGGCCATCAAGATCCAGTCAAATTCAGAAGGTGGTCATCGAATTTTGGTTCTTAAAAATGGTGAAGGAAAGTCCTCGACCTCAGATTTCCCTGACAATCGAGTGGCTATAGTTGCTGCACCAAGAGAACCGGTGAAGACCCAGCCGGGTTCGGATCCAGTCACGGTTGCCCATGACGTTACGGTGAGGAACGGGGAAATAGCTAAAAAGCCCAAGTCGGAGAGCACTGGCAACGGACCCGATATGGACCACAGGTTCTCCAACTACATCAACGAGACGTTGCTCAGGATTAGGTCCGTGTCAAATGCCGACGCAGGGAGGGACAGCAGACAGACAACTTCGGGCATGGGCGGCGGTGGTGGGAGGGGTCATTCCTCTAAGTGAACAGCGAAGACCTGCCCCTGAAGCCTGGAAGCGAATTACTCATCTCAAGTCTCAACTGCTGATGAGAAAAGGTACGGCCAGGAGTAAAAGTTTCAGTTCACGAGTTCTGTTCCTTTTGAGTTTGCAAACGGTGGTCCTTGTCGGAATTGCTTCTTTGTGGTTTTACTGAATGGACGAAATTGGCTCGAGCAGAGCCTCTTGAAGTAAAATTACATTCGGGATTAAAGCAATGGGTTTTGCTCCTTCTTTTTTCTTCTTCTTTTTTCATGTGGAAAACAATTTGTAACTTTTCCAAACGTTGTGAAGTTGGAAAAGGGCGGGTGCCGTGTTTCTGGGATTGGTTGAACTCCTGTAATTTCCAAAAATAATGGTTCATGTGATTTGTGAATGGTTTGTGAAATATTCTTTGTTCTTTGGAGTGGGGTTGACCATGGATGAAGCATATGGTGGGCCTCTCCTGGCCCAATTCATGAAAAATCTGGATGGATTGCCAGAATGATTGAGAGTTCTGTATTCTAGCAAATTCAAGTCAGAGCATAGTTGAAGGTGCTGGTCTGAAAATAACCATGAATTTCAAAGAATTGCATAAATGATAATATATCAATCTTTGGTCCAACGATATGGGTTCATTTTTCTCGTGTACAATTTAATTGTATATTTATCAAAACATACTGGGTATCAAATATTTCACTGGAAAACTAATTTGTTTTTTTTAGGGAAAATGTTATAAATAGTCCATAAACTTCTACTTAATGTGTAATTTCGTCCTAGACTTTAATTTGTTCAATTTGATCCCCGAATTATCGATAAATGTCCGATCTAGTCCATGATTATTTGAAATCGACCAATTTCGTCTCTCGCTTTCGATTTGCTCAATTTGGTCATTGCTATCTAGTCCTTTTGTTTGTTCAAACCGTTAAGTGATGACGTGGAGCATTAATTGATGACGTAAGTTGGATTACTAGAATTATGAGTCAATATATATATCTTAAAAAAGGAAAACAAATTAAGGGTCATTAGAGATGAGAGCATTGATCACAAAAGTAGAGAGAATAAGTGGTTTTGTATTTTTTTTTGACGGTGGTCACAATTTGACCTATTTTAAAGGTAATTTCCATGGATATGATAAAATCAACATTAGATGAAAGTTCATGACCATCGGTGATATTTTCCTATTTTTTGAAGATGAAGCCCTTTTCTTATTTCACCACCGCTTTCGGTGGCGTAGTTGGCTCGGGCTTTCTTCTCCTCATGAAGGGAGAAGTTCGAATCCCGCAGGCGGCGTTAACCCCACGGTTTACTCTGTTTGGATGTCGGCTACGGGGTTCCCGAATTACAAAAAAAAGAAAAAAAAAAAAAGCCTTCTTCTTATTCCCGATATATTTTATTTTTACCCCAAAACTCAATTTCCTAAACCTAATGGCGCACGAAACGACAAGATCAAACTTACCCTTGCATTGGAGAGCGTGCTCATTAGGAAAACATAAAAAAAAAAAAAAAAAAAAAAAAAAAAAAAAAAAATCTTGAGGGCAGCGTGACATAAGCTCCGATGTCCCAAGTCCCAGTTCATCGAACTGAATGACACGTCATCGTCCCATTACATGATTAGTTGACGAATTACCAATCATTGCTCCTTCTTTTTGTTTCTTTTCTTTTTAAATTTCCGTTTTGCCTTGACGTGCGCAAAGAAAAATCGGAAATCATGGGCCAAGTTGGCCTTTTTCTCGAGACAAATATTAAAAATCTCCACATCATGCCTACTTGACATAAATGTTTCGAATATATTTTATGTAACCAAAAACTTTAAACTTACCTATTGTAATACAAATACCTTTAATTTTTCATGTCATAAAAAACAGAAATTTATATATGTATATGATATATATTATTTATTTCAATTTCATTTAGAGTATATTTGTCATATTAATAAAAATTTGATATTTTTTATGACACAAAAAATTGGTAGCTTCAAGTTATTTGTGTTGTGAGCATAAAGTGAGGATTTTTTGTGATGAATGTGGGAAATATTCAAATTGAATATATGCAGGCCACTATTCATTATCATACGTCTATTCCCATCTTTAGAAACTCAAATATCATATTGCACATCATTTGTCTCTAGCACACCGACCGATATAGAAGTTTAATGATTGCAATGCTTTTTGATATAATAAAAAATTTGGAAAGGCCACTAGTTGGATATATATGTATAAAGATGTATAGAGAGAATATAAGCATTAAAAACAAATTATTCGATTGGAACAATCAATGAGCGAGATTTTTGCATCTCTAGCCAATTGCCTTTTAAAAAGCTCGATGATTCCTTTTTCATTAACAGCAACCTCGCTTTCGATTAATAGTTTTGATCCTAAAAACAAATTGTTCTACAATAGTGGGAATATTCTAGGAGACCTGGTGTTTGCTGCGAAATCCCATGATATTAATATCCAGCGTTCTAGAAATAACAAAAAAGAATGTGCTTAACTTTGATTAAGCACTGGAAATTAGATTTTTGCCGAATGTATCGCCAATTAGACATCCTGGCTTTGCCTTAATTAACATCATATATATTTATAGAGAGAGAGAGAGAGAACCCTAGACAGTTGGTCGAGATTATATATATTAATGCTGAAGAGAGGCCACGTTTATGATGTCATTGCGCATGCACGACATCATTATATATTAAATCGGAAATTCTATAGAGTAAGAAATCTCTGATTGGTTGTCGGTTGACTTGTGATTTGATGTTCCCGAGAGGGCACTGTCCTTTCCTTAATGTACAGCTCTCGTGAGTCATGACGCCGCCCGGTAAAAATACAAGCATCTTTCGATCCATGCGCGTGTAGGAATTACAATAAGATAAAAGAAAGATTGTCCGGCTAAGTCGTAAATTTATAGGGCGGTGCTAATTCAATCTAAATTTTTTAATTTTATCAATTTAGTTTTAAATCTTGGCACAAAATTTCAATATAATTTTTTCGATTAATTTTTTCTGACACAATGATGTGAATTGCCACTTCAATGATTTCCAACTAATATTGTTTCATTATATTTTTCTAATTTTAAAATTGTTTCTTTACATCATAAAAATTAGGAAAATTTTAAAAACAAAAAGGTTGTTTTTTTTTTTTTTGTGTGTAGAAACTAGAAAGTTGACACCTCGAGGGTCAACCTCGCGTGACCCCTTCTTTCGCACCAACTTATCTATCGGTGCACGCTTAGTAGATAATTTTTTTTTATATATTTTTGGGTCGGAAATACAGAAATTAAATGGTAGGTTGAGACCAAGTGTAGGCATTATCATATATGTTTGTGCAACTCTAATTTCAATGTCATATCACACGCGTGGAACTTTCCACTAGGATATCCCACATATTTTCTTCCATTTTCACCAAATTAGAAGGATCGATTTTCAGTTCTTAGGAATCTACTCACCTGATGTTAAACCTACCCAGGACCTGGATCGACCAGTCCAATCTATTTCCCACGCGAGTCCAACAACCGGCCGCACTTTTTTTTTTTCCTATTCCTCGTAAGACTAAAAGTCAAGAGCAACATTAATAGAATAAGCTCGTGATAAGTTAAGCATGATGTTCTTTTCATGAACAAAAAGCTATGATGATCATTCGGAACTAAGTTTGAGAGGCGTAAGCTATGAGGTACGCGTGGGTGCTATGTGACTAAGACTAAGAGAAGTGACGGTAAGAGACATGAGCGCTAAATGAAACCAAATTTCAGGTTCGGTTTTGAATTAGAGACATAACAATGATGAATCAACGTCGACTATAATCCCTAGCATTTCAAGATAACAATGCGAGTTTGATTCCCACTACCCACTCTACTCTATACTATTCGAATTTGAATATTTTTCAAATTAATATATTTGATTGGATTATTTAATTCTAATTTATTATAAATCCATATTTGAATTGGATATACAATTCTCGAAATTTCCTTACCTTAACGTAGTATTTTTTTTTTTCTAAACTACCGATACATATTTTGAGTGAGAAAAGAATGGGAATTGGGGTTTTGGAAATTTGCAATAATAAAAACTAAAGAAAAAAAGTCGGCCCGACTGAAACAATGAGTCCACACCCGAAACCGAGAATCAGTATAGAACCGTTTTCAGCTCGTGTCTATTGAATATGATTTGAAAATCATATCGCGAATGCCAAAATTTAGATATATATCTGAGGCATTCTAATTTTTTTAGTAATGTACTTAATAAGAGTACATATATATGGCATTCACACCTATTATGGAATTACATCTTATAAAAGTACATTTTATTTATTAAGGTATATAATATTCACACCTACTAGGAATTACAATAATCTTCTATATATGTCTCCCACATCAACCACTATTTCCTTATACCACTCTCTCTCTCTCTCTCGACGGACTTCTCTCTCTCTCTCTCTCTCTCTCTCTCTCCCGACTTCAGCCGTGACGCCAATGGCGGCCGGACTTGCGTCTACGGCCAACAAAACTCCTCGCACTTCGGCAATACAGATGCCGCGACCATACCCGGTCCTCGCCGCTGACGCATTGGCCAGGGACGGATGGTCGCCTGGTTCCGTGGCGAGTTCGCGGCGGCCAACGCCATCATTGACGCCCTCTGCGGCCACCTGGTGGAGCTCGGCGGCGGAGCGGGGTGGGCAGAGTACGGGCCGGTGTTCACCGCAATCCACCAGCGGAGGCTGAACTGGATCCCCGTGCTGCAGAGGCAGGAGTTCTACTCGATCGCCGACGTGGTGACGGAGCTGAAGAGAGTGGCCGCCACGAGGTCGGCAGTGGCGGCAGAAGCTGTGGAGGAGGAGGAATTGGTTGAAGTTGAGGGCGAGGACGGGAGCGAGAGCGTCGGAGTCGAGGAGGTGAAAGAGAGCGAGCGTTTGAAGGAGAGAAGGAGGGAATTCCCGAGAAAGTGATGGAGAGCGACGGAGGAGGCGGCGGAGGCGGCGGCGGCGGCGGCGGCGATTTTGAGGTTGTGGACGTAGAGGACGATTCGCCGGCGACTGCGAGTGATGTTACGGATTCAGGTTCGTTCGTTGTTCGAGCTCTTTCCTCTGTTTCCTTCATGGACTGTATAATGTCAAACCGCACGACGAAGACAAAAAATATTCAACTCCTCAAGTACAAGGTCATCTTGACCAAAAAAAAAAAAAAGTACAAGGTCATCAATCTTTTCATTACACTAAATGTATCACTCTCTATATATATCTCAATTTATCTAAATGCATTTTCGAAGAAAAATGTAGATGGATTTTAGATACGTACATTAAGATATTCGAGATCCTTCCATCAATCAATGAAGAAATGACTCCGAAATTATCTTTACATGTGAGGATTCATGTCGACTTCAGAGTTGCAACTTATTAAGAAGTTTCGCTCTGGGCCATTCATGTTTTTAATTCTTGAAATGTGAATTTCTTCTGTGGGACTCTTATGAAATTGTTTTTAAAATTGTGATTTTTTTTTTTTTTTTTAAAGATATTCCTTATTTGAATTTTTTAAACTTAATTACCGATTTTGTACTTTTTCATAAAACCATTTTTGATTTGTTTCTCTTGTTCCTCCTTTTTTTAAGTCTACCATTACGGGCGCGGAAATCCGACAATCTAGAGGCCTGTGAAACATCATCCTGCGTATCCCATGAACCAATTCGGTCATCTATGTCTTTTGAGCCGCGCAGGTGGCCTTGACTAGAGCAATTTCAACCTCGTGAAATTTTCGATTTGTTTATTTAATGAGCATGCCGAACAATAAACATATTTAATGCTTACCTATTTCGTTATTTTGTCAAAATGAAAAAAAAATAACTTTCATCCGTAAGAGAGCATGGGTGACTTTAAAAGTCAGTTTTTCCAATGACTCATATGAACTTCGAAGTGTCTAATTTGTTATTTTCCCACCATTTCTCCGGTTTTCTCTCGATCTCAACGGGAAAAAGTACACGTGCCCGTCCTAGGATCTCGAGTTCTGTTTGGTAGGAGCGAGTTCAACGTACGAATTCTCTTTCCTTCGGATCCTTGCTCTGTTCCAGATCCGTTTTGCGGAGATTCGCGTCGCGAGGATCGAATCTGGAACTGGGTTCGTCGTCAAACGACCTCCCCTGTTCCGTTCAGAGTCGAATTCGATGGCTTTTTGAGCGCGTGCTGGTGCAGCGGAGCTTGTGGTTCGTTGGAGCTAAGCTTTTCATGACGGCCTTATTTGAACGTTAAAGCAAAAACCAAGAGTGACCCACATCTCAAGATCCGCCCACGCCGAACTGTTCTTTTTGTCTGCGCCTGAAGATTCGATGTCGTTCGAGCTCGCGGTGAATTGTACGGCGACTGTCGAGTTTCGATTCCATTCGTGACCGGCGGCTTTCTTTTAGTGATTTGACGTTGCTTGGGCTTTGTCTGTGTTGATTTCCCTCGGTCGTAACCGTTGGGATGTCCGGTTTTGACAATTTGGTCGTTCATCCCCGAGGAAGTTCGTGATGTCGAGCGCATCGACGGGGCAAAGAGCTCCGGGCGAGTGGATTCAGTTTGACCGTACCGGTTTCGGTCTCCGACCGGTATTGTCATACCCCGAATCAAAGCGATGGTGATAGATAACAGAAAACATTGAAAGGAAAATGCAGTCGAGTCAAGCATGGTTGCTTTCCTCATTCCGATAATATTATCGCTGACATTATATGAACTTATGATTATTTTTTGAACAGCCAACAATTCTAAAAGCTGCTTTGGATTTTAAATGGAAGTTTTGATGGTTGCTAGAATAAGCAGTCAAGAGTGATTGGCATATTTGCAGCTGCCATTTGATCTAAGATCAATTAGGATTGACATAATTGAAAATGACAGTTCGACTTCAATGTCAAGTCCTTGAATTCACCTTTCCTGCAAAGAAAGCAAGGACAGAAGGAAATTCAAGCTTGTCCTCTGTAGCTGATTGTAGAGCTTCTTTGCTATTTACTGTAGATATCTATTGATTCACATGTATGTTCTCATAATTAACATCAGGTTCACAAGAGTTGCAGCCCACATCAGAAAAACTCGAGATATGCTTCGACCACCAGGACTGCGGGGATCGTTTGACCCAGATCAAATTGACAAAGGGTTTCAAAGCAAAGGAAGCAGTGAAAGGGCAAATGGCAAGCTTTCCATCCCAAATAGAAAGCTTATAATCTTTTAGCGAGAATGAGATTTTGAATCTTTTCATCTTGTCTTCCGTGCATGAAGACAGCAACTGGCCGTCACTGATGGGTGAAAATTGCAACTGGCAGGTGAATGTCGTGAAAGGTCTGAAACTGTACGAGGACATATTCACTGCTTCAGAGCTTTGTAGATTGAATGACTTCATTGATGAACTCCGTGCTGCTGGCCGAAATGGAGAACTACCAGGTAAGCTTCCTAGATGGTCACTGTGTCTGAACAAAAGGGCATCTTAACATTCAGTATGTGAGCTCTTTAATAGAACTAATATATGCAATTACGTAGGCCGATTGCTTATATGCTTTTTGTTTCCTAAAATATAGTCCCAAATTTGACTTTACAGGGGAGACCTTTATATTATTCAATGAGCAGATGAAGGGAAACAGGACAGAGTTGATTCAGTTTGGGCTTCCAACTTTCGAACATATAGAAGAAGATACAAAAGACAGTGCAAGAAGTACGTCCCCTAGGATCTTCAATGGGATTATTGTGCAAGATATAAGTTTTTCATTAAGCTTCATTTATGAGTTTCCATTTTGTATTTACAGGTAAGATCATGCCCATTCCAGCTCTTCTCCAAGATGTCATAGATCACCTGGTTCTGTGGCAGTTACTGCCAGAGTATAAAAAGCCAAATGGTTGCATCATTAATTTCTTCGACGAGGTATGTTCTTTGATTGACTGCGTCAACATGGGTTTCCAATACTCCAGGACAAACTTGACAGGGTATAATGATGCTCTGTATAGGATTGGTTTTCGAGATGTTAAGACTTAGATTCAATTTCAAGATGAGATGTTAAGTATATAACACATTTTTCATGCAGGGGGAACATTCAAAGCCTTTCCTAAAACCTCCCCATTTGGATCAGCCGGTCTCGACTCTTTCCTTTCTGAATCGAGAGTAGCATTTGGTCGTTTTCTGATGAGTGATCATGAGGGAAGCTACAAAGGCCGGCTCATGCTTTCATTGAAAGAAGGGTGAGTTATCAGTGATTGTCTTGAATCTGGAGTAGCCAGATATCTAATTACTTAAATAGACAACATTCCCACGATGGAAGACTTAATGATGATGTCTAAAGCTCGTTGCAGACATATGCTTATGCAGGACATGTGCAGTGGAAGTAACTTTGTTTACATTAGATGCTACACTTTCATTTACATTTCCCACTGTTTCAAATTTGCTGCTGAAGAACCTTCTTTAGTATCCCAAAGTTGAACATTTATAATGAAGGAAATGGAACCCAGAAAAACATTAAGTTTTTCAGTCCATTCTTTTATATCACAGAAACTAGTTGGCCACATGTATTGTCTTGGGTTTGTTGTTCTTCAACGTGAAGCTTCTATAAGTTTATTACCGACATATGTTACCGCTGCTATTGATGGATTGTAGGTCTCTTTTGGTGATGAGGGGAAACAGCGCCAGCGTGGCTAGACATGCCATGTGCCCTTCTCCAAACAGCAGGGTTGCCATTACATTCTTCAGGATTCGTCCCAACTCCAACCAAGACCAAACCAAGTCATCAACCAGTGACATGCCCTTATGGCAACCGAGCATCAGGAGCCCATTTGCCGCATCAAATGCAGGTTTCTATGGCTATGAAGCAGCAGACATGATACCCCATTGGGAATCCTCCATGCTCCAGTGGTCCTGTTGGCCCCGATACACCCTTTGTTGTTTAGCCTCAAGAAAATTCAAACTGGAGGCACAGGGGTATTCCTGCCTTGGCCTGTTAAAGCAAGGAAACCGGCGCGATACCTTCCACCTCGGGCCCGGAAAGGAAGGCTTCTTAATCTTCCATCTCCAGTTGAGACATAGAGCGGATTGCACTGCTTTATTAGGAGATACCGTGACACAAACTGGAGTCTCTCTTGAAAATGGCCGTCCTGAGGAGCAATCGTCAACGACTTCTTAAGTACAGTCAGCATTCGACACTTGAGAAAAGCAGAGGGCTCCGAAGTTGGCAGATTTCTGTGTTGGCCATGTGCTCAACGTTGAGGACAATCTATAGTGTTTGGTCTGTTAGTACGGATTCCGAAGAAAGTCTCACTTGAACTTAAGTCTAATGGAGGCACTGGATAGAGAAACGGAACACTTCTTTGGAAGCTGTGAGCCTGTGCTGTGACCATGTTCTCGTATGGCCTTATAGCAGCTTTATTTGTTGTAACAACAAGGCGTCTCTGGTGTTTCATGATTTCAAATTCCCTTTTTTCGTATCATTTCTAATGATATCAGTTTCTAAAGTTAGGACCAACCAGTTAGGTCGATGTAATTTCTAGTAGATGCTAATCAAAGCGAGGGACTGTGATGTTGTGATGACAATTGCCTTACTGCTTACCCGGTTCTTGCCGGCATTTCGGTGGCTCATGCATCATCTGAGCAATAGATTGCTGCGTAAGCTCTCAAGTTGTGACATTGAATTTCTGTCTTGTTTTGCGAATAGAACCTCAGTAAAATGCATACTTTCTCAAGTTACTGTGTACTAGTTCGAAGGAAGAGGAGAGAGATGGACCAGATAAATGTCAATATTTTCTCAGTAAAATGCACACACCACGTACCTACATAAGTTCTGCAAAATCAGATTATAACTCCCTATGATGGGTTGCTGTTATGCACAACAAACTTATCAGGCGAAGAATGTCAACCGTCGGATCGAATAAAAAAATGCCAACCGGCAGATGATGAGCAGTTGTGTAAGACTGAATAAATCCAAGAAAATTCATCCTTCTCTGTTTGCAAGATTGCACTAGGCACGAAACTGCAACGGATAAATCACAGTTGAGGACATAAACTAAAACTTAAGATGGTTTTTGATATCGTGAAACTGGAACATTCTTTCGCGAAATGATAAACAAATACTTAGGAGCTTCACATTAGCTCCTAGAATGAGAACGAGTAGTTTTTCCACACAAGAAAAAGGAAGCAGAAAGGCAGAAGAAGTTAATCTTCACATACAATATCAGTCCAATTAATAAAACCTAGAACGGTTTAACCCCTTCAGACGTGAAAAATTGAACATATTAGAAGAACCAAAACCCATAATACTTACTGCGGATTATCCAATGGTGAGTAAACTCGTCCAAACGAGCACCATCATCTTGCAAGGTCAAGAAAAACTTAATGCTGTTTATATAAGCAAAAACAAATATCTAGTGAATACATATCACTCCCCAATAGTGGCTTAAACTTCAAGCAATGTTAGCTTCAAATGTTCTTCAACTGTTAAATGAAAAAGAACAATCTTTGATGTTAATTTTTGTTTCTTTTGGTCAACTTGCCACAGTTCTTTTTTACTAAAACTCCATTTTCCTTGCCCTCTCATAGAGATCAAGACTTCAACCTTCTCGCTTTTTTTTTTTTTTTTTTTTTTTCATCCCACAGTATTTTCCATATCATTCCTCTAATGAAGGTTTTGATGAGCGGTACAGATCATAAGGTGCCCACAAATGGTCAACCGTGCATGGCTTTCTCGAGTCCAACCTTAGCCAGGGCTTGCCTTTGCCACTCCAATGGAGGAGGCTTATGGGGCCAGGATGGAGAGCCCTGCATTTGCCTTCAAGATTGTCACCACCCAAGCCATGTTGATTCCATCTGTGGTCAACCGGTTTGATGTTCCCAGCCAAAACAAGCAAGAACGGAGGCAATGAGCCCAGGTGGTATATCCTCTTTTTGCTTTTGCACAGCCATCCATTCCTCCACCTTCTGGGTGTACCTCCTTGCCTCCACTTCTCGACGTCAACCACCATCACGCCGGTGTTGAAATAGCACGGCCTCCTCCCTTCGAAGGTCCTCGCCAGGACAGGGTCTGACCAGAAGAGCTCCGTGAAGTACTTGGTGAAGTTGGCATGGCAGTACTCAGGGGCGGCCAGGACCTTCCCTCCAGGTCCACCTGCCATAGTTCTGCGATGTCGTCCACCACCACAAGGTCCGAGTCGAGGTGACTCACACGCCTGACGTCGGTGGGTATTAGGTCTGTGAGGTAGATCCGCGAGTTGAGGGGCTGGTCGAGCGCTTGCCGGATGGACTTGGATATCTTGCCACGCACCCGGTTGGAGTCAAAGCGGTAGACCCCGGCGGAGATAGGGGGAAGGTAGAGTTGATGCTGGATAAGACCCTCGGGCTCGAGCTGCATGAAGAGGAAGTGGAACTCGGTTCTCGGGCAAGTTGAGTGTTGCAGGATTGACAGGACGGCGGCCATGGTGCCCCTAAGATAATTGGCATCCAGGGTCATCGCAACATGGATGGTGGCATTGCTCATCGGGGAGTTGCAGGCCTCGCCATTGCGGAATGCAGGGGCCTCACGGAAGAGGGGGATCTCTGGAGACGACGGCTTCCGGATGAGGCTATGATGGATGCCACCGGAGGGGGGTAGCGGAGGCGGCCGAGGGGCGGCATAGGAGGAGGAAAGACAGGAGGCCGGCGAGGAGTGGGAAAGGAGAAGGGCTCCAAGAGGCCATCCTGCCCTATTTTGAGGGTTTGTTAATGGGGAACTTTAGAGAGAAAGAAATCCAGGAGATGATCAGCCATTGTCAGGCTGGCTAGGACAGTCAAGGAAACCAAAAAGTAAAATCAATGGAGAGAGAGGAAAGAGACAGAGAGAGAGAGAGAGAGGTCGGTGAGATTGCAGGGATGAGAAAACTTCTCGGAGGAGGAAGCTGTTTTTTCAATTGTTGTAAGAAGAGTTTCATGTCATAATCATGGCAAGGAAATGGCGCAAATGGGTATGAAATCAGACAAAACTTTCTTTTGCTGCTCTCTACAGAAATAGTTATTGGATTGTTGTTAAGCTTTTGTTTACCCGTCCATTGTCTCCGCAAATGGAGACGAGAGGATTTTTTTAGGAAGCTTTTCAGGGGGATGTTGTTAAATTCTCTTGCCTTTTACAGAGAATTCTTGTGCATGATTAGTTAAGGTTCCAATGCTGCATCGTTATTACATCAAATAACTTCCACTTATCCTTGAGCTATATTAGGTATAAATGGATTTGACTTATAGGGAGAAAGAGAGTCATAGCCCTACCATTTATGGTCATTACGCGTGACCCTAAATGGAAGGCAAATAACGGAAATCAGGATTAAAACACAATAAGCTCACAAACTCAATTTACCTTAGTAATCTCTTGCATGTGCCTAAATCTGAATTTAGCCTCCCACTTTTCCGGTAATGGGTTTTGTTTGAACTAGGATTTGCGGAGCTCGGACACGAAGTTGTTCATTTTGCTTCAAGTTTTTAACTTATTACAACTCAATTTATTTTCCTCAACTTCTTTTCCTAGCGAAGGTACCTAGATGAGAGACTTTGAGAGGATATTCCATCTCAGAGTGAGGACAATGGTCAAATGTGAAATCAGACTCATGATCTCTTCAAGCATAAGTACATCTCCATAGTTGTTTTCTACAGAAATACACAGCTCTAAATCTCAAACGATGAAGCTCCCTCAGTCTCCAAATCTTTGGAGAAGTATGGATGCATGACGTTGATTGAAGAAACACAACATCTTTATATCTTTAAATTAATCTACAACACCTCTTTTCCCAAATTGTATATGCAAATTCTTGAATGCTACTCTGGACTTTCTTACTCAAAGCCTAGAAAACAAAAGCAAAGATGCCAGATAGAAATTTCTCTAAGGCAAGAAAACGAGCGGTAGCCAGATTTCGACCCCGCCGAGGACCGATCTCATGATTATACAGAAAAGATGCTCCTTCTTTCTAAATGAGGTAATTGCTCAAACACTGTCAACTTACGGAGAAAAACCTGCTTCTGATGGATGCTGCTCAGGAAAGGTCATCTATCCATCATGAGGTAAAGGCAGAAAACTTGCACAGTTAGACGCCTGAGTCCGAGCTCATAGATGTTAATTAAAGAGAAGTCCCTTTTTAGGCCTTTTACTCTGTTTGTTGGAGCCACCCCATCTGTTTCAAAGAAGGAAAATAACATCCATCAATGGACGATGTATCATTAAATTCAGAAAGGACATCAAAATGCTAGGCCTTACCTTCCACGCATACATTGCAAAGAAGACCACCAGCCTGCAGACCAGACAACCGCAAAAGACTTCCAAAAGAATGGGATGCGACATTGAGTAATGGGATGAGAAGGAACAGATAATTAAGGGCTTCCTTCTCATTCTTTGAGCAGTCTCGGGCCCGAAGAGAAGGAATTGCTGTAAAAATTAAGCAAGATATTTATGATGCTGCCTTTAGATTAACAAGGTCGGAGTACATCTAGGTGGTAGAGAAAACTCAGATAAACACACTTCTCAGGTATAAATTAAGTTGAGCATTAAAGTGGAGCCCATTCAGCTAAAGTGGAAGAGAAGAGAGGTGTAATTGCTGAAAACAAACTAGTTCTTTCTGGGTAATTTGGAAAGCCACATCATTCAAAATATGCCTGAATATGGTCTAAACGAGCAAGATGAAACATCAATACTCCCACCAACGCTCACAATTTACCACAGGCAGAAAGCTTCCGCCCAGGGGCACCACACCCTTACCATGACCTAATTAGTTTTCAGTTTAGTTCCCCATCTTTCCATCCCGTGAAATTACCAAACTCCAAATGTATATTAAAATGGTATAAGAAGGGCGGCACTAGCAATTCCATATATTTGTTAGATGGTAATCTTAAATTTGAGACATAAAGTTGAGGATGACTTACTGAACATCCAGATAGACCACATTCCCATCAGCCTCCATATATCGGGCTCGTTCGATGGAAATAAAAGATTGAAAGACAGGGCTCCACCGAGAAGCAAATGATGCATAGCCTTGAACCTCAAAAACTGTATACAAGGCAGTTCCGGGAACAGCAGGATTTCTCGTGGCCGTCGAAGCTCTTGGAGCGAAGGTTGAAGCAGTCTTTTGAACCACCTGTTTTTCCAGATGCAGCGAAACGAGAACATCAAGAATGATAATCATATTATCATCCAGAGCTCCAGAAGCGAACGTTTCATGAGACCCACGCAGGTCAGATGAAAAGATTCAGCCTATTGAATGTGTAGTTTCTCAAAACAGATATGATACCGGCTTATCGAACTTCTAGATGTGATTTTAAGAGTAAAACTGCAGAAAATGTGTCCCAGGACCCAAGCCTGGTTTCATTGACATAAATTCTAAATTCGTCAAGATCATTTCCTCAGTTCCTCCGCATGCAAACATTAAACACATGGGCATCCGGGTTAGTTTAGCGAGAATTAGAGCCGCAAACGTTTCAGGGGAATCCCATTAACCAGGAGTCAGACGCAAGATCAAGATAAGAAAGAATTTAACCGACCAAAAAGACGGACCTTCTTGAGGTCTGAGCGCGGCATTCGAAGCTGACGTCGAAGTGGAGGGTCTGTCGGGTCCGTCCGATCCCGCGGCTTCTGCTTCTCCCCTCTCCTGCTCCGCGACGGCCCGAGCCCTACCATTCGAGGAACTCGCGACGATCTTGAAGCCCGGCTGCGACGTCGAGGAGGACCGGGACGCCATTCCTGAGGAGGAAGCTGGACGGAGCGACGTTGGTCGGGAGACGGCATGCGCAGATGGACGTCGATGCCAGCATGTTCGTCGGCGAATTCTCACTGCATGTTCGAGAACCGATTTGCGTCACCCGCCTCGGGCGGGGAAAAGAGAGAGGGAGAGAGGGAGAGAGAGATAAGAAATGTATGGTAGGCTGAGACGGGTCGGATCTAGGGCCGATTTTCTTAATGAACGAATTTCTTAAAAATAAAAAATGATGTTTTCAAGTATAAAAATGATAAATAAATAAAATTAATTAATTAAGGAATATTACTCAAAGCGTCCCTTCAGTTTTACCAAATTGAAGACAATGCAAGCAGTATCTTTTAACTCAGCTAGAGCCGCAAAAATTGCCGTTGTCCTTTGCAAGGTTATTGAAAGTAGACTATAGAGATTCGAGGATTAGATTGAGATCCTAACATTTCAAGAAAAAAAGTATATGGAAGTTCAAATGATCATTTGAGATAAACTTTCTTAAATCACTACATAATATAACTTGAGGCAAGGTCATGTGTCATCTTTAAATTAGAGTTTAAAGAAAGAAAAGCTAATAATTCTTTTGTTTAACTTAAAAATAACTAATTCTTTGTAATCGATATTAAGCCGATTTGGTCAATTATAGACCTCGATGATAAGAGCGATATAGTTATCGATAAGTTATGTCACAGTCCCCAACAGTTATCTAATGTAGTTCTTAACGACGGGTAGAACTTATCGATGCTCATGAAGTATAGGTATCAATGCACGATGGCAAGTCGTCGACGAAGATCTCATTGTGATGATGGAACCAATATAGAGCCAATCATTGTAAATATGGCTAAGAAAGGAGACAGAACGAAGGTGCCGATTAAAGGCATGGATTTCGAGCTGTGGTACCTCAACAATCGTACTTCAAGAGTTGTCACATGCAGATAGGACTAGCGTGTGAATAGGAAGCCTAGAGTCGCAGAGATGCAATTATGACTGTGTTTGGAGTATTAACGGCTCATAAGTAGCTGTCTATACTAATATATAAAAGGCAACATGTGATTATTAGAGAGGGATTCCCCATTTGAAAAAAACGTATATCTCTTGATATAGAGATTTACTGTTATCCACTTATTAACATTAATATTCATTTATTTTTAT